>OY728159.1:1057836895-1060336895 GCA_963277665.1 Viscum album
TATGAATTTGAGTGGTTATAAATTATATTTAGAAAATAGTTTTTACCATTTAATACAATTTTGTTCATTGGACGTAATTTCACCTTTAAACCAGACATAAACAAGTGGCAATCTTTTGATAGTTATTATTTCTTAAAAACACGCTTTTTGTTTTAACAGCGAGAATTAATTTTAAATTAATTTCATCCACTTCTGTATTATGAATTTAGAAAACTGGTTTCCATATTTAGAATCATGAGGACCAAATTTTGTAAATAGTTAACTTTTATTTTTTGACATTTTGATTAATTACTTCGGTAAATATTTTATTTACCATGGTTAAAGGGTAAATCCAGTAAATAAGGGTAAAAAATAATATTATAATAATAATAAATTACCCTAAAATGTGTCATATCCATATTGGTTGATACATTTATGACAATGGGCATCTTTGGGTAGATTTTGGGACCCCAATGATCAACTTTTAAGTGATAATGACACTTTATATTAATTAAGTTAAAGTAAATACAAAAAATGAAATAAACATATATCTTTTAGAAAAACAATTTTTACATAGGGTTACATATATTATATTTTAGGAAATAAATATTAATTAGAAATCTATAAATATTTCTTACATAATGGTATTTTATTTATAATTTTTAGACATTGAATAATAAAATTTATTTATGACACAATAATGATGCATTTTTTTCCTTATTAATGAAAGAATCAAATGATTAGTATTATAAATGTTAAAATAAATATAATTTTAATGTTTTTATGACATACAAGAATTTTGTTGGTTAATATTACATGTTAGTATTTCTTAAATGAATTTTATTCTAATTAATAAAGTTGTTAAGATTTAACAAAAATCAATTATTGAATAGTGTCAAAATTGACATAAATAAATTTTTAAAACAAATAATATATTAATAATTGATATTGTATTAATAAAATTCTAAGGTTCGGAAAAAATACTTATATAATGGTAGGTGTATTATTAATGGACCACTTGGGGGTCTCTTGGATGTATTTAGTAACTTTATTAACTATATAATATAAAAATACAAAGTGACATGGTGAATGTCAAACTAATTAACTAAGAGTTAAAACTAAAAGATAAGGTTAATATAGTGACCCAAACCTATCTAAAATCTATTGGTTGAAAGTATTTTGACCCATACCCACCTTAGACTTTGAATAATCCACATTTGAGGCATTAGAAACTGAATATGAATTTATTATAAATTAATACTTTAAGTTTTTTCCAAAGCGCCCCTCCTCCCCCTTATAAAAGGACACCACTTATAACCAATTATTCATACCTTGAAATCCTTTTGGTTCAGCCAACCTCTAACCAAATACCCTCTCAACTATCCTACCTTAATCCCAAAGGACTTCTTTTATTCATAAATCCAACCTAACGATCTCTTTTGATCAAATCAAAAGGAAGAACCCAAAGAAGAGGTAATGTTTTCACCACCCTTTTTCAAGTTCCTTTCTTCTTCAACTTCTTCTTTCTTTGTTGTTTCCATTATAAAATAATAACTACAGTATCTTATATATACTGTGATGTTATTATAAATATGGTACAACAATATTCAGTATTATATCCATCATTTTAATGACATGTCACCATATGTGCGTACGTACGACCTATCGCCTCTACGTCGTGGTGTAATTGTTAATCAATACATTATTATTTTGATGAGTATAATAATGATGTTAAATTCATGTAAATAATAAATATAACATGATAATTATTCTGTATATATGATATACCATCCAATTATATATTATTTTAATATCAAAATAATGATATTGTCGCTCGTGCGTACGTACGGACTACCATCTCCACGAAGGGGATGAGATTCATTCCCCATCATATATATTCAAGACTAATTTTCATTTGAGGATTAAAAATAAGGTTTAATGACATGATATCATTCTGAATATTAATAATATACAACCCATCCATAACAAACACGGCTTATGTAACAAAATATATAAAAGAAAATGAGTAAGTTAACACCCGAAACGATGATAATACTAAGATATTATTAACAAAGCAATGTTAAAAGATCGCATATGATATCATATTAATTTATATAATTATTATATAATTTAATAACAATTATTTCACCATTATAAAGGTTTTTAACCTACCCTCATCCATGGAAAAGTACAAGGTGAGGGTTAATTTCACACCCTCTTCATTATTCAAGGTTGTTTATACATAATTATCCACTGGGACCTCTTTATCATCCACATCATTGTTTCTTAAAAATATATTTCAAATAATTCTTACTATTTTATAGAATATGGTTTAATGTAATTTATATCCTTTTTGACTTTTTATAAGATATTTATAAAAGAATATTTCCATCGTTTTCCAAACAGGGTTCTTTTTAACCTTTTCTACAAAATTAAGGTAAGAATGTTTTTTTTAACTTATACGGAGGGTGCGGCTATATTCTACTATTATAAAAATTTCAAAGAATCCCTTAAAATCTTATAAGAATATTTTTAAATTAAATGTTTTATTTTATAATTATGTGACTCTTAAATGATTTCAAAATAGAAAGAGATATTTCTCTAAAAAGGGTTTTGATTTCATCTATGTCAACATCCTTTGATGGATTTTAAGTTTATTTGGAGTTTATTTATTATGATACAAAACAACAATATTGTATTGAAGGTTTTGTTATATGTTTAACTGTGGATGTGCTATTTTTACACCATTCATGATTTATGATTAAATTATTGACATTTCGTATGCTAGTTTTAATATGAATGTTTATGATATGTTTAAACCTTTTCATATGAGGAATGTATTGGACATAGTAAGTGATAGGTGGAGCCCAATATAGCTCCTCGATGCATCGGTAGGTCTCATGAGACAACTAGATGTGGAATTAGCTGAAGCCCTTTCCCAATTTGATTTATGGTTTTGGCCTAGGCCTTGACAAAATGTTTCAGAATGTCCGGCATTATACATTTCCTCATTATAGAAATAATATTGATGGTTCATGTGGTCATTCGACAAGTAAAATACCCATGATTATGTTTTACTATGGCATTATTTACTCAGCTCATATTCTTTCCATAGAAGTATTCTTGTTTATTATTGGTAAAGGCATTTGGTTTCAATTATTTACCATGCTTAATATTTATTTCATTTTTTGTTGTATTACTTACCCTTACTGAGAATTTGAGCTCACCCCTTTCTTATGTTTCATTTTACCAGGATATGAAGAAGTTAGTTATGAGTGACCTGCAGGGATAATCTAGAAGACTTGGATGTTTCTAATGAAATATATTTGTGTTGTATTTCTCTTCAAGCTGTAAAGTTGAACTTATGTATGAATATTTTTTCCAATAATACTAAACTGATCAGTCTTTCGAAACATGATTTCCTTGTGATCATGCCAATGTTATGTAATAATGCACCAAATTTGGGTAACTAGGGTCGGGGCGTTACACATCGCCTATATAAAGGACCCCTAAAGGGTTGTCCCACATCAACTATCTAGATTTTGCATCTCGAAGCTCTGTCCCTCTACAAAAGCATGTTCTAAACTTTTCAGAAGTACTCTAGTCTGAATGTATGTAGAAGCTCCTTCTTAGGATATGTCTACTATTAAGCCGATTTCAGAGTGGAAAATATATAGGGAGAGGTTAGTTAATCTGGACTTCTTCAATAAGCATGACTCCCTTATTTCCAAGAACATCAAGCTAAGTAGATGGGAAAGTATAACTATTTCTAAGACAATAGCTCAAGATGTAGTTTATCTGGTTCTCTCATAGAATTCTATGAATCAGTTTGTTTCTTGAAGGAAGAGTGTAGAGAAAAATTCTTGTTCAAATGTTTTGGAAAGACACATAATCCTTCTTACACCAAGGCTGGAAGCTTGGTTGGGCTGGAATATAAAGGTGAACCTGAATTTTTCTCTCAAAAACTATCAGAGGTTCAAGGTTGTTTTGTTAAGGAAAAGGCTATGGAATTACTTGGGCTCAAATATGTCAAGACAGCCAAGATTGCCCATTTATCTACCAACAATCTGATTCTACAGTTATGGGTGAAAGGTCTCATCGTACCGAGAAAGGGTGATAAGAACACCCTTAAGAAAAGTGACATGTATATTTTGGATTTTTTGGTAAACCTAATGAAGGTGAACCTCATGAAACACATCCTCTTTACGATTCAGAACATAAAGAATGGAAATCTGAGAGCTCAGATTATTATGTATCCATCCTTACTCTCAAAGCTGATAGTTCGGTGCCTAGAGTCCTTCAAGATTCTCTGCATCTCCAGGCCGAGGAATTTCAAGGTGATATTGATCAGTGATGACACTCTGAAGAGAATGAAAGTGGGGTTTTCCGAGGAGTCAGGTGAGTTCTATGATCTACCTGAGGAAGAGGCATAAGCTAGTCCAAAAAATGTTGAAAAAGATGAACCATCAATGAAAGCGGGCAAGAAAAGAAAGTTGAAGGATGTGGAAGTGGAAGATAAAACCCCTAAGTCTAAGGAATCCCAATCCACACCTCCTAAACCCAAAAAGAAAAAATCCTACCCTAATGAAGTCGTAGCAAAATGGAGGTAGGATAAGCAGAATTGAAAAGCAGGGGAGCCAGAGTTCGGTTTGGATCCTACTGAGGCTAAGGCCTTGAAATAAAAAGCTGTTGATGAGCTATAGAAGCATTACATGGAGAAGAGGCTCAAGAATAAAATGAAAGAGGCTGAAATTTGTCAATCCCTTCTAAGGGATGCTGAAATTTCCTTAGAAAATATTCTTGTTCTGAAATCTTTTCTGGTGGAACAATTGCCTAAGACTCCGGTAAAGAATTTGATGTCTTTGAAAAAATTCTAAGAGAAAGAAGTCATGAAGGAAGCTGTAGAAGAAGTCCAGGAATCTCAAACCTCAGAAAAGATAGCGGACTTGTTAAATCAAGTAGAATATTTTCAGGATAAGGAAATTACTTCTGATAAATTTTCACTCCGTACTTCTCAAGCCGGATCATAAAAACTTATTACACCTAGAGATGATGAGAAGGGTGAAGAGGAAGTCAACAAGACATTTGAGGAAGAGAGTCACAATCATGACTATATTCTTCCTGAGGATATTGAAGTTGGAGTAGAGAATGAAAAAATTGATGAAGAAAATATTGTACAATTTTCCAGAAGTGAGTAGGAATCTCCTGATGGGGAAGCAGTACTGAAAATTGATAAGGGTAAACAAGTGGTTGTTAACAACCCAAAAAAAGATATTCTCAGTTAAAAAGATGATGGAGGAACCTCAAAGAGGAAGTTGGTAGAGTTATAGGAAGAACCATCTCCTTGAAAAATGTCTGATTTGGGGTCATCTGCCTTAGGGCATGACATTTTTGTTCAATCTCTGAAAATTTTGGTAGACACCATTCCGATTTTTCCTACAATTGATTCTAGATTCTCGATGCTTCATCACACCATGAATCAAAAATTATAATCTGTATCTATGGTGATGGAAAAATGTGTTAAGATTGATTTAGAACACAAAAATTTCCTTATCAATTATGAGGCCCATAGAAATTCTTATAGAAAAATGACTCTTTGGTCGAAGAAAATCAATGATGATTTTGGAGAGCTTGATCAGTTTCAATAATATGTCAAAGAGGCCTTTGACATCAAAGACTCCAAGATCAAGGATCATACAAACAGATTTTAGGAAAATTTAACTCTTTAACAAAATTCTTGGATTCAAGATGTTAATGATCTGAATGGGAAAATGAGTTATATTTTTCAAACCCTAAAAACAGATAAGGATCTCTGGAGTGAGATGCAAGAAAATATTTTGAAACAAGATGAATTGTTGAAGGCTTAGGCAGAGACCGTGAAGGTTCTGGAAGATAGGATCAAGGCATTATAAAATCAAGCATAGGAGGATCACAAAGTGTAGAAAAATATAAGGACCATTATGAATATGCTCATACCCAAGTAAAAAGAAGCAAAATAAATCCCACCCTGATCTTTTGTTGTAATTTTTTTTCCTTGTACTAATTCTTTCAATCGTAATGAAATTGGTGGTTTCTTGTTTTTGTTTGGTTGTCTATACTAATATTTCAGGTACTATATTGTTTTTCCATTCCCTCAAACTCTTTTTGAAAATCATAAAGGGAGAGAAGGAAAAATAATTCTAAAGGGGAGAAGAAAAAGATATCAAAGTTAAGAAGAAATATCCCTATGTAGGGGGATTTTTTCTAAGGGGGAGATCTCATTACAAATATTTTCACATTCAAATGAAAATTATAATTTTAGAAATCTAGAATACAATCCTTAGAGTTCCAATCCTAAGGGGGAGTTAGTCGTATTCACCATTGTCCATAAACAAAGGGAGATAAGCTTTAATTTCAAAATCTAGAAATTTATTCCAAGTTCGTATATTCTTTTCGAAAGGATGTTTGTGCTTTCCAAAAAAGGAGAGATTGTTGAGTCAAAAAGGTTTTGCATATGAATTTTCTATTCTTTCATGTAAGGGGAATATTTTTGATTCATTAAGGTTTCCTTGTGACTTTACCATTCCTCTTGTTTTGAAAATCACAAACACCTTATTTTAAGGAAAATCTTATTTTACCCCTGTTTTACTTCTATAATGAAAATTTACTTCCCCAAGGAAATTTACCATTGCCTAGATTTCATTGTTCATATCATAAATTTTCTAAGTATAAAAATAGGATTGAAACCAAAAACCTCAGAATCATATAATACTTAGATATGAGGTATTCTGTTTAAAACTCCTAATTTCGGATACGAACACTCATAAAGTTCAACTCTAAATTCTAGATACGAACTCTCATGAAGTTCAACTCTGAATTCTAGATACAAACTCTCATGATGTTCAACTCCGAATTCTGGATACGAACTCTCATGAAGTTCGACTCCAAATTATGATTACAAACTTATGTAATGTTTGACTACAAATTCTGATTACGAATTATAGTTATGAACTTCTCTAAGTTCTGACTCTGAGTTCTATAAATTCAGACTTCGGACTCCTATGAGTTCTGACTCTGAATTCTCATGAACTCTGACTCCAAACTTCGTAAGTTCAGGTTCCAAATTCTTGTGAATATAGAATCTGAATTTCTGTGAAATTCAAACTCTGAAATTATACATAATTCAGGTTCTGAATTCCTACAAAATAGAATCTGAATATGCTTGTATTGTAGAAACCAAACCCTCATCTACTTACATTCTGAATTCATTATTGATTAGACTCCGAACTCTCATTCTGAATATTGGATTCTAGTTATTCTTACACTCATCTTAGTTATAAAATGATTTCATGCTTTCAGTTATTAACTAAACATTGTTTGAGTGATACATGTATAGGTCCCTCCAAAATTCATGAAAGAATATGACCATTGGAGGAGGGAGCTGACCGTTGGAGTTGTGCCTATAAATATGAGCTCATTTGAACATGCTAGAGACTTTTGAGACTTTGGGAATTTTGAAGCTCAGAACATTCAGAAGTGATTTCTAGAGAGAGAGGCTCATATAAACTCTTAGGCTTTATGCATAATGTCTGAACGACTTGTTCAAACTTTGCTTCCTGCATATTTTCTTAGTGTAGAGGTTCGATTACCTTAAAAATCAGAGACTTTGGGTTGTGAAGTCAGAGGTTCTGATTTCCTTACAAATCGAGGGCTTGCAGGTATAACAAGACGGATACTGATCATCGGATTGGGGGCTTACTTGGGTTTGGGTAGGACAGAATTTCTCAAAAGTATAAATCAAGGGGCCTTTTATCTAGAGTTGTTGTATACCCTACTCTTTGGGATAAAAGAATTATTTTTTGTTACTTATAATACTTTGTTTTCTGCTGTTTATTTTGGTTGTTGAGGAAATAATAACTTTCTTATACTTCCTTAAACTTGTACTCTAGTCTTATAGGATTCTATATGCTTTAGGGTAGAATATTAGTTGGTGTAAACTTTTGTTAAGTTTAATTTCCAGAATCACTTTTCCTGAATCAAAAAAAAATTATTAGAACTTAGTGGTGTTGTGAATTTTGGTTATGCAAAATCCCCTTAGGAATTTTTTTAAAGTATAAAATTCACCCCCCATCTTGTATTTGATCATCTCATTATATATTAGATCCTACATTTGGTATTATAGAGTATATCAAACTCATACATACCATCCTAACACAATAGTATTTCCAAAAACACATAAAACACACCATCCCAAACCAGTCACCATGACATCATGTTTTCATATAAAATCCTCTCTTTGAAAATAAATGGTTCAGTGGTTAGCGTATCCACCAATGGTACCCCATAGGCCTCACACATACATATTTCCATGCCACACTAGGAACCCTCCTCATATCCATCCCGGTACTCATCCAGTCGTTCCATTAACCATACATCATCCCATATAACCCCATGCATATGTTCAATCACAGAAATTCTAAAGGTTAAAACAAAAAAACTTTTCACTTTTCAAAACCAAAACAATCAACCAATACTTCCTTTTTCTCAAGACCACTAACCACAAAATGAAAATCCCCAATTAACATCTTACAAAACATTTCAAAAATATATAATCATTCAATTGAATACTCACTATAGAATTATACAAATTAATTTCAAAGCATCTATTCTCACTAAAATACCTTCCAATATTTTAGAAAACTATATTGGAAACACTTTTTTTCAAAACTTACTTTATCATAGTTCATGCTTCCAGAAGGGAGGTGTAAACACCTGATTTTCCATTTCTAAAAAAACTAAAAATTTAGTTCCACAATTTCAAAAATCAAACCATTCCCTCTTTCTTACAAAATAATTTCAAAAAAACTTTATTCTTCATAAAACCAAGTCATTTTTTCTTTTAATCCAAACTTCCAGGATTCTGAAACTAAAGGACACAAGACAATGCGAAAGGAAACTAGTTTTGGGAGGTGACTTAGACATATGGTTGGTGGCCATATTCTTGTCACTTCACCATCATGGAGAGTGTTCTAGGAAAATATCAATGGCTCCACATGGATTTCCTGGCCCTGCGATCTCACTGAGACCATTATCCCAACTCTCTTTTCATTTCCTCTAATCATCATCAAACCAAGAAAACCAATGGACTCAGATAAATCCTTACTTCCCCTGGTAAATCGAATCCCATCATGAGGTGTGCTTTCCAAGAAAACTACCCATAAATAGAATGTCATGTCCTAATAGTCTGTGCTCCAGACTATCCTAACTCTAGCCCAAAAAAACATAATCCAAAGAGAGAGAACATCACTCTAATACCATTTTATCACGAACCAAATCTGGTCACCATCAAAACCAGCACTGACCCAGCCCATGGAATGGCCCGAAGGCCATTCCTAATCCCCACGAGCTGGCACAAGTTCTCGGGTATCATATAATAAAATTTGGGAATGATTTACCCGAGTTTATATACATAAAACAACTCACGAATCCAATAAAACAAGTATGGTTTTTTTTCAAATAAAACCTTCTAATACAACATTTTAGAATTAAATTGCACAATTTAAATCAACTCTAAAAGACTGTAACAAAGGTGTAAACCCTAAATTAATAGACCAAGAACCTCCTCATGGAAAGAGGCACATCTCTCAAGCCATATTCACAACGCTTCATCAGGAAGGACAACTAAAAACCCAAACCATTGGCACAAAATCTGTACCCAAAACTATGATAAGAAAATAACAAATTCTACTCACACCCAAACGTGTATGTAGGGTGTGAGAAAAATCTTGGTAGGATACCACCAATAAGATATTCCATGAGATAAACTTTCAAAGAATAAAATATTTCATGTTTTCATAAACAATAAATGCTAATTACAATTTCTAAAAGTTGCAACTTTAAATAAAATCAGTTTTGAAGTTGGCTTTTTTAAAGAATCAAAACTTTTAAATAAAATACCAAGCTAATGAATTTCCCAAACAACATATGATATGACAACAGTAAGAATAAGATATCCAATGAGCACAAGAAATGAGAAAATAACCCCTAGGAACTAGCTCATTGTGGGTCCCAGGTACCTCATATCTCGGTGAAAATATCCATCACAATATTTTTTCTCATGCACACGATCCACTAGTAGGGATCATACACATAACTTAGTGGCCCCCCAACAATATCATCATCATATTTTAGTTACTGTTGTCATCATCAAACTTGCTACGTGAATCTAGGGCCAAACCCCCTGGGATCACTAGTATACTAGTACACATCCACCCACCTAGACTCCTAAGTTTCCCCCTTATGTCCAAACAAGTTCAACAATCCATGAAATGTAATTTGCACTTGAAAATATCACTTCCACGTCACACAGTCACCAAACATCCCACATATATATCACACAAGTCACATAATCCCATTTTTCATTCAAATTCATTTTGGAATCATACTCACACAAAAATAGCCCACAACACATTTCACACCTATTTAACACTTCAAAAAAACCATTAAAAAAATTTATAAAACCTTTCCAAAATAGTTCAATTCACATAATATCCCACACACATATCAAATAAAATCTGTTTCATAAACAAAATTTATTTTTCACATCATACCCACACAAAACCTCCCACAAACGTGTTTCGCACCTACATCAATATTTAATAAATCATCTCGAAAAATTATAAAACATTATAAAAACATTTGACATCACAAATATCCACCTCATCTTTCAAAGACTCATTTTAAGAACACACACCCACCAAAATAGTACATAAACATCATTTTCACCCTTTGTGTAACTCGTTAAACCATTTAAAATTTTCATAAAACAATCCCAAGGGGTATAACTATGTTTCCCACAAAAACCCCATTTCAAAACCCTCTTTCCAAGCCAAAATCACCCCAAGACCTTACCAAAGCATAATTGGCATCCCAAACAACAATTAATAAACCAATTTCATATGTTATTAAATAAACCCAAATGTTACCACTGGAGTTACACGTGGAAACACGCTATTTGATGAAAAAGTGAAACTATAAAATTAACAGCTTATCAAACTCCATAAAAAATGTTTTTTTCACAATTCACAACGTATAATGAGTATTATAAATAATTAAATCAATAATTAAAAATCATCAAGAAATTATTACCCATGGAATCACCTACCTTTTGTACCAACCCCCCCCCCCCCCGAATCTTGGTGAAAAACATCAACTGCACCATTGTCACACAACAATGAAGATAAATCAAGCACTAGACCACAATATTAAACCAAAAACACTCATGGTTAAACCTGAGTTATGAATCCTAGATTCTGGATAATTTAGAACTTCATTAAAGAGGATATAGAACCAAATTAATATGGAAGAAACAAATAATTAGTTTACTTACATGAAAGATCTTGCGGATTCTCAACCAAATCCTCCATCAAAAATGAGTTCCATGGGAGGTTTGAAGAGTTTGGAGGCTATACAAGGAGGTAGGGAACGAAATGGAGAAGATAGAGGTGGGTTTAGTTTATTTTGAAAAGGGAAAACTTGGAATTTTAAAACATTGTTTATGAGCTGGACATCCTTGCATGGTTTGGCCGCACAGTTTACTAAACCGTGCAGCCAAACCTTACGGCCTATTTTGGCCACCCAAAAACCATCCATTATCCTCCAATTTCAGTGGGGTCTAAGGGGGAAACATAGGGGGGTGATAGGCCAAGGATATGGGAAATAATACCCAAATGAAGACCATATTCTCACCGTAAAACTCATCCAACTCATGAGTACAAACCACATCAACAACTTACCCCACAAGTGGTGACACTAGGATTGTTACTAATCCAACTCTAAAACACCACAACCTCACACCATCCCTTTTATAAAAGTTGAGGCCAATTACCATCCAATACCCCAAATACTGATGTCATAGATCAAGAACAAAAGAGTCACCAAAATTTCAAACACAGAACACCTCGAAACCAAGAAAATCTAAGAACCAAAATTTAACTTTTAATAAAGTATGAAATTGAATATATGGGTGTGACATCATGTCTGAAAAGGATAGTCTTGGTGAGAGTAATTTAAACATAGCTGATATGAAAAAATTATTGATAAATTGTAATATTTTGATCATGATATAACTCATTGATGGTTTAATTAAAAATTTATAGTAAAATAATATATTCAGTTATATTTGTTTCTGAATGTGTATTTATTATTTTAATTTTTCAATAAAAATAAAAATTTTGAATCACATTATCTAGAATGAACAATGACTTGTAAAAATCTAAGGCCACCTAGAAAATAATTTTTTGTTTTCTCAATTTACATATTTAAGGAACCTCACATTTTATATTTCAGGTTTATATTAATGTAAATCTGTGATTATGAGGTCTCATTTTTTGAACAGCAAATAATAAGAATTTAAAATTTTAGTTCTATACAAAAGGCCCATCAGTGACATGAGTTTATTGGAGATTGAGTAATTTTTTTGTTTTATATTTGTTCAATGATTTCAAATACACATTATTGTATTTTATTATTATTTTTAATTGATTATAGGATGGTTATTAATCATACATACAATTATATAAATTCCAAAAAATACTAATGTTGTAAATTTCAAATAATTTGTATTGGAAATTCATGCCGAGAAAAATACTATCATGTTTTGTTTTATTTTGTTTTAGTTTTTGTTTCACATGAATTATTAAAATTATATTTCATGTTTAATATTTATGAATTATTACTAATATTATCTTTGGTTTTCTCAAGGACTTTTATATGACATATCGATGTTCTTCATTTTTTAATTTCACTTCACCATTGATCATACAGGATAGAGACATAAGGTATTTCTGTATATTAATAATTATTTGTTATTTTTTAAATATATATTTAAAAATAAATTTTTAATTTTTAATTATTTTTTTTATGTGATTACACAAGTTAGAAGGTGCTACAAAATAGAATGTGAAGAGGTTTTTCCATCTTATGTGAGTTTTTTATTATGTTTTTTGGATGTGTACTTGATATATATGTTTACAACAACAACCCAAGTAGAACTCTAAACTTATTTGGATATTTTTTTATGATTTTACGAAAATATTGATGTTATATAAGTTTCTTATATGGACCAATAGAAAATGGGTTGATTTGATGAAGAACAATATGAGGGTATCATTAAATCCATACATTAACAATTCACTTACAATCACATGAAAAGGTGAATTGGTTATTTAATATTATTTTACTCTAGTGGTTTGATCATTAAATACAAAAATCAGCAATGAAAAAACTATCATAATTCTTTGTTTAAAAAGATAAAATCTATTTGTGGTCTAATATTTTTATCTATGTCCATTTAGATGTATTCTTTTACGAGTCCTTGAGGAATTATAAAATTATGATTTTCTATGAGCTGTAGGTTTATTACTTTGAAATTTACTTTTCATTGGTATTACTAATGTGATAGCATGACTTTACCTATATTTTTTTATTTACTTTTAAATTACCATATATTTTGTAAAATTATGGATTATATTTATATGAAATAGGGTTTTGTTAAATAAAAAATATTTATTTAGTTGTTTTGGTATGCCATTTCGACACTAACTAGTTTAGAAGAACTCAAATAAGGGGTCATCCATGGGTGAACCCACTTCCAAAGGTGTAACCTCTAAATAATTCTACATCAAATAGCCCAGATGGATGGAGATCCTGAATGGGACCAAACAATAAATCACAAATAAATTGAATACAAACAAGTAATCATAATAGCTGGCTCAGTGGGATTATTCATGAAACCAAAACAAAAATAAATACAATTTCACCTCATATTGATGTATAATATTCTTCTATTTGTATAATCATGTAACTCAAAAAATATTTAAAGATAAATCAAACATTTACATCATATGTTAATGAGGGAATAATTATATATTGTATCTCTCTTTCTCAACATATTTGGTAGAAACATATAATTTGTACAAATACATATTGAACCATACAAACATATTTTATTTCTTTTTTAGTATAAAAAAATATTATAAATAATGTGAAAGAAACATAAATAGTTAATATACACATCACATGAAAATTTTATGGTCCAAATAAACATTAACACATATTATGAAAATATTGATTGTCAGTTTATTTGGACTATAAAATTGTTGTTAAAATTTTAGTTAATATATTTATTTTAATGTTTCTTTGGACCATAAAATTGTAGTTAATATATGAATCTATTTCAATTTTAATATTCCTAAATCCTAAGTCTAGTGATAAAAAACTCTTAATATGAATAATATACACATCCACTTCATCATATACACATCAATAGTTAAAATACAAACAACACAAACACAACATTATTTTATAACCCTGATTTTTTTTCTTTCTTATTCCATGTGTCAGGTAATGAATATTTTTTCATTATCTATTCCATTGTAAAACAACATAGATTTTAAATATGAAAATTCAACCCCTTAAAAACACTTTGTTTTCAATTCATCTGGAATTATTCTATGTTTTGCAGTCTTTTTAATCTTTTCTCTTACCCAGCATTGTTTTATTCTTGTGTTACCTTCAATATGCAGTGAATAGAATCCTGCACCCAATGAAACATTTTTTATTTTACTACGTGATCATTATATTTTTACATATTCATATGATTATGCATGATATTTTTTGAGTTTTTTCTATTGAATCATATATAATTTCTCACAATCAAAAAAAATTGAGTTTTTTCAGTTGTTAAAAATGTAATGAATTTATAATTGGCATCTCATTGTTCTTTATCATGGAATGGGAACAAATAGAAAATTTAATTTATCCTTAGAATAATTTTAGTATAGAAACAATAACACTAATGACATGTAAAGGGTTGAAACAAATATTCTTGAATCATTCTAGAAGAAAATAATTAGGGTTGGGATTATGTATTTCCCTACCAAAACATTATCCTACTAAAATTTAAATTCTATGAGCTATTATATCCAAGTATTAAGTTTATTAAATCCTATATTAAGGTTAAGATCAAATGAATATTTATATTTTGATGTTTCTACTAGTTTGGTTACATAAGGTTGGGACCTGATGCGAAGTTCTATTTTGCTTCTTATAATGTTTTGAATGAATACAAGGCCAATGTAGTATATACCCAATAAATATTTATCATAATAATTCCTTTGAAAAATTTTATTATAATGATTCATATACATGTTGAATAGAAAATTTTATAAATAATAATTTTAAGAGATCATTTTCCTACCATTGGTTTCAAATGAATTAATCGTGTTTTTATCCATTTCTATTATAATTTTATTTTTTTTCTATGTGGGAATTAGTTATAAGAATCAAAAAGTTTGATAGTTCTTAATCTAAGATAATTAATTGTTCTGATGGTAGTTTTTTATGGATGAATGGAATATATACATGTGTATCAGTGGGGAATCTAGAGTTTCTAGCTACAACAGTTGAGTACCCAAGAAGACAATAAAAATTAAATGAATTCATAAATATATTATCCCATTTCACCTATTGTATGATCATATTTATTGATCCAAGATTATTATAAATTTTTGGACTCTGTAACTTGACCTTCACTTTGTTTTCATTGTTCACAAGCTGGGAAGAAATCAATGTCTCTATTTTTCTATCTTGTCTTTGATCATCTTGTGCTTTTGAACTACATTTTTGAATGCATGTGACACACCATGAGTGTTGGTTACACAATCCAGTCTGTTTTCCAATTGTTAAACATCAAGGGTCTAAGCATCACTCATTTCAAAAGATCCATGTACAAGTTTGGGTCCCCTCATGAAATACTTATTTTTATTTTTTACTATCCCTAGGTAATAGTTCTTCATTTTAATCTCTTAATATGTATTTTGATGTAGAGAAGAATGAAAAATGAAATTGAAGTCTTAGTATACACACATATCACTAAATTACTCTCAATCCATATTTTAATCTATTTATAAAACCATTAATTACCCTCTTTTTTAAAAAAATAATTCCCATGAATTATATGAATCTCTCTCAAGTCGAGTATCCCAATGTCTATGGTTAACCCATGATACATGTATTTGACTAATGATATATTATTTATTATAATTTGAGGAAATGTTTTCCACTAAATTTCAATTTCCCTTAATCATTAAATATCTTTTAACTTATATACCTACCCTAATATCTCATATTATTTCCTCTAACCAGTCATCTAATTTTTTTAATATGTTATCTTTTCATTTTACTACTACGAACCCCACTACATTAAATAATTTCACTTTCTCGAGATCTACTTCTAGTATTATCCTTATATTTAATTTATTATTCAATTATATATATATAATTTCAGTTTATATTCATTCTTAAAATTCAATTTTAACAGAACATTATATTTCATTTTACATTGAGGTTTTATTGCATTATGATCTAATAAAATTGTGATTCCATTTAAATTTAAATTAAATAATACACTTCAAAACTTTTTAGTTCTTTCTTGCTAAAGTTAGTGTCGGACTAACCTATTTTGATAATCCCAAATCATGTTTCATTTATGTGACAATCATGTTTTTATTATAATATAATTGTGTTTCATTAATATTCTTAGTTTCTATCAAGTAATAACCATGTAATTTTAATCTCACTGGTATCTTTTTAGTTCTCTTGTTTAATAAAAAAGTGAAAAATTTCTCAAAATATACAAGGACACTGATAAAGGTCACACATCAAAGGTCACCAATGAAAGGTCACTAATGCAAGGTAACCGTTGAAAGGCTGTCGATGCAAGGTCACCGATGCAAAGTCATAGATGAAAGGTCATCAATGAAAGGTCACCGATGAAAGGTCACCGAAGCATGGTCACCGATAGAAGGTCTCCGACGAAGGTCACCGATAAAAGGCTACCGTTGAGAAGGTTATCGTTGAGAAGTCTACCACTGAAGGAAACCATTGAGAAGGGTGCTGCTGAAGGCTACCGTTAACAGCCTACCGATGCTCACTCTTATACTCTATACTTTGTCCTATTCTTAAGATTATTCTAACGGCCATATTTAGTAAATTTAATACTTATGACATTAATCAATACTGATTGTATACATATAAAGAGACTGTATCTGGGATAGTATGAGGTAAGAGGAGGACTGTATGTTGTTTACTTATTCCTATTGTCAAACCTCAAATATAATAGAGAAGACTATGGAAGAAACCAAGTAAGTGAGAAGCGTGAACCTAAAATATAAAAGTTAAGACCAAGGAAAAAACCAGGGAAGTGAGAAGCATGAAAAGACAGAGAAATGCATGAGAAATAACTTACATGCTATATCAAGGAAAGTAAGGAAGAACCATCTGGCATTTACGTTGTGAACCCAAGAGCCTCAAGATGATCATTTTTGGAGAATAATTTCAACGGTGCCTTATATGTTTCATCAACTCTCTGTCTACACAAGAAGTAGAACACTTAGTTTTTGGAATCTAAACCCTGGAGTTGCGACACTCTGTTTTGAACATAATTTCTAATGAAATACTTGAACTATAAATTCAAAACTCTGAGGATTCAAGAGTTAAAATGAAAACACATAAAGCTTTTTAAACTCAATTTAATAATATTGGCTCCATTGTGTTCTTTTATTTTACATTTCTGAGAAGTGTGAGTTTTTCTATTATACAAAATGTCTTCTTTTCTCGAACTGGAGGATACTAAAAAACCTCATATTGATCATTCTCTATTCTAAGAATTGTGGAAGAGGTTATGCGTGGCCTGGTTTTGTGCTTATCCCACGAAGAACTATCGTAGAGGGTGTGAGCCCTGGACAGTTTTTGAAAACTATTGTAAAGCCTGATACAGGTGTGTAATAATTTTATTGTTAATATAAACTTCATGGTGTAAGGTGGTCACCAAGTGGAGAAGATTAATTCATGGCTTGAGACTAAACCACTTGTTTAGATGTTTTGTGCAATATCTATTGTTATACTATTTTTTTATTTTTCACTACTAATAATTACAAAAATAGAAAACAATTTTACTTTCACTTTGATAGTTATCTCTGGTTACTGTGTGTATATGTTTAATTCAGTAAACTTGTTTCAAAAGTTGAATAAGTGTTTTAAACTTATTCAACTGAGGACTAATCACCCTTTAGGTAACATGTTGACCAACTAAAGATTTATATCTCTATTTCCTTAATTAACTGGGCTGTTACAAAATTATGGTATCTTTAGCATAATGTTTTTAATAGAAATTTTATGTAGGAACTCAATTCACCCCTCCCCCCCCCCCTCTTGAGTTTCCACTCTGACCAACAATTGGTATCAAAGTATTTTTATTATTGATACTATCTGAACTATTGTGCATGTTTTTAAATTTGTTTCAACTATTATTTTAGTTGTATCTTAAAGATCATAAAATTTTTGTCATATCTAAATTTTCAGTTCTTTGAAATTATAATTAACAATGGATAACATAGTTGAGGGTTCTATTACCAACATGACACCTTTCTTTAATGGTAATAACTATGCTAAGTGGAAATTAAAAATGAAAATGTATATATAGAGCATGGGTCCTAAAATCTGGGACATAATTGAAGAACAACATGCATTTCCTGTTACTTCTAGGGACACATGGTATCAGTTGACTAATGCTACATATAACAATAACTATAAAGAAATGAATTCATTATGTTGTTCTATAGGTGATGAAGAATTTAATTGAATATATTCATGTAAAACTGCATATGAAATTTGGGATACATCGGCTATTTCTTATGAGGGAACCACCAATGTTAAAGAAATGATATTAAATACTTATACTATTAGATATGATAATTTTAAAATGAATCCTAATGAAATTATTTCTGAAATGTATCTCAGGTTTAATGAAATATTAATTACCATGAGTCTATTTGGGAAACCAATAGACTACATGTATCATATTATGATCTTTATTCAATGTCTACCTGACAGATGGAGGAGAACTTCTATTTCTATATGAGATTCTTATGACATAGGAAAGCTACAAGTAAAGTAACTAATTGGAAAACTTATGATGTAAAAATAATATCATAAGGTAAATCAAGAAGCATGTGAAGAACCAAGAATGAAATCTGTAGTATTCGAGATTGCTTCCTCAAAGAGAAAAGATAAAGAAAAAGATCATGCTCTTATAGACACTTCCACCAGTGAAGAATCATATTCTGATAGTGATGTTGAGAAGGCTCATGTTGCTAGAATATTCATGAAGTTCTACCGAAAGAAGAAGTTATTTATAAAGTAAAACTATAATGGAAGGTATGATAGTAAAGGATAGAAAATGGAATGACAACATAAATGAGATAGTCTGCTATGAGTGTAAACGAAAATGCCATGTGAAGGCTAATTTCCCCAAGATGAAATTTAAGATGAAATATGAAGACAAGGGTAAGGGATATAAAAAGGCTATGAAAACTACATGGAGTGATTCAGAAGATATATCCAGTGGATCTGACACTTCTGATATGGAAAAGAACAAACATGCAATCTTCTGTTTCATTGCAAAAACATCTGAGGTAATACCCAATTCTCATATACATAATGTATATTATTATGGGAATTAATGTGAATCAAATAATGATGAAAATATGACTAAGGATGAACTATTTGAATTGTCACGACCCATCCTCAGGGCTCATGTCGTGACTACCCCAAGCCCGCCTTCAATAGGCCAGCGGCTGGTGACTAGCACCAAGGCGTAAATACCAGTAAAAAAAGGGAGGGCATTGCCTTTGTAAAGTAAACAAACACCACAGAGCAAGCAAGAAAAAGAAGTAAACACTAAGTAAAACTGAGTACAACAGTAAGTGCGTAAAAGTAAGTGGGCCAGAATACAAACTCAAACTGAAAGTAAGTACAACTCGAAAGGGAAAACAGCAACTGAAAAGTAAAGCCGTAGTGTCGAGTCGTCCACTAGAAGTCCCACCTAAAGGGTGAGTACATATAGACTCCACAACTCCTCGGGTCCAACTGTCCACTCCGAGTACATCCTGCCCAGTGGTCCACCTTCAGGTACCATCCTGCTCCGCAAGCCTCAACCATGATCAGCATTGTCCGTCGTCTGCAACCAACACAACGTAGTGCAGGCATAGCCCGTGCAGGGGTGAGTATAAGCTACTCAGTAGGGACCCCGAGACCCCTGAAGGTCTCCCAGAATCCATGAAGGAAAATCCACAGAGGGAAGATACAATCACGAAGTAACATCTGACACTGCTTAGGTATATGCCCATATATATACCTAAGTCATCAATTCTCGTTCGGCTCCAACATCCGAGCCCAAGTACAACCCAGTCCACATAGGAAAGAAAAACGTAAATCCACACAGGATAGCACAACACAATCCACAAAGTAAAGCAAAACAGGATTCAGCTTACACAGGAATACTTCTTTGTATGATGAAATAGATGACCAGATATTTCCACGGATTCATCTAAGCCGTCGGACCCACAAAATATCGATAGGTACTAACCCCCGCAATGACCCACAAAGGATCTGACCCACAAAGGATCGATAGATAACTGACCCCCGCAAAGACCCACACAGGATCAGACCCACACAGGATCTGTAGGCACTGGCTCACACAGAACCGCTGAGCGCTGACCCACACAGGATCGGACCCACACAGGATCGGTAGCACTGATCCACGTAGGATCGTTGAGTTCTGTAGTCATCGCCATCGAATCCACTGAGGATATCTACACAGTCGTCGTCGTTGTCGTCGCAGTCGCAGCCAGCTCTAGGGTTTCCGTACACAGCAAGTTCGTTCTGGAGGGTCCACTCCACGAGCTGAGAACCTCATACATCAACTGACACATATTCCAGATTTGATGTATCCAAAAGTTATTTATCGTCAACAGAAACCCAATGTCGCAGACGGCGCGCCAATCGGACACCCGGTCTGAGAGTTATTGGCTTTTTCGTTCCAGGGGCCCGGTTGGTTTTTAAGGAAAAACCAACCTGACCATACTCCACCTGCATCCAAACATCGGGTAGAGTAAGCCAAAAGATCTGTCTTACTAAGAGTAATCCAACAAAGTTGATGACACATCAATCGGACGTCCGGAGCTCAAGTTATAAGCGTTTCCGTTCCGAGGGCCCGGTTGGTTTTGTGTACGAACCAACCCGGCTGAACCCAAAGTATTCTAAAACCTTGAGTGTAATAAACCAAAACGACCATCTTGAACCAAGGATCGCATCGGCGCAGACGGTGCGTTGATCGGAGGTCTGCAGCCCAAGATATGGGCAAAATACCGAAAAGGTCCGAAAACGGGGGGTCTAGGCCCGGACCGACCTGGCCCGGCCTGGGTGCGACCAGGCCCGACCGGCGTGGACGCGTCCCGGCCTCTAGGTGAGTTGGCTCAGTCGGTTACGGCCGAGCAGAGTGGGGGGCGTTCTGCCCCCACGTGAGGGAACCGCGGCCCTGCGTGTGGCCGCCCTTGCCAACGGACGCGGCCGGGCCGCCGCGTCCCGCCCTCCTCCGGTCCCGTGCGGTCGTGGGACCGCGTGCTGCTGTCATGGCTGAAGCCGCGGAGGTTCCTTCCGGTGGCGCGCCGGGCGCCGCCGCCTCCTGCCGCCTTGCCGGCGAAGCGCGCCGGCGGGCTGCTCCATGGACCACCGGACGAGTTCCGGTGGTCATAATTTCACGTCGTCTTCGCCAAAGGCCCTCCTGGGGTCCGTCCTTCGCTACAAGGACCTCACATTTCCCGTGCGGCCTGCTTTGACATCGTCCGCCATTCCGCACACCAAGAACGAAAAGGGCGGTGGGTTTGGGCTTGTTCGTTGGTCCGTACCCACCTCGTTAGCGGTTTTCAAAGTGTCACAATAATTATTTAATCATACGCCGCGGATATAAATCACAAAGATTTAAAAGAATCAAACCCCTACCTCATCGTAGTCATCGAACGTGAGTTCTTTGCGGAATTGACCATCGCGGAAGAAGAGGATCGTCGCGTCGCGGAAGGGGCGTCACGTCGTCTCGGTACACGGCATCGCGTAGACGATCTCTGAGGGTTAAAGAAAACACACAGATTTAATCGCACCAATTAAATCCATGTTGAGGATATAATCCACAAAGAAAAATAAAAGGACCGCAATCCCCTACCTCAATCGATTGTTGATCGAATATTGTCGCGGAGAAGGAACGTCGCAGAAGAACGTCGCGGGAGGAGAATCATCGGCGTCGTGGTACACGGCGTCGCGTCGTCAATCTCCGAGGGTTCGGTGTTCTTCGTCGCCTTTCGTCAAAGGCCGGCATTCTTCGTCGGCGACGATGCGTTCTTCGCATTCTTCGCGTTCTTCACGAAGGAGGATGAAGATAGGCTTTCTCCAAATCCTCTCAACAAGCCACACCCCAAAAAGACATGTGTTGGTATTATTTTATTCATATGCCAACAAACGAATAACAAATTTAAGAAACGAACCATTAATTCAGTGAATTAATGGTAATGACTTAACTGTCCAATTAATAGGGGTGTTAAGAATTTAAGAAAACGCACCGGTTGACTTTCATTAAAAAGGGGTTTTCACGGGTGCGTTACTTAGAGGAAAAGAAACGGTGGGGCTTGTGCAGGCCACACCTCACAAATATCCTACCAAGTGGGTAGGATATTTTGGGGTTCCACCCTATCCTCTTAAGATAGCTTAAGTTTCTTTAAGTGGCTTTATGTGTAATAAAATAAAGTTGTCACGCCACTTTATTTTTATTTCTTAACTTAACCCCAAAAACTAAAAACCACACCCGAGTAAACGCAACTCCGGAAAAGGTGTTTCTAAGCAAATACCGGTGCTGCGATTCCATCGGTGCCCTTGGAATTCAATTCTGAGAAATTGTTCAAAAGTTAGGAAAACCCGCTCGTTCATTCACTGAACGTACCCGAGCCAAACTTCGGAAAATAATTTCGGGCACACCGGGCCTTGGAATCAGGTGTCGTCAGAAACTCCGTTCTTGTGAAATTCCAAAGAAAATTAAGAAAAAAAAATTCCTTGAATTTTACGGGTCTTTACATCACTCCCACCTCAGGTATTTACGTCCCCATAAAGATAAATCATAAACTAGGGAAACAAATGTGGGTACTGAGTATGAATTTGAGCCTCCCGCTCCCAAGTGCTCTCCTGGAGGTTCCTGTGCTGCCATCTGATGCACACTAGAGGGATCGATCATCCACATAGGACCCGCTCGTGTCAATCCTCGATCTCCATGGGGACCTCCGTGAAAGTCTCCCCATCATCAATGTCCAGCTCCCCATGGTCAATGATATGCGTTGGGTCATGCACGTATCTCCTCAGTTGAGATACTTGGAAGACATCGTGCACCCGATGTAACTGAGGTGGTAGAGCCAGGCGATAAGCCACCTCGCCAATCCTGTTGAGGACCTGGAATGGTCTGATGAATTATGGAAACAACTTGCCGCCTCGGCCAAATCTCTGTAATCCATGTCGAGGTGAGACCTGCAAGAAGACATGGTCGCCATCCTCGAACTCCAGTGGCCTCCGCCTCCTGTCAGCATAAGACTTCTGCCAGCTCTGAGCTGTCCTCATCCGCTCCTGGATGACATGAACCTTCTCTGTCGTGGCCTGGACCATCTCCGGTCCCACGAGTACTGACTCTCCAGGGTCTGTCCATCACAAAGGAGATCTGCAAGGTCAGTCATACAACGCCCCGTATGGTGCCATCCCGATGGTGGAGTGGTAGCTATTGTTGTATGTGAACTCCACCAAGGGTAGGTGGTCCTCCCAGCTGCGACCAAAGTCGATGACACATGCGCGGAGAATCTCCACGAGAGTCTGAATGGTCCTCTCCGTCTGACCATCTGTCTGAGGGTGAAAGGCAGTGCTCAGACGTAGCTACGTCCCGAACACCTCCTGCCACCCCTCCTAAATCCAGGAAGTAAAGCGAGCATCTCGATCGGAGACGATAGATAATGGCACACTATGAAGCCGTAGAATCTCCTGAACGTAGAGACGTCCCAAGATCTCTACCGAGCCCTGCTCTCTTATGGGTAATAAGTGATCCGACTTGATGAGTCGGTCGACAATCACCCATATGGAGTCATGACCTCTGGAAGTGCGTGGAAGCCCAGTCACGAAGTCCATAGATATCTCTTCCCACTTCCACTCCAGGACCTCCAAGGGCTATACCAAGCCTGCTGGTACCTGATGCTCGGCCATCACCTGCTGGCAGGTGAGGCATCGAGAAACGAACTCTGCCACATCCTTCTTCATGCCCGACCACCAGTGCTGTCGTCTGAGGTCCTGGTACATCTTCGACACTCCAGGATGTACCACCAAAGTAGAAGTGTGAAACTCTCCTAGCACCTCCTCTCGTAAAGCAACTGGTACGAAGGTACGTCCTCTGAAAAGGATGTAGTGCTCTGCTCCAAAGGAGAAACCATCAGGTGCCTGTCCTGAGGATATCTGTGCACGCCATGTCTCACAGTCAGCGTCCCCTCGCTGTGCCTCTCTAACCCGCTACAGTAGTGGAGGAGTGACTGTGAGTGACTGAAGGAAGGCTTCTCCATCTCTATCCACGAAGGATATCTGCAAAGTGGCTAGCTGCTCTATCACCTCCTCAAGTAGCTGAATTCCCATCCTCTTGCTGAGAGCATCGGCTACTACGTTCCCCTTCCCAGGAGTATACTCTATCTCAAAGTCATAGTCCTGGAGGAACTCGAGCCATCTTCGCTGTCTCAGGTTTAGGTCCTTCTGAGAGAAGATGTACCCGAGACTCTGATGGTCAGAATAGACTTTAAAGCGCTCACCCATCAGATAGTGTCGCCATGTCTTCAGAGCGAAGACCACTGCTGCTAACTCCAGGTCATGGGTGGTGTAGTTCTGCTCATGTGGCCTCAAATGATGTGATCCATAGGCGATCACTACCCGCTCCTGCATCATGACACATCCGAGTCTGGTCCCTGATGCATCGCAGTAGACTACGTACCCTATCCCCTCCCCCAGCAACCTCAAGATAGGTGTGTTGGTCAATCTCTATCTCAGCTCCTAGAATCTCTGCTGACATCTATCTGACCACATAAAGGGTTTCCCCTTCTTCATCAAATCTGAGAGTGGTGCTGCAACTCTGGAGAAATCTGGCACAAATATCCTATAGTATCCAGCTAGTCCCAAGAAACTCCACACCTCTGTCATGCTCCTGGGTGGCTCCCAAGCTAGCACTGCCTCGATCTTCGTGGGATCCACCGCAACTCCCGCCTCAGAAATGATGTGCCCCAAGAAGTGGACCTCACGTAACCAGAACTGACACTTCGAGATCTTTCCATAAATTTGGTGCTCTCGGAGTGTGTCTAGTACAACCCGTAAGTGGTAGGCGTGCTCCTCCTCAGTCGTCGAGTATATCAAAATGTTGTCGATGAAGACCACGAAGAATCGATCGAGGTATGGCTGAAATATTATGTTAATGAGACCCATGAACACTGCTAGATCATTGGTTACACCGAATGGCATAACCAATAACTCATAGTGTCCATACCGACATCTGAAGGTCGTCTTCTGCACGTCCTCGTCTCGAACTCTGAGCTGATGATAGCCTGACCTGATTTCTATCATCGAGAACCACCATGCTCCCTTGAGCTGATTGAAGAGGTCATCAATCCTCGGTAGCGGATACTTGTTCCTCATTGTCACCTGGTTCAGGCGACGATAGTCAACAGAAAGTTTCAAGCTCCCATCCACCTTCTTGGCGAACAATATCGGGGAAGCCCAGGGTGAAACACTGGGTCGGATGAATCCCTTTCCCTACAAGTCCTCCAACTTTACCCATAGCTCTCAAAGATCAGAGGGGGCCATTTGATACACTGGAGTGGATATCGGGGTTGTCCCGGGGTACAGATCAATATAAAATTATACTTCTCTGTAAGGAGGTAGTCCTGGAACGTCATCGCGAAAGATGTCCGCATACAGATCCACCACTACAGGAAAACTAGGACTCTGCACGTTAACTACTCCTAGGATGAGGCTAGCCAACTGATGAGTGATGGGCTGTCATCTCCTCTACGAGAGTCCATCCTGTGCTGTGAAGGCTCCCTTCTCGACGGTGAAGGTGAACCTGCTCCCGTCGGTGCGTACAGATCGCACCTTGCGCCTAATACAGTCGATCTGAGCATGGACTGTAGATAACCAATCCATGACCAAGATGACGTCGTAAGGCCTCGACGCCACTAAAAGAAGATCCCAGCCAAAGATCTTGCCTCCTAGAGTAAGCTCACACTACCAAAACCAGTGTGTAATCGTCGAGTCTGATCTTGTAGGGGTTTCTAGCCCTAAGGATCAAGCCAACGGCTCTGTCAGAATCTCCAAACTCCGAACAAGTTCAGCAGCTATGAAAGAGTGACTCACTCCTGTGTCTATAAGAACTGCAACAAGGGTGGAATAGACATATATAGTACCTCGAATCATCTCGGGCGTGTTGTGGTCGTAGGCCTCCGTTGCCTGGAGTTGTGCCTGTCTTTGCCCGCCAGATCCCTGTGGTCGGGGTGGACCTCCTGGTGGTGCTGGTGGTAGAGCCTCAAAGCGTCTCCCACCACCTGCTGCTCGGCCAACTCCTCTACCTCATCCGCCTACTCCCTGCGGACCGCCACGGTCGACCCTCTACCTCTGCCTGGGTGTCCCCTCAATCGTCTGCTGCTCCTCGGCATGGCGGGTCGGGCAGTCAAAAGCAATGTGGCCCTGCCCGCCGCATGCGTAGCATTGAGTGCCTCTCGAAAGACTGGCCCCACGTTGTGTGCCCCGCACAGCTGAGCCAGTGTCCTAAGGTCATCTGCCTGAGGGTCTGGTCTACCTAGA
This sequence comes from Viscum album, assembly GCA_963277665.1. Taxonomy (NCBI): domain Eukaryota; kingdom Viridiplantae; phylum Streptophyta; class Magnoliopsida; order Santalales; family Viscaceae; genus Viscum; species Viscum album. The sequence continues at coordinate 1,057,863,668 of OY728159.1, forward strand.
CCCATGAGTCATCCGTCGGTTGCCTGCTGCAGAAGACTCTGCTACGTGCCGCCCCGCGGTAGGTCTCGCTACTGAAAAAGGCTCAGCAAGAAAGCTCTCGATCAAAACGGCTCGCTCCAGTACTCCTTCCTGGGTCGGAATGCTGAGGGAGATCAGTGATGCCCTGATCTCATGCTTCAATCCCTGCTCAATGTTCTGGGCATGGAATAATGGGTCTCATACCATGTCTGTCGAGTAGCGCGAGAGATCGATAAATCTCATCGAGTATTGGGCAACCGTCAAGCTGCCATGTTGTAGCTGCAGAAGCTCCTGGATGTGCACCGCACGGAGGGTGGCTGGGATGAACTCCGAGCGGAAGAGGCTCTCAATGTTCGACTAGAGAAGAGATGCCTCATTGTGCACCTGGAGCATCAAGCTCCACCATCAGCCCACTGCCGCGTGCAGTAGGCTTGCTGCGAGGATCACCATAAGGTCTGGTGGTGTCCTCACTAACCGGAATACTCTCACCATTGCCTCCAGCCAGTCCTCGGCTGCCTGGGGGTCTGTCTCCCCATAGAACCTGGGCGGTCACTGGTGCTGGAACTCATGCAATGCACTAAGGTGACGTGCATCGTCAGCGGCTGGGGCTGGAAGCATCGGTGGCTCGGTGGGTAGAGGTACCGACGGTGCCTCAGCTGTCAAAGGGCCCTGTACCGAGGCCTCGTCGCTCGGCTGACTGTCATCACGCTCAACTCTCGGAACCCTAACTGGCTGCTGTCATGGGGCCATCCTAAAAGGAAACAGGAGTGCCACAGTCAAACAGTATACCTGCTGAGCTGACATAATGTAATCACAAAGAAAACTTGAAACACACATGTAATCAATGTTTTCGTGCATTAAGTCAGAAATTAGAAGTCAAGGTCCTGGTGTACGGATACGTCGGCGGCCACACCAACACTGGACTCCCTGGACTGATAACCACACCCAATACTCTTAACATTATTGCTTCACATAGAAGAAAGATTAGAGTCCAAAGTTCTGTGGTAGAACCGAACTCCTCTGATACCAATTTTTCATGACCCGTCCTCGGGGCTCGTGTCGTGACTACCCCAAGCCTGCCTTCCATAGGCCAGGGGCTAGCGACTAGCACCAAGGCGTAAATCCAAGTAAAAAAAGGGAAGGCGTTGCCTTTGTAAAGTAAACAAACACCACAGAGCAAGCAAGCAGAAGAAGTAAACACTAAGTAAAACTAAGTAAAACAGTAAGTGCGGAAAAGTAAGTGGGCCAGAATACAATCCCAAACTGAAAGTAAGTACAACTCGAAAGGGAAAACAGAAACTGAAAAGTAAATCCGCAGCGTCAAGCCATCCACTGGAAGTCCCACCTAAATGGGTGAGTACAGATAGCCTCCACAGCCTCTCGGTTCTAACCATCAACTCCGAGTACGTCCCGCCCAATGGTCCACCTCTAGGTATTGTCCTGCCCTGCAAGCCTCAACCACGATCAGTGTTGTCCGTCGTCTGCAACCAACACAACGTAGTGCGGGCATAACCCGTGCAGGGGTGAGTATAGGCTACTCAGTAGGGACCCCGAGACCCCCGAAGGTCTCCCAGAATCCAGGAAGGAAAATCCACAAAGGGAAGATACAACCATGAAGTAACATCTGACACTGCTTAGGTATATGCCCATACATATACCTAAGTCATCAATTCTCGTTCGGCACCAACATCCGAGCCCAAGTAAAACCCATTCCACACAAGAAAGAAAAATGTAAATCCACACAGAATAGCACAACACAATCCACAAATGAAAGCAAAACAAGATTCAGCTCACACAGGAATACTTCTTCGTATGACGATAGAGATGATCAGATATTGCCACTGATTCATCTAAGCCGTCGGACCCACAAAGGATCGATAGGTACTAACCCCTGCAATGACCCACAAAGGATCTAACCCAAAAATGATCGATAGGTAACTAACCCCCGCAAATACCCACACAGGATCGGACCCACACAGGATCTGTAGGCGCTGGCTCACACAGAACCGATAAGCGCTGACCCACACAGGATCGGACCCACATAGGATCGGTAGCACTGATCCACGTAGGATCGCTGAGTGCTGTAGTCGTTTCCGTCTGATCCACTGAGGATCTCTACACAGTTGTCATCGTCGTCGCAGTCGCAGCCTGCTCTAGGGTTCCCGCGCACAACAAGCTCGTTCGAGAGGGTCCGCTCCACGATCCGAGAGGCTGATACATCAACTGACACATAGTCCAGAGTTGATGTATCCAAAAGTTCCGTATCGTCAACAGGAACTCAATGTCGCAGACGGCGCGTCAATCGGTCACCCGGTCTGAGAGTTATTGGCTTTTTCGTTCCAGGGGCCCGGTTGGTTTTTAAGGAAAAACTGACCCTACTATACTCCACCTATGTCCAAACCTTTGGCGGAGTAGGCCAAAAGATCCGTCTTACTAAGAGGAATCCAACAAAGTTGACGGCACGTCAATTGGACGTCCGGAGCTCAAGTTATAAGCATTTCCGCTCCGAGGGCCCGGTTGGTTTCATGTACGAACCAACCTAGACGAACCCAAAGTATTCTGAAACCTTGAGTGTAATATACTGAAACGACCATCTCGATCCAAGGATCGCATTGGTGCTGACGGTGCGTCGATCGGAGGTCTGCAGCCCAAGATATGGGCAAAAGACCGAAAAGGTCCAAAAACGGGGGGTTTGAGCCCGGACCGACCCGGCCCTACCCCCCCTCGGTCGGCCTGAACCGGGTCCGAGTCCGACCTGGCCGGCTTGGCTCGGCTCGGTCTGGATGGCCCGGCCCAGCCTGGGTGCAACCCGGCCTGACCGGCGCGGGCGCGGCCCGGCCACCAGGCGGGTCGGCTCGGCCGATTACGGCCGAGTAGAGCGGAGGGCGTGATGCCCTCGCGTGAGGGAACTGTAGCCCCATGTGGTGCCGCCCTTTCCAGCGGATGCGGCCAGGCCGCCGCGTCCTGCCCTCCTCCGATCCCGCGCGGTCACGGGACTGTGTGCTGCCGCCGCGGCTTCAGCCGCGGCGGTTCCTTCCGACGACGCGCCGGAGGGCTGCTCTACGGACAACCGGACGAGTTCCGGTGGTCGGAATTTCACATCGTCTTCGCCAAAGGCCCTCCTGGGGTCCGTCCTTCGCTGCAAGGACCTCACATCACCCGTGCGGCCTGCTTTGACATCTTCCGTCGTTCCACACACCAAGAACGAAAAGGGCGGTGGGTTCAGGCTTGTTCGTTGGTCCGCACCCACCGTGTTAGTGGTTTTAAAAGTCTCAATACAATTATTTAATCATATTCCATGGGCATAAATCACAAAAATTTAAAAGAATCAAACCCCTACCTCGTCGTAGTCGTCGAACATGAGTTCTTCACGGAATTGACCATCGCGAAAGAAGAGGATCGTCGCGTTGCGGAAGGGGCGTCACATCGTTGCGGTAGACGGCGTCGCGTAGACGATCTCCAAGGGTTAAAGAAAACACACAGATTTAATTGCACCAATTAAATCCATGTTGAGGATATAATCCATAAAGGAAAATAAAAGGACCACAATCCCCTACCTCAATCGATCGTTGATCGAAGATTGTCGTGGGGAAAGAACGTCGCAGAAGAACGTCGCGGGAGGAGAATCGTTGGTGTCGCGGTACACAGCGTCACGTCGTCAATCTCCGAGGGTTCGGCATTCTTCATCACGTTTCGTCGAAGTCCGGCGTTCTTCTTCGGCGACGATGCGTTCTTCACGTTCTCCGCATTCTTCACGTTCTTCGCGTTCTTCACGAACGAGGATGAAGATAGGGTTTCTCCAAATCCTCTCAACAAGCCACACCCCAGAAAGACATGCATTGGTCTTATTTTATTCATATTTCAAAAAACAAATAACAAAGACCATTAATTCGGTGAATTAATGGTAACGACTTAACTGCCCAATTAATAGGGGCATTAAGAATTTAAGAAAACGCACCGGTTGACTTTCATTAAAAAGGGGTTTTCGGGGGTGCGTTACTTAGAGAAAAAAATGGTGGGGCTCTTGCGGGCCCCACCTCACAAATATCCTACCAAGTGGGTAGGATATTTTGGGGTTCCACCCTATCCGCTTAACTTAGCTTAAGTGGCTTTAAGTGGCTTTAAGTGAAATAAAATAAAGTTGTCGTACCACTTTATTTTTATTTCTTAACTTAACCCCAAAAACTAAAAACCACACCTGAGAAAATGCAACTCCGGAAAAAGCATTTCTAAGAAAATATCGGCGCTGCAATTCCATCGGTGCCCTGGGAATTTGATTCCGAGCACCGGTTCAAATGTTAGGAAAACCCCCTCATTCGTTCACTGAACGTACCCAAGACAAACTTCGGAAAATGATTCCGGGCACACCGGGCCTCGGAATCAGGTGCCGTCAGAAACTGTGTTCTTGTAAAATTCCAAAGAAAATTAAGAGAAAAAAAATTCCTTGAATTTTACGGGTCTTTACATGAATATTTTGGAATGAATGACGATACCTTTAACGAACTCAAGGATAAATATAAATTATTAAAAAGACAACATGCTTTAAATTCCAATTATAAGTCTGATATGGATATTGAGAAAGAAAAATGAGCTCATCGGTAAAATAAAATACTGAATTTAAATTATTTAATGAGTAATTAAAAAGAGATCATGAGAAGTTTACTATAGGTAGAGATACCTTGACTTGGTTTCTAGGGAAACAGATTGCTCCAAAATACATAGCTGGTCTAGGTTATCAACCAGGATAGAGAAGGATTGTTAAAAATAAATTTGTTCCCAAATCTGTACAGTACACTACTAGTTCGATTTCTATTCCATCTTTTGAAAAACACTTTTTTACAGGACCTAACAAATTATTAATGTCTCAAAACATATCTGTTGATTATAGAAAAACTGTGAGACACGTATGTGTTCCCAAATCTTTACTTTCTAACTTCTCTAGACCCAAGAAAATCTAGGTACCAAAGTTACCGTATACTTAACCTTTTTTGTGTGAAAATTGTCTAAAGAGATGCTATAAAACACTATTTTGTTTGGAAAGTGGATGTTCAAGACATATGATAAGAGACTACTCATACTTCAAGAGCCTAATTAAAATTGATGTTGGACATGTCACATTCATTGATAATTCCAAAGGGAATATTGTCAGCTTAGGCCAAATCAATAACCCTAATACTATATTAATTTTAAAAGTACATTTTGTTGATGGGTTAAAATAAAATCAACTTACTTTCTCTCAGTTGTGTGGTGATGGTTTCAATGTTAAGTTTTAAAATGATGCATGCAATGTTTTGAATTCTAAAAATGATTTAATATTCACTACTCTTGAAAATGAAAATGTATATGTAGTTGATTTAAACTCTTTTTCTAAGAAAAAAAAATTCTTCTTTAAGTGATTTTCTTAAGAAATACTAGTTATGGAATAGAAGATTAGGACACTTAAATATGAACTCACTTAGGAAACTAATTAGGAAAGGATTAGTAAGAGATTTACCTAAATTGGAATTCCCACATAACAAAATTTTGTAATCCTTGTCAAAAAGGAAAACAGCACAATGTTTCTTTCAAACCAAAGAAAGAAGTTTCCACTTCTCAACCACTTGAGTTGGTTCACATGGATTCGTTTGGACCATCTTGAGATTCATGTTTAAATTATAAGAACTATGTTTATGTTCTTATATATGATTTTTCTATATATACATGGGTATACTTTCTAGCTCATAAAAGTGAAGCATGTTCTTACTTCCTTAAATATTCCATGTCTGTAGAAAATCATAGTGGACATAGAATGAAGACCATAAGAATTCATCATGGCTATGAGTTTGAAAATCTCAAGTTTGAATCTTTTTGCTCACATAATGGTTATAATCACAATTTCTCTAAAACACCTCAACAAAATGGAGTTATAGAAAGAATAAATGGTACACTACAAAATATTTCCTGGACTGTGGTAAATGAGTATAATCTACCTGTCTGTTTTTGGGATGAAGATGTTAATAAATCTTGTTACATAATTAAAAGAGTCTTAATTAGACATGTTCTTAAGAAGACCCCTTATGAGATATGGAATAAGAAGAAGACTAATTTTAATTACTTTAGAGTGTTTGGTTGCAAAGACTTTATTCTTAACACTAGGTCTAATATTGATAAGTTTGCTTCTAAGAGTGATGAAAGAATTTCTTAGGTTAATCAATATCTAATAAAGCTTAGAGAGTATTCAATAAGATAACAATTTGTGTGGAAGAATAAGTTCATGTCAAATTGGATGAAACTAATCCACATGAACCAAAAAACCTCCGTTCAATATCTCGGGGAAGATATGTCAATTTTGGACCTTAATGATAAAGATAGTGAACCCTTAGTTAAAACAACTAGTTCTCGAAATTTTCTAAAATCTGTGCATGGTGAATCTGAACCTACAAACAACCATGAGGATTCTAGTTCAACTCTTTCTAGAGGTATTATCACCTTCAAGAATCATCTTTTAGATGATGTAGTAGGTTATCTAAATAGAGGGACACAAACTAGAGCTTCTCTGAGAAACCAGGTTGAACATCAAGCCTTTATTTCATAAATTGATCCCAAATATAATGAAGATGCATTCAGTGATGAATTTTGGGTTATAGCTATGCAAGAAGAATTAAATCAGTTTGAAGGAAACAAATTTTTGGAATTAGTAGAAAGGCCTAAAGACACTTTTACCATAGGCTCTAAATGGTTGTTTATAAATAAAGTTGATGAATCAGATAACATAGTTAGAAACAAGGCTAGACTAGTTGCACAAGGATATAGTCAAGAAGAAGGAATAGACTATGAGGAAACCTTTTCACCTGTAGCAAGACTAGAAGCAATTTGGATACTACTTTCTTATGCAGCTCATCTGAATTTCAAACTTTATCAAATTGATGTCAAAAGTTAATTTCTAAATGGGTACATAGTTGAGGATGTATTTGTTGAAAAATACCCTAGTTTTATAAATCCCCATTTTTTAAATCATGTCTTTAAACTTTTTAAATCTCTATATGGTCTAAAGCAAGCTATAAGAGCTTGGTATGATAGAGTTATTTCTTTTCTTATTTCAAAAGGTTTTACTAAAAGAATAGTTTATCCTACTCTTTTTATTAAAAGTATTTTTGAAGATGTTTTAATAGTATAAATTTATGTAGATGAAATTATTTTTAGATCCTTTAAAATTATTTATGTATTGATTTCTCAAAAATGATGTAAGATGAATTTGAAATGAGTTTAATGGGGTAACTTAAATTTTTTCCTTGGATTTCAAATTTTTCAAAATAAAAATGGTATTTTTTTAAATAAAAGTAAATATTCTAAAGATGTTTTGAAATGTTATAGTTTGGATAGAAATTTAGGTATTAATACACCTATGAGTACCACCTATAAGATGGATACTAATGAAACTGGTAAATCAGTGGATCAAACCAATTAAAGAGGTATGATTGGGAGTCTGCTCTATATTACTGCCAGAAAACCTAATATTATGTTTAGTGTATGCATGTGTGCTCATTTTCAAGTCAATCCCAGATATTATCACTTAACTGCTGTTAAAAATATTTTTAAATATCTCAAGTATACTACAAACTTAGGAATATTTTATCCAAGAAGACAATCATTTGATTTAATATATTATTAGGATGCTGACTTTGCTGGTTGCATGTTAGATAGAAAGAGCACCTCTGGAACATGTCACATTTTGGGAAAGTCACTAGTATCATGGTGTAGTAAGAAACAGAATTTTATTTCATTATCTATTATTGAAGATGAATATATAGCTGCTCGTAGTTTTTGTGCTCAAATTCTGTGGGTAAAACACACTTTTATAAACTATGGATAACAATTCATACATGTCTCTATAAACTATGATAATACAGGTGATATCAACATCTTTAAAAATCCAGTATCTCATGCTAGGACAAAGCACATTGATGTGAGACATCACGTCTTGAGAGATCATTATCAAATAGGTGATGTCACTCTTGAATTCATTGGCAATGAACACCAATTGGCTGATATATTCACGAAGACCTTGAATTATGAAATGTTAAATTACATCAAACATGAGTTAGTTAAGATAAACTATTAAGATAATACCTCACCATTAGGACCTCATAGTTAGGACCTCACCATTAGGACCTCATCGTTGGACCTCATTGTTGGACCTTACTGCTAGACCTCACCGTTATACCTCACTGTTGGACCTCACCATTGGACCTCATCATTAGACCTCACCATTAGACCTCACCATTATGACCCCATCATTGGACCTCACCATTAAAGCCTCACCATTATCAACTTATCTATAGTTGACCTTTGCAGGACGTCGAGTTTTTCTATTGGAATCTGAAACATTTTTAGTATTACATATTTCTTTTACTTGATTTGTTTTTTGATCCCTAAATGAAAAAAATAAAGTACACACCACATTTTGATCCACTTTAATTCTCTCCCGAACCTCTTGCTACCTAATATTAGAACCTCAACTTATTCTAAAACCCTTAAACCTCTCCAGATTAAAATGTAAAGGGTAAAGAGACTGATGGTCAGTGATAAAAAAGATGTGTCAAACCCTAAGAGACCTCGATCTGGGTCTAGTAGTGGAAGTCGGGTAGTGTAAAAGCTAATCAACCCACATTTTTATAATAGGTAAATCAAGGTTGATAAGGAATTAAGTTCTGAATGGATACTATCAAGTAGGTTAGTGTTGAAGTCACTTGAAGCTCAACAGTGGGTTGAATGCTTTAAAAATAACAATGGACCTTATTACCCTAAGCTAGTGAATGAATTTTATGAGTCTCTAATGTTTGAGCAGTTGGAGAATGAGAACTGAATGTCTTCAAAGGTAAATGGAGTAAGTGTGATATTCTCATTTGTTGAATGGTTTGATTGTGTAAGAGTCCCAAATGAAGGGATTTATGATTACTAATCATGAGTGGTTCCTCCCATTAGTGAGTTCTTCTGTTATAAAGAAGATTTAGATGAATTGATAGGGAATGTAATCCCTATTAGAGTAATTACTGCTTAAATAGAAGGAGAAAATATGTTATTGTTTAAATTTGTTCAACATGTTTTGAGTCTTAAGAGAGGGTACTTTTCTACCATGAAGTATCATGACATTTATTTTGTATCTTTTGAGGCATGGATTGAAGATAAATATGTGTAGGCTGATGATGATTCAATTAGAGGATATGACAAAGCCTAGTTCTAAGTCCAATGCTTTGTTTCATGCCATATAGATATCCCTCCTGTTGAAAGTGAAAGGATTTACTAGAAATAATGAAGAAACAATTGTTGTAAGGGACAACTTCTACATCACCAAGATGATTTTCAAGTTTATGAAGGTAAGCTGGAACCCTTAGTAAAGAAAATGGGTGAATTATGAGGCTATGCTGTATGAGGAATTCAACCCTATTACTCATACTACTAGGCATAAGAACAAGAGAGACCCTATATTAAAGCCTAATGAAGTAGATCCTGTATACTCAGATGAATAAGAAGATGTTGATGTTGTGAAAGAAAGAGAGGATTCTCCTATAGATGATAGGATTGATCCTAAACTTCCCTCAAGTACTCATTACTATGTTGTATCTTTTGGTGAGCCTAGCCCACCAAAAAGATTTCCTAGAAGAGATACATTCCTATGGGACTATAATGATGAGGAAACTAGTGAATAAAAAGGGGAAGAAAATGTTTTAAGAGACATTAGAGAGACCTCAGAGGAGGAAGATGACAATAAATCTAGTCATGATGACTTTGAGACGGTTGCTGATGAAAGTGAAGAGGAATTTCTAAGTCTCAGTCCTCTGATAGGTTATAAAGAAATGGTAGAAAGTGTAGATGAAGTGGTTACTGAATTGGTTTAAGCTGAAATTGCAATGGCAGTAGTTGAAGATTCTGTAGAGAAAGTGGAAGTGGACTCTCCAGTTGATGCGGTTGATCAAGGAGGTATGGAAGAGATGAATGTGGTTGATCAGGAGAATTTTCTAAGTGAGGGGGGGGGGACTTGTTTCTATAAGTTTAGTTGTTTTTTCTCATGGGATATATGATTGCTCTAAAGACCCTGGATTCGTGGTCTTGGGATTAGACTATGGAGACTCTGATGATGACAAGCCTAATAGAAGCCCTCCAATTCCTTCTATCTCAGAGACCATTACCATGACGCCAGTAGTTCTTATACCTTAAGACTACTTGAAGAAGGATGATTTGGAGTCATTAAAATCATATTTTAAGAGACACTTTGATGAGAGATCTATTGGGATAGAACGATCAGTATCTCAAAGTCAAGAACTTATGAAATCTTCTTTGGAAAGAGTAATTTCTACCTATCATTCAAATTTTCTACATGAAGTGAAGGAAAGACCAAATCAAGTCATAACCTTGGAAGAGTCTATGGAATCTATGAAAAGGTCAATTACCAGTTTAAAATCCTATATGGATTCAAGGGTTCATGTATAAAGAGACCTTAAGTATGTTAGAAGTGTGGTTTAGCAAATAGTCACTGTGTTTGAGGACATTAAGAATTCTATGGAGACAATGTGAGTGGATAGGATGATGATGTAAAGTGATTAATCAGTGGTTTGACCAAGTATTTTAAGGAGATAGTAGCTTTCACTATGACACCCTTTTGTGCATTTGCTTCCTCTTCAGCCTCTCTTCTAGTTGATCTAGAATCTTTCAGTTTGGTTGTTAGAGAAGAAGTGGAAAGGTTCTCTGGAACCAGTACCTCAGACCATCAGTCTATGACTCAGGTCATTTCCACTACTAGAGAAAATCAAAAACGTTTGGGAGGCTATTTAATGGAAGCCTCTCAAGATCATAATAAAATCAAAGAGAATGTTGATTTATATTACAAAAGAGTGTACACTAAACACCATATGGATGGACACTTCAAGCTGCTATTGGAAAACATGAGGATCCCTGCAGTCACATAGGCATTTAAGGATCTGTTTAGATGGCTTAGAGAGTTTACTCCTGCCTTATAAAAATTCACATAGAATAAGGGTAATTTTATCTCAGCTATAGAAAGAGGAGGAATCATTATTATGGATTTCAGAAATATTCTTTTACCCTTCCTCCATGTGGACTGCACTCCCAGCATTGTTCTTCTAGAATTACCTTCTTCCTTAGCTGCTTCAAGATATACCAGTGTTGTCCCATTGATGACTACTACAAAGGCCATCAGAATCTTGACCCATATGATTACTCAGAGATGTACTCACTATATGTCTAATAATGCTTTTGTCTCAGCTCCTCCTACACTGCTTACTATCATACATAGGCCTATCCCTCCATCCTATAGACCTGATTCCTCGTCTTCCAAAGACAAATATCCATTGGAAATTTTTGATATGGATTGAATGTGGGATGTCTTAGTTAAGAGGGATCTTTGTAAAAATTTTGTATCTTTTAGTCTTGCTTCATTAATAATAAAATCCTCTTTTGTTTCTTTTTTTCTAAAATTATTTTTTTAATCACAATGGGTGAGAAGTGACTGGACTAGAGTCTTTGAATATATATACTATCTATATTTTCCACAATAAACATGGTTTAATTATACTTATACACACCTCTAAAGATATTATAAAATGTGCTTAACCCTGATTCAATAATACTTAAATATAAATTTTCACTAACATAATTTGTGATTATCAAAAACAGGGAGATTTTTGGACTCAACTATTTGGATAATCCCAAATCATATTTCATTTCTGTGATAATCATATTTTTATTATAAGATAATTGTGTGTCATTAATATTATTAGTTTATATCAACTAATAACTATGTAATTTTAATCTCACTGGTATCTTGTTTATCTCTATTGTGTAATCTTACAGTGAAAATTTTCTCTAAGTATAGAAGGTCACCGATAGAAGGTCACCAATGAAAGGTCAATGATGCAAGGTCACCGATGAAAGGTCACCGATGAAAGGTCACTGATGCAAGGTCACCGATGAAAGGTCACTGATGCAAGGTCATCGATGTAAGGTCACTGATGAAAGGTCATTGAGGAAAGGTCACTGATGAAAGGTCACTAATGTAAGGTCACAGATAGAAGGTCACTAATGAAGGTCACTGATAGAAGGGAACCAATAAAAGGCTACCTTATGGAAGGCTACCGTTGAGAAGGCTACCGTTAAAGGCTACTATTGAGAAGGTTACCGCTGAAGGATAACATTACCAGCCTCCCAATTATCACTCTTCTACTCCGTACTTTTTCAAATTATTATGATTATTCTATCGGTCATATTTGGTAAATTTAATTCTTCTTTAATTAATTAATATTGATTTTAGACGTATCAATAGACTGTATCTAGGGACAGTATGAGGTACGAGGAGGACTGCATGTAGTTTACTTATTCCTATTATCAAATCTAAAATATAAAATAGAAGACTAAGGAATAAACTATGTAAGTGAGAAGCGTGAACCTCAAATATAAAAGAGAAGACCAAGGAAGAAACCAAGAAAGTGAGAAGCGTGAAAATACAGAGGAATGCATGAGAAAGAACTTACTCGCTAGATCAAAGAAAGCAAGGAAGAACCATCCAGCACTTACATTGTGAACCCAAGAGCCTCAAGAAGATTATTTCAGGAGAAAAATTTCAAGGATTCCTTCTATGCTTCATCAACTCTTTGTCAACACAAGAAGAAGAACAATCAGTTCCAGAATGCTAAACTCTGGATTGCGACACTCGGTGTTGAAGACAATTTCCATAGAAAGACTCAAACTGTAAATTTGTCACTCAGAGGAGTTAAGAACTGAACTCTAAACACATATATCTTTCTGAACTCAATATTATAATATTAGCTCCATTTTTTTCTGATAAGTTTTTGTCTTTCTATTAGACACATTGTCTCTTGTTCTTGAATTGGAGGATATTGAAAATCCAAATACCAATCATTCTCTATTATTTTGTTTCCCACGAAGAACTGTGGAAGAGGTCGCGTGTGGAATTTTTGTTTGATTATCCCATGAAGAACTTTAGTAGAGGGTGTGAGTCCTAAACAGTTTTCGAACACAGTTGTAAATCCTGATACAGGTTGTGTGTATCATGTTTATTGTTAATATAAACTGCTTGGTGGTAGGTGATCACCATGTGGAGAGGATTATGTATCGGCTTGAGACTGAACCTCTTGTTTAACTTTTCTATGAACTATCTATTATTATACTTTGTTTTTCTATTTTCCACTAATCATAATTTCAAAAATAGAAAATGGTTTTACATTCAGTCTAATAGTTTGTTCTGTTCAGCATGTGTATATGTTTAATTCAGTAAATTTGTTTTAAAATTTGAAGAGGTGTTTTACAATGATTCAACTAAGGAATAATCACCCTTTGAGAAACCTATTGACCAACTAAACATTTATATCTCTACTGCCTTAATTAATTGGGATTTTAAAAAATTGGGGGATCTTTAGCATAAAGTTTTTAACATAATTTTTAAGTAGGAGCTCAATTAACCCCCCCCCCTCTAGTGTTTCCACTCTAGCCAACAGTTAGTATACTTTGGTTGTCATTTGCGATGTGGATAGATATTTATCTTTCAAGTCATATTGAGTTATCTATGGTAATATAATTATTAAATGTGTTTTTCATCATTGATTTCATCACCAAATTGGACAATGGCATTGAATTAAATGTGGAGGTCCAAAAATTACAAAACCCTCATTTTGAGCTATATTTTACATTTTAAAAAAAACTCTTTACATTTTTCATTTCATGATTGAATTGATATTTATTTAGAATTATCTACCCATGTATCTTGATTAAATTTGAGGACTATGATTTGGTTTTAATCTTGGTTGTCGAATGTTTTCTCTATAGGTGGATGAATATTTGGTTTTTATGGTGTTTCATATTCTAACATTGTTCACACTGTAAATTCCCAAATAACATAATATAGATTTTGAGTTGTATTTATGTTTTTAAAATTATTTTTTGAAAAAATATACAATGTGAAGTCTAGACTATGAAAAATAAATTATTTTAATTAAATAATGTTATAAACCTCTCTAAATATTATTATCATATCTCCCTTAAACATCTGTATCATGTGAAACCTTTGGGAAGAACATAATTATTCTAGATCTCATTCATTTTATCTCATTTAAAAAAATTCATGAGTATGTTTGAAATAATATACACATCCACTTTTATGCCATATTCACATCAATTATTGATGTGTATAATAAAGATAAATCTACAATGAAATATTAAAAAATATATAATATTTAGTTTTATAAAGAAATATCATGTAAATATTGATACAATGAAATAAAATTTCATGGCATAATCTTTTATTGGTTTTACCCTTATGTGGTTGTAAATCAATAATTTGTACACTGTTTCATCTCTGATTATCAAATTCTTGTTTTTATTTGTTTTTGATCATCTGTTTTATTGATGTGTGTTACATAATTTCTCACAAATATTAATAGATAAGATTATATTAATATTTTCATAGTGGGAATCATTATATTCTTATTACACATCTTCCATGCATCAGTATACATGATTTCATTATTATTGGGCTCAATCATGTATTGTGTCTTTTTTGTTGTCCCTCTGAACAAGTACAAGTTTGAATGTTATTTTGGAGATTCTTGTGGTTATTCTAAGGCCCATAAACATATTACTAGTATAATTGAGCATGGATTTAAATCTATGGTATGTTTTCAAAATTTTGATTATTGTGTTAATGATAAGAATTAAACATTTTTAATCAATTCTGTCACTACTCAATTAAGGTAGAAATCATGTTTTTATCTGGTATAGTGTTTGGAATCTTGTTGGTATATATATAGTGGAATGATACCTAGGTTTTATCCATTTTGACTATTTATCCTTTAGATACAAACAATGATGATGAAAAATTATTATTCTATGATGAATTTTTTTACACCTTCATTTATTTATATTATGGTTTCAATTAATTAATATATTTTGCACTGATTTATAGTTATTATCATTTTCTTGTGTGTAGTATAGATCTTTGATCTAAAGTGTGTGGAATAACAGTGACTTGAGGTTCCTCACTATTACTGGAGATGAATTAATTTGTGGAGATTATTTGATTTGTTTAGTGGGAGTAAATATTCATCTACCATGGTGGAAAATGATTGGGTGTTGGGGGACTTCAATCAATAGATTACCTCATTGGGGGGTGAAACCTAGTCTATTGAGCGGGGTGTACAATAAAAACTTGAGCACTACATGATTGAAACTGCCTGGTGCGTCAATTGAAGGTTGGAGTTTAGTGATTGATGCTTTCATGAGAAAAATATATGTTGGAATGCATCAATGAGTTAAGGCATTTGAACATTGTGGTTTCCATAAATCCCAGTGTCACTCTGTATCCATTATACCAACTACAACATCCATGCAGAACCTAAAAGAGAGGTTTCAAATTGAAAAAGATTTCAATGTGCGTAATACTTTCATGAATAGAAGACTCTCTAGAGATGAATGCACTGTACATGGAACCAAGGATGGATATGTAACTATGGGCTTGGAGGAGACTAAATACATGAGATAGTTGAAGCAAAAATGCATAAGCCTTCATTATAATTGACCTATATGCCTCAAAAGACAAAGGATCCCAATCACAGGGATGAAAGGTGTGGATGAGGTCATGATTTGGAACATGAAAGAAATGAAACTAGGACTAGATCATGAAATGGTCATGAAAATTCCTCACCAATTTTCTTCAATCCATGGATGAGCATGATGAGTAAACTTGAAAATGTTGAGGAAGATGAAAATGATAGTTAAGATGCCTGTGCAAGGAAATTGTGTAATTAAAAAAAAGAATTTGATGATATGGTAAGGGTCTAGTTGATCAGTAGAATTTTTAGATATAACAGAGTATGAAATTCCTTAATGAATGTAGTATTTGCAGTGCTAAGAATACATATTCATGAGCATGAAAAGATGACATTTGAGACAAGGGGGTGGGGGTGGTGTCAGGTGGGGTGATGGGGGTATGGATCTTGGATTATCTTATCAATAAAATCCATGTATTTATTCATTAATTTTGTATTAAATTTCATGAATAATATAATTAATCTTTTTCTAAGTTTGAATAGATTGATTATTATTTTTATTTAATAATTAAAATAGGTGTTTTATATATGATAAATTAATAAATATAATATGAAATGCTACTAGAAATAAAAATTTATAATTTTTATTTAAATTTATTTTATAAACTTATATTATACATTGATAATATTGATACAAACAGAATTTTTTTGGATGATTATATTGCTAAAAATGTTGAACAATATATATATTATCTATTTGTATTATTATAATTGTAAAAATATTATTTTATCTATCATAATAACATTTAGTGAAACAGTTTTTACCAATATTTTAGTGATGGATACATATTTTTTGGTAAAATGATTTACCAACAGAAAATGTACCTTTACCCACAAATATGTCCATGTTGGAAGATGTTTAATATTTTATAGTGCACAAACATACATCTCACACTCCAAAGTAATCTTATTCAGACCACTATACCTCCACAACATGTGAACCATTGGAATGGTCCATCCTTTAATAACCTTATCATAATGAACCTAGATCTCCTTTGATCAATCATTGAACATTATGTCACCCTCAATATCCAAATCTTCTAAATCAATGGAATGGGACTCGTTATTAGGATACTAATAGAGTTGTTATACATGGAATATTTCAAGGATATGGTCTAGTTATGGTGAAAGTTCCAACTGATAATCCAACTCATTAACACGTACCAACACATGTAAAGGTCCAAAGAACTAGGGTAAGATATTAGTCCCCTATAGAGCATCTTCTACCCACATCAAAGGGAAACCTTCAAGAACTTGTGATCTCTAACCAAAAAATCCAAGGGGATCATACTGTGATAGAAAAAAGAATTTTGTTGGTCTTGTTCCAATTTCATTCACTCACAAACATTCTAAACCTTCTTTGTCACACTCTACACCACATCAGGGCTGTAAACTGATGATTATCCAACCTCGGTCATGCTCAATAGAGAATGAAATAGTCACCTGTGTAAAGCCTAAAATGGGTCCATGTCGATGGATAAGTGATAACTTTTATTATAAGAATACTCAAACTAGACAGAATATTATTCCCAAAATCCTATAAAGTCTAAAATGAATTCCCACAACCTATCCTCTATCATCTGGATAGTCCGATCTATTTTCCTGCATGTATGAGGGTGGAAAGTAGTGTTAAGGAGAAATTGTGTGCCAAAAGTGTGTTATAATACCTTATAAACTCCTAAAGTAAAACATAAATCACAATATGAGACAATGGAGACTTGGAATCCATTAAACTACTCCACATCATCCACATAACTTCTCACCAAAACTTCTATGGTACTCAACTCACGGATCATCAAAAAGTGATATGGTTTTATTAGTCAGTCCACTACCACACAAACTATATCACAACCACTCTAATATTGTGATAACCTTATGATGAAACCTTCATATTTCATCCCACTTATATTCAAGAACATCCTAATGATACAAAAAAACCTCTAGGAACATGATGTACATCCTTTACCTACTAGAAAAACAAACACCTCTCTTCAAATTATATTATTTCCCATTTCATCCTAGGCCACTTGAACTACATCCTCCAAAAATGATACATCTTAGATACCCCTAGGTGTACTAAAAAATTTAATATATAATACCCATGATGGTATCCCTCATGAATCACTACTAGAAAAAATGAACTCCCTTGAAACAATATCTAGTTTTGACCATCCTCTGACCCCCCATAGCATGTTCATATCCAACACGATCATGAATCACCTCTACCTATAAGTATACCTACTAATAATTATCCACTTGATATATTAGATAAGACTACACCATCATATAAAACATGAAACAACCACCATCAACCACCCTTGAATCCAAGTGTAGGGTTTCCAACTCCTCTATCACTCTTTAAGAATCCCTGGATTCTTGTACAACATCATTTTGCGACATCCCACTCAAAGTATCAACTACAATATTTCCCTTCCACGAGGTGTAGGAAATCTCAAAATCATAATCAGGAAGAAAATCTATCTATATATATTTCCACTAATTGAAATCACATTAATAAAAGAAAAATCTCAATCTCTGGTGATCAATGAAGACCAAAATGTTCTCCCTAGTGAGGCAACATTGCCATAAATTTAGAATAAAGAAATATTATATTAACTATAGATCATGTGTGGAATGTTGATTCTCATTAGTATGTAACTTCCTAGACCCATAAAATATTACTACCCTCTACTACATCAACACGCATCCCAAGCCTAGACATGATGCATCACTGAAAACCTAGAACAACACTCCCTCCTATGGTAGTCAAAGAACTAGAGCATTGATAAAGATATTTTTTTTAGATAATCGAACACTACCTAACATTGATCATTGAACATAAAATTATAGTCCTTATTGGTGAACATAATTAGAAGGGTTATAAAATGAGATAAATCTAGTAAAAAAACCTTTGATAATATTAAACAAGTCCAGGGATGATGGAATCCTCTGCCACATTCGTGGATGCTTCCCTGAAAAAATTGACTCAGTATTTGATGGGTATACTAACACACTGATATGAGACACCATATGTCCAATGAAACACACATATCACCTCTAGAACTCAAACATTGACAACATTCCATAGAATTGATGGTGTAGAAGAATATACAAGTCAGATATGAGATGATCAAAATTTTCCCCTTCAGACATTGATTATATCAATATGTTGTTCATGTATATAACTATGAACTGGTCCAGAAATTCCTAGAACACAGAGTTAATGAGTACCCCAAATTGAAATGGTTCATTTCTTACACCAAATGAAATAACCACAAACTCAAAGTTCCCATACCTACATCTATAGAAAATCTTCATAACATTACTCTCTATCACCATAAACTAGTGATATCCATAACACAAGTTGATTTTGTAAAAACTAACTCACCCATATCAGTTGGTCGAATATATCATCTATCCTTGAAAGAGGGTTACGATTCTTGATCATCTTCATATTCATCCACTGATATTCTATACACAACCTCTTATTACCATCCACCTTATTGACGAATAACACTATAGAAACCCACTACAACACACTAGTCCAGATAAAACCCTAATGTTTTATATAGTTTTTCTATATCATAAAATCATGTAACATAGAAAGTGTTATACGATAGCGATCCATCAATATAAGAGAATCACTAGGATTTATGTATATACCAAACTCAATATCACATCAAGGGGGTATTATCACAATATCCTTTGAGAAAATATCCAAAAACTCTCCAAAAACCTTGGGAAGCTCAATCATCCTTGAACCACTGGTTCCATAGACAAATCAACCATAAAAAAAGAGGGGATCTACATGCCTACTGCCTAACTGAAAACTTTGCATGCCAACAAAAAATTCTTGTTGGCCATCCACATATGAGAATATCATTTTCCTATGAATTTATTTGATAATTTAATGCAAAAAAAACTACATATTACCACGGATGAAATCATATGACTACATATGTAGTAAGAAAAATTCCCTATGAGGCTGATGTGACCCCATCATCATTCTACACCCCCAATACACCTGAAACAAGATGGTCTAGCCTCCGAATGGAATAGTCAACAATAGGGGAATGAGAAGACAATATATATCTATCCAAACATCATGGACTAGAGTTTCTAAAAAAAGGAATAAAAAGATCCCAAATCAAACAAGGTATAAAAAAGAGTATAACATAGGCTGATCATACCTAGAATGATCATTGGACCCTCTAGGTATTCTACCTCCATTGCTTACAACTGACCACACTGATATCCTCTAAATCTCTTGTAACAACCACCTATACAACCATAATCAATTTGAGGTCGCTGAAAATGAGTCACATATTGAGGTTGACCCCTTTTTGAACCATACCCCCTCGAATGAGCATAATCATGCTCTCCCCACAACTGAAACAATCTCGCTAGAAACTGATGGTGAAGATGCCATTGTACCAAACCACTTATACCAAAAATGTCTTAGATAACCACTATGTATTGGTTTGGGAAATTAACATGAACCACATAGAAAAAACACATTTTCAAAAATCCCATAAGAAAATCACAGAAACCAATAGACCCAGAAGGGCGGAGAAGAAGTTTCTGTTGTTGAATCCCGGTTAGTTAAAACATCAAATTCCCTAGAACCTAAGACCTTCCGATGACAACTATTATCCTCAAAAAAACCCATTGGATCCTTTGTCAAAATAATCAACATAAAAATTTAATCTTCTTGATCACCCATCCTTTTCATCTATAATAGAATGGTTTGGAAAAAATGCAAAAAGTCCTTGAAACTAATCCCTAACTCTCACTCTAACATACTCTCCTTCTAAAAGGAGGGAATCCCTTTCCACTTCAATAATATCATTGTCAATGAATGTAACTCTACAAAGAACTCTTTTTTAATGTCGACCCATGAAACATCATCCTCATTCTTCTCACCAAGATACAACATCTACCACTAATGAAAAACTCCTCATACCTAACTAACTACGAAGGTGACCCAGTATCCCACCAGGGCTCTGATAAAACAATAGTCAATCTCAAGATCCTACATCCATATTTGTATCTCCACCTTAGAAATACTACCCTCGTATATTACCAAATCCTGATGTTGAAACTTTCACAACATCCTCTACCACTGGTCATCCTCCCCCTCCAGATTAACCCTCCAGTGACCAATTAGGTCGGCCTGCTGAACCTCCACTTCCTGAACCGCACACAAATGATGACCAAGACCCATAGATAAAAGGAAGGAAAATATTTCTTAATCCCAGATAGTATGAAACTCCATCATTATTTATTTAATTATTTTTAAGCTTCCCAAAACATCCTAATTAAAATAAGAACACAATTAATCATGATGCTTGAAAATATCATAGGAATCTACCATGTAAGTAGGTCCACCTCACTTGGTCATTCTAAAAGCATATAGTATATGCACTGGATCACATGGGGAATCATGTGTACCACCCGGTGTCCCCGGCCTATGTCACATAAGAAGATAAACTAGTACCTTTTCTATACCAACCCCAGTAATCTTCATAGTTCCTAAATTCAAACTCCATTCTATATCTCAGCCATAATCTATGATACCACTATGTCTCGACCCCATTTATCTAAAGATACCACAATGAAGTAAGAGATACAATGACCCTCAATTCCTTCCTCTAGTAGGCCTCAGGTTGGCGACTAGCATTGAGGGTATTGGAAATCTCATGTAAGGGAGGAATTACCCTCTATAAATAAAAAAAGATCTGGAGATAGGATTAATCAATCATAAGAAACTCCATTACATAATATAAAAGAAAACCAAAATCATCCCACAATGCATTAATAATGTGAATAGGTACAGTTAAAAGTCTCAAAATTAAGTACCCAAATAAAAACCTAAACCATTGACAAAAAAATTATCCGATGTTCTAAGCAAGTAATGTCTATCACAACCCATGTAGTTCTCCTGGAAATCTGAAAATCATTTTAAATATATAGGGTGATAATACAATTATACTCAGTAAAAAAACCAAAGTCTCAGGTACACTCATGAAAAGAGCACACTAATGCACCCATGAGAAAATAGTAGACCCAACCACACCTAAACATGTGAACTATCCAACCCCAATCTCACTAAGGCATGCTCACTAAATAATGCAATCCAATTATATTAACATAAAATGAATCACATCGATAAAGGGGGACCCACATAACATTTCCACTGATTTTATGCTCTTACACCCTAATGTGGTAAATCTTGGTGCTCCCATCTCCTCTGTATAACACATCACAAGCGACCGCCACACAACACGGTCTTACCACATCTCGCTCGTAGACACCCAGGCCATCACCCCACATTTTATACCATAACTAGAGTAATTAGGTATCATGAACCCAAAGGAAATCAACCTCATTACCTCTTTCTACCATACATGACCACCGCTATAGGCTTCCCTATAGACCGATCACATGACATATCAACTCCCAACAACACGGTAATACCACATCTCGCCTAGAGACACTTGGGCCATAACCTAATGCACTATCTGACATCTGGACATCACAACCTATGTGTATCTACTGACATAGAGGAGAGATTTGGAATGATTAGTTAGATAACCATCCATCATGACCACCGATATGTTGTGAAAACATCACCATATATATATATATGATTTTTGGAATGTGGTAATTGATGCAAGTGGGATAAGTATAGAAATCACACAAAATGTATATATATATATATAGCCACACAGAATCCCCAACTATGGGTTCACACCCAAAAGGATACCAACCAAAAAAGAACAAACCCCATTTTCATTGTCACCTATAAATGTACAACACCACACAATCCATTAGCCATGAGGAACATTTGGCATTACCAAATGATTTCCATTTAAACATCATGATCGTTTCATATTTCTAGCCCATTTAATTCCACATTCATATAACATTTCCATATTTAACTACACATCCCATTTTATTTCAATATTCATTAACCATTTAAGTGCTGATAAAATCCACCCTTTATTAGTGCTAAAAAATCATTTAAAGTCTATATTTCATTAAAAAATTTATATCATTGAAAATCATATACTAATATATAAATATATTTATATTGATAAAAAAACATATTTTATTAAGTATTATTTATATATGATTAATTATACATTTTCACTTGATATATAAGATATTTAGTAAAAATATAACATAAAATAATATATATATATATATATATATATAATTTTATTAAATATTTTTTATATATTTCAAAATATGTGTTATAAATTATTTAAATTTATATTTCACAAATATAGTGATGAAAAATTATTAACTTAATTCAAATTATTTAATATAATTTAAAAAATATTTATTAATTTAGATATTTTTTTATAAATGTCATTTTTTTAATTTCATACATATACATAAATGAAATTAATTCAATTTTATAGAGAAAAACATACACATATAATATAAATTGTTAATATTTTCATTTATATTTCTCTTTATAAATATTTAATATTAAATATTAAATATTTAACATAATATATTTTTAATTATTACATTTTTTTTCATTTTCTATATTTATATTTAATATATACTATTTATTATTTTTTATAATTATTATATATTTATATTAAATATATTAAATTTTATTAATAATTATTTAATTAATACAATTTATAATAATTTTTTAATTTATTCATTTGTAATTTTTATTTTTCTAATATATATTTAATATTTTTTAATATTTTTTAAAAATGTTTTTTAATTTTATCCATTTTCAATCATTATTTATAATTATTAATTAGAATTTAATTCTTTTGATATAGTTGTAATTTACCAATAGTTTATATATATTCATTTTCATTTAAAAATATACTCAGTATTATTTTTAAAAAAATCATATAATTAATATCTTATTCATTTATGGAGTATTTTTCCAATATATTCATCTTTTGATTAAATTTTCACTCATTTTTAACATGCATTCAATTATTATTATTTATTCATTAATAATTTTATTTGTTTTTTTTTTATATTTTTTATAATTTATAGATTTAAAATATTTATTCACCTAATGTTTTTTTAATTTATTCTTTTTTCATGTTTTTTTATACATAATTATTATTTAATATATTAGATATTTTTAATATAGAAAATCATTCAGATATATGTGTATATATTTCAATATATATAATATATATTAAAATATGATTTATATAATAAAATATTTTTATTTATATTAAATAAGTTCTGTATTTGGTGAAAAATGGTTTACAATTAAAAATTAATATTGATTAAAAATATCGATTAATTATATCAAGTATTAGAAATTTAATTAAATGTCATTTGTTTTTTTCAATTTAACATATATTAAAGGCATGTTCTATTAATTTCACACATAAATATACATAATTAATGCATTTTTATATAGAATGCACCCACACATAATATTTCCAAAATTTATTTAATTTTTAATATTCATTTTATAATTAAATTTATTTACATAACATATTTAATATATATTGTGCTTCTAATATGTAAATTTTATTCAATTTTTATATTTCTATTCAATATATATTATTTATTACTTTTTAATATTTTTTTGAATTTATTCATTTTTAATATTATTTATTCATTAATAATCCTAATTGTGTTTTAATATCTTTGTAATTTATTTTTTTACATTTTTTCAATTTTAATATTTTTTGTAATTTTATCCATTTTTAATATTTATTTATACATATTTATTCATTAAAATTTAATTTTTTAGTATGTAATTAATTTATATAATTAATTTTCATTCATTTTCATTTGAACATATATTAATTTTTACTTTTTTTAACACTAGTTCATTTTTTGTAATATTTTTGAAATATATTGATTTTTTAATTATTAAATTCAAATATTTTTTCACATTCATTCGTTTAATATTATTTAGTGTTATTTTTAATATAAGTATTTAATATGAATTCATTTAATTTTAATATATATTCATTTTTAATTTTTTTAATAAATCATATAATTAATTAAACTCATTCATTTTTTTAATATTTTTGAAGTTTATTCAATTTTAGTTATACAATTTCACTTCATTATTACATTCATGCATTTAAGATTATATATTCATTAATAATGTTAATTAGTTTTTTCCTTTTTTTATCTATCCATTATTAATATATATTCATTTAAAAAGTTTTAATTTATTTCATAAATTTTTTATCAATGATTTCACAAAGAACACTAATAAACATTTGTTTTTTTATTAACAAATTAAAAAAAATAGCTATATTTATCAGCACTAAAATGTAGTGCTGATAGATACCAATATTTATCTGCACTAAGAGGCGGTGATGATAAAGCGTGCCCTTTATCAATAGTTTATATTTTAGTGCTGATAAATATGGATCTTTATTTTCTCTTTATATTTCATAGATGGATCTTCTACTATAAGGTGGAATGGGTTTATAAGCATGCATGTAGTATTGAAACTATACAAAAAGATGATGGTTATGTCTAATAAGTACAAACAAATGATTGGTTAAATAGGTAAATAATGCATGAGTTTTATGGAGAGGCTTTCCAAATATTCTTACATAAATTCCATCAATCCACTCTCCAAGAGACAGCCTGAAAATAATGTAATGAAAAATGTTGAGGCTCAAATATGGGTAAGAAAATTAATTTGATTTAATGTTATATTATTATAGTATTTATATGAATTAATATTTTGCTAGCATCTTCATTATATATTTATGGATGGTGAGGTTGTGAGGATTTCATGGCTAATAGAGTTATGTGAGCTATGGAAGTAATATAAGAATTATTTGTATAATTGTTGAGTTTCTAGAGTTGGAATAGAATTAAAGGATATTCCAATCAAAAATGAGTGTCATACAACACATTATCAAGAAGTGATTTCTCATTAGAAGAGTAATGAGTTTAAAATATTAATAAAATATGATGTTTTTATTGAAAATTATGAAGATTTTCATTAATAAAATATATTTTATTATTGGAAATTATTTTTTAGGAAGTTCTAGAAAGAAATAAAAAAACAAGGATTCTATAAAGTTACTCCACACTTTGGGGTGGGCAACAATTTTGAAACATGAGAGGAAGTAGGTATTTTTTTCGATAATTGAATTTAATTATGTATAAATATTGAATATCTATATAGTTTTTCATCTTAAGCATTGATGAATTAGTTAAGGCATACCAATTATTCATATATTCCAAATTTTATTTTTTTAGTAATTTTAATTCCCTTTCACTGTTGAAAACATTAACAGGATCATATCCCAAATGAAATACTTCTTCTCTATTAGATGATAACTTATTTATCTTCAGATTATTTTTTCTTTATATTTTCGATTGTCCTGTTATAAATGGGATCCACATTATTATTAAAATAATTTCAACATATCTTGTCGAGAGATCATAATAATTTCACTTCATTTTTTAAAATAATAATATTTATTCCCAACATAATAAAATACATCATTAATGTACAAGATAAATAAAAATATTTATTTACATATGTGATCAATAAATTTTAATGAAACTTAAAATAACTATTTTACACCATATAATGAATTTGATTTATCTAAAAACATGGGTAATTGATACATAGGAGAGAACAAGTCTCAAATATAACATATGAATGCATGAAATAATTGATTTATATAGATAAAAATTGAAGACCGGACATATATGAAACTAAGATATGTTATCTCTGATTTAATTTAAGAATGATTCAAATTAAAAAACATTGATACGGTTATGATAGTAAACTAAGATTTGATAAAAAAATTATAAGACCCTCTTAATGACATTTCAACCATAGTTATGGGACGAATCAGTTGTTCGAGTGAAGTTAAAAACATTACCCCACTTTTAACTAAGCCTCTCTTATTTTTTATTTGATTTTGGATTACAACTCCACCTATTGTGATCATAATGTATTAAAATATTAAAGAACATAAACATCAAGTTTTAATGGCCATAAAATTATTTAATTGATATCCTTATTTCCTCTATATATGTTTCTATCCCTTAGACATTTATCACTCAATATTTACAAGTTCTCTACATCCACTAAAATCTATAACAAAATAATAATTTTTATATAATGTGGCCTAACATGACACAGAAATGAAAGATAATGATTGTTTATGCTTAGGAAACTCATTATAAAAAATCTTAACAATTTAACTCACTATATCATCAAAATCAAATATATATATATATATATATATATATATATGAAGTAATTACATCATGAAATCATAAATACCACTATCAAGATGCTTGGTTTAAATCATAGATAGAACTTTTGAACTTGCAAACTATATTCTCACCATCACTAGAGAGAAATTCATTAGGATGTTTCATATAAATCTCCTCATCTTGATTAAAATTAATAAATGAAGTTTTCAAATCCATTTGTTTTAATTAAAATTAAAAAATGGGCTAATAATTTAAATATAATTCATTTGGAATCTTTTGGATATTAGAGAAAATGTATCAAAATTATCGATCCCTTCCTCTTTAGTGAAGCATTTAACATCTAGTCAGGCCTTGTATCTATCAATATTGCCTAATGAATTTTCATTTGTTTTAAAATCCCATTTACATCCAATAGGTTTTACACCAATTGGAAACTCGAAAAAAGTCCCAAACATCATTACTATTTATGGAATTCAACTCCTACAACATAGAATCAGGCCACATATTTAACTCTTTACAAATCATGGCCTATCAAAAAAAATTAGATCATTTTCAACCCCAATTTTGTAATCATATTATTTTAAATACACTATATAATCACTAAAAACGATAGATTTATCATCCTTGTGAATCTTATTAATGTTTCACCATTATTTTCCTGAAAATAAATTTCTTCAACTATTTTTTAAAGAATTTTTTATTATTAAACTATTTGATCTGGAGGATGATTATCAATCATTTCTGGAATTATAGTTTTTAACAAATGATTTTTTTTGTAAATAATTACAAATTTAGAATTAAATATGTGGATTTAGCGTCTGAATAATGTTTTTCATAAATTTACTAATGATACCACTCTAAAAAATATGGTCATTTTCAATAAATTTTGTATTTATTGATTCTATAATTCTGGTGTTCAGTTATGGGCAATAAAAATGGTATCCTTTAAAACTTTTATAATATCCAATTAAGTATCCACTAATAGTCCTAGGATCCAAATTTAATTCCTATTGATTATAAACATTAACTTATGAAGGACATCCATGCATTCACACATGTTAAAAAACTCAATTTTCACCAATTAAACAATTCAAAAGCTATTTTTAAAATTTCAATTGTTGGAGCCTTAATCTATTTGTAAAATTTCAATTGTTGGAACCTTAATCTATTTGTAAAATTTTTCGATCAAGTGAACCTGATATAGTGTATTGTTAAACTATTCTATTTTTTTTTAAAAAAACCTTTAAATGGACAATGTAATTATTCATCCTCATTATATCTATCATAATATTCTCCACCTCAATCTAATTTCATGATCATAATTTTTTACCAAATTATTTTTATAATCCAACCATAAAAAAATTCAAGGTTCCAAGTGATTTTTTTATTTCGTAGAAAATAGAGATACATATATCATTAATAGTTATCAATGAATGAAATAAAGAATTCATGGTTATTTAAATCTTTGTCTGAGTGACATATTTTATTATTGTAACGCCCCAACCCTAGTTACCCAGAGTCGGTGCATTATTACATAACATTGGCATGATCACAAGAAAGATCAAATCTCGAAAGACCGATTGGTTTAGTAGCCTTGGAAACACTAGATATATTCATAAGTCTTACATTACATCATAAAATGAAAAACTACTACAAAAACATATTGTCTCCATAATCCACACTCATATCCCCACATAATATCTCTGCAGGTCATTCATAATTTACTTCTTCACTTCCTGGGAAAAATGAAACATAGAAAAGGGGTGAGCTCAAATGCCCAGTAAGGATAACAATATAGCAGAACATTCAAAATAAGCACAAACATTTAAGGCAATGCATTACTAAAACAAAAGCCTTTTAAACTTGAACTTCAACATAGTATGGAAAAAGTAAAATGAAATAATGCCATTTACTTGTTCACATGGATATTCTACTAATCGAATAATCACAGGCAATATCAATAACCACTTTCATAATGATGGAATGCATAATGCTAGACTATCATAACCACATAGGCCAGGCCTTGTGCCAAGACTATAAATAAGATTTTGCCAAGGCCTTGTGCCAAGACACTAGTTTGTCTCATGAGACCTACCGATGCATCGAGGAGCTATAGCGGGCTCCACCTGTCACATATTAAGTCCAATGCATTCCCATATGAAAAGGTTTAAACATAATATAAACATTCGTATTAAAACTAGCATACGAAATGTCAATAATTTCACCATAAACTATGAATGGTATAAAAATAGAACATCCATAGTCAAACATATCACAAAACCTTCAATACAACATAGAAGTTTTGTATCATAATAAATAAACTTCACATAAGCAAAAAATCCAACAAAGGATGTTGACATAGATGAAATCAAAACTCTTTTTAGAGAAATATCTCTTTTATTTTGAAATCATTTAAGATCCATATAAAATAAAACATTTTCTTTGAAAATATTCTTATAATATTGTAAGGGAAGCTTCGACGATTTTATAAAGGCGGAAAATAGCCTCACCCGCTGTATAAGTTAAAAAAAACATTCGTACCTTAATTTTGTCGAAAAGGTTAAAAAGGACCTTGTTTTGAAAACGAAGGAAAGATTCCTCTTATAAAAAGTCAACCAAGGGTATAAATGACATTAACCCATATTCTTGTAAATAATAAAAATGTTTTGAAATACATTTTTCAGAAAACATGGATGTGGATGATAAAGAGATCCCAGTAGATTATTATATATAAACAACCTCGGATAATGAAGAGATTGTGAAATAACCCTTACCAATTTGGTAACTTATGAAACATACAACCCATGAAAGAGGTATCATACAATGAATATGTAAATACACATAAATTAGAGTGTATTACACAAATAATATAATTATGGGCAGTACATACACCACACAAAAGGCGATGGTGGCAATATGGCATGAATCTCACGGAAATAAGGAGTGAGATGAAAACCCCTTACCTTGTACTTTTCCTTGGTTGGGGTAGGTTAACCTCCTATATAATGGTTAAATAATTGTTATTAAATTATAAAATAATCATATATATTAATATGATATCATATATGATCTTTTAACATTGATTTGTTAATAATATCTTTTAATTATCGTCGTTTCGGGTGTTAACTTACTTGTTTTCTTTTATATGTTTTGTTACATAAGACATGTTTGTAAAGGATAGGTTGTATATTATTCATATCCAGAATGATATCAAGTCCTTAAACATCATTTTTTAAATCATCAAATTATAATTTTACTTGAATGGATATGATGGAGAATGAATCTCATCGCGTTCGTGGAGACGGTAGTCCGTACGTACGCACGAGTGACAATATCATTCTTTTGATATTAAAATAATAAATGGATGGTATATCATATATACAGAATCATTAACATGTTATATTTATTATTTACATGAGTTACATATCATTATTATACCCATCCAAATAATAATATATTGAATAACAATTACACCACGACGTGGAGACGGTAAGTCGTACGTACGCATGTATGGTGACATGTTATTAAAAGGGTGGATAGAATATTGAATATGGTTGTAAGATATTTATAATAACATCACAGTATATATATGATACTGGAGTTATTATTTTAGATTGTAACAACAAAGGAATAATAAGTGGAAGAAGAAATGT
Organism: Viscum album; assembly: GCA_963277665.1. Lineage (NCBI taxonomy): Eukaryota > Viridiplantae > Streptophyta > Magnoliopsida > Santalales > Viscaceae > Viscum > Viscum album. Next base: position 1,057,894,164 of record OY728159.1, read on the forward strand.
ACTTGGAAAAGGGTGGTGAAATCATTACCTCTTCTTCGGGTTCTTCCTTTTGATTTGATCAAAAGGGCTCCATAGGTTGGCTTTCTGATCAAAATAAGGCCTCTAAGTTGTAGTGAGGGAAGTTGAGAGAGTATTTGGGCAGAGTTTGTCCGAACCAAAAGGCTTTGAATGTGTGAAGAAATGAGAAGGAGGAGTGCCCTTTTATAAGAGGGGTGAGGGCACCTTTGGAAAAGATAGAAATATTAATTTATAAAAAATTCATATTCAGTTTCTAATGGCTAAAAAGTTTTTTATTTAAATGTTAAGTTGGGGATAGGTCTAAAACAACTCAACCAATAGAATTTAGACAGGTTTGGGTACTTATATTAACCTTATCTTTAAGTATTAACTCTAAGTTAATTAGCTTCACTTTTACAATGTCTTTTAGTATTTTTATATAACATGGTTAATAAACATACTATATACATCCAAGAGACCCCCAAGTGGTCCATTAATGATGAAACTATCATGATATAAGTCTCTTGCCGAACCTTAGATTTTTAGGAATTTAATATCAATTAATAATATAATATTTGTTTTAAGAACTCTTTTATGTCAATTTTGACACTATTCAATAGTTGATTTTTGTGAAACTCATAACAGATTGATTACTTCGAACAAAGTCAATTAAATCAATAATAATATATCATATTATCCTAGAAAATTAGTTTAATTCATTAAAAGATTCATATTATATTTATTTTGGTATTTATAATATCAATTATTTTAATTTTTCACTATTATAGTAATTAATTCATCATCATTGTGTCGTAAATATATTAAATTATTTAATGTCTAAAAAATATAAATAAAATATAATTATGTATGAAATATTTTTATCTTTCTAATTAATATTTATAATATAAAATCCAACATATATAACCCTATGTAAATATTGTTTTTCTAGAAGATATATGCGTGTGTCATTTTTGTATTCATTTTAACTTAATTAAAAAAAAGTGTCCCTATCACCTACAAGTGGAACCATGGGGTCCCCAAATCGACCCAAAGATGCCTATGGTCTAACATGTATCATCCAATAAGGCTAGGACATGTTTTAGGGTAATTTAGTATTATTATAATATTAGTTTTTTAACCCTTATTTACCGGATTTACCCTTAACCATGGTAAATAAAATATTTACCGCAGTAATTATTCAAAATGTCTAAAAATAAAAGTTACCTATTTACACAATTTGAACATCCTGATTCAAAATATGGAATCCATTTTTCTAAATTCAAAACACAGAAGTGGCAGAAATTAATTTAAAATTAATTCCCGCTGTCAAAACAAAAAGCGTGTTTTTAAGAGATAATAACTATCAAAAGATTGACACTTGTTTATGTTCGGTTTAATTGTAAAATTATTTCCAATGACCAAAATTATATTAAATATTAAAAATATATTCTAAATATACTTTAAATCCACTCAAATTCATAATTTATCACTATTAATTATTTTGATTAAAAAAATTGTTTTTAATTAAAATTTAGTAATTTTCACTATTCATCAAAATATTAAAGTTATCCGAAAAGTACCAAAATTTCACCTTAGACTAAATTCGATATTCCAAATACAAAAATGAAGTCCATTTTGAAATATAAAATATATATAATTTCAAAAATTAGGTATTACTATTCATAACGGCTAGTTTGATTGGTTGTGGTGTGTGTTAGAACTCGAAGTTGTGTACAACACACGCTACTGTATTATTCAAAGGAAAGCATAACGTGGAAGCTTGGGATGTTTCATTTTAAATTTTTTTGATGTACCCATTTAGTCAAAAAGTATAAAATATTTTATTTAAAAAGGTTTCACTGTTAAAAGTTGATAAAAGTGCAATACTAAAAATGAATTTGTTCTTACATTATGTCTAAGAAAGTTATAATATGGATTCTAAAATTATAAGGATTATATAAAGTTTAAAATTTAGTTAACACTATTCATAACCTCTTTTGAATGGCTTTTTTGGTAAGTCATGGTGCGATTGAACTTGGTGTTTTGTGTAGTTAATGTTATTGAATTATTTTGAAGAAATAACACACTATAAAATCTTGGGGTGTTACATTCTCCCCTCCTTCAATAAATTGTGTCCTCGCAATTTGAAATTGTTCTTCGAAAATAAAAGGTTGAAAATAGAAAATATCTTTGTGGGAAAACCCACATCGGAAATTAGGTTACTAAAATTTAGTCTTAATATGAGGAAAAGAGAAATGAAAGGGTCACTACCAAGTTATGATCTCGATTAGAAGAACATTGGTGGCAATTAGAGACATATAATTGGAGGAAAAACGTAAATATTTATAGGTAGTGATTGAGGTCATCAATCACAAACAAGTATATAATTGAGGTCCTTAAATTCAACAATCTATGATGATTTGAAATACCATCGGTTCAACAAAACATAGGGTATTAGGATAACACATTTTTGACGTTTCAAAATATCTTAGTTGAAATCCCACATCGAAAAATGAATTAACGAGGCCACTATTTAAAATAAAGAGTGGAAAGTATGAAGATTACCGAAAATAACACATACTAGGGTTCCATGTAGGAAAATATGGATATGGAAGAGAAATCTAACCATCAATTATCTGATGGAGAGTGGTAGAGAACAGGGTTATGAAAAGGCCAACAATCCCAAAGCCATGAATTAGTGATGATTTAAGGTACCATCTTGGACAACATTTTTGTTCTAAGTTCCTTTTATTAATGTTGAGGAATTTATTTATGAGATTGGATAAGATCATAAGGAGATATACTTACATTATAATTAGAGTATTATCCATTAATAAATTTCTACCACAAACTCATCTTTCACTCTAAAAGATAATAGAACGTAAAAAAAATTTCTATTTATACTATTCGTACAGGGTTCTAAAATAAATGAATTTATAATTCATCTACCAGATCTTTTAAAAAAACTACATTATTTAATCCAGGACATCTCGTGGGCCAGTGGTAGGTGATACAACCTTTTCGCCCTTCGGTTGCGGGTTCAAGTCTCGCAGCCTTGTCGGACGCGATGGGTAGCCACCCGACCTCCGGGTTGTCCTTTTATGGAAATCCAAAATAATCCAAACTAGAACTATCCAAAATACTTCTTTCCAAACTCACAGTCCAACATTTATAAGGAAGTTAAACATAATGTAGATCCTTTTTACCCCGTAATAGCATATGAATACCTTCATCATGTATTCTTTTAATACACTGAAATATCCTGAGTTACCATATTCCTTATTGATTACATTCATGCTCCCTTATTCCATATAGAATGCTGGATATACTTCATCAGTCCAAAAATGTTTTAAACCCCAACAATGATGGAATATACAAATCATTAATCAGTTCCAAGGTAGTCAAGAATATCCAATATAATTTATCCAAAACAATCATGTATTATTCCAAAATCACTACCTCGGTATCAGAACTATATTATGGTTTATCATTCTCTCAACCATATATTTTCCAAAAATTTATCCTCCTATTGAGTCACTTTTCTTTGTTCCACACAATCTCAAGTCCTTAATGAAATAGTACTGTAGTAAAATCCTTATATACTCCATAATTATTATAACAAGTACATTCTTGATACAACGCTCAATTGACATAATCAACATAAGAACTCTAATCATTCCTCTTCATCTGTGGTAGTATCATAACTTGATTATTATCCAATAGCATCATTTGCGGCATAGTCTGATGACTGGGACATAGGTTCGCGTAGTGTCCAAACTCCTTGCAAATGAAGAATTGTACATTTGAAACCATTTTCTTACCCTTGAAGTCACGTACTTTGTGCCCTTTTCCTCCACACTTATAACAAACTCTCATTCCTTTCAGGCACGTTCCAGGGTGTTTCTTTCCACAGTTACCACATATGGGAAAATTCTTCTTTTCCCTCTTCCCTTTATCCATCTTTATATCTTCCATCCTTTTCTTATCTTGCTACCCTTCAAAGCCATAGGACTCAGTAAATTCTTTACTTATCTTATCAACACATGAAATTATTTCTTCATATGATGATAATACATAGGAGACTATTTATCTTATAAATTCTAGCTTAAGACCATGAAAGATATGATCCTTCTTTCTCTTTGGATCATGTGCATTTCTGGAGTTCTCATTCCTTATACTGGGAACCATTTCTAAACAATGGCATACACTAGATCAGTTTATGAATCAAAATACATAATCCCATACTTATAAAACACTTAACATAAATTGAACTATTTATGGATATAATCCATAATCATAAAAATGTCTCCTTTGAGGATGTATATACTCATAAACCCTTCATAATGATTTGTAAAGAAAATGAGAGTTATCCTAAGCATATCCCCTGGGAGTGTCGTAACCAAGAGTGCAGCAAGGCTCGTTGTCGTGCACCAGTTCCCGTTCGAGTCTAGCTCAAAGCGGTGTTTTCGGGTTTTACCCCTAGGTACATCTGTGCCAGAGCCGCCTCAACCTGCTCGTATCCAGACAGGGATGTATTTCTCGGAAAACTCACAAAATCTCTACAATACAAAAATTATAGGAAGTTCTTCTATACTAATCCTCAAATTTCATCTTAGGTCTACGTGATCTAATCAGATTTTATCTAAATCTAGCTTCCAAGGTTAGTACTAAACTTCCTCTGAAACCAACTGTAACACCCCGACCCTAGTTACCCAGAGTCGGTGAATTATTACATAACATTGGCATGATCACAAGAAAGATCAAATCTCTAAATACCGATTGGTTTAGTAGCCTTGGAAACACTAGATATATTCATAAGTCTTACATTACATCATAAAATGAAAAACTACTACAACAACAAATTGTCTCCATAATCCACACTGATATCCCCACATAATGTCCCTGCAGGTCATTCATAATTTACTTCTTCACTTCCTGGGAAAAATGAAACATAGAAAAGGGGTGAGCTCAAATGCCCAGTAAGGATAACAATATAGTGGAACATTCAAAATAAGCACAAACATTTAAGGCAATGAATTACTAAAACAAAAGCCTTTTAAACTTGAAATTCAACATAGTATGGAAAAAGTAAAATGAAATAATGCCATTTACTTGTTCACATGGATATTCTACTAATCGAATAATCACATGCAATATCAATAACCACTTTCATAATGATGGAATGCATAATGATAGACTATCATAACCACATAGCCTAGGCCTCGTGCCAAGACTATAAATAAGATTTTGCCAAGGCCTTGTGCCAAGACACTAGTTTGTCTCATGAGACCTACCGATGCATCGAGGAGCTATAGTGGGCTCCACCCGTCACATATTAAATCCAATGCATTCCCATATGAAAAGGTTTAAACATAATATAAACATTCGTATTAAAACTAGCATACAAAATGTCAATAATTTCACCATAAACTATGAATGGTATAAAAATAGCACATCCACAGTCAAACATATCACAAAACCTTCAATACAACATAGAAGTTTTGTATCATAATAAATAAACTTCACATAAGCGTAAAATCCAACAAAGGATGTTGACATAGATGAAATCAAAACTCTTTTTAGAGAAATATCTCTTTTATTTTGAAATCATTTAAGATCCATATAAAATAAAAAATTTCTTTGAAAATATTCTTATAATATTGTAAGGGAAGCTTCGACGATTTTATAACGCCGGAAAATAGACGCACCCGCCGTATAAGTTAAAAAAACATTCTTACCTTAATTTTGTCGAAAAGGTTAAAAAGGACCTTGTTTTGAAAACGAAGGAAATATTCCTCTTATAAAAAGTCAAACAAGGGTATAAATGGCTTTAACCCATATTCATGTAAATAATAAAAATGTTTTGAAATAAATTTTTAAGAAAACATGGATGTGGATGATAAAGAGATCCAAGTAGATTATTACATATAAACAACCTCGGATAATGAAGAGATTGTGAAATAACCCTTACCAATTTGGTAACTTATGAAACATACAACCCATGAAAGAGGTATCATACAATGAATATGTAAATACACATAAATTAGAGTGTATTACATAAAGAATATAATTATGGGAAGTACATACACCACACAAAAGGTGATGGTGGCAATATGGCATGAATCTCACGGAAATAAGGAGTGAGATGAAAACCCCTTACCTTGTACTTTTACTTGGTTGGGGTAGGTTATCCTCCTTTATAATGGTGAAATAATTGTTATTAAATTATACAAGAATCATATATATTAATATGATATCATATATGATCTTTTAACATTGATTTGTTAATAATATCTTTTAATTATCCTCGTTTCGGGTGTTATCTTACTTGTTTTCTTTTATATGTTTTGTTACGTAAGACATGTTTGTAAAGGATAGGTTGTATATTATTCATATCCAGAATTATATAAAGTCCCTAAACATCATTTTTTAAATCATAAAATGATAATTATACTTGAATGGATACGATGCAGAATGAATCTCATCGCGTTCGTGGAGACGGTAGTCCGTACGTACGCACGAGCGACAATATCATTCTTTTGATATTAAAATAATAAATGGATGGTATATCATATATACAGAATCATTAACATGTTATATTTATTATTTACATTAGTTACATATCATTATTATACCCATCAAAATAATAATATATTGAACTACAATTACACCACGACGTGGAGACGGTAAGCCGTACGTACGCACGTATGGTGACATGTTATTCAAAGGGTGGATAGAATACTGAATATGGTTGTACCATATTTATAATAACATCACAGTATATATATGATACTGGAGTTATTATTTTAGAATGGTAACAACAAAGGAAGAAGAAGTGGAAGAAGAAATTAACTTGGAAAAGGGTGGTGAAATCATTACCTCTTCTTCGGGTTCTTCCTTTTGATTTGATCAAAAGGTCTCCTTAGGTTGGCATTATGATCAAAATAAGGCCTCTAAGTTGTAGTGAGGTAAGTTGAGAGAGTATTTGGGTAGATTTTGGCCGAACCAAAAGGCTTTGAAGGTGTGAAGAAATGAGAATGAGGAGTGCCCTTTTATAAGAGGGGTGAGGGGCACCTTTGGAAAAGCTAGAAATATTAATTTATAATAAATTCATATTCGGTTTCTAATGGATCCAAAGTTGATTATTTAAATTTTAAGGTGGGGATAGGTCGAAAACAACTCAACAAAAATAATTTAGATAGGTTTGGGTACTTATATTAACTTTATCTTTAAGTATTAACTCTAAGTTAATTAGTTTCACTTTTACAATGTCTCTTTGTATTTTTATATAATATGGTTAATAAACTTACTATATACATCCAAGAGACCCCCAAGTGGTCCATTAATGATGAAACTATCATTATATAAGTCTCTTGCTGAACCTTAGATTTTTAGGAATTTAATATCAATTAATAATATAATATTTGTTTTAGGAACTCTTTTATGTCAATTTTGAAACTATTCAATAGTTGATTTTTTTGAAACTCATAACAGATTGATTAATTCGAAAAAAGTCAATTAAATCAATACTAATATTTCATATTATCCTATAAAATTAGTTTAATTCATTAAAAGATTCATATTATATTTATTTGGGTATTTATAATATCAATTATTTTAATTTTTCACTATTATAGTAATTAATTCATCATCATTGTGTCATAAATAAATTAAATTATTTAATGTCTAAAACTTATAAATAAAATATCATTATGTAGGAAATATTTTTATCTTTCTAATGAATACTTATAATATAAAATCCAACATTTATAACCCTATGTAAAAATTGTTTTTCTAAAAGATATATGCTTGTGTAATTTTTGTATTCATTTTAACTTAATTAAAACAAAGTGTCCCTATCACCTACAAGTGGCACCATGGGGTCCCCAAATCGACCCAAAGATGCATATGGTCGAACATGTATCATCCAATAAGGCTAGGAAATGTTTTATGGTAATTTAGTATTATTATAATATTAGTTTTTTAACCCTTATTTACTGGATTTACCCTTAACCATGGTAAATAAAATATTTACCGCAGTAATTATTCAAAATGTCTAAAAATAAAAGTTACCTATTTACACAATTTTAACATAATGATTCCAAATATGGAATCCATTTTTCTAAATTGAAAACATATAAGTGGCAGAAATTAATTTAAAATTAATTCCCGCTGTCAAAACAAAAAGCGTGTTTTTAAGAGATAATAACTATCAAAAGATTGACACTTGTTTATGTTCGGTTTAATTGTAAAATTATGTCCAATGAACAACATTATATTAAATGGTAAAAATATATTCTAAATATACTTTAAAACCACTCAAATTCATAATTTATCACTATTAATTATTTTGATTAAAAAAATTGTTTTTAATTAAAATTTAGTAATTTTCACTATTCATCAAAATATTAAAGTTATCCGAAAAGTACCAAAATTTCACCTTTGGATAAATTCAATATTCCGAATACAAAAATGAAGTCCATTTTGAAATATAAAATATATATAATTTCAAAAATTAGGTATTACTATTCATAACGGCTAGTTCGATTGGTTGTGGTGTGTGTTAGAACTCGAAGTTGCGTACAACACACGCTACTGTATTATTCAAAGGAAAGCGTACCATGGAAGCTTGGGATGTTCAATTTTAAATTTTTTTGATGTCCCCATTTAGTTAAAAAGTTTAAAATATTGTATTTAAAAAGGTTTCACTATTAAAAGTTGATAAAAGTGCAATACTAAAAATGAATTTGTTCTTACATTATGTCTAAGAAAGTTATAATATGGATTCTAAAATTATAAGGATTATATAAAGTTTAAAATTTAGTTAACACTATTCATAACCTCTTTTGAACGGCTTGTTTGGTAAGTCAGGGTGCGATTGAACTTGGTGTTGCGTGTAGTGAAAGTTATTGAATTATTTTGAAGAAATATCACACTATAAAATCTTGGGGTGTTACAATTATGTATGATTTCTGATATGGATGAACTTTGATTATCACTTTTCATTGATTTTTTTGGTTTTCATTCCCATAATGAATTGCCCACAAGTTTCAAAATCAGTGAAATCAAGAGTACTAAATACCCAATCTTGAACAAATATTTTAATCCTTCTAATTGAGATATGAACTAATCACAGGTTCCATAACATAAGAGAATTATTATTTATAACACTTTTTTAATTCCTGTATAAATATTCATGTTATCATTATCAATTTTAATTTTCAAATTAATGGAGAAAATAGCATCCTTTAATGTACCACATCAAATGATATCATTTCCATATATCAATGAAAAATTATTTTTATAAAAATTTAATGTAAAACATAATGGTACACATTTAGAAACTGAATTAAAGTCTATGGAGAAACTTGAAATAAAAAAAAATCCCAAAAAAATTAAACTCATTGCTTTAAACTAGAATGAATTCCCCCACAACATCCACATGTGAGCGCATGTTGTTTTTTGAATAGACACCAAGCCTAGAGTGCACTAGTTTCTGTAAGTTTTTCATACCTTACAAGCTATTCACAATATGGGTTTTAGAACTAGAATAAATCCACCATGTTCTATAAATATTATTAATCATATTTTATTCATAAAAAACATATGAGATTGAAATACATTTTTTTAATAAAATTATGAATTTTAGGAAAAAATTTATTTACTTGACTTTTTCTTTTATAGATGAAACAAATGACTTCTTTATTTATATTAGTTTGGGGTAGAAATTTCTCATTCCGATTCATATTGGATTGATATTTATGATTCTTTTGTTTTTGGTTCATTATTAGCATATTTTTTTCTCCAATTTATACCATAATACTTTCCTCATTTTGGACACATGTAGTCATTAATTCATCAATTGAGAATTTATCTTTAAGTTTTTTATAATAGATTTTAAATGGACCATATTTATGTTTGGGAAGTTTTGGGAAAATAATACACAATAAATGTCTCAGATATATCATCATTAGGATTCTTAAGTTGGGCCACATAATCCCTCACTGGTATATTGTGATCGTGCACACCTTTCATGGTTGTGAGTCTAATATATGAGGGATTCATGATAAATGTTCTTTATAATACATTATTTAAAGTGATAAACCAATTATCTATAGTTATTAATAACTCCAAATCATTATTTTGTCGATCAACTAAACCATGAATTCTTACACCAAATTTAGTTTTTTTAACATCATATTGAGATGGTTTGGTCACTCATTATTTTCAAATAATGTTATATCATCTATTCTACTATCATTATTAATTACATTCGGATTTTCATTTCAAATGGACTAATCAATGAGCATCCATCCTAGATTAATAAGAATTTCCTCCTTCTATATTCTATATTTGTCACCCGTTAATTCAGGAGTCGCACATTGAATATCATAAAAACCTAATGGTATAACTAAAAATTAAATACATTCTTATTTTCCCAAACCACATAATTTACATATTAAATTTTGTTAATTATTCTAATAAATATAAAATTTCATAAGTGAATTTTTTTAAATTTAATAGACTAGTGAAATTAATTGAGAATAATCAATTAATATTTTAATTCATAAAGTCATGAATTATAATCTGATAATTCAACAAAATATATAAAAAAAATTAAATTTTTATTATTTATACTATCTATTGGAAAATTATTAAAACTAAATTTAATATTTCATCTAATGAAAATATAATAAAAAATCACATGGAATAAAATTTATTATATTTTTAAAATTTTATTTAATATTATATAATGAATATGTAAATTTTATTTTACTAGTAATGTTATGGAAAAATAAAATTTTTAATAACATTTAAAAACCATAGTTAAAAAATTATTTAACTGTATGGAAATTAAATATATATAAATATAATTAAATTATTTAAATTAAAAAAATAATGTGCATAATTTAATGTGATTTTACTAAATAGGTAGATTTTATTTAATTATGAATGTTTTGTAAAACCCGAATTCTAATAGAATTTATAAAAAATCATGATTAAATAATTAAATATTTCCAATAAAAATATTTAATAACTAAAGATGATGAAATAAAGAGATATGAAAAACATCATCACCAAACCCAATAATGTGAAAGGGTTTTATTAAAATGTAGTGTATGAAGTTTTATTACTAGGATGTGGTATATTCTATATAAGGAACCAAATTTAAATTTTTTTATAGAATATTTAATTCTAGAATTGGTAATTTTTTTCATCAAAACAAATTGGGACTTAATACCAACCATTGAAAAACATAGGAAATCGGGGAATCAAAACATGCATGTATTCTACACTATATATGGGGGATGTATATATTGCATGTTTTCAAGCCTCTCCTTAGTGGAGGGGCCTTAATATTTATAATGTGTTCAAACATCAAGAACTCAGCCCAATTTAATTCATCGAAAGATAATATTAATGCATATAGATTTATTTCTATCAAATAATCAATAAATATTATGGTTTGAATTTAATACCTTAAATTCATAGATCATAATTAATTGTAGCTAAGATAACGTACCATGTGAATTTTATGTTCTACAATTTATTGGACCATAATTTAATACATTCTTAATTAATTATTGGTACATTTATTAGATGCACTCATTTTTTCAAAGGTAACATGGTTGAGTGGCATTGGGAAAGGAGTCACTGACTGAGGTTCTGAGTTTAAATCCTTTTATCAACACTTTTAGTTTACATTGACAAGTGTACATTTTGTCAACAATTTTTTTTGAACTATTAAAGAAAGAGGTTTTAGTGGTGGTTCTAATAACCACCTGTAATTAAATCATATTTACCATAATTTATAATGTTGTTGTTGTTATATTTAATGACCTCTATATAATTTTATTTTAAAATTTAGTGGTGGATTTATTTAAATCACCACTTAAATTTTAAAATATCTATTTATGTCGGCCTCCTACCAACCACCTAATCCCCTACCCCTGATCCCTCATTCCCTCCCCCTAATGGATGATAACCACTCCACATCCTGGATACCCCCTCCCCCTGATGACCTTCCCCAATAGCGACGGACCCTAATCCCTCCTCTCCCCAAAGTCTTTCTCTACAATGGTGATCAACCATGATACGTCTTCTCTCTGACAACCTTATCCCTAAAGGCCTTCTTCTCAGCCATATTCTCCCCAAACACCTTCTCCTCAGTGGAATTCTCCCCAACAGTGACCACTCCTCCCTCATCTCTAATTCCCATGACTCTAACCCTCCTTCTCCCAGACGATGAACCTAAAGAGACTCAATAATCCTTGGTAGTGATCCCTAATGGTGGACCCTCTTCTCATTTTCTTAGTGAGTGTGACCCCCAATGAGAATAACAACCCTAACCTCCTTCTATACACAACCACATCCTCCTCTTAGCTTAGTTTTGTTGAAGTCATATTGTACATGATGTATTTTTATAAGGGTTTGAGCTAAATTATATAATGAAATTTTTAGTTGAGTGTCATCTTCATGGATGTATTGAATTATAAATATGTTTCCTGATCTGAATGAATTTGATGTTTTGATATCATTTGAGGAAAATAATCAATATGCATGAAATTAAAGATGAAATATGGGACTTTATTCACCCTTGATTGTAAATATTGTTTTCCCAGTACATTATTAATTAAAAATGAATATTTTTTGAGTATTGGATGTTATTTTGGTTCTTTCTTTTTGAGATTCATTTTTTTTCAAGGCAGCTTTCTAGAATTCCCTGAAACGCATAATTTATCACTATCTCACTACTTTGAAATTTTAAGTGTTGAAATTTTGGCATGGTTTGAAAATGATGTTCTGAAATATCTACAGTGACCAGTAATACTATTGTACATTTTTTGAAATCCATTTATTTTTATTTTCCTCTATATTAAATTCCTAGTGTGGGTAAATGAAAAAACATGATTTTATTGTATATTTTTTTTTGAAATTCACTTTTTACATCTCCTCAACTTATGATAATATTTTATTGTTTTCATATTATGGTTTTTAAATTTTTTATAAGTATAGGATTAGAATTTGTCTTATTTTTTTCTTAATACTAAAATCATATATTTAGAATATTAATTTCATTCTTAAATATAGTTTTAATTATAATGTTTTAAGGGAAATATAATTGATTCATATTTGGAAAAGTCGAATTAATTTTATAGAATGGATTTAAATGAATTATCATTTACCATGAATATATTTTATACTTTATAAATGTATGAATTTTAAAGAAATAAAAAATGATACTATGTCATCAGATATCACAGTTCCAATTTCTTGTTTTGAGATACAACAAATATTGATTTGCATAGTTATCAAAGAAATAGATATCTATAGAGACAATAATGTTTCTAAAATTTAAAATAAATATCAATAACATATGCAAAAAATGATAATTTAGAAATATTTTAATAGAATACTTAAGTTCCTGTATTATTATGGGATGATAATAATATGATAGACATCGCAATAATATCTCTCATTGACTTAGATAAATTATTCCATGAAATTTGACCATATTACTATGAGGGGTGATATTTATTGACTTATTTTTTTTATGTTTTTAATGATGGATTGAATCATTTTTTATTTATTTTTCATTATGTCAAATTAAGACCCAACCCTGGCCACTGACATAGTAGGGTGATGTTTAATTTTTATTTTACTTGTTTGTTTAAAAATTTTAAATTTATATATGAATGTATAGGGAGAATAGTGAAAATACAATACCTATGGATAAAAGTGGGATTAATTTACCTCAAAATAGAACACGATATACAAAGGGTTTGGAATAATTTTTATATCATGCAATTGAAAACCAATTATAAGATGGAAGAATAAAATGTATGGGTCCTGACTATAAATTAATGAATTGGTTAAATAGAAAAAATATATATATGTGAATTTGATAACGAAATAGTTTCCTTCTTGATGTGTAAGTATTATTTTTCATGGTGAATAAAATGTTATGGAAAATAAAAACAATAGAAATCCTATTAATGAAACACAAAGTGATATTCTAGAGGATTATTTAGTTCAAAATTTGATAAATGAAACATTTTTCTTTGTAGGATACAATTTATAAAATTTGAATAAATCTATAGAACCTTCAGTTGATATGGAGGAGGATAATCTTGCTCATAATTTCCATGAAAAATATGAGTTTTATTAATGAGTTTAATATGGACAATAAGAACTGTATAAAGTGTGTTCCAAGTATTCAAAGTTCCCTTTTCAACATAATTTGTATCATAGCAAGGCTCTCTATAGAATTACTAAAAAAGAAATATCTATGATTTTATAGTTTCTTCACGATGTATTTAGTAAATCTATGATCCATGTATCATTCTATGAGATGATAAAAATCATCAACAAGCATGTACTTGATTATATAAAGTTACTTGCATGCCTAAATGATTGCATGCATTACTAGGGAGAAGAGTCCAATAAAGAAGAATGCATAATATTTTATACAAGTAGATGGAATCCAATGAACAACAATGTGAGTGTAAATCAATGCAACCCTGGGAAGATGATGTGGAAACAAATGATGCTTCAACGATTGAACTATTCAAAATTAATGCTACATAAATGTATATAGTTAGTGAATTTAATATACAAGAAAATTATCATGTTGGAACAACCATACTAGTTTGAATTATCTAGAATTTAATTTTTATTTTTTACCTCAATGATTACCTCACATTAGAAAATTGTGTTTTTTGTGTCATAATCAATTTCATGATGCTTCTCATAAACTCAGGTTTAACAAGAGACAATTGAATGGAAATATTTAATTGATAAAGGAACCAAAGTTTTTATCTGGTTTATATATCTTTGGGAAATTAATGATTTTCACTATAGAATATATAAACTAAAGGCTTATTTAAATAATGGAAAATGGGTACGAGGTACAATATACAAATCATTTGGAACACAATAGTGGAATAACATGAGTATATTTCTCAAACTTCCTTATTGAATGTTTAATTTTATACATCATAGTATTGCCATAATGAATATTGAGAAGAACAGTCATGAAAATGTAATATTTAAATTTTTTAATGATCAGGGAAAATTAAAGGATCTCATTAATGCTCTTAAGGATTTGGAATCAATGAATATAAATCATGTTTTGAGGGAAAAATAGATTGGAAACTATCCTTCGTCTATTTTTACAATAAAAAATCATGAAAAATACATATTACAACAAAATTTGAAGAATGAAAATGTTACAGATGTATATTCAAGTAACATTTTAAGGTGAACTAAATTAAAACAATGAAATTTACATGGATTTAAATGTTATGACTACAATATTCTGATTGATTAGTTGTTGCCAATGATATTTTTTAATACATTACCTAAAAAATTAATTGTTGTTCTACATGAGTTGTATACCTTTCTAAATGTGATTTTTGGAAAATCTATAAATATAACCATCTTGATAAACTTCAAGAAGATTTTTTTTTCAATTTCAATTTGAGATGTTATTTCCCCTTCATTATTCATAGTCATGATACATTTGACTATTAATTTGGTTAAATAATTTAAAATTAGTGGACTGGTAAACTATTAATGGATAAATTAAATTGATAAGTCCATTAATAATATATTTATTTTCATTGGTAAATTAAATTTTATTAAATCATTATGTAATTTTTAAAATCTATTTTTTCATTAGGTACTTATGTCTTTTTAAATCATATGTGGGGAATAACACTCAACTATAAAGCTATATTACAGAAGTTTAGATAGCATAAGAGTGATTAAACATCAGTTCTAGGTATTTGGATGTTATTGAGACTATATTCAATCTTATTGGATGTGTTTACAACATCTCCACTAAATATCATTTTGAAAACCAATCATCAGTATTTACAAATATTGGATGACTAATTTTAAAGTGTTCAAATTTTATACTAACTGATTTGGAGTTTATATAAGAAAATATATATCTTCTACTCAATAGACTTATTTAAAATCTATTTATTGAAGAATTTTATTTTCAATGAAAGAGGAAACTAAGGGGTTGAGCTCAAAATGAGATTTAATTAAAAAAAGATATTAATAGAGAGATTATCGAATGGTTAATACATGTTTTAAATAAATTCTCATATTTATATTATTTATGTGTAGTTATTTTTTCTATCTTGCAATTACCAAATTATATTTTATTGTCTAGATAATTAATATTGAGAATCAAGATGAAATATCAAATGATTTGAAAATTTGGGCTCAGAGTCCTTTAATGAAGGATAATAGATTTGATGACTATAAGATTCTTGGCTTCAGGTTTCACACAATTTATCATGAAGAATACGTAAAAACTAAAAATATTTTTTTATTTACACTTGAAAATGTGGGATACAATGGAATGTTGAATGATATAATTGAATTAAACAATCGTGGTAAATTTTTTGTTGTCTTATTCAAATGATAGTGGGTCAACAATGAATGGGGTATAATGAAAGATTCATTGTGTTTTACTTATGTCAACTTATCTCACTTGATCTATACCGATGATCATGCTGAGCGTGTCTATTTATCTGGGATTCACAATCTAAGATTGTTTATTATATAGATGATGAAATACATGAATTTTGGAGTGTTGTTTTACACTTAAAGTAGATAAACTTATATGATATGGGTGATGAAGATCAATTATTAATTAATGAAAGTGAACCTCCTCAACCAAAAAATAGCGGATAGTTTTTCCTAAAAATATTGAAATAATAGAACATACAAGACTGTGTGAAAATTAATCACTCAAGAAAATGGAGGTTGATAGCAATAAAGAAAATAAATATTAATACAGTTGAATGTATATATTGGTAATAAAACTATATTACAATTTATCATTTATAACTTTTTATTAAATATATACATTTTTCTATTTTTTATTTTATTTTTTGTAAATAACATTTAGTTTTTTATTATTTTTATATTTAATATAGCTAAACAATTTAAATTTCAATAATTATTAGAATGATGAAATTTCAAGATCTTAGTTGATCATCATCTTGAGGAATGCCACCACTACTTCTGGATTCATTGAATTTGAGTGATTCTATTAAACCTAATACTTCATGTTGGCCACCCATTTCCCCAGATGTTGTTGGTATCCCACCATTAGATTTACCTTTAGTGATGGATTAGTTGGTTACCCCTCCATCTAGGTGATATTTGTGAGTTACTGTTACGGCTATGTATTTTATTGTTCAAAAAAACTATATATTTTTATAATATTTTAATGAAATTTTTCAAATAGATAAAGAAAACAATAGAAGGGATATAAATATAAAAATGGTAGAAGTATCGGACCAAAAGAAATTTAATATTATTGATCCATTTGATGAGTTTGGGGTGTCTATCAGTGATGCTTCCAAAATCTATAGATAGATTCTTAGGTATATTGCTTGAGATATGGTGAAATTTATAATTAATTATAAATATTAGAAGAATATTCCCATATGTTGGAAAAATTGGGTCCTTAATAATCAAGTAAAGCTAATATTAACTTAATATTCATTGATTACTAATTTAAAAGACATGAATGAAATTTTTTAAAGTACTTTTAAAGAGTTATGCTTTTTATTTCTTGATATTTTGTTCATTTTGATGTCCCTAACATAATTTCACACCCATGGACATTAAAATATTTGGGCAAGAAATATAGAGATTTTAAATAGAGATTATGGATTGAGTTTAATGGAATATCTTGGAGCTCATGAAATACATATGAGAAAGTGCCTAAAGGAATTTCTTATGATAAATGGAAGATTTTTTCGATATTAGAAAAGATAAATATTATAATGTAATTTCATATTTTATAGTATCATAATTACATAAACAAAATAAGATTATAAATTTTTTAATGTTGCTATTTTTTGTAGGAATTATCTAAAAAAATACTGTGAATTGTTGAAAACAGGCCATTCCTCATATTACTGTATCTCAGAGTTTTTTTAGAAAATGAACAGATTTAGACTTCATTTTATCTATTATTATTTATATAATTTTATTGTAAGTCAAGGATTTTTCTAACCTATTTATATTTTTTATAAATGATAATGCCTTAGGACACTCTATTGGTTGAATAGAGATATGGTTTAATATTCTTAGGAAACTTGATGATAGTTTTGTAAATGACCTAACCAAAGGCATTGGAGTAAATAATTTCCATTACTATTTCATGTTATTTCATTAATATAAAAACATAATAATGAAAAATATATTATAAAAACACACAAAACTTAAACCTAATTAAATGGATTCTGATACATGAATAAAATGATTCTAATTTAGTATCATTTTATCCATCTAGCCAGCACCAATTAATTGAGTCTAAGACTTATTTTTTGTTATAATTTATTTTTCAGTTAATATTTTTATTTTAATTAAATAAAAATAAATAATAATGAAAATTTTATTAATTATATATTATTATAATTTTTAGATAATTTAAAAAATCATTTTTTATATTTTTTTATTAATAGATTAAAATTCAAGAAGGCTGATATGTGAACCCTTCAGAATCATCATCGATTTCCCAAAATAATTCAATTTCAACCATTTTATGGAAGGAACATCCAAGACATGTATGGGGGATGGGTTCTAGGGATACTCCATTAGACATCTTTAGTAGTGTATTGTAATCAGTCACTTCTTCACCCAATGGGGATTTGAGTAGCATCATTGATCATAAATTACCAAGAGATATTTCAAGTTTGAAAGAGAAAGTGATGAAACAAGAATCTTATATGAAAGTACACGAGCAACAACAATCGAAAATAGAAAATGATTTAGTTTCTATATTTTAGTGGATAATCGGTATGATCACTAAGGAAATTTTATACCTTATATCTCAACCTATTGAGGTAAATTATAAATTCCATATATCTTTAACACATTTTCAAAGAACACATATAACTTGAATAAATTAAACTAAAATGACACATTTATATTAAAGACATGCACTTCATGTCATATTGATCACATCGTGTCCCAGATTGACATGTGGTTGATTCCTAAATTTAAAAAACGAATTATGGAATGTTATAATTATGTTTGAAAACAATAATATATCATTTTCTTGTTTTAGACGCAGTAAAAAAATTAAAGGTACTAAAGCCTTTAAAAACATGTTTCATGGGGTCAAAACAATGAAAAAGTCAACAAATTTACATGCGATTAGAGGAAAATGAATGTAGATTGATCTTTCAAATTTAGGAACTAAAGACACATAATTATGAGTTACAGTTTTATTGGGATGCTGATAAACACATTTTTAGTGATTTAAAAAACTAAAGCATGAATGTAATAGTAAAAACCATAGAAAATGACCTCATTTTCATGTGAAATCATGGGAAAATGATGTCTGATTTCCTTGACTAGTGATGACTGTGTTTTAGTCTCCTCGGGAATTCATGAACTATAGATTGAGAAGGTTTTTTGTGGAAACATACATGAGATCAAATAACCTTCATGAATATACACCAATCAAGGAAAGTTCAATGAATATGTGGCTGTGAATTTGATTGTAACATCAGAAGCCCAAGGAGTGATGCGGAGGAGGTAGGAGTAGAGAACATGTGGGTAAAACCCGCAACATCCACTGGGATGTAAAATAGAGTGATGATAAAATTATTGGGGCATCCTAGTTTGGGGGTCATGAGGCATGTCCTCTCCCAGTAGGTGAGGTTGACAAATGTTGAGAGCCCCATCATCATCAACCAGAGTTATTGCCTCGACGATGAAAATAGCACGGGCTTGGTATAGGGGGTGGAGATCAGCAACATGACATACCAAGACTTAAATGGGACTTTGGTGAAGATGGTGGGGGTGAAGCTATACTACAACCCTAGAAACCCATACATCTGAACTTGGATGGAGAACATTAAGCTCACTTATGATAACCATCTGAAAGAATTGTCTTCATCTATACCGCCAGCACTGCCTCTGGCACCATCAATCACCCTGAATTCCTTTAGGATCATGCCTCTCCTCAAGTACCACATCTGATGAGTTTATTTTACTTACTGATTATTTTTGTGTAATACTAATTTATTATTTTAAATAAACAATTTTCAATAAAGTCGCAAAAATAATTCTTGTGGATAAATTGTATAAAAATAAGAGAATAAGTACTTAATGTTATGAAATACTATCTCAATGGATAATAATTTATTATTATATCTTAATTAAACATTATTCCCACACTTTCCATGTGTTTTTTATTCTTTTTATCCCTTTTTATTTTCATGAGGTTCAATCAATAGTTTTGATATTTTCAATTAAAATATGAATGTTGGACAATTAATGATGTGACACATTATTTGTAACATTTAATTAATGGTAGGATATATTAAATAGAATGATGAATATTTTGGTCATATTAATTGGATATTATATTTCATGAATTATATAATTGAGTATTTCAAGAATTCATTGAGAGAATAAATGTTGGATAAAATATAGACATTGAGACAGAATTTGAAGGGGTTACACTTTTTTTGTGCCATGTATTGAAAGTCTTCCTAATACTGATATCATATGGAATGTATTGAATGCCTTCCTAATACTAATATTAGAGTATATATCTTGGTTATAATGATCAATGGTACACATGATGGGTGCTAATCATTGGAAAAAAATTACATGGTGGAAATCCTTTTCAAATAAGATAATTTAGTTGTCTTTCCCATGAGTAGGTCATTCGATAGAAATGTGTTATTCTCTTGTGTGTTTTTATTTCACTTCTTGTATGAATGAGTATGATCTAGATAACATGAGTGAAATAAAGTCTAAGAAGAACTTGGATAACATGAACTATAACCCAAGTATAAGTAACTGAGGTTAATACAAATGAATTAAGCATCCCATATTGGTTTAATCAATATTCTTGTTATTTTTCTAGTTTTTATCCTTTGATTTTATAATCCCCATAATTTTTAATTAAATGAATATTTAAAATGATAGAATTTATTCACCCTGGGGATTCTGTATGGGTTTTATATCATCCCCTTATGTGGCCCTCCCTTTTTTTATCCAACTTGAGCTGCATATTTCCTTTCTTCCCTATAGTGGGATGTCGTCTCTTCTTCAATTTTTTATACAACTAGAATATGTGAACTACCCAATCAATCTCCACTTTCCATTTTTTCCTTCACGACTTTAATTAGAGCCTTTGGTTAGGAGCTTGTGGCAGGGAAGAAGGGGTGAGATCCTGGAGGAGGGTTAACTACATGCCTAGAGAGGCAATCTATATATGGTTTATCATCAATTGAGACCCCATAGCATGGAGATTTTTTTCTTCTCAGAGTGACTAATGCCAATAAAAAGTAGAGAGCCCCTATTTTTGGGGGGGTTTTTTAGTTCGCTTCTATTTTTTAAATAATAATAGTGGAGGTCCTTATTGGAAAAATTTTATTCCTAATGGAACATCCCCCTTTATATGTCAAGGCAGGAAGGTGTTGGTAGGATTGGTTAGTGGTCAAACCCCAAAAAACCCCCAGTATAGAAAGGAAGTCAGGTGATGAGGCTTTCTTATAAAAGGAACTAGCTTTCCTTGGGTTTTCATTAGCTTGAACAGTATCATCTCCCAACATTTATGTGTGGTGTTGTGTGTGTTTCATTCCTCACATAATAAAGAGAGTGATTTATGAGTGTTTTCTCCTTTTAATATTGAGGAATTGTGTACACACTTGTTCCCATAGTGATCCTTCTATTTGACTTTTATTTTTTTACACTTTTCATTTTTGGGGTTTTTCCATATTCCATCTCGTGTCATTTATTTCCACATTTTTTATTTTATTTTATCTCTCTATTATCTCCACATGGGTGGTCCAATAATTTATGGTCATAATAAGTGTTATCATTTTAAGGTTCTTGTCCGATGTTGTTTACTTTTTGGTGTAATAATAATTCTAAAAAAATTGAGTTTTTTCTTTGATTGAGACATCGCATTATCTTTCACATCAAAAAAAATTATAAATAATATTAAACATACTATTGTAAATAGTGAAATTTCTAGACTAATGTCATGTCTATATAGAGAGGAAATTCAATATCAATAAATTCAATGAGAATAACTTTACATTGTGAAAAATTAAATGAAGGTAGTGTTGTGGAAGGATAATTGACTACTAGAAATTATCAATAGACCGGCTGATGTGATGATGGATTGTGGTTCTAGTGAGATACAGAATCATGAAATGTATGGAAATATGGTGAGTAATTCTAAAAGTGGAGATATACTAGTCATTGAAGTGGGGATGACTTATAGAAGGAGACAACATCTCAATGATGTATGGAATTATTTTGGAAGGACTTGTGTACATGGATAATGAACTTGCCTTGAATATATTTAGATTAAATATCATCAAATTAAAGATGCATGATGTTATAGTATGAACTATTTAAGTAGTATACCATGTGAATGGGCTGAAGAAGAACATATTTTCTCTGGGAAAATTTGATGCCATCATATGTAAGACTCACACTAAGAACGGACTGATGAGAATTGTGAAGGGAAAAATTAGGTGATGAATATATAAAATATATCAAGGAAGATGTGTGCTTTTATGGGTGAATCATATAAGAAGGAAGAGACAGTTGTCACATCAACTACATTGATGGAACCATTGGTGACATCATGGAACTGGATGCTTGGTCATATGTCCCAATGAGGCCTCTGTATTCATTTTGATATAAAGTTTCTATCTGGGCTTACAAAGCTATCCTTACCATTTTTTGAGAATTATGTTTTTGGAAAGCAACATAGGTTATAATTTAGGATTCTAATAGTAGAAAGAAAATATATCTTAGAGTTGATCCATTCCAATGTTTTATAGGAATCGGTTATATCCCTATGAGGAGAAATTTACTTTATATCATTCATTGATGATTGTTATAGGAGATGTTGAGTGTACATAATAAAGAGTAAATTATATATTTTTTAAGTTTTCAAAACATTAAAAGTAAACAATGAGTGTGAATTTTGAAAAAATATCAATTGTTTGAGGGATAAAAATGGTTGAGAATATACAACCAAGTAGTTAGATGGTTTTTTTCAATGATAAGTAATCAAGAGATAGTACATCATGGCATGCACTCCTCGGTTTAATGGAGGGACATAGCATATTAACAAAGCCTTGTTCGATTGAAAAAGAGTGATGTCAAAGACTGTAGGAATTTCCAAAACATTATAAGAAGAAGTAGGGAATACCACATGTTATGTGATCAACTGATATACTTCAATAGAGATTGATAAAAAGACATTTATGAAGTGGTGGATTGGTAAAACTATTAACTATTCTTGATTACATACTTTAGAAATTCCTGAATATCAATTTATTACTAACTAGGAAAGATCAAAGTTGGATTTGGGATCCAAGAAAATTATCTTATTGGGGTAGTTTGATGGTGTGAAAGGAAATCCTTTATACACTACCCACATAATTATCATCCATAGAGATGTAATTTTTTATGAAGAAAAATAAAAAAATAAAAACTAATAAAGATATGTAGAAATGAAATATAGAGTGTACAATGGTTTAGGTGGTTGAAAAATCCAAGGACGAATCAATTTATTATAAAGAATTATCAGAGCATGAAGATAAAGTACTGATTGAGTCTGGACTAAACAGTCAACCTAGGTGAAATGATCACCAGTATGGAACTTAGACTCTGTCACTGAGAGTAATATTTCACACTTATTACTAATGGAGGATGGAGTGCCATATTTTTTTATGGAGGAAACCCATAGTCTATATATAGATTCATATTATTTTGGAAAAAAATTTATGATTTTCATACATTGGACAAAAAGAGATGGGATATGATGTTGTTCAACTTTTAATTCTATTCTATCAGGTAGCTTAATTGTTGTTTCTAGTGTTATTGGAGTATCTTGGTCTCTCTTACAAGCATCACATTCAATCCAAAACATAAAAATATAGATAACTAGCATCCACTAATATCATCATTTATATAACGAGAATATGTAAATACATAGCATCAGGATCTAACTATTGATCTGTAGTTGGAAACCCTTTCCCTATACTCATTCCTTCCACACAAAGATTAGATGAAAATAAGGTACATACTACCTATATTATAATGATCCTAGTTTTGGTTTGGTTTGATAGGAGAAATAAAACTGACTTCCTTAATGTATCCTATTTCCTTTCTTTCTCATACTCCCTCTCTTAACCGAGTGAAATTCATCTCATACCTAGAAAGAGTCAATGTCAAGCATCTAATAGCCTGTGACTGTCAACAACATCATAATAGATCCAAGTAGAATAGAATTATTAGTTTAGTAGTGTCATTCAATCAATTCTTTTATTCATATTTCAATAAATAGGACATTTCTTGTTGAAATAGAAAATGAAGATCAATTTCACTTAGATAGAGATAGAGTTAGGGAAGAATAAGTGTTGTTGGAGGCATAGATTTTAAATGATCATACCAATCAAAATGGAAATGTTCCTTAGGTCACTCACCTCTCTTCACTAAGCTAATATGGAAAGAGAGAGTGTGAGATCCTCTTGAATCGATCTGAGTACCAACACAGTCTTGATGGTTTTTTGAATGAAACTAAACCATACGAGATCCCAAATATTAGAGTAGATCACTTTCTCAGTGAGCTTATTCTGTCCTATTAGGATATGAATCTAAATAAAATACTTATTTGATTAATAGTTATCATTTGAGAACATTTGATCTATCCCAAAAATTCTCTCAGTACACTAATATAATTGTGTAAAACATCTACCATATTTATTAATGAATTACAATATCTCTTTAACAGCTAGAGGAAGGAGCTGGTCATTGTCTTCCCTCATCTACTCTTCTCTATAGCACGTTTTATTAGTTTCTCATAGAATGGTCTCGGGTATGAAGTTATATGAATAGATGAAAAAATGGGAGAGAGACTAAACCTAAGCTAGGAAAGCTGACAACTACTGAATGTGAATTCATGAATTTGTATTCATATTCATACAGTTGATATACCCTCAATGGAAGTTCAAAGAAAGTCAGTGGATCTTCTTACTTCAGTTTCTCATTGTAGATTAGGGAAATAGACTCATTTAAGCTAGAATAGAAAAATGATAAAGGAGAAGTGGTCAATATGAAAGTCTTAATAATTGAAAATAGGCCATTCTGGTCAACAAAAATAATTTATCATTCTTGTAGTAGAGTAGTTATACCACTCATTCCTACTATATGATTGATTTGGATAGTCCAGCCCGAGGTTTCAAATCCCCAATGTGTGAATTAAAAAAATTTCCTCGAAGAAATAAGTATGGGGTACATGGGACTCTCAATAATGAGGAATCAAATCTCAGAGTTGTTCTCTATCTTTTCCCCTTCTTTCTAGTCATGTTGGTTTTATTGAAGCACAAGCTTCAACGCTAAGACTTTTTTCAGATAAAGACTTTTTGGAGAGTCCACGGAGGTTTGAAAACCATGAACCCTTTTGTATTTGATATTATTTATTTTCTTGGTTTCCAACATACATTTAGAAGAACCGACGATATTTTTTTATTCCTAGAAGCTTGAAAGATCCAACCTTACCACAATAACCCATGGCTAGTTCATTCTATATCTATGGGGTACCCATTGACTTCACTTCACTAAGAACACCCCATGTATTGTCATTTTCATTTTCTACTAATCCTTATAAACCCTTATTTTCTTACTATTTATTATCAGTGGTTATTTAAAACTTAATCAAAGTGGGAATAAGTGTAAAAAATGTGATAGTATAGATGAGTTAGTAGATGTTAAAATGAGTTTTCTAGTAAACTAACCAAAGTTTACACTTTTAGTTAAGTAATGGTCACTCATGAATGAGGATAATAGAAAGTAAATGTTTCATTGGTGGTGCAATTAAAAAGGAACGGCCATATCAACTCAGGTTATAATGGGGATATAGAAAAACTTTTTTTCTTTTTTACGAAATATATTTAGTAATTTATCCTTTTCTCATAGTGAGTAGAGGAAGTTTCCCAACACTGTCTCTTTATCTAGACCTAGAGGTACCTTGCCACCTTGGTATCATCTCTATCAGTATTCACATGAATCAATATTTTTTGATATGTAGGGAATTTTTTGAAAGTAAAAGGCTGGTTTTCAAGCGTTAGGAACCTTAAATCATATTTTTAAATAAGATATAGTAAGTATTCTAGAATATAAACTATCCATTCTTTTCTATTCTATATATCTCTAGTTAAAGTTAGAACTAGTTATAGACTTTTATACTATCATTTAAATTTCCCACTATAAGGAAACTATTTCACACTGATCTAATTGGAGAAATTAGTTGTCATTCTCATGAATAAGAATAATTAGTTGTCTTTTTATGGTTCCATGTATCAAAATTTATGGGGTGAGGATTTCCTGTAAAAGGTAGTGGATTGCCCTGGGTTTCCATCAAGTTGAGCATCATCATATCCCATTATTTATGTGCGGTATTATGTGAGGAGGATTCCCTACATCATCAAGATAGTGATTTATGAGGGTTTTCTCCTTGTAATGGTTAGGGAGTATGTGACCACTTTTACCCACAGTGACCCTTCTATTTTCCTATGATTTTTTACCCCTTCATTTTGGGGGGTCTTCCACATTACCTCTATAGTAATTTATTTCCACATTTTAAATTTTTATTATCTCTCAATTATCATCACACTAATGGGATAATCATTTATAGTCCTAAAAAGTGGTATCAGACTAAATTTCTGGTCCAATTATATTTATTGTTTTGGGTATTAATAACAATACTTGAAATTCAACCTTTAGAGACCACCATTAGACCAATTTTTGAGGTTAAAGTTGGCTCATCGCTAAAGGTATATAGTGACCCCCCATTAGTGGGCTTTATAGGGTTCCACCATATAACCGCAATGATGATCACTTGGAGGAAGATTAGTGAATTCTTATGGTGGTCTCTCATGATTTCCAAATTTGAGAGAATTAGAGGCCATCGTAGGTGGCCGCATAGTATATCGATATTACCGACTACTATAGGTGGTCACTAATGTTGCCAGAAATTAACGGCATTAGAGACCTTCTAAGGTGGTCGCTATTTTGTATATTTTTTATGAAAATAAATTCATACTTTGTACAGCTACCAAATACCAAAATTAAGAAAAATTTTCAAAGAACTAAAATAGAAAATCAAAAACCATAATCTAGACAAAACTGGAGATCTAAACATTTATAGATCCTTCCTATACATTGTATTTATCATTCTAAGTGATACTATACAACAAACAATTTGTCAAATAAAATAAAAATTAATATTTTAAACATCATTGGAAATTATCCTGTTAATATATATATATATATATAATAATCAAAATAGTTTCTACACTATTAATTATAGAAAGTATCATAAATATAAAATTGAGGAAAAGATAATATGAAATATCTGATTAATCTATTTCTCATTTAAATAATGATTATTAAAATTTTAAAACCAATTTTACCACATAATAATCAATTTGAGCATCATATTATTGAACACTTTATTCTAATAGATCAGATATGATTCTGATAATGTTCTCTTAGCTTCACACACCAATCCGAAGTTTTTTTCTCATTCTTGATCCCCTGATAAAAGGTATGACATATTAATTACACAATACAATGTTAACCATCGTTTTCCAGCATACCAGGCATTATAAGCATTCGATGTATGGAGTGTTGATTTCTACATATCATAAATTCCTCTCTGATCATTCTCACATGATTTTATTTCAATTCAACTGTGTTTTCATGGTATATTGATTTGTTTTAAGTGATTTTCCACTTAACTTGAAATCCAAGGGATGAATGACATTTTTCATCATATCGAGAAATTCATGTATTAGATCTATGTGATGATGATTCATACATATTTTAAATGGCATAAATATCATTTTCCAAAAATTTAATGTTAATAGGAACACATTTGGTAGGTTTTGACCCATACACACATCAGTTTCCCATTATTACCAAAAAATAATTTAAATGAAAATGTAGTTTTAATTATAAAAACCAAAATGAGAATCATATTGACTTATGGTTCATTCAAATATTTCACATATGATTTGGGGGATATTATCCAATATTTTCATGTTAATCACAATTCTTTTACTTATTTAGACCATCTAATATGTCATTTTAAACACTCGGCAATGTTACCCATTGTTTCCATCATACTGGGTGATTAATAAGGTCTAATCAGATGTAGGTTAGTTCTTAGGGGTGTGGTATGGCCAAATTTAATTTATGGGTGTATGTTAATCAGGCTTTAGTAGCTATTATACAATCTTTTGAGAAGGGATTTCTTCTATTTGGTTAGTTTAAGGGAGGGGGCAGTTTGTATAATACAGAGAAACCTAAATCTAATTATTGAGTTGGTACTTATATTGTGAGAGGAGATATTCTAGTATCCTTTAATTTATCATGTGCTTTATTTGATTCATGTTCTTCTCATTCATTTATTTTGAATCAATTGGTATCAATTATTGATAATAATGTGTGTGATTCATATTTATATATGACTTTGAATACTCCCATATGAAAGAGAACTAAATAGATCTAAAATTCTCCAACATATAGTCTAATAGTATTGGGTTTTCAGGGTATGTAGGCCTTAATGATGTTTTAGGTTCGGGAGTCTTTTGGTTCTTTTGTTTGGGTTGAGGCTGGATATTGTTGGATGGATGCTTGGATTTAGGATACATGTGTTTTGGGTGGCTATGCTGGAGGTTTGTTTTACTTCTAGTCTTCGTATTGTTTAGCTATGTTGGGATGTGGAAGGTAATTTATGGTGCCTACATTTGGTTGTGATCCTTTGATTGATTTAGGTTCTATTGATGGCATTGGTTTTCTTTTCTTGTATATTAGAGATGGTATTGCATATATTATGGTTTTTGGATGCTCTTATACGGAGATTATTTCTTGGATCTTGGTGGGATCACCAAGGAGAGAGTGTATGTTTTATTATTGTTGAATAGGAGGTGATGATATTAAATTTCAGATGCCATGTGTGGATTTGGTCCTTGGTTTTTTCCCATTTCCATTTCAGATGACCATTGGTTCATTTGGATTACCCTTTAGGTGATCATATTGTACTTCATTTCTTTTCCCTTCTTATATCCTTTGGAATCCTCTAGGATTTGGTAGTTCCTATTATAAATTTGATTTATGTTTTTCCTGGAATTAACAGATTAACCAATTCAAAATCATGCTTTGACTTTTATAATAGAAGAGTTCACATTTCATCACTTGTTTGTTCACAATACAAATTCTATGGTGAGTGTGAGTTCTAGGATTCCATGTAAATCACTGATTAGGGATAGGTAAGAGCTATCACAACTGGGAATAATTTCCTTATTATTGGATCATTTGATGCTAAAGAGAAACAATTCTTATATCCCATAGAGTAATTATATCTCAATCTTCTCCCTGATAATTTTTTGGGCTCCCTCAAAATAGGAAATTGGAACATATTGAGTGACAATTCTTATATCCCATTATGTAAGATCCTCTAGCCCAACCCTTCTACATTAGTTGTTTTGGTTGTTGGTAACCAAAACTATATCTTCTAAGTGCCCTTCCTACTCTTTAATAAGCTTCCTCAGTCCAATCAATGATCCATGATAATTAATGGTCCTCTAACCTAGTTTAATCTACCACTCTTGAATATTCAAAAACTTTAAATATTCACAAATTTTAGAAGATCTATTAATTAATGGGATCTATCTTTCCACAATAGACTTATTCATTGAAGTAGTCACCCATCTGAATTAGTATTTATGGATAAAACCATGGCCAATATTTCAACATCTAAACAATGCAGTGTTAGTATTTATTTTAATAAAATTATTGGGTTGAAAACTCCAAACCTATAACAAACCATCCATTAAATTTTCCCTGAAAAGTTAAAAATTATTAATTAAACTTGTCCAATGTCCTAGGATATTACCCAACCGTTGAATACAAATTTTATTAGGTAATGTTTTTTAATTAAAATTTAATTCATTAAAGTGTATCCAAACCCTCCAATCCAAGTAATAGGAATCATGAAATACATCTGATATTTTTGAGGCCACTCAAGAATTAATAACATATATTTTCATCATTTAATGATCTAAAACAAGTGTAAGGATGTTCCTCCATTTCTCCCATAATTACCTCAAAAAATGGGTACATAAAAAATGAATGTAACACTTACTACACATGGACATGAAAGAGAAGACACAAATTATCCAACATGACATGCCTTCATAGTATAAAATCTTATTTTATAACATATCATAATAATGATTCCATAAAAAAGGATAAACCAAGGGATAGAGGCTCAAATTACACACAACATTATAAAACTTTTCCCTAGGTAGATGAAAACCATTCATAACTAACACATATCTTGTCTTCACAAAATAAACTCCATCATTAGATTACATCCAAAATAACTGATTTATATACAACCACTAACAAGAATTAATTGGTGGAATAATTTTCTGATCTCGATCCTTAAATAATTTATTCACCATTTTTTTGTTCCAGCCCAAAAAATAATCTAGCATTAGATGTTGAACAATATCAATCTCTCAACCATCATTGATATTATATGATGGAAACCCATTACCCTCCTCAAACATCCATGGTTCATTACAAATTTGAATCCCATTACCTTTTGAAAGTCTCTATCTTCCATAAAAGTTTATTTATCTCCCTAAAGAAGCCAAAAAATGTTGGGGAATGGGATGAGATAAGAACATAGAAAATAAGAGGATGAAAAATAAATGGCCTCTAAAATATTCACACATAAAGAATAAGAAATGGTTAATAACCTCAAAAATTTCTTTGCAATGATTACATAATTAAACATATTGATGTTTCTAAATCATATCCAGCTACTTCTCTTAGGCCACTAAAGAGAGTCCCATGAATCCCAATACTACTTTCTTTCTACCATCAACACTACCCCATATAAAACTAGAGATAAATGAATGAATATGATCATCCAATTTGTCTAAACTTTTATATAAATATGTGACATATAATGGAATCAAATGAGTAACAATTTTTTTTCAAAATCTATATGCATGTCTTTAAAATATTTATCCGTAGCCATGCATGACCACTGGACTAAATATCCCCTTCTTGGAAATAAAAGAGATAGTGGTAAGACCAAAATATTTACTATATGTTTCCCTACTTGTATAAATTTAATTTTAATGGAAATTTAAATGTGATCTGTGAATTTATTAAAAATAAAAATAAAATGAGGTAGTTAATTTGAATGATAAACAAGAAAGATAAAACAAAACACACCTCTTGAATTAGATGCATTATGTTGGACCACAACTGCAACCCCAATCTAGTGTGGCATGGGAGTACAAAAAATAAAAAATGTAAAGATAATAATAATGAATGTAATAAAAAATAAATCAGTTAATTCTGTATAAACCCGTGTCAAAGGATCCCCTTCACCATCTCTACAACACATATATTCTCACAGTGCTTTAACATCATCTAACAGCTTCACATTTACCTCCTTGGAAGCATGTATTCATGCCTCCAAGTCTATCACCTACTATTTCATCTAAGAAACTACAAGATCCATAGGCTCAGTGCATAAAACTACATAATTTCTAATCCTTATTCCATAATTTAAGTTGTAGCCATGTTCATCAAGTCCAATAATGTGATGGAATATTTCATCCATTCGCAAGAATAGTTATCACCGGTCCTCTAGAAGCTGTGCTAATTCAACTGAAAAATTGGTCATATTGTGTGTGTTTGTGTGTATATATACCTATGTATGTAATTATTGATAGTTAGTATAATAAATTAAAATAGGAGATGTAACCATCTGATCATTTTGATCACAATTCATCATCCTCATTGACATTTTATCAGTCGATGCACCTTGATCCCATAAATATTTACTAATAATATATAAATATAAAGCACAAAATCATATTAAATAATAAATTTAAAAAGTGAATAATAAATAAATCATATTGAATCAGGAATATGTGATGAGTCCTAAGCCTGTGTGGTGGTCCTTGTAATGCATGATTCTTGAAATGATGATATTTCACCTATTATATTTAATTAATTAAAATTTAAAACAAGTAAAATGATAAAAATTACTAGAAATATCTAATAAAAATAATTAGACTCAAATTTTATCCACAATGGACTAATATGAAACTAACTCACACCACTGAGATGGTATAACGCATCTTAGGACATTGTCTAGGAAGTCTAAGGCACACACATTTGGAAACTTATTCTCCCTATAGACTCTCTCTTTATGATATTTTCATATTTTATGAAATTTTCCATAAAAACTATCCAAAACTCATAAGGTAACATCCCCATATTATTCAATTTATGAAAAAATAATCACAAATGTTTGTATTTTTAAGGATATCTAAGAAACTAAAATTATCCACTTACACAAACTTCCATTCATAGACAATCTAATGTATCTAAGGGTAATGAATCCCATTCGTGTGTAGTCAATGAAAATATATAATTCTCACATATGATATGACACAACTGTAGAATAAATATTAGGGAACCCACACCCACATTATGTCATGTCTCATCAAATGATACATCAAGGGTCATGTTAGACTTCCATGATGAAATACCATGACCATGGTCTCTCCCATGAGAGGAAGAAGCATTAGAGCCTAATCCAGTTGAAA
Source organism: Viscum album (assembly GCA_963277665.1). Taxonomy (NCBI): domain Eukaryota; kingdom Viridiplantae; phylum Streptophyta; class Magnoliopsida; order Santalales; family Viscaceae; genus Viscum; species Viscum album. Next base: position 1,057,926,884 of record OY728159.1, read on the forward strand.
AAAAATCATACATAATTATACATATGTCCATATATATTATTAACTCTCAATTAAAAAAATAAAAACACATTTATATTCATAAATACCTCGACCCAAAGATGCAAATTGCTCTATATAATGATGTGGATCTGGTTCCCATTCCCCAAACATGTCTATAATCATAGAAAACATTAGTAAGGAAAGGATTCATGTCCTATTACAGTTCAGTATAATGTGAACTATAGAGGACTCATGTACTTTTTATTTATTTCACACATATTTCAGCAAATATAAAGGAGTGGATAGATCAAAACAAATGTGTAGGACTAGATATGATATTTCTTTATTGCATAACCTTGAAATACCATATAAAGGCTCATGATCCAATACCCATTCATTTAATTCATCAATAATGAGAAATCCATAAAGGTTGAGTTTCTCAACACCAGGAAATAAAAAGTGTTGAATGTTTCTTTCCACTACCAACAAGTAAATATCATCAATATCATATACTGGATAAGAGTAATCTATGATCATAAAAATAAAATATGATTTCATATAACATAAACCGAGGCATATGAATTATAAAAGTAGAGTATTTTTATACTATAGAAGAATAGGGGGGTTAAAAATAAAATATGATTTCACTGTGAATTAAATTTTCAATCATAAAGAGAAAAATCAATAGAGGGATATGATTGATCTATCCATAAGGAGAGGAATGGAAATAAAATATTATGACACTTTACATTCACTATCCATTAATAAATAGTCATAAAGAGAGAAATATGATTTCATTTTCCATTCATTGTCCATTCATAAAGAGAGGTATAAAGAGAGGTATATGATTTCACTATCCATAAAAAGAGGAATACAAATAAAATATTATTTCACTTTCCATTTGTTCTAAATTATCCATCATCCATACATACATTTATCTCGGAATTTATACTTATAGGGAATGATCTTCAATTTCAATCATGAAGAATATTGGTTTTAAATAGTCTATGAGTAAAACACTTTTGGTTAAAAAGTTAGCTGTAAGTATTCTTTATAAGAGGGATGACCCCTCTTCATTTGGACATGGACCTTCAAAATCAGTTGCTTCTAAGATAAGAATCTATAATTTCAATAGGATGGAAACTCCAAGTTTAGTTTTTCCACAACACATGCCTTTGTTAATGTTATTAGTGACTATTATCATCCAATTAATAGAATAGTGACATGTAATGTCTCCACTGGTAATTAATTTGACATGATAGATCCAAAATATCTTGTTTAAAGTAAGAATTTAGATTCTAAAAATTGTTTTAAGGATACAAGTATGGGGAAATATATTTTTATCATTGATTATATCTTTAAATAGTACAACAAAAATTATCAAGATAACCAGTGGAAACCTATTAAAACTTATAGGAGAGGTCAATGCATTAATGGTATGGGAGGCCATGTGGCTAACCACAACATGATTTTCCGCTCTTAGACTCGGTTTTAGGGGATCCTTATACTGATAGAAAGGCTTTGGAATTGGGTTTTGATAATTTTTTTACTTTTGAGAATCCTGATTTTTTTAGTGACAGGACTTGACTTTGGACTATGGAAGATCTTGATTGGTTTGTATTTAAAGCAGAAAAATGGTGATAATGAAGCCTGATATCATTTGTTTTTGCTAATAATCTATTGTTTATATTTGTTATAATTTCATGGAAATTGGAAACTAATAGTATAGATTTATTATTTGTGATATATGAACTTATCTATATGAATTGTAGTTATTTTTATGTATTTTATTTTGTATACAACTTAGATACATTTGGTTTAATTAGTGGTATTCTTAGGTTGAGTTGAAGTGTGATGAAGAGGATCTATGTGTCTAGTGTTGTTTTTGGAGTCCAATATTCATTTTTTAATCCATTTTCACCTATATATAAAGTTTCAAAGGGTATATGTGGATTTTTATGATGTTTCATTACACATGGGGGCATGGTAGGGTTTATTAGTGGATAACATATTTAGAAATTGAATTTTTGTGGTTATTAGCATGATGAGTTCTATAGGCCTATTTATATTATAGTGTTAGATGTAGGTGGAAATTTTTTATGGGATTAATATTATTTATACTTATTATTTTGTAGTAGATTTAATGTTTAGTGATTTTGAAAAACATGTGATTGATCAACCAATTTGGAAATCTATTGATTTCTTTTATGAGGGATGTTATACCTTATTTTCATCTTTGTATATGATTCCTTAGATCTATTGATCTATAGTTTCACTATCACATTTTAGATTTTGATTCTAATTTAGATAGTTACATGTTTATTGATATACAATAATAGAGAGATGGATGCAATATAAATAGTGTCTAAAGAAAACAGAAATAAAGGAGAAAATTTTATAGAAATAGGGGCCAGTTAATATCAATAGATGAACCCAAACATTGGACCAACATGAGTCCAATATAGTGGAAATAGTAGGAAAAAATATGGATAAAATGAAATATGATGACGGTACAGATGAATAAGGTCTAAATATATAAACATTGAGTTAATAAATGGGACATAAGATATACTAAAACTTAAGAAATGAAAAAAAAACATCTACTAAAAAAGAATTTAAACAATAGAACTAGTCATAATGTAAAGGAAAAGGGGGAATGAATTTGGAAACATTTATAAATGATAGGAAATAAATATATGGACATCTAGTACCATTCAAAATTGGAGAAAAAAATACACACATGAGGCAACATTATTCTTATAAGAAAAGATCTATTTCATATGAAAATTTTGAAATTTAAATATTTCAATAATATTTATTATGATATAATATTAAAAAATGATAAAAAGTAAGAAAAATATTTGAATAATTGCAACATTTAAATAAAATAATGAATGAATAAATAGAATAATTATTAATAATAATGATTCTCTCATCACTATGGTGCTTCTAAAAAATAATTTTTTTTATCAAATATATTTTGGTGAGAAAAAATGTGATGCACTAACTCATCTAAAAACAAAACAAAAAAAATCTATTATATTAACTTTGGGATTAAAATAATTCTTTCTAATTAAAATTTTTGACCCAATATTATTACATTTTATGAAATGAGTTCTTAGTGAAACTTTTATATGCATGAAATTACTTGAAGTGGAGTAGTCTCTGAGTATTATGTTGGTGTAGAATTAACATATTTTTGTTATTATTTTTTATCATTGGTTATTTATAATTAGTAGTTTTATTTGTTTTATTATATAAATATTATATGAATTTTTATATTTATATTTTCTCTGAAAGATAATTAATTTAATTTTTTTAATCTAATTTGTTTCATTTTTCATGCATGTATATATCAAATATAGAGGAAATAAATACTAAAAAATAGTTAAATAGTTTATAAAATGTTGAAATTTAAGAAAAAAATTAAACTAAATAGTTAGTAAAGAATAATACCATTCATTAAACATTAAAATTGACCGTTAATCTTTTACTGATCTCTATAACATAATGAATATCTTCTTCACATTGTACTATAGTGTGTTGATCAAGTTGTTGGGAAATAAAGGAAATAATATTGTGTTCATCTCATTCATTTGAATGCACTCCTCTCCATTATATTTCCACAACAACTTTCCAATTCACATTATATGGAAATGTAATGACGAAAACCTGTTTTTCATGTGATGTAGAAATTAAAGGTTCATTACTAACTCATTTATCTAACTATAACATATTATTAAAATTCACCATTGTAAACTAATATTGATATAATTTACTTCCATAGACTGGATCAAAAAAATTACACTTGAACAACATGTATTTCAACCCGTGCACATATAAAAATTCAATTATGTCTTTACATATAGAATAGTAATAACCAGAATTGATAGATGGAAAACCAATACCACTATTTTTTATTTCAATGTTATAATAGACATATTTACTGTGAAACAAAAACCCATTATCATCTAAATCATTGTAAAAATGATCCATTATATACGGACCCTCACCTAGTTGGTTAAATTCTTTAGTTAGTGTAGGGTCACCCAACTCCTATAATTTATGGACCTATTTATTTTACAAAATTAAATAAAAAATTATGTAGGAAGAAATTATTACTATATATAAATCAAAATGGAAATATATTTATTTGTAAAAAAATATATGAACCAATCATGAAATGATTCATAATGAAATATTGAATTTGATAATCACTTTTATAAGACATATCTTCTTTTTGTTCATTAATGTGTTTCCAACAAGTGACAATGCTATGTTTACATGATCAAATTTATATATGGAAATAGATCATTTAAAAGATAAACACTAAAAGTGATAAGAAACTTACAGCATCCATGGTGCAACTAATGGTGTGTTGAACAAGATATATCGATGAGCTTGTACCCACTCGATTTTATCCATATCAAATGTAGTTCCTTCTCCAACTGGAATATAATAAATTGAAGATGGATTATCTAATTTTTTTTCAATATCCAAAATATATTCTTTACAAATAGTATTACAATCATCCATAAAATAACCATTGGGTATTGATGCCTCTAGATGAGCTCTATTATGTAGGAATCATCTAAATGTATTTAAGTACCACTCAATAGGTTACATCCACCTAAATTTCACTGGACAAGTAGTCATTACATCATCAGTTAGGTGCACTATCATGTAAACCATAACATCAAAAAATGATGGTGTAAATAGTGTCTCCACATGGAAATCATAAGTAAAATTCTAAACAACTTTTTTGTTAAATCATCCATTTGTTTATTTCTTAAAGAAAACTTTCTAAAAAAGATTACTCATCTTAATCAACGGTTGAACAACATTTGGAGATAAATAATCAGAAAGTGCGATTGGAATCAAATTATAAAGTAGTATGTGATTGTCATTAATGTTAAACCCTTTGAATGTATTTATTGTAACATTAATTCATACAGAAATATTCAAATAAAACCCATATATAACATTTAACATCTTAAAAATGGAAAGAAATCTCTCTTTCACTATTTTACTCATTGTATATTACGTAGTATAATTGTATGCCTTGTTTCCCTCACCAATTATAAATGAAATAATTTCTTTAAAACCATTTTTTCTAGATCATGTCATGTTTTGACATGGTCCATTGATTTTCCATTGACACCAAAAATGTTATATTAGATATTATCAAAAATATTTTTTTCAATGTCATAAAATATAGATAATTCTTTTTCATGTTGGTTTTCCTATAAGGGTGGTTAAGAAAAGACTTTTCTTCTTCCAATTTTGATCACACTATCTACCCACACCATGAATATTGAGTAATAGATGGGCCATCAAATCATGAAATTTTTATACCAAGTGAATTTTTTCTTCCTCAAACTGTGATAATAATTTTACTCCAATCATGATATTTCATGTCGGGTTGAGTTCTCTAGAACCATAAAATGCCACCCTGTCCTTTATGAACCTATTCTAAGGGGGAAGAAAATGTCTATGACACATGTATGTCAATTTTTTACAATTTTTAATCCATGTATAATTTTCAATATTTTTGAAGCAAGGGAATTAAAATTACCCTTTCTTACACCATCTTGAAAATTTTCTATAAGTCGGGAGGTCGTTCACTTTCCAGAATAAATCATCCTACAGTTTGACAGTTTATTAATTTCTCAGTTATAATTCATCACACCATTACCCCAAAATTCATTCAACTCATCAAAAAATGGATAAAGATAAACATCTATCTTATCCCCTGAACATCTAGGTCCCTCAATAAGAGTGTAAGGTAATAGAAATTGTCATTTCATACAAATCCAAAGAGGAATAATATATGGAACCAACACCACAGGAAATGTGTGATGAGTTACATATGGGAAGAATAGTTAATTTATCCTATTAATGGGAAAGACAGATAATTTATCATATTTAGGGTAAATAAAACTAATTTAAAAAGTAAACAAGTTCTTTATATTTCCCATTATATAGAAATATAATTGGAAATTAATCCTTTCCTTAATAAAGCTTTCTTTGACTATAGATATGTCAGGGGAAGAGACTCAAAATCCATATCCATATGTAGATCCATATGTATCTATTTATTGAGGTATATATGAATGTAAATGTTTTTTTTTATTTTTTAATTAAGTGTTAAACATATATATGCACATATATATAATTATGTATGAAATTTTTTTCAATAGGATCAGACTTGACTGCTACTTTCTATTCTAGGAGAGGCCTTCATCATGGTATTTCATCATGGAATTTTGACACGGCCCTTAACGTATCATTTGACAAGTCATACCTTCCTGTGGGAGTGGTTGACCCTATATTTATTCCCCAGTTGGATCATATCATACATGAACCATATATATTTTCATTGACTACATGTGACCGGTCTTGATTCTCTCAAGATACATTAGATTGGCTATGGAGGGAATTTCAGTTAAGAGGATCATTTTAGTTTCTTATCTATGTTTAAAAAATACTATAATTTGTGATAATATATTTTCTTAAATAGAATAATAATATTCTATTCCTCAATGATTTTCAGTTAGTTTGTATGGTCAAATTTCATAACATGAGGAAATATCACAAGGGGATAGTCAAGAGGAAGTATTGGGTACAAAATTTTGGTGCCCTAGACATTTTGTATAGAGTCCCAAGTGACGTCCTCCCATCTCGGTGGCATGACATAATTTTATATTGGTCCATTGAGGCTACAATGGTGAGTCTATTTATTGTTTTAATATATTTTTATGAATGTGTAACATTTTACATGTTTTAAATTTGAATTAATTGAAGGTAAGAGGTGGAAAAACGTCATTATGAGAATTGTACGTTGTAGGGACCACCTATCAGGCTTGGGACTCATCACATGTCCCATATCTAACATGTTGTATTTATTTTTCACCTTTTAAATTTATTATTTAATATGGTTTTTTTCAATATTTTATCTTATTGGTATATAGTTATGGGAGTAAGGAGAACCAGCTAGAAAAAATTTGGTGTGGATGATGACTCGTGATCAAAATGATCGAGGTTTCAACTCTTATAGTATGTTCTTATACTTATTATAATTAGTTACATAAATATATTTTCACACATACACACACATATATATTGATATTTATGTATTAAAGAGGATAAATTTGAGGCTGAGTTAGCAGAACTACCAGAGGACCCGTGATAACTTTCCAGGTGAAGGGATGAGATATTTCATTGCTTTATTTGTCATGAAGGACATGTATATAACATGAATTATGTAATGAGTATTCCTTGTTATATAGTTTCATGTGAGGATTTTGTGGAATATGTTGTTACTGGGATAAAATAAAAGGTGATAGATTTGGAGACATATATGTGTGCTTATGAGGTGGTAAATGTGCAGCTGTTAACTGGGGTTAGAGAATTGCGATAGTATATGTGTCAATCCTATGATGAATTTTTATAAAGAATTTATTTATTTATTTATTATTAATTTCATTATTATTATCTTCATATTTTTTTATTTTTTATAGTCAACTTTATCACCAGATGGAGGTAGCATCAATGGTCTCACATGACACATCTGATTCAAGAGGCATGTTTTGTTTTATCTTTATGGATTCTCATTCAAATTAAAAATATAATTTTATTTTTATTTTTAGTAAATTCACCAATCACATTTAAATTTTTATTAAAATGAAATTTGACCAAGTAGGGAAACATATAATAAATAGTTTGGCCTTCCCAACCATCTTTGGTGTATCTAATGAAGAGATATTTAGTTCTATGGTCATGCATGGATGGGGAAATTATTTTAAATATAGGTAAACATATTATGATAAAATATGTTTCTCAGTTGATTTCATTATATTTCAGGTATTTATATAAACTTTTATACAGCTTGGTTACTAATATTAATTTATTTCTCTCTAATTTCTGATGGAGTGTTATTTATGGAAGAATAAAAAGTGGTATTGTGATTCATAGAACTATTTTTGGTTACCGAAGAGAACTAGAAGGATAGGATTATGAAAATTAAATATGTTTAATTTTTTTATCCATTCAAAGTAATGTTGGAGGTTATTTTCATTTTTTTTTCTTTATGCGTGAATTTTTTAAGGCCACGTATTTATTGGCCTATGATTTTATAAGTTCTTATCACATTCCACATCCTACATTTATTTAAGATCTTTAAGGATATTAATAACCTTTTATGGAAGATAGATAGGTTATAATGGTAATGGGATTAAAATTTTAACAACTATTGGTTTTTTGGGGTTGGAAATGGGTTACCATCGTCTGATATCAAGCATGTTGAGAGGGTGATTCTATTTGGGATATAATGTTAGGTGAATTTTTTATGTTCGAACATATAGATGTAGATTAAATTATTTAAAAATATAGATCTGTACATTATTCCATAAATTCCTTCTTGTCAGTGGTTGTATTGAAGTCCATTATGTTAAATGTAATCTAATGATGTAGTGTATTTGGTGAAGATAATATATGTGTTAGTAATGAATATTATTCATCTACAGAGGGATAAATTTTATAAGGTTGTATGGAGTTTTATATTATTGCCCAAGGTTTCTCTTTTTTATGAAATTTTTTTATGATATGTTACCATAAAATATTTTTGTAACACCCCGAGATTTTATGAGAAATTTTAATTTTAATTTTTTTGATGTCTTCTGTTATACGCAATACCATGCTTCACTAAAAAATGATATATTGTTCTTATAAACTATCCATTATGAATATTATTAACTGCATTTTTAATTTTATAACATTATCATTTTCTATAACAAGTTATGATAACAAAATCAATTTTTTGTATAAAGGAAATATTTTTTTCAAAAAATGCAGTTTTTCCTCCTTTTGATGGAACACCCACTTTAAATTTAGTTTTTGAAACATTTATGATTTCAATTTGACAAAATAAATTTATTCATTAAAATAAGTATATAAAAATTTACTTTGTATTTTTTTATTACTTTTCTGTTAACTTTCATATTCTGATGAATAGTAAAAATATGCTAAATTTGAATTAAAAACAACTTTTTTTATCAAGATAATTTATATAGTTAAATTATAATATTGAATGGTTTTAAATTATAAATAGAATATATTTTTACCATTTAATATAATTCATTTCATTATCATTAATTTTACATTGAATTCATAAGTAAAAACATTTCAATCTTTTGCAATGTTTTAACTTTAAAAACCCATTTTCTCAACAACATGATTAATTTAAAATTAAATGTTGCAACTTTTGTGTTTTGAATTTAGAAAAATCAATTCCATATTTGGAATCAATAGGTTAAAATTATGTTAATAGGATACTTTTTATTTTTAGACATTATGAATAGTAAGTACAATAAATTTTATTTACTATAGTTAAAGGTAAATCGGGTAATTAAGGGTAAAAATAATATTAAAAAATTACCCTAACACCTAAAAAAAATTATATTGGATGAATAATGTTCGACACATATCACCTAAGGGTCGGAATAGATTCATTTCATGGACTCTTGACCATGAAAAGGATGTAATTATTATTAAAACCAAAGAAAGTGACAACATGCCACTCTCTTATATCTTATAAGTGTAATAATTTTATTGATAAACTTCATAAAACTTCAAACATAAATAGTCATAAGAAATATAATAAAATTATATACACCATATGAATTTATTTATAATTTTTAGAGATTAAATAATTATCATTAATGGTGACACAATAGTGATGAAAAAATTATTTTATTGATTAAAATATCAAATAAATGGTTTTAAAAATATTAAAATAAATATTATATGAACTATTTAATGAGCTCCAAGAATTTTAAATATTAATATTACATGTTAGGGATATATCAAATATTTTGGTTCGAATATATCATCAATGTGGATTTTATTTAAATTGAAATAATTGAATAGTATCAAAATTGACACTATTCATATTTTATAAAAATAACATATTATTAAATTGTTTAAAAATCACAAAAATATTTAAAAATTATAAATTTAAATTTAAATGGTCTAAAATATTATAAAGTATCCAATTATAGACAATTCACAGTACATATGTAAGTATTTATAATAATTTAAAATTTAGAATCTTATTTCCACAAATAAAATTAAATAGATTAAATAAGGATAAAAATGATAAAGTTTAAAATAAAGTCCAAACATGAATAAACATTATTTTCTGAGGCTATTCCATCCCTATCTCATATAATATTCTATTTTGAGTCATTTTTTAGGTCTTTAGGTGGGGTTTGAGTTTATTGTAAATTAATATATTGGAGGTTTCCAAAAAGTGCCCCTCTCCTCTCTTATAAAAGGGAACCTCCTCCCTCTCATCTTCACAACATTTTGAGCCTTAAAGATCAGACAAACCCTATCCATTTATCTTCTCCACTTCCCTAGAAACATACTAGAGGTCTTGGTTTTCTTCAAAGACCAACTTTAGTGTCCTTAGAGGAGGTTTAGAAGAGGCGCGTCGAAGAAGAGGTAATATCCTTTACCGATTCTTTCAAATTTATTTCTTCTTATACTTTCTCTTCATTAGTTTTTTCATTATAAAGTGATAATACCAGTATAAATAATATACTGATATTTTATTATAAATATGAAACAACCCTATTTCACCGTCTATCCATCCTACGAAAAACGAAATCACTGCGCGTGCGTACGTACGGAATACTGTCTCCACACTATGCTATAATATGTTTTTCCACCACCTTACTTGGAAGGGTATAATGGTGGAAATAATAACTATATATGATTATTATAACATTATTCTAATTATGAGATATTATATCATCCACTCCAATTCCATTCAATAATTATGGGAATGATATCATCGCTCGTGTGTACGTACGGATTACCTTCTCCACAATGCGATGAGATTCATTCTCCATGTTAACCATTCAATAATGATTATTAAGTATATATAGTAAGTATTATTGAAATATATGACATAATAATTGTACTATATTTAGGTATATATATATCATTTACTTCCATTCAATTTAATAAGGAAACAAAAACAAAGTTCATGCGTACGTACGACCTACCATCTCCATGAACAATGTATTTCATTCCATTTATCGATCTATTATATAAATATATATATTCTGAATATATATTATATATAAATAATTTTTCACATTCTGGAAGTATGTAATCATGATCTAAGTAGTCATATGAAAAATTACATGTCAAAACACATAAGATAAATGAAATGATTTTACCCAAAACATTGCTTTAACATAGAATTGACAGGTGAAAAGGTAATATAAAGTCATAAGTGAATCATATATGATATCATTAATATTATTATTTTTATTTTATAAGTTAATAATATGTTTAAACCCACTATAAATGACTCTTATACACATACGGAAGAAATTGGACACAAAGTAAGGGATAATTATTCCAATCTCGTTCTTAACCGAGATTGTTTATTTGTATGTATTTATTGGGGTTATATATATCATCCATATACATGTTTTATAAAAAAAATTCATGTATGTTTAAAGAACTTTTTACCAATTTTTTACTTTCACTACATGGTATGTGCAGAATCTTTCTTTTGGTTACAATATGAGGTACTTTTTTACTTTTCTGGAAAAAGTAGGTGGAGAATGTTTTTTTAACTTATACGACATGAATGTATTTTTACGGTTTCATAATTCATTATTTACATGAATCTTACTATGAAATATTTCATGATTATTTTCAAAAAAATTCATTTCTTTTAAAATTGTATGTCATTTTGAGGAAAAAATGATTTTGAAGAAGAAACGATATTTTCCTCAAAAACTGAGTTCAAGTGTTTAATCAAAATTATTTTCCATCTAAAATGATATAGGTTTTGATTTCTATCCCTATTATTACATTTATTTGATTATGTTATGATGGAATTATTTTTATGAAGTCCTTTATCTTATATGGATTATGTTATGATGGCATGATGTTTAGGAATCCCATTTTTATTACATGGGTTAAGCTGTGATGTATGATTTATGATTTTGTGGCACAAATAAGAATGGTTTCATTATGAAATCGGTGGGACCTATATCTCCCTCAAATTCATTGGGTAAAGATTTATATCTCATGAGATATACATGGGTAGAACGGAAAGTGAATCTAGTTCAGTAATACAGGGCTGGAACGTCAAGTAAACCCGGTTCAGTAAAGGACTTTGTCAGCTATAATGGTCTTGGAAGCAATGCCCTGGATAATATGGAAATCATAACATGTGATTAATGGTTTTCCATAATTACATTTTTTATCTCCATGCTAATTTATCATGATAAATGTTCCTTTATGATCTATTCCTTGTGTACTGCCCTGTTTTATGTCATTTCCCAAGATTTTGATGTTTAGATTTTATGTTCATGTTTTTACATTCAAATGTTTATGGATTGTTTTATGTTCTCCATGTTTACCCTTACTGAGCATTTGAGCTCACCCTTTTTATGTTTTATTTTCCCCAAGATATAAAGAAAGGTTTTAGGTAAGGAAAAAAAGGGGAATATCTTTATGGGAGATGTTAAAGATCTTTCACCATGATTAGAAGATTATGTTCTGATTTTCTAAAGACACTAAAATATTACAGTCCTTGGGTGTATATTTTTGTTATGTATTATGTATTCCTCAAAAGTAATGTAATGTTCATGTACATCAATCTTGGGTCTCTACAATTTTCTATAATAAATTCATTCCATGTGGGAAAATTATTTTGTTCTATGTCAGGGTCATGTGTAGTATGTGGTGAATTATTTCTTTATGTGACCCTTTTGTGAGGTTATTATGGGATAAATGTACAAATATCATTAAACTTTTTTAACTCATTTGGTTATATAAAAATAGGTTCTTAATGACTGGGTGGCCTCAAAAACATTGGATGTGTTTTTTAGGCTTGTTCCTCAACTTGGAGGGTTTGGATGCACTTTAATGAATTAATTTTTAATTAAAATATGTTACCTGATGAAGTTTGGATTCAAAGGGTGCCTGATTTCTTGGAACTTTGGGATAGTTGAATTAACATTTTTTCTCTTTTGTAGTATAATTTAAGGGAAGGTGTTGAGAATTTTTTGAGTTTTCAACCCAAGAATTTTATTAAAATCAATAACTACGATGTATTTATTTGAGATGGAAATGTAGACCGTGGTTTTAAATTTAAAGACCATTTCAGGAGGGTTACTACGTCAATGAATAAGTCAATTATAGAAAGATAGATTCCACTAATTAATGAACATTCTGCAATTTGTAACTTTTTGATTTTTTCTAATAGTAAAGAGTGGTAGATTACACCTGGTTAGAGGCCCATTAATTCTCATGGATCATTGATTGGACTAAGGAATCTGATTGAAGAGTGTATAAGGCACTTAATATACATAGTGTTTGTTTCGAACAACCAAAACAACTAATCTAGGAGGATTGGTCTAGAGAAGCTTTCCCAAAAGGATATTATACATTCTACTCTTTAAGATCTAATTTACTATTTGAATGGAGTCCTAAAAATCATTAGGGAGAAGATCAGGATATAATTCTATTATGGGATGTAATAATTGTTTCCCTTCTTCATCAAATTCTCAAAGAATAAGGAATTTATTCTTAGTCATGATTCTCTTACCTATCCCAGATTAGAGATTTAATTGGAATATTAGAACTCACACTCACCATGGAATGTGTATTAGGAACAAATATGTGATGAAATGGAAACTCTTCTATTATAAAAGTCAGTTCAAGCATGGAGCTAGGTTAATCAGTTCATTACAAAAATGAAATTAAAAAATTCATATTTAGAACTATGAAATCCTAGAGGTTCCCAAAAGATATGAAAAGGGAAGTGAATTGATGTACAACAAAATCGCCCAAATGGTTACCTATCTGAACTGAAGGTCATAAAAAATAAAAAAGGAAATAAAACTAGTGCCAAAGTAATTCACACCATCTAAAAAGTGATATCATCGCCTCCATGATAGCAATAATTATCCCTCTACTCTATCCATGGTGATCCCTCTAATGTCCAAGCAAGCATCTCTATACAAGATCATCCACAAATCGTCATCCATGCAAGACTAGAACTAATCTCTAAGAAAAGGAAACTAATTCCATAAATAGAACCTATATCAAACAAAGGCTCCCAATCAACGTCAAGAACCAGAACATCTAAGCCTCTTCCCAATACAACTGTCAAATATAAAAACCAGCAGAACAATAATCCTCTATCCTATACACTCAAAGAACATGCAGCCCAAAGCAAAGCATCCATCCAGAGGCATCCAACTTCAACCCAAACACAAGAACCAATAGTCGTAGTACCCTAAAACATCACGAATTACCCAAAAACATGTAATCCCAACACTTGTAGATCATAATATGAACACTTTTGGGTCTATTCAGTTCTCTTTTCAATGGGAGTATCAAAATTCATATATGAAAATGAAGTACCCACATTATTCATAATAAGTGATACCAATTAATTTTAAATAATGAATGAGAAGAACCTGAATGAAATAAATAACATGATAAAGTATAGGATATAGTAATATAACCTATCATAATAGAAATTCCAACTCTAGAATCAACTCATGTGTGTAAGGGTAAAAATCTACCAAGCGATCACCAATTGACATGAAATGTTGGGAAAATGACCTGTAAGTTATTTAAAATCTATATTAATCATCATAATGTAGTTTACATACCCTAATTATTTGGTATGATCAAAAATGGTATTCATCCCTCGAATTTGGTGTTATGTGAAAAAACACATAAAACATGTCAAAATACAAAAAAAATATACATGGATTCAAATTAAATCATGGGAGAATGGTCATTGAACCATTTATTATTTGTAGGAATCAACACCACATCCATATGATGCTAGTGTTTCCTGATATGATGGAAATTTATGGGTAAAGTTGTCTTGTATTATTAAAATGAAACATCTCCCATTAGGGGATTAAAAAATAAAACAACTTCTAATTGACATTCAATGCAAGGAGAAAATTCCCAAAATCCAATGTAATCTACTAGAATCAATCGCACATCAATCAGATTCCTGGATTGACCAGTATGTAGTAAAATTGGTTTTCAACTTTTAATAGTCATTTATAAACTGATAAATACTATAATTAGACATTTTATATTATCTTTACCTCATTTCTATATTTATGATGATTTATGTATATAACATTGTTGAAAATATTTTGGTTATATATATATATTAGCTGAAAATTATGAATAATTTTAAATATATTATTTTTTATTTTATTTAATTAAATTTTTATGTTTATATTATCAAGTAGGTTGATTAAGATAGAAGATTAAAAGGATCTGTAGCTCTTTAGATATCTGGTTTTACCTGGATTTGTATTTTTTTTTAATTTCAATTTTTGTTCTCTAGTGGTTTATCATGATTTATTTATTTGGTGTCTATAAAAAATATTGTTTTTTTTAAAGAAATTTATAACATAGAGACTACCTTATGATGTCTATAATACAGTTAATTTTTTGTAGCATTAACGACCACCTATAGCAGTTTCTACTACGGATATCCTATGATGCCATATACGGAGGTCGCTTATGCTCTCAATTTCAAAATACATTAGGGAACGCCATAGGTTTTCACTAATATTATTCTCAACGACCAAACCTATGGTCATATGGTGGAACCCTATTGTGACTACTAATGGAAGTCACTATTTTCTTTTAGCGATGATCCAACTAAGACCACCAAAAGCGGTTGGTTGCCGGTCACTAAATGCTAAATTTAGAGTAGTTCTATTAATACCTGAAAAATTAAACATTACTAGAACATAATGTTACTCTGATATAACTTTTTTCAATCGGAAATTATTGACCCAGTGATGTGATAATAATAGTGAGATAAAATAAAGTGAAAATGTGGAATCCACTCTATTAAATATACAAGCAATCCACCTCACACAATACCAAAAATAAATTATGGGACATGATGCTTCTCAACCTGATGAAAAACCTAGAAAATCCAATTTATTTTATAGTAAAGCCTCACTCCTTAAATTTTGATACATGTAACCACAAAAGATAACTAATTTCTTCTATTGATGGGAAAGATAACTAATATTTTTAATGATATAATTGGAAAATATTTACATTGTGGTGGGAAAGGGAAAGAATACTATAATAGTCAATAACTATTAAAACTATAAATAGAGAAATATATAACATAAAATTCCAGAGACATTATATTATATAATACACTCTATCTCTTATTGAATACGATGATTTAAGTCTCCTATCACTTGGCCACCCACATTTCACTTTCAGATAATTCCTCGCATGTCAAAAAACATTGATTCAAGCAAAGAATGATAGAGATGATAACAATGTGGAAAGTTATATAGCCCCCCAACCTCGAAAATCTTAAATTCAATGTCATGCCACCATTACATTGGCATGATAAAAGAAGTAAATTTCATCCCAAAGGACCAAATAGTATAGTAATCTTGGTAAACTAGATATGTAAATTAATCTTGTATTATAAATGAATACACAAATTAAAACATATTTTTTTTCTTTAAAGGATAAATTTATTCCATCCAGTATATCCTTTCATTTATTTCTATGTACACTTCATAAAAGCCTATAGAAAGGAAAAAAATAATGGAGAGTTCAAATACTTATTAATGATAAGTAAAACAGAAGTAATAATGAACCAATGAGAATAAATCATCATGAAAAGAAATATTAATAAGAACACATTCCATTCAAATAATTGGATAAGGTATAAACAATATGAAAATGTAAGAAATGGAAAACACATTCCATTAAATCAATATATTGATAATGAAATGCATCTATATAGTTCATTATTGTGAAAATATCATAGATAATAAATAAAGAATCAAAATGAATGAAACTATTAATTATTAGATTTCATGTTTGAGGTACATGAAAACATATACTCTCAATACCTTTTACAAGATGGTTTTAAACTATATGTAGAAAACCATTAAATTGTGAAACTAATTTATCTCATGAGAACATGATGATGCATCAGGGGTATATATAAATTCCATGCTCCACCAATCACTATATTTCCAAATAATTCCTCATATCATATAAACAATATGTCTCATGAAATATCCATATTGAATAATGGATGCAGATTTATCAATATTTCATTAGAAAATCAAATAACAATCTAGGTAAAAACCTTATGTAAAAATGATATACAGTTTAGGAAATAAATATATATGTGATAAATGAAATGGATTATTATGGGAAATTCAATTTCTAATGATGACTATAAATTTAATATTTCATGGGGACTAACAAATGAATCAACGTAGTGAACGTCAATATTATCCTTGGTCAAAGAAATCATAAACCATCCAGAGGAAGAATAAGTATGGTATCACTATAATATGTACAAGTGGTGTAAAAAGGGTTTTTTTTCAATGAATAATGGAAATATTATAAAAATATTTTTTGTAAACATTTTTTAAAACATTTTAATAAAATATGGTTTTTTATAAATAAATAGGTTCTCTAACTAAATAGAGAAATAAAGTCTAGTTTTCTTAAACACATTTTACAAAACATTTTCACTACAAAAGAAATTATAATGGTATTATAACTTTAAAAAGGTCTTGAATAACTAGAGGATAAGAAATTTAAAGGGTTTATTGAACAATTATTTAATAATTTCCTTTGATGGAAATTTAACTATAAACAATCCCAAACAAAATGAGAGTGTGAAGTAGGCCTTTAAAAAGACCTTAACATTAATGTGAGAGTTAATCAATAAATAGATTTTGTATGTTAAATGTAAATACACATAAAAAAGTGGAAATAAAAAAATATATATAGTAAAAAGTGATCACACACATAATAATATAATATTAACGACCATAAGAGAGTAATATAACCTAATTAAAAGGAATTGGGTTCTGAAATTCCTCTCCATTTGGTAACACTTAATTTAATTACACATTGATGAAATAATTCAAATTGAAATTTAAAATATTATTATAAATGAATTAATAATGATATTATATGTTTAAGTGGTATTATTTACACCTTATATAAGAAATTATGTGCACAATAATAAATTATGTCTCAAAGAATAGAAATTTAGATGAAGTCCCTTACTACTTAGTATATTTTGAATTATAATCTCCAAAAAATAAATAATTTCAAATGAAACTCCAAATACTATGAATATAATATTATTCATGATATAAAATACAATAGGTCTAGTATATACACATTAAAAAATAAATATGTGGTGAAAATGGTGTATGCCTCAGGGAAAGAAAGGCGAGACAATAATCTCTTACCTTGAGTTTTCTTTCAAGTGAATGTCCACTAACCTCCTTTATAATTATTTTAATAATGTTAATAACTTATTATAGAACAAAAATTATATTTATAACATCATGTATTATTTTACTATAATATCTTATTACTTGTTTTTTAATAATGTTTCATTATTTTCATTATTTTGGGTGTTAAGGGTCTAGTTTTTGGAGTTTGTTTGGACTTGTTATTTTGGTTCTTATTATGTCAATCATGATTTAATCATATCCAAGATGTAATCCATGATTTAATTATCATATATATTCATTATAACTATATATATATATATTAATCCATGTTAATTGGATATAATAAATGAAATGCATCGTTCATGGAGAGGGTAGGCCATATGTAGGCATGAACGTTACTTCAATTTCTTTATCATATTGAAAGAATGAAAAGTAAATGAAATATATGTATATTAATATCATAGTATAATATTTATTCCTTATATGTCACATATTTTCATTAAAATCATTCATTAATAAATTCCATGTATAGCATGAATTAATCACATCGATTTGAGGAGACGGTAGTCCACACACCCACAAATGATGTTATCATATTTAAACAAAATGGAAAGATTGAAAGTATCTGTTATATAAGAATTTCATAAGCATAAATAAAAAATAAATATCATATATATCATATAGAAATAATTTTTACATAATAATTCCCAACCATGAGAGGCGGTAAAGGAAAAATAAATGACATCGTTTCACGATGTGGTAGTTCTCCATACATGAATGGTAAGTTCATTACCCATTTGGTTATAGTTTGTGTAGGTTTTGGAAGAACCCATAACATAAAAAATTCTCAATATATTGAGGTTAATAATGTTATTATATAATAATTTAATAATAAGGAATGAATTGGTGGAGAAAAAAATAAAATTAAAGTGACTCTTTAAGAACATTGCCTCTTATTTAGCTAACTCCTTTTGGTTTTTACCAAAAGCTTTCATTGGTTTGCTTTCTAACAAAGTAGTATTTCTAGGATGAGTGGAGGTTTGTTGGGAGCTTATTTTTGTAGATATTGGGTGATAAAAGGGCATGATAAGTGTGAATAAGTGGGAGGGGTGAGTTAATTTTTATAATGGAGGAGGAGTGGAATAAATTAATTTAAAATTAATCCCAAAGATGTGATGACAATATTGATTTTTAAAGTAAAAATGTTCACAATTCTGTTAAGTTTTTATATCCAATTTCAATGTGAAATTTATTATAATGACCTAAATTTGATTAATTGATATAAAATATACCTAATTAAACTTTAAATCTAATAAAAAATATAATTTAACCTTATAAATTAATTTTACGAATAAGAAGTTCTCAATTAAAATTAAGTATTTTTCACTATTCATCATAAAATGAAACATTATAGAAAAATAAAAAAAAAATTAACCCTAAGATAATTTTTTTGTTCGTTTTTTCAAAAACAACGTTTATTTTGACATATAAAATTCATAAAATTTCAAAAATTGGACTGAAAATAGGTTTTCAATTAAAAGGTGGTAAAATTGCCTTTAAAATAATATAGGTTTTTTTGTTTAATATTGGGTTTGGTCTTATCTTATAAATATAAAATATATTAGATCAAATTAAAAACATTTTAATGGATGTATAATATATATATTCTCATAATTTATTTAATCCTATTCGTAACCTCTAATTTAATGAATATGTTATATCTTATTACATTAGATAATAATGTTTTAATAATATATTTTTGTTTGGTAAAACTCATCCTTGCATGTAAAGAAAGCTATCGAATAAATTATTTGTTTCATGTGACACATGATAACTTATTATCTCATGAATTCAAAGATATATAATATAATTAATTTAATTAAAATTGTAATTGAATTTTATAGTATTAGGATATTATATTCCCTTACACACTTAGTGTTGTGTGTCATACACACTATTGAATAAAATGTTCTTACTTTAGAATTTTCGGGCATTACATTCTCCCCACATTATATAAATTACATCCTCATAATTAAAACAAGTTATTTTTAATATATTTTTTGATATTTACTATTCTAAAATCCCACATCATGGGATGGGTTTGTAAAAAATATTCTGGAAAATAGAAAATGGGAAGTAAAAAGGTCACATGGACTAACATATAATTTTTTCTCTATGTTAGAGAACAATAGTGAAAAGTATAGATACATACATGGAGGAAATTATTAAATATTTATAGTGTTTTATTGATATCATCAGTCAAAAACATGTGAATGATCAATGGATAGTCTAGTGTCTCAAAGTCATAAATCATTGATGATATAAAAGACCATAAGTTCCAAAAAATTAAGCTGGTAGGATATTTTTTTTAAAATCTTCTTAATATTGAGTAATTATTTTACTGCCTAAGATGAAATGAAAATATACCTACTTGATATTTTTCAATAAATATATTTTTCATCCTTTTTTACTTTTATCAATTTAAAATTTATCCATTACATCAAGAAATGGATATTGAAAAATTAAATTTGATCCTAGAACCACTAAAAACATGTTTAAAGAATCGTAAGGCCCATAAATGAGTGACATGTCTTTAAATGTTTCTCTATCTATTCTCTAAATCAAATAAAGTTAATATAATAATCTCTAATCCAAAAAATAAACACTAATGGTTCATCATAAATATTTATTCATCAATATTTTTAATTATAAACAATTATCCTTCAACCAGTTTATTCCATAGGTAAGTGGTTGGAATTAAATCCTTATCACCGTTCAGTCATCTATTCAAGTCCCACAACCTTGCTGGGAATGATAGGTTGTCAATCGGTAGACAAGTTTTTCTTTTCTAAAACCATATTAATATGATCCCCAAAATAAATATGATGTACATCCTTGAAATTTAATCACTAAATATACTTTTAACTAAGGTTTTCAATACTACCCCAATACATAAATACATCATCCATTTTATTTCAACATAGGTCCTTCCATTATCTATCATTTAACCCAGGTCATTTAATTTAATTATCTATTAAAATCCATTATAATGGTTTGTAAATAAAATATGAATTATCCTATGAATATCCCTCAAGATTATCAATATAGGTTCACATTAAAGCCCATTTTCGCATACCAGGTTACGCTCGAGTCAGACTCGACACACCTTTTCATAGTTATTACCCATAGGTACATCATTTCTAGAACCACATCCACTTATAGTATCAATATAGGGATGTAGTTCTAGTAAAACCACATAATCTATATTTAAAAAAAACTTTATAATGTTATTTTGTACTTGTCCTCAAATTCTACCTTAGGTCTATGTTCTCTAATATATGTTTTCATAAATCTACTTCCAAAGGTTGCTACTAAACATTCTGTGATACCAACAGTAGTGCCTCAACCCCAAAAATCCTAGAGTCGGTGTCATACTACCATTAAATTTTTATAAGATACAAGTAAATCACATCCCAAAAGGATAGAACAGTTTATTAGTATTGGCAAACCATATACATACATGTTTCTTGTGTATCAAATGAATACACAAATTACAACATATTTTTGTTCTTTTGAGGATAAATTTATTCCATCTAGTGTATCCTTTAATATAGTTCATAGTAAACTTAGTGTAATCATAAGGAAAGTAAACAAAATAAGGGTTAGATCAAATGATTGATAAGGGTAAGTACTGTGGAAGAAATAATTAATAAATGAGAATAAATAAAAATGGGAAGGTATATAACTGATAACTCATACCATTCAAATATCTGGATAAGGAATAAACAATATGGAAAGGTAAAAAACTGAAAACACATACCATTTAATAAATAAACTGATAATGAATTGCATCCATAGATGTTATCATAGTAAAAATATCATGGATAATAAATAATGAATCAAAATGAAATAAATTATTAATTATTGGATGTCATGTATGAGGCACCGAAAAACCTATATCATCAAGACCTATCACTTTACGGTTTAAAACTATAGGTGGGAACCTATTTAATTTGTGCAACTAATTTGTCTCATGAGAACATGTCAATCCATCGAGGGAATATATAAATTTCGAGCCAAACCCATCACTTCTTGTCCAAATAATTTCTTGCATCAAATAAATAATATTTCTTATCAAATATCTGTATTGAATAAATAATACATATTTATCAATATTTCCCTATAAAATCAAATAACTATCAAATTAAACACCATATGTAAAAATGATATAATATTTAAGAAATAAAAATATACATCAAAAATTATTTAGATAATTAGGGTAAATTTAATGTCTAATGATCATAGGAACTTGAATTTTTCAAGGGGACTCAAAAAGGAATCAAGAAAGTGAATGTCAATACTATACCTGGTATGAAATCATAAATCATTCAGAGGTAGAATAAGGATGGTAAAAATAAAAAATATATGAAGTGGAGTAAAAATAAATGGTGGTTGTATTTTATGAATGGAAATATTATAAAAATATATTTTAAGAACATTTTTGAAAACATTTTAATAAAACGTGGGTTTTGGGTGAAAACAGCCTCTCCAACTAAAGGGAGAAATGAAGTTGGGTCTTCTTAAAAACATTTTCTAAAAAATTCTAAGTTACAAAGAGTGAAAATGGTATTATAACTTGAAAATTCTCATTAATAATCCAAGTATAGTAAAAATCAAGGTATTATAGAACAATTTTTTGATAATTTCCTCTGATGTAAATTCAAGTGTAAGTAATCTCGAATAAAATGATATTTTGAAGTAAACCCCTGAAAATACCATAACATTCATGTGAGAATAAGTCATTAAATATATTAAGTGTTTAAAATGTAAATACACATAAAAATTTTAAATAATATAAAATATAGTAAACATTTATTATACACATAATCTTAGAATATTAACGACAATGAGGATGTAATATAACCCAATGAAAAGGAATTGGGTTATGAAATTATTTTCCACTTGGTAACGCTTAATTCTAATTCCCTTAGATGAAATAATTAAAATTTAAACTATTAATATCATGAATAATGAATTAGTACTTATATTTTATGTATAAGTGTGATTATATATACCATATATAAGAAATTTGGTTCAGAACAATAAAGTATGTCTCAAAGAATGTAAATTGAGATGAAGTATTTTAGTACTTAGCATCTTTTGAATTGTAATTCCCAAAAAATAAATGATTTAGAATAAAACAATAAATACTTTAAAGATAAGTTTATTCATGATGTACAATAAAATAGGGGAGGTATATACACTATACAAAAGAAATAAGTGGTATAAATGGTGTTTGTATCATAGAATGAAAAGTGAGACAATAATCCCTTAACATGCGTTTCCTTTTGGGTGAACGTCCTTTAACCTCCTATATAATGGTTTTAAACATGTTAATAACTTATTATAGAACCAATATTTTTATAAAATCATATATTATCTTATTATAATATACTATTTCCCTTTCTTAATAATCTTTCATTATTTTCAATATTTCGGGTGTTAATGGCCTAGTTTTTCAAGTTCGTTTTGAGTTGTTGTTTTTGTTCTTCTTACATTGATCTTGATTTCACATTATAAAAGATGGAAAAAATGATGTAATTATCATATCTATTATATATATATAATAATCCATAATATTTGGATATAAGAAATGAAATTCATCATTCATGGAGACAGTAGGGCGTACGTACGTATGAATGATATTTCAATTTATTTTTCATATTAAATGAATGAAAAGTAAATGATGTACATCTATATTAAAATTTAAATATCATATTTATGCCTTATATGTCACATATTTTTATTTAAATAATTCCTTAATATATTCCATGTACAACGTGAATGAATCCAATCTCTTTGAGGAGGTGTTAGTCCACACTTCCACAAACAATGTTATCATATTTACAAAAAATTGAAAGCATGAAGGTATGTTTTATACAAAAATTTAATAAGAATAAATAAATAATAAATATCATATATATAATATATAAATAACAATTATATCATAATTCATAACCATGAAATGTTGTAAAGGAAAAAAACAACATCTTTTTGTGAGGTGGTAGTTCATTATACATTATTGGTAAGTTTGTTATCCATTTGATAGAAGTGTATATTGGTGTATATAAAACCCTTAACATAAAGATATATTAGAATATTGAGGATACTGATTTTATTATATGTTCATGGAATAATAATAAATTAAGTGATGGAGAAACAAATAAAAATAAATTGATTGTTGAAGAACGGTACCCTTTATTTGGGTAACTACTTTTGGTTTACATCAAAATCCTTCTCAATTTTCTTTATTCCCAAAGTGAGGGTTTTAGGATGATGGGAGGTATGTTGGGAGTTTTTTTAGAAGAGGTAGGGTGATTAAAATGGCTTTATATGTGTGAATAATTGGGAGGTGGAGTGAATTTTATAGTGGATGAGGAGTGATAGAAATTAATTTAAAATTAATCTCCCATAGGGGATGACAATGCAGGTTTTTAAATTAAAAATATTCCACAGTTTGCTATATTTTTTTGTCCAATTTATATGTGAAATTGATTATTATGGCCTACATTAGATTAAATTATATACAATGCATCTAATTAAACTTTAAACCCAATGACAAATATATATTAACCTAATACATAAATTAGATGAAAACTAAATTTTGAATTAAAATTATGTACTTTTCCCTATTCATCAAAAAATAGAATTTCATAGAAAAAATACCAAAAATTAACCCTAAGTTAATTTTTTCATCTGATATCAAAAATGTAATTTATTTTTACATATAAAATCTATAATTTTTTTGAAAATTTGATTTAAAATTGGTTTTCCATTAAAAAGGTGGTAAAATTGCCTTAGAAGAATATAGGTTTTATGTGTAATATTGGTTTTTTTTCTTATCTTATGACTATAAAATATGTTGGATGTAAGACAAAATATTTGATTAGATATACAGTATATATATTCACATAATTTATTTCATACTCTTCATAATCACTAATTAATTACTTGGTTATATCTTATTATATTAAATAATAATGTTTAAATAATATATTCTTGTCCTATAAAACTCATCCTTGCATGTAACGCATGTTATAAAAGAAATTATTTGTTGTATTAAACACATGTTATATTAGTATCACATGAATTTAAATCTATATCATTGACTGAATTAATTTAAAATAGTAATTATATTTTAATGTTTTGGATATTATATCCACTTACGTGCTTAGTGTTGTGTTTCATACACACTATCAATAACAATGTTCTTATTTTAGAATTTCAAGGAGTTATAAGGAAACTCTAGGTCCTGATGAAGATATGGATTTGGGAAACCTCCTATACTCTCTGTGAGAACAAACTAGATCACTAAATCAATTTTATAAACAAGAAAAAATATTATTATTTATCCCATATTGGCACCTAAGTTTATCGGGAATTTCCTTCCCAACTGACTGACTAAAAATTAATTCATTTTTATTATCATAAATCCTCTTTTAAGGGATTATGGGGATCCCAAAAGGACATCAATTTCTTAAAAAACTACCAAGACTTCACAATATAAGATTTAAAGGCCAAAAAAATTCATTAAAATATTCAATGAATGGCTCCCACCCATCATCAAAATCCTTAAAATAGACTTCTACCTTCTCATAACAGCTTGGAATGTTGTCTCGTTCATGGATGCACGGTACAGGTACCGAAATATATTCCATACCCTCTCAAACATATGAATCTAAATAGTAATGACCATGTGAAAACTCTTTGCTCAAACCTCATCTGTAGAACCCCCTTGTAGGTGAACTGGTTCCAAATTCCCTTAAATAAAAATCACAAGGCCACAATGTAAACACCTCCATAATAAGGCATGGTATAGCATGATAATCATAAAATGGGAATGTGGAAAAAACATAAAACACTAAATCATAAACATAGGTCTAGGAAAACATCCAATACATCATAATGGGAAAAGTACCATAAAGGAATACGGTACATTCCATATCCCAACATGATGTCTCATGAGACTAAACATTACCCAATTTATTAAAGATCTATATTATTCTATTTTCACCCATCATTTTCAATCTCATGATAAATTATGCCACATATATTATACACCATGGATTCATTTATCATTATATTTTATTTCATGATCATGGAGTTTAGAATACATACATGTAAGCCCCAAGTAAAAAATTTATAATTTTATAAAGTTGAATTCCTTTGATATTAAATGGGTATTTTATTCACTACAAAATTGTTTTCTCATGGAAAATCATGGAGAAATTTTATTAGCATAAAGGAGTCACTTAAAAGATCCTAAAATGAGTTGATGAAAGAGAAAGGGGTATCTCAGCATAACTCTTCTTTCAAATTTTAATTGCCCTGATGTGTTGTTGAATGCTCTTAACCTTTTCCACCATTTCCTTAAATATTTCAGTACCTAGTATTTTTCATTCCACAACTTCATCTCATAATGCATCTCTTCTTTAACTCTTCCCAAAAAGGGATTCATAGGGAGCCATTTAGATACTTGAGCTGAAACTGTTGTTTTAAGAGAACTAGAATATAGGAGGTAGTTTATTCCATCCTCCTTTT
The DNA here is from genome assembly GCA_963277665.1 of Viscum album. NCBI lineage: Eukaryota > Viridiplantae > Streptophyta > Magnoliopsida > Santalales > Viscaceae > Viscum > Viscum album. The sequence continues at coordinate 1,057,953,784 of OY728159.1, forward strand.
AATTCAATTAAGTATGCTCTCATAATATCCTCAAGTGAATGGATAGTATGCTCAAATTGGTTATTAGATTGAAGGTGATAATTCTTTCTTATGTTCAACTTACTATTCAGATCATGTTGTAAAATTTATGGAACTTATAGGTGAATCTTGGATCTCGATTGTATATAATCGATAGTGGTACATTTTGTAGACTTACCAATTCTCTAATGTATATATGTACAAGTTGATCCAGTATAAAATCCTATTTCATCTCAATGAAGTGTTCTGTCCTTATAAGATGATCTTCCATAACCCAGATAACTTTATTTCCTCATGATGTCTTCAGAAAACCAATGAAAAGTTCCATGGTGATGTTTTCTCATTTCCTTGTAGGTATAGGTAATTGTTGCATCGTCCCCTTAGATTTTTAACTTTCTTATTTTACTTGCTAACATAGAAGACATATTTATGTATATTCCATGATCTATATCATCATATTGTCCCACCATTAGTGTCCTCAGATATATCGATGCATCATTGTTCTTATTGGGTGGATGGAGAAGGTTGAGATATTTGCATCATATAACCACTCCTTCTTTATCTTTTGATTTTATGGAACGCAATATCTTGAATAAAATGTAATAAATACCTCATTAACATTGAAAAATTTGGATTTCCCTTTTCTTATGGTTTCCACTTTCTTCTAAATTCTCACATAAAATCTTTGATAATCCTTTATCATTTCCAAAAGTGATGATTGAACAATCATTTGTGAAAGGATTGATGATTTTCCTTCTTTTATGATTCCCATGTCCATCCTCTTCATTTCTATAAGGATCAGATACTAATAAATTCTTATCAATGATAATATTACTGGAACCTTTTTATTTAGAGCATCTACCACTTTACTCAATTTTCAAGGATGGTAATGAATTGAGAAGTCAGACCTTGATCATCTCTAACCATCTTTTTTGGTGTATATTCTTATCTTTCTATGTGAATAAATACTTGAGTCTTTTTTTATCAGTATATTTTTTACAATTATACCCAAATATATAACGACACCATATTTTCAAATTGAAGATCACTACAGGAAACTCTAGATGATGTGTTTGGTAGTTATGTTCATGAACATTCTACTACCTTGAAAAAATTGGCTATGAAGTTCCTCAGTAACACATAGCCCAATACCTTCTTTGAAGAAATATTGAACACCCCAAAATTTCTCCACTTGTGGGTAGTGTGATAACATGTGAAATGATAGGAATCCTTTTCATATCTTTAATGTTCTCTTCACATTCAACATTCCAAAAAAATTGACTTCCTTTCATGTTATCTTGGTTAGAGGGTTTTAAAACAATGAGTAATTTCTCAAAAATTGATTGTAATACCCTGATCATCCAAGGAAACTATAGATATCCATCATAGATGTTAGTCTTGGCCATCCTCAAATTTCTTCTATCTTTAAACGGTCTACTGATATCCCATTTTATTATGATGATATTCCCCAAGAATGACACTCCCATCACCCATAACTCACATTTATTATACGTTTCTTAAGGCTTATCCTTTAACAAGTAATTTAGAATAGTACTCAGATGATCCTCATGATCCTCCATTATTTTAGAGTATATTAGAATATCATTTATAAAGAACTCCAAAAATCTATAAAGGTAATCTCTAAATACTCTATTAATTGGGTCCATGTAGATTACTAGGGCATTAGTTAGTCTGAAATGCATTACTATGAACTCATAGTTCCATTGCCTTGTACAAAAATCATTCATGGGGATATCCTCCATATTCATCCTAACATGGTAATATCCTGACCACAGATCCACCTTGTAAAAGTATTGTGCTCCATGTAGCTGATCGAACAAGTCATCAATCCAAGGCAGATGATACCTTTTCTTTATTGTGATCCTGTTTATCTCATGATAATAAATTCAAAGGCACATTGACCCATAATTCTTCTTCATGAAGAGGAATAGTGAACCCCGTAGTAAATCACTTGAGAATATAGACCAATTATCTAGATTATACTGTAGTTTTTTCTTCTTCTCCTTATGTTCTGCAATAACCACACTATATAGAGTCCTAAATAATGATAATTCCCCATGTAGAATTTCGATTGAAAATTCAACTTCTTATCTAGGAGGAAGACTAGGAAATTCCTTGGGGAACACATCAGTATATTCCCTCACAATAGTCATGTCTTTGATCATGGGTCTTTCCTTAGAATCAATCATTTGAGCTAGATACGCTTTCTCATAGGGAAATGATATCCATTATTGAGATTTTTGTGCTAAATAATATCTATCCCCCTCCTTGCACTTGTAAAAAATCAGGGGTCAATTTGCGATACAAATATTGATTTCATTCCCATAAAAATTTATGTTGTCTCTATATAGGGAAATCCAATCCAGGCCCATAATTTCATTAAATTCCACCAAATATAGTATGATAAGGTTTTCTAGGAATTCCATCCCACAAATTATTATAGGGGTGGATTTATATACACGGGATGCAATAATTTCCCAATTTTTCATTTTCACTAATATCTCTACTTTCATGATTTGTGGTGGTGTTTGAATAGTTTTAGTGAACATTCTTGATACGAAGGAATTCATAAAACCAGAATCAAAAAATTATATTCTTTTTTATTGAATGAATAACTTGCATACCTATCACCACTTCATTGTTGGGATCCACCACAGTGGTTGTGATGGAAAAGGATCACCCTTTCTACCTTGGAGGTTGTTGGTTGTCTCCAGAAACCCTTGGCCAAGGTCATTGATTTGTGAAGTCCATGTTTCCTTGTAGTTGAATAAATTAACTATGTGTTGAGGGTTGACTGATGCATTCCTTTCCTCCTTTGCATTGGAAGGTTATTCCTATCAGCAATAATTGTCTAAGTGCCCTTTATTCTTTCTCTAAAATCATTTCTTCAACCCCCTTTGTTAATTTATATGGTCCTTTTTTCCTCACCTTTGACCAGTGGGATGTAGATATTTCATGGAACCCTTAGATCTATAAATTGGAGAGATAGAATTAAACTCAACTCTCCACTTCATATTATCGTGATACCATTAATATTCTTTGATCACTAATTCGAATATGGGGGAACATTATAATAATTCTTCATATCTATCAAAGCCTCAAATTTCAAGGGATTTTCATAGAATAAGTTTTATCCCACAAAAGATGTGGTCAACCTTACATTCTGGGGTAATAACAAATCCATAGGCATATCATACTATTATTTTGAAGTTTTTCTCATTCAACTCAATATATTAATCACCTTTTTCTTGAGGGAAAGGAAATCCCCTTCCATTTTAAGACAGAGAGTGTGAGGAAAACATTTTTCAAAAAAAAAATTCCATAATTCATTCCACGCCATTACATTGATCACTTATTTAGACATTGATTTCATGATCAATGACCACCACTGATTAGCTTGTCCCTCCATATGATAAACAGCCAGTATGACATTCTCTTGTTTGGAACATTGAATGATGGAGAAGATCATCTCAATGGAGTTAATCTATTGTTCTAGAAATAATAGATTAGATAATACATTGAAAGTTTAAGGCCTTTATCAAATAAAGGTCTCAATAATAGATTTTTCTCTCTAAGGGGGATTTGGGATCTCCTATGGATATAGGTTTCTATTAAAAACTTGAGTTACCTAAGATATTATTTCCACAAAGTTTTTTATTCTCTTTCCCATCGGGTAGGGAATCTTGTTGGAGAAGTAAACATATTTCCCATCACATTGACTTTTTAACTGATTCCTCCTATTTCTGACCATTGGGTAGAATAAAAGGTAAATTGAGAATGATAATTTTGATCTATTAAACACATAAATGGGAATCCAATTACATTAATGGGACAACTTATAAATTACATATATTTTCACAACTTATGAATTTCTAGGCATCAATATATTTTATCCACAATCTATTTTATATCATAAACTCTTATTGGAATTTTTTTGTTCCATTAATAATGGTTCATAATGAGCCTATGAATTTACCAAATAATATCCCCTAGGATTGTCAAACATTGTTCATGGTAAGTCAAGTTATTGTGTACCTAGTTACATTGAGTCAATCTTGACACACCTTGTCTGAGTTGTTACTCCAAGGTACATCTGTGAAAGAACCACATACACTTGTAGTACATATATAGTGATGTATTTTCTTGATAAACCACTTAATCTATGCATACCAAAATTTTATGGATGTTGTTTTATACTTAGTATTATCCCCAAGTCATTCTCTAGAGGTTTCTAATCCTAATCCAAAAAATAAATAAAATATTATTTGATACCAACTTTAACAACCCTAAACTTTATTTCACATTAATACATGATTTATTAAATAGTATTACACATTAATACAACCAAAAAATATCAAGAATTATCATGTCTTTGGGAAATATATACAGCACATAATAACTAAAAACATGAAATACATCATCGTTATTAAAAACATACTTAACACACTCATATTTAAAACTGCATGGGATATCCTGGAAGCATACATAAAAAAGGGGTGAGATATAAAGCCCAGTGAGAGAATAAATATGGAATAACATGAATAAGATAATACATGTTGTAAAATAGTCATATCAATGGGTAATAAAAGGATCATGAATAATAAGGCATAATATAGCATTATAAGTAAAACATGCAAAATGCAGCAACAACTTAAAACATTGCATCATAAACATAGGAAAAGTATAACTTCCAAGGAATATTGATACAAAAATTACAATATGGGAATTAGGTTCACTCTCTATCCCAAAATGACGTCTCATGAGACAAAAAAATACCTAATGCATTGGAGATATATATAATTCTAGTTGCATCCATTACTTTCATTCTCATGCATAAGTATGCCACATAGATCATACAACATAGATTCATTCATCATCATATTTTATTCCATGATCACGGAGTGTGGAATAAATACATGTTATTATCCCTTAAAATATTTATATGTTTATAAATTTTAATACCCTTGATAGTAAATGGGTATGGTATTCACTACACAATTTTTTGGCCTGGAAAATTACAGTGAAATTTCGCAGCATAACAATATCGCTTAAAAATTCATAAAATTAGTTCATGAGGGTGAAGGTGTATCTAATCAATTTTAAATCAATTATATAGTAATGGGGATATATAATAACACATTATATCATAAGAAAATTAATATAAAATACATAAGGTAAATAATATACTTGAATAAAGAGGAAATAGAAAAGATCCCTTACTTGAGTCTGTGACTACAAATGTTGGAGAGGGGATTCTTGAGAGATTTGGGGGGATTTGGAGGACTCTAGAGAGTTGAGGTATGATTTTGGATATGCTCTATATATTTTTAGTGATGATAAATGGGATATTTTGTGATTTTATATAGGAAATTAGGGTGATTCCTTTATTATTTAGGTTTTGGACTCTATATAATAAAATAACCGAAACCAAAAAACATCATGTGGTTTTGCACATTTTTTCTAAAAAATGGGTTTGGTTATAAATATTTATAATCCCAAGTGAGGAACTTAATAAAATAATTCCCTTTCTTATGTGAATTTGAGTCATACCCCTAAATAAATGATTTTAAAACATTAAAATATATTAATGGTTTTGGAGGATTCATAAAGGCTTTATAAAATAAAAAAATAAACATAAAATCACTTAATTATAAAGGTAAAAAATATATTTGGTCTTTTATTCCTTTTATAGTATTTATTACATTACTCTTGGGTCATTATGATGTCATAATGAACAATGAATATTAATACGACATTTAATTTTTACCCGAAAATTTGATTGTCTCATAAAATTATGAATAATTCACCATTGGATAATTTTGACATTATAAATCAAAGAATAATATTCATTTTTTTTAAATAATATTCCAAATATTATAATTTTAAATTTTAAAATAATACTTACATTTATCACGAAATGTTGGGTTTTTTTGACAATAGTAGTTTTTGAACCCTTATAAAAATTACATTTGACTTCGTAAAAATTATATGTTCATTTATATTAAATAAAAATTATTTAATTATAATATTTTATAAAATATTATTTATTTAAAAAATCCATTAATGAATCAAAATAAATTCTTTTATTTAATTTTAATATTACCCAAAAATATTATTTGTGTTTTATTGTATCAAAATAAAAATCAACAATATTGGGATGAAAATATATTCATTATTCTATAATAAATAATGTACATACTCATATTTATAGGGTCTTGATATATATCCTTTTAATACACCATTAACTTCCCTAATAGTAAAGTGTGTGATGGTGGGTCTTTCATGGGGTGGTTCTACGTACATGGTTTGGGCCATGATCTCGATGAGCTTGAACTTCTCCTATAAATGGTTCTTATCATGTTTAAGTTGTTGGATTTCATCTTGGGATTGGTCATGGTAAAAGGACAGTGATTCTATCTCCCTTGGAAGCTCTATAAAATGGATTTCATAGGGTATTATCCTACTGGTTTAGGTCATCACTTCCTTTGTCTATGTTAATTGGATTTTTTAAAACCTAATATTTGTAATGATCATGTGATTAATGTTCAGAGACTATATTATCAATGGGGAAGATTCATAACAATCATTTAAATCAAATAGTATATAATAAAACCAAATATATTCATGTGTTTTCTATATTCATATTATATAATAAGACATTTAATTAAATGAAAAATGAAATTTTATATATAAAAATTCAGGTCATTACAAAATTCCTCATCCATCCTGTCACATTTTACTTTTTAATCCCTTATTCCCACTTTTATCAAGTATTAAATGACTAATTACCATAAATAGTAAGCAAGTGGGGGTTAGAAGGGTCGGTAGAAGATGTAAAATGAAATTATGAGGGGTATTCTTGTTTAAGTGAAGTCAAATTGTATACCCTAGATATTAAATGAACTAGACACATGTTATTATAGAAAGTGTGGTTCTTGTGAAATTTTATGTGTATAAGAATCTCCTTGATTAATCTATACGTATGTCAGGATCCTTGAAATAAAAAAATATTAAATCTAAAAGAGTCTATGATGACTAGAATTCCCTAGACTCTCCTAACTTCCTTTAGCCTGAAAAAGGATCAATCTTGAAGCTTGTACTTTAAGAAAACTTGCATGGATAGAAAAGGGGTCAAAGATAGAGAAGAACTCTAAGTATTGACTCCCCATTATTGAGAGTCACATGCACCCATTTTTCTTTCGTTGAATACATATTTTAATTATCACATTTGGGATATGATACATGAGATGTTACTGGATGACTCAATCATATAGTAGGAATGGGGGGTATAACTACTCTATTATATGAACAATAAATTATTTTTTCCAACCTTAATGGATTATGTGTTATGATTAGGATTTTCAACATGACTACTTCTCCTTTATTGATTTTCTCTCCTAGTGTAAATTAGTCTATTGGCCTTCTCTATTACCTCATACGGAAGTGAGAAGATCCCCCGACTTTCATTTGACCTACCTTTAAGGGTCTATCAACTATAGGAATACAAATACCAACTTGTCCAGTCACATTAAATTGTATTCACCCTTCCTAGATTCATTTCAATCTCTCTTCCATTTATTTTACTATTCTTGTGCCTTCCATTCCTTGAACATTCTCTGAAAAATTAAGAAAACGTACCATATATCAGAGAAGATGGGGGAAGATAATGACTATCTCCTTCCTCTAACAATGTGAGATAGATTAGCATTCATTAATAGGTATAGTAGAGGTTAAACAATATTTTAATAGACTACTAAGAGCATTTCTGGGCTTTATAAAATGGGATCAAATAATACCTATTAATCAGATAAGTATTTTATTTAGATTCATCTCCTAACAGGACAAAAGAAGCTCACTAAAAAGTTACTCTACTCTAATAGTGGGGAAATTATATAGTTTAGTTTCATCCAAACTTTCACCCAGATTGGGTTGGTTTTGAGAATTATTCAAGAAGATCTAACTCTCTCCCTTTCTAGATTTTATTAATTAAGATGGGTGAGTAACTTAAGGATCATTTCCCTTTTGACGTGTATGATCTTTTAGGAGCCTTTTCATCAACATTTCTTATTCCACCTTGAATCAATATTTATCTAATTGAATTTAGTATTATTTTTCTATTTGAACAAGTAGAGTACTATTTATTGAAATATAAAAATAATAAGGGATTGAATAACACTCCTAAGATAATCATTATTTCATACTTGACTCTATTATTATATTAGTGAGAATCACTAGTTGTTAGACTCTAGACAATGAGTTTTTCTAGGTATGAGATTAATGTCATTTGGGTTAGGGAGGGAGGATGAGAAATAAAAGAAATAAGAGATGTTAATTCTTTCATGTTTATTTATCTTATCACACCAAACCAAAACTTGTATCAGTATAATATAGGTATTTGGTCCCTTCTTTGCATCTGATCATTCTAGAGAAGGTATGAGCATTGGGAATGAGGTGAAAACTACTGATTGATATCGATATTCTAATGCTATGTGGTTACATATGATCATAGTATAAATTATGATCTTCATGGATTCTATTTATCTTTATTTTTATGTTTGGTATTGAATGTGATGTTCATAAGAGAGAACCAGATCCTCCAGTAGTTTCAGAAATATTAAATAAGTGACCTGATAGAATAGATTGAATGTTTTAAGATTCTCATATCACATCTCTTCCTGTCCATGGTTGGAAAATCACATCTCCATCCACCCTATTCCAAGATACTCAATTGAATCACCACCCCTTAGAAGAATGGATGGACCAATGTGGATAGGTGGAAAACTTGTCCCACCATTAATCATAAAATCTAGTCCAATTTATTACCAGTGTCAACATTCCTTTGCACACATTTCTTGCTTCAGTTCTAGTAGATGAAATTATTGATCTGGGACTAGATCCTATTGACTAAGTAGTAGATAGACCATCCGAGGAAGAAGTGGTATAAAAATAAAAAGCTTCATATCCATTTATTAACCTAATAGCATTATAGGTATAATCAGTACCATATGTTGGTTCTAGATCAAGCTATGCTACTCAATTTAAGTCTATTGATGAAACACAACTGAAAATATAGTACATGGACCCTCCTATCTAAATGGACTCTGGCTCAACACCAATATAGACTGTGAGGCCTTAAGAATGAAACAACCAAGAATAATGATCACGTTGGTAAGGTGTTGACTAAGAGGGAATCTATCTATTATTTTTTTTGGATAGAAATCACAATAATAGTTGTTTTACCCCTCTTACCACTTTTTTAGTAGTTTAGAATCCACCTAATTTGATAAGTGGACATGGATAGCAGGCTCACTCTTTCAGATCTCGAGGAACTACTTATTGACCAAAAGTTTAGCCAGCCCTATAAGTTTGGTAAATCCATTATTCATATCCACTTCTAGTGGGACCAATTCTTTTCGAGGTCTTTTATAGTCATCTCATTGAATGGGTGGTATCCATTATCCGTATCCATGAATAAGGGAGTTTCTAAGTAGAAAATAAATCTGATGAATAAAAAGGAAGCATCGAGGTTTGAAGTGTCTCTGACTATGTCTCATCCAAACTTGATTTCTATTGTGAAATATTCATAGATAAAATAATAATATCTATAGTTACTTCATCTATTTAGTGTACATATCGATAAGGGAATGTGTACTTATCTTGTACTTCATTTTTAGGACCAATGGTCTTGGTTATGGTTTCCATGATCGAATAGGGGTCAAAATCCATTTTTTCACCAAGAAACATAGCACCAATCCTAAAATATGGATTCATCTGGATTAAGAACCAAATAGAAGAGGTCAAAGACTGAAAGAGAATCTAGTCTGGGGTAGGCTCGCAGTTAGGACAAGATGTACAGTAGGTAATTCTTGGACTAGAGTGTGTGTTTCTTATAAAAGTACTATGACCAATGGGAGGTAAAAGGATTATATTCTAGATTTATGTTACCAAATAAATCATAGGAATTCAAAGGCTTTTATACGATAGTGATTGATTCATTTAAAACCACAAAAGAAATCAAGATTAAGTGGTTTATGGTTATTCATTGGGACTTCGTCTATAGGAACCTTGGAGGGTGAATAATCCAGTCATCATTTGAGAGTGAGTGTGAAAGGAAAATTCTAATTGTAGGATGGAGTTCCTATGAGCATACAAGATAGATCCACCGTTGTGATTGCTATTAGTAGAGTTTACATTAGAATCATGTGAGAGAATAGAGTATTCAAGCCTACAAGATAAGGTATAACATAACAAGCTGAGTATTGAAAAAGTCTACGTGAACCAAAAGGGTTTGAATCCCGTAATGAAGCAAAGGACCCACCTAGAGAAAGATAAAGTCTCTCGAAAAGGAATATTATAAAATGGATTATATAATCATAATCTTGAACATAGGTCTTACTTAAATAATTAATCATTTTCAATTGAATAATTTGGTTTAGCAGTAGATACGTAGAGAATTACTACTAAACCTATGACATAAATAAGGATTCCCCTAAAAAACTAATGAATTTTCAACCATAGTCATTGAAGTAATATTTTTGCTAAACCCATTTCCCTTTTTTTCTACCTTATTTAGATTCGTCCAATTAAGAGAAGTTATCTAGTACAGAATTGGATAGAAACACTGTTTATATGGTCTATTTGCCTCTTTGTGGTATCACCATCCATTCAGGAGGTGAATTTAATTTAGTAAATTTAATTTGTATCATAGAGGGATATCTTCTATTTTAGGTGTGATCAGTTTTACTTCATTGACATTAAACATGCATGGACCTGGAATGACAATGCATAGATCACCCTCTTTGTGTGGTAAATTCTTGTGGTTGTATGACCCAAAGTGTTGAATATTCCTATACAGTATGGGGGACTCACAATTTTATTAATAGATAGAAACATTAATACTACATTTTCTTGTCTATCTGGTGAATGAGACCCCATTTTATACCAGCATCTCTTTTGGTTCTTTGGTTTGAAATGGCCCTTTTCATATTAAAATATGAATTTTTTTTTTCTATATGATGGGACTATCTAATTCAGGGTACTCCTACTATGTTCATATGTTTTTATCTAGTAAAAAATCAATCTAATAAAAATAAAGTATCTAAGACACAATCAGTAGGTCACTAATGACAAAAAAATAGTCTAGTTGGAACCTCATAGACTAAGTGAGAAAAAAATGATCCCAAATCCTTTAGTGAGTGGCTATCTAGAATTTTCCATGGTGATGGACATATTAAAGTGAGTAAACAATGATATAATTATCTTTAACTTAATACGGTACTTAAAGATATATAAATACTATGATATATCCAACATAAGATTGGTAGATGTATTAAAATGTGATAAGGTGATAAATCTTATTGTTATTGACTACATCATTGAATTGGTATGATGAAACTCAGGAATTGAATTAAAGGTAATATTTGAAATTAAACAAGACTTCTCAACTACATCATCTTTATCAAGTACTGGGCATCCCTACAATTCTACCTTTTACACTAGATGCTCAATCCAATTGGTTTTTAGGATTCTTTGATGTCTATGTTCCCATTAGTATCACAATTAAGCTTCAACTAACCCAACTCTGTATTCGAGCAAATATTAAACTTTTAAAAGATTTTGATTATTATAATGTAGTGTTTGGAGGAAATATATACTTTTATAGTAGTAAAAATGGTTACTATCAATGGTATGAATGAAGTCAAAAAGATCGAATCATGATGATAGATTACATTCAATAAAGTACTTTCTAAAGTCATCAATCATGATGATTATTCCTTTTTCAGGAATATTATAGTCTTTATAGTATCAAATAATGTAAAATGGATAGTATTTACCAAAAAACATGTCATGATTTCCAAGAAAAATTGAATTAGTTGATGATATAGTCTACATTTTTTTCTTATATTGATGAGTAGAAGAGAGAATCAACTTGAAGTTTAAATCCTCATTATGACCAGTTCTAAAATCATTTGTTGGATCATTTCAAAGTATTTGAACAAATAATTATATGGAAATCTCAAAATGGAATATTCCATGATTTTTATTTGTATTCTTAGACCCTTGGTTTGGGAACATCATATGTTTACTGTTGGGTTAGACGCTGATACTCGTTCATGCTTCGCTGTTACTACCATGATTATATCTATTTCTATTGGAATTAAAATTTTTAGTTTGGTCACTACCTGCTGGGTAAATTTGATCATGTACTTTAAAAAACCATGTTTTTTGAGGTGGGGTTCATCTTATTGTTCAAAATCAGTGGACTCACAGGAATAGTACTAGCTAATTCTCAGTTTGAAATTTAACTTCATGATACCTATTATGTGGTGGCACATTTTCATTATGTACCTTTTATGGGTACCTTTATTTATTTATTTTTTATATTTCATTATTGGGTTGGTAAACTCATCAGGATGATCTACCTAGAACAGTTGGGGAAACTCCATTTTTTATCACTTTTTCAGTTTAAATCCTCCCCTCGATCCAATGCATTTCTTAGGCCTAACGGGGATGCCCCATCACATTCTAGATTTTCCAAATGCTTTAGAGGGTTGGAATGACCTAATATAATATGGAACATTTCTATTAGTTGTTATGCTTGTTTTGTTCATATTAGTAGTAAAGATCACATCTTCCATATAACCTACTCGATTTTCAAGTCCAAATGTTGATTTTGGATAGACTCCAACAACAAAGGAATAGATTATTCTTAGTCCCCCATCCTTTAATATGTTTAGAAAACTTCTAGTTGTTAAGGATATAGGATGCATTGGATCAATATAGTTTTCTAAGTTAAAGAAATAGAAAATTAAGAATATGGAAGAGAAGGGGGTATTTTTTTACTGTGATTGATTTATTCATGTGTTTGTTGGGATTCTAACATTGAACTGGTATGCATCTCATCACATTCCCAACCATGGATGCCCCAAGATATGAAATTGTATAACAGTTGTTGTAGTGCATCCTTTCTCAATTGAATCTTGTCTTCTATCTTCTTTGATGATTCCAATGACTTCTTAGCCGCATTTACATCCACATATATGAGTGATATATTTTAATAGGGTCCCACAGTACTCTACTCAAATAGTTTCGAACAATACCCATGAACTCCCCCCTAAACATGCATCTTTATACCATTTCACAACTCTTATATACATACAAAGAGAATGAATCAACAGATATGACCATTTTTTTATGCATTCTAATGTTAGATATACCGCACTACACACTTTTGAACATTAAGAGTACGGTTAGAGCAATGGGATCCTTACAGAAACTAACAGAGTATCCATTCCACTAATAAATGGAAATCACACAATGTTTATTCCAATCCAATTCGTGATCTATCAATCGATTTGATGTTTATTTTTCCATGAATAGTGCACTGTGGATTTAAAAACATGCACACACAAGGTTCCCCTTTATTTATTTCCATCATTTTATTCTTGAACCCTTTCTAACCTTGAATATAGACCTCTATGAGGCATACACTTGACCCCACTGACTCGTGGTAGCTAGGCATTATTGATTGATACTTTTCTCATTCGGGTGAAATAGTAGGGAGTGGGTGAGCCATTGTGGTTCATTATAATTGACTTTCCCTTTGATGTGATATTATTAAATCAACAATTTCATCATTGATCGACTTGGAGTTTCAATAGGGTACTAGATTGGGGGTGTTTCTTCCATAGTCAATCAAGTCTAGTCAGTACTGTTGATTATAGACATTGGGTATCATTAAAGGGAATGGATACCAAATGAACTACTGAGATAAGAAGCAAGAAAAGATAAATTCATGGTGAATTCACATGCATGAAGGTAGTTTATGTCAAAGATATGGGGCCAACCCTATTCCAAGTACTCCATTTCATAGTGTTATCACTCACCAAGTCCACACTATGATACATAAAGTATCCTAGGTACTCACTAGGATATATGAATAATGAATCCTCAATATAATATAGGTAGTATCCACTATGATAGGATACATCAAATATCCCTGGAAAAGACCTGGTTCTAAGTGATAAGGGGGTGAATGGGAAACCTGAATCAGGTATCCCAGTGAAGAGCTGAGGAAATAAGAATCTTTTTACCTACCCTTGTTTGTATATTGCTGCTAACATCGAGTCTAATGCATGATTAAAATATACCTTTTTACACCACACGAGGTTCCTCGTTGAATGGATGGGAAAAGAAATATGATGGGTGTATCAAGAGATCAGGGTACATAGTTTATATGGTGGTAAAATATAGTGTGATGTGATTTCCAATACCGAAAGCTACCTAAAAAGAAAGATGGAAATGGTTTTATACATGGAGAATAGGTACAAAACCAATTCCAAATCATTATGGGACACTAATACAACACATTGGATCTCCATTGAATGGATGTTATACTTGGAAATGATCAAAAACACACAATATTAGTTGATCATTTATAGCTAACTTGACCCCCATTGTTCCCTTTTGGATGAGTGTGTTGACCCCAACAACATGAAAGTAGTTCCACCTATGAACTGGCTTAGTGCACCTTCTGATCCTCCATTTTTATTGGTTTATTATGACAATGCATTAGGTCGATTAGTAAAATCAATTATGATAGTACCATCACTATGAAATCCCCACTCTTGTTATCCCAAAAACATTTCCCCATCACCTCACATGTAGTGGTTGATGCATTTCACTTGACCATGATTTGAAGGAATACATATTTGTTTCATCAGGCATTCTAGAACACCTCCAAACCCTCACTCGTCTCATGGGTTGTGTTTGATATCATCTCAACTTGTATCAATGCAGTGAGTTCAAAAACAGTTTTATTCTGAGAAGTGGATAATCCTATAGGGGGAATGAAGGAATGTGTCATAGTCATAAAAAATAGAGAACTCATGGTGTTGGATTACCTTTTTTGAGTCCCATGGTCATTTCATCCACCCCAACCAATACTATTATAGTTAATTACTAAGGTAGTTTTCCCATGAAAATTGATCCTTCATCTAGCATCCTATCATAGCTATATGTACATTTTTTCCAAATGACCTTGTCCACATCTTTGATTCATGATGAATAGGTGAATGAATTCCATGTGGTTGCACTTGGGTTAGAAATGTTATAATAGAGAGTGGATGCATCATTGCGGTGAAATATGCCGGGTAAGGCTGTTCAGCGTGATAATCAGGGGTGAGTTATAGATGGACATGGTTGGTAAGAGGGCTCATAGGTACAAGACGATTCAGAAAACCATATGTCCAATATCATGAGATTCTCAAAGAGGTAGTGTTTGGTACATGATGATTCATGGTTGAATGTATTGGGTGTACATGATCTAGTTTGGGAAAGGGATCACTGAGAAAAAAACCATTAAATCAAACCCTCATGTCAATATAGTGATAGAAATCATATCTAATCTACTCTCATTTGATAGTATTTCAGTTCAATGGTAAATGGAATTGCCAATAACTGCACTATTATCTTGAAACTAGAATATTATCTTTCATTCAATGGATAGTTGGACAGGTATGGAAGTTGGGCTTGGGATATCACTCTCATTCACCTGGTTAGACCTTAGCAGTTCCTCTCCTAATTTTAGTTCAAGTCCTTCCTTTTTATATAAATTGCATGGTCTCACATCATCATATACTCATTATATAGTCTCATAAGGTCTTGGTTTTAGGGTTCTGGATCAGTATAATGGGACCTTTAGGTATTAAAAATGTAGTTTTTGACCGACTATCAATTCCTTAATTAGTTAATAGTAGACTAGTAAGGCTCGATGATCTTTCCTAATGGTTAGGATTTATCATAAATTCTATACCGATGCATTCTCTCCATAAAAATATAAAATTAGAATCACAAGGGTATAAAACATATCTATGAAAAGAAATCACCCCACATCAAAAGTATACTTATTTTGATTTTTTTTCTTTATTATATTTATGTTCAGCTTATTTTGTTTCTTTTTTTGAGTGTGAATGAGAAAAAAAGATATTGAGTTTATATATGGGTTTACAATGCCCATGGTTTTCTCTACCTGACTGATACCAAAGAGTCACTAAACATAGAATAGTGAATATATTTCCATACATAGAATAGTTCATTTAGTCCTTAGAAAAATGAAGCCTTAGAATAGTGAGTGAATTCAACTTAATTATTATTCCAATGACTAAAATATTCTAAGTATTCCTTACATCAAACATTCTATATGTTCTAATATGTTAATAGTTTACATGTGCCACATGTCAAGGTGGTGCCTTTCAGTACTACATAATGGCTACACCACACAAGGTTGTTAATATCATCCATGATGAAAAAAAATCAGTAAGACTTCCACAATAAACTCTACCAGACATATCACCTGGTAGAACATTGGAACCATCGACCTTCCAATAGGTCATCCTATGTGACGTAAGGGTCCAAATTTATACCATAGTACAAGTTTATAAAACAGATCCCTACTTTCATGCATCTTCATCATAGTGACCACTCATGGAGATTTTTCAAAAAGGGGATAAGTAAGTCTGAATAAAGTGCACCAAGTCAAATTGTCAATATAGATTGAGATATCTTCCTTGACAAAGCCACTGATATCTTGGTTGGGTCAGTCATCACCACATCAACCATTATCTTCAATCACCACCACATCAAACTTCATTTTCATCTTGAATGAGACTATGGTTGAGAGGTGAGATGACCAAATTATCTATAACCAATACTACCAACTCAATAAAAGGAAATCAAACTTTGTACAATATATTTAAACCTCATTGAATGAACGGGGTCATATAAGGCAACACACTAATTTTGGACTTAAGTCTCATGTCAAATCATTAACCAAGAACTTCTTCGAAAACTGTACACAACCAATACTATAAATCAAGGATTTTGATTGTGATATTGAAACACCGAGAGAGATGATATATTAATGACAATGATGTATACAATTAGAAAATCATCACCCAGTACCACAATCCCCATAAATTGGACACCCTCATAGAACCCCACACTATTGAATGATGTGAGAATAAAAACAATGGACAACAAAGAGGAGTAGTGTACAAAAGAATGACCAGCCATAAAACAGACTTGTGTCCATTTTATTTTAATGAAAGGCACATGAAATATATGATCGGGTTATGAAAGGGTTTAAAACCACAACTTAAGCCTTCAATAATGTGATTAAAATGATGCTGTTATCAAATGATGGGACAAACTCTGCTAAAACCTTAGCAATATGCACTATAGCAAGGATGCGAGTCAAGACACATTATATGCTTAAATACCTAAAGTCAAGAATCATATCAAAATAATAGACATACAAGGAGAGATCTGATATTTTTTTGACACACCCTACCCTCGATGAGTACAAGGTCATTGGTAATCTTTGTTTATGCTTAAGAAAAAGGGAAAATAATAGTAGGTTGGGGGATAGCAGGAGACGTTGAATACTACACTTAGTAGTCATTCAAGTACTGAATAGAAAGTAAATAATAGTTGAGTTTCAAAATAATTTCCATAAAATAAAGAAAAGTGATACTGCCATTGAAATGGTTCTAGGTGGTTGATTGAGTGGATCTTCTAGTTCAAAAAGTCTAATTTCCTCTGGTAGTTATTCTCCCAAGAATTATTTCCATGGTTCTTCACTTCCAATATATAGGACAAGGGTATTTCCTTCCTTCCCCTAGAGCCATCTCTTATCCATATAATCATTCTCAAGATTGATACCCCTATTCCTGTATCTGAGTGATAGTGTTTAGGTAGTTGGGCTTCATAGTGGATGAGCATATCATCTCTAGAATAAATTCAAAGAAATGGTTGTGGAGATACAAAGAAAGTGAAGAATAAAAGAGTATACAAATCATCCCCAATTATAAAATTTGTAAAGTCAATGGATCCATGGATGACACTCTAGTTGGTACTCTAATATAATTGTCATGATACCACAGTTCTCATACCTCATGGACAAACTACATCATGAGCTACTACTAAGTGAAATGGGAAAGATAATATTCCTTTATTTCACCCAATGAGTTCTTCTTTCAATCAATCTATGTATGATCTTTTGAGGCACATGACCATAGTCAAGAGTTTTTTTATAGATGTAGGGAGCCTGTGAAAAGAATAATAGGTACACCAGAGATAAGAAAGCATAAAATGAAAAAGAACCCAGAAGACTAAACCTTAACAAATCGAATAATATGGAGGAGTTAGAGTGATTTCTTTTGATTTAACAGTCAATAGAGGAAAAATATTTTCTAAAAATCTTCATATACATTTTACCTTGATCCAAGACAACTATTATACTAGGATTTAGATCACTCACTAATTTTTCAAGTGACATAAAGGCCTTTTCTAAGTGATACTTACAATTCCTCTTTATATCGACCTATAGAAAGAGTAACTAATCCATCCAAACTCATAAAATCATCAAACATGTGTTGTATGTACCCATAAATACAAGAGGATATATCCTTCATGATGCTTTATGAAATAAATAAATCATTTCATAAAAGTAGAAGTCATTCTGATCATCATAATACTATGAAAACATATGTGAAGAACTCAAGTGTTCTTATACCAATGGGGTCATCAATTTGAGATGTATGCTGACTATGTGTCAATGTGATCATTCAACTTCACTTAGATATAAAATCTTTTCTGATAAAGTGAAATACCCAACCACACAAGCATGATATGACCCCATTATAGATAAAACATCAAGTTTCCTAACTATATGAATGATAAAATAAAAGACCTCTTCAAAAAAATGACTAGAATATATGAATGAGAAAATTGAAAAAAATATTGCGACTTTGAGCCTAACATTGAATCAAGAAGAATTTTCTAGTTCTTGTTTTGAGAAAACTTGTCTGATTATGTTTCTCCCAATACTCAAATAGTGAAATTAAAAGGAAATGTATTAGAGGACATTCATTCCCCATTTCAGTTTCATCTGTATATAGCTCTGAAGAAAGACTTGGATTTTTTCTAACTTTTAAAAATCATAGATGATGGAACCTTTCTTGGAGACACCTTTTTGGTTCAGTTTCCCAATATCAATTCATTAATAGATAGGTTATGGGTCTTTCAGATTTCATAGGACTACCTCTCTCTAAAAATGTTACATTGTTTGACTTGCATTCCTGCTTTTAGCTATTTTTTCATATATTCCCTCCCCATCCCCATTGAAAAATTGTAAGTTTCAATGAGCACCAGCATAGACATTGGTACTGACATGTCTACTAGAAATATTATACCAATCTTCTTGGTTGGGTTTAATGTCCTTACCTCTATATTGACTCATCAGTTCTCTCACCACTTTTCATAGAATAGTCCTTTTTTCTCAACCCTCCCATATAATGTATTCAACTCGGTGCCATATTGTTTTGATCAATGTCATAAATACTTCCTTCATAGTAGATCACCTTATGGTACCCTCAACGTGAAAGTAAAATCTTTTTATATATCATTTGTTCCATATGTTGAGAAACTCACAACCTAGGACCATGACTTGAACTCCACTTGTCACTATCTATCCTAAAATTATTGTTTTCCCCATTAATATCTATTTGGATAAAAAATATTTGATTATCATATGTGAAAACCACAATCACTGTAAGATTCATACCATATCTGAAAAACATAAATTTTCACTAATTACTCACCATTTTATTTTTTTATATCTTATTCATTTCGGATGAAATTGTATAAGTGATTATAAAAAAAATTGGTCAAAGCCCAAGTATTTATCCTACCTTTTAATAAATCACCATAATTTGGATAAAGCAGGATTGTCTAATACAAGTCACGTGCTTCAAACAGTTCAACTTTTCAAATCCCTCAATTTTAGAACACCCTTACTATCTCAAGTTCATGTGGTGTACATGTTCAAGACTATGATAAGAATGGATGGTGGTTAGAGATAAACTAGAAAGAAAAATGAACCAAACTATGAAATTTTCAAAATACTTAAATACTATGATGAAAACCCATATTTTACGAGCTGTAACCTTTTAATATTATTAAATAGTATCTACATATAGAAGAGAATATATGGGCCCTTGAATAAAAAAAGAGAGAATCATTCCAGGTTGCAAATAAACTTGACTGAGAGACCCCTGGTCTAGGTGTTCCCTAGTCTAACATGTTCTGGTCCTCCCAAGTGCTCCCTACACTAGGATACTTGATTCAAGTATCCTAGGATAGATCGGACTAGATAATACCAAGTATACCTAAATCAGGTATCCTAGTGAAAACCTGGCATATATGAATCTGGTATCCAAGTGATGACATGGGAGGCCCAGACCTAATTATAATCTATATAGTAGGATAATATATTATACCGAGGATACATGAAGTATCCCAATTATTACCTAGGATATTTGATGTATGATTGATACACTTTCATTTTGATTTCATGAAGAATGAATCAAACCTTTGAACCTATGACCAGTCAGTTAACAACCAACAGCTCTACCACTAAGCTACTGAGGTTTGGGAGATTGGATCTCATTGAATGAAATCTCATTCTCAACCAAAACCATATGAAATCCATCTTCATGCTCAGAATTTTTTTTCATGACCATGATCAAGATTTCATGAGTTCACTTAATTCAAAATTTGTTAACTCCACCGTTTAGTCAACTATTGAACTGAAGACCGCCTAATTCAATCCACCAAACATTATTTATTCATCCAGATGTGATCGAACCAATCATCCCACCACCAATGCATCATGAACTCATCCACTCCACCTACCCTAAACCCATTTCTTTTCAAAATTCATCTAGATAATCATGCATATACCCCATTATTTGAACTCCAAACATCACTTCTATATTTTTTTTAAAAGACGACTGTCTCCTTGAACCATCCACAAGTATACCTCCCTAAATCAACATGATAAATGGTGGATTCATGATTCAACTAGTGCATGAACCCATTGAAATATATCAATCACTAATTGGATTGGTTTTTATCTCTATGTCATCTATATTCATCTTTAAAATTAATTTATTTAATCTCTAGGAATAATGGTAAACAATCCAAATAGCTCAATCAATGATTCACACACCACAATAGCAAGATACCACAGCTTCTCCTACCACTTCTGTTTGTAAATGAGATGGTCTAATGCTTTAGATAACCAAAGGTAGAATATTAGATTGATTTCCAACAATTTGAATGAGACCAGGTACTCTTGTATGAATACTTCCCTCTCACACAATAGAAATGGTTCTTCTACGTGATTTTAGAACCCAACTATAAAAACACATGGCACTTGAGCTTCTGGTTGTTCGGTTCAACCCCTAATGTTTTCTATTATATGTTTTCCATTGATTTGGAACAACAACCCAGAATTTTATACTATCAAACTAGAAAATCATATATCTCTGTATGCTCAGTAGGTAGGCAAGAAATTCATAAAAATTCTATTAGTAACTTCACTTATCCATTCCAAGATTCCATTACCCAAACTGCTCATTGTTAACTATCTTGAAAATGAAATTACAACTAACTTGAGAACCCAATTGCAACGTCTCATAGCATAAAAACCTTCTTATTTGAATTTGAACAGATGATACTAAGAACACTGCACTTTCCCAAGATGTAATGATGTATCGATGAATATGAAAACTTTAATTGAGCTTTACCAATAGTGAATGGTATTGGAAGGTGACCAGTGAAACTCTTTCCTAGAATCTTCAACTAGTATTCACTGAACTAGAATTGATTCATTTTCAATGTTGTTGAATAGTCCAAACAACATGCCCTACTTCTCGAGCCTTGTTGTAATTTCCATATTGAACCAAGGGCACCTGCACCAAATGACTTTAATCATCTGTTCTTACCACTGAAACAAAGGAAGATAGGGAATTGGAAAATGAGGTTGATCTATCATGACCATTCACTCCCAAGGGAAACGATATCCACTCATAGTGGTGGGTAAACAATGAACTCAAACTGTTATCATAGGTGTAATAGCCAATAAATATTTAAAATCCATATCAAAACACTAGGGAATTGTATTGGGTCAGAGGTAGGTGGCAAAAAATCTAACTCTTAATGACAGAAGAACACCCAAAATCCAAATCATGTCTCCCAAATGATTGATTTCATTTCATGGAGCTCAGAAAAAATTATTTTTGAGTTAATCTATCTAATTCAACTCTAAACTGCACTGATTGATATTGGTCCCATGGATCAATGCCTATTATTCTAATTGAAAAGATGGTTGGATGGATAACCCATTCTCTAAATGTTTCCCTTTTCCCATCTCAAGGAATGACTAAACAACCTCTTACTACTCACTGGGAACCCAAATAGGAATGTGTGGAGCATGGGAACTCAGTCATACTATTGTAGTGAGATCTATAGAACATTGGAACCCAAGCACACTGCACACTAAAGAGATAACAAAGAAGTCAAACCATAACATGAATCATTGTTAATGAGAAACTACATGAACTATGATTAGACCAATGAAGAAAGGAGAATTATTCATGGGTTGGAATATAATGGGGGTTATTTATTAGAGTGGAATGAGATACCTAGTGGAACTAGTTTCTATGATCATGGCCAAGACCTTAATATATAAAATTACCAAGTATTTTCCAACACTGGGAAGGAAATGAGTTTATCGTATTGGAAAATAATTATCAAACAAGAAGGCATATTGTGTTATTGGGGCAATGAGATAGGAGTTGCATAATGAGAAAAAGGATGGTATGGGAATCAGAACAAAGGATCCATTTGAGAGGGTTGAACCACTCAAAACATATCTATAAACATTCCATTACACTGGTACGGATGCTTCTGTGCCACTAGAAATTGAATGGGATGAAATGTGGAGAAAACACAATTGGAGTTGGACCATATGAATTTATAACCTTGGACATAAGTTCATCATGACTGTTAATTGAACAAAAATGGACACTACTAACTCTGGTCATTCCACTACCCCCCATCCACACCCATATTCCTTCATGGTGCCATGGAGTTCCACATTGCCACACTGAGAGACCCCCAAAGGAGTCATCAATTCATTTCCCATCTCGTTTTCTCCATATAATAAGTTCCCCAAGACTCTAAATTTCTCATATAAAAATAACAGTAGGATCACCACACAATCGAGCAACCAATACCATAAGAAAGGTGTTAATCAAACCCCTTTACATACTTGATTATTATGCAGTTCCAAATCATCCACCAGTGAATTTCCTTTTAAAAGAGTAGAGAATGTGTCCCCAACTTTCAAAACATCAAACCAACCACCAATTCTAGGTATTCCAGGTATATGAAAATAAGTAAGATGGTGATTTTGTCCCTCCCCATTATGCCTAATATAAGGCATCAATAAAAAATTTACAATCTCTGTATTTTTTGGTATTTGAAGGTGCGACCATGCTATTAGAACTCCCATTTCAATTCCAAGAGTCCCAATAACATGCATAAAACATGGTAAAATCAATTCTCTAGACATGGAAACCTTGTGGGACATAAATTATTATTCTTCTAGAAATGACAGACCAAATAAGACCTATTTTTTGTTCTTTCACAACCATCAATCGGGGGGACAAAATAGAGGGATACACTCTTGGCTGTTCGGTTGGGTTTCCTGTCCCATGTACGACCACATGATATACAATATCACCAGTATGGTTTCCAATTCAATAGTACATCCTTTTTTATTGAACTGATAATTTCAACTCTAAGAGGTCGGGTGACCGAATATTCCATTACCCTAGGGTCGCCCGTCGAATAGGGCCAAATCGTGCTAATAATTGTCTAAAAGGGTTCCAGTCTCATATATAAACACCCTTTTAACTTTCTACATTACCACTACCATATGAAAAACCCTTTCCAATTCCAAAATATTCTACCCCAACCTCATTTAACCCTTCGTATATGAGTGGGTATTGAAAACTCAAGCCCTCACACATACAACAGTTGGATTAGAAGGCATTTTGATCCAATTCCAATGCACCCCATCTCAACATCACCATGACCAAAAAATTTCAATACCAAAAATCATTAACCATGACCCCCTAATTATAATGGGTCACTCGATAAACCAATAAAACTACTTATCATAGAACATAGACAACACCACCAGAAAAAGGCAACGCTGTGGTAGAATGGCCTTCTGAACCCATAGGCTCATGATTGAATTTTCCATACCCAAAAAACGAAAATCCACCCATTTTTATACCTTTGATGTTTCATATGGTTGTTACTCATTCATAGCTATATCCACCCATCCCATCGATCATGCCAATATGTGGTATAGAGTTGATATTGGCCTTTCACCTGATTCACACACAATTTCCCAATTCATGACCCATCCATATTTTTACTATCCATTCACTTCATCCAATCCCACAATTTATTCCATTGATCATTTCTAGGTCCTCACTGGGATAAATTAAGTATCTCATGTCCCCCTAGGGACTCCCAACACTGAGATACCTAATTCATGTATCCTGGGAAAAACCTGGTCAGACCAAGAAATGATCAGGTCTTCCCTAGGATACATAAAGTATCCCAAACTAGGGAGTACCTGGCCTAGGATAATTTATATGTCCTTAGTGTAATATAGCTATAATAATATATACTAGATTATAATGAGCTCAGTGAGAACATGGAAATGACTTGAATATATAAGGGTAGCACTACTCTATTGCGAACCACGCCATCCAATGACGTAATCAAGAAGGTGGTGGGACCATGATAAAAGATATAAACCTCTATCTCAATCAATAATTAATGAGGGAGTGAAGAAATTCAATCATAGAGTGGTAAAAAAGATAACCTTGTTGAATTATTATTGGCCACTTTTTAGTAGAAGAATTCAAGTCAACAGAAACGAATGTCCCTGCCAGCCACCCTTTTAACCCCATTCATTGATATATATGAAAAAAATACCTGATCAAATCATGGTCAAGTCATATTGTACTACCTATATTATAAAAACTTGATATATTTTCTTATATAAAACACTCTTAATTTTCCTTCTCCAATATTATCATCCCTATCATCACAATCAATACGCTTATCTTTATTGATGGTTCCTTTCATAGAAATCCAACAGTTCCCTAAGAAAACATCAAATATGGAAACCAACAAGAACCAAAGAATTATTCATTTTGTATGGGAACATTCATAAATTTTTTAACCTGGTAGTAAGAGAATGAGGATAGATACATTAAGAATAAGACTATTTTCTCAGATGCTTATATTATAATGATCCCGAGACCTGATTTTTTATAGTGTAGAAGAGTACCACTGATTTCTTCAACACTTCTATTTTGAACTATGTCCACTATGAGGTTCTAAAAAAGACCCATGTTAAACAATATTACTTTTTTATCCAAGTAAAATCATTATCAAAGAGATGTAAAGTCCATTGGCACAACCCATCCAATTTGAGTGGATCAAGATTAGTAGTTTCATTGACCATAACATGAAGTGCCTAAATAATTGACTATAGATACTTTTTTAATTAATATCATTAGTAGACTAATCGTAATGAATGAAAGATCCACCTTTACCACACTATCAAATATGGTTTCACACCATCAGATCACTGCTCTATGAAAATATGGCATCATCCTCAGTATAATATAGGTAGTAGTTTTAATAAAATGTAAGTTGACATAGTGAGAGGATGAAATGGATTCTATGACAATCAAACAAGGGGAACTACAACTACACTTCTAGAACATGGTCATTAGACATCTTATCGGGAACTCAATAAATACCATCTTGAACATACCACCTATCATATATGCTTGTCCAAGGATCTTCCCTGGAACTCACTGGGATACATCATGTATCCTAGACATGGGATACATTATGTATCCTTGTGAGTGCTTGGTTCTCTAATGTCTTCACTGGGATACCTAATTCAAGAATCTCTAGTTTTCACTAGGATAGCTAATTTAGGTATCACAGGTGTTCACTGGGTTACCAAATTAAGGTATCTAAGGTCTTTGTTGGGATACCTAATTCATGTATCCTAGTTATTCACTAGTATTCTTGATTCAGGTATCCTAGGTCTTCCCTGATTTGACCAGTTTGGGGATACCTGAATTAGGTATCCCAGTGCAGGGATTATTTGGGAGTACTATGATAAGTTAGACCACAGTATGATCTATATAGTAGGCTACCTATATTATATGAAGGATATGTGATTAAATTATTAGAATCAATATGTGTAATACATGAATTATACCTAATAATGACTAGGGATAAGAGGGTGGACCAGGTTAAAACACTGGCGAGAGAAAAAACCATCATTAAAGAAAATGAGGCTATATATTCGGTCATAGAAACCACAATAATCATATAACCAAATTAATTTTTCCCACTGATGGATTGAATTCGACGGATTGTATCAATTCACTAAACATGTTTCACATTCTGATCACTACTCCACCTAAAGAAATAGAAGCACCACTAACAGCAATTGATTTTACAGCATCCACCACCTCATTCCTTGAAACACTCAACTCGTATAGTGCCATTTAACCTTGACATTGTCTTGAGCCTATATCACCCCACCGTATCCTTTTTGATAAATAATTGAGTTGGGGTTGATGCCATTTTCCCTGGTATATGGTTTTTCACTAAGAGTGATGGTTGAGTTGCTTCCTTTCACACCATTGGAGAACCTATCAGTTTGGGATATTTTCGATTTGTATAATTTATTTGATGACCAAGATAACAATGGGAAAATATATAGGGAAATTCTAGTCATCTTATATTGATCATAGAAACACTACCAAGTCCAAGTACTCCATTTCATAGTGTGTATGCTCACCAGGTATAGAGGTGGTAATTGAACTTGGATAGAAGACTCACTAGGTTTAGAGGGAACCCCTAGTTATTTCCTTGTACAAATATACCTGGTAGGATTAGGGTTGCGTGATTTATCCAAGTGAGTTATTGGTCCTCTTGGTCAATGTAACGCCCCGACCCAAGTTACCCAGAGTCGGTGCATTATCACATATCATTAGCATGATCACAAGAGATCATGTCCTAAAAGACCGATTAGTTTAGTAGCCTTGTAAATACTATATACATACATAATTTTTACATTACATCATGAAATAAATAAAAACAACATGGTGTCCCCTTTGAACACACTTATATCCCAAAGCCTATTCATGTAGGTTAATCATGATATACTTCTTCACATATTTGGAAAAATATAATATATAAAGGGGTGAGATCAGATTCGCAATAAGGATATCAATATAGCGGAAACATTCATAAATAAGAATAAACTTTTAAGGCAATGTATAAGACTAAAACACAAGCCCTTTAATCTTAAACTTCAGCATAATATGGAAAATATAATTCAAATAAATCCATTTACTTATTCACATTGATATTCTACTAGTCAAACAATCACATGTAATATTAATAGCTAATTTCATAATGATGGAATTCATAATGTCGGACTTCATAACCACATAGTCAAGGCCTCGTGCCAAGACTACAAAGAATATTTTGTCAAAGCCTTGTGCCAAGAAACTAGTTTGTCTCATGAGACCTACTGATGCATCAAGGAGCTATAGCAGGCTCCACCCATCACTTACTATGTCCAATTCATTCCTCATATGAAAAGGTTGAAATATAATCAAAACATTCATATTAATACTAGTATATGAAATGTCAATATTTTAACCACAAACCATGAATGGTATAAAAATAAAACAACCACAGTCAAACATAACTCATTCAGTACATTATAGAAGATCATATTATAATAAATTAACCTCAATTGAGAATAATGAAGGATATAAACATATATGAAAATAATCATAAAAACTATTTGAGAGAAATGTCCCCCTTTTTCTTGAAAACATTTAAAAGTGTCAATATTTATCAAGAAGACGTTTAAAATAGATTTTTGAATTAAAGTGTCCCATACCAATGTAAAACTTTTAAAGTGAATTTTAATTTTAAAACATTAATTTCTATATAAATAAATCCATAAAACAATTTTTAAAACTTGTACAATAATGATAATGATTTAGAATAATAAAATTTTAAAACATTTAAAATGATATTTTTGTTAGAGTTCCTAAAAAAATAAGGGATGCTTGAATACAAATAATTGAGGTATAAAAACATTATAATATCATAATAATAAAGGGATTCATGAGATACTATATCAAATTATAGTATATACACCATATAAAAGTGAATTGGTGCATAACAACAAAGAAGTCTTAATGGAATGTAAGTTGAGATGAAATCCATTATAAAGAATGTATCCTTAGGTTAAGGATAAGTCAATGACATAATTATGTGTGAAAAATATAAATGTACTCAATGTGATTAGATATTCATTGTAAATAAATCACAATACATTCACACATATTCTTGTAAAAACAACACCAATGACTTGGATGTTTAACTCGATGAATAGAAAATTGAGTTAAGATTGCTCTTATCAAGTTCATGTCAAGGACTTGAGAATTTAAATATGGAGTGATTATGTGTTTAAAAGTATATACACATAAAGGGAAGTGTAAATTACTACATAAATAAATAAATAGTAATTTAACACATAATATTTGAGTAAAATAATCAATGAATATTACCTAAAACCCAATGAGTGGAAATTGAAATTAGAAATTCCATTACTGATTTGGTAACTTACGAAACATACACCCCATGAAAGAATGATCATAAAATGAAGTTCTAAATACCCATAAATTAAATTATATTATAAAAATAATACAATAATGTGCAGTACATGTACCACACAAAAAGAAATTGTGGCAAATATAGCATGAATCTCACAGGAATAAAAAGTGAGATGAAAACCCCATACCATGTTGTAATCAATCGAGTCTGATGACCAAAAGTTAATAACCTCCAAATAAATCAAATAATAACATGAATATAAATAGAATCATGATAATATATATCAAATAGAAGTTAAGAATACACCACATGCAAGAAAAAAGTGTCGAATAATGGAAATCTCACAGAATTAAAAGTGCGATAAGAAACCCCTTACCACGTTGTAATCAATCGAGTCATATGACCAAAATTTAATAACCTCCAAATGATCGAAAAATATGACTAATATAAAGATAATAATGATAATATATATAAAATGGAAGTAAAAAATATACCACATGCAAGAATTAAGTGGCGGACAATGGAAATCTCACAGAATTAAAAGTGGGATAAGAAACCCCTTACCACATGTCCGACTTGACTCGTATATTCTTTGTTCTTCCTGAAAAGAAACATAAGCTAATTTATACTTCCTTAATAACATTTTTAAAATTTATTATTCCTTTTATATCACTTATTATCTTGCTATAACAATTAGTTAATTTTTTAGTTCATATCGGACATTTTATCGATGTTCGGAACTTTAGTCAAAAATGAACTTGTTTTAATTACAAATTGTCCATGTGGTCAAAATTCCATTATCTACAGAATTACATTAATGATTTAGATATAATATATTTCATATATATCTAGTTTATATTTATTTATAATCTTCCATATCATTTGGAGTTAATAAATGAAACACAACGTTCATGGAGATGGTAACCCGTACGTATGCATGAACGCAACATTCATTTCTATTTTATATTCAAAGGAATGAAAAATTAATAATACATTAGTATATTATAATTAAATTATAATATAATATTATATATATGTTACATAATTTCATTAAAACTATCCTTTATACGTTTCATGTATTTCATGAATGAATCATATCACCTTGAGGGGCGGTAGTCCGTACTTCCTCAAATGAAATTATCGTGTTTACACATATTGGAAAGCATAAAGGTATGTTTATAAATAAAAATTACAGAATAATAGAGAAAACATAAACATAATATATATTATATATAATATATAAATATTTTTTCATCATACTGGCCACCATAATAGGTGGTAGGATATGATTTAACAATCATTATTTCGGGAGGTAGTAGTTCATCGTCCACAGAAACAGTATCTTCTTTACCAATTAGATGAAGGTGTGTTTAAGTGTAGTTTGAATCCATCTCATAAAAAACTAGTATATTTAGAATATTGGTGTTATTATAAAATAAAGGAATAAAAATATCTTAAGGGGTTGGAGAAGTAAAATAAAATAAAAGAGCATAAAATAAGGTGTTTCCTTTAAATCCAGTAACTCCCTTTGGTTTGAAACAAAATGGTTTCTTAAAGTTCTTTATACCTAAGGTATGGATTCTATGTGGAATAGATGGATGTTGGGAGTTTAATTGGCAGAGGTTGGATGATCCAATGGGATTTAGAGGTGTGAGTAATGGGTTAGAGGTGATGGATTTTTATAAGGGGGGAGGGCTATTTAGGAATGTTGGAAAATATTATTTTATCATATAATGATTTTCGGTTTCTAAAGGTCCAAAACACATTAAATTCAAAAATAATATACTCTTGTTTGAAATAAAATTATTCAATATGAATTGGAAAGGTTTCATATATTGTTTTAATCTTTATAGTCTTATTTATTTAAATCATTCATTTATGAGGTGAACACTGCATCCTTATTGTTTCATAAATAATTTTATATATTTGATGTATAAAAATTATAAAAAAAATACCATGATGTAGGAAATATTTTTAGCTTTAAAATTAATATTTATAGTCAAATAGATAACTTATATAACCTCATGTAATAATTGATTTACTAAAAGATATATGTTTATGTCATTTTTGTCATTACTTTAAATTAATTAATATAAAGTGTCATTATCACAATTAAGTGGCTTCATGGGGTCCCAAAATCGACCCAATTATGTACATGTTCTGAAATATATCAACCAATAGGATTAGGACACATGTTAGGGTAATTTAAAATTATTATAATATTATTTTTACCTTGAATTTCCCTATTTACCTTTAACCGCGGTAAATAAAAGTCAAAAGTTACTATTCACCAAAAGTTATTTTCATCTTATTGAACCACATTTTACTTACTAATAACAACCATGTGTGTCGGATTTTTTAAATTCAATTCACAGAAGTGGTAAAATTTCATTTAAATGAAATGTAGGTTTTTTAACTACTACTCAGTGTTTTCACTATTCATTAAAAATTGAAGCTTTTTTCAGAAAAATACCAAAAATTCAGCCTAAGATATATTTGATATTTTGAATTCAAAAATTATTTCTATTTTAAAAATTTAAAAACATAGAATTTTCATTAATAAATTTAAAATTATTTCACATTTTCAAAACAATAAGTCTGTTTTTAAGAAATAATAAATATCAAAAAATTGACACTTGTTTATGTCCAATTTCAAAGTGAAATTACATTCAAAGACCAACATTGGATTAAATGGTAAAAATATAATATAATTAAACTTTAAAACCGATTAAAAATATAATCTAATCATATAAATAAATTTTATTAAAAGGTGGTTTGGAATTAAAATACAGTTTCGTTTATTATTCATTAAAAATGAATTTTATCAGAAAAATACCCAAAATTTACCCAAAGTAAACATTGATATCCATATTCTGAAGAAGAATTTTATTTTGACAAATATAACATATAAAAGTTACCAAAACTAGATTTAAAATGGGTTGTCCATAAAAAATTAGTAAATCAACCTTTTAATTAATATTAAAGTATTTATGCTTAAAATTAGATTCATTCACATTTAAATCCTCTAAATTTTATTGGATAAATGTAAAAACATTTAAGAAACGTGTTTAATCATTATATGGTAAGTTATGTTCATTCCCGCCAATACAACAATTATGTGTTAAATACCATTTAAAATAATAATAATATATTATTTTTTGGTACAACCTAAAGTTGTGTGCAACATAAGATTTAAAAGAAACTCGTTGTTGTGTATTGGGTATGCCATCGAACATAGAATCCCCTTTAAAGTAAAATTAATATTTAATTCACAAATGTCATTAAATATTTGAATGTATTATTCTCTATTTACTTGGGATGTTACATCCTTCCCTCCTTTTAGAAATTGCGTCCTCACAATTTGAAAATTGGGCTTGGAAACTTCATGAAAAGTCCCACGTCGAAAAAAGAGTCAATAAAACTATCACTTTAATGGAAAGAAAATGAAGTAACAAGGTCACCTAAGATAAACCATACTATGATTCCATGAAAACATGGATATGGATGAGAGTTGAAGTGTCAAGTTCTGATAGAGAGTAATAGAAAACAAGATTAGGAGAAAGTTAACCACCAGAAAATCCCAAACTTGTGATTGGTTAAAAGGTATTTGGTTTCCCAGTAGGAAATGTAAATAACCATCATTTTTTTGTTTTAAGTTCCTTTCCATAAAGTGGGAGAATTTTTTCATGGGATTGAATAAGGACATAAGGAAATATACTTAATTTTCAAGTAGATTTTCATCCTTTAATATGTTTCTACCAAAAACTCATCTTTTTACAAATGATGAGTATTCAAGATGAATTTTTCACATCTGAAGTGCTAGAATAAACTTCTAGAAAATAACATAATCCATAAAATATGAACTATATATTTCTCCTATCTTTAGACATTAACCAAAACCAAAATGGTTTGTACAAGATCAGATAATCTAAAAAGGATAATATTTTAAAAAATAAATATTATTTCTAATCTCCAAAATTCAACAAACAAAACACAAAGTTCAACAAATACAATTAAATAAACAACTGTCCAAAAAATTATTCAATGTAAACCAAACTAATATTGGAACCCAAAACTTAGAAGTATTTAATCACATAGTCTTCTACAGTAAATATTAACATTTATCTCCAAATAACATTGACTACTCTTAATGTCTCATACTGAAGTGTAATTAACCTAATCACATATTCTCTATGATAGGTTAATCACTTACATAAATAACCCAAATAGCAATAAAACATAGATTCTTCCAAAATAAAATTTCAACCATTATTCCACAAATGAAATCCCATAGTATTCTATTTTCCTTAGGCATATAGTGCTTCCTCAAAATAAATAATGTCTTCCAAAATAATATTTATCACTTAATCACCAAAAAATTTTAATGCACTAAGGATATCCATTTGATAAAACATAAGATCCCAAATCAACTAATTATTGACTAATAAAATCATTTAACTAAAAATAATTAGTCACACTAACTAGGGACTTCACGTAGTCAAGTGGTTGGTGATAAATCCCAGTCGCACTTTGGTTGTGGGTTAGATTCCCACAACATTTTCTGACGTGATGGATTGTCAAATGGTCTGCATGTTGTCCTTTTTCAAAACCTATATTTTATAACATTCCCAAAATGAGATAAATTCTTCAAAATAACCATAACATAATTTAACCACAAATGTTATCTCATACCTCAAATTTTCATCCCAAAAATTAATAACCTTTAATTTTCCACAAGTTCAAGGATCATATAAACCCAAATGGTTATTTATAACTATATCCACAAAAGAGAAGATAATTCTTCCTCTAATAGAATTTTCACATAACAAACTGCAGGGTTACACATACAAGAGAAAAGTCTTACAAATTAATCCCATCAACAGAGAACACTAATACTTTTAAAAATTTCATCATATATTTATTTCAACATAGGTTTTTCCTTGACGAACAGGTTATCCTATAGAATAGGGCATTGAATCAGGTAATGCACAGGTCCCCTAAATTTATGGAAAATGACTGTAAATGGATTCTTGGGATCATTTTCATTTTCTTCCATAGTACTATTCATTTTTCCTCAGCAATTCTTTACTTTATATACTTCTTTACCACACATAAATCATATCTTAGTTCTATTGAGATACTTTCCGGGTTGTGTCTTTCCACATTTCTGGCATGATGGAAATTGAGATTTTGTTTCTCTATGGTCTCTACAGCTAGAGCTCTTATCATTCACCACCTTTCTCTTCTTTGTTGATTCCCGGAGTTGGTTAATATATATGTTGTTTATCATATTTTTGGAAAATTGATTCGGCATGAACATGATATCTTTTACACCTATCAATATTACATTTTTTTCTCATTTCCACCATCGTTCCCACCTTGTACATCATGTTCAATGTTACTATGACTTCCTAGGAATCTATCCATTGACTAAAACCAGAAAGCAGTGTGTGAATATCAATAGTTATAAAATCATTTAGAGAATATCATTACACCTTATTTTCAATATAAAACCCCTTAGAATTAACCAAGGTTATTTATTCTCATCTTATATTAAAATCATTCAAGTCAGTTTGTAATGAAAATGTGAATTATCCTAAGCATATCCCCTAAGAGTGTCGTAACTATGAGTGTAGAAAGGCTTGTTATTGTGCACCGGTTCCCATTTGAGTCTAGATGAAAGTGGGTTTTTTTAGGTTTTACCTCTAGGTACATCTGTGCTAGATCTGCCTCTACTAGAAGTTTTGGATGTTCTTATATACTAATCTTAAAAGTCTATATTAGGGTAATGTTCTCTAATGAGAGGTTTTCTAAATCTAGTTTCCATGTTTTATACTAAACTTTCTCTGATACCAACAGTAACACCCTAACCCTAGTTCGACAGAGTTGATGCATTATTACATATCATTAGCATGATCATAAGAGATAAAGTCTCAAAATACCGATTAGTTTAGTATCCTTGGAAGTACTAGATACATACATAAGTTTTACATTACATCATTAAATAAATAAAGACGACATTGTGTCCCCTTTGAACACACTTATATCCCATAGCCTATTACTGTTGGTTAATTATGACATAATTCATCACATCCTGGTAAAAATAAAACATAGAAAGCGGTGAGATCTGATGATCATTAAGGATATCAATATATCTGAAACATTCATAAACAAGCATAAACATTTAAGTCAATGTATAATACTAAAACACAAGCCTTTTAAACTTAAACTTCAGCATAATAAGTAAAATATAAATCAAATAAATCCATTTACTTCTTTACATGGATATTCTACTAGTTGAATAATCGCATGTAATATCAATAGCTAATTTCATGATGATGGACTACATAATGTTGGACATCATAACCACATAGACAAGGCCTCGTGCCAAGACTACAAATAAGATTTTGTCAAGACCTTGTGCCAAGACACTAGTTTGTCTCATGAGACCTACCGATGAATCGAGGAGCTATAGAGGGCTCCACCCATCACTTACTAAGTCCAATTCATTCCACATATGAAAAGGTTGAAACATAATCTAAACATTCGTATTAATACTAGTATATGAAATGTCAATATTTTAACCAAAAACCATGAATGGTATAAAAATAACCCATCCATAGTAAAACATAACTCATTTAATACAATATGGAAGATCTTATTATAATAAATTAACCTCAATTGATAATAATGAATGATATTGACATAGATAAAAATTATCATCAAAACTATTTGAGAGAAATATCCCCCTTTTTCTTGAAAACATTTAAAAGTATCAAAATTTATCAAGAAGCCGTTTAAAATAGATTTTTGAATCAAAGTTTCCCATACCACATTGAAACTTTTCAAAAGGAATATTAATTTTAAAACATAAATGTTTATATAAATAAATCCTTAAAACCATTTTTAAAACATGGACATTATTTAGAATGATTTAGAAGAATAAATTTTTAAAGCATTTAAAATGATATTTTAGTTAGAGTTCCTAACCAAATGAGAGATTCTTGAATAAAAATAATTGAGGTAATAAAAAATTTAAAATATCATGAGAATAAAGGGATTCATGATATACTATATCAAAGTAAAGTATATACACCATATAAAAGTGAATTGGTGCATAACAACAAAGAAGTCTCAATGGAATGTAAG
Organism: Viscum album; assembly: GCA_963277665.1. Taxonomy (NCBI): domain Eukaryota; kingdom Viridiplantae; phylum Streptophyta; class Magnoliopsida; order Santalales; family Viscaceae; genus Viscum; species Viscum album. Next base: position 1,057,989,628 of record OY728159.1, read on the forward strand.
TTGAGATGAAATCCATTATAAAGATTGTATCCTTAGGTTAAGGATAAATCAATGACATTATTATAGGTGAAAAATATAAATACACTCAATATTATTGGATATTTAGTGTAAAAAAATCATAAGACATTCACACATATTATTGTAAAAACAACACCAATGACTTGGATGTTTAACTCAATGAATAGGAAATTGAGTTAAGATTTCTCTTATCAAGTTCATATCGATGACTTGAGAATTTATTAATGGAGTGATTATTTGTGTCAAAATTATATCCACACAAAGGGGGGTGTATATTACTTCATAAATAAATAAATAGTGATTTCACGCATAATCATTGAGTAAAATAATCAATGAAGATTGCGTAAAACCCAATGAGTGGAAATTGAAATTAGAAATTTCATTACCGATTTGGTAACTTACGAAACATACACCCCATGAAAGAAGGATCATGAAATAAAGTTGTAAATACCCAAAAATTAAATTATATTACACAAAGAATACAATCATTGGTAGTACATACACCACACAAAAGTAAATAGTGGTAAATAAAGTATGAATCTCATGGGAATAAAAAGTGAGATGAAACACCCTTACCACATTGTAATCAATCGAGTCATTTGACCTAAAGATAATAACCTCCAAATGAATCACAAAATTCAATGAATATAAAGAGAATAATTATAATATATATCAAATGGTTGTAAATAATACACCACATGTAAGAATTAAGTGGTGAACAATGGAAATCTCACGGAATTAAAAGTGAGATAAGAAACCCCTTACCACATTGTAATCAATCGAGTCGTATGACCAAAAGTTAATAAGATCCAAATGAATTATATAATAACATGAATATAAAGATAATAATAATATATATCAAATTGCAGTAAATAATACACCACATGTAATAATTTAGTGGCGAATAATGGAAATCTCAAGGAATTTAAAGTGAGGTAAGAAACCCCTTACTACCTGTTCGAATTGACTTGTATATTCTCTCTTCTTCATGAATAAGAAAAATAAGTTAATTTCTAATTACTTAAGAATATTTTTTAAATTTATTATTCCTTTTATATCACTTATTATATTTCTATTACAATTTGTTAATTTTTTTGAGTTCATATCAGACATTTTGTCAATGTTCTTAACTTTAGTCAAAAATAAACTTGTTATAATTTCAAATTGTCCATGTGGTCAAAATTCCATTATCTACAGAATGATATTCATGATTTATATATGATATATTTCATATATATCTAGAATATATGTATTTATAATATTCAATATAATTTTGAGTTAAGAAATTAAATGCACCGTTCACGGAGACGGTAAGTCGTAGGTACGAATGAACACTACTTTCATTTATATTTTATATTTAAAGGAATGAAAAATTAATAATACATTGGTATATTATAATTAAATTATAATATAATATTATATATATGTTACATAATTTCATTAATTCCTTCCATTATATGTTCCATGTATGTCATGAATGAATCTTATCACCTTGAGGGGTGGTAGTCCAAACTTCCTCAAATGAAATTATCGTGTTTACACATATTGGAATGCATAAAGGTGTATTTGTAAATAAAAATTACAGAAGCATAGATAAAACATAAACATAATATATATAATATAAAAATATAGCACCATCATAATTTCCACCATAAGAGGTGGTAGGAGAATATTGAACCATCATCATTTTGTGAGGCAGTATTTTTCCGTCCACAAAAATAGTATGTTCTTTACCCATTAGACGAAGGTATGTGTAAGTGAATTTCGAATACTACTCATAAAAAAATCCTTGAATATTTAGGATAATTTTTTTAATATAAAATAAAGGAATAAAATGATTTTAGGGGGTTGGAGAAGTAAAATAAAAGAAAATAACTTAAAAGAAGACGTCACCTTTAAATATGGTAACTTTCTTTGGTTTGAACCAAAAGAGTTTTTTGAAGTACCTAACTTCTAAGGTAAGGATTTATGATGAAATATAGTTATTTAGGGAGGTTAATTGGGTATATTTAGGACAATACAAGAAGATTTAGAGGTGTGAGTAATGGGTTAGAGGTGATGGATTTTTATAATGGATAGGAGGGGCTCTTTAGGAATGTTTTAAAATATTATTTTGTTATATAATGATTTTCAGTTTCTAAAGTTCAAAAACATATTAAATTTGAAGATAATATGACTCTTTTTCGAAATAAAATCATCCAATAATAATTGGAAAGGTTTTTTATATTTTTTTAATCTTTATAATCTTATATATTTAAATCATTAATTAATGAAGTAAACACTGCATCACTATTATGTCATAAATAATTTTATTTATATGATGTATAAAAATTATAAGACAAATACCATGATTTAAGAAATATTTTTATCTTTCAAATGATTATTTATATTTGAATAGATAACTTATATAACCCCATGTAATAATTGATATATTAAAAGATATATGTTTATTTCATTTTTTTCATTACTTTAAATTAATTAATATAAAGTGTCATTATCACACTTAAGTGGCTCCATGGGGTCCCAAAATAGACCCAAGGATTTCCATATTTTTAAATGTTTCAAAAAATATTATTATGATACATTTTAGGGTAATTTAATATTATTATAATATTAGTTTTACCTTGAACTACCCTATTTACCTTTAACTATGGTAAATAAAAGTCAAAAGTTACTATTAACCAAAAAATATTTTCATCTTATTGAACAACATTTTACTTACTAATGACAAGTATGTATGTCAGGTTTTTGAGATTCAATTCACAAAAGCGGTAAAATTTCATTTAAATGAAAAAATTGGTTTTTAACTACTACTTAGTGTTTTCACTATTCATCAAAAAATGGATGTTTTCAGAAAAATACCAAAAATTCAAATTAAGATATATTTGAAATTATGAACTCAAAAATGATTTATATTTTACCAATTTTAAAACTTATAAGTTTCATTAATTAATTTAAAATTAATTCTCATTGTCAAAACAATAAGCGTGTTTTTAAGAAGTAATAAATATCAAAAGATTGACACTTTTTTATGTCCAATTTTGAAATTAAATTACTTAAAATGACCAACATTGGATTAAATGGTATAAATATAATCTAATTAAACTTTTAAACCAATTAAAAAATATAATATAATCATATAAATAAATTAGATTAAAAGGAAGTTTTGAATTAAAATACCATATTTTTCATTATTCATCAAAAAATGAATTTTATCAGAAAAATACCTAAAATTTACCCAATGTAAAATTTTATGTCCCAATTCTAAAGAAGAATTTTACTTTGCCAAATAGAACATATAAAAGTTAACAAAATTATATTTAAAAATGGTTCACCATCAAAAGGTAGTAAATCGACCTTTTAAATAATATTAATGTATTTATGATTAAAATTAGATTCATTCACAATTTAAGGCTCTAAATTTTATTGGATAAATATAAAAACATTTAAGAAACATTTTTAATCATAATATGGTTAGTTCTGTTTATTCCCGCCAATACAATGGCTATGTGTTAACTACCATTTAAAATAATAAAAATATTATATTATTTTTCGGTATAACTCAAAGTTGTGTGCAACATAAGATTTCAAAGAAACTATTATTGTGTATCGGGTATGCTATCGAACATAGAATCCCATTTAATGTAAAATTAATATTTAATTCACAAATATTAATAAATATGTAAATTTATTATTCTTTATTTACTTGGGATGTTACAGTCAATTACTGGGATACCTAATTCATGTATCCAAGGTCTTCATTGGAATACCTTATTCAAGTATCCCAAGATAGGTTAGATATGTTCCTCCCTATTTTGAGATACATCATGTATCCTAGGGAAGACCTGGTCATTTCCAAGTTTGACCAGGTTTTTTCTAGGATACCTAAATTAGGTATCCTAGTACAGGGAGCACCTAACAGGACCAATGATACCTGAAGTATCCTATTTCATACTATATATATTATACCAAGGTTATATGATTCATGTATCCTATGGATTTATTGGGGCTGCATTGGAGTGGTAATGTGGAGCTCAGGTAGACATCTCAAGGAAAGGAGTTGATGTTGATCTACTAGGACAATGGCACCTCGTGTCTGATATCGCCACAATGGGTTGGTGTTGGTGGTGTAAATGGATTTTATTGTTTTACCCTTGGCCTCATTTATATATAGCCAGTCATGTGTATCATAATAGACTAGAAGCATCTAGTACCTAAGTTCAACTATGCTTCCCGATACTCTAGTCAACCCAATAGCTCTAATCAATTACTAGGCCTTGGCCTTCTCCCTAATGTTATACCCCCAAACCAATGCCTCTAAAGGAAAAATCCAACTATTTCTACACTGTTAGAGTAGATTAATAAACATAAATGTTTCCATGATTGAGCGAACACAACCAAATGGTCATCTAAAACTCTTTCCAAACCACCTCATCTCATACAATTAACATAGTAGGTCAGATCTAATCCCCCAGACCACATAGTAAACCTATCACTTTTATTTTTTCACTTTTTATTCTATTTCAACCACCATTTCATTTGATTGGTGTGTTTCTAAGAATACCACTTGGGACTACATGCGTGGATGGAAAAAAATATGGCCACAGGTTTTCTATCTCACTAGAAGTATTGGTATTGAGATGGTGTAGGGAATTGGATAAATCATTTCCCCATTGGACAGTAGTCCTCACAGGATAACTTTCATTCCTTATTGGTATCATCTCTATCAGTATTGATACTTTTGGTATACAATGGAAGAAAACCCGTATTCTCATTTTGGGTTGATAATATGAGCCTTGAGACCTTCAATAATATATCATATAAGACATAGTCCAACTGAGTTCCTTTTAATGAAATAGTTTTTCAACATCAAAAAAAACCCCAAACCCACTCGATCCCATTGGAATTAATTCTAGAACACCACTGATGCACAACTACTAGTATGACCACCACTTATGTGATAAGAAACATGTGACAGTCACTTTGACCAATATTTCAATGATAATTATGCCACTTTGAGTACATTTTTTCAGATTCCCATGTTATAGTGTGAGATGAATTATTACTAATTTCATGATGGTCATTGAAAAACTAACTTTTGGAAATGAAATATTTTTGGTGTTCATGTTCTTTCCCTTGACTCAGTGTGGTGTCATTTGTCTCGTACCCATAGTATCGTCTGCAAAAAGAGTCATCCTGGTCGAAACTGGTCTAGTTGATGACCTGGATATAATTCAATCACAAAGACCCAATTTCTATTAGAATCATTATTGTATGGTGTACCAGATGCTATAGTATCCACACATTACTTTACCTTGGTGAAAGGTGTCAATTAGTAGGATAGGTCCATTCTGAGCACATCCATGAGTATCTATCATCCAATGACAGTGCCTTTGGCAATAGGGTGCATTGGATCAACTCATATCCCCAGCCAATGAAAATGATATGATTTGAGAATTAAATAACCCAAATCAGACAAGATTCATACTCGATGTCGTAGTAGTAATAGTAGGTGAATACCAACTACCTATGGTGTGACAAAAAACATTAGTACTCTACTCTAATAGTGCCCACCTTTGATATCATACCTCGTGACCTTCAGCAGGTTAATTGGATAATAGGGGTATTTTTGTTCTGTAAATTGGGTTCAGTCATGAAGATGGTACCTTTATCTAGTTGATAAGTACTCTACTCTTATAGTCGATCATTAAGCCCTCATTTCTACCATGTATGTGGTAGTTGATAGAATCCATACTCTACCATGTGATCGTATTGGATAACTCCCTGGGATTCTACCTCACTGTATAAGAATATAATTTTAATGCATTATTCTACACTAGATAGCTACGAGAATAACATGTATCATGAATACGGTGGTATTCATTTACACCATTGGATTTTCCAAGTGATACTAGAACATGGTGGTCTTGAGCCACCATGGTTAGTATTGAATTGATCTTCTTATGTGGTGGTGTTTGATGGTCAGTCCCCTTCTTTTTACTAGATCATCGATCTATGATTCTATAGCATCTAGGGGATTGTTGGTAAGATGAAAGTGGAAAATAGGTGAAATGTGGAAATAATCAACATAAAATCATGCCTTATCACTCTAAATTTACTTGCCTTTGGTTCAGGTAATCCACTAAGAGGCTCCCTGATTGCCTAAAAACCATTCATAGAAAAACAAAAAGGTGGTTTCCATCTCAAATACTCGAATACAATCATCCACCAAGAGGATACATGGTGTGGTGTGGGATATGAGTCGGTGTTCCATCCATGATACTCCAATGGGGACTACTATGTTGAAGACATCACATCACCACTCAAGGGTACTAATGCAATAAAAGTAGGTAATGACCCTTATCTTTACAATAATCTTATCAAATAGTGGTTGGTTATAGTAGGAGTTGAACCTATGGAAATTGTGTTAAAATCCCAATTCTCTACCTACTGAGCTATACACCCACATCACCTCATGGAACTGGGTGTCTATGTAGGATGGTTTAGGAAAGATAGGGAACACCATATAAAACCATTACCATATAAACACTTGGCATATATGGTATGACCTCATGTTTTGTTGGCATAACTCATATTGTTTATAGTTTAAAATTTCTTGTTGTATCGATCACTCATATCAATCATTGTTGATCAACTGTATGAAAACAGGATGATTCCATTAGATATTTGGAATTCTCAAATATTAGCCATGGTCCCTTAAAATATATTTTCCTTTTTTACTATCCTAGTAGAGATATTTATAAACCAACTTGATATTTTTCACCCCCAACCCCTTCAGTTAATCAATTCTCAGTACGTTGCATGATGATCTAGATTCCCACCCCCTAGCTACAACTCGTTGGCCCGAGGTTTCAATGTTTTAATTTTCATTTGATCGAACTATATCCTAGACACTCCACCCATATTTTAATTCCCATATAGTCTTGTAGATGTGGAAATGTAAGTATCTCATGTGTATGAAACTATCACTCGGATTCCCATCTTTTTCTTCATTGATATGGGAAAAATTTGACACACTTGTTTATTCTAGTCACTAAATCAGATCAATCAATGGTTTTGGATCACATCAGTACTCTACTCTAACAGTATACACTATATGTGGCTTCACTTCTTGAGTACACTACCAGAGAAACATTTATTAGTGCGTTATGGAAGATGTTCCCTCATATACCACTGATTTCTAATTTCTTTGATCATCAGGATTGGATCGACGATCTCATCCAATGAGTATGAAAGAGAAAAGGATGGGATAAAAATTAAAATTGGTATGATACTATGAAAGATAGTCTAAAGCATCTTGAGAGTAGTTCCATGAATGATCCACTATTTTTGTAGTCCCTTGAGAAAGGGGAATATTTACAAATCTTGAGAAATCATCTATAAAATGAACCAGAAGATCAGAAATAGGAAGTGACATATATAATTATGTAACTCAATTATCCCATGAATGATTGGTGTGTCTTTCTCTTGTGATCATAATTTCTATGGTTGAGCTACATCATAAATAGTATCTAGTTTAGTGTCATCTATGTTCATTTTTTTACAGTGTAAACAGATAAAGGGTGTCTATCACTGTTGTCTCATTTCACCTAGACACCTCAAATCATAAAATTCAACCACTGGTATTGGGGTTGATATTTCTATTACTTATATATTATTCAATAAGGAGATTCATTTGAGGTGTACTCAGTTTGAGGAGTTGATTCTTCTAGCTTATCATTTCATTGTCCCTATTATGCTGGAAGTATCTCAGAATTGGACTTTTATTGGGATACATGTGGTGTCCCAGGTATTCCCAGGTCTAACCTATCTTGGGATAACTGAATTAGTTATCCTAGTGTTGGGAGTACCTAGAAGGACCAGGTGCTCACTAACCAAGGAGTGCTTGGCCATTTCCAAGATGTCATGACCAGGGATGTACTGAGTAGACCTAGTAATTTTTAGTTTATTCTCAGTGATCCAATGAGCCACTAGATGTTTATGACTCCATATAGGTCATTCTATGATTCTTAAAATAGACCATCCATGAAAATAACATGGTTTTTCTCTAAGTGTTGACTCATTCAGTGGTAATTTTTAGGTCCAATCACCCTCAAGTGTTATACACCTATCACCATCAATCACATTCAACATATCCTGGAGTTGAGACTTCATACCACAAAACTATCAGAGTATTGTATTGAAGAACCACCATCATATTTTCTCCCCACTGAGCATGGTGTTTCATAGAATGTGTACAAACCATCCATTACATTTCAATCATTTCACTCACCCTTAATGTAACTATGTCATCAAGTTGGTATAATGTAGATAATGGACATTGATGGGATTTTGTGGCTATTCTTGGATTCATCAAGAAACAACCTTTAACATGTCCTTGATCAGTATGGTATAGGTAGTAATGGTCATATCAACATAGTCAGTATAATATAGGTAGTAAAGTTGGTAGTGATCCTTTCATAGAGAAATATGAATTCATCCTTGAGTATCAGATCATTCACTATTGCACTATACCTAGATATTGAGATATCTAGTTGCTTTGACCATATGTAGCTTCCTCTAGTAAGTCGCAAACCCAAAGATAATTCCTTCCAAAGGGTTTGAATGAAAAATACCTTGCCTAACATATTATATCTATCTAGCCAATCGATGAAGTGATTTCTTATAATATGTGACCAGTTTTCTTCTTTACCTCAAGTGTTAAACCATCGAGCCTATTTAGATTGAAAGGCCAACCATCTCTAAAGCGATGTTTAATTTATATCTCATATTTCACTATTAGATCAATATGAATTCAATCAAATAATTCATAAATTAGAACATATAGTACCATTAGGTATAGTTAAATATCTAATGGATGATGTGGTGGTTGTTTCAGAACATTCGTAAGTTGGGTACCTAAATTGAGAATAGCCTGAGTCGCATCATCCATGATTAAACCAAATGGAGTAAGGGATAAAAATTCTCGATATTGTTCCAATTCTAGTTTTTAACCACCACATACTTGTTTCATATCTTTCACTTAAGAGAATGAGAGAACTCGACTTTCTAATAATACAACGTTGATTTCTAGGCACATACCTTGATAAAAGAGCTCTATGTTCTAACAGATTTTTCCTTGAGTAAATGGGATCACCTTGGTGGTAATATAGGTTTTGACATATATTTCTAGTGTTTATATAATGTGAAGGGTGTTCAGGCTACCCACACCAATATTTTTTAATCGTTTAGCTTCTAGTTATAATAAATAGTATTGTAAATACAAAACATCACATAGTAATACTTCACGGCCTAGTGGTTGGTGTACCAATAATGCTATTTTTTGACACACAACTACCTATTTTAAAAGACGGTTACATATGATCACAATGTTCATTCCATGATCATTAAAATATTCCCTCATTTCACACCCAAAATTATGTTCACGAAATTGAAGTGGAGTAGGATCTAAAGTGGAAGCAGCCACAAAAATGGAATACCCCATGCTAGAAGCATCCAAGAGTAATTGAATGACTTGGAAACCATTGAGTATTTCTTTCCTATAGTTACATTGACATAATAGATCTTGTTCCATTTCAAATTTTTGGTGTTTACTTGCTTTTTTTAAATCATGGTATCGAACACAATGCTAGTTTTTACTATTTCTTAGGCCCCAATGATGAGTTAATATTTCTAATGACTGATAATCATCAGGCTATCCACCGCTTTGAGACAAGTTTGCATTGTCATGTGAACCAGTTGAGGGTCAATAATTCCAGGACCATTAAATTTGACACATCTAGTATCATATTCCTAGTGCATAATTCAGTTAATGTAAATTGGAACACACCAAGCATTAATAACATGACCCAACTAGCACATCCTCAAAGGTATATCCATGACCGAACTAGTGCACTTGAATTAATCTACTTATTTCAAGGTGGTATCGAACCCCCAAACCACTATATTTACTATATTGGGATCCAGATTCATTGTTATGCCTTTCACACCACAAGAAAACTGGAAACTTTCACCACATTTTAACTGATACAGCTCAGATACACATGAAACTCCATCCCCATAGCCCAATACTAGCCCATTTGTTTCCACAATTTGGGTACTCATTGTGTCCTTTAGGTGCATTCAACTCTCTAATACACTTTTCATTTCATCATAGTGGGTTGGTTTGACTACCATTGAGCATTCTATGTGATACCCTGACCCCAGTTACCCAGATTCGGTGCATTATAAAATAACATTGGCATGATTACAAGGGATCAAATCCCGAAAGACCGACCAGTTTAGTAGAATTGGAAGTACTAGTTACATTCATGAGTTTTAAATTAAATTATAAAATGAAAAGCAACAAGAAAATTGTCTCCATTGACCACATTAATATCCCTTAAACTATCCCTAAAATTCAGTCATAATATACTTCTTCGTATCCTGGGAACAATAAAACATAGAAATGGGTGAGCTCAGATGCACAGTAAGGATAAAAATAGAGTGGAAACTTTCATAAATAAGCTTAAAAATTTAAGGTAATGTATAAGACTAAAACAAAATCCTTTTAAACATAAAATTCAGTATAATATTGAAAGGATAAATCAAATAATTCCATTTACTTATTCACATGGATATTCTACTAGTCGAATAATCACATGTAATATCAATATCCAATTTCATAATAATGGAATGCATAATACCAAACTTAATAACCACATAGTCAAGGCCTCATGCTAAGAAAAAAACAAGATTTTGTCAAGGACTTGTGCCAAGACACTAGTTTGTCTCATGAGACCTACCAATGTATCAGGGAGCTATAGAGGGCTCCACCCGTCACTTACTAAGTCCAATACATTCCTCATATGAAAAGGTTTAAACATAACATAAACATTCGTATTAAAACTAGCTTACGAAATGTCAATACTTAATCTATAAACCATGAATGGTGTAAAAATAACACATCCACAGTCAAACATATCACAAAACCTTTAATACAATATGGAATATTTGTATCATAATAAATAAACTTCAAACAAGCTTAAAATCCATCAAAGGATGTTGACATAGATTAAATCAAAACTTTTTAGAAAAATATCTCTTTCTATTTTGAAATAGTTTAAGTCATATAATTATAAAAGAAAACATTTATTTTCAAAACATTCTTATAATCATGTTTGGGATGCTTCAATGATGTTATAACAGCAAAAAATAGATGCACTTGTCTTATAAGTTAAAAAAAGACATTCTTACCAAAATTTTGTCAAAAAGGTCATAAAGTATCTTTTTTGGAAAACGACAGAAATATTTACTTCAAAAAATATATGGTCAAATAAGGGTATAAATGACTTTAACCCATAGTCTAGTAAATAGTGAAAATATTTTAAATTACATTTTTAAGAAAACATGGAAGTTGATGAAAAAGAGTTCTTAGTAGACACTTATGTATTAACAACCTTGGATAAGTAAAGAGGTTGTAGAATTAACCCTTACCTTGTACTTTTCCTTAGTTGATGGTATGTTAACCTACGTTATAATAGTTAAAACATTGTTATTAAATGATAAAAGAACTATATATATAAATATGATATCATATGTGATCCTATAATATTTCTTTCTTAATAATATTTCAGTAGTATCATCATTTCAGGTGTTAACCGATTAATTTTCCTTTATATGATTGGTTACATAAGCCATGTTTGTTATGGATAGGATGTATTTGATTCATATAAATAATGATATTATGTTCATAAATATTATTTTTAATCATAAAATGAAAATTATTCTTGAATGATTGTGATGGGGAATGAATCTCATTGCATTTGTGGAGACTGTAATCCATACGTATGCACAAGTGACAATATCCTTATATTGATGGTGAAATCATATGTAATTGGATGGTATATAATATATACAGAATCATTAACCAATTATATTTATTATTTACATCAGTTATACTCATTTTTATACCCATCCAAATAATGACGTGTTTGAATAACAAACTACACCACGATGTGGAGATGGTAAGCCGTAAGTACACAAGTATGGTGACTTTGTCATTTATTGGATTGATAGAATAACGAATATGGTTGTACCATATTAATAATAACAAAACAATATTTATAAGGTATTGGAGTTATTATTTTGGTATGGAAACAATAAAGAAATAGGAAGTGTAAGAAGAAAATAACTTCAAAGAGGGTGGTGAAATTATTACCTCTTCTTTAGGTGTTTCCTTTGAGTTGATCAAAATGGATCGTTAAGATGGATTTCTGATCAAATTAAGGACTCTAGGTTGAAGTGAGGGAAGTTGGAAAGGTATTTGGTCAGGGTTTAGCCGAGCCAAATGGCTTTTGAGGTGTGAAATTAAGATAAGGGGAAGTACCCTTTTATAAGAGAGGTCAAGGTCACTTTAGGAAAACCTTAAAATATTATTTTATAATAAAATCATTTTCAGTTTCTAATGGCTGAAAAATAATTTATTTTAAAAAGAAGGTGGGTATGGGTCGAAAAAACCTCAACAAATATGTTTTAGATATGTTTAGGTCACCATATTAACCTTATCTTCTATATTTAACTCTTAGTTAAATACTTTCGCATTTACCATGTCTCTTTATATTTTTATATTTTATGGTTAATAAACTTACTATAACAAGCCACGTGAACCCAAATTGGTTAATTATTAATATATATAACATTATGTATGTCTTTTTTAGAACATTATATTTTTAGTAATATTATATCAATTAATAATATTGTATTTGTTTTAGAAAATCAATTATTTCATTTTTGATACTATTTAGTATTTGATTTTTTTGAAAGCCATAAAAACTTTATCACTTTGAATAAAATTTATTTAATTAACTATAACATGTCATATTAACCTATAAAATTATTTTAATTCAATAGAAGTCTCGATTTAAATTTATTTGTATATTTATAATATCAATTATTTTAATATTTCATTATTAATGTAATTACTGCATCATCATTGTGTCATATATAAATTAAATTATTTAACGCCTAAAAATTATAAATAAAATACCATTATGATGAAAATCTATTTAGATTTATAATGAATATTTATATTAGAATTTATATTTTGTATAACCCTATATTAATTATGTTTTAGTAATTAAACATTGAATTTAACACTTTTAACTCTTCTTTAAATAAAATAATAATAAATGTCCTAATCTTATCCAAGTAGACCAAAAGGGATCATATTTTATTCCTAATGTTTTTGTTGGTCGAATTACACTTATCCAAGAGAATTAGGATGTGTGTTAGGGTAATTATAATATCATTTTTCCCTTTAATTACCCTATTTACATTTAACCATGGTAAAAAAAAGTCAAAAGTTACTATTCAGCAACAAATATTTTCATCTTATTTAACCAAATTTTACTTACTGATATTAATCAGGTCTCTCAGATTTTTTAAATTCAACTCACTGAAGCGATAAAATTATGTTTTATGAAAATTTTAAAATGCTCCTAGAAGGTGGGTAAAAGACTGTAAAAAGTTCAATAAATTTTTATCTATGTAAACTTATTATAAAATGAATCCAATGAATTACATTGAACGTATATGGGTATTATGTATCTATTTTTACCTTAAATAAATTAAAATATAATAACTAATTATTTAAATAAAAATTCAGTTTTAAATAATAATGCAGTGTTTTTCACTATTGATCATAAATTGAAAGTTTTCATAAAAATACCAAAACTTCACCCTGAGATAATTTTGATATTCTGAATTCAAAAATGAAGTCAATTTTGAAAAATAAAATTTATAAAATTTTAAAAAGTGGGTATTACTATTCATAATGGCTTGTTTTATTGGTCATGGTGTGTTAAAACTTCAAGTTGCGTACAACGCAAGCTACTACATTATTTGAGTCGTCTGGTTTCTCAACACTTTTTATCTAGTATCAAGAATTATGATAGGATCTTCACAAAAATACTAATTGGGTTCCAGTTCTAATTCTTCATAGGTGAGTACATGCATTGGTTCATGCATGTATTTTCTCAACAGTGATATGTGGAATACATCATGAACATTGGAGAGACTTGGAGGCATTTCTAAACGATAATATACAACTCCAATTCGTTCTAGAATTTTGAAAGGTCCAATGTACCTAGGATTCAATTTACCCTTCTTACTGAAACGTATAACACCCTCCATGTAGATACTTTCAAGAAAACATGGTCTCCCTCTTGAAATTTCCAATCCTTCCTTCAGTTATCGGCATAACTCTTTTTCCTACTTTGGGCTGCTTTGATGTGGGTTTGGATAATCTTCACTTTTTCCATTGTTTCCTCAACAAGTTCTGGGCCTACGATTTTTCTTTCACCAACATCATCCCAACAAGTTGGTGTGTGACATCTCTTTCTATATAATGCTTCACATAATGCTATTTGAATACTTGAATGGAATCTATTGTTATAGGAAAATTCTACCAGTGGTAAATATTGATCCCACATACCTTGAAAGTCAAGTGATAAAGATCTCAACATGTCTTATAATTTTTGAATAGTCCGTTCTGATTTTCCATCAGTTTGATGGTGGTAGGAAGTGATCAAACGAAGTTTAGTATCCAGGTCCTTCTGAAAACTTTTCTAGAATCTTGATGTAAGATGGAGATCACGATCAGAAACAATCAACAGTGGTACACCATGAAGTCTTACAACTTCATTAATATATAGTCTTTATAGGTGTTCATGTGGTAAATCTTCTCTTATAGCAAGAAAATGGGCTGACTTGGTATGACGGTCAACAATGACCCATATTGCATCATTCCTTCTAGGATTCTTTGGTAACCCCATGAAAAATTCCATCGTAATATTATCCCATTTCCACTCAGGTATGGGAAGAGGTTTCATGACTCCTCTAGGATGTTTTCTTCCAGCTTCAACATATTGAGAAACCATACATCTTGACACATAGTCAGTAATCTCTCTCTTCATGTTGTCCCACCAAAAATGTTCCTTCAAATATCTATACATCTTGGTGCTCTGAGGCTGTATAGAAAAATTAGAGCGATGAGCATCATCCAAAAATTCCCTTTTTATATAAGGTATATCCAGAACACAAAGTCTCTTCCCAAATTTCAAAATTCCATCTTCATATATGAAGTCACTCAATCTCCCATCATTCACAACTTTAATCTTCTTTTAAAACTTCTCATCATCTGGATGATAACATTTTATCCTTTCTAGTAAAGATGGTTTGGCAACCATTTGAAAATGTATTGATATTTCACCTTCCATGGTTATTCCCATATCCATCATTACTAGATCCATGAATATAGGATCCCTTTTAACTCTCATCTTGTTCAAAACTCCATGTTCTTTTCTATTCAAAGCATCATTCACATTATTTGCCTTCCCCCAGTGGTAGTTTATTGTGTAATAATAATCCTTGAGTAGTTCAAGCCATCTCCTTTGCCTCATGCTGAGTTCTTTTTGTGGGAAATATACCTCAAAATTTTTGTGATCAGTATAAATATCACCATTTTCACCATATAGATAGTGTCTCCATATCTTCAGAGAAAATATTAAAACTAATAACTCAATATCATGAGTGAGATAGTTTTTCTCATGAAATTTTAGCTGTTGTGATGTATTGGCAATCACTCTATCATTCTGCATAAGGATACAACCAAGTCCTTTCTTTGAAGCATCACTATATATAACTAACTCATTGTTCTGTGATGGTAGAGTCAAGATAAGATCATTGACTAGTATTCTTATCAATTCTTCAAAAAATTTATCACACTCTTTTTTCCAAACAAATTAAACCCCTTTATGTGTGAGTTTGGTTAATGGGTTAGCCAAACGGGAAAAATTTTGGATGAAATGTAGATAAAAACCTGTTAAACCAATAAAACTGCATACCTCAGTTATACTCATCAGTGCTGGCCATTCTTGGATTTCCATGGTCTTTAAAGGATCAACAGAGATTCCATCATTAGAGACATTATTGTCATGAAAATAAATCTCTTGAAGATATAATTCACACCTGCTAAACTTTCCATATAATTCATTTCATCTAAGAGTCTTTAGAATAATGCTTAAGTGATTTTTAGGATCTTCGTAACTTCTGGATTATACCAAGATATCATCAATAAATACCACTATAAATTAATCAAGATATTCCTTGAAAACTCAGTTCATTAGATCCATGAAAATAAAGGGTGAATTAGTCAGTCCAAAAGGCATTACTATAAACTCATAATGCTCTTACCTGGTTCGAAATGCTATATTTGGAATGTCATCCTTCTTCACGCACAACTGATGATATCATATTAATGATCAATCTTTGAGAAATATTTAGCTCCCTGAAGTTGATCAAATAAATCATCAATGTGGGGTAGGGGAAACTTGTTCTTTATTATTATTGCATTGATCTCCCTGTAGTCAATGTACAACCTCATAGATCTGTTTTATTCATAAAAAAGGTACAATGGATCCCCATAGAGAAACAATAGGGAAAATAAATATTTTATTACTCAATTCCTCTAGTTGTTTCTTTATTTCCACTAATTCTACAGTGGCAATTCTATAAGGGTTCTTCATTATGGGCCTTGAACTAGGAATTAAATCCATGGAAAACTCAATTTCTCATTCGAGAGGATGTTAAGGAAAATCCTATGGAAACACATCAACATATTCTTGTAGAATAGGTAGCTCCTTTATTCAAACATTGTTTTCCTTTCCCATAATTATTCCATTATCTTCCTCCCTAATAATTTAATTTAATAGATCTACTGGGGGTGAATCTAGATAAGAATTAGGTGGTGATGTTTCCGCTCTAAAAATAAGGTACTCCTTATCATCATCAAAAATTGTAACCTCCTTCTCCTTACAATAAATTTTTGCATCACGGTCCAAAATCCAATCCATTATGAGGATTATATCAAATTCAATCATGGGTATGATGATGAGGTCAGCAGAAAAAGAACATTTATATGCTCTAATGGAAACTGATTCACAAAACATTGTAGCAATGATACTTCCCTTAAGAGTTTTGAATAACAACTCCCTTGTTAAATAAAAGTGGAAATATCTAATTTTATTAGCAAACTAGGAAGATATGAAATAATGTGATGATCCAGAATCAAATAAATCATTTTATAAACTTGAGGAAACCTTTAAATTATCTACCTCCACATCTTTCAGAGCTTCAACCTCAGCAGTAGTGATCTCATAAGCTTGGACTTGATCCCTTGGCATTTTTTTAGGTAAGTTTCCCTAATGCTTAGGAAATTCGTTTTCATAATTCCCCCATTTGTCTACAATTGTACCATTCAACATTGATAGCCTCTTTTTTTCCCTTGCAATCACGAGCTTGGTGGCCTTTTTCACCACACCTGTAATAGACTCCCATTCCCTTTAGGCAAGTATCGGGGTGTTTCTTCCCACATTTATTAGAGGATAGATATTCAAATTTTCCCTTATTCCCCTTATTTCCATTTCTAGAGTTTTCAACAGATATCTTCTTCTCTTTATTTTCTTTAAAGTCGTAAGACTTAGATAATTCCTTTTAAGTCATGATAGCGCATTAGACAATATCTTCTTACAATGAGAATGATTATGAGACTAATGCTCGACGGATAAATGGTTTTAACCTATAAAATAATAGATCAACATTACTCCTTAGATTATGTATATAATCTGATGCATGCCTTTCTAACCTTGTAATGTTAGCCTCATGGTTTGCGACATTATCATCCCCCTTTTTCCTAATACTTAGAAATTATCTTTCCATATCTGCTCGATGGTCAGGAGGAAAGTATTTTTCTAAGAAAATATCTTTAAACTCCCTCCATTTTATGTTGAATACTTCTTCATCTTCCTTTGTGTTTTTGTATTAATGAACACCATTGATTTTCATCTCATGTGAGGTAATAAATTTCCATGACAACTTTTTCCCTTTCGCTACTCCCCAAATAATGAAATATTTTATTTAAGGAACTTATCCATTACACATATATTAATGTATTTGTAATTACATTGAATGTTTATGGTTGTTTCCTCATGAATTTATCTAACATGGATCCTCTACATTGTGGATTAGGGTTCTCCATACGGGTAAGGTTATTATTCATAACCTGAGTGAGTTGTCTTAGTATGGTGATAAGCTGATCAGCACCAGTTACATCAGCAGCTCCACTATAATTATCTTGAGTAGGAGGACAGTCCCTACATGTATTATGTGAATTGATACAGTTTTAATTCCTTCCACTAGGTGTTATTTATAAAAAATTACATAGAGTAGATTAGTTTATGAATCACAACACATAATTCCAAACATGTAAAACAAATAACATAAATTGAACTGTTTATGGATATAATCCATAATGATAAACAAATGTTTTCTTTGAAGAGGTAAATACTCATAAATCCTTCATAATGGTTTTTAAATAAAATGTGAATTATCCTAAGAATATCCCATGGTAGTGTCGTGACCAAGAGTGCAACAAGGCCCATTGTCGTGTACCATGATACCCTGGGTCATGCCCAAAACTCCTTGTTGAAGTTTTCACTACTAGGTACATCTATACCAGAACTACCTCTACCTAATCATATTTAGACAGGGATGTTTTGCTTAGAAAATACACAAAATCTACATATTATAAAAATTTTAGGAATTTCTTCTATACTAATCCTCAAATTCTATCTTTGGGTAATGTGATCTAATAAGATTTTATCTAAATCTAGAATTTCTAGGTTTGTACTAAACATCCTCTGATACCAACTGTAATGCCCTGACCACAGTTACCCAGAGTTGGTGCATTATTATATAACACTAGCATGATCACAAGGGATCAAATCCCAAAAGACCTATCGGATTAGTAGCCTTGGAAGTACTAGATACATTGATAAGTTTTACATTACATTATAAAATGAAAAACAATAACAACATTGTCTCTATTGACCACATTAATATCCCTTAGACTATCCATGAGGTTTAGTCATAATATACTTCTTCACATCCTAGGAAAAATAAAACCTAGAAAGGGGTGACTTCAGATTCTCAATAAGGATAAAAATGTAGCAGAAACATTCATAAATAATCATAAACAATTAAGGCAATGTATAAGACTAAGAAAAAAGAATTTTAAACCAAAACATCAGAATAATATGGAAAATATAAATCAAATAATTCCATTTACTTATTCACATGGATATTCTACTAGTCAAATAATCACATGTAATATCAATATCAAATTTTATAATGAGGGAATGCATAATGTCAGACTTCATAACCACATAGTAAAGGCCTCATGCCAAGACTACAAATAAAATTTTCTCAAGGCCTTGTTCCAAGACACTAGTGTGTCTCATAAGACCTACAGATTCATTGAGGAGCTTTAGTGGGCTCCACCCATAACTTGCTAAGTCCAATTCATTCCTCATATGAAAAGGTTTAAACAAAACATAAACAATCGTATTAAAAATATCATACAAAATGTCAATAAATTATCCATAAACCATGAATGGTGTAAAAATAACACATCCATACTCAAACATATTACAAAACCTATAATAAAATATAGAAAATTTGTATCATAAAAAATCAACTTCAAACAGGCTTAAAATCCATCAAAGAATGTTGACATAGATGAAATAAAAACATTTTAGAGAAATATCTCTTTCTATTTTGAAATTATTTAAAAGTCATATAATAATAAAACAAAACATTTATTTTGAAAACATTCTTATTATCTTGTAAGGGATGCTTCGACGATGTTATAATGGTAGAAAATAGTTTCACCCGTTGTATAAATTAAAAAAAATTCTTACCTTAATTTTGTCGAAAAGGACATAAAGTACCTTGTTTGTAAAACCACAGAAAGATTTTTTTTCCAAACATATATGGTCAAATAAGGGTATAAATGACTTTACCCATAGTCTAGTAAATAATAAAAATGTTATGAATTACATTTTTAAGAAAACATGGACGTGGATGATAATTAGGCCCTAGTAGATACTTATGTATTAACAACCTCGAATAAGTAAAGAGATTGTAGAATTAACCCTTACCTTATACTTTTACTTAGTCTATGGTATGTTAAAATCCTGTATAACAGTTAAAACATTGTTATTAAATTATAAAATAACTATATACATAAATATTATATCATATATGATCCTATAATATTGCTTTTTTAATAATATTTCAGTAGTATCATCGTTTCAGGTGTTAACTGATTTGTTTTCCTTTATAAGATTGGTTATGTAAGCCATGTTTGTAATGGATAGGATGTACTTGATTCATATAAATAATGATATTATGTTCAAAAAAATATTTTTAATCATAAAATAAAAATTATTCTTGAATTATTATGATGGGGAATGAATCTCATCGCGTTCGTTGAGATGATAATCTGTACGTATGCACGAGCGACAATATCATTATATTTATAGTGAAATAGTATGTAATTGGATGTTATATAATATATAGAGAATCATTAAAATTTTATATTTATTATTTTCATCAGTTATACTCATTATTATACCCATCCAAATAATGAGTTGTTTGAATAACAAACTACACCACGACGTGGAGACGGTAAGCCGTACGTACACATGTATGGTGTCTTTGTCATTTATAGGATGGATAGAATAAAGAATATGGTTATACCATATTTATAATAACATCACAATATTTATAAGGTACTGGATTTATTATTTTTGTATGGAAACAACAAAGAAAGAGGAAGTGGAAGAAGAAAAGAACTTGCAAGAGGGTGGTGAAATTTTTACCTCTTCTTCGGGTGTTTATTTAGTTGATCACAATGGCTCCTTAGGTTGTATTTATGAGTAAATTATGGTATATAGGTTGAATTGAGGTAATTTGGGAAGGTATTTGGGCAGGTTTTGTCCAAGAAAAATGGCTTTGGAGGTGTGAAATTAAGAGAAGGGGAAGTACCTTTTTATAAGAGAGGTGAGGGTCACTTTAGGAAAAGCTTGAAATATTATTTTATGATAAAATCTTTTTCAATTTCTAATAGCTTAAAAAAGATTTATTTTGAGAATAAGTTAGGGATGATTCAAAAACCTCTCAAATAATATGTTTTATATAGGTTTAGGTCACCATATTAACCTTATCTTTTAGATTTAACTCTTAGTTAAATAGTTTGACATTTACCATGTCTCTTTGTATTTTTATATTACATGGTTAATAAACTTACTATAAAAAGCCAATAGAACACCAAGTGGTTAATTTTTAATATATATAACCTTATCTAAGTCCTTTGGCAAAACCATATGTTTTTAGGAATATTATATCAATTAATAATATAGTATTTGTTTTAAAAACTCAATTATGTCAATATTGACACTATTTAGTATTTGATTTTTTTTAAAGCCATAAAGACTTTATCACTTAGAATAAAATATATTTAATGAACCCTAACATGTCATATTAACCTAGAAAATATTTGTAATTCATCAGAAGTCTCAATTAAAATTTATTTGGATATTTATAATATCAAATAGTTTATTATTTTATTATTAAGGTAATTACTGCATCATCATTATGTCATAAATAAATTAAATTATTTATTGAATAAAAACTATAAATAAAATAACATTATTTAGAAAATATTTTTATATTTATAATGAATATTTATAGTCAAATTTATCTTACATATAACTCTATATTAAAAATGGTTTATTTATTAAACTTTGAATTTAACACTTTTAACACTTCTTTAAATAAAATAATTATAAATGTCATAATCTAATAAAAGTGGACCAAAGGGGATCATATTTTATTCCTAAGTTTCTCTTTGTTATAACTACACTTATCTAAATGAATTAGGGCATGTGTTAGGGTAATTATAATATCATTTTTACTTTTAATTACCCAATTTACTTTTAACGGTGGTAAATTAAACTCCAAAGTAACTATTCACCAAAATTATTTTCATCTTATTGAACCACATTTTACTTTCTAATATTAATCGTGTCTCTTGGATTTTTGAAATTTAACTCAAAGAAGTGGTAGAATTAAGTTTTAAGCAAATTTTCAAATGCTCCTAGAAGGTGGGTAAAAGATGGTAAAAAGTTCAATAAAAGTGTATATATCTAAACTTATTATAAAACGAATCCAATTAATTAAATTGAACATATATAGGTATTATTTATCTATTTTTATGTAAAATAAATTAAAATAAAATAACTAATTATTTAAAGAAAAAGTCGGTTTTAAACAATAACGCTGTGTTTTTCACTATTCATCAAAAATTGAAAGTTTTCAGAAAAATACCAAAAATTCACCCTAAGCTAATTTTGATATTCCATCTCCAAAAATAAAGTCCATTTTGAAAAATAAAATTTATAAAATTTCAAAAAGTGGGTATTACTACTCATAACGGCTAGTTTGATTGGTCGTGGTGTGTTAAAACTCCAAGTTGCGTACAATGCAAGATACTACATTATTTAAAGGGAAAAATACCATGGAAGCTTGGAGTGTTACATTATAATATATATGAACCTTTCCTTTGAGATATTGGTCCTTATATTAAAATAAATAAAGCTCAACATGTTCCATCCCATTATCCCCATGATGGATAGGGGTCAATGCTAGGTGTACGAGTTGAGTCAATGGAAAATGACTATCACATAAGGTCAAGAATGACTCAAATCAAGCATATAATGCACACAATATGGTTTTTGTCTACCATGTGTGACTGTTGTAGAAAAACATGCTCATTTTTTCATTTCAAGTAGATAGAAACAAATTGAGTAGCATTCATATGTGGATCATTCCCACCGTTCTTAAAATAGTTGAGGTCCAATCACAACCTCATTAATTGGTTCTATAAAACCTAATATCTTAGCTATATAGAACCTATAGACATATATATCTAGTGTCTATAGAATCTATAGTGGAAAGGTTGGAGGTAATAGTGATAGTGGTTGAACATAGAGATACTGGTACTAACAAGGTAGGATGCTTCGGTCCCGTCACCATTCCCGGGTCTGACCACACTCTAATGCGGTGGAATTCACAACCTTAGTAGTTAGAGTGATTCAATTAAATGGATCCACCCACTCAAAACCGTAAAACCCCACTACCAATTTCTTTTCAAATATATCACCTTCTAAAAGGTGATAGTGGATACATGGTGGCACCACATATTATTTGAACATATAAGAGGGGATTTAGCCTAGATGAGGTAAAACCAACCCCATTCCATTAATTCCAAATACCATAACAAGTGCCTATGAATTAAATACATCCATAATATATACCTCAACTCCCATTCCAATCACCAGATAGAAGCCTAATGTGATTGTTCTCTGCTTTCAGGCATGGTTCATGCATTTATCGAACTGCTCCTTAATCTATATAGTATGGTGAAGGTGATCATTCATGTACCAAAGTTGGGTTTTTTTTCAATTCCCATCATTGAATGATTGTGAAATTGTGAGATAGATTTAGTCATGACACATTTTGATTGGTGATATAGTAGGAAAAGGAGGTTTTTAGGGGTTGAAATCAAGTGTTTGGGTTTCACCAGTTGGAAGTCCAGTTTTCCATCGGTGGTTGGATTCAAGCATGTCATTGTACCCCTTTTTCCAAGAAAGGAGGTACCATGAGTATTTTATTTCATGGTTATTTCAACATCAGCATGGGTTATATTACCATGACTTTTGTTATTTGGTGGTGGTATTTGGGATGGTTAGATATCAAGATAGACAAATCCACTCAATCACAATCAACAACACTATTCCAATGACCCACCTAAGAAATGCTATTTCCAAACCCATGAGTACGTAAGTGTCTAGCAGATACCTTTCAAAAATAATGAATTCACCTTTTAATTAGTTCTAAAGATGTAGAAATTATACTTGAGTATAATCACTCAAACAACATTGGTGGAGAAGGTGGAACAAGTTGGGAAGGTTGGGTAGTAAGAATATTTTGGCCACCAAATCCAATGGGTGGATTTTACTTGTATTTCTGCTCGGTCCAATGTTAGATACCTAAAACTCCTCAAACAACACCTCTACACAACCATCAAGACAACTTCTATCCACTCACAAACTATCTATTATATCATTATGAAGTCTCAACTACCAAACCACCCATTCGACCACAACAACTGTCCATTATGACTACAATGCTCTTCCAAACCAACCAGCTATAACATGACCCTAATTATTACATTCCACCATCCAATAATAGTCATACTAATACCACTACTAGTTTATTAGTGTACCTCCAACTCCAATTCTAGCACCACCATATCCACCATCAAAACCAAGATCCATCGACTATCATATGAGGCATTGATATAATATAGATAGTAGTCCTATGAAACCAAAACAAACTACTTCCTTCAGTTTGGAAGATACATTTGCTCCAAGGTTGAATAGAACATTACTTTGATGTGTTCTCAGCTAGTTCCCATGGTTCCAGTGTCATTGTCCATCTGAATCAACTATTTTTTTTCAAGTTGCTTATATTGGATATGGTTGAATGTCAATGGTGGTGTATATGGTGGTTCGACTCAAGTACCTAAGTGGGCTGGTGGCCCATGAGATCCGATCTACCCATTACCTAGCTATATTATTAGTATTAATAGTCTTGATCCATGATAGATTCTCAAAATTCATCATATGTGAGAAAAAGTGAGTGCTAAATGGGATTTTCCACATCTCACCTATCTGCTAGTGTACTTTTCTTCTATCAAGAATGAGAACAGGTCCATGTGGTGTACTAAGATATGTCCACCTATGACCACAACCAATAGAGATGATACCAACAACATAGCTTCACCATATAGCACCACCCAGGTTTCAACTCACAATGGTTTGGCCAAACTCTTGATTCCATTACTCTCATACTAGGGAGTATACCTTTTCATTATCATAACCCCATGGAATATAGGATTTAAACTATCTCATTATGTTCCAAACCCAACTCATGTAGCACTATTTTAGATCGACGAACAACTGAACCCTTGGGACCAAATTCCTCCCTAGGAGGTGATGAGTAGACATCGAGGTTCCAAAAAAAACTATTGATTTGATCTATTGGGTTTCATTATCCTATTATCCTCAGCATACCTATGATTCACCTCATGAGAAACCATCTACATAGAACTACTCAGTTAACTATGGACAATATCTCATATTACCTTTTTAATTTTCTGTCCCTAATCTAGTTGTTCCATCTTTCAATTCAGTGTTAAACACCAATATGCTCCCAATAGAGTTGGATTTCTTTTCCCATTTCTCACCACCCATTACTCTTTATGAGGTATACTCCCCAGATATAATACCAAAATCACTTTGTTCCCATGAATTGAACTTAAATTGATTGAATAGGCTGATGAAATGAACCCCCAATGACATCCAAATGACAATTTTTACCCATCACCACACCAAGACCACCACCATATAGATATGATACCAAGAAAACATCCTTATGACCATATCATAGTAGTGTGAAGCCCAAGGGATTGAAACAAGGGGATGAATGGCCAAACCACTTTCTCCACCAATCCATGAATCATATGGGTTTGATTGAGCCAATGTGGATATGGTCTTAAAATATATACACACTAGGTTTTTCCTATAGTGTAACTGGTGAGTTGATTCATTTCACTCATGATATACTCAAGTTAGAGAATTGGGAAATGAATGACCGATTGTCCCCATGTGTTGATAGATTATCAACAGTATGACATGAGATCACTACTACCATCCTATAAAAAATTATACTATCTTTCTCAAATAAAAGTGAATAGTAATGGTGCATAGGGTATTACCATATAGTCATGGGGAGATAGACATCTAAACCAAGAATTAATTTTCATTGGATTCTGTTTTGGAGACAGCTGGGTAGTCATGGTACCATTCATGTAGGTCACTACTTATGTGAAAATGAATTTCACTAGCTTCAGATAGTTAGGGTTATTATCACTATTTATCACTACATGATATAGTTGGGCACCCACCCCTCGGTACCCAACTGCATGGGATTTTTAGCATTGTGTAGGTGTTAGACTCTATACATCGGTTGACCTCTTAATCAAGTCCTACGTTTTTAATAAACAAACATTACCCCCATTGCTTGCTCCCCACATGTTGGATAAATGGAATGTAGGTGATCCAATGAGATAGGTATATCCTTGGTACTCTACTCTAATAGTGACACAACTGGGGGTTCGTGCTCTTACTGAGTTACTTCTAAATGGGTTTCTCATGCACCAAATAGTGTACTCTACTATTTCACTTATGTATGTTGCTAGTATAGTAATCTATTTTCTTGCATGATTTGACTTTTATATTCATTTTTGTTTCTATTTTATGCTTTCCATAGCTCAACCACTTCAACCATAAATATTTATGGAACATTTGGAGTGAATTTGACATATTCTTGATACCATGGCCCTTTTCACCCAAAGGGTATCACATGATGGCTTGAACTGCCCATCACCTTTGTCACTTCCATATGAAAGCGATGGTGGAGAAAGCACTATTAGAAGAGTACTAAAAATTCCACCACCCATCATATATATAGTCATGAGGTGGTGTTATTTAATGATCCATGAAACTAATGACCAGTCACCATTTGGACCATATGTGTTTCTAATCTTTCAGTTCCCATTGTGAAACTAAACCCTCAGCTACTATATGTATATGTATATGTATATTTGTTTCAGATGTGTGATATAATGGCCAAACCAATTCAAAAATAATGAACAATAGATCCCCACTATTAGAAGATTACATGATCCATCCATTCTCTCAACCATTCCATGGGGAATCCTTAGTACTCTTTTAATAGTCTATTAACACTATTAGAAGGGTACTGATTACTTAAATCCTATTCCATTAGAAAAAATGGAAGGGTGATCCATACTCTTATAATAGTGAACTATAATGGAAGGGAAGGACAACCACCACCAACAAGTTTGGAATGCATGTTGATCCTAATTTTTATGTCAATCAAACAGACCTCTCATTCTAGACACCCATTGGAAAAAGGGGATCTAACAGACTGATTCACTCAACACTTCTGACCACCCGTTGATACCCGAATCAACTGCTAGATCTCCCCATGGATACATGATTGAATTTTTCTACTCAGGTCAGCATTCTCTCTTTTGAGAACACCCCAAGAATATTAACTAACCATGTTTTCATGTCATATCAAAATTATTTTTTTTAAGTTGAATTATATTATTAGGAATACACTAAGTCATTTCTCGAGGTGTGTTGATGGTTTAATGTTTGTATTTTTAATAAAATTACAATAATAGGTGGTTAGTTTTGAGAATAGTTTTAAAAATAAAATAACATAATTAATGATTATAAAATTTTACAATGGAATGTTGTGTTTTTATAATTATGGGAGAAGTAGGTCATTTCAAGTTCACTACACATCTGTTATAGTTCATTGGTCCAAAATTTTCACATGGTTTAATGGAATCATTTGTTTGAGGGTTATCAAGATCATGATTCCCCTCTTTCCTCTTAAATGATGCACAAAGAACCAACCCTTAACATAATGATCATGTTTTAAAGGTTTGGATCTAGAACATAGAAAAATGGTTACCAAAGCCTGCTGAAATCTTATGCATGTGTGAGAGAAACATGATTCTTGTGTTGTCCAATCAAAACAAACCATGATTCCCACTTGAAATCTCAACCAAATCAGTGTCTAAATGAAAAGTGTTTCACTGAGTTATATCAAAGTAATGTATTCAGGGGATAAGGGTGTCAAGATGAAACATAATTTAAATATTTTTAAAAAATACAAAAAACCAATAGAAGAAAATGTGTTGAAACTCCCTCCCAAGTATTTTAGTTCCCTAAAAATGATTTTCCACTATTTATATCACCATTGAGAGGAGGAGGAGGATCAACTTCACTGTCATCTTTGATCCCCCTATGTGGATAGGGGCCTCAATAAATTCTTGGATGAGGAGAGGAATCCTTTGGTTCTCTAATACAACATCTATTTTTCCCTGGTTCAAACTTATAAATGGGGTACCCATGGTGTCATTTTATAGGAAAAGTTAAAGGTGGTTTTGTGCCACCAGATTTCAAAAAACCAATTGGAACATGTTTTTGAGTAGTTAAAAAGTCTTATCTAGATTTGGAGAA
Source organism: Viscum album (assembly GCA_963277665.1). Taxonomy (NCBI): domain Eukaryota; kingdom Viridiplantae; phylum Streptophyta; class Magnoliopsida; order Santalales; family Viscaceae; genus Viscum; species Viscum album. The sequence goes on from OY728159.1 coordinate 1,058,017,791, forward strand.
AACTAATAGTTGTTTCCCTATATATTTAATATCTCCACCAAAAAAATCCATTTGGAAAAATACATCCCGTGATATGGGTGAAATACAGAGTAGATCTTTTGACTTCGAGATGATTCTTTTTCTTGAATAGATCAGTTTAGTTGGGACCCTTAATGGATGAATTGGGATTGGGCATCTTCAAAAGTCTTGTATACGAATGATATTCAAATAATATCAAAAAACAAATATCCTAATTTAATGCATAGATAAACTTAAGATTTTATTTTAGTCCACTAGTGTTCTTGGAATCTTGCACATTTTAGCCCATTTTTCTTCAAATTTATCATGGGACACAAAATCACATCAACTTATAATGAAATCATCTAAACAAGTGAAATTTTCCTTTTTAACCTTAATTAAAGAAAAATAATTGAATCAAAAATGAAGTAAAATTTTATATTAATTTTGGAATTTATGATACAAATTCAGTTTAACATACGGGTATAAGGGTTGAAATGAATAGTGAATCGCTACATGATCACACCCCCACACCTAAACATTTTCACTCCTAGGAAAAGTAAAATTTTGAAAAATTATCCATGAAAATATTCCAAGTTTAGTGAATATTTAACATTAAAATAAAATTTAATCCATTATAGCAATTTGATCAAAGAAAAAATGACACCAGAGTTATTATCAGTGATCATTGAAAAAGATGCCTCATAAATTATATCAAAACAAAATTCAAGGTGTTAAATGATACCAATATGATCAAATAATTTTAAATTCAACAATGTCACTAACTCTATACAAGTGTTTTTGAAAACAATTTCAGTCTATTATTTCCATAATCTATCGAGTAAATATAGGTTGTTCTAATATTCGTCTGCTTACATGATTCGTTCCACCGAACCTGACCTACATCCATTCTATCAAATTTCAAGACCAATTCACTTAAGAATTCCTAGAAGCCAAATCATAAGATCCTAACATATATATCCTCATATGTTTTACATTTCATCACTCTCCCCAATTTTTTTTTATTTTATTTTTTTTACTTTTTTAGTGAATATAATAGTTGGATAATAGGTATGCATGAATAGGTTAAACTGGTATAGTAATGAAATATATTGGATATAGAATGAATGTATAGAAAAATAATTTTGGAAAGTAGTGCAAAAATAACCTAACTTATATTTATCTACTATTCTGTTACAAATATTAATACTTCATGGTTTGAAGAAAATATTTGTAGAGATATTAATTGACACAGGTTTCCCAAAAAATAATCGCATAAAGGGTCCATTATTCTTAAAGGTTTAAAAATTATAGTACAATTAATAACATCATAATACAAAAAAATAACTATAAAAATTTACAGCTAAATGTTAAATTTATGTCAAAACAAACATTCAATCAGTGAATATTTTTTTGGTTAAAACAACATTAAATTATGAAATTCCTCATGAATTTTCAATAATTTCTATGATTAAGTGGGCATCAAAAATGAATATTCTACATAAAAGTGAGGGGGGAAATTTGAGGGGAGTAAAAATACTATTCAAAAAACAAGGATAAGAAAGATGATGAAAATTATTAACTATCCTAGAAATATACCCATCCCCCATAGCTAGAGCATGCAGTTTCCTGACAGTAATAAATGAAATATGGGAAGGAAGGATAAAACTTAGTGGGGTAATTTGTAGGTTGCTTCTTGAACTTAGATTTCCTCTATCTGGGACTCTGAGATAGATTCATGAAATTTAATCAACCACTACCATTTATAGTGAACGTTTTTTTTCATCATTTTTCTCCTGAACATCCCCAAATGGATAAACATTTGTATCATTGAATGTGTCAAACCAGTAAGAACAAAGTTTACCTAGATATTGCTTTATCATTACACTGAAAAGGAGGACCTTTTTCCCATTTTTGTATTGATGATGAAATATGATATAGTTATGGGAAGCCTTGGATCTCTTCTTATATATCTATGAGTTTACATATGAATCTCTATGGATTTCGTCCAACTCCTAAATTAGTAACTTACTTTGACCACCTACACCAAAAATATTAAAATTAATTGTTTCACAGCCCAATAGGCATAGTTAAAGTTTTCAAATGGTATGTGACAACTCCTTCAAAATACAATTTGATAAGGTGACACTCCAATTGGAGTAAGGAAGTACGCTAATCCCATAATGAATCATCGAGTCTAAGACTCCAATATTTTCTATTGTCTTCAAACATTTTTTCAAGAATCTATTTTACCTCTCTATTTTAAATGTCAACTTGACTATTTGGTTTTTTGATGATATGGAATAGAAACTCAATTCCCAACCCCATACTGATGAAAATTTGATTTCATTGTTTGGTTACTAAAATTAGAACCCTAGTCACTGATGATAAACATACGTAATCCAAACCTATAGAAAAGTCGGGTTATTAAAAATTCCATAGCTATCATGGAATCATTTATCCTTGTGAACCATGACTCTAACCATTTTGACACATAATAAGACTCCATAAGAATGTAAAATTTTCAACATAATTAAGAAAATGTCACATAATGTTAATATCCCAAATATATAAAATTTAATGGAATAGAAACAATTATTATTGAATTTCATTTATTTTTGATACATTCCCAGTTATTTGACAGTGAGGATTATATTTACAAAAATAATGGGAATCCCAAAATAATTCATGCCAAAACAGACATGAATCAAGGGCCTTGCAAGCATTCTATTAGGAACTGAAGCATCCCCATAAGAAAGAGTGTATAAGAACCTAAGGATATAATCAAACTTCCTATCAGGAATATAGTGCATGAGGACTTGATCAATACATGTGTGCCATAGGTAAGGTCCATCCCAAATGTACCAATGAGAATCATTTTTTATATGTTCATCATGGTTTTTGTTGAAATTAGTACTAATTCAAGGTGATAACAAATAATTTATAATTTTATCATAACAAGGAATGTCATCTTACACTTGGTAAAATTTTTCATAAGGAAACTTGTCATTTATGAGAATAGAAAGGGATGAGTAAATGTTCAAGGATGGTAGGATCCTACTAATATAGTTATCCACGACATTATCTAATCCTTTTTTATACCTAATTTATAGATTTAATTTCTAATGTAGGAGAGTCTAGTGAATGGGACATGGTTTGGCTTCATGTTTCTTAAGGAGATACAAGAGGGATACATGGTATGAGAACACAATTAATTTGAACCCTAAGAGGTTTGAACTAAATGTATCCAAGGAAAAAAAGTGGAAATGAATTGTTTTTCAGTTGTTGTGTAGTTTTATTTAAAAGTGCGCAGTGTGCATGAAGCATAGGAAATGACATATGGATATCAATCAACTTGTTGTGATAAGACAGTCCCAACTGCATATTTAGAGGTTTCACACATGAGATTAAATGCTAAATCACACTATGGTGGATGGAATAATGGGGGTTAGGTGATACTCTATATAAATTTTTTAAAATATTCCTCACATTAATTATAAAAAAATTCCTTTACTTTTTAGAGTAAGTAGGAGAGGAGGATTTCAATATTACTATTGTCTTGAAAAACAATGATAAATCCAGAATGACCTAAGAAAGATCATATACCCCCACACATTTTTAGGTAATATTAAGGAATACATGACATATAATTTTGATTCATCTACTTGGATACCATCCCTATAATTGACATTCCCAAGTACTATAACTATTCACACCATGAAATTTCATTTATTGTAATTTAAAACAACATTATCTTCAATACAACTACATAGGACATAACCAAGACTACTCTAGCACTGATGAAAATAGGATCCATGAACAATGAAATCATCCATGAATACTTCAATTAAATTATCTGGGTAATCCAAAAAATTACTAACCATGCATTGCTGGAAAGTACCTAGAGCAATACACAGACCAAATGGAATCCTCCTATAAAAAAAATTTCCAAAGGGGAAATTGAATGTTTTCTTTTCCTGATCCTTGGGGAAAATATAAATCTGAAAGTATCCATAATATCCATCAATTAAATAGCAGTGGTACTTCCCCACTAGAATATCTATCATCATGTCAATTAATGGAATTGGGAAATGGTACTACCTAGTGTGTTAGTTTAGTTAGTGACAATCAATACATACACGCCAACTATTCTTCACATGGGTTGGGACCAATTCATTATTTTCATTTTTAATTACAATAATACTAGTTTTCTTGAAAACTACCTTCACTGGACTGACCCATTTTATGTTATATATGGTGTAAATGATTCCATATACCAATAATTTTGTTACCTATTTTTTAACAACATCTTGGAGGTTTTGGTTCAGCTGATGTTGTGCATGACTAATTGGTTTAGTCTCGTAATTTAAGAATATAGGATGTGTTAAAATTGATGGTATAATACTAGGAATTTTAGCAAGTGTCTACACCAATTCTTATTTATACTCCCTCAAAAGGTTAAGTAGTCTTAATTAATTCTCTAGAGCGAGTGAACTAGAAATGATGATAGGAATATTATTTCCATTCTCAAGATATGTATATTTTAAATTTTTTATGTATAGGTTTATGTTCCAATTATGGGGGATTATGGATTTATGGGATTGAATGTGAAATTTGGAGGTCACTGATCTCATCTAACTACTCAGTGATAAAATTCTTTGATGAGGAATTAGCTTTTACAAACTTAATTATATCATCAATGGTCATGGGATCCTCAATGTTCAAGAAATCATCAATTAAAAATCATGTATGAAATTTTTATATAACACTAAAAAATTCAATACATGATTCACTACCTAGAATTTATATTAATGATGAAAACTCCAAAAGGGTATTCAGGGAAATAAAATAAATTTTTTAGGGGAAGGGAGTACATTAATATAATTAACTGAAAGCGAGGAATTCTCTTATGAGTGGTGATTCATGGGATCCAGGGTGTTGATGTGGAAAATTTCACCACCAAACTATATAGATAATGTACCATTGTGGACATTAATTATGGGTTTTGTAGTTTTCCATAATTTCCTCCCCAATATAATTTAGGTATGTCCATTCTTCCTATCATCTTCCATTTTAAACACACAAAAATCACCATGAATAATTAAACTTCTCACTATCACAAGAATGTCCTCTAATAAACCAGCAGGGTGTGTTATACTCTAGTTTTCTAGTTGACAAAAAATTCCCATCAGATTCAATTCCCTGACCTATAGTGAAGAAAATATTGGTTTTGGAATCACATTAATAGAAGCATCATAAATAAAGCATAACATTTGAAAATAAATAATCCCCTATCGTGCATGGACTCAAGAATTTTCTAGGATTATTGCATTTTTTTATAAGTGATAGGTCTATCAATGATGAGACGTTACTTTCCAAGCCCACATATTCATCACCATGAAATCATCTTTGGTGTGCACACTTCTCCTTCAGAAACATGGCGTGTTGTGGAATTTTCATTATTTCCTAAATCATGGGAATGTTAACATACACTTTTTTGAAAGTTTCTAAGGTTTATTTATCAAGTTCAAATTCTTTTAGCTTCTTTGGTTGGGTATAACTTTGTGGAAATGGAAGAGGAATTTTTATTCTAGTAGACTCATCAATATAGACACTCTTTCCTTTGGTGGTATTTTTCTCAGGATAAGGTTTTTTCTGTCTTTCACTATTCTCAGTGGTTGGGATGGTGGTTTTCTTAAGAGGGGATGACTCTATTGGAGGTTTCATTTGGATATTAAGTTGTGTTTTTCTCTAAAGGTTTTTTAACTAACATTTCCCTTATCCATAGGGATGGCTAGTGGTTGAGAATGTAGTTTACCTGACCCATGATTATGGATTTACCCCCATCGAGTTAGAAAGTTAGCCTAATTGGGTTTTTAGGTATTGTATAGAATATTGGGTGGGTTTTTCTAGAATTAGAGGTTATTTTCATCAATTTGTTTCATCTTGTACTCTAGGATATGCTTTGGTTTTGGAGGGGGTGTTTCAAGGTCCTATGTGGTGTTTGAGGATTTCTGGGTGGTGGTGGTGGTGGTGGATCACTACTCATTCCCAGTTGATTCTATGGTTATTGAGGTTGGTTTTAATAACCTCATTTCCTATATACTAGGTTTTCTTTCTTTCTAGGGTAAGATTAATAGTATGATTCTTTCTAAATGGGTTGGTTGTAGGGGATTCTAGCAAAGATTTTGTCACAAATCCCAGAAATTTCTCTCAGTTATAGGAATTGGTTAGAATAGTTGGTGTTAGTGGAAAAAATACCATAATGGATGGAAGGATAATATTTTTATTTCCCTTGGAAAAGAGAAAGTATTTAAAGAAGGGTACATAACTCTTAGAACTTCATGTCCACTTTCTTATTGAACTCAATACTTTTCACCTCAAGAACACCACTAATGGGTACATTATACATTGAACTGAATTGTTGAATTTTCTGATCCATGTTCTCAATGAGTTACCTTATAGTGATTTTTATTTTGTTAACTAGTGCACCACCTATAACAGCATCAATCATATTATGATCAATTGGAATTAAACCTTCATAAAATTATTGTATTAAATGCGGATCACATATTTGATGGTGTGTAAACCTTGAACATAACCTGTAATATTATTCCCAATATTCATGTAGTGTTTCCCCTTGTGATTTCCATATTCCAAAAAATTCATTCCTTATAGTTTTAGTTCAAGTGTTTGGGATATGTTTTTTTAGAAAAAGGCATTTCATGTCTTCCCAGCCTCTAATAGGGTTGTTAACATAATACAACCAATCTTTTTTAGTGTCTTTTATGGAAAAAGGGAATTCCCATATCTTTACTTGTTCTTCATTCACATTAAAAGGATTTAATTTAGAAAACATGGTGTGAAATTCTTATAAGTTCTTATGTGGATATTCTCCTATGATTCTATAGAATCTTTGTAATAAGTGAATTAAACTAGATTTTAGTTGAAAATACGGTGACCCTAATTGTATTTGAGTATATATGAGATAGATCTATTCATATGGTGGGGTTAGTTATTTTAATTTCTGGTTATTTTCATCCATATTATTCAAGTTCATTTCAGTTTTAATGTGTGTTATATAAAGAAGAAGGACAAATAAAAGATTAAATATTTTGGGTGTCCTCCTTTAAAGGTTTCTCTTGTGCAACTCGGTGTCACTGACATAGGAACCTCTCCAATCTAGGTTTGAAAGGTGGAAAATCTCATGAATTAGAACACATCATGCACAAAACCAATATAATAAATAAATTAGAACAAAAAAATATATATTAAGGTAAAAGATAAAACAAATAATCTTTTACAAAATTTATAAAAATATTATCAAAAATATACACTAAAAACCAAAGTGCTCCCCTATAATGGTGCCAATATTTGATTGTTTTTTCATGACACATCAAAATGATTATGTTTTTAATGTTTATTTATGGTACAAGGAATACCATATGTCATCTCCCAAAGAGATTTTGAGGTCTAAAGTGGGTATTTAAAAAAAGTTTATTGGGGGTGGTGGTTTTGAAAACTATTTTAAAAATATGATGACATAATTAAAAATATTAATAGTTGATATATAAAGATGGTGTTTTTAGAATTTTTATAGAAGGAGGTCATTTGAAGCTCACTAAACATAGCGGATAGTTCATTGTTATGACAATTTTTGATAGTTTAATGGAATCCTTTGGTTGACAGTTTTCATGATCTTGATTCCACTATTTCCTCTTAAATAATGCACAAAGAACCAAACCTTAACACAACAATCATGTTTTCAAGGTTTATAGATAAAGAATATAAAAATGGATACCAAAGAAAAATAAAATATTATGTATGTGTGGGAGAAATAGGAAGCTTATGATGTCCAATCAGAACAACCCATGATTCCCACTTGAAATCTCAACCCAATCGATATTGAAATTAAAAGTGTTTTGCTTACTTATACTAAATAAATCTATTCAAAGGATAAGGGTGTTAAGATAAAAAGTAAGTGAAATATTTGACAAAAAAATACACCAAACCAGTAGAAGAAAAAGTATCATAACTCCATACCAAGTATGTGTATATCCCTTGAAATGATCGTCCAACATTACTCTTTATCCCCCAATAAGGATAGGGGCCTCTAGAATATATTAGATGATAATAGTACTCCTTTGGGTCTCAAAAAATGGATGTGATGTTTTCCTAGTTCAAATATACAAATGGTTTAATCAAGGTTACATTTTATAGGCAACATTAAAGGTGGATTTGAGCCCCCATATTTTGAGAAACAAAAGGGACCATGGTTTTGAGTGGGCAGACAGTCTTATCCCAGTTTGGAGACAAATAAAAATAATTTCCCCCCAATTTAATTTTATACGATAAATTTGGACCTATTTGGAAAACTACATCCTATGATATGGATGAAATATAGAACACGTCATTTGACTTCAAGTAAATTATGTTCCCTAGAAAAATCAGTTTGGTTGTGCCCCTTAATATATGAATTCATCTTCGGTTTCTTCTGATGGCTTGTATCCTAATAAATCTTGCATACTATCATAATCTTTCAGCAAAATTGGATGCAAGGATAAGCTGAAGTGTCTGTTTGAGTCCATTGGTGTTGTTGGAATCTTGCATAGTTTGTCCCATTTTTCTTCAACTTTGTCATGGGCCTCCAAATCACCTACACCAACAATTAAATCACCCAAAAAGTGAAATTAAAATTTTTAATAGTGATTAAAACAAAATAAATGAATCAAACATGAAATTAAATTTGTTGTTAAATTTTGAATTTATGATTAAAAAATCATATTAACGTAGTGTTATAAGGGAGGTAATGAATAGTGAAGTGTTACATGATTAGTAGCCAACGACCTTCCATATATCAATAGAAAATACCACTACTAACAATATCATCATTTCCATATTGAAGGTGGTATTATGGAATCATGTTTTCGCATTGGTTCACCACTTATATACTACTGACATTGTCTGTTAGAACTCTCCCTTCCTAGTGAGCTATGACAATTTTTATCATCAGTATGGTTTCTTCCAAGATAACCACCTGAACTAACTATAATAACCAAACTTCTTTGCACACAAAGATAGTTTCATAGGGATATTAGCTAAATATTTGTCTCTTTCCCTTTAAACAGTGTATCTTGGTACTACACTAATTATCTTGTACCACTGATACCAGACTAGTATTCAAATCAATTACCCATAGATTTAAACACCTCCAAGCATCACATATCAATTTCCAATTCCAAAACACTGACATCATCTACTTTAGGAAGGTTTGATTATAGGAAGGCACTAATAAAATACCTTTCTTTCGAAACCATCTATCCCTGATCTCAGTTGGCCTATCAACCTAGCCATAGTTCATGCTAGTATTTTTCCACATACTTGGGATAGGTCTGCCACTTCCAACTAGCAAGGTACCACCTACCTATAGCAATGTTGATCATTTTTGGGTCCACATTCATAACATCCCAATGGGTAGTAGTTACATTACCAAGTATCTCTAGCTATATTTCCCATTGACTTGCTGACCCATCATGAAAAAGGTATGCCATTTATAATCAAGTGAGTGAACAACCACTCCAATTGAGCCAATGTTCTATATTTCCAATTATATGATACCCACTTCTTAGACTGTCCAAACAACATAGTAATTGAGGTTCTATTTCACCCCTTTAGAATGGGGTGTGTTCCTTTCAAATTCCCATCATGGTACTCATTAGGATATCGGTTTCATGGACAAATCTAGTATGTCAATTATTTTAGAGGGTGGTTACCCATGTTACTATAGGTTATCATGGACAATAAATTATTCTAACACATAATGTACTACTTACTAGGGATCCACTCTTAATGGATAGAATTAATATCAAGGATTTCACCTTTAGGGGAAGATCATTCCAAACCATTAAAATTGCACATGAATCATCACCCCCAAGACCTCTCCATTACTCTACTCTAATAGGGGACATTTGTATTTCTTCTGAGTGTAGTTGCAGTAATTATGGTATCCCTAGATATCATCATTACTACTTGAGCTACCAAATTATAGACTTGTAGGCCGATATCTTCCCACGGACTATTGGATTCCTACCATCCACATGAGCCCACTCAACCAATGGTGCTCGTTCATCGCTACTACCATGTTCTTGGTTGATTGAGTGGGTGAATCTAGTCATATTTTTTCTAATCACTCTAATATATGCCTCTATTTCCATCAACAATGACGTACACAACCATTTTATTGACCCTTGGATGTCCAATTTCATGGTAGCTAGATCAAACCATCCCCTCTATCCCAATCCATCCTACCTGGTAACCTCTAGTTGTGCTTATCTTCCACCCCCATGGCCTATAGGTTGATGATGTGGTGGTTGGATGATTCACTGTAAGATTTCTCACCCACTCTAGCAGTGCATGCCCCATTCCCCATTCTATATTCTTGATGACATCCAGAAACTTGTTTGGTTTGAGTCCTTTGTTAAACCATCCACTTGTATTCCATCCAATGACCCATTTGCATGTTCTCAAGAATGAGACCCCATCCTTACACCACTAGTGGAATGACACCAATTGTTATCCTGTAAGTGTAAAAGGTCCCCCATCACCCATGATGTCCTAAATGATGAAGGAAATATACAATCCCTCCAAACCTAAGAATCTAGAAGAGAAAAATTTAGATGAGTGGTTAAAAACAGAGAACCTAGAATGCGTAGCTTGGTCCAAGGTAATGTTTTTTGTGTTTGGGGGTGAAAATAGCATCAAGAAGGCATACATGGTCCCATAGTTCATCCTAGTGTTTTATGTGCATCATACAAGAATTCACCAGTATCCCTCATGCTTCCTGAGTTAGTGATCCATCTTAGTGAGTATAGTGGATTGTCTAAATATGTTTCCTATGCACCTTGATCCATCAACCATTCCTTAATTCACTCACAGGGAAAGAAAACTGGAAACTAGTTCTGAGTATCTTTTTTGACCATTCCCCTTGGGTATTCAGGCCAAGGATTAATGAAATTAGATGACCTAAAATTGGATAAAATTTCCATAAAACCACTGTATTTTATCATCCCATAGGATTTGAAATTTATTCTGAAGATTCACCATCCCTTCCCCAATCAAACATGCATAATTGGAAGAATCTATCACTCCCAATACCACAGGTGTTTCCCTATCTAGTAATCACCACCTCATGAAAACCCATACCCCAAGCTCACCGGTATGAATTGCATTGATTTGATTTATTGTAGTAAACTCCCTGATCTCTCTACCCTTTAGAATGTGTTTTAGCTTTATTAAGATTAAAACAATGAGGTTTCAAGGCATTTGAGTAGTTGAATTGAAATTTGATATTTCACCATCCAATCGGTTGGTCAGTAGTTTATGATCATGATTCCACCCCAATGCTTGATAACCATGGCCCTGATCTAGTATTCGAATAGAGTACCCAAGGAGTTGAATGGAATAATTCTTGGAAACCTCCCATAGGAAACTTCCTCTAGGAACCCCACCTAATAAAATATGGGAGCAACTAGAATTTCATTCATTGTTATGGTTAAATAGGTTCTGGATGGAATCAAACTATCCATTGGACCTCAAACCATTGAGTTTATCAATCCATGAGTAGTACCATTTCCAAAGACAGCTCACGACCACCTACCCCTTTCATGCATTCATAGAACCTCTAACTAGCGATTGTTGAATATATTGTTTTCAAAATTGTATGACCTCATTTCTCTCTATTTATAGATATACAAAAATAGGATTTTTTTTATTGGATTTTTATCTCTTTTATAGCCTTCCTAACAGCTAAGTGGTTGTTTTGACTAGTGAAACCAGAGCACAAACCCTTGGGGGAAGGAAACAAGTCAAATGGGTGTGTGAGAATGGGAAATGTATTGCACTCTGCTATGTTCACTAACACCTGTACCTATTCCCCCTTCGGTTCAATGGGGTGAGGTTAACTAGTTGTGGATCGTGATTTGAATGGGGTCCTTTAGTGAAACCTCGATGGAAGTGTATACCAGGGGGTCCAATCAAAACTTTTTAAGTCAATTGTGGACTAGTTTGTGGTTTTCCACCACCATAGTGAGATAGTTAGATGTGAGGGAAGTGACTAAGATAGTGTACCGGTGCGCAGTTGGCATGGATGATACATATGGAACACTCAATGTGTTTAAATGCTCAACAAGATTGACTTCTTGAGTTCAATATTACATCTGAAAACCTAGCGCATATTGTAAAGTCATTACTCATCATTGACCCCCTTTCTATATAGTCTATAAGGGGTCATCTTGGTTCTAATGGTCCAGTTTTTTCTCTTTTCCACCCTCGTATCCCCTTCCTATATATCTTGGGTGTTCACTCTATCTATAATGACCCATACTTTATATAAATTGATAACACTTCAGAATTTAAGTATATTTATTAAAACATATAACAAAACCATGACAGTATCATATAGGTATAGTGTCTTTAGAAACTAGGAAACATAAACAACTGGTTCATAAATCATCTAAATTGTCTCCCGTTTATTTCATCATATCTAGAATCATTTTTGGCATATCATACATAATACCCTTATTCTGGTCCTGGGGAAAGGAAACATATAAAAGGGTGAGATAAAATGCTTATTAAGGGTAAACAAATGAAATAACAATCAAATCATATTCATAAGAAAATAACATTTTAAAATCTTATCCTGCATATAAAATATCACAATATCATATCATGGGATAAATCATTAATGTGAAATGTAATCCCAATAGTTATAACATAAGACATGAAATTTTTTGGCATACAAACATTATAATAGAAAATTATTTTATATTAGTCAAAGCCCTTTTTCATGACCAAAATAGAGGACAAATTCCTTTACTGAACTGAGTTCTCTCCTCGTTTTATCCTTGTATCACTGAACTAGATTAACTTTTCATTCCATGCATGTCTATCTCATGAGATATAAATCTTTACCCAATTCATTGTAGGGAGATATAGGTCTCACCCATCTCATAATGAAACCATTCTTATTTATTCTACAAAAACATAAATCATACATCATACCATAACCCATGTAATGAAATTGGATTCTTAAAAATCTTACCATCATAACATAATCCATATAAGATAAATGGACTTAATAAAAACAATTCCATAATAATGTTATCAAATAAAAGTAATAATAGGGATAGAAATATAACCCTATATCATCTTAGATGGAAAATAATTTTGATAAAACACTTGAACTTAGTTCTTGAGGAAAATATCCTTTCTTCTTCAAAAACATTTTTTTTCCCAAATTGCCATTCTATTTTTAAAGAAAATAATTGAGTTGAAAAAAAACTTGTAAATGTGTAGAGGAAGCTTCATGAAAATAAGTTTTTATAAGTATTTAAAAACTCGTTCATGCCATATAAGTTAAAAAACATTCTCCTCGTAATTTTTCTAGAAAAGTCAACAAGTAACTTGTATGATAAACAAAAGAAATATTCCTTTCAAACCATGAAGTAAAAGAAAAAATTGGTAAAAATTAATTTAAACATACATAGAATAATAGTACACATTTTATGAGAATATTTTTAGAAAACATGGACATGGATGATAAATATATACCCAGTGGATACTTATAAATAAACAATCACAGATAAAATGAGATTGGAAAAGTTATCCCTTACCTTAAGTCTGATATACTTCATATGTATCTGAACCTCCTGTATAAATATTTTAATAATGTTACTGATTTATTACAGAATCATAATCATTTTTATGATAACATCTAGGATCATATTTTTATCTATTGGTTGGTAACATTTCATTGTTACTTGTTATTCGGGTATTAACTACTTTATGTTATTATGTATGTTTTTTCAGATAAATTCGTATTCCTTTTTTTAGGTTATAGTTATATAATTTAAATCACACTATTATTATAATATATATCATATATATTAAATTTATTTATATAATCATGTTTTAATCGGGATTATGTAGAACAAATCACTTCGCACTGTGGAGATGTAAAGTCGTACGTACGCACGAGCGATGATATAGTTCCCATAATTATTGAATGGTATTGAAGTGTGTGATGTATAGTATATCAGAATTAGTATCATGTTATAATAATCATATATATTTATTATTTCCACCATTATACCCATCCAAGTAAGGTAGTGGGAAAAACAGATTACACCACAGCGTGGAGACGGTAAGTCGTACGTACGCACGTGCGATGATTTCATTTTTCATAGGATAGATAGAAGGTGAAATAGGGATGTTTCATATTTATAATAATATATCAGCATATTATTGATACTAATGTTATTACTTTATAAGGAAAAAACTAAAAAAGATGAAGTAGAAAAATAAATAATTATGAAAGAATCGGTAGAAGAGATTACCTCTTCCTCGACGTGCCTCCTTTAAATTTCCTCTTAGGGAACTAGAGCTAGTATTTAAAAAGTCCAGAACCTCTAGAATGTAACTAGGGAAGTTGATAAGAGAAATGGGAAGGTTTTTCCCGAGCTTGAAGCCTCAAAATGGAGTTAGGATGAGGGGGAGGAGGTTCCCTTTTATAAGAGAGGAGAGGGTCACTTTAAGAAACCCTTCAAAATATTAATTAATTATAAATTCAATTTCAGCTAAAAGTTGTCCAAATATTATTTAATTCTATGATACGATGATTTTGGATCCAATACCCATCATCCAATAAATTTTAGACATGGTTTGAATATTTTTTTATCCTTATATTTTTGGTTTAACCCTTATTTTACCCTTTTAAATATTTCTATGATATCATGTAATTTACACCTTGTGGGTTAGTGTAATTACCATATCAGGTTAAACAACCCAAAAAGATTTATTTACAAAATATTTGGACATATATTAACCATTTGGGCGAATCATATGTTTTTAGGAATTTAATATCATTTAATAAACTATTTTATGTTTTAAGTTATGAATTGTGTTAATTTTGGACATTATTCATACTTGACTTTATAAAACATCATAAAAACTTTATTCCTTCAAAAATAAGAAATCAAATAAAAGATAATATGTTTATTTCATCCATAATTTTTGTTTACAGTATCAAGATAACCAAATTATATTTGTTTTAATATTTATAAATTCATCTATTTCAATCATTCATTAATGAGGTAGTCACTACATCATATTTGTGTAATAAATAAATTTTTTATATTATCTCTAAAAATTATAAATAAAATAACATGATGTAGGAAATTTTTTAGATTTCTAATTAATATATATAATCTAGAGATCAGTAATATAACCCTATATTAAAATCTATTTAGTAAAAGATATATGTTTAGGTTATAATTATTTTTACTTTAAATTAATTCTTATAAAAGGTCATTTTTACATCCATGTGAATCCATGGGGTCCCAAAATCGACCCAAGGATGCCCATGGTCAGAAATATTTTATCCAATAGAATTATGACACGTTTTAGGGTATTATTTTATTATTAAATTATTTTTACCCTTATTTATCAGATTTACTAATTCACACACAAATTTACCAAAGATATGAAGGTAGAACAGTCCTTGTAGTCTAGTTTGGGTTGTCGAATCCACTAAGACAAAAGAATATACCTAAGATACACAACCTATGAGATGGATTTTTGGCTATGATGTTTCAAACTTTGGGTTGATTTTAGATGGGTTTAAAGTATCACTAACAGATTTAAGTTAATTCAAATTAAGATAATGAGTTTATCCTAAGTTATCGCTCAGGGTGGATTAGAGGAATTTATTTTTTAATGATTTCAATTATATTAACATGAGAAGGATTAATTAAATGAATTCAAAATAACCTCATCACATACTAGTTAAACACCTTCAAAAACACATTATAATCACCTATACACTTGTAGGATCATTTACATTAGCACTCCAAGGTAAAGGATCTTATTAGCACATAAAAGTGGGGTGACTAAATTCAATATGGAAGAGGAATAGAGAAAATCATTGAATAAAAGAAACTAAAATAAAGGAAATTAATAAACATTTAGAGAGTTAGAAATAACATTAAATCTATTCCCTTGCTACTCCCTTGGATCAACCCATAAAATATTTATCCCTCCATTGATGGCGTGTCCTCAACAGAAGAGGGAAGTAGACTTACAAGGGTGGAATTGAAGATGTAAAACAATAAAATAATGATCACTCCACCATTGTGTGATAAATTTAACAAGGTATGGTGTGAATAAATTCACACATTTAAGAAACAGTATCAATTTGATATATAGAAGAACATAATAAGAGTAAAGGAAGAACATTTATTGAGAAACTAAGGTTAATTGAACAACTTACATGAGAAAGAAATGTGATTACAAACAAAAAGTGGCAGCATAACACTACAATGAAACCAAGATCCCAAGATACTACATATCTCCACCACCACTTCCTTAAATAGGAATTTCAAGAGTCTTGGTTCGATCCCCTATTAGTATAAAGCAACCCAATTGAGTATGGTAGGCCTAGGGTGGTGGAAAGTAAGGGAGAGGAGACTTTTCCACCCTTGACCTGAAGTTGAAAACAGCATGCCTCCACCAAAAAGATCCCCCTATATAACCTTCTAGATGGCTGAATTAGAGTAGGATACAAAAGAAGAAAATATATTCCCGACAGCTTAATAATTTCCTGTACAATTTAAGCCCAAACTACTCTGTGGTTTTCGAGATATGATTAAAATTGTAGGCTGTTTGTTTGGGCCGTAGAATCTGGCCCAGAATTTTATCTCCAAATTGGGCTACCTTAATAACAACCATGGAGGAAGAATTTTCACTGGATCATGAAGAATTATTTGTTTCTATATATTTATTATACCATACAATGAAATTTGGGCTTTATTGGGCCTGTATTGTGGGCCCCACAATCTCATCAGTGGGCTGGTGTCAAATTTGCCTTCTCCAGAATTGTTTCCTTTCATCACAAAATATCCCCATCATCATTTATGAATCCTCCATTGATACATGAATGAGAAATTTTTTTATTGAAGATTATATCCATTTCCCAAAATATAAAATTAAAATATAGATAATTACATTCCGTAAAATAAGATGAATCATTAGGCCTAAATTGGTGTACATTAGGCATGAAGTCCACAAATGATGAAAATGGATGTTCAAAATTAAAATCCACTAACTCAGGAACATAATATCAAAAATGAACATTTAATACCATTAAAATGTAATTAACATATGTGTTTTTATTGGATAATCACACCCCCAACTTGAGATTTTCTAGTCCCGAGCAAATAATTCAAAGATTATATTTGAATTCTTTTTTCCAATCACATTATAACAAACAATGCTCACAATGTAAACTATACACAAATATGTCTTTATAACCTATCAAAATAATTTAAGACAAGATAAATTTAAAATCATATCCCAATACCATTCCCATTCCGTTGATCGAATCCATCATCATAATTTATCCAACTCAAGTAGGTGAAATGATGCGTTGTGAATCACAATAGATATGGGGGTTTATTTTCTTTCAAGGGGGAAATCATAGGAGTGCTAGGTGGAATAACATTTGATCCTAATACGAGTATTCATTTTTTTTTTTTGCAATGTTTCCATAATAATTGAAATTGCAGCTAATCAAGTTAACCCATGTAGAAAGACTTTGTCGATGACTCCCACGCTCAAAGGCTATAGGGCACCAAGTGAAGCCCACATACTCAGGCATCATCTCAAGTTAACTTGATCAAAAACAAAGTCATATTACCATAAATAGAGATAGAGTGAAAAACTCAGGGCTAGACAACTCTGGAGTTATGATCCCCATGTTCTGAAAGCCTCACATTTTATCAATCCATTTCTCTACATGAAAATTTTTATTTTATTATTATTTTTTTGAATTATCATATTATTCATAAAAATCAAACCAGTATATACTATTTATTATGGGACTTGAAGAATTCAAATTAGTACCCTATAGTCTAGAGGAAGTGGATTGTTGAATTTTGATTTAATAGAAGAAAATAAAAATGATGAAAATTCTCATTGGACAAAAAAACATCAAAAATAAATTCGGGTAAACTTAATTAGAAATTAAATTATGAGTCAAGGAAATAAAAATTATTTTCTATGTAGTTTTAATGTGAGAAAAGATGTTATTATATTAAAGATAAAGTAATTTTACTTATTTTTTTTCTCATTGTTTTTTTAAGAAATTTTTATTTCACACCCCCCAACTTAGAATGAAACTATCTCTCATTTTTTAAAAAGAAAAGAGAGGAGAAAGATGTTGGGAGGATGATTCGGAAAGTACATGGAACAAGTTCACCTGGTGGCTTCAAAATGATGATTTTGGTGCTCCCAAATCACTCTTTCTTCTCATGGGAGATGTAGGCACCTCCTAGATTGAATATGTATCACCCAAAATAGTACCCAAACCATACAAACAAGAACAAACCAAACAAAAAAACAACACATCAATTTATTTATTACCAAGTCTCGTCATTTTTATGGTTTTCCTTTTTTGCTGTTTTTATTTTTTTAATCAAACTAATGATACATTTTCTTCTTTTTAATTTCTAGGTAATGTAGTACTCAGGGATCACACCACGTGACACAGAAGAATACGGTGCTCCCATTTCATACCCATCCATACTCATAAGAGAGGAACATGTCAATAATATGAGGTAGAATAAAATTATATCAAAATAATCCACTAATACTATTTGAAATATAAAGTTGACTAAAACAACAAAATGATTGGAAAACTGAAAACCATAGGTTGCCTCCCATGCAGCACTTTGTTTAATGTTGTTAGCTCGACTTGGACCCATAATTGATTAATTATTTTCATCATCTAAGGTATTTTCACACAATTCTTCATCAATGTCATGTTTTTGGAATGGTTCTATTAATGGTTTGACTCTATGACCATTAACTTTAAATGTTTGACCATTGGTGGGATCTTGAATTTCAACCACCCCATAGGGGTACACCTTATGCACTATGTATGGACCTGTCCATCTAGACCTCAACTTTCCAGGGTGTAAATGAAGGTTATAACTATAAAAAATAGTAGGTTTACCCAGTAAATGTGTTTAGTTTTAAGATTTTGAGATTGGTAGGCTTGTACTTTAGCTTTATTGATACTTGAATTTTCATAAGCCTCCATCCTAAGTTCCTCAAGTTCATTGAGATCAAATTTCCTTTTTGTTTCGGCAAATGAGAGGTTATAATTCATTTTCTTAATTTCCCAAAAGGCCTTATGTTCAATATCTACTAGAAAATGTAATGCTTTTCCCTAAACCAATCTATATGGGTAAATTCCGAAAATAGTTTTATATGCAGTTCGATGGGTATAAAGAGCATCTAAGATTTTTCTCAGCCAATCCTTCCCAGATGTATTAATAGTTTTCTCAAGAATTTTTTTGATTTCTCGATTGGATAACTCAGTTTAACCATTGGTCTATGGGTGGTATGTAGTGGACACTTTATGAGAAATTCCTTACTTTTCAATGAGTGCTGAGAATGGACGATTACAAAAATGAGTTCCACGATCACTAATTATAGCCCTAGAAATTCAAAATCTAGAGAGGATGTTTTCCTTGATAAATATAATCATAGTTGGATGATCATTGGATTTTATAGTAATTTCCTCAACCCATTTGGAGACATAATTGACAGATAAAAGGATGTACAGATATCCCCTAGAGTTTGGGAAGGGACCCATGAAATCGATTCCCTAGAAATCAAAGATTTCAACCACTAAGATGGGAGTCAGTTGCATTTGATTCCTTTTTGTGATGGACCCTACTTATTGACACTTAGGACAACTTTTACAAAATGTGTATGATTCCCTTGAAAGGGTGGTCTAGAAGAGACTACACTGAAGAACCTTAGAAGAAGTTTTCTTATAGGAAAAGTTACATCTGCATGCCTCACTATGACAGAATTTAAGGATGGACTCTTGTTCTGATTCTAGAACACACCTCCTAATGACTTGGTCATGGAAGAACTTATAGAGTTATGAATCATCAAACACATAGTTCCTAACATCAAAAAGTAATTTCCTTCGAGCTTAAGTCCCTATGAATTTTGGAATGACTCTTATAACTAAGAAGTTGTCTATGTTGGTATACCAAGGGCAGTCACTCACAGAGTATAGGTGTTCATTAGGGAGTGAATCAGATATAGAAATGTGATTTGAGTGGTATTTGAATTCCATCCTAGAGAGGTTATCAGCTACAACATTTTCAACACCCTTTTTCCCTTGATTTTGAGGTCAAATTATTGTAATAGAAGAACCCACCTAATCATTCTAGCCTTGTAATTTGTTTTTGGAAAAGGTATTTCAGGGATGAAGGGTCAGTGAATACAATGGTGGTTGATCCTTATATATATGACCTGAATTTCTATAAGGAAAAGACAACAGCAAGAAACTCTTTATCAGTGGTGGTGTAGTTAATTTGTGCACAATTTAATGATTTTCTTACATAAGCAATGACATAAGGATTTTTCTCACACTGCTATCCTAAGACTTCTCCTATAATGAAGTCGCTCGTATCACACATGAGGTCAAAACGAAGTTTCCAATTTGAAGATTTCATAATAGGTGGAGAGATAAGAGCTTACTTGAGTGTAGAGAATGATTCCTCACTACTTTTTGTCCATAAAAATGAAGCATATTTCACCAATAGAGCACAAAGTGGTCGAGAAATTGAGCTGAAATTCTTAATAAACCTTCTATAGAAACCAGCATGTCTTAAGAAAGACCTCACTTCCTTGACTGTTTTGGGTGATGGAAGGTGAAGAATGATGCCAACCTTGGATTTATCAACTTTAATCCCCTAACTATGACCAGGTGGCCTTGAACTAGTCCCTCTTTAAACATGAAATGGCATTCATCCCAATTTAGGACTAGATTATTTTCATCACATCTTGACAATACTCTCTCCACATTCTTCAGATATCCCTCAAATGTATCCTCTAACATAGATAAGTCATCCATGAAGACCTATAGAAAATCCTCTACCATATCTGAGAATATTCCCATCATTCAATGCTAGAAGGTTCTAGGGGAATTGCATAACCCTAAGGGCATGCATTTGAAAGCAAAGGTTCCAAATGGACATGTGAATGTAGTCTTCCCTTGATCCTCTCGGGAGACCTCAATTTGATTATACCTCGAGTACCCATCTAAGAAGCAGTAGAAGGCATGACCTGCGACTCTCTAAAAGACTTGGTCAATGAATGGTAAGGGGAAATAGTCCTTCTTGGTAAATGAGTTTAGCTTCCAATAGTCGATAAAAAATATCCAGCCACTACTCACCCCTGTTGAAAGAATCTCTCCATCCTTATTTGTTATCACTATGATTCCAGCCTTTTTTGGAACCAATTGGATTGGTCGGACCCACTCACTCTCAGCTATGGGATATATGATACCTACTTTTAACAATTTCATAAGAACTTTTCTCACTAATTCCATGATATTAGGATTGATTCGCTGTTGAGGTTGACGACATGGATTTGAATCAGATTCCAAAACAATCCTATGAGTCCTAATAAGTGGGATAATCCTAGGAATTTCAAACAGGGTCCATCCAATGGATTTCTTGTGTTTTATAAGGAATACTAGAGGTATCCTGTCATGATTAACTTGAAGAGAAGAAGAAATGACAATAGGATGAGTTTCATTTTCTCCTAGTAAGGCATACTTTTGTACATAAGGAAGTTCTTTCAATTAAAGATCAATTTGGTTCATAATTTTAGTAGAATATTGGGACATTGGATCAAGATCAATTTTTTCCTAGAGTTGTAGATAGAATTGAATCCTTTTCTGTAGAAGTTTCAGCTAAAATTTTGGTTTTATCAGATTCTGGGAAAGAAGTTTGATTATTCTCCATGAAAGTGGATTCCTGAAAGGTTTCACTAATTGTTGGACCTAAGACTTCATCATAAGAAAACATGAAAATGATTCAATCCAAGGAGATAAACTTACTTCATTTGAACAAATGAAATCAATATCATCCTAACTTAAAAATCCATCAAATATTCCTTGATGTTCTATGGATTCATTATCAATGCTTCCTATCATGTTTACTTCATGAATGTCCTCATCATCCCCTATTTTCAAGCTTTAATTATATATGTTCAAGTCTAGACTCATGTTTCTAAAGGTGATGTTCATGTTCCCATTTTGAACTCGGATAACAGAGTTGGTTTTTGCAAGGAATAGACGACCAAGGATGATTGGGGTTTGTTAATTATTTCCTAAGTTTAGATGGTTGTCAAGGACAATGAATTTAGTAGGGTAGATGAAGTTTTCAACCTTTATTAGAATGTCCTTTAAAATCCCTTTTGGAACCCTAATTTTATGATCATCAAGTTGAAGTGTGATAGATGTAGGTTGGAGCTCTTCTAGGCCTAACTGAAAGTACACAACATAGGGTATGAGATTGACACAAGCACCTAGGTCACACAAGGCCTTGACAACTTTTCTCTCTCCTAGTTCAGCATTGATGTAAGGGCAACTCGGGTCTTTCAGATTAGGAGGAATGGTTTCTTAAATGGTGGTACTCACATTAGAAATCAAAGGGACACGGTTTTTATGTGAAAATTTTCTTTTAAAAGTGCATAAGTCCTTAAGGTAATTTTAGTAGGCAGGTATGGTTTTGATTTCATCAAGAAGGGGAATGTTCAACTTTACTTGTGAGAATATTTCCATCAATGTTTCAGTCAATTCAGGTTTAGTTTTCCACTTCATGCGTTGAGGAAATGGTGAAGGTTGTGGGGTTTTTTGTTGAAGAGTTGTTTATTTGACAATTTTATTGTGTTTTTCAGTTTGATCATTTCGTACATTTGAATTTTCATCTGAGTTTGAATCTTCATATAGGTTTTGAATTAGTTTTTTAGGTTTCTTAGATGATTTATCACTTCTTAAAGTAGTCACATCCTTTACTTGTTCATGAGTTGTTTTAGTGAAACTAGACTCTCCCATTACTATTTTTGCGAAATGGATTGTGTAGGTATGTATGACTTTCTGATTTTGATGGTCTGAAGTTATTTTTTAATTTAAGAGAATTCTAAGTTCATTTTTTCCATTTGTTTGCACAGTTTTTCTAGTAGTCTTTGGGGAATAGTTTGGAATTGTGCTTGAGAATATTAGTTTATCCCAGGGAGGATATTTTGGAGGTGGGATGGTTTGTTGAAAATGGACCAATGGATGTTGGTATTAGATAGGTTTGGTTTGGAACTAGTTATGGGTTTGGTAGTTCTAATGGGGGGAAGGATTTTGTCCCTGTTGTTGGTTAGGTTGTTGGTTATCTTTCCAACAGAAGCTTGGGTTGTCATTATACCTTGGGTTGAAGGTTTTTTGGTATTGAGGCTTTTGATAGTTCAATGTATTTACTTACACTGGGGATCCTCCTAAAATAACATCCTTTATGGATGGAATGGTTGGGAAGTTATCTGTCTTATGGTCATTTTTGTCATAAATTGTGCAAATAGGGTCTACAGTTTGGATTTTATGGACTTTCCTAAGGTATATCTCTTCAACCTTACTAGAGAGTGTTGCCATTTTAGCCCTAAGGCTTTCTTCTTCTCTAAGTGTATGAATTCTAGTAGTTCTCTATGGCTTTTCAGAATAAGGTGAAGTTCTGCAAGTTTGGTTTTGTTCAGAAAGGCTTTCCAGATACTCATAAGCATCATTTGGGTCTTTGTTTTTAAAATTTCCATTACACATCATGTCAATGAATTGTTTGTTACCCAGACCCAACCCTTCCTAGAAATTTCATACTTGTTCTGGGATTGAAAATCCACGGTGAGGTACCATGTTGAGTGTGTCTTTGAACCTTTCCCATGTTTCATAAAATGACTCTCCATCTTTTTCAAAAAAAGTTTTGGATGCTCTTTTTAAGTGCAATTGTTTTGTGGTGGGGAAAGTATTTTTGATAGAATTCTCTTTGTAATTGGTCCTAAGAGTTGATGGATGATGGTCTAAAATTTTTTAGACATTTTTTAGCTCAATATTTTAAAGAAAAATGAAATAGCCTCATCATATTTGATTCCAGTTGATGTGGGGGACACATGGTTTCTACAATGTCATTGAACTCCTTGACCTGAAGGTAGGGCATCTCGGACACCATTCAATAAAATTTTGGAAGGTGGTTTAGGAAATGGGGTTTAATGATGTAGTTAGAATATCCTAGGGAATTGTGTCTAATGCATGAGGGGGATTTGGTCCTGGAAGGTGTGAGGTAGTCATTCATGGTTTGATCGACTACATTCCCCAAGTTTGGGGTTGCCTCCTTTGGATGTCCATTTTGGATCCCACCCGGTTTTATGATTTAGTTTCATTAAATAACTTCCATTGAAATGGGATCAATTTTTTATTATGGGGTATTAGGAATATTAGGATCTAATGGAAAGATTTTCCTTGGTGAACTTGAATCCCCTATCCTAGGACTTTCCACCCTAACTAGGCTGTTTGAATTATCGTGGGTGTTAGCGGACATGCGCCAAAAGTAAAAAACGAGAAAGGGAAAAGATAAGATATCTTGGGTGAGAATAGAATAATGGGGTGATAATAGAAGGTTTTTCTCTAAGGTACTTACTTGGTCTCTGGAAACAGTGAAAAAATTTGATTCACGCTCAAATTTACCCAAGAGATGAAGGTATGACGATCCTTGTAGTCTAGCCCGGGTTGTCGAATCCACTGAGACCTAAGAAGATACCTAAGATACACAACTTATGAGATGGATTTTTGGATATGAAGTTGGTAACTTTGGGTTGATTTTATATGGATTTAAAGTATCACTAATATATTTAAGTTAATTCAAATTAATATAATGAGTTGATCTTAGGTTATCATTCGGGGTGGATTGGATGAATTCTTTTTTTAATGATTTCAATTTCATTAACTTAAGAAGGATTTATTCAATGAATTCAAAATAAACTCATCACATACTTGTTAAAAACCTTTACAAACACATGTTAATCACCTATAAACTTGTAGGATCATTTTTATGATCACTCCAAGTTAAAGGATATTATTATTACATAAAAGTGGGGTGATTAAGTTCAATTTGGAAGAGGAAGAGAGAAAATAATTTAATAAAAGAAACTGAAATAAAATAAATTAATAAACATTTAGAGAGTGATAAATAAAATTAAATCTATACCCTTTATACTCCCTTGTATCAACCCATAAAAGATTTATCCCTCCATTGATTATGTGCCCTCAATGGAAGCGGGAAATAGACTTAGGAGGGTGGGATTGAAGAAGTAAAA
The DNA here is from genome assembly GCA_963277665.1 of Viscum album. Lineage (NCBI taxonomy): Eukaryota > Viridiplantae > Streptophyta > Magnoliopsida > Santalales > Viscaceae > Viscum > Viscum album. The sequence continues at coordinate 1,058,043,057 of OY728159.1, forward strand.
ACAACAAAATAACGATCACTCCATCATTGTGTGATAAATTTAAAAAGGTATGGTGTGAATAAATTCACACAATTTGGAAATGGTATCAAATTGATATGTAGAATAACATAATAAGATTAAAGGAAGACGTTTTATTAATAAACTATGGTGAATCTAACAACTTACGTGAGAAAGAAATGCGATTACAAACACAAAGTGGCAGCATAACACTACAATGAAACAAAGAACCCAAGATCCACAAATACTCCACCACCACTATCTTAAATATGAATTTCAATAGTCTTGGGTAGATCCCCCAAAATTAAAAATCATCTCACTTGATTATGGTAGGCCTAGGGTGGTGGAAAGTAAGGGAGAGAAGACTTTTCCACCCTTAACCCAATATTGCAGCTAGCTTGCCTCTACCAAACTGATGTGCCTATATGACCTTCTATATGGACAAATTAGAGTGTGACATATAATAATAACATTGATAACCCTATGTATAATATCCTCTTGTAAATTTTCAGCCTAAAATAATTTGTGGTTTTCGAGATATGATTAAAATGGTGGGATGTTTTATTGGGCCACAGAATCTGGCCCAGAATTTTATCTCTAAATTGGGAAGCCTTAATAACCACTATGGCTGCCAAATTTGAACTGTATTATAAAAAAATATTTGTTCCTCTATAGGTCTTATAGCATAAAACTAAATTTGGGCTTCATTGGGAATGTATTGTGGGCCCCACATTCTCATCAGTTGGTGGTGTCTAATCTGCCTTCTCCAAAATTATTTCCTTTCATCGCCAAAAAATATCCTCTTTTCCCGCCCATATATAGTGAATTCAAAGTTGGGGTAATCAAATATCATTGATGGGTCCAGATAGCTTTGTCAATTTTTCACAACTCAGATTTAATTGCACATTTGAGAGAATCTATATCACACTTATTGTCCTAGTGTATATCTGAACATATTTGTTAAGAGAAAACTAAGATAAAGAATGTCAACTTGGGAATTTCCTTCAGTTTAGTATCATAATTAGTAGGATTCATAGATAATGATAAACCTGATTCATCTCCTCTTCCTTTGATCTTCATCATTCATTTATGTCATGGAAAAGGGTATTCCCTAAAATTAAAGAGAATTCACTTCTTTATTCTAGGTCTCAAATCAATAAAAAATAGTTCGTAGGCTTCATATATGAAGTATCTTCATTTATAATAATTTTGGTTCTCCAATTTAATTTTTCTATTCACATGACAATTGAACTCTTGTATCTCCTACTTGATTACCTTGTCTCTCCCTCAGGAACACCTAAATCAAATTAACCAAAAATAACTCAATGAGTTACCAGATAAAAAGGTTTCCAACTCATAAATAAAAAGGTTTCTCAGAGGTTGACATTCAAATTGTGAATCAAATATCTTCCTTTACTTTACGTAGAAATTTTGGAGAATTTATACCCCTTTCTAGCCAAGGAAATAATGATTCATTAAGTATCATCTATGATTTTGAATTTACACATTTAATGGTTGGTGTAACATTAAATACTCTTCCATACAGAGAAATATTACCCAAGAACTTGTCAATCCATTCTTGATGATACTCGATCTCTATGTGTTGTTCTATCATATGTGAAATTTATCAACATAAATATTTTGTCCTTTATCCACTTTGAATCCTTATTTCTTAACCACTTGACCTATACATAAAATATAATCATCAGGGTTTGAAAATAATTTAGGAAGTATACTTAGGCCTGATGGAGAAAATTATGTTGATATATGGGAAGATGCTTCAACCGTAGAATAGGATAAATTGGTTCTATCCTTGGTATTTTATAGTATAATTCATCCAAAAATGAAATCCATGAATGAAAAAAAAAAATAAGGTGATTTGTTTCAGATGGTATCCTCATTAGAGGATTCATGTTCCCCTCATGGTCCCAAGTTGAGGATGATAATGTCTCCACCTTCACCTATTTTAGAAGTGGATTTGAACCACTGGACTCTATTTTCTAAGGATATATTGATTCTGTTCAGCTGTTATAATTATATATACCTTCTCTTCCTTAAAAACTTTTTACCGAATAATAAATGTATAAAAACAATGCAGGAATCAAAGTTGAGTGATTCAGTAATATAGAAGAGAAATTAACTAGGTCGTTTCCTATAGGTTGACTGATTCATCTTGTTCAATTGATAGAGATAGGGATCAGTCCATTAAATTTTTTGTTTTTTTGTTTTTTTAAATATTATCCACTCAACACCTTGAAAAAATATAATGCGACACCCAATTATTATTTATTTATATTAATAAATTAAGTACAAACTAGCACAAAAAGGGTTGAACCAGCCTTTTCTAAGATGCGAATGAATGAATATTTTAAAGAGATGGTGAAAAAAGGAAATCAAAACACTTGACTATACCACTCATGAAAAACCATTGTAGTTGTAATTTTTTTAAATGAAAAAAAAATTACTAGAATAACCATACTAACTATATTATATTGATATTTCTAAATAGTCTCATATGAAATACAATTAGTGAAGCCATCCTTGACAATAATATTTGAAGTTATACAACATGCCATGACTAGACATCTTAGGGAATCCATGTTTCTCAGATATCATAAACAACTATACAACATGGAAGAAAATTCCAGGAGAAAATTTGTTTACCCATGGTCAATCTATAGTCAATCATTCAAGAGCATATTAAGTAGTCAAATAAAGAAGTATACATTAAAGAAATTGATAATGTTCTTTCTCTTAATTCAGAATGGTCATACAATAAGAATAGAAAGTGGGATATTCTAATTTCTAATATGGGTATCTATATTAGATTGCATAGTCAAAAAAAATAATACTCATAAAGGACAAGAATAAATTTGACCTCAAATTATAGAATGACCCAATCTCATAGGTTTTTTATCCACATGAGTCTAGTCTTATAACTGATATCCCATCTGATAAGGGAGTATTTCCTTTTTTTTTATTTTATTTGTAAAAAATCTAGGTAGGGGTTCATATGATAATATTGTGAAAATGGAAGAAAATATATTTCATAAAAATGGATTTTATTAAATATAAAAAGATGAGAAGAAGATGATGTAGCTCTAATGATAGGAGGGAATGGTCTGTCAGTTGACTATAAGAATGAATAGAAGGATATTACATTAACCACTTTGTGTTTCATGAGTTAAACAATGAATGAGCTATACACTCTAGGATAAATCCTCATTGCCTATAGGGTAGCCACCGATGTTTCAAAGAAATTTACATGCTAGATATAGTGAGTTAATTTGTTTGATCAGGCCTCCTATATGGTATCCATTCCTTACATCAATTCTACAATCTATCACTATGTAATTGAAGATAACTAGAAAAACAATGTTTGTCATTCCTTTGAAAAAAATGCAATCCTTCGGTTAGTGGGGATCACCCTTTTCCTCTTTTCTCCCCCCTTTTATTTTTACATGATGAACCCAGTCTTTGTGTGATTTTTAGTGGATCATGTGGATTAATGAAGGTTCCTCAACATCTTTTTTTTAATTACTACAACATTTCATTTGACCTAAGTATTTTTTTCCTACTTTAATTTTTTTAATATCCTATAACGTACCATCTAGGTCTCATCTTGTGTGCTTAAATGGTGTATGTTCTCCTTATTATTTTTACCCCACTCGGTCAAGGAGAATGAAACTTTTAAATATTGGATTCGACTACAATTTGGTACATTGGAATATGTTGGTTTCCAATATATCACTTATTAATATGTACTCCCGGTTGGAAGGTTCATTTTTTGAGAAATAATTCTATTTTGAAATGGAAGACACATCTAACCACAGAAAATAAATTGGAACCCATCACCATGATTGGATTGGCTGGTGATCTTTTCAATCACACATATGGTCAGCCTTTTATCTAGACCCTTTTCCTGTCTGATACACTAGACACATAGTTTTTGAAACCCATAGTAGTCACTACCTAGCTAGTAGTGACTCCTCCTACTTGTACAAAGCTAGTTTATGGGATAACGTTTTCTAGATTACATTGAATAAAATTACCCCACTTATGAAAAAGGGTTAACTGACTATCTTGGGAAGAATTTATGGATTTGTGGGATTGGGTAGGATGGTACTTTACATAAAAAATGACATTGCTCATGGATTTGAACAGAAATTCTGGATCACACCTATCTGAAGCCTTATTCTATCATTAACTTATTGCATTTTCATCCTAGACCATCCACCCTAACATAATTGATAATATTACCAGGACACTCTCTATAGTTTCACACTGGTTGGTCTATGAAATTACGCACTCTACCATAACAGAACACTAAATTAACATCATCTTGGGAATATTCACCCCTAAACAATAATTGAAGTATTTATTTTCTTATGATACATGAATCAACTCTGAAGTATTTTGTGTGCATTCTTCTATCCTTAACAATTATTTTCATAGTTGATCATCGAAGAATCCTCACACTTCTACTTTATTAAATTTCCTTTAGGTGAGGGTACTATGATGATCTTAGTCTTAATGAATGCATAAGGGTGAAAGGATCTTATGACCACATGTTTTATCTAGTGATGATAATTCTTTATGTCATATTAGGTATTAGGTATGTAAATACAATTTAATTATAATGTTATAACTCTATTTACATTTTTCCAGTTGGTTTTGGAGGGTTCCTTCAGGAAGAATATGGATCTAGAGTTAAGAAAATGGGGATATTCTCAGGCCATCTATCACTTGGGGAAAATATTTTAAAAGAGGATTTTGTAAGGAATGTTCGGAATGCATAACTAAGATATATTAAGGTCACATAGTTGAAAAGGGTTAGGAACAAAAAAGTGGTATAAGGGGGGAGGGGTCTACAATGGACTACTCGTGTACCATAATATTTATCTTTCCCTAAATGCTTATCCCTAACGGAAAACTTACTTTTCATGGAGATAAAAAGGTAGAAAAAGAAAAAAAATGATATTTTTAATTTTTCAAGGCATATGTTTTGTAGAGACCCAAATCTTAACGTACATAGATATTACATTACCTCTGTGGAATACTTAGTACATAACAAAACACACACACAAGGACCGTAATAGTTTAGTGTCTTTGGAAACTCGGAATAAAATCTTCTAATTGTAGTGAAATATCTTCAATATCTCCCATAAAGATCTTCTTTTTTTCCCTAAAACCTTTATTTATATCCTGGGGAAAAGAAAACATAAAAGGGTGATCTCAAATTCTCAGTAAGGGTAAACAAAAGAAATATCAATCACATCATATACATAAGAATATAGCTTTTAGAAATCTTAACCTGCAAAAGAGCTCATAATATCATAACATGGGATAAATCATAAAAGTGAAATTTAATCCCAATAATCACAACTTAAAACATGAAACTTTGTGGCATACACACATAATCATCATTTCTTGTTAGTCAAGACTCATTGCCAAGACTATCTTAGTGGATAAAGTCCCTTTCTAAACCGAGTCACCCTCGTTTCAGTCCTGTTTCACTGAACCGGTATAACCTACCATTCCAGCCATGTCTATCTCATGAGATATAAAATGATTACCTAATGCATTGGAGGGAGATATAGGTCCCACCCATCTCATAATGAAACCATTCTTATGTGTGCCACAAAATCATAAACCATACATCATAGCATAACCCACGTAATAAAAATGGGAATCTTAAACATCGTGACATCATAAAACAATTCATATAAGATAAATGAATTCATAAACATAATTCCATCACAACATAATCAAATCAATGTAATAATAGGGATAAAAAACAGAACCCTTTATTATCTTATATGGAAAATAATTTTGATAAAACACTTGAACTCCATTCTTGAGGAAAATATCCTTTCTTCTTCAAAAACATTTTTCCTTTCATAACATGTCATACAACTTTAAAATAAAATAAGTTGATTAAAAATAAATTTGAAAACTTGTCAAGGAAGCTTCTTGGAAATAATGTTTTAAAAATTCATTCATGTCATATAAGTTAAAAAAACATTCTTCCCGTACTTTTGTCGGAAAAGTCAAAAAAAGTACCTCGTACGAAAAACGACAAAAGATTCCTTTCATATCTTTTACTAAAAACTCACCGAAGGGTAAAATAGGATTTAAAAAATTGTAGGTGAATGGAAATAATATTACATATTGAGGAAACATGGATGTGGATGATAAAATACACCCCTAGTAAATACCAAAGTATAAACAATCTCGGATAAAAATGAGATTGTGATATTTCCCTTACCTTAGGTCCGACTTGCTTTGTAAGTGTCCGAACCTCCTGTATAATGATTTAAATCATGTTATTGACTTATTACAGAATCATATTCATTGTTATTATATCATATATGGTCCACTTATGACTTTATATTACCCGTTCTTTTGTAAATTCATGTTAAAGTAGCGTTTTGGGTAAAATCGTCTCATTTGTCGTTCGTGTTTTTAACTTGTAATTATTCATATGATTACTTAGATAATGATTAATTAACTCCAGAATATAAAACATGATTTATATATATATATATTCAGAATATACATATATAATAAATCAGTAAATGGAAAGAAATACACCATTCATGGAGACGGTAGTCCGTACGTACGCATGAACGCTGTTTTCGTTTCCTTATTGAATTGAATGGAATTAAGTAGATGACATACATATAAATATAAATAATTCCACTATCATTATTAGGTCATATATTTCATTAGTACTTATTATATATACTTTATAATCATTCATGAATGGTTAATCATTGAGAATGAATCTCATCGCGTCGTGGAGACGGTAGTCCATACGCACGCACGAGCAATGATATCGTTCCCATGGTCGTTGAATTGTGTTTAAGTGTATGTATACTATTTCAGTATCAATATCACTTTATAATAATCATATATAGTTACTCATTACACCAGTATACCCATCCAATTAAGGTGGTGACGAAAAATAGATTACACCACGGCGTGGAGACGGTATTCCGTACGTACGCACGCGCGGTGATTTCCTTTTTCCGTAGGATGGATAGAAAGTTAATTAGAGTTGTTTCATATTTAAAATAATATATCAGTATATAATAAATACTGATGTCATTACTTTATCATGAAACAACTAAAGAAGAATAAGTTTAAGAAGAAAGAAATTGAAAAAGATCGGTAATGGATATTACCTCTTTTTGACGCGCCTTCACTTATCCTCCACTTAAAGAACTAAGGATGGTCTTTGAAGAAGACCAGGACCTCTAGGATGATACTAGGGAAGTAGAGAAGAAATTTTCACAGGGTTTTGCCGAGATTGAATTCTCAAATTGGTGTGAGGAGAGGGAGGAGGTGCCCTTTTGTAAGGGAGGAGAGGGGAATCTTAGGAAAATCTCAAAATATTATTTTATATTAAGGTCAAATTCGTTTTATAATGGTTCCAAATGGTCTTATTTCGAAGATAAAGTGGGGATGGGTCTAAATACTCTCATACAATAGGATTTAGACAAGTTTAGGTTATTATTTTAACCTTATCAATTAGATTTAACTCCAAGTTAAATAATTTAACTTTTACCGTGTCTTTTTGTTTTCTTACACTATATGGTTAATAAACTTACTATATCAAGCCAAACAAACCCCAAGTTGTTTATTATTAATATATCTATCCTTATCTAAGTCATTTGGCCGAACCTTAGATTTTTAGGAATTAAATAACAATTAATAATATAATATTTGTTTTAAAAACTAATTTATGTCAATTTTGACACTATTTGGTACATGATTTTTATGAAATTTCTAACAGAATTATAAGTTCTAAAAAAGTTACTTAAATCAACAATAACATGTCATATTAACCTAGAAAATTAGTTTAAGTCATAAAAAGTCTCAAATTACATTTATTTGGGCATTTATAACATCAATTATGTTAATATTTTCTTAAAAAGGTAATTACTGCATCATCGTTGTGTCATAAATAAATTAAATTATTTAAAGTATAAAAATTACAAATAAAATACCATTATGTAGGAAATACTTTTATATTTATAATGAATATTTATAGTCTAAATTATATTATGTATAACCCTATATTAAAAATGTTTTAGTAAATAAACTTTGATTTTAACTCTTTTAACTTTTCTTTGAATTAAATAATAATAAATGTCCTAATTTATTCCAAGTGGGCCTAAATGATAATATTTTACACTTAATGTTGTTTTTGGTCGAGATATACTTGTCCAATAGGATTAGGACATGTGTTAGGGTAATATTAATATCATTTTTACCCTTAATTACCCTATTTACCTTTAACCGTGGTAAATAAAAGAAAAAAGTTACTATTCACCAAAAATTATTTTCATCTCATTGAACCACATTTTACTTACTGTCATCAATCGTGTCTCTTGGATTTTTGAAATTCCATTCATAGAAGCGGTAAAATTAAGATTTATGAAAAAATTAATTTTTTTAACTACCACTTAGTAGTTTCACTATTCACCAAAAATTGAAGTTTTTCAGAAAAATGCCAAAATTTCACCCTAAGCTATAATTGATATTCCAAGTTCAAAAATGATTTCTATTTTACAAAATTCCCAACATATACGTTGCATTAATTAATTTTATAATTAATTTCCGTTGTCAAAACAAATAGCGTGTTTTTAAGAGATAATAACTATCAAAAGATTAACATTTGTTTATGTCTGGTGTAAATGTGAAATTACATCCAATGAACAACATTGTATTGAATTGTAAAAATATATTCTAGATATACTTTAAAACCACTCAAATTAATAATTTATCACTATTAATTATTTCGATTAAAAAAGTTGTTTTTAATTAAAATTTAGTAATTTTCACTATTCATCAGAAAATGAAAGTTATCCGAAAAGTACCAAAATTTCACCCTAAGCTAATTTCGATATTAAAAATCCAAAAATGAATTCCATTTTGAAAAATAAAATATACAAAATTTCAAAAAGTGGTTATTACTATTCATAACGGCTAGTTTTAATAATATTTTAATAGCATATTGTTGTTTAGTGAAACTCGTTATTGCGTACTACACACGCTATCGAGGAAGGTCGCGATTGCGTGTAATGGAAGTCAAGTCAAGGATGCGTGTTGTGAAAGCTTCTTTTGGTGTAGCGTACAACACAAGACATTAATGAAATTAAAAAGAATATTTTTCATAAAATTTCGGGGTGTTACATTCTACCCCCCTTAAAATGAATTTCTCCCTCGAAATTCGTCAGGGTTATAAATGGTTTACTATTCGAAAGTTTCTTTAATAGAAACCCACATCGTAAAAAAGAATACCAAAACCAATCTTTAAAAACAAAAGTATGAAACGTAACGGTTACCCAAATAAACTAATCACTGGGTTTCCACATAGGTGAAAATATGGATATGGAAGAGAAATCTAACCATCATGTTCTGATGGAGAGTGGTAGAGAACATGGCTATGGAAAATCCAGCAATCACAAAGCCATAAATTTGTGACGATCTAGGGTACCATCTGATTCATCGGATATAAGGGCACTAGGACAACATTTTTGGTTTTCAAGATCATTTCCCTAAAGTTGAAAATTTGAATTAGAATAAATACTTACTTTATTTTGGTACAATCTCACTGTTGTTCGTGCCTTGAACAATTTCCACATCATCTCTTAAATAAATGAAGTTGAATTTGTTATTCGTGAAGTGTTAGCAGATCATGTGATAGAATGACGGGTCATTCCATCTGTCTCAAACAAAAGGATAGAAAAAATTATATACATAAGTCGATCTATAGTGAGATTAATCATATATGGTTCCTAAAATGGACTTATACTTCATATATCATACTGCTTAATATAATAAAACTAGTTTCTACTAAACAGGGACTTCCTGTAGGCCAGTGGTAGGCGATAAAGGCCAGTCGCACTTCGGTTGTGGGTTCGATTCCCACAGCCTTGTCCAACGCGATGGGTTGTCGCCCGTCCTGCAGGTTGTCCTTTTTCTAAAACTATATTACTATAACATCCCATCAATAATATCGAAAAAACTTCTATCCTTAAACAATACTAACTTATTTCCAACATAATCCATTCCAATCTTTAGGCTTATCCATAATACTGCAGTCCACTCTCATAACATAGTGAAAACGATTACCAGAGATTTAATTCCATCGTTGATCCCCATATAACATAAGATATGTTTTGTTAGTAACATTCCAAACATTCAAAGTCCTTAATCATGTATTCTCTTGAATACCCATTGAAACTTAGTGAAAACATGAATGCAATTAAAATTTAACACTTTCCACATATCAAAATCCTCAAAATTCTATATACTCAAACCATGATATCACTTAGTCCTTATATCAATCATGAGCTCATGAATACTGTTAAACATTTCATTTTCTCGTTTTCCCTACATTATGCACATAATATCTCAATCACTTTGAATACCACATTAGACCAATACATAAATATTCCAATACTCCATGATAAAACATTATTTTGGAATCCCATTACATAAACACTTAATCATTCCACCACATCGTTGTCATATTTAACATTTCCAATAGTGATCGAATGTGACTTCCATTTGTCCTTTTCCTTAAGTGGTTTCTCATGTCGATCATCACTAACCCTTGGATTAGGTCATTTATTAGCATAATACCCCATTTCCTTGCACTTGAAGCATTGAAGTGTTGGTTGTGCGTTCTCTGCAGTGTTTGCTTTATTCACATCATTAGAATCCCTTTTTCCACTACATCGACACTCAGCTGCTCGATGACCTTATTTTCCACACTTAAAACATTTTCTAGTCCCTTTAAGACAATCTCCACCATACTTCTTTCCACACTTTGTGCATAAGGAAACATTCATCTTCTTTTCACCATTATTCTGAGATTTCTCCTTGAACTCCATCTTTCATTTCTTGTCAAAACCATGATATTGATATGTAACACCAACTTCCATTTCAACCTTGATAGCACAACGCACAATTTCTTCATAGCTACTGAAGTATCTTATAGCTAATGCCCTTCGAAGACTTGGTTTTAAGCCACTGAAAAATCGATCAACTTTACTTTCAGGTTGGATGATAATTCCAGATGCATACCTTGCAAGTCTTGTAAAATTTGCTTTTTATATACCAACAGATTCATCATCCTTATGCTTCAGCTCAAGAAACTCCTTTTCCATCTTTGTTCTAAGAATACGAGGGAAGTACTTACTGAAAAACAAGTTCTTGAACTCATCCCATTCCATGGACTCAATTTCATCTCTTGGCCTCGTATTCTTGATAAGATTCCACCACTGATCAGCTTCACCTTCCAAACGATATACTGCTAAGATGACTTTATCATGTTCATAACATTGAAGAACTGAAAATATATTTTCAGTGGTACTGATCCATTGTTCAGCAACAAGTGGATCGGAAGTCCCACTGAAAGAAGGTGGACGTTGCCTCATGAAGGACTCAATAGAATATTGTTCCCTTCTCTGCTCATTTGGAAGTCCAGAATGATTCATAGCTTGTGTAAGGATAGCAATAAGATTTTGCACTCCATCTCCCATAACATTTGTTTGTTCATGAGGACAATCATTGCATAGTCCATTGCATTGATCAACACGGTTCCTTCGGGTTCCAGCCATCATCTAAAACCCAAAAAGAATAGTGTGAGAGGAAAAAATCATGCTAGGGAAAACAACATAATAAAGGGGGAGTACCTTCAATATCTAACATCTTAGGTTTAATTCTATGATCGTTAGCGTAGTTCTAATACTATAACCTATACATATACTTAACCTTAGGGACATCCCTAGACATACCTTAGAAATATCTCTAGGGATCTCACCAACGATTTCGCATCCTAGTTTCCAAAGGTTGACTAAACCTTTCCTCTGATACCAACTATAGAGACCCGAATCTTAACGTACATAGATATTACATTACTTCTGTGGAATACTTAGTACATAACGAAACACACACACAAGGACCGTAATAGTTTAGTGTCTTTGGAAACTCGGAATAAAATCTTCTAATCGTGGTGAAAGATCTTCAATATCTCCCATAAAGATCTTCTTTTTTTTTCTAAAAACTTTCTTTATATCCTGGGGAAAAGAAAACATAAAAGGGTGAGCTCAAATTCTCAGTAAGGGTAAACAAAAGAAATATCAATCACATCATATACATAAAAATATAGCTTTTGGAAATCTTAACCTGCAAAAGAGCTCATAATATCATAACATGGGATAAATCATAGAAGTGAAATGTAATCCCAATAATCACAACTTAAAACATGAAACTTTGTGTCATACACACATAATCATCATTTCTTGTTAGTTAAGACTCATTGCCAAGACTATCTTAGTGGACAAAGTCCCTTTTTGAACCGAGTCACCCTCGTTTCAGTCCTGTTTCACTGAACCGGTATAACCTACCATTCCAGCCATGTCTATCTCATGAGATATAAAATCTTTACCCAATGCATTGGAGGAAGATATAGGTCCCACCCATCTCATAATGAAACCATTCTTATGTGTGCCACAAAATCATAAACCATACATCATAGCATAACCCATGTAATAAAAATGGGAATCTTAAACATCGTGACATCATAAAAAATTCATATAAGATAAAGGAATTCATAAACATAATTCCATCACAACATAATCAAATCAATGTAATAATAGGGATAAAAAACAGAACCCTTTATTATCTTAGATGGAAAATAATTTTGATAAAACACTTGAACTCCATTCTTGAGGAAAATATCCTTTCTTCTTCAAAAACATTTCTCCTTTCATAACATGTCATACGACTTTAAAATAAAAGAAGTTGATAAAAAATAAACTTGAAAACTTGTAAAGGAAGCTTCTTGGAAATAATGTTTTAAAAATACATTCATGCTGTATAAGTTAAAAAAACATTCTTCCCGTACTTTTGTCGGAAAAGTCAAAAAAAGTTCCTTGTACGAAAAACGACAAAAGATTCCTTTCAATCTTTTACTAAAAACTCACCGAAGGGTAAAATAGGATTTAAACAATTGTAGGTGAACGGAAATAATATTACATGTTGAGTAAACATGGATGTGGATGATAAAATACACCCCTAGTAAATACCAAAGTATAAACAATCTCGGATAAAAATGAGATTGTGATATTTCCCTTACCTTAGGTCCGACTTGCATTGTAAGTGTCCGAACCTCCTGTATAATTATTTAAATCATGTTATTGACTTATTCCAGAATCATATTCATTGTTATTATATCATATATGGTCCACTTATGACTTTATATTACCCGTTCTTTTGTAAATTCATGTTAAAGTAGTGTTTTGGGTAAAATCGTCTCATTTGTCGTTCGTGTTTTTAACTTGTAATTATTCATATGATTACTTAGATAATGATTAATTAACTCCAGAATATAAAACATGATTTATATATATATATATTCAGAATATACATATATAATAAATCAGTAAATGGAATGAAATACACCGTTCATGGAGACGGTAGTCCGTACGTACGCATGAACGCTGTTTTCGTTTCCTTATTGAATTGAATGGAATTAAGTAGATGACATACATATAAATATAAATAATTCCACTATCATTATTAGGTCATATATTTCATTAGTACTTATTATATATACTTTATAATCATTCATGAATGGTTAATCATTGAGAATGAATCTCATCGCGTCGTGGAGACGGTAGTCCATACGCACGCACGAGCGATGATATCGTTCCCATGGTCGTTGAATTGTGTTTAAGTGTATGTATACTATTTCAGTATCAATATCACTTTATAATAATCATATATAGTTACTCATTACACCAGTATACCCATCCAATTAAGGTGGTGACGAAAAATAGATTACACCACGGCGTGGAGACGGTATTCCGTACGTACGCACGCGCGGTGATTTCCTTTTTCCGTAGGATGGATAGAAAGTTAATTAGAGTTGTTTCATATTTAAAATAATATATCAGTATATAATAAATACTGATGTCATTACTTTATCATGAAACAACTAAAGAAGAATAAGTTTAAGAAGAAAGAAATTGAAAAAGATCGGTAATGGATATTACCTCTTTTTGACGCGCCTTCACTTATCCTCCACTTAAAGAACTAAGGATGGTCTTTGAAGAAGACCAGGGCCTCTAGAATGATACTAGGGAAGTAGAGAAGAAATTTTCACAGGGTTTGGCCGAGATTGAATTCTCAAATTGGTGTGAGGAGAGGGAGGAGGTGCCCTTTTGTAAGGGAGGAGAGGGGAATCTTAGGAAAATCTCAAAATATTATTTTATATTAAGGTCAAATTCGGTTTATAATGGTTCCAAATGGTCTTATTTCGAAGATAAAGTGGGTATGGGTATAAATACTCTCATAAAATAGGATTTAGACAAGTTTAGGTTATTATTTTAACCTTATAAATTAGATTTAACTCCAAGTTAAATAATTTAACTTTTACCGTGTCTTTTTGTTTTCTTACACTATATGGTTAATAAACTTACTATATCAAGCCAAACAAACCCCAAGTTGTTTATTATTAATATATCTATCCTTATCTAAGTCATTTGGCCGAACCTTAGATTCTTAGGAATTAAATAACAATTAATAATATAATATTTGTTTTAAAAACTAATTTATGTCAATTTTGACACTATTTGGTACATGATTTTTATGAAATTTCTAACAGAATTATAAGTTCTAAAAAAGTTACTTAAATCAACAATAACATGTCATATTAACCTAGAAAATTAGTTTAAGTCATAAAAAGTCTCAAATTACATTTATTTGGGCATTTATAACATCAATTATGTTAATATTTTCTTAAAAAGGTAATTACTGCATCATCGTTGTGTCATAAATAAATTAAATTATTTAAAGTATAAAAATTACAAATAAAATACCATTATGTAGGAAATACTTTTATATTTATAATGAATATTTATAGTCTAAATTATATTATGTATAACCCTATATTAAAAATGTTTTAGTAAATAAACTTTGATTTTAACTCTTTTAACTTTTCTTTAAATTAAATAATAATAAATGTCCTAATTTATTCCAAGTGGGCCTAAATGATAATATTTTACACTTAATGTTGTTTTTGGTCGAGATATACTTGTCCAATAGGATTAGGACATGTGTTAGGGTAATATTAATATCATTTTTACCCTTAATTACCCTATTTACCTTTAACCGTGGTAAATAAAAGAAAAAAGTTACTATTCACCAAAAATTATTTTCATCTCATTGAACCACATTTTACTTACTGTCATCAATCGTGTCTCTTGGATTTTTGAAATTCCATTCATAGAAGCGGTAAAATTAAGATTTATGAAAAAATTAATTTTTTTAACTACCACATAGTAGTTTCACTATTCACCAAAAATTGAAGTTTTTCAGAAAAATGCCAAAATTTCACCCTAAGCTATAATTGATATTCCAAGTTCAAAAATGATTTCTATTTTACAAAATTTCCAACATATACGTTGCATTAATTAATTTTATAATTAATTTCCGTTGTCAAAACAAATAGCGTGTTTTTAAGAGATAATAACTATCAAAAGATTAACATTTGTTTATGTCTGGTGTAAATGTGAAATTACATCCAATGAACAACATTGTATTGAATTGTAAAAATATATTCTAGATATACTTTAAAACCACTCAAATTAATAATTTATCACTATTAATTATTTCGATTAAAAAAGTTGTTTTTAATTAAAATTTAGTAATTTTCACTATTCATCAGAAAATGAAAGTTATCCGAAAAGTACCAAAATTTCACCCTAAGCTAATTTCGATATTAAAAATCCAAAAATGAATTCCATTTTGAAAAATAAAATATACAAAATTTCAAAAAGTGGTTATTACTATTCATAACGGCTAGTTTTAATAATATTTTAATAGCATATTGTTGTTTAGTGAAACTCGTTATTGCGTACTACACACGCTATCGAGGAAGGTCGCGATTGCGTGTAATGGAAGTCAAGTCAAGGATGCGAGTTGTGAAAGCTTCTTTTGGTGTAGCGTACAACACAAGACATTAATGAAATTAAAAAGAATATTTTTCATAAAATTTCGGGGTGTTACATTCTACCCCCCTTAAAATGAATTTCTCCCTCGAAATTCGTCAGGGTTATAAATGGTTTACTATTCGAAAGTTTCTTTAATAGAAACCCACATCGTAAAAAGGAATACCAAAACCAATCTTTAAAAACAAAAGTATGAAACGTAACGGTTACCCAAATAAACTAATCACTGGGTTTCCACATAGGTGAAAATATGGATATGGAAGAGAAATCTAACCATCATGTTCTGATGGAGAGTGGTAGAGAACATGGCTATGGAAAATCCAGCAATCACAAAGCCATAAATTTGTGACGATCTAGGGTACCATCTGATTCATCGGATATAAGGGCACTAGGACAACATTTTTGGTTTTCAAGATCATTTCCCTAAAGTTGAAAATTTGAATTAGAATAAATACTTACTTTATTTTGGTACAATCTCACTGTTGTTCGTGCCTTGAACAATTTCCAAATCATCTCTTAAATAAATGAAGTTGAATTTGTTATTCGTGAAGTGTTAGCAGATCATGTGATAGAATGACGGGTCATTCCATCTGTCTCAAACAAAAGGATAGAAAAAATTATATACATAAGTCGATCTATAGTGAGATTAATCATATATGGTTCCTAAAATGGACTTATACTTCATATATCATACTGCTTAATATAATAAAACTAGTTTCTACTAAACAGGGACTTCCTGTAGGCCAGTGGTAGGCGATAAAGGCCAGTCGCACTTCGGTTGTGGGTTCGATTCCCACAGCCTTGTCCAACGCGATGGGTTGTCGCCCGTCCTGCAGGTTGTCCTTTTTCTAAAACTATATTACTATAACATCCCATCAATAATATCGAAAAAACTTCTATCCTTAAACAATACTAACTTATTTCCAACATAATCCATTCCAATCTTTAGGCTTATCCATAATACTGCAGTCCACTCTCATAACATAGTGAAAACGATTACCAGAGATTTAATTCCATCGTTGATCCCCATATAACATAAGATATGTTTTGTTAGTAACATTCCAAACATTCAAAGTCCTTAATCATGTATTCTCTTGAATACCCATTGAAACTTAGTGAAAACATGAATGCAATTAAAAGTTAACACTTTCCACATATCAAAATCCTCAAAATTCTATATACTCAAACCATGATATCACTTAGTCCTTATATCAATCATGAGCTCATGAATACTGTTAAACATTTCATTTTCTCGTTTTCCCTACATTATGCACATAATATCTCAATCACTTTGAATAACACATTAGACCAATACATAAATATTCCAATACTCCATGATAAAACATTATTTTGGAATCCCATTACATAAACACTTAATCATTCCACCACATCGTTGTCATATTCAACATTTCCAATAGTGATCGCATGTGACTTCCATTTGTCCTTTGCCTTAAGTGGTTTCTCATGTCGATCATCACTAACCCTTGGATTAGGTCATTTATTAGCATAATACCCCATTTCCTTGCACTTGAAGCATTGAAGTGTTGGTTGTGCGTTCTCTGCAGTGTTTTCTTTATTCACATCATTAGAATCCCTTTTTCCACTACATCGACACTCAGCTGCTCGATGACCTTATTTTCCACACTTAAAACATTTTCTAGTCCCTTTAAGACAATCTCCACCATACTTCTTTCCACACTTTGTGCATAAGGAAACATTCATCTTCTTTTCACCATTATTCTGAGATTTCTCCTTGAACTCCATCTTTCATTTCTTGTCAAAACCATGAGATTGATATGTAACACCAACTTCAATTTCAACCTTGATAGCACAACGCACAATTTCTTCATAGCTACTGAAGTATCTTATAGCTAATGCCCTTCGAAGACTTGGTTTTAAGCCACTGAAAAATCGATCAACTTTACTTTCAGGTTGGATGATAATTCCAGATGCATACCTTGCAAGTCTTTAAAATTTGCTTTGTATATACCAACAGATTCATCATCCTTATGCTTCAGCTCAAGAAACTCCTTTTCCATCTTTGTTCTAAGAATACGAGGGAAGTACTTACTGAAAAACAAGTTCTTGAACTCATCCCATTCCATGGACTCAATTTCATCTCTTGGCCTCGTATTCTTGATAAGATTCCACCACTGATCAGCTTCACCTTCCAAACGATATACTGCTCAGATGACTTTATCATGTTCATAACATTGAAGAACTGAAAATATATTTTCAGTGGTACTGATCCATTTTTCAGCAACAAGTGGATCGGAAGTCCCACTGAAAGAAGGTGGACGTTGCCTCATGAAGGACTCAATAGAATATTGTTCCCTTCTCTGCTCATTTGGAAGTCCCGAATGATTCATAGCTTGTGTAAGGATAGCAATAAGATTTTTCACTCCATCTCCCATAACATTTGTTTGTTCATGAGGACAATCATTGCATTGTCCATTGCATTGATCAACACGGTTCCTTCGGGTTCCAGCCATCATCTAAAACCCAAAAAGAATAGTGTGAGAGGCAAAAATCATGCTAGGGAAAACAACATAATAAAGGGGGAGTACCTTCAATATCTAACATCTTAGGTTTAATTCTATGATCGTTAGCGTAGTTCTAATACTATAACCTATACATATACTTAACCTTAGGGACATCCCTAGACATACCTTAGAAATATCTCTAGGGATCTCACCAACGATTTCGCATCCTAGTTTCCAAAGGTTGACTAAACCTTTCCTCTGATACCAACTATAGAGACCCGAATCTTAACGTACATAGATATTACATTACTTCTGTGGAATACTTAGTACATAACGAAACACACACACAAGGACCGTAATAGTTTAGTGTCTTTGGAAACTCGGAATAAAATCTTCTAATCGTGGTGAAAGATCTTCAATATCTCCCATAAAGATCTTCTTTTTTTTTCTAAAAACTTTCTTTATATCCTGGGGAAAAGAAAACATAAAAGGGTGAGCTCAAATTCTCAGTAAGGGTAAACAAAAGAAATATCAATCACATCATATACATAAGAATATAGCTTTTGGAAATCTTAACCTGCAAAAGAGCACATAATATCATAACATGGGATAAATCATAGAAGTGAAATGTAATCCCAATAATCACAACTTAAAACATGAAACTTTGTGTCATACACACATAATCATCATTTCTTGTTAGTTAAGACTCATTGCCAAGACTATCTTAGTGGACAAAGTCCCTTTTTGAACCGAGTCACCCTCGTTTCAGTCCTGTTTCACTGAACCGGTATAACCTACCATTCCAGCCATGTCTATCTCATGAGATATAAAATCTTTACCCAATGCATTGGAGGAAGATATAGGTCCCACCCATCTCATAATGAAACCATTCTTATGTGTGCCACAAAATCATAAACCATACATCATAGCATAACCCATGTAATAAAAATGGGAATCTTAAACATCGTGACATCATAAAAAATTCATATAATATAAAGGAATTCATAAACATAATTCCATCACAACATAATCAAATCAATGTAATAATAGGGATAAAAAACAGAACCCTTTATTATCTTAGATGGAAAATAATTTTGATAAAACACTTGAACTCCATTCTTGAGGAAAATATCCTTTCTTCTTCAAAAACATTTTTCCTTTCATAACATGTCATACGACTTTAAAATAAAAGAAGTTGATAAAAAATAAACTTGAAAACTTGTAAAGGAAGCTTCTTGGAAATAATGTTTTAAAAATACATTCATGCTGTATAAGTTAAAAAAACATTCTTCCCGTACTTTTGTCGGAAAAGTCAAAAAAAGTTCCTTGTACGAAAAACGACAAAAGATTCCTTTCAATCTTTTACTAAAAACTCACCGAAGGGTAAAATAGGATTTAAACAATTGTAGGTGAACGGAAATAATATTACATGTTGAGTAAACATGGATGTGGATGATAAAATACACCCCTAGTAAATACCAAAGTATAAACAATCTCGGATAAAAATGAGATTGTGATATTTCCCTTACCTTAGGTCCGACTTGCATTGTAAGTGTCCGAACCTCCTGTATAATTATTTAAATCATGTTATTGACTTATTCCAGAATCATATTCATTGTTATTATATCATATATGGTCCACTTATGACTTTATATTACCCGTTCTTTTGTAAATTCATGTTAAAGTAGTGTTTTGGGTAAAATCGTCTCATTTGTCGTTCGTGTTTTTAACTTGTAATTATTCATATGATTACTTAGATAATGATTAATTAACTCCAGAATATAAAACATGATTTATATATATATATATTCAGAATATACATATATAATAAATCAGTAAATGGAAAGAAATACACCGTTCATGGAGACGGTAGTCCGTACGTACGCATGAACGCTGTTTTCGTTTCCTTATTGAATTGAATGGAATTAAGTAGATGACATACATATAAATATAAATAATTCCACTATCATTATTAGGTCATATATTTCATTAGTACTTATTATATATACTTTATAATCATTCATGAATGGTTAATCATTGAGAATGAATCTCATCGCGTCGTGGAGACGGTAGTCCATACGCACGCACGAGCGATGATATCGTTCCCATGGTCGTTGAATTGTGTTTAAGTGTATGTATACTATTTCAGTATCAATATCACTTTATAATAATCATATATAGTTACTCATTACACCAGTATACCCATCCAATTAAGGTGGTGACGAAAAATAGATTACACCACGGCGTGGAGACGGTATTCCGTACGTACGCACGCGCGGTGATTTCCTTTTTCCGTAGGATGGATAGAAAGTTAATTAGAGTTGTTTCATATTTAAAATAATATATCAGTATATAATAAATACTGATGTCATTACTTTATCATGAAACAACTAAAGAAGAATAAGTTTAAGAAGAAAGAAATTGAAAAAGATCGGTAATGGATATTACCTCTTTTTGACGCGCCTTCACTTATCCTCCACTTAAAGAACTAAGGATGGTCTTTGAAGAAGACCAGGACCTCTAGAATGATACTAGGGAAGTAGAGAAGAAATTTTCACAGGGTTTGGCCGAGATTGAATTCTCAAATTGGTGTGAGGAGAGGGAGGAGGTGCCCTTTTGTAAGGGAGGAGAGGGGAATCTTAGGAAAATCTCAAAATATTATTTTATATTAAGGTCAAATTCGGTTTATAATGGTTCCAAATGGTCTTATTTCGAAGATAAAGTGGGGATGGGTCTAAATACTCTCATAAAATAGGATTTAGACAAGTTTAGGTTATTATTTTAACCTTATAAATTAGATTTAACTCCAAGTTAAATAATTTAACTTTTACCGTGTCTTTTTGTTTTCTTACACTATATGGTTAATAAACTTACTATATCAAGCCAAACAAACCCCAAGTTGTTTATTATTAATATATCTATCCTTATCTAAGTCATTTGGCCGAACCTTAGATTCTTAGGAATTAAATAACAATTAATAATATAATATTTGTTTTAAAAACTAATTTATGTCAATTTTGACACTATTTGGTACATGATTTTTATGAAATTTCTAACAGAATTATAAGTTCTAAAAAAGTTACTTACATCAACAATAACATGTCATATTAACCTAGAAAATTAGTTTAAGTCATAAAAAGTCTCAAATTACATTTATTTGGGCATTTATAACATCAATTATGTTAATATTTTCTTAAAAAGGTAATTACTGCATCATCGTTGTGTCATAAATAAATTAAATTATTTAAAGTATAAAAATTACAAATAAAATACCATTATGTAGGAAATACTTTTATATTTATAATTAATATTTATAGTCTAAATTATATTATGTATAACCCTATATTAAAAATGTTTTAGTAAATAAACTTTGATTTTAACTCTTTTAACTTTTCTTTAAATTAAATAATAATAAATGTCCTAATTTATTCCAAGTGGGCCTAAATGATAATATTTTACACTTAATGTTGTTTTTGGTCGAGATATACTTGTCCAATAGGATTAGGACATGTGTTAGGGTAATATTAATATCATTTTTACCCTTAATTACCCTATTTACCTTTAACCGTGGTAAATAAAAGAAAAAAGTTACTATTCACCAAAAATTATTTTCATCTCATTGAACCACATTTTACTTACTGTCATCAATCGTGTCTCTTGGATTTTTGAAATTCCATTCATAGAAGCGGTAAAATTAAGATTTATGAAAAAATTAATTTTTTTAACTACCACTTAGTAGTTTCACTATTCACCAAAAATTGAAGTTTTTCAGAAAAATGCCAAAATTTCACCCTAAGCTATAATTGATATTCCAAGTTCAAAAATGATTTCTATTTTACAAAATTTCCAACATATACGTTGCATTAATTAATTTTATAATTAATTTCCGTTGTCAAAACAAATAGCGTGTTTTTAAGAGATAATAACTATCAAAAGATTAACATTTGTTTATGTCTGGTGTAAATGTGAAATTACATCCAATGAACAACATTGTATTGAATTGTAAAAATATATTCTAGATATACTTTAAAACCACTCAAATTAATAATTTATCACTATTAATTATTTCGATTAAAAAAGTTGTTTTTAATTAAAATTTAGTAATTTTCACTATTCATCAGAAAATGAAAGTTATCCGAAAAGTACCAAAATTTCACCCTAAGCTAATTTCGATATTAAAAATCCAAAAATGAATTCCATTTTGAAAAATAAAATATACAAAATTTCAAAAAGTGGTTATTACTATTCATAACGGCTAGTTTTAATAATATTTTAATAGCATATTGTTGTTTAGTGAAACTCGTTATTGCGTACTACACACGCTATCGAGGAAGGTCGCGATTGCGTGTAATGGAAGTCAAGTCAAGGATGCGTGTTGTGAAAGCTTCTTTTGGTGTAGCGTACAACACAAGACATTAATGAAATTAAAAAGAATATTTTTCATAAAATTTCGGGGTGTTACATTCTACCCCCCTTAAAATGAATTTCTCCCTCGAAATTCGTCAGGGTTATAAATGGTTTACTATTCGAAAGTTTCTTTAATAGAAACCCACATCGTAAAAAGGAATACCAAAACCAATCTTTAAAAACAAAAGTATGAAACGTAACGGTTACCCAAATAAACTAATCACTGGGTTTCCACATAGGTGAAAATATGGATATGGAAGAGAAATCTAACCATCATGTTCTGATGGAGAGTGGTAGAGAACATGGCTATGGAAAATCCAGCAATCACAAAGCCATAAATTTGTGACGATCTAGGGTACCATCTGATTCATCGGATATAAGGGCACTAGGACAACATTTTTGGTTTTCAAGATCATTTCCCTAAAGTTGAAAATTTGAATTAGAATAAATACTTACTTTATTTTGGTACAATCTCACTGTTGTTCGTGCCTTGAACAATTTCCACATCATCTCTTAAATAAATGAAGTTGAATTTGTTATTCGTGAAGTGTTAGCAGATCATGTGATAGAATGACGGGTCATTCCATCTGTCTCAAACAAAAGGATAGAAAAAATTATATACATAAGTCGATCTATAGTGAGATTAATCATATATGGTTCCTAAAATGGACTTATACTTCATATATCATACTGCTTAATATAATAAAACTAGTTTCTACTAAACAGGGACTTCCTGTAGGCCAGTGGTAGGCGATAAAGGCCAGTCGCACTTCGGTTGTGGGTTCGATTCCCACAGCCTTGTCCAACGCGATGGGTTGTCGCCCGTCCTGCAGGTTGTCCTTTTTCTAAAACTATATTACTATAACATCCCATCAATAATATCGAAAAAACTTCTATCCTTAAACAATACTAACTTATTTCCAACATAATCCATTCCAATCTTTAGGCTTATCCATAATACTGCAGTCCACTCTCATAACATAGTGAAAACGATTACCAGAGATTTAATTCCATCGTTGATCCCCATATAACATAAGATATGTTTTGTTAGTAACATTCCAAACATTCAAAGTCCTTAATCATGTATTCTCTTGAATACCCATTGAAACTTAGTGAAAACATGAATGCAATTAAAAGTTAACACTTTCCACATATCAAAATCCTCAAAATTCTATATACTCAAACCATGATATCACTTAGTCCTTATATCAATCATGAGCTCATGAATACTGTTAAACATTTCATTTTCTCGTTTTCCCTACATTATGCACATAATATCTCAATCACTTTGAATAACACATTAGACCAATACATAAATATTCCAATACTCCATGATAAAACATTATTTTGGAATCCCATTACATAAACACTTAATCATTCCACCACATCGTTGTCATATTCAACATTTCCAATAGTGATCGCATGTGACTTCCATTTGTCCTTTGCCTTAAGTGGTTTCTCATGTCGATCATCACTAACCCTTGGATTAGGTCATTTATTAGCATAATACCCCATTTCCTTGCACTTGAAGCATTGAAGTGTTGGTTGTGCGTTCTCTGCAGTGTTTGCTTTATTCACATCATTAGAATCCCTTTTTCCACTACATCGACACTCAGCTGCTCGATGACCTTATTTTCCACACTTAAAACATTTTCTAGTCCCTTTAAGACAATCTCCACCATACTTCTTTCCACACTTTGTGCATAAGGAAACATTCATCTTCTTTTCACCATTATTCTGAGATTTCTCCTTGAACTCCATCTTTCATTTCTTGTCAAAACCATGAGATTGATATGTAACACCAACTTCAATTTCAACCTTGATAGCACAACGCACAATTTCTTCATAGCTACTGAAGTATCTTATAGCTAATGCCCTTCGAAGACTTGGTTTTAAGCCACTGAAAAATCGATCAACTTTACTTTCAGGTTGGATGATAATTCCAGATGCATACCTTGCAAGTCTTTAAAATTTGCTTTGTATATACCAACAGATTCATCATCCTTATGCTTCAGCTCAAGAAACTCCTTTTCCATCTTTGTTCTAAGAATACGAGGGAAGTACTTACTGAAAAACAAGTTCTTGAACTCATCCCATTCCATGGACTCAATTTCATCTCTTGGCCTCGTATTCTTGATAAGATTCCACCACTGATCAGCTTCACCTTCCAAACGATATACTGCTCAGATGACTTTATCATGTTCATAACATTGAAGAACTGAAAATATATTTTCAGTGGTACTGATCCATTGTTCAGCAACAAGTGGATCGGAAGTCCCACTGAAAGAAGGTGGACGTTGCCTCATGAAGGACTCAATAGAATATTGTTCCCTTCTCTACTCATTTGGAAGTCCCGAATGATTCATAGCTTGTGTAAGGATAGCAATAAGATTTTTCACTCCATCTCCCATAACATTTGTTTGTTCATGAGGACAATCATTGCATTGTCCATTGCATTGATCAACACGGTTCCTTCGGGTTCCAGCCATCATCTAAAACCCAAAAAGAATAGTGTGAGAGGCAAAAATCATGCTAGGGAAAACAACATAATAAAGGGGGAGTACCTTCAATATCTAACATCTTAGGTTTAATTCTATGATCGTTAGCGTAGTTCTAATACTATAACCTATACATATACTTAACCTTTGGGACATCCCTAGACATACCTTAGAAATATCTCTAGGGATCTCACCAACGATTTCGCATCCTAGTTTCCAAAGGTTGACTAAACCTTTCCTCTGATACCAACTATAGAGACCCGAATCTTAACGTACATAGATATTACATTACTTCTGTGGAATACTTAGTACATAACGAAACACACACACAAGGACCGTAATAGTTTAGTGTCTTTGGAAACTCGGAATAAAATCTTCTAATCGTGGTGAAAGATCTTCAATATCTCCCATAAAGATCTTCTTTTTTTTTCTAAAAACTTTCTTTATATCCTGGGGAAAAGAAAACATAAAAGGGTGAGCTCAAATTCTCAGTAAGGGTAAACAAAAGAAATATCAATCACATCATATACATAAGAATATAGCTTTTGGAAATCTTAACCTGCAAAAGAGCTCATAATATCATAACATGGGATAAATCATAGAAGTGAAATGTAATCCCAATAATCACAACTTAAAACATGAAACTTTGTGCCATACACACATAATCATCATTTCTTGTTAGTCAAGACTCATTGCCAAGACTATCTTAGTGGATAAAGTCCCTTTCTCAACCGAGTCACCCTCGTTTCAGTCCTGTTTCACTGAACCGGTATAACCTACCATTCCAGCCATGTCTATCTCATGAGATATAAAATGATTACCTAATGCATTGGAGGGAGATATAGGTCCCACCCATCTCATAATTAAACCATTCTTATGTGTGCCACAAAATCATAAACCATACATCATAGCATAACTCATGTAATAAAAATGGGAATCTTAAACATCGTGACATCATAAAACAATTCATATAAGATAAATGAATTCATAAACATAATTCCATCACAACATAATCAAATCAATGTAATAATAGGGATAAAAAAAAGAACCCTTTATTATCTTATATGGAAAATAATTTTGATAAAACACTTGAACTCCATTCTTGAAGAAAATATCCTTTCTTCTTCAAAAACATTTTTCCTTTCATAACATGTCATACAACTTTAAAATAAAATAAGTTGATTAAAAATAAACTTGAAAACTTGTCAAGGAAGCTTCTTGGAAATAATGTTTTAAAAATACATTCATGTCGTATAAGTTAAAAAAACATTCTTCCCGTACTTTTGTCGGAAAAGTCAAAAAAAGTACCTCGTACGAAAAACGACAAAAGATTCCTTTCATATCTTTTACTAAAAACTCACCGAAGGGTAAAATAGGATTTAAAAAATTGTAGGTGAATGGAAATAATATTACATATTGAGGAAACATGGATGTGGATGATAAAATACACCCCTAGTAAATACCAAAGTATAAACAATCTCGGATAAAAATGAGATTGTGATATTTCCCTTACCTTAGGTCCGACTTGCTTTGTAAGTGTCCGAACCTCCTGTATAATGATTTAAATCATGTTATTGACTTATTACAGAATCATATTCATTGTTATTATATCATATATGGTCCACTTATGACTTTATATTACCCGTTCTTTTGTAAATTCATGTTAAAGTAGCGTTTTGGGTAAAATCGTCTCATTTGTCGTTCGTGTTTTTAACTTGTAATTATTCATATGATTACTTAGATAATGATTAATTAACTCCAGAATATAAAACATGATTTATATATATATATATTCAGAATATACATATATAATAAATCAGTAAATGGAAAGAAATACACCGTTCATGGAGACGGTAGTCCGTACGTACGCATGAACGTTGTTTTCGTTTCCTTATTGAATTGAATGGAATTAAGTAGATGACATACATATAAATATAAATAATTCCACTATCATTATTAGGTCATATATTTCATTAGTACTTATTATATATACTTTATAATCATTAATGAATGGTTAATCATTGAGAATGAATCTCATCGCGTCGTGGAGACGGTAGTCCATACGCACGCACGAGCGATGATATCGTTCCCATGGTCGTTGAATTGTGTTTAAGTGTATGTATACTATTTCAGTATCAATATCACTTTATAATAATCATATATAGTTACTCATTACACCAGTATACCCATCCAATTAAGGTGGTGACGAAAAATAGATTACACCACGGCGTGGAGACGGTATTCCGTACGTACGCACGCGCGGTGATTTCCTTTTTCCGTAGGATGGATAGAAAGTTAATTAGAGTTGTTTCATATTTAAAATAATATATCAGTATATAATAAATACTGATGTCATTACTTTATCATGAAACAACTAAAGAAGAATAAGTTTAAGAATAAAGAAATTGAAAAAGATCGGTAATGGATATTACCTCTTTTTGACGCGCCTTCACTTATCCTCCACTTAAAGAACTAAGGATGGTCTTTGAAGAAGACCAGGACCTCTAGGATGATACTAGGGAAGTAGAGAAGAAATTTTCACAGGGTTTGGCCGAGATTGAATTCTCAAATTGGTGTGAGGAGAGGGAGGAGGTGCCCTTTTGTAAGGGAGGAGAGGGGAATCTTAGGAAAATCTCAAAATATTATTTTATATTAAGGTCAAATTCGGTTTATAATGGTTCCAAATGGTCTTATTTCGAAGATAAAGTGGGGATGGGTCTAAATACTCTCATACAATAGGATTTAGACAAGTTTAGGTTATTATTTTAACCTTATAAATTAGATTTAACTCCAAGTTAAATAATTTAACTTTTACCGTGTCTTTTTGTTTTCTTACACTATATGGTTAATAAACATACTATATCAAGCCAAACAAACCCCAAGTTGTTTATTATTAATATATCTATCCTTATCTAAGTCATTTAGCCGACCCTTAGATTTTTAGGAATTAAATAACAATTAATAATATAATATTTGTTTTAAAAACTAATTTATGTCAATTTTGACACTATTTGGTACATGATTTTTATGAAATTTCTAACAGAATTATAAGTTCTAAAAAAGTTACTTAAATCAACAATAACATGTCATATTAACCTAGAAAATTAGTTTAAGTCATAAAAAGTCTCAAATTACATTTATTTGGGCATTTATAACATCAATTATGTTAATATTTTCTTAAAAAGGTAATTACTGCATCATCGTTGTGTCATAAATAAATTAAATTATTTAAAGTATAAAAATTACAAATAAAATACCATTATGTAGGAAATACTTTTATATTTATAATGAATATTTATAGTCTAAATTATATTATGTATAACCCTATATTAAAAATGTTTTAGTAAATAAACTTTGATTTTAAGTCTTTTAACTTTTCTTTGAATTAAATAATAATAAATGTCCTAATTTATTCCAAGTGGGCCTAAATGATAATATTTTACACTTAATGTTGTTTTTGGTCGAGGTATACTTGTCCAATAGGATTAGGACATGTGTTAGGGTAATATTAATATCATTTTTACCCTTAATTACCCTATTTACCTTTAACCGTGGTAAATAAAAGAAAAAAGTTACTATTCACCAAAAATTATTTTCATCTCATTGAACCACGTTTTACTTACTGTCATCAATCTTGTCTCTTGGATTTTTGAAATTCCATTCATAGAAGCGGTAGAATTAAGATTTATGAAAAAATTAATTTTTTTAACTACCACTTAGTAGTTTCACTATTCACCAAAAATTGAAGTTTTTCAGAAAAATGCCAAAATTTCACCCTAAGCTATAATTGATATTCCAAGTTCAAAAATGATTTCTATTTTACAAAATTCCCAACATATACGTTGCATTAATTAATTTTATAATTAATTTCCGTTGTCAAAACAAATAGCGTGTTTTTAAGAGATAATAACTATCAAAAGATTAACATTTGTTTATGTCTGGTGTAAATGTGAAATTACATCCAATGAACAACATTGTATTGAATTGTAAAAATATATTCTAGATATACTTTAAAACCACTCAAATTAATAATTTATCACTATTAATTATTTCGATTAAAAAAGTTGTTTTTAATTAAAATTTAGTAATTTTCACTATTCATCAGAAAATGAAAGTTATCTGAAAAGTACCAAAATTTCACCCTAAGCTAATTTCGATATTAAAAATCCAAAAATGAATTCCATTTTGAAAAATAAAATATACAAAATTTCAAAAAGTGGTTATTACTATTCATAACGGCTAGTTTTAATAATATTTTAATAGCATATTGTTGTTTAGTGAAACTCGTTATTGCGTACTACACACGCTATCGAGGAAGGTCGCGATTGCGTGTAATGGAAGTCAAGTCAAGGATGCGTGTTGTGAAAGCTTCTTTTGGTGTAGCGTACAACACAAGACATTAATGAAATTAAAAAGAATATTTTTCATAAAATTTCGGGGTGTTACATTCTACCCCCCTTAAAATGAATTTCTCCCTCGAAATTCGTCAGGGTTATAAATGGTTTACTATTCGAAAGTTTCTTTAATAGAAACCCACATCGTAAAAAGGAATACCAAAACCAATCTTTAAAAACAAAAGTATGAAACGTAACGGTTACCCAAATAAACTAATCACTGGGTTTCCACATAGGTGAAAATATGGATATGGAAGAGAAATCTAACCATCATGTTCTGATGGAGAGTGGTAGAGAACATGGCTATGGAAAATCCAGCAATCACAAAGCCATAAATTTGTGACGATCTAGGGTACCATCTGATTCATCGGATATAAGGGCACTAGGACAACATTTTTGGTTTTCAAGATCATTTCCCTAAAGTTGAAAATTTGAATTAGAATAAATACTTACTTTATTTTGGTACAATCTCACTGTTGTTCGTGCCTTGAACAATTTCCACATCATCTCTTAAATAAATGAAGTTGAATTTGTTATTCGTGAAGTGTTAGCAGATCATGTGATAGAATGACGGGTCATTCCATCTGTCTCAAACAAAAGGATAGAAAAAATTATATACATAAGTCGATCTATAGTGAGATTAATCATATATGGTTCCTAAAATGGACTTATACTTCATATATCATACTGCTTAATAAAATAAAACTAGTTTCTACTAAACAAGGACTTCATGTAGGCCAGTGGTAGGCGATAAAGGCCAGTCGCACTTCGGTTGTGGGTTCGATTCCCACAGCCTTGTCCAACGCGATGTGTTGTCGCCCGTCCTGCAGGTTGTCCTTTTTCTAAAACTATATTACTATAACATCCCATCAATAATATCGAAAAAACTTCTATCCTTAAACAATACTAACTTATTTCCAACATAATCCATTCCAATCTTTAGGCTTATCCATAATACTGCAGTCCACTCTCATAACATAGTGAAAACGATTACCAGAGATTTAATTCCATCGTTGATCCCCATATAACATAAGATATGTTTTGTTAGTAACATTCCAAACATTCAAAGTCCTTAATCATGTATTCTCTTGAATACCCATTGAAACTTAGTGAAAACATGAATGCAATTAAAAGTTAACACTTTCCACATATCAAAATCCTCAAAATTCTATATACTCAAACCATGATATCACTTAGTCCTTATATCAATCATGAGCTCATGAATACTGTTAAACATTTCATTTTCTCGTTTTCCCTACATTATGCACATAATATCTCAATCACTTTGAATACCACATTAGACCAATACATAAATATTCCAATACTCCATGATAAAACATTATTTTGGAATCCCATTACATAAACACTTAATCATTCCACCACATCGTTGTCATATTCAACATTTCCAATAGTGATCGCATGTGACTTCCATTTGTCCTTTGCCTTAAGTGGTTTCTCATGTCGATCATCACTAACCCTTGGATTAGGTCATTTATTAGCATAATACCCCATTTCCTTGCACTTGAAGCATTGAAGTGTTGGTTGTGCGTTCTCTGCAGTGTTTGCTTTATTCACATCATTAGAATCCCTTTTTCCACTACATCGACACTCAGCTGCTCGATGACCTTATTTTCCACACTTAAAACATTTTCTAGTCCCTTTAAGACAATCTCCACCATACTTCTTTCCACACTTTGTGCATAAGGAAACATTCATCTTCTTTTCACCATTATTCTGAGATTTCTCCTTGAACTCCATCTTCCATTTCTTGTCAAAACCCTGAGATTGATATGTAACACCAACTTCAATTTCAACCTTGATAGCAGAACGCACAATTTCTTCATAGCTACTGAAGTATCTTATAGCTAATGCCCTTCGAAGACTTGGTTTTAAGCCACTGAAAAATCGATCAACTTTACTTTCAGGTTGGATGATAATTCCAGATGCATACCTTGCAAGTCTTGTAAAATTTGCTTTGTATATACCAACAGATTCATCATCCTTATGCTTCAGCTCAAGAAACTCCTTTTCCATCTTTGTTCTAAGAATACGAGGGAAGTACTTACTGAAAAACAAGTTCTTGAACTCATCCCATTCCATGGACTCAATTTCATCTCTTGGCCTCGTATTCTTGAT
This sequence comes from Viscum album, assembly GCA_963277665.1. Classification (NCBI taxonomy): domain Eukaryota; kingdom Viridiplantae; phylum Streptophyta; class Magnoliopsida; order Santalales; family Viscaceae; genus Viscum; species Viscum album. The sequence continues at coordinate 1,058,075,003 of OY728159.1, forward strand.
AAGATTCCACCACTGATCAGCTTCACCTTCCAAACGATATACTGCTCAGATGACTTTATCATGTTCATAACATTGAAGAACTGAAAATATATTTTCAGTGGTACTGATCCATTGTTTAGCAACAAGTGGATCGGAAGTCCCACTGAAAGAAGGTGGACGTTGCCTCATGAAGGACTCAATAGAATATTGTTCCCTTCTCTGCTCATTTGGAAGTCCCGAATGATTCATAGCTTGTGTAAGGATAGCAATAAGATTTTGCACTCCATCTCCCATAACATTTGTTTGTTCATGAGGACAATCATTGCATTGTCCATTGCATTGATCAACACGGTTCCTTCGGGTTCCAGTCATCATCTAAAACCCAAAAAGAATAGTGTGAGAGGCAAAAATCATGCTAGGGAAAACAACATAATAAAGGGGGAGTACCTTCAATATCTAACATCTTAGGTTTAATTCTATGATCGTTAGCGTAGTTCTAATACTATAACCTATAAATATACTTAACCTTAGGGACATCCCTAGACATACCTTAGAAATATCTCTAGGGATCTCACCAACGATTTCGCATCCTAGTTTCCAAAGGTTGACTAAACCTTTCCTCTGATACCAACTATAGAGACCCGAATCTTAACGTACATAGATATTACATTACTTCTGTGGAATACTTAGTACATAACGAAACACACACACAAGGACCGTAATAGTTTAGTGTCTTTGGAAACTCGGAATAAAATCTTCTAATCGTGGTGAAAGATCTTCAATATCTCCCATAAAGATCTTCTTTTTTTTTCTAAAAACTTTCTTTATATCCTGGGGAAAAGAAAACATAAAAGGGTGAGCTCAAATTCTCAGTAAGGGTAAACAAAAGAAATATCAATCACATCATATACATAAGAATATAGCTTTTGGAAATCTTAACCTGCAAAAGAGCTCATAATATCATAACATGGGATAAATCATAGAAGTGAAATGTAATCCCAATAATCACAACTTAAAACATGAAACTTTGTGGCATACACACATAATCATCATTTCTTGTTAGTTAAGACTCATTGCCAAGACTATCTTAGTGGACAAAGTCCCTTTTTGAACCGAGTCACCCTCGTTTCAGTCCTGTTTCACTGAACCGGTATAACCTACCATTCCAGCCATGTCTATCTCATGAGATATAAAATATTTACCCAATGCATTGGAGGAAGATATAGGTCCCACCCATCTCATAATGAAACCATTCTTATGTGTGCCACAAAATCATAAACCATACATCATAGCATAACCCATGTAATAAAAATGGGAATCTTAAACATCGTGACATCATAAAAAATTCATATAAGATAAAGGAATTCATAAACATAATTCCATCACAACATAATCAAATCAATGTAATAATAGGGATAAAAAACAGAACCCTTTATTATCTTATATGGAAAATAATTTTGATAAAACACTTGAACTCCATTCTTGAGGAAAATATCCTTTCTTCTTCAAAAACATTTTTCCTTTCATAACATGTCATACGACTTTAAAATAAAAGAAGTTGATAAAAAATAAACTTGAAAACTTGTCAAGGAAGATTCTTGGAAATAATGTTTTAAAAATACATTCATGCTGTATAGGTTGAAAAAACATTCCTCCCGTACTTTTGTCGGAAAAGTCAAAAAAAGTACCTCGTACGAAAAACGACAAAAGATTCCTTTCATATCTTTTACTAAAAACTCACCGAAGGGTAAAATAGGATTTAAAAAATTGTAGGTGAATGGAAATAATATTACATATTGAGGAAACATGGATGTGGATGATAAAATACACCCCTAGTAAATACCAAAGTATAAACAATCTCGGATAAAAATGAGATTGTGATATTTCCCTTACCTTAGGTCCGACTTGCTTTGTAAGTGTCCGAACCTCCTGTATAATGATTTAAATCATGTTATTGACTTATTACAGAATCATATTCATTGTTATTATATCATATATGGTCCACTTATGACTTTATATTACCCGTTCTTTTGTAAATTCATGTTAAAGTAGCGTTTTCGGTAAAATCGTCTCATTTGTCGTTCGTGTTTTTAACTTGTAATTATTCATATGATTACTTAGATAATGATTAATTAACTCCAGAATATAAAACATGATTTATATATATATATATATTCAGAATATACATATATAATAAATCAGTAAATGGAAATAAATACACCGTTCATGGAGACGGTAGTCCGTACGTACGCATGAACGCTGTTTTCGTTTCCTTATTGAATTGAATGGAATTAAGTAGATGACATACATATAAATATAAATAATTCCACTATCATTATTAGGTCATATATTTCATTAGTACTTATTATATATACTTTATAATCATTCATGAATGGTTAATCATTGAGAATGAATCTCATCGCGTCGTGGAGACGGTAGTCCATACGCACGCACGAGCGATGATATCGTTCCCATGGTCGTTGAATTGTGTTTAAGTGTATGTATACTATTTCAGTATCAATATCACTTTATAATAATCATATATAGTTACTCATTACACCAGTATACCCATCCAATTAAGGTGGTGACGAAAAATAGATTACACCACGGCGTGGAGACGGTATTCCGTACGTACGCACGCGCGGTGATTTCCTTTTTCCGTAGGATGGATAGAAAGTTAATTAGAGTTGTTTCATATTTAAAATAATATATCAGTATATAATAAATACTGATGTCATTACTTTATCATGAAACAACTAAAGAAGAATAAGTTTAAGAAGAAAGAAATTGAAAAAGATCGGTAATGGATATTACCTCTTTTTGACGCGCCTTCACTTATCCTACACTTAAAGAACTAAGGATGGTCTTTGAAGAAGACCAGGACCTCTAGGATGATACTAGTGAAGTAGAGAAGAAATTTTCACAGGGTTTGGCCGAGATTGAATTCTCAAATTGGTGTGAGGAGAGGGAGGAGGTGCCCTTTTGTAAGGGAGGAGAGGGGAATCTTAGGAAAATATCAAAATATTATTTTATATTAAGGTCAAATTCGGTTTATAATGGTTCCAAATGGTCTTATTTCGAAGATAAAGTGGGTATGGGTCTAAATACTCTCATACAATAGGATTTAGACAAGTTTAGGTTATTATTTTAACCTTATAAATTAGATTTAACTCCAAGTTAAATAATTTAACTTTTACCGTGTCTTTTTGTTTTCTTACACTATATGGTTAATAAACATACTATATCAAGCCAAACAAACCCCAAGTTGTTTATTATTAATATATCTATCCTTATCTAAGTCATTTGGCCGAACCTTAGATTTTTAGGAATTAAATAACAATTAATAATATAATATTTGTTTTAAAAACTAATTTATGTCAATTTTGACACTATTTGGTACATGATTTTTATGAAATTTCTAACAGAATTATAAGTTCTAAAAAAGTTACTTAAATCAACAATAACATGTCATATTAACCTAGAAAATTAGTTTAAGTCATAAAAAGTCTCAAATTACATTTATTTGGGCATTTATAACATCAATTATGTTAATATTTTCTTAAAAAGGTAATTACTGCATCATCGTTGTGTCATAAATAAATTAAATTATTTAAAGTATAAAAATTACAAATAAAATACCATTATGTAGGAAATAATTTTATATTTATAATGAATATTTATAGTCTAAATTATATTATGTATAACCCTATATTAAAAATGTTTTAGTAAATAAACTTTGATTTTAACTCTTTTAACTTTTATTTGAATTAAATAATAATAAATGTCCTAATTTATTCCAAGTGGGCCTAAATGATAATATTTTACACTTAATGTTGTTTTTGGTAGAGATATACTTGTCCAATAGGATTAGGACATGTGTTAGGGTAATATTAATATCATTTTTACCCTTAATTACCCTATTTACCTTTAACCGTGGTAAATAAAAGAAAAAAGTTACTATTCACCAAAAATTATTTTCATCTCATTGAACCACATTTTACTTACTGTCATCAATCGTGTCTCTTGGATTTTTGAAATTCCATTCATAGAAGCGGTAAAATTAAGATTTATGAAAAAATTAATTTTTTTAACTACCACTTAGTAGTTTCACTATTCACCAAAAATTGAAGTTTTTCAGAAAAATGCCAAAATTTCACCCTAAGCTATAATTGATATTCCAAGTTCAAAAATGATTTCTATTTTACAAAATTCCCAACATATACGTTGCATTAATTAATTTTATAATTAATTTCCGTTGTCAAAACAAATAGCGTGTTTTTAAGAGATAATAACTATCAAAAGATTAACATTTGTTTATGTCTGGTGTAAATGTGAAATTACATCCAATGAACAACATTGTATTGAATTGTAAAAATATATTCTAGATATACTTTAAAACCACTCAAATTAATAATTTATCACTATTAATTATTTCGATTAAAAAAGTTGTTTTTAATTAAAATTTAGTAATTTTCACTATTCATCAGAAAATGAAAGTTATCCGAAAAGTACCAAAATTTCACCCTAAGCTAATTTCGATATTAAAAATCCAAAAATGAATTCCATTTTGAAAAATAAAATATACAAAATTTCAAAAAGTGGTTATTACTATTCATAACGACTAGTTTTAATAATATTTTAATAGCATATTGTTGTTTAGTGAAACTCGTTATTGCGTACTACACACGCTATCGAGGAAGGTCGCGATTGCGTGTAATGGAAGTCAAGTCAAGGATGCGTGTTGTGAAAGCTTCTTTTGGTGTAGCGTACAACACAAGACATTAATGAAATTAAAAAAAATATTTTTCATAAAATTTCGGGGTGTTACATTCTACCCCCCTTAAAATGAATTTCTCCCTCGAAATTCGTCAGGGTTATAAATGGTTTACTATTCGAAAGTTTCTTTAATAGAAACCCACATCGTAAAAAGGAATACCAAAACCAATCTTTAAAAACAAAAGTATGAAACGTAACGGTTACCCAAATAAACTAATCACTGGGTTTCCACATAGGTGAAAATATGGATATGGAAGAGAAATCTAACCATCATGTTCTGATGGAGAGTGGTAGAGAACATGGCTATGGAAAATCCAGCAATCACAAAGCCATAAATTTTTGACGATCTAGGGTACCATCTGATTCATCGGATATAAGGGCACTAGGACAACATTTTTGGTTTTCAAGATCATTTCCCTAAAGTTGAAAATTTGAATTAGAATAAATACTTACTTTATTTTGGTACAATCTCACTGTTGTTCGTGCCTTGAACAATTTCCACATCATCTCTTAAATAAATGAAGTTGAATTTGTTATTCGTGAAGTGTTAGCAGATCATGTGATAGAATGACGGGTCATTCCATCTGTCTCAAACAAAAGGATAGAAAAAATTATATACATAAGTCGATCTATAGTGAGATTAATCATATATGGTTCCTAAAATGGACTTATACTTCATATATCATACTGCTTAATATAATAAAACTAGTTTCTACTAAACAGGGACTTCCTGTAGGCCAGTGGTAGGCGATAAAGGCCAGTCGCACTTCGGTTGTGGGTTCGATTCCCACAGCCTTGTCCAACGCGATGGGTTGTCGCCCGTCCTGCAGGTTGTCCTTTTTCTAAAACTATATTACTATAACATCCCATCAATAATATCGAAAAAACTTCTATCCTTAAACAATACTAACTTATTTCCAACATAATCCATTCCAATCTTTAGGCTTATCCATAATACTGCAGTCCACTCTCATAACATAGTGAAAACGATTACCAGAGATTTAATTCCATCGTTGATCCCCATATAACACAAGATATGTTTTGTTAGTAACATTCCAAACATTCAAAGTCCTTAATCATGTATTCTCTTGAATACCCATTGAAACTTAGTGAAAACATGAATGCAATTAAAAGTTAACACTTTCCACATATCAAAATCCTCAAAATTCTATATACTCAAACCATGATATCACTTAGTCCTTATATCAATAATGAGCTCATGAATACTGTTAAACATTTCATTTTCTCGTTTTCCCTACATTATGCACATAATATCTCAATCACTTTGAATACCACATTAGACCAATACATAAATATTCCAATACTCCATGATAAAACATTATTTTGGAATCCCATTACATAAACACTTAATCATTCCACCACATCGTTGTCATATTCAACATTTCCAATAGTGATCACATGTGACTTCCATTTGTCCTTTGCCTTAAGTGGTTTCTCATGTCGATCATCACTAACCCTTGGATTAGGTCATTTATTAGCATAATACCCCATTTCCTTGCACTTGAAGCATTGAAGTGTTGGTTGTGCGTTCTCTGCAGTGTTTGCTTTATTCACATCATTAGAATCCCTTTTTCCACTACATCGACACTCAGCTGCTCGATGACCTTATTTTCCACACTTAAAACATTTTCTAGTCCCTTTAAGACAATCTCCACCATACTTCTTTCCACACTTTGTGCATAAGGAAACATTCATCTTCTTTTCACCATTATTCTGAGATTTCTCCTTGAACTCCATCTTCCATTTCTTGTCAAAACCCTGAGATTGATATGTAACACCAACTTCAATTTCAACCTTGATAGCACAACGCACAATTTCTTCATAGCTACTGAAGTATCTTATAGCTAATGCCCTTCGAAGACTTGGTTTTAAGCCACTGAAAAATTGATCAACTTTACTTTCAGGTTGGATGATAATTCCAGATGCATACCTTGCAAGTCTTGTAAAATTTGCTTTGTATATACCAACAGATTCATCATCCTTATGCTTCAGCTCAAGAAACTCCTTTTCCATCTTTGTTCTAAGAATACGAGGGAAGTACTTACTGAAAAACAAGTTCTTGAACTCATCCCATTCCATGGACTCAATTTCATCTCTTGGCCTCGTATTCTTGATAAGATTCCACCACTGATCAGCTTCACCTTCCAAACGATATACTGCTCAGATGACTTTATCATGTTCATAACATTGAAGAACTGAAAATATATTTTCAGTGGTACTGATCCATTGTTCAGCAACAAGTGGATCGGAAGTCCCACTGAAAGAAGGTGGACGTTGCCTCATGAAGGACTCAATAGAATATTGTTCCCTTCTCTGCTCATTTGGAAGTCCCGAATGATTCATAGCTTGTGTAAGGATAGCAATAAGATTTTGCACTCCATCTCCCATAACATTTGTTTGTTCATGAGGACAATCATTGCATTGTCCATTGCATTGATCAACACGGTTCCTTCGGGTTCCAGCCATCATCTAAAACCCAAAAAGAATAGTGTGAGAGGCAAAAATCATGCTAGGGAAAACAACATAATAAAGGGGGAGTACCTTCAATATCTAACATCTTAGGTTTAATTCTATGATCGTTAGCGTAGTTCTAATACTATAACCTATACATATACTTAACCTTAGGGACATCCCTAGACATACCTTAGAAATATCTCTAGGGATCTCACCAACGATTTCGCATCCTAGTTTCCAAAGGTTGACTAAACCTTTCCTCTGATACCAACTATAGAGACCCGAATCTTAACGTACATAGATATTACATTACTTCTGTGGAATACTTAGTACATAACGAAACACACACACAAGGACCGTAATAGTTTAGTGTCTTTGGAAACTCGGAATAAAATCTTCTAATCGTGGTGAAAGATCTTCAATATCTCCCATAAAGATCTTCTTTTTTTTTCTAAAAACTTTCTTTATATCCTGGGGAAAAGAAAACATAAAAGGGTGAGCTCAAATTCTCAGTAAGGGTAAACAAAAGAAATATCAATCACATCATATACATAAGAATATAGCTTTTGGAAATCTTAACCTGCAAAAGAGCTCATAATATCATAACATGGGATAAATCATAGAAGTGAAATGTAATCCCAATAATCACAACTTAAAACATGAAACTTTGTGGCATACACACATAATCATCATTTCTTGTTAGTTAAGACTCATTGCCAAGACTATCTTAGTGGACAAAGTCCCTTTTTGAACCGAGTCACCCTCGTTTCAGTCCTGTTTCACTGAACCGGTATAACCTACCATTCCAGCCATGTCTATCTCATGAGATATAAAATCTTTACCCAATGCATTGGAGGAAGATATAGGTCCCACCCATCTCATAATGAAACCATTCTTATGTGTGCCACAAAATCATAAACCATACATCATAGCATAACCCATGTAATAAAAATGGGAATCTTAAACATCGTGACATCATAAAAAATTCATATAAGATAAAGGAATTCATAAACATAATTCCATCACAACATAATCAAATCAATGTAATAATAGGGATAAAAAACAGAACCCTTTATTATCTTATATGGAAAATAATTTTGATAAAACACTTGAACTCCATTCTTGAGGAAAATATCCTTTCTTCTTCAAAAACATTTTTCCTTTCATAACATGTCATACGACTTTAAAATAAAAGAAGTTGATAAAAAATAAACTTGAAAACTTGTCAAGGAAGCTTCTTGGAAATAATGTTTTAAAAATACATTCATGCTGTATAAGTTGAAAAAACATTCTTCCCGTACTTTTGTCGGAAAAGTCAAAAAAAGTACCTCGTACGAAAAACGACAAAAGATTCCTTTCATATCTTTTACTAAAAACTCACCGAAGGGTAAAATAGGATTTAAAAAATTGTAGGTGAATGGAAATAATATTACATATTGAGGAAACATGGATGTGGATGATAAAATACACCCCTAGTAAATACCAAAGTATAAACAATCTCGGATAAAAATGAGATTGTGATATTTCCCTTACCTTAGGTCCGACTTGCTTTGTAAGTGTCCGAACCTCCTGTATAATGATTTAAATCATGTTATTGACTTATTACAGAATCATATTCATTGTTATTATATCATATATGGTCCACTTATGACTTTATATTACCCGTTCTTTTGTAAATTCATGTTAAAGTAGCGTTTTCGGTAAAATCGTCTCATTTGTCGTTCGTGTTTTTAACTTGTAATTATTCATATGATTACTTAGATAATGATTAATTAACTCCAGAATATAAAACATGATTTATATATATATATATATTCAGAATATACATATATAATAAATCAGTAAATGGAAATAAATACACCGTTCATGGAGACGGTAGTCCGTACGTACGCATGAACGCTGTTTTCGTTTCCTTATTGAATTGAATGGAATTAAGTAGATGACATACATATAAATATAAATAATTCCACTATCATTATTAGGTCATATATTTCATTAGTACTTATTATATATACTTTATAATCATTCATTAATGGTTAATCATTGAGAATGAATCTCATCGCGTCGTGGAGACGGTAGTCCATACGCACGCACGAGCGATGATATCGTTCCCATGGTCGTTGAATTGTGTTTAAGTGTATGTATACTATTTCAGTATCAATATCACTTTATAATAATCATATATAGTTACTCATTACACCAGTATACCCATCCAATTAAGGTGGTGACGAAAAATAGATTACACCACGGCGTGGAGACGGTATTCCGTACGTACGCACGCGCGGTGATTTCCTTTTTCCGTAGGATGGATAGAAAGTTAATTAGAGTTGTTTCATATTTAAAATAATATATCAGTATATAATAAATACTGATGTCATTACTTTATCATGAAACAACTAAAGAAGAATAAGTTTAAGAAGAAAGAAATTGAAAAAGATCGGTAATGGATATTACCTCTTTTTGACGCGCCTTCACTTATCCTCCACTTAAAGAACTAAGGATGGTCTTTGAAGAAGACCAGGACCTCTAGGATGATACTAGGGAAGTAGAGAATAAATTTTCACAGGGTTTGGCCGAGATTGAATTCTCAAATTGGTGTGAGGAGAGGGAGGAGGTGCCCTTTTGTAAGGGAGGAGAGGGGAATCTTAGGAAAATCTCAAAATATTATTTTATATTAAGGTCAAATTCGGTTTATAATGGTTCAAAATGGTCTTATTTCGAAGATAAAGTGGGTATGGGTCTAAATACTCTCATAAAATAGGATTTAGACAAGTTTAGGTTATTATTTTAACCTTATAAATTAGATTTAACTCCAAGTTAAATAATTTAACTTTTACCGTGTCTTTTTGTTTTCTTACACTATATGGTTAATAAACTTACTATATCAAGCCAAAAAAACCCCAAGTTGTTTATTATTAATATATCTATCCTTATCTAAGTCATTTGGACGAACCTTAGATTTTTAGGAATTAAATAACAATTAATAATATAATATTTGTTTTAAAAACTAATTTATGTCAATTTTGACACTATTTGGTACATGATTTTTATGAAATTTCTAACAGAATTATAAGTTCTAAAAAAGTTACTTAAATCAACAATAACATGTCATATTAACCTAGAAAATTAGTTTAAGTCATAAAAAGTCTCAAATTAAATTTATTTGGGCATTTATAACATCAATTATGTTAATATTTTCTTAAAAAGGTAATTACTGCATCATCGTTGTGTCATAAATAAATTAAATTATTTAAAGTATAAAAATTACAAATAAAATACCATTATGTAGGAAATACTTTTATATTTATAATTAATATTTATAGTCTAAATTATATTATGTATAACCCTATATTAAAAATGTTTTAGTAAATAAACTTTGATTTTAACTCTTTTAACTTTTCTTTGAATTAAATAATAATAAATGTCCTAATTTATTCCAAGTGGGCCTAAATGATAATATTTTACACTTAATGTTGTTTTTGGTCGAGATATACTTGTCCAATAGGATTAGGACATGTGTTAGGGTAATATTAATATCATTTTTACCCTTAATTACCCTATTTACCTTTAACCGTGGTAAATAAAAGAAAAAAGTTACTATTCACCAAAAATTATTTTCATCTCATTGAACCACATTTTACTTACTGTCATCAATCGTGTCTGTTGGATTTTTGAAATTCCATTCACAGAAGCGGTAAAATTAAGATTTATGAAAAAATTAATTTTTTTAACTACCACTTAGTAGTTTCACTATTCACCAAAAATTGAAGTTTTTCAGAAAAATGCCAAAATTTCACCCTAAGCTATAATTGATATTCCAAGTTCAAAAATGATTTCTATTTTACAAAATTCCCAACATATACGTTGCATTAATTAATTTTATAATTAATTTCCGTTGTCAAAACAAATAGCGTGTTTTTAAGAGATAATAACTATCAAAAGATTAACATTTGTTTATGTCTGGTGTAAATGTGAAATTACATCCAATGAACAACATTGTATTGAATTGTAAAAATATATTCTAGATATACTTTAAAACCACTCAAATTAATAATTTATCACTATTAATTATTCCGATTAAAAAAGTTGTTTTTAATTAAAATTTAGTAATTTTCACTATTCATCAGAAAATGAAAGTTATCCGAAAAGTACCAAAATTTCACCCTAAGCTAATTTCGATATTAAAAATCCAAAAATGAATTCCATTTTGAAAAATAAAATATACAAAATTTCAAAAAGTGGTTATTACTATTCATAACGGCTAGTTTTAATAATATTTTAATAGCATATTGTTGTTTAGTGAAACTCGTTATTGCGTACTACACACGCTATCGAGGAAGGTCGCGATTGCGTGTAATGGAAGTCAAGTCAAGGATGCGTGTTGTGAAAGCTTCTTTTGGTGTAGCGTACAACACAAGACATTAATGAAATTAAAAAGAATATTTTTCATAAAATTTCGGGGTGTTACATTCTACCCCCCTTAAAATGAATTTCTCCCTCGAAATTCGTCAGGGTTATAAATGGTTTACTATTCGAAAGTTTCTTTAATAGAAACCCACATCGTAAAAAGGAATACCAAAACCAATCTTTAAAAACAAAAGTATGAAACATAACGGTTACCCAAATAAACTAATCACTGGGTTTCCACATAGGTGAAAATATGGATATGGAAGAGAAATCTAACCATCATGTTCTGATGGAGAGTGGTAGAGAACATGGCTATGGAAAATCCAGCAATCACAAAGCCATAAATTTGTGACGATCTAGGGTACCATCTGATTCATCGGATATAAGGGCACTAGGACAACATTTTTGGTTTTCAAGATCATTTCCCTAAAGTTGAAAATTTGAATTAGAATAAATACTTACTTTATTTTGGTACAATCTCACTGTTGTTCGTGCCTTGAACAATTTCCACATCATCTCTTAAATAAATGAAGTTGAATTTGTTATTCATGAAGTGTTAGCAGATCATGTGATAGAATGACGGGTCATTCCATCTGTCTCAAACAAAAGGATAGAAAAAATTATATACATAAGTCGATCTATAGTGAGATTAATCATATATGGTTCCTAAAATGGACTTATACTTCATATATCATACTGCTTAATATAATAAAACTAGTTTCTACTAAACAGGGACTTCCTGTAGGCCAGTGGTAGGCGATAAAGGCCAGTCGCACTTCGGTTGTGGGTTCGATTCCCACAGCCTTGTCCAACGCGATGGGTTGTCGCCCGTCCTGCAGGTTGTCCTTTTTCTAAAACTATATTACTATAACATCCCATCAATAATATCGAAAAAACTTCTATCCTTAAACAATACTAACTTATTTCCAACATAATCCATTCCAATCTTTAGGCTTATCCATAATACTGCAGTCCACTCTCATAACATAGTGAAAACGATTACCAGAGATTTAATTCCATCGTTGATCCCCATATAACATAAGATATGTTTTGTTAGTAACATTCCAAACATTCAAAGTCCTTGATCATGTATTCTCTTGAATACCCATTGAAACTTAGTGAAAACATGAATGCAATTAAAAGTTAACACTTTCCACATATCAAAATCCTCAAAATTCTATATACTCAAACCATGATATCACTTAGTCCTTATATCAATCATGAGCTCATGAATACTGTTAAACATTTCATTTTCTCGTTTTCCCTACATTATGCACATAATATCTCAATCACTTTGAATACCACATTAGACCAATACATAAATATTCCAATACTCCATGATAAAACATTATTTTGGAATCCCATTACATAAACACTTAATCATTCCACCACATCGTTGTCATATTCAACATTTCCAATAGTGATCGCATGTGACTTCCATTTGTCCTTTGCCTTAAGTGGTTTCTCATGTCGATCATCACTAACCCTTGGATTAGGTCATTTATTAGCATAATACCCCATTTCCTTGCACTTGAAGCATTGAAGTGTTGGTTGTGCGTTCTCTGCAGTGTTTGCTTTATTCACATCATTAGAATCCCTTTTTCCACTACATCGACACTCAGCTGCTCGATGACCTTATTTTCCACACTTAAAACATTTTCTAGTCCCTTTAAGACAATCTCCACCATACTTCTTTCCACACTTTGTGCATAAGGAAACATTCATCTTCTTTTCACCATTATTCTGAGATTTCTCCTTGAACTCCATCTTTCATTTCTTGTCAAAACCATGAGATTGATATGTAACACCAACTTCAATTTCAACCTTGATAGCACAACGCACAATTTCTTCATAGCTACTGAAGTATCTTATAGCTAATGCCCTTCGAAGACTTGGTTTTAAGCCACTGAAAAATCGATCAACTTTACTTTCAGGTTGGATGATAATTCCAGATGCATACCTTGCAAGTCTTGTAAAATTTGCTTTGTATATACCAACAGATTCATCATCCTTATGCTTCAGCTCAAGAAACTCCTTTTCCATCTTTGTTCTAAGAATACGAGGGAAGTACTTACTGAAAAACAAGTTCTTGAACTCATCCCATTCCATGGACTCAATTTCATCTCTTGGCCTCGTATTCTTGATAAGATTCCACCACTGATCAGCTTCACCTTCCAAACGATATACTGCTCAGATGACTTTATCATGTTCATAACATTGAAGAACTGAAAATATATTTTCAGTGGTACTGATCCATTGTTCAGCAACAAGTGGATCGGAAGTCCCACTGAAAGAAGGTGGACGTTGCCTCATGAAGGACTCAATAGAATATTGTTCCCTTCTCTGCTCATTTGGAAGTCCCGAATGATTCATAGCTTGTGTAAGGATAGCAATAAGATTTTGCACTCCATCTCCCATAACATTTGTTTGTTCATGAGGACAATCATTGCATTGTCCATTGCATTGATCAACACGGTTCCTTCGGGTTCCAGCCATCATCTAAAACCCAAAAAGAATAGTGTGAGAGGCAAAAATCATGCTAGGGAAAACAACATAATAAAGGGGGAGTACCTTCAATATCTAACATCTTAGGTTTAATTCTATGATCGTTAGCGTAGTTCTAATACTATAACCTATACATATACTTAACCTTAGGGACATCCCTAGACATACCTTAGAAATATCTCTAGGGATCTCACCAACGATTTCGCATCCTAGTTTCCAAAGGTTGACTAAACCTTTCCTCTGATACCAACTATAGATACCCGAATCTTAACGTACATAGATATTACATTACTTCTGTGGAATACTTAGTACATAACGAAACACGCACACAAGGACCGTAATAGTTTAGTGTCTTTGGAAACTCGGAATAAAATCTTCTAATCGTGGTGAAAGATCTTCAATATCTCCCATAAAGATCTTCTTTTTTTTTCTAAAAACTTTCTTTATATCCTGGGGAAAAGAAAACATAAAAGGGTGAGCTCAAATTCTCAGTAAGGGTAAACAAAAGAAATATCAATCACATCATATACATAAGAATATAGCTTTTGGAAATCTTAACCTGCAAAAGAGCTCATAATATCATAACATGGGATAAATCATAGAAGTGAAATGTAATCCCAATAATCACAACTTAAAACATGAAACTTTGTGGCATACACACATAATCATCATTTCTTGTTAGTCAAGACTCATTGCCAAGACTATCTTAGTGGACAAATTCCCTTTTTGAACCGAGTCACCCTCGTTTCAGTCCTGTTTCACTGAACCGGTATAACCTACCATTCCAGCCATGTCTATCTCATGAGATATAAAATCTTTACCCAATGCATTGGAGGAAGATATAGGTCCCACCCATCTCATAATGAAACCATTCTTATGTGTGCCACAAAATCATAAACCATACATCATAGCATAACCCATGTAATAAAAATGGGAATCTTAAACATCGTGACATCATAAAAAATTCATATAAGATAAAGGAATTCATAAACATAATTCCATCACAACATAATCAAATCAATGTAATAATAGGGATAAAAAACAGAACCCTTTATTATCTTATATGGAAAATAATTTTGATAAAACACTTGAACTCCATTCTTGAGGAAAATATCCTTTCTTCTTCAAAAACATTTTTCCTTTCATAACATGTCATACGACTTTAAAATAAAAGAAGTTGATAAAAAATAAACTTGAAAACTTGTCAAGGAAGCTTCTTGGAAATAATGTTTTAAAAATACATTCATGCTGTATAAGTTGAAAAAACATTCTTCCCGTACTTTTGTCGGATAAGTCAAAAAAAGTACCTCGTACGAAAAACGACAAAAGATTCCTTTCATATCTTTTACTAAAAACTCACCGAAGGGTAAAATAGGATTTAAAAAATTGTAGGTGAATGGAAATAATATTACATATTGAGGAAACATGGATGTGGATGATAAAATACACCCCTAGTAAATACCAAAGTATAAACAATCTCGGATAAAAATGAGATTGTGATATTTCCCTTACCTTAGGTCCGACTTGCTTTGTAAGTGTCCGAACCTCCTGTATAATGATTTAAATCATGTTATTGACTTATTACAGAATCATATTCATTGTTATTATATCATATATGGTCCACTTATGACTTTATATTACCCGTTCTTTTGTAAATTCATGTTAAAGTAGCGTTTTCGGTAAAATCGTCTCATTTGTCGTTCGTGTTTTTAACTTGTAATTATTCATATGATTACTTAGATAATGATTAATTAACTCCAGAATATAAAACATGATTTATATATATATATATTCAGAATATACATATATAATAAATCAGTAAATGGAAATAAATACACCGTTCATGGAGACGGTAGTCCGTACGTACGCATGAACGCTGTTTTCGTTTCCTTATTGAATTGAATGGAATTAAGTAGATGACATACATATAAATATAAATAATTCCACTATCATTATTAGGTCATATATTTCATTAGTACTTATTATATATACTTTATAATCATTCATGAATGGTTAATCATTGAGAATGAATCTCATCGCGTCGTGGAGACGGTAGTCCATACGCACGCACGAGCGATGATATAGTTCCCATGGTCGTTGAATTGTGTTTAAGTGTATGTATACTATTTCAGTATCAATATCACTTTATAATAATCATATATAGTTACTCATTACACCAGTATACCCATCCAATTAAGGTGGTGACGAAAAATAGATTACACCACGGCGTGGAGACGGTATTCCGTACGTACGCACGCGCGGTGATTTCCTTTTTCCGTAGGATGGATAGAAAGTTAATTAGAGTTGTTTCATATTTAAAATAATATATCAGTATATAATAAATACTGATGTCATTACTTTATCATCAAACAACTAAAGAAGAATAAGTTTAAGAATAAAGAAATTGAAAAAGATCGGTAATGGATATTACCTCTTTTTGACGCGCCTTCACTTATCCTCCACTTAAAGAACTAAGGATGGTCTTTGAAGAAGACCAGGACCTCTAGGATGATACTAGGGAAGTAGAGAAGAAATTTTCACAGGGTTTGGCCGAGATTGAATTCTCAAATTGGTGTGAGGAGAGGGAGGAGGTGCCCTTTTGTAAGGGAGGAGAGGGGAATCTTAGGAAAATCTCAAAATATTATTTTATATTAAGGTCAAATTCGGTTTATAATGGTTCCAAATGGTCTTATTTCGAAGATAAAGTGGGGATGGGTCTAAATACTCTCATACAATAGGATTTAGACAAGTTTAGGTTATTATTTTAACCTTATAAATTAGATTTAACTCCAAGTTAAATAATTTAACTTTTACCGTGTCTTTTTGTTTTCTTACACTATATGGTTAATAAACATACTATATCAAGCCAAACAAACCCCAAGTTGTTTATTATTAATATATCTATCCTTATCTAAGTCATTTGGCCGAACCTTAGATTTTTAGGAATTAAATAACAATTAATAATATAATATTTGTTTTAAAAACTAATTTATGTCAATTTTGACACTATTTGGTACATGATTTTTATGAAATTTCTAACAGAATTATAAGTTCTAAAAAAGTTACTTAAATCAACAATAACATGTCATATTAACCTAGAAAATTAGTTTAAGTCATAAAAAGTCTCAAATTACATTTATTTGGGCATTTATAACATCAATTATGTTAATATTTTCTTAAAAAGGTAATTACTGCATCATCGTTGTGTCATAAATAAATTAAATTATTTAAAGTATAAAAATTACAAATAAAATACCATTATGTAGGAAATACTTTTATATTTATAATGAATATTTATAGTCTAAATTATATTATGTATAACCCTATATTAAAAATGTTTTAGTAAATAAACTTTGATTTTAACTCTTTTAACTTTTCTTTGAATTAAATAATAATAAATGTCCTAATTTATTCCAAGTGGGCCTAAATGATAATATTTTACACTTAATGTTGTTTTTGGTCGAGGTATACTTGTCCAATAGGATTAGGACATGTGTTAGGGTAATATTAATATCATTTTTACCCTTAATTACCCTATTTACCTTTAACCGTGGTAAATAAAAGAAAAAAGTTACTATTCACCAAAAATTATTTTCAACTCATTGAACCACGTTTTACTTACTGTCATCAATCTTGTCTCTTGGATTTTTTAAATTCCATTCATAGAAGTGGTAGAATTAAGATTTATGAAAAAATTAATTTTTTTAACTACCACTTAGTAGTTTCACTATTCACCAAAAATTGAAGTTTTTCAGAAAAATGCCAAAATTTCACCCTAAGCTATAATTGATATTCCAAGTTCAAAAATGATTTCTATTTTACAAAATTCCCAACATATACGTTGCATTAATTAATTTTATAATTAATTTCCGTTGTCAAAACAAATAGCGTGTTTTTAAGAGATAATAACTATCAAAAGATTAACATTTGTTTATGTCTGGTGTAAATGTGAAATTACATCCAATGAACAACATTGTATTGAATTGTAAAAATATATTCTAGATATACTTTAAAACCACTCAAATTAATAATTTATCACTATTAATTATTTCGATTAAAAAAGTTGTTTTTAATTAAAATTTAGTAATTTTCACTATTCATCAGAAAATGAAAGTTATCCGAAAAGTACCAAAATTTCACCCTAAGCTAATTTCGATATTAAAAATCCAAAAATGAATTCCATTTTGAAAAATAAAATATACAAAATTTCAAAAAGTGGTTATTACTATTCATAACGGCTAGTTTTAATAATATTTTAATAGCATATTGTTGTTTAGTGAAACTCGTTATTGCGTACTACACACGCTATTGAGGAAGGTCGCGATTGCGTGTAATGGAAGTCAAGTCAAGGATGCGTGTTGTGAAAGCTTCTTTTGGTGTAGCGTACAACACAAGACATTAATGAAATTAAAAAGAATATTTTTCATAAAATTTCGGGGTGTTACATTCTACCCCCCTTAAAATGAATTTCTCCCTCGAAATTCGTCAGGGTTATAAATGGTTTACTATTCGAAAGTTTCTTTAATAGAAACCCACATCGTAAAAAGGAATACCAAAACCAATCTTTAAAAACAAAAGTATGAAACGTAACGGTTACCCAAATAAACTAATCACTGGGTTTCCACATAGGTGAAAATATGGATATGGAAGAGAAATCTAACCATCATGTTCTGATGGAGAGTGGTAGAGAACATGGCTATGGAAAATCCAGCAATCACAAAGCCATAAATTTGTGACGATCTAGGGTACCATCTGATTCATCGGATATAAGGGCACTAGGACAACATTTTTGGTTTTCAAGATCATTTCCCTAAAGTTGAAAATTTGAATTAGAATAAATACTTACTTTATTTTGGTACAATCTCACTGTTGTTCGTGCCTTGAACAATTTCCACATCATCTCTTAAATAAATGAAGTTGAATTTGTTATTCGTGAAGTGTTAGCAGATCATGTGATAGAATGACGGGTCATTCCATCTGTCTCAAACAAAAGGATAGAAAAAATTATATACATAAGTCGATCTATAGTGAGATTAATCATATATGGTTCCTAAAATGGACTTATAATTCATATATCATACTGCTTAATAAAATAAAACTAGTTTCTACTAAACAGGGACTTCCTGTAGGCCAGTGGTAGGCGATAAAGGCCAGTCGCACTTCGGTTGTGGGTTCGATTCCCACAGCCTTGTCCAACGCGATGGGTTGTCGCCCGTCCTGCAGGTTGTCCTTTTTCTAAAACTATATTACTATAACATCCCATCAATAATATCGAAAAAACTTCTATCCTTAAACAATACTAACTTATTTCCAACATAATTCATTCCAATCTTTAGGCTTATCCATAATACTGCAGTCCACTCTCATAACATAGTGAAAACGATTACCAGAGATTTAATTCCATCGTTGATCCCCATATAACATAAGATATGTTTTGTTAGTAACATTCCAAACATTCAAAGTCCTTAATCATGTATTCTCTTGAATACCCATTGAAACTTAGTGAAAACATGAATGCAATTAAAAGTTAACACTTTCCACATATCAAAATCCTCAAAATTCTATATACTCAAACCATGATATCACTTAGTCCTTATATCAATCATGAGCTCATGAATACTGTTAAACATTTCATTTTCTCGTTTTCCCTACATTATGCACATAATATCTCAATCACTTTGAATACCACATTAGACCAATACATAAATATTCCAATACTCCATGATAAAACATTATTTTGGAATCCCATTACATAAACACTTAATCATTCCACCACATCGTTGTCATATTCAACATTTCCAATAGTGATCGCATGTGACTTCCATTTGTCCTTTGCCTTAAGTGGTTTCTCATGTCGATCATCACTAACCCTTGGATTAGGTCATTTATTAGCATAATACCCCATTTCCTTGCACTTGAAGCATTGAAGTGTTGGTTGTGCGTTCTCTGCAGTGTTTGCTTTATTCACATCATTAGAATCCCTTTTTCCACTACATCGACACTCAGCTGCTCGATGACCTTATTTTCCACACTTAAAACATTTTCTAGTCCCTTTAAGACAATCTCCACCATACTTCTTTCCACACTTTGTGCATAAGGAAACATTCATCTTCTTTTCACCATTATTCTGAGATTTCTCCTTGAACTCCATCTTCCATTTCTTGTCAAAACCCTGAGATTGATATGTAACACCAACTTCAATTTCAACCTTGATAGCACAACGCACAATTTCTTCATAGCTACTGAAGTATCTTATAGCTAATGCCCTTCGAAGACTTGGTTTTAAGCCACTGAAAAATCGATCAACTTTACTTTCAGGTTGGATGATAATTCCAGATGCATACCTTGCAAGTCTTGTAAAATTTGCTTTGTATATACCAACAGATTCATCATCCTTATGCTTCAGCTCAAGAAACTCCTTTTCCATCTTTGTTCTAAGAATACGAGGGAAGTACTTACTGAAAAACAAGTTCTTGAACTCATCCCATTCCATGGACTCAATTTCATCTCTTGGCCTCGTATTCTTGATAAGATTCCACCACTGATCAGCTTCACCTTCCAAACGATATACTGCTCAGATGACTTTATCATGTTCATAACATTGAAGAACTGAAAATATATTTTCAGTGGTACTGATCCATTGTTCAGCAACAAGTGGATCGGAAGTCCCACTGAAAGAAGGTGGACGTTGCCTCATGAAGGACTCAATAGAATATTGTTCCCTTCTCTGCTCATTTGGAAGTCCAGAATGATTCATAGCTTGTGTAAGGATAGCAATAAGATTTTGCACTCCATCTCCCATAACATTTGTTTGTTCATGAGGACAATCATTGCATTGTCCATTGCATTGATCAACACGGTTCCTTCGGGTTCCAGCCATCATCTAAAACCCAAAAAGAATAGTGTGAGAGGCAAAAATCATGCTAGGGAAAACAACATAATAAAGGGGGAGTACCTTCAATATCTAACATCTTAGGTTTAATTCTATGATCGTTAGCGTAGTTCTAATACTATAACCTATACATATACTTAACCTTAGGGACATCCCTAGACATACCTTAGAAATATCTCTAGGGATCTCACCAACGATTTCGCATCCTAGTTTCCAAAGGTTGACTAAACCTTTCCTCTGATACCAACTATAGAGACCCGAATCTTAACGTACATAGATATTACATTACTTCTGTGGAATACTTAGTACATAACGAAACACACACACAAGGACCGTAATAGTTTAGTGTCTTTGGAAACTCGGAATAAAATCTTCTAATCGTGGTGAAAGATCTTCAATATCTCCCATAAAGATCTTCTTTTTTTTCTAAAAACTTTCTTTATATCCTGGGGAAAAGAAAACATAAAAGGGTGAGTTCAAATTCTCAGTAAGGGTAAACAAAAGAAATATCAATCACATCATATACATAAAAATATAGCTTTTGGAAATCTTAACCTGCAAAAGAGCTCATAATATCATAACATGGGATAAATCATAGAAGTGAAATGTAATCCCAATAATCACAACTTAAAACATGAAACTTTGTGTCATACACACATAATCATCATTTCTTGTTAGTTAAGACTCATTGCCAAGACTATCTTAGTGGACAAAGTCCCTTTTTGAACCGAGTCACCCTCGTTTCAGTCCTGTTTCACTGAACCGGTATAACCTACCATTCCAGCCATGTCTATCTCATGAGATATAAAATCTTTACCCAATGCATTGGAGGAAGATATAGGTCCCACCCATCTCATAATGAAACCATTCTTATGTGTGCCACAAAATCATAAACCATACATCATAGCATAACCCATGTAATAAAAATGGGAATCTTAAACATCGTGACATCATAAAAAATTCATATAAGATAAAGGAATTCATAAACAAAATTCCATCACAACATAATCAAATCAATGTAATAATAGGGATAAAAAAACAGAACCCTTTATTATCTTAGATGGAAAATAATTTTGATAAAACACTTGAACTCCATTCTTGAGGAAAATATCCTTTCTTCTTCAAAAACATTTTTCCTTTCATAACATGTCATACGACTTTAAAATAAAAGAAGTTGATAAAAAATAAACTTGAAAACTTGTAAAGGAAGCTTCTTGGAAATAATGTTTTAAAAATACATTCATGCTGTATAAGTTAAAAAAACCTTCTTCCCGTACTTTTGTCGGAAAAGTCAAAAAAAGTTCCTTGTACGAAAAACGACAAAAGATTCCTTTCATATCTTTTACTAAAAACTCACCGTAGGGTAAAATAGGATTTAAACAATTGTAGGTGAATGGAAATAATATTACATATTGACTAAACATGGATGTGGATGATAAAATACACCCCTAGTAAATACCAAAGTATAAACAATCTCGGATAAAAATGAGATTGTGATATTTCCCTTACCTTAGGTCCGACTTGCATTGTAAGTGTCCGAACCTCCTGTATAATTATTTAAATCATGTTATTGACTTATTCCAGAATCATATTCATTGTTATTATATCATATATGGTCCACTTATGACTTTATATTACCCGTTCTTTTGTAAATTCATGTTAAAGTAGTGTTTTGGGTAAAATCGTCTCATTTGTCGTTCGTGTTTTTAACTTGTAATTATTCATATGATTACTTAGATAATGATTAATTAACTCCAGAATATAAAACATGATTTATATATATATATATTCAGAATATACATATATAATAAATCAGTAAATGGAAAGAAATACACCGTTCATGGAGACGGTAGTCCGTACGTACGCATGAACGCTGTTTTCGTTTCCTTATTGAATTGAATGGAATTAAGTAGATGACATACATATAAATATAAATAATTCCACTATCATTATTAGGTCATATATTTCATTAGTACTTATTATATATACTTTATAATCATTCATGAATGGTTAATCATTGAAAATGAATCTCATCGCGTCGTGGAGACGGTAGTCCATACGCACGCACGAGCGATGATATCGTTCCCATGGTCGTTGAATTGTGTTTAAGTGTATGTATACTATTTCAGTATCAATATCACTTTATAATAATCATATATAGTTACTCATTACACCAGTATACCCATCCAATTAAGGTGGTGACGAAAAATAGATTACACCACGGCGTGGAGACGGTATTCCGTACGTACGCACGCGCGGTGATTTCCTTTTTCCGTAGGATGGATAGAAAGTTAATTAGAGTTGTTTCATATTTAAAATAATATATCAGTATATAATAAATACTGATGTCATTACTTTATCATGAAACAACTAAAGAAGAATAAGTTTAAGAAGAAAGAAATTGAAAAAGATCGGTAATGGATATTACCTCTTTTTGACGCGCCTTCACTTATCCTCCACTTAAAGAACTAAGGATGGTCTTTGAAGAAGACCAGGACCTCTAGAATGATACTAGGGAAGTAGAGAAGAAATTTTCACAGGGTTTGGCCGAGATTGAATTCTCAAATTGTTGTGAGGAGAGGGAGGAGGTGCCCTTTTGTAATGGAGGAGAGGGGAATCTTAGGAAAATCTCAAAATATTATTTTATATTAAGGTCAAATTCGGTTTATAATGGTTCCAAATGGTCTTATTTCGAAGATAAAGTGGGGATGGGTCTAAATACTCTCATAAAATAGGATTTAGACAAGTTTAGGTTATTATTTTAACCTTATAAATTAGATTTAACTCCAAGTTAAATAATTTAACTTTTACCGTGTCTTTTTGTTTTCTTACACTATATGGTTAATAAACTTACTATATCAAGCCAAACAAACCCCAAGTTGTTTATTATTAATATATCTATCCTTATCTAAGTCATTTGGCCGAACCTTATATTTTTAGGAATTAAATAACAATTAATAATATAATATTTGTTTTAAAAACTAATTTATGTCAATTTTGACACTATTTGGTACATGATTTTTATGAAATTTCTAACAGAATTATAAGTTCTAAAAAAGTTACTTAAATCAACAATAACATGTCATATTAACCTAGAAAATTAGTTTAAGTCATAAAAAGTCTCAAATTACATTTATTTGGGCATTTATAACATCAATTATGTTAATATTTTCTTAAAAAGGTAATTACTGCATCATCGTTGTGTCATAAATAAATTAAATTATTTAAAGTATAAAAATTACAAATAAAATACCATTATGTAGGAAATACTTTTATATTTATAATGAATATTTATAGTCTAAATTATATTATGTATAACCCTATATTAAAAATGTTTTAGTAAATAAACTTTGATTTTAACTCTTTTAACTTTTCTTTGAATTAAATAATAATAAATGTCCTAATTTATTCCAAGTGGGCCTAAATGATAATATTTTACACCTAATGTTGTTTTTGGTCGAGATATACTTGTCCAATAGGATTAGGACATGTGTTAGGGTAATATTAATATCATTTTTACCCTTAATTACCCTATTTACCTTTAACCGTGGTAAATAAAAGAAAAAAGTTACTATTCACCAAAAATTATTTTCATCTCATTGAACCACATTTTACTTACTGTCATCAATCGTGTCTCTTGGATTTTTGAAATTCCATTCATAGAAGCGGTAAAATTAAGATTTATGAAAAAATTAATTTTTTTAACTACCACTTAGTAGTTTCACTATTCACCAAAAATTGAAGTTTTTCAGAAAA
Organism: Viscum album; assembly: GCA_963277665.1. Classification (NCBI taxonomy): domain Eukaryota; kingdom Viridiplantae; phylum Streptophyta; class Magnoliopsida; order Santalales; family Viscaceae; genus Viscum; species Viscum album. The sequence goes on from OY728159.1 coordinate 1,058,099,793, forward strand.
ATGCCAAAATTTCACCCTAAGCTATAATTGATATTCCAAGTTCAAAAATGATTTCTATTTTACAAAATTCCCAACATATACGTTGCATTAATTAATTTTATAATTAATTTCCGTTGTCAAAACAAATAGCATGTTTTTAAGAGATAATAACTATCAAAAGATTAACATTTGTTTATGTCTGGTGTAAATGTGAAATTACATCCAATGAACAACATTGTATTGAATTGTAAAAATATATTCTAGATATACTTTAAAACCACTCAAATTAATAATTTATCACTATTAATTATTTCGATTAAAAAAGTTGTTTTTAATTAAAATTTAGTAATTTTCACTATTCATCAGAAAATGAAAGTTATCCGAAAAGTACCAAAATTTCACCCTAAGCTAATTTCGATATTAAAAATCCAAAAATGAATTCCATTTTGAAAAATAAAATATACAAAATTTCAAAAAGTGGTTATTACTATTCATAACGGCTAGTTTTAATAATATTTTAATAGCATATTGTTGTTTAGTGAAACTCGTTATTGCGTACTACACACGCTATCGAGGAAGGTCGCGATTGCGTGTAATGGAAGTCAAGTCAAGGATGCGTGTTGTGAAAGCTTCTTTTGGTGTAGCGTACAACACAAGACATTAATGAAATTAAAAAGAATATTTTTCATAAAATTTCGGGGTGTTACATTCTACCCCCCTTAAAATGAATTTCTCCCTCGAAATTCGTCAGGGTTATAAATGGTTTACTATTCGAAAGTTTCTTTAATAGAAACCCACATCGTAAAAAGGAATACCAAAACCAATCTTTAAAAACAAAAGTATGAAACGTAACGGTTACCCAAATAAACTAATCACTGGGTTTCCACATAGGTGAAAATATGGATATGGAAGAGAAATCTAACCATCATGTTCTGATGGAGAGTGGTAGAGAACATGGCTATGGAAAATCCAGCAATCACAAAGCCATAAATTTGTGACGATCTAGGGTACCATCTGATTCATCGGATATAAGGGCACTAGGACAACATTTTTGGTTTTCAAGATCATTTCCCTAAAGTTGAAAATTTGAATTAGAATAAATACTTACTTTATTTTGGTACAATCTCACTGTTGATCGTGCCTTGAACAATTTCCACATCATCTCTTAAATAAATGAAGTTGAATTTGTTATTCGTGAAGTGTTAGCAGATCATGTGATAGAATGACGGGTCATTCCATCTGTCTCAAACAAAAGGATAGAAAAAATTATATACATAAGTCGATCTATAGTGAGATTAATCATATATGGTTCCTAAAATGGACTTATACTTCATATATCATACTGCTTAATAAAATAAAACTAGTTTCTACTAAACAGGGACTTCCTGTAGGCCAGTGGTAGGCGATAAAGGCCAGTCGCACTTCAGTTGTGGGTTCGATTCCCACAGCCTTGTCCAACGCGATGGGTTGTCGCCCGTCCTGCAGGTTGTCCTTTTTCTAAAACTATATTACTATAACATCCCATCAATAATATCGAAAAAACTTCTATCCTTAAACAATACTAACTTATTTCCAACATAATCCATTCCAATCTTTAGGCTTATCCATAATACTGCAGTCCACTCTCATAACATAGTGAAAACGATTACCAGAGATTTAATTCCATCGTTGATCCCCATATAACATAAGATATGTTTTGTTAGTAACATTCCAAACATTCAAAGTCCTTAATCATGTATTCTCTTGAATACCCATTGAAACTTAGTGAAAACATGAATGCAATTAAAAGTTAACACTTTCCACATATCAAAATCCTCAAAATTCTATATACTCAAACCATGATATCACTTAGTCCTTATATCAATCATGAGCTCATGAATACTGTTAAACATTTCATTTTCTCGTTTTCCCTACATTATGCACATAATATCTCAATCACTTTGAATACCACATTAGACCAATACATAAATATTCCAATACTCCATGATAAAACATTATTTTGGAATCCCATTACATAAACACTTAATCATTCCACCACATCGTTGTCATATTCAACATTTCCAATAGTGATCGCATGTGACTTCCATTTGTCCTTTACCTTAAGTGGTTTCTCATGTCGATCATCACTAACCCTTGGATTAGGTCATTTATTAGCATAATACCCCATTTCCTTGCACTTGAAGCATTGAAGTGTTGGTTGTGCGTTCTCTTCAGTGTTTGCTTTATTCACATCATTAGAATCCCTTTTTCCACTACATCGACACTCAGCTGCTCGATGACCTTATTTTCCACACTTAAAACATTTTCTTGTCCCTTTAAGACAATCTCCACCATACTTCTTTCCACACTTTGTGCATAAGGAAACATTCATCTTCTTTTCACCATTATTCTGAGATTTCTCCTTGAACTCCATCTTTCATTTCTTGTCAAAACCATGAGATTGATATGTAACACCAACTTCAATTTCAACCTTGATAGCACAACGCACAATTTCTTCATAGCTACTGAAGTATCTTATAGCTAATGCCCTTCGAAGACTTGGTTTTAAGCCACTGAAAAATCGATCAACTTTACTTTCAGGTTGGATGATAATTCCAGATGCATACCTTGCAAGTCTTGTAAAATTTGCTTTGTATATACCAACAGATTCATCATCCTTATGCTTCAGCTCAAGAAACTCCTTTTCCATCTTTGTTCTAAGAATACGAGGGAAGTACTTACTGAAAAACAAGTTCTTGAACTCATCCCATTCCATGGACTCAATTTCATCTCTTGGCCTCGTATTCTTGATAAGATTCCACCACTGATCAGCTTCACCTTCCAAACGATATACTGCTCAGATGACTTTATCATGTTCATAACATTGAAGAACTGAAAATATATTTTCAGTGGTACTGATCCATTGTTCAGCAACAAGTGGATCGGAAGTCCCACTGAAAGAAGGTGGACGTTGCCTCATGAAGGACTCAATAGAATATTGTTCCCTTCTCTGCTCATTTGGAAGTCCCGAATGATTCATAGCTTGTGTAAGGATAGCAATAAGATTTTTCACTCCATCTCCCATAACATTTGTTTGTTCATGAGGACAATCATTGCATTGTCCATTGCATTGATCAACACGGTTCCTTCGGGTTCCAGCCATCATCTAAAACCCAAAAAGAATAGTGTGAGAGGCAAAAATCATGCTAGGGAAAACAACATAATAAAGGGGGAGTACCTTCAATATCTAACATCTTAGGTTTAATTCTATGATCGTTAGCGTAGTTCTAATACTATAACCTATACATATACTTAACCTTAGGGACATCCCTAGACATACCTTAGAAATATCTCTAGGGATCTCACCAACGATTTCGCATCCTAGTTTCCAAAGGTTGACTAAACCTTTCCTCTGATACCAACTATAGAGACCCGAATCTTAACGTACATAGATATTACATTACTTCTGTGGAATACTTAGTACATAACGAAACACACACACAAGGACCGTAATAGTTTAGTGTCTTTGGAAACTTGGAATAAAATCTTCTAATCGTGGTGAAAGATCTTCAATATCTCCCATAAAGATCTTCTTTTTTTTTCTAAAAACTTTCTTTATATCCTGGGGAAAAGAAAACATAAAAGGGTGAGTTCAAATTCTCAGTAAGGGTAAACAAAAGAAATATCAATCACATCATATACATAAGAATATAGCTTTTGGAAATCTTAACCTGCAAAAGAGCTCATAATATCATAACATGGGATAAATCATAGAAGTGAAATGTAATCCCAATAATCACAACTTAAAACATGAAACTTTGTGCCATACACACATAATCATCATTTCTTGTTAGTCAAGACTCATTGCCAAGACTATCTTAGTGGACAAAGTCCCTTTCTAAACCGAGTCACCCTCGTTTCAGTCCTATTTCACTGAACCGGTATAACCTACCATTCCAGCCATGTCTATCTCATGAGATATAAAATGATTACCCAATGCATTGGAGGGAGATATAGGTCCCACCCATCTCATAATGAAACCATTCTTATGTGTGCCACAAAATCATAAACCATACATCATAGCATAACCCATGTAATAAAAATGGGAATCTTAAACATCGTGACATCATAAAACAATTCATATAAGATAAATGAATTCATAAACATAATTCCATCACAACATAATCAAATCAATGTAATAATAGGGATAAAAAACAGAACCCTTTATTATCTTATATGGAAAATAATTTTGATAAAACACTTGAACTCCATTCTTGAGGAAAATATCCTTTCTTCTTCAAAAACATTTTTCCTTTCATAACATGTCATACAACTTTAAAATAAAATAAGTTGATTAAAAATAAACTTGAAAACTTGTCAAGGAAGCTTCTTGGAAATAATGTTTTAAAAATACATTCATGTCGTATAAGTTAAAAAAACATTCTTCCCGTACTTTTGTCGGAAAAGTCAAAAAAAGTACCTCGTACGAAAAACGACAAAAGATTCCTTTCATATCTTTTACTAAAAACTCACCGAAGGGTAAAATAGGATTTAAACAATTGTAGGTGAATGGAAATAATATTACATATTGACTAAACATGGATGTGGATGATAAAATACACCCCTAGTAAATACCAAAGTATAAACAATCTCGGATAAAAATGAGATTGTGATATTTCCCTTACCTTAGGTCCGACTTGCATTGTAAGTGTCCGAACCTCCTGTATAATTATTTAAATCATGTTATTGACTTATTCCAGAATCATATTCATTGTTATTATATCATATATGGTCCACTTATGACTTTATATTACCCGTTCTTTTGTAAATTCATGTTAAAGTAGTGTTTTGGGTAAAATCGTCTCATTTGTCGTTCGTGTTTTTAACTTGTAATTATTCATATGATTACTTAGATAATGATTAATTAACTCCAGAATATAAAACATGATTTATATATATATATATTCAGAATATACATATATAATAAATCAGTAAATGGAAAGAAATACACCGTTCATGGAGACGGTAGTCCGTACGTACGCATGAACGCTGTTTTCGTTTCCTTATTGAATTGAATGGAATTAAGTAGATGACATACATATAAATATAAATAATTCCACTATCATTATTAGGTCATATATTTCATTAGTACTTATTATATATACTTTATAATCATTCATGAATGGTTAATCATTGACAATGAATCTCATCGCGTCGTGGAGACGGTAGTCCATACGCACGCACGAGCGATGATATCGTTCCCATGGTCGTTGAATTGTGTTTAAGTGTATGTATACTATTTCAGTATCAATATCACTTTATAATAATCATATATAGTTACTCATTACACCAGTATACCCATCCAATTAAGGTGGTGACGAAAAATAGATTACACCACGGCGTGGAGACGGTATTCCGTACGTACGCACGCGCGGTGATTTCCTTTTTCCGTAGGATGGATAGAAAGTTAATTAGAGTTGTTTCATATTTAAAATAATATATCAGTATATAATAAATACTGATGTCATTACTTTATCATGAAACAACTAAAGAAGAATAAGTTTAAGAAGAAAGAAATTGAAAAAGATCGGTAATGGATATTACCTCTTTTTGACGCGCCTTCACTTATCCTCCACTTAAAGAACTAAGGATGGTCTTTGAAGAAGACCAGGACCTCTAGAATGATACTAGGGAAGTAGAGAAGAAATTTTCACAGGGTTTGGCCGAGATTGAATTCTCAAATTGGTGTGAGGAGAGGGAGGAGGTGCCCTTTTGTAAGGGAGGAGAGGGGAATCTTAGGAAAATCTCAAAATATTATTTTATATTAAGGTCAAATTCGGTTTATAATGGTTCCAAATGGTCTTATTTCGAAGATAAAGTGGGGATGGGTCTAAATACTCTCATAAAATAGGATTTAGACAAGTTTAGGTTATTATTTTAACCTTATAAATTAGATTTAACTCCAAGTTAAATAATTTAACTTTTACCGTGTCTTTTTGTTTTCTTACACTATATGGTTAATAAACTTACTATATCAAGCCAATCAAACCCCAAGTTGTTTATTATTAATATATCTATCCTTATCTAAGTCATTTGGCCGAACCTTAGATTTTTAGGAATTAAATAACAATTAATAATATAATATTTGTTTTAAAAACTAATTTATGTCAATTTTGACACTATTTGGTACATGATTTTTATGAAATTTCTAACAGAATTATAAGTTCTAAAAAAGTTACTTAAATCAACAATAACATGTCATATTAACCTAGAAAATTAGTTTAAGTCATAAAAAGTCTCAAATTACATTTATTTGGGCATTTATAACATCAATTATGTTAATATTTTCTTAAAAAGGTAATTACTGCATCATCGTTGTGTCATAAATAAATTAAATTATTTAAAGTATAAAAATTACAAATAAAATACCATTATGTAGGAAATACTTTTATATTTATAATGAATATTTATAGTCTAAATTATATTATGTATAACCCTATATTAAAAATGTTTTAGTAAATAAACTTTGATTTTAACTCTTTTAACTTTTCTTTGAATTAAATAATAATAAATGTCCTAATTTATTCCAAGTGGGCCTAAATGATAATATTTTACACCTAATGTTGTTTTTGGTCGAGATATACTTGTCCAATAGGATTAGGACATGTGTTAGGGTAATATTAATATCATTTTTACCCTTAATTACCCTATTTACCTTTAACCGTGGTAAATAAAAGAAAAAAGTTACTATTCACCAAAAATTATTTTCATCTCATTGAACCACATTTTACTTACTGTCATCAATCGTGTCTCTTGGATTTTTGAAATTCCATTCATAGAAGCGGTAAAATTAAGATTTATGAAAAAATTAATTTTTTTAACTACCACTTAGTAGTTTCACTATTCACCAAAAATTGAAGTTTTTCAGAAAAATGCCAAAATTTCACCCTAAGCTATAATTGATATTCCAAGTTAAAAAATGATTTCTATTTTACAAAATTCCCAACATATACGTTGCATTAATTAATTTTATAATTAATTTCCGTTGTCAAAACAAATAGCATGTTTTTAAGAGATAATAACTATCAAAAGATTAACATTTGTTTATGTCTGGTGTAAATGTGAAATTACATCCAATGAACAACATTGTATTGAATTGTAAAAATATATTCTAGATATACTTTAAAACCACTCAAATTAATAATTTATCACTATTAATTATTTCGATTAAAAAAGTTGTTTTTAATTAAAATTTAGTAATTTTCACTATTCATCAGAAAATGAAAGTTATCCGAAAAGTACCAAAATTTCACCCTAAGCTAATTTCGATATTAAAAATCCAAAAATGAATTCCATTTTGAAAAATAAAATATACAAAATTTCAAAAAGTGGTTATTACTATTCATAACGGCTAGTTTTAATAATATTTTAATAGCATATTGTTGTTTAGTGAAACTCGTTATTGCGTACTACACACGCTATCGAGGAAGGTCGCGATTGCGTGTAATGGAAGTCAAGTCAAGGATGCGTGTTGTGAAAGCTTCTTTTGGTGTAGCGTACAACACAAGACATTAATGAAATTAAAAAGAATATTTTTCATAAAATTTCGGGGTGTTACATTCTACCCCCCTTAAAATGAATTTCTCCCTCGAAATTCGTCAGGGTTATAAATGGTTTACTATTCGAAAGTTTCTTTAATAGAAACCCACATCGTAAAAAGGAATACCAAAACCAATCTTTAAAAACAAAAGTATGAAACGTAACGGTTACCCAAATAAACTAATCACTGGGTTTCCACATAGGTGAAAATATGGATATGGAAGAGAAATCTAACCATCATGTTCTGATGGAGAGTGGTAGAGAACATGGCTATGGAAAATCCAGCAATCACAAAGCCATAAATTTGTGACGATCTAGGGTACCATCTGATTCATCGGATATAAGGGCACTAGGACAACATTTTTGGTTTTCAAGATCATTTCCCTAAAGTTGAAAATTTGAATTAGAATAAATACTTACTTTATTTTGGTACAGTCTCACTGTTGTTCGTGCCTTGAACAATTTCCACATCATCTCTTAAATAAATGAAGTTGAATTTGTTATTCGTGAAGTGTTAGCAGATCATGTGATAGAATGACGGGTCATTCCATCTGTCTCAAACAAAAGGATAGAAAAAATTATATACATAAGTCGATCTATAGTGAGATTAATCATATATGGTTCCTAAAATGGACTTATACTTCATATATCATACTGCTTAATATAATAAAACTAGTTTCTACTAAACAGGGACTTCCTGTAGGCCAGTGGTAGGCGATAAAGGCCAGTCGCACTTCGGTTGTGGGTTCGATTCCCACAGCCTTGTCCAACGCGATGGGTTGTCGCCCGTCCTGCAGGTTGTCCTTTTTCTAAAACTATATTACTATAACATCCCATCAATAATATCGAAAAAACTTCTATCCTTAAACAATACTAACTTATTTCCAACATAATCCATTCCAATCTTTAGGCTTATCCATAATACTGCAGTCCACTCTCATAACATAGTGAAAACGATTACCAGAGATTTAATTCCATCGTTGATCCCCATATAACATAAGATATGTTTTGTTAGTAACATTCCAAACATTCAAAGTCCTTAATCATGTATTCTCTTGAATACCCATTGAAACTTAGTGAAAACATGAATGCAATTAAAAGTTAACACTTTCCACATATCAAAATCCTCAAAATTCTATATACTCAAACCATGATATCACTTAGTCCTTATATCAATCATGAGCTCATGAATACTGTTAAACATTTCATTTTCTCGTTTTCCCTACATTATGCACATAATATCTCAATCACTTTGAATACCACATTAGAACAATACATAAATATTCCAATACTCCATGATAAAACATTATTTTGGAATCCCATTACATAAACACTTAATCATTCCACCACATCGTTGTCATATTCAACATTTCCAATAGTGATCGCATGTGACTTCCATTTGTCCTTTACCTTAAGTGGTTTCTCATGTCGATCATCACTAACCCTTGGATTCGGTCATTTATTAGCATAATACCCCATTTCCTTGCACTTGAAGCATTGAAGTGTTGGTTGTGCGTTCTCTGCAGTGTTTGCTTTATTCACATCATTAGAATCCCTTTTTCCACTACATCGACACTCAGCTGCTCGATGACCTTATTTTCCACACTTAAAACATTTTCTTGTCCCTTTAAGACAATCTCCACCATACTTCTTTCCACACTTTGTGCATAAGGAAACATTCATCTTCTTTTCACCATTATTCTGAGATTTCTCCTTGAACTCCATCTTTCATTTCTTGTCAAAACCATGAGATTGATATGTAACACCAACTTCAATTTCAACCTTGATAGCACAACGCACAATTTCTTCATAGCTACTGAAGTATCTTATAGCTAATGCCCTTCGAAGACTTGGTTTTAAGCCACTGAAAAATCGATCAACTTTACTTTCAGGTTGGATGATAATTCCAGATGCATACCTTGCAAGTCTTGTAAAATTTGCTTTGTATATACCAACAGATTCATCATCCTTATGCTTCAGCTCAAGAAACTCCTTTTCCATCTTTGTTCTAAGAATACGAGGGAAGTACTTACTGAAAAACAAGTTCTTGAACTCATCCCATTCCATGGACTCAATTTCATCTCTTGGCCTCGTATTCTTGATAAGATTCCACCACTGATCAGCTTCACCTTCCAAACGATATACTGCTCAGATGACTTTATCATGTTCATAACATTGAAGAACTGAAAATATATTTTCAGTGGTACTGATCCATTGTTCAGCAACAAGTGGATCGGAAGTCCCACTGAAAGAAGGTGGACGTTGCCTCATGAAGGACTCAATAGAATATTGTTCCCTTCTCTGCTCATTTGGAAGTCCCGAATGATTCATAGCTTGTGTAAGGATAGCAATAAGATTTTTCACTCCATCTCCCATAACATTTGTTTGTTCATGAGGACAATCATTGCATTGTCCATTGCATTGATCAACACGGTTCCTTCGGGTTCCAGCCATCATCTAAAACCCAAAAAGAATAGTGTGAGAGGCAAAAATCATGCTAGGGAAAACAACATAATAAAGGGGGAGTACCTTCAATATCTAACATCTTAGGTTTAATTCTATGATCGTTAGCGTAGTTCTAATACTATAACCTATACATATACTTAACCTTAGGGACATCCCTAGACATACCTTAGAAATATCTCTAGGGATCTCACCAACGATTTCGCATCCTAGTTTCCAAAGGTTGACTAAACCTTTCCTCTGATACCAACTATAGAGACCCGAATCTTAACGTACATAGATATTACATTACTTCTGTGGAATACTTAGTACATAACGAAACACACACACAAGGACCGTAATAGTTTAGTGTCTTTGGAAACTCGGAATAAAATCTTCTAATCGTGGTGAAAGATCTTCAATATCTCCCATAAAGATCTTCTTTTTTTTTCTAAAAACTTTCTTTATATCCTGGGGAAAAGAAAACATAAAAGGGTGAGCTCAAATTCTCAGTAAGGGTAAACAAAAGAAATATCAATCACATCATATACATAAGAATATAGCTTTTGGAAATCTTAACCTGCAAAAGAGCTCATAATATCATAACATGGGATAAATCATAGAAGTGAAATGTAATCCCAATAATCACAACTTAAAACATGAAACTTTGTGCCATACACACATAATCATCATTTCTTGTTAGTCAAGACTCATTGCCAAGACTATCTTAGTGGATAAAGTCCCTTTCTAAACCGAGTCACCCTCGTTTCAGTCCTATTTCACTGAACCGGTATAACCTACCATTCCAGCCATGTCTATCTCATGAGATATAAAATGATTACCTAATGCATTGGAGGGAGATATAGGTCCCACCCATCTCATAATGAAACCATTCTTATGTGTGCCACAAAATCATAAACCATACATCATAGCATAACTCATGTAATAAAAATGGGAATCTTAAACATCGTGACATCATAAAACAATTCATATAAGATAAATGAATTCATAAACATAATTCCATCACAACATAATCAAATCAATGTAATAATAGGGATAAAAAACAGAACCCTTTATTATCTTATATGGAAAATAATTTTGATAAAACACTTGAACTCCATTCTTGAGGAAAATATCCTTTCTTCTTCAAAAACATTTTTCCTTTCATAACATGTCATACAACTTTAAAATAAAATAAGTTGATTAAAAATAAACTTGAAAACTTGTCAAGGAAGCTTCTTGGAAATAATGTTTTAAAAATACATTCATGTCGTATAAGTTAAAAAAACATTCTTCCCGTACTTTTGTCGGAAAAGTCAAAAAAAGTACCTCGTACGAAAAACGACAAAAGATTCCTTTCATATCTTTTACTAAAAACTCACCGAAGGGTAAAATAGGATTTAAAAAATTGTAGGTGAATGGAAATAATATTACATATTGAGGAAACATGGATGTGGATGATAAAATACACCCCTAGTAAATACCAAAGTATAAACAATCTCGGATAAAAATGAGATTGTGATATTTCCCTTACCTTAGGTCCGACTTGCTTTGTAAGTGTCCGAACCTCCTGTATAATGATTTAAATCATGTTATTGACTTATTACAGAATCATATTCATTGTTATTATATCATATATGGTCCACTTATGACTTTATATTACCCGTTCTTTTGTAAATTCATGTTAAAGTTGCGTTTTGGGTAACATCGTCTCATTTGTCGTTCGTGTTTTTAACTTGTAATTATTCATATGATTACTTAGATAATGATTAATTAACTCCAGAATATAAAACATGATTTATATATATATATATTCAGAATATACATATATAATAAATCAGTAAATGGAAAGAAATACACCGTTCATGGAGACGGTAGTCCGTACGTACGCATGAACGTTGTTTTCGTTTCCTTATTGAATTGAATGGAATTAAGTAGATGACATACATATAAATATAAATAATTCCACTATCATTATTAGGTCATATATTTCATTAGTACTTATTATATATACTTTATAATCATTCATGAATGGTTAATCATTGAGAATGAATCTCATCGCGTCGTGGAGACGGTAGTCCATACGCACGCACGAGCGATGATATCGTTCCCATGGTCGTTGAATTGTGTTTAAGTGTATGTATACTATTTCAGTATCAATATCACTTTATAATAATCATATATAGTTACTCATTACACCAGTATACCCATCCAATTAAGGTGGTGACGAAAAATAGATTACACCACGGCGTGGAGACGGTATTCCGTACGTACGCACGCGCGGTGATTTCCTTTTTCCGTAGGATGGATAGAAAGTTAATTAGAGTTGTTTCATATTTAAAATAATATATCAGTATATAATAAATACTGATGTCATTACTTTATCATGAAACAACTAAAGAAGAATAAGTTTAAGAAGAAAGAAATTGAAAAAGATCGGTAATGGATATTACCTCTTTTTGACGCGCCTTCACTTATCCTCCACTTAAAGAACTAAGGATGGTCTTTGAAGAAGACCAGGACCTCTAGGATGATACTAGTGAAGTAGAGAAGAAATTTTCACAGGGTTTGGCCGAGATTGAATTCTCAAATTGGTGTGAGGAGAGGGAGGAGGTGCCCTTTTGTAAGGGAGGAGAGGGGAATCTTAGGAAAATCTCAAAATATTATTTTATATTAAGGTCAAATTCGGTTTATAATGGTTCCAAATGGTCTTATTTCGAAGCTAAAGTGGGGATGGGTCTAAATACTCTCATACAATAGGATTTAGACAAGTTTAGGTTATTATTTTAACCTTATAAATTAGATTTAACTCCAAGTTAAATAATTTAACTTTTACCGTGTCTTTTTGTTTTCTTACACTATATGGTTAATAAACATACTATATCAAGCCAAAAAAACCCCAAGTTGTTTATTATTAATATATCTATCCTTATCTAAGTCATTTGGCCGAACCTTAGATTTTTAGGAATTAAATAACAATTAATAATATAATATTTGTTTTAAAAACTAATTTATGTCAATTTTGACACTATTTGGTACATGATTTTTATGAAATTTCTAACAGAATTATAAGTTCTAAAAAAGTTACTTAAATCAACAATAACATGTCATATTAACCTAGAAAATTAGTTTAAGTCATAAAAAGTCTCAAATTACATTTATTTGGGCATTTATAACATCAATTATGTTAATATTTTCTTAAAAAGGTAATTACTGCATCATCGTTGTGTCATAAATAAATTAAATTATTTAAAGTATAAAAATTACAAATAAAATACCATTATGTAGGAAATACTTTTATATTTATAATGAATATTTATAGTCTAAATTATATTATGTATAACCCTATATTAAAAATGTTTTAGTAAATAAACTTTGATTTTAACTCTTTTAACTTTTCTTTGAATTAAATAATAATAAATGTCCTAATTTATTCCAAGTGGGCCTAAATGATAATATTTTACACTTAATGTTGTTTTTGGTCGAGATACACTTGTCCAATAGGATTAGGACATGTGTTAGGGTAATATTAATATCATTTTTACCCTTAATTACTCTATTTACCTTTAAGTGTGGTAAATAAAAGAAAAGAGTTACTATTCACCAAAAATTATTTTCATCTCATTGAACCACATTTTAATTACTGACATCAACCGTGTCTCTCAGATTTTTGAAATTCCATTCACAGAAGCGGTAAAATTAAGATTTATGAAAAAATTAATTTTTTTAACTACCACTTAGTAGTTTCACTATTCGTCAAAAATTGAAGTTTTTCAGAAAAATGCCAAAATTTCACCCTAAGCTATAATTGATATTCCTAGTTCAAAAATGATTTATATTTTACAAAATTCCCAACATATACATTGCATTAATTAATTTTATAATTAATTTCCGCTGTCACAACAAATAGCGTGTTTTTAAGAGATAATAACTATCAAAAGATTAACATTTGTTTATGTCTAGTGTAAATGTGAAATTACATCCAATGACCAACATTGTATTGAATTGTAAAAATATATTCTATATATACTTTAAAACCACTCAAATTAATAATTTATCACTATTAATTATTTTGATTAAAAAAGTTGTTTTTAATTAAAATTTAGTAATTTTCACTATTCATCAGAAAATGAAAGTTATCCGAAAAGTACCAAAATTTCACCCTAAGATAATTTCGATATTAAAAATCCAAAAATGAATTCCATTTGGAAAAATAAAATATAAAAAATTTCAAAAAGTGGTTATTACTATTCATAACGGCTAGTTTTAAAAATATTTTAATAGCATATTGTTGTTTAGTGAAACTCGTTATTGCGTACTACACACGCTATCAAGGAAGGTCGTGATTGCGTGTAATGGAAGGAGAGTCAAGGATGCGTGTTGTGAAAGATTCTTTTGGTGTAGCGTACAACACAAGACATTAAGGAAATTAAAAAGAATATTTTTCATAAAATTTCAGGGTGTTACATTCTACCCCCCTTAAAATGAATTTCGCCCTCGAAATTCATCGGGGTTATAAATGGTTTACTATTCGAAAGTTTCTTTAATAGAAACCCACATCGTAAAAAGGAATACCAAAACCAATCTTTAAAAACAAAAGTATTAAACGTAATGGTTACCCAAATAAACTAATCACTGGGTTTCCACATAGGTGAAAATATGGATATGGAAGAGAAATCTAACTATCATGTTTTGATGGAGAGTGGTAGAGAACATGGATATGGAAAAGCCAGCAATCACAAAGCCCTAAATTTGTGAGGATCTAGGGTACCATCTGATTCATTGGATATAAGGGCACTAGGACAACATTTTTGGTTTTCAAGATCATTTCCCTAAAGTTGAAAATTTTAATTAGAATAAATACTTACTTTATTTTGGTACAATCTCACTGTTGTTCGTGCCTTGAACAATTTCCACTTCATCTCTTAAATAAATGAAGTTGAATTTTCTATTCGTGAAGTGTTAGCAGATCATGTGATAGAATGACGGGTCATTCCATCTGTCTCAAACAAAAGGTTAGAAAAATTATATACATAAGTCGATCTATAGTGAGATTAATCATATATGGTTCCTAAAATGGACTTATACTTCATATATCATACTGCTTAATATAATAAAACTAGTTTCTACTAAACAGGGACTTCCTGTAGGCCAGTGGTAGGCGATAAAGGCCAGTCGCACTTTGGTTGTGGGTTCGATTCCCACAGCCTTGTCCGACGCGATGGGTTGTCGCCTGTCCTACAGGTTGTCCTTTTTCTAAAACTATATTACTATAACATCTCATCAATAATATCGAAAAAACTTCTATCATTAAACAATACTAACTTATGTCCAACATAATCCATTCCAATCTTTAGGCTTATCAATAATACTACAGTCCACTCTCATAACATAGTGAAAATGATTACCAGAGATTTAATTCCATCGTTGATCCCCATATAACATAAGATATGTTTTGTTGGTCACATTCCAAACATTCAAAGTCCTTAATCATGTATTCTCTTGAATAACCATTGAAACTTAGTGAAAACATGAATGAAGTTAAAAGTTAACACTTTCCATATATCAAAATCCTCAAAATTCTATATACTCAAACCATGATATCACTTAGTCCTTATATCAATCATGAGCTCATGAATACTATTAAACATTTCATTTTCTCATTTTCCCTTCATTATGCGCATAATATCTCAATCACTTTGAATACCACATTAGACCAATACATAAATATTCCAATACTCCATGATACAACATTATTTTGGAATCCCATTACATAAACACTTAATCATTCCACCACATCGTTGTCATATTCAACATTGCCAATAGTGATCGCATGTGACTTCCCTTTGTCCTTTGCCTTAAGCGGTTGCTCATGTCGATCATCACTAACCCTTGGATTATGGAATTTATTAGCATAATGCCCCATTTCCTTGCACTTGAAGCATTGAAGTGTTGGTTGTGCGTTCTCTGCAGTGTTTGCTTTATTCACATCATTAGAATCCCTTTTTCCATTACTTCGACACTCAGCTGCTCGATTACCTTCTTTTCCACACTTAAAACATTTTCCAATCCCTTTAAGACAATCTCCACCATACTTCTTTCCACACTTTGTTCATAAGGAAACATTCATCTTCTTATAACCATTATTCTGAGATTTCTCCTTGAACTCCATCTTTCGTTTCTTGTCAAAACCATGAGATGGATATGTGACACCAACTTCCATTTCTACCTTGATAGCACAACGCACAATTTCTTCATAGCTACTGAAGTCTCTTATAGCTAATTCCCTTCGAAGACTTGGTTTTAAGCCACTGAAAAATCGATCAACTTTACTTTCAGGTTGGATGATAATGCTAGATGCATACCTTGTAAGTCTTGTAAAATTTGCTTCGTATATACCAACAGATTCATCATCCTTCTGCTTCAGCTCAAGAAACTCCTTTTCCATCTTTGTTCGAAGAATATGAGGGAAGTACTTACTGAAAAACAAGTTCTTGAACTCTTCCCATTCCATGGACTCAATTTCATCTCTTGGCCTCGTATTCTTGATAAGATTCCACCATTGATCAGCTTCACCTTCCAAACGATATACTGCTAAGATGACTTCATCATGTTCAGAACATTGAAGAACTGAAAATATCTTTTCAGTGGTACTGATCCATTGTTTAGGAACAAGTGGATCGGAAGTCCCACTGAAAGAAGGTGGACGTTGCCTCATGAAGGACTCAATAGAATATTGTTCCCTTCTCTGCTCATTTGGAAGTCTAGAATGATTCATAGCTTGTGTAAGGATAGCAATAAGATTTTGCACTCCATCTCCCATAACATTTGTTTGTTCATGAGGACAATCATTGCATTGTCCATTGCATTCATCAACACGGTTCCTTTGGGTTCCATCCATCGTCTAAAACCCAAAAAGAAAAGTGTGAGAGGAAAAAATCATGCTAGGGAAAACAACATAATAAAGGGGGAGTACCTTCAATATCTAACATCTTAGGTTTAATTCTATGATCATTAGCGTAGTTCTAGTACTATAACCTATATGTATACTTAACCTTAGGGACATCCCTAGACATACCTTAGAAATATCTCTAGGGATCTCACTAACGATTTCGCATCCCAGTTTCCAAAGGTTGTCTAAACCTTTCCTCTGATACCAACTGTAGAGACCTGAAGCTTAACGTACATAGATATTTCATTACTTCTGCGGAATACTTAGTACATAACAAAACACACACACAAGGACCATAATAGTTTAGTGTCTTTGGAAACTCGGAATAAAATCTTCTAATCATGGTGAAAGTTCTTCAATATCTCCCATAAAGATCTTCTTTTTTTCCTAAAACCTTTATTTATATCCTGGGGAAAAGAAAACATAAAATAGTGAGCTCAAATGCTCAGTAAGGGTAAACAAAAGAAATATCAATCACATCATATACATAAGAATATAGCTTTTGGAAATCTTAACCTACAAAAGAGCTCATAATATCATAAAATAGGATAAATCATAGAAGTGAAATGTAATCCCAATAATCACAACTTAAAACATGAAACTTTGTGTCATACACACATAATCATAGATAATCATTTCTTATTAGTCAAGACACATTTCCAAGACTATCTTAGTGGACAAAGTACATTTCTGAACCGAGTTTACTCCTCGTTTCAGTCCTGTTTCACTGAACCGGTTTAACCTGCCGTTCCAGCCATGTATATCTCATGAGATATAAAATCTTTACCCAATGAATTGGAGGGAGATATAGGTCCCACCCATCTCATAATGAAACCATTCTTATGTGTGCCACAAAATCATAAACCATACATCATATCAAAACCCATGTAATAAAAATGGGAATCTTAAACATCGTGACATCATAAAACAATTCATATAAGATAAATGAATTCATAAAAATAATTCCATCACAATATAATCAAATCAATGTAATAATAGGGATAAAAAACAGAACCCTTTATTATCTTAGATGGAAAATAATTTTGATAAAACACTTGAACTCCATTCTTGAGGAAAATATCCTTTCTTCTTCAAAAACATTTTTCCTTTCATAACATGTCATACGACTTTAAAATAAAAGAAGTTGATTAAAAATAAACTTGAAAACTTTTAAAGGAAGCTTCTTGGAAATAATGTTTTAAAAATCCATTCATGCCGTATAAGTTAAAAAAAACATTGTTCTCGTACTTTTGTCGGAAAAGTCAAAAAAAGTACCTCGTACAAAAAACGATAAAAGATTCCTTTCATATCTTTTACTAAAAACTCACCGAAGGGTAAAATAGGATTTAAACAATTGTAGGTGAATGAAAATAATATTACATATTGAGGAAACATGGATTTGTATGATAAAATACACCCCTAGTAAATACCAAAGTATAAACAATCTCGGATAAAAATGAGATTGTGATATTTCCCTTACCTTAGGTCCGACTTGCTTTGTAAGTGTCCAAACCTCCTGTATAATGATTTAAATCATGTTATTGACTTATTAAAGAATCATATTCATTGTTATTATATCATATATGGTCCACTTATGACTTTATATTACCCGTTCTTTTGTAAATTCATGTTAAAGTAGCGTTTTGGGTAAAATCGTCTCATTTGTCGTTCGTGTTTTTAACTTGTAATTATTCATATGATTACTTAGATCATGATTACTTAATTCCAGAATATAAAACATGATTTATATATATATATTCATAATATACATATATAATAAATCAGTAAATGGAAAGAAATACACCGTTCATGGAGACGGTAGTCCGTACGTACGCATGAACGATGTTTTCGTTTCCTTATTGAATTGAATGGAATTAAGTAGATTACATACATATAAATATAAATAATTCCAGTATCATTATTAGGTCATATATTTCATTATTACTTATTATATATACTTTATAATCATTCATGAATGGTTAATCATTGAGAATGAATCTCATCGCGTCGTGGAGATGGTAGTCCGTACGTACGCACGAGTGATGATATCGTTCCCATGGTCGTGGAATTGTGTTGAAGTGTATGTATACTATTTCAGTATCAATATCACTTTATAATAATCATATATAGTTACTCATTACACCATTATACCCATCCAATTAAGGTGGTGACAGAAAATATATTACACCACGGCGTGGAGACGGTATTCCGTACGTACGCACGCGCGGTGATTTCCTTTTTCCGTAGGATGAATAGAAGGTTAATTAGAGTTGTTTCATATTTATAATAACATATCAGTATATAATAAATACTGATGTTATTACTTTATCATGAAACAACTAAAGAATAAGAAGTTGAAGAAGAAAGAAATTGAAAAAGATCGGTAATGGATATTACCTCTTTTTGACGCGCCTTCACTTATCCTCCACTTAAAGAACTAAGGATGGTCTTTGAAGAAGACCAGGACCTCTAGGATTATACTAGGGAAGTTTAGAAGAGATTTTGGCAGGGTTTGGCCGAGCTTGAATGCTCAAATTGGTGTGAGGAGGAGAGGGAGGAGGTGCCCTTTTATAAGGGAGGAGAGAGGCATCTTAGGAAAATCTCAAAATATTATTTTATATTAAGGTCAAATTCAGTTTATAATGGTTCAAAATGGTCTTATTTCTAAGATAAAGTGGGGATGGGTCAAAATCCTCTCATCCAATAGGATTTAGACAAGTTTAGGTTAATATTTTAACCTTATCAATTAGATTTAACTCTAAGTTAAATAATTTAACTTTTACCGTGTCTTTTTGTTTTCTTACACTATATGGTTAATAAACTTACTATATCAAGCCAAACGAACCCCAAGTTGTTTATTATTAATATATCTATCCTTATCTAAGTCATTTGGCCGAACCTTAGATTTTTAGGAATTAAATAACAATTAATAATATAATATTTGTTTTAAAAACTAATTTATGTCAATTTTGACACTATTTGGTACATGATTTTTATGAAATTTCTAACAGAATGATAAGTTCTAACCAAGTTACTTAAATCAACAATAACATGTCATATTAACCTTTAAAATTATTTTAAGTCATAAAAAGTCTCAAATTACATTTATTTGGGCATTTATAACATCAATTATGTTAAGATTTTCCTAAAAAGGTAATTACTGCATCATCGTTGTGTCATAAATAAATTACATTATTTAAAGTATAAAAATTACAAATAAAATACCATTATGTAGGAAATATTTTTATCTTTCTAATAAATATTTATAGTCGAAATTATATTATGTATAACCATATATTAAAAATGATTTAGTAAATAAACTTTGATTTTAACTCTTTTAACTCTTCTTTGAATTAAATAATAATAAATGTCCTAATCTAATCCAAGTGGGCCTAAATGATAATATTTTACACTTAAGGTTGTTTTTGGTCTAGATACACTTGTCCAATAGGATTAGGACATGTGTTAGGGTAATATTAATATCATTTTTACCCTTAATTACCCTATTTACCTTTAACTGTGGTAAATAAAAGAAAAAAGTTACTATTCACCAAAAATTGTTTTCACTCATTGAACCAAATTTTACTTACTGACATCAACCGTGTCTCTCGGATTTTTGAAATTCCATTCACAGAAGCAGTAAAATTCAGATTTATGAAAAAATTAATTTTTTTAACTACCACTTAGTAGTTTCACTGTTCATCAAAATTGAAGTTTTTCAGAAAAATGCAAAAATTTCACCCTAAGCTATAATTGATATTCCAAGTTCAAAAATGATTTCTATTTTACAAAATTCCCAACATATACGTTGCATTAATTAATTTTATAATTAATTTCCGCTTTCACAACAAATAGCGTGTTTTTAAGAGATAATAACTATCAAAAGATTAACATTTGTTTATGTCTAGTGTAAATGTGAAATTACATCCAATGACCAACATTGTATTGAATTGTAAAAATATATTCTAGATATACTTTAAAACCACTCAAATTAATAATTTATCGCTATTAATTATTTCGATTAAAAAAGTTGTTTTTAATTAAAATTTAGTAATTTTCACTATTCATCAGAAAATGAAAGTTATCCGAAAAGTACCAAAATTTCACCCTAAGCTAATTTCGATATTACGAATCCAAAAATGAATTCCATTTTGAAAAATAAAATATACAAAATTTCAAAAAGTGGTTATTACTATTCATAACGGCTATTTTTAATAATATTTTAATAGCATATTGTTGTTTAGTGAAACTCCTTATTGCGTACTACACACGCTATCGAGGAAGGTCGTGATTGCGTGTAATGGAAGGCAAGTCAAGGATGCGTGTTGTGAAAGCTTATTTTGGTGTAGCGTACAACAAAATACATTAATGAAATTAAAAAGAATATTTTTCATAAAATTTCGGGGTGTTACATTTTTTTTCCTTCTACCTATCTTGGAATGGGAAGATATTCTATAGTAGTGAGGATTTGGTAGAACTCCTCTCTTTTAGTTTTAATATTTCAATTACGGGTTAAAAACACATCATTGACCAAGAAAGGATCCTTTAAGGCAAAAAAATCACATCTCTGTAGGTTTTATTAGCATCTCAATAGATCTGATGGTTATAAGAATATCATTGAATACGGTATTCAAATTGTTTAGTCATTTAATCCAGACTAATAATTCTCTACTCTCTTTCTCTCTCCCCTAAACTAAAAGCTTTCAAGGCCTTCCATTATCAAATTCAAATCTATTTCACAAACTGAAGGAAAATTTCTTACAACACAAAAGGATGATATATTAATATGTTAGGCTTAGTCACATCTCATCATGGCATGTTGAAATCAAGCCATCAAATTATTTATTTTAAGCCTTATAGAAGTAGCATGAACATGGAATGGAAACCCATCTGATCTAAAGGAATGTGTGTCTGGTGGTATCAAGAGAAATGTTGTATTCAGGAGTGATTTATATCCATAAATAGAAATATCATAATAGAATAAAGATCAATTAATGTTAAATAATACACTAGGTGAAATGGGTTCTACCGCTTCATGTCCCAATCCATAGTAAGTCTTTGATCCAAAATTTTAGTCATATGGTTAATACATGTAAGTCGAACAAAGTGATCTTGGATGGGTCTTTGATGTTTTTTATGTAAGTAAGTTGGTGTGTTGGTAAACCCAAATCGAATTTACATCTTCTTGAATTGGGAGAAATAAAACGTCTATATCTTTTTTAGGGGGTGAAGAGATAGTTATTGAAAAAGAATTCCTTTCAATAAACAATTCCTTGATCCATTATGGTAATCCCACATCAGCTGATCTTTGATTTATGCATTGTAATTTATTCCCTTCCAATAGTAGCTCCTCTAATAATCCATTAATTTGGTCAAATGTGAAAAGTGATACACATGAGTTTGAGTAGTTATTTTATCTGATCTATAATGAATATACAAAGTGGGTGGGGAGAAGCAAGAGGAAATAACCTACCAAATGGATGGTTCCCAACATTGTGCTAGTAGTTATTTTTAACAATCGTATTGACATTCCTGAATTTCTCAGAAGTGAATTTCATGATGTAATGTTTAATAGAAATAATTATTTTTTATTATAGGATCTTTGTAACTTTATTAATTTAATAAACTATGAAATCAATTATGAAGGGGATTAGATGGGTCGTATGGAAACCGTGATTCATGTTTGATTTTTTTGTTTTTCTGTATACAACCGAGATGAGAAAAGAACTCTAGGAGGAGGAATTAACGAGTAATCCATGAAAAAGATACAAAAATTTGATGATAATTATCTACTCGAGATGTTAGAGGTTGAAAAATAAATAGGTGTTAGAGTATGTATAATTAATTCAGTGGGTTCTTCTATCCATATTGGAAACTTCATTAGTTTATTGATCAATTCTGTGGTGAAAAAACCCATGATTGGATAAAAAATCATTTGGTTATTCCATTTTGGGCATTGAACTAACCAAATATATTTCAACACTTTCCCCAATTATTATTTCTCTGAACTCATTCTTATTCTGATCAAACAAATAAATGATACTATTAGAGTAGAGTTTTAATTCATTCTTCATAGGATTATATTTATAATAAGGAAGTTGAGGTAGGTCTAGCTTCAAATAGTATTATGTTAATGGAATGCACATATATTTTTTAGATTTTTATGATCTAAAATGATTCAAAATTATAGAAATAATTGGTCCTTAAGCCATTACTAAAATATAATGATCTTTAATGCACTAGTAAAAGGTTCATGACCAGACAATGGTCAATTTCACTACCGAATAAACTATGTCTTACAGTAAGGAGGGTCATCTCTTTGAATATCATTTACCATGAAGGTTTTCCCTGATCAATACCATTCCTTTACTTGATCGATATTAAAGAGAAATAAAAATTTCTCACACAATGATCATGATATGAGAAGAATTGTTTCTAACAAACTCCAAATATGAAAGATTTACATGGAATTCCTAACTTTTAAATTATTCCCTATTTCTATCCTATTTATTTTTTAAAATGAGTCACATTTGAATTATTTTTATTTTTAAATATGTGTGAGTTCCATATAATGTTTCAAAAGAATAATTGTATGAGATGATAGATTTTATGTTATAGGCCAATTACATCTTGTTTTCAATGAGGATCATGGTGTTATTGAAGGGATTTGAGAAAACCAAAACTTCTAGGTTATGAACCACCTATACAAGCTAAATCCTATTAATGTTTTTCTATGTTTCAATGATAATGATTTTCTCATAGAAACTAAAATTTCACGTGTTCTAAATACTATGTTGGACTCATCCTTTTCTAAGAATTTTTATGGATTTACGAAATATATCACGAATGACTCATACTTAATACAAAATGTGTGGAATTTTGGTTATGTTGAGGTACTCATACACATCAACTTGAATCCATTTTTTCACATAGTTAATCAATATCATCTTCTATCTAAATTGTGGTTTTTATAGGTGACCTCAAAATTCTGAATCACATATATTCTTTTCCTCATATTCCCATTTTAGATAAAAATATAAATATCTAGTCTAGGGAATCAGGCATAGAGCCAATTGGGTTTCTACCATCTGTTCTTTTTAATTTCTTCTTGGATGACTTCAATAAAAAAATATCAAGTAATCTTCCCTCGTCTTGTCGGCATGGTATATTTTTAACAGAATGTATCATAGCTTGTTTGAATGGTTGGTGATATCAAGAAAATGATAATCATAGTAGAGGGTATTTTAAAAATCCTTATCCTTAAGGATAATATGAGAATTTTGGTTTCAGGCAGTACACCCTTATATGTATAGAGATGCTTTTATCTAAGGATGTAGAATGTAGAATAGATTTTGTTGTGAGGATTCTGTAATATGAAGATGAATATTTCCATATTATAATAATATTCCAAATTCTTCTATAATTATCTAAGATGTTTATTTTGATTTTATTTTTTATGGTTTAATAGATAGTCACTTTTCATTGAAATATACATGAAATTCAGTGTTAAAGTGAGAACCATGAGAAACCGACCAACCTATGGTGTACCATTTCCCAATAGCTGCATTGAGTAGCTATTTTGGTATAGATTTCCTATGAAATAGTATGGAATCATTCTCTATACGATATTATGTTCTCATACAGATACATTTTTTATTGAACACCATGATAGGTGAGCGTTGGCACCACATAGTGCACAAACCCATCACATAATAAATTATTTCCATTCTTATAATAATAAAGAAGTTAGACCACATATTTTATTATTTTCCTTGCACCAACTCTGAATGGTTAACCAGAGACCAATGTAATTTCCCAATACAGGTACCCCTTACATAGTAGGTATAGTTATTTAGTTTAGTATTATTGATACTAGGAAAACGTACTAAAGTGTTCTTACAGTCTTATGTTAGTTTATATACATATCTTCCAAGGAATGACATGCAAGGATTCATTCTGTTATAACCTTAGGAGCCGTATGTACATCAACGATAGCCTCTTCGGTCATTACTACCCCACCTAACCACTTGTGATATTTTAACCATAGGCACATTGTCACAACTATTATATTATGATTCACTTCAAATTCCTCCAATGGCAGAGGTGACCATTTACATCAAATTAAATCATAAAACTAGAACATATGACCATATTCAAAAAAAATTATAATGGGTCTTTCTGGTATGGTTTAAATAAAATAGTGGGAGGATCCAAAAGATCATGATCCATGATAGAGTAATTGTAACTAGCACAAATATTCCACTGAAAATATGATAGACATGATTGAAGCCAATACATAAGAACTAATTCCTCAACTATAATAGCAACATCATTACCATACCGATTCAGATGGCTATTTTCTAAATATTCCCAATCCTCAACATAGGACTCCCAATGTATAAACCTTACCATTCCCAATTGGTATGGTCTAAATGATTTATATTCTGGAAAGAAAATCCAAATTTCAAAAGATAAAGGAAAAATCTCCCAAGGAGTGTATTCTACAAGAATGTGGTAGGACAAATGTCTGTTATAGTTAGCTTTAATGTGTTATGGGAGAGAAAAATATCTTATATATCCCACACCTCTCATACAAAGAGAAGTATGAGCACAAGTAATACTTATGATCTAACGCACAATGTTCCAAGACACGCTATGGGAAACTTCCTTCAAAATTACATCTTTAATAGTTGAAAGATACCATTCAAGTTTTTTTCATGAACGGAAGACCTAAATGTTGGAAGAAAAATATCTACTTATAACAAGGACATAGACTCCTTATAAACCTATGCCACATGGGGATCCGCTATGAAAATATCATCACTGAGGAGATAATGGTCAAGAAAGACACTAACATGATTGACTTTATCAATAGAATACCAAACAAGAATGTGATGACATAATGAAAAAAATGACAAAGAAGAAAATTAACCCAGATGATGACCTTTTGGGAATTTTACAAGATGGTTGCAATGAGTTTTTGGGCTCACCGGGGCATGGAATTTATTTACTCAAAGACCTGAAACAACCCATGAAATAGTCGTAACGATATTAAGAACGGTCTCTATAAACTTCCATTGTATCTTTAAATTATTTCTATACACTACAAATGACAAGTCAAAACTAAATAGAGAATGAAATTTTGAAAATTTCTTAGTCTGATTGTAAGTTCCATCTGTTGGAATCCTATGGAAAATGATCATTAACCAATCCCAAAAATGTTTTAGAAGTGATTGTTTAAGACATGATGGAATCAAAAAGGCCATGAAATTGAAAATTATTTAATAGTTCCCTCTTCCTTGAAGGAAATCCTTCCAAGTGTGTAATTAATCAGTATCTCCTCCTCAGTGAGTCTGTCATGTGCCTGAACCTTCTAAAAGATTGATAAGACTAAAAATTTGGACATAATGGTAGTAGAGAAAAAAATAGAGAAGGTAGATCTTGTATAATAGAGTACATAGGCAATGGAAAGTCTGCATCTTCAAGGTTATCCCTCTGGGAGGACTACCTGATTTAGTGTGATGAAATTAAACAATGGGGTAATATACCCCACTACCCAATCTAGAAAACCTGGTTGGAATGAACAAAGGTTCTTATAATCTCTTTTGGTTTTATCCTAAAATTTTTTCTTTCAATTTAATTTGAACATAAATAGTGACTGAGAATATATCCCAAATCATTCCATAGAAAGGGGTATTTCTATTAGAAATGGAAATGAACCTGTTCCCTTAGGTAAAAAAACAATAATGATGACCATTGAGGGAGATAGTGAAGGAGGCATTCCAAGGGAATATCAAACACCCCTAGAATCTATTGTTCATCCAATTCAATGTATACTTTTAAAAATGAATGACAAATTTTATTCAATTGGGTAGTGGGACCCTTAAAAATGGTCTTAAACTGAAAGTGAGTTTTCTTAGATACCATAATTAAACCTAAGATTGAGAAAAATTAAAGGTACATCATCAAATATTTTTTAGCATACCCATCCCTCCTATGTATCATAGATCTATGAAATATAAGAATGGATTATAGTAAACCACATCTTATTTATACCATTCTTAAACCTTATAAAAAGGAATCAAAAGGTACCTAAGAAAAAAATACATCAACAAAATGTATAAGGTCAATTACCTTGTCATGTTTTGGATGAAATATAGGAGATAAATCTTTCTTAAACAAGAAGAAAGAAAATATAAATATCCACATTCATCTTCACCTAATCTTAAACCACCATCCCAAACTATATTGAGTTCATGATTTAGATATTTTCAATCATAGGATTCTCAAAAGTCATTTTCGATAGGTAGTGGGTGCCTCTCGATAGCTTGAATCTATAGTTTATATATGATGAGAGACTTCATAGATCAATAAACAAGGATCCAAACAATCAATCAAGGGTATTTAAGGTGTTAACTAACCTACATTCATCCCTATGAATGTTCTTGAACTCAATTTCTTTGAACCACTTGATTAGGTTCTCAACTAGTTATTAAAAAGGAATGAGTTTGGGTTATTTTTATTAATAAGAACCAAGGATGTATACTAATTACTAACTTAAAATCGTCGATGATCATGATGTAGGATTCATCAAGTTTTTTTCTACTATGAGGCCTGTGATGAAATCCACATGTTCTACAACATTGTTGATTGTTGGAAATGTGAGATAGTATGACTTTGGTATGGGTAATATGTTTGGTGAGACAATCATGATTCTAATATTAGTTTCTTGATCATGGAGAGTTCCATCGAAGAACAGTGTCTATATTTTTTTCCATCACATCTCCTTCAGCTGTAAAGAGGTTCGTTTGGAAAATTTATATGAACTGGGTCACTCTTGGAGGATGGAAACAAATCAGCTACAACATTCCCCTTGATCATATTTTGAGTGATGTAGGTGATGTTGAACTCAGAAAACCAAAGATTCCATCGACCAATGATAGCTAGATTATCGAATAGATACTTGAGAGGATCCATCTAATCTATAATCCTGACAGGGTGATAGAGAATATAATGGAGAAGCTTTTGAGATTCCCAAATCACAACAAGGAAATGATTTTATTTGTGATAATAATGATTTTCATAGTAAAGAAATGTCTTATTGAGATATATGATATCATTCCTCTTCTTTTATGTATCATCATGTTGAGCGAGGACTTCCCCTAGTTCCATTTTAGTGGTCGAAACTTAGATGAGTAGAGGTATTCCTGGTTCTGGTGGAGTTAGTACTGGGGAATTCATGAGACACAACATAAGTTTCTTGAAAGATTATTGGGGTACACATGAACATCAATGTTATCCTGAATAAGAAAATTCTTGGACTCACATATCATGTGGGCATGAGATTTGAATTTTCAAATAGATTAAAAATGACCATCCAAGACTTCATAACACAATAATTTTGCGAGATGGATGCATGTTGATGATGGACCTGATCATTGGATGGATATGCATTGATTTCTCTCTTTATTATAATGAATCCCAAAAGATTATCTAGATATGAGACTCAAAATCCATGATTCTTAGGGTTTTGGTGAATGTTGTATTCTATTAGGCACTCGCCTTGTGATCTCCCCACTTGATGTCTTCGATTTGATGAGAATATCATAAACATAGTCTCTAAGGATGTATCCCATGGAATATGGATTTTATGGCTCTCATATATGTTTCCTAAATGTTTTTTAGACCATTTGGAATAAATGGCTAGAAAAACGTCCTCCATTTAGTAATGAAAGAGGTCGTCAGTCTGATCTTCCTCATCGATCTTGATCTAGTTTTCATATGAAAACCTATCCAATAATGAAAAACTCTTTTTCTATATATGGAATTGACCAGAACATCAATGAAGGGATGAGGGAACTCATCATTTTGTGTTTTATATTTGAGTTAATTCAATACATACATTAACACGTCAATCCAAAAAATGTGAGCAGATGAATACATCCTACACATCTCACATGTTACGACTATATTTGGCATTATCCCTATCACGCGATAATCACCGAATTTTTTTCCATATATTGTGAAATACAATACTGTATTTAGATAAATGAGGGAAATTTCAGAGAAGTTATTTATTTGAGATGAGTTTTGTAGTTATGTTTCTCCAATGGGTAGGTGCTGCTAGGTATGGCCAGTTTCTCCGATAAACAATTAGCTCTTCTCCAGGGGTTGAGTGTATTTCCACTCCTCTTCTACAATGGGGTTTGATTTTCCCCTACCCCTGCAAATAATTATCATGAGACACCTACCTCAATATCTATTGAATCCATGAAATGGAGATGATATTGAATCAGAATTGCGGGGTTAAAATATTCTTCCAGACATCAGCATGATGAGCTAGCTTCTCCCTAGATAAGGCTATCTTTCTCTCTCAAATCAAAGCATCATCCAGCCCCAACTATAACAAAAGATCA
This sequence comes from Viscum album, assembly GCA_963277665.1. Lineage (NCBI taxonomy): Eukaryota > Viridiplantae > Streptophyta > Magnoliopsida > Santalales > Viscaceae > Viscum > Viscum album. The sequence goes on from OY728159.1 coordinate 1,058,129,160, forward strand.
AACGATGATTGTAAAAACCTCAATCAATATTAAATATCCCTTTACTACCTATATTTCTTCCCCCACTTCTTCAGTTTCATGAAAAAATGATTATTTCATGGGAGGGAATGTAATAAGATATTGTAGAGGCCCCCGTTTGGAGGCATACTTGAACACTGGGAGAGGTATTGAACCCCCTGCCTAGGAGTCATGAAAACCAAAGGCTAGTTCCTCTATGTAGTTGGGAGTACCCTACCTATTAGAGGATTATTGTCCATTTCTCCTCAATCATTCAACAATAATAGGGGAAAGAGAAGTAGATGGGATATGGGCATATCAAAATCATTCCTCTATAATATTTATATCACAGTTGGTCCACCTGATATCCATTCCTTATGTCTTAGATGGATAGTGCCAATATTTTCTTGATTTTACACACTTACCTCCCCCTAATCCTATGGGGATAGTACCACTATTTTTCTTATTCCTCTGTTGATGAAATCATCTATGCCAATAGTTGGACAGGGGTAGTTGTTGACTGATCAATTGATTGATGCATAAAATTTCAATGAAGTGCTACTTCTGATGCCTCCCTTAGCTTAGTTATAATCTTTAGTTCATCAATTTATTTTTAGGAAGAGGAGTTCTAATTAAGGGCAGGAGAAGTCGATCCATTGGGGGTTCTAAAAGAGGATTGAATAAATAGATTATTTCTTTCACCACCCCTTCTTCCCCTATTAACATCATGACTATAGTTCCATAATCCCTCCCCTAATAATATTGTGGTTACTATGATTTATGTTAGTAGTGTGGAAAAATTTGGTGTTGTGGTCACCCTCCTAAAACCAAATAGCTTAATACTTTTTCCTCAATTAAATTTCCTCATACCCAACCTAATGTTTTTATTCATACCACCACCTAATCTTTTGATAAAGGATGAACTATAATAAAATCAATACTATAGGAATGGATCAGGGAATTTCATTGATATTGAGTATATTATAAACAAATCATCTTTCTTGGAACCATCATTGTTTATAAGAAAGATGGGTTATACTATTTATAAAGGATGAATGGTCCCAAAAGGGAAGAAAAAAATTCCTCTGAATGGAAGGATTTAGTTTGAACCTGGTAGATCTCATTGGTTAGCCAAACCCACAAATAGAAAGAATATAAGAGTAAAGGTAAATAAATAAGGAGATTATGATATATTGCTATGATAATTAGAATTAGTAGTTGTTGTGGACAAAACTCGATAAATAGAGTAGCTATTCTTTCTAACCATCTAAACTGGACACCTTTTTGACATCAAGGAATATCCAAATACTGGAAACAACCATTAAATTATTTCAAACATTAGAGTTAGACATGAAAAGGTCCCCCCTTATGCTATTTAATTATCTCCCTCCCTTAAATAAATTTAATTGATTCAGTGACCCCATAACCCATTAGAGATGAAGATTTTCATTGTGCCCAATCATTATATATTTAACTCAAAGAACTAGACATTTATGTCTAGTTTTATTAACAAATAGTTTCATTTAGGGAAAATATTAGTTTCATTTCTTCTCCAAGAAGGATAAAATATGGATCAGAATCTTCAGTGGAAAATAATGTGATCAAAGTACTTTCCCCTATGAATACAACTATCTGTGGATATGGTTGTGGCTAAAAATTAAGCAGTTAAAGAGCTATCATTCTTGAAATGAATTTAATTAGTTATGAAAAAAAAACTCAAAGTATAGTTTTCCAAGAGAAAAATATGACTATATGTATCTATTCATTTCCTTGGTTTGATATAAAATATTTTCCACTCTTTTTTTCTCTTGAAGAAACCAAAAAACCTAGCAGTTGAGTATCAAGAAGAGGCTATCTGGATGAATGTATTCTTTCAACGGATTATAAACCTAAAGGCTAAATGGCTGGTATGAAATCTAGTAGAAAATCAGTGATGTATTGAACAATAACTACTAGGGATTCTATGAATCCTATCATTGGTGTATCGTGTGCCATCAACCATGAAATCAATATGTAGTGTGCTAGTAAGTCCCAAGAAAAGAAAATAATGAGATGAGAGGCATAGAGTGGACTCAAGGAAAAGAAATGACTCAGACCCCTATAATTTTATATTCATTATCCATTCTTTTCAATTTTTAGTTACTCTCCTTTGAAGGTAAATCTCATTTGAAGGAAAGTCATGGAATTTTAGATCGCACACCGAAAGGGAAAGCAGGGTTTAAAAGGCTAGGGAAGCATACCCCTACTTATAGTGATACCCCGATCCCATGGATGAAGAATAAAATTTTATATTGTAATAAATGGGTATTAAGATCAATTAAACTATTCAATTTTCCAACCACAGATAGTTTTTTGTGAGTTAAGATATAGAGTTGGAAGATAATTCTATTATATCATTTCATCTTCATCAAAGGTTCGTGGTCTATGAGAATCATAGTCAAAAACAAAAACACTTCTAATATTGATTAATTTATTGAATGTATATCATAGAATTATGGGATTTTTACTTGCACTTAAAATAGAATAAAAGTGAAACCTATCATTTATATGATATTGGTTGAAGTTTTCAAAAAATGAGAACTTGAAAGAGATTTATTTTGAATATAATTTATTATGCAAAAGTTTTTCTCTTAATCTAGTTTTTATTATCCAAACACATCTGTTTTTTGAAAAAAAATGACTAGATTACTTAGGAGAAAGGAAGGACCTGACACTATGACTAGGAGGGAATAATGGAATCACTCAACCTGAATTAAATCACTCTAATAGCACTAGACCTGTTTAATCTTTGATCGAAGAAATCAGGTATGGTGGCAGTGTACCTAAAAGGGATGAGGCAATGAGTGAACCCAATGGAACATTGGCTTCTTTAAATCTAATTCAAGGAAGATAGTAGTAAAAACATATCATAGAAAAAAATCATGTCAGGGCCAACCCAACTACCATTCGATTATAGGTACTCAGAACATTCAGTCAGTGCCACTTGGTGCAAAAAAATGTGGCAAATCACTCCCTCTAGAATCCCTTTCTCTAGTTTAGATATATGGAATTGAATTAGGAGAATAGCTAAGGGTGGTCAAAGAGAAACATTCAAGGGAAGATATAGTAGTTCTTTTTTATCAAATTCATTAAAGTGGTATATTTTCCACTCTCTTAACCTATTCAATAAGATTATAGATCGATAGAAATAGAGTTTTATTATCAATTTTTATAAACAAAAAACCTTTTACTCCAAAAAAAATGCGCTTTATTTGTGTAAAAAATCCATTTTAATGAATTTTAATTGGTTATATGAGTTTCTCCATTTCTTGGGTAGAAGACCATGTATCAATCCTTATCATGTAAAATATTAATATTTTTTGGATCCAGGTCATCTAGAACCTTTAGAGTCACTATATAAAGGCTAAGATCATTGGGTGTCATTCTAAGGAAGGTTTAGTTGGAATAATAGACTCACTTTCTGACCCAACCCCATAAGGTGACAATGAGTCTTTTCTCTTCTAGATTCATTATTTGAGATGAAAATCACAACCGTACATCATTAGATTTTGAAAAACTAGATCACTGCTCCAGATAACACATATAATAAAATAGTGAACTACTCTGAGTCTTCCCCACACCCCTTTACTAATAAGTTCTTGTGAGGTGAGTGGTTTTTTTTTACTAAAGGAGTTATCTTTCTTTGATTTATCACGACCAATAAAACCAAACTTCTTAGTGAAAAAAAAATATTAATCTTAGTTTCTTTCTTCTCACAGGTGTGGTATTAATACCAAATAAATAGGGATGGATGTGTAAGGAAGTACCCTATTTTGGGATTCAACGACTAAGAATTTTAATTTCATTGGGATTTGAATCAATTCTTTGGTCTTTATCACCCTTTAAAGGGTGGAAATTGATACTTGTTCTCCATGGTAGGAAGTGCTCCATGAAGTGATGGACCAATCCAATGTTCCTACTTTCTTTCTTGGAATTGAGATCTTTATAGAAAGGAAGGCTATCATGATTGAATGATAGAGTATAGCGGGTCGCCTACGTAGTGTACTTACAACAGGCTATGACCAGTATCTCTTTTTGTAAAAGGACTCTGATACTTTTCTAATCCTACAAGTATGGGAACATGACCCTATGATATTTTATCATTCATATAGCTCTAAACTAAATTAATTCAAACCTTTCACTCAGTCATTAACCAAACTTTTTGAGCACTTTTTTAACCCTTATTTTCTTCCAATAGTGTAGGCAGATGACTCTATTTATTCTATTTATTCAAATGATATGTTTTCAGAAAACAAAAAAAGACTTTCATTTCTAATTAATATAGAGAGATACATATCCTAGATGATCATGGAATCAAAGATTCATGCATTTTTTAGTACACTTTATTTATGTTGAGGTTGGACCCTAACATCAAGTAGGACTTCCTCCTCCTTAAAACTAATATCCTTCTGGATTAAATAAAGGACTATATTAGATGTATGTGATGGTAAATGAGCACTAAATTAAGAATGAAAATTAATTACATCAGGATTGGAATAAAAAAATAATTCGTAGTAAGTTAAGATTGGGAATTGTTGTTAAGCCATTTCATTTCTCGTGCTGGGAATACTTTCTTTAGTTGGTTAACTTCCTATTACCATCCGTTATTAAGAAATTGGATTGATCATTTATGAAAATACTATTTATCTATAAAGTAAGTAGTGAATCCCACTAGGCTTGATACAACTTTTCCTTCTCTCAGAATAGATTTTGATTTTAATTAATTGTCTGGTTGTTCTCTCTTTGGATGTCTACTTAGATTAATCATGAACAATAAATATTTTCCTTCGATGAAAGGAATTTAAGTGATCTAGATAGTGTATAAATCTTACTATTTGAGAAATATTTCTAAAACAAATTCCCAAACATCTTTCTTTCACTTGGGTTAAGGTCAATCTAGTCTCTGTCTGGTAGTAGGTATCCAAAAAAGATAGTGAGAGCCCAGATAGGTGGATATAAGTGTTTTTTTATCTCTAGATTTATTCATATTCCTATAATTGGGTTTTATTGAGTATAATAGTCATTGTTGAATCCTAGGGAGTGAGAAGAGAGGAGAGTTATTTCATGATAAGCATAGTTTCTTGGTTTCAGCCTTTTTTTCTTGTTTTGTTTCAAGATGGATGAATCCAAACCTAGAATTCAACCTAGGAAATTATCTTTGTTATCGATATGTTTCCACTTACTCTTCCAATTACAATTGGTTTTTGGATATGGGGTTTATGGAGGATGAGAGTAACACACACCTTTGATAGTCCAATTGGGATGTTGATCTTTTTTATCATAAGCGGATTTTTTAGATTTGATTTTTCCATAGAGAGTTGGACATTCACATACTTAAGATCTTATTTCTACTTCTAATAGGGGGATATCAACCTAAATGATTTATTAAAGTTTTGTTCTTTTGGATAATGAATGAAGACCTAGGTTTCCTCTTGAAATATCAATCGATCTAAATAACTCCTCTAGTAAAGTAAACACCTTTCTAATAATGGGGTACCAAAGTAACCCCCACTATTGAAATAAAACCAAACTTCACCTTTACTAACATTGGAAATATCATCCAATTGATAGATAATATACCACCCTCCACTCCAAAACTATGGTGTGATTAAAGGATCATAGTAGGACACAATTCACTCTAGCGAGTTTTTAATCACAATTTATATATAAGATAATAAATATATATTTTATCACATAAGAAAGGTGTTTTAGTTGTCGAGATGTGTTCCTTTTTTATTTTTATTTTAAATATTTCTAATCATGTATGTGATGTAGGACTCCCCATGAGAGTGAGTATTTGGATTTGAATAGGAGTGATCTCTTAAGTGTGATTTTAGATCTTGAAGTGAGTTTTACTTGGCATCTTTCATTCCCTATTTAATCCATGAATAATGAAACCTGACTCTTTATCCTAATCTAGGGTAAAATAGAAGGATCATATATGTTAAGTTTCTTTATGTCTAACATCTTTATGAGCTCTTTCCCAAAGGAGGAATGTTTTATCATATTGAATTTCTCTCTCTAAGTGTCCATTAATATCCATTAGTTGAATGGAGAGTGAGATAAAGATAAGGCTCAGAATAGTATTTACTTGATCCTAAAAGAAAGAGTATCACCATATGTTACTCCAACATCTTTTGTGTACATGAATAAGTGGACCTACTAAATGGGGTGGTTTAGTTTCCCATTTTATATAGTGTTCTGTATTGAGATAAGTTCCAATCTATCTAGTTACGTGGACAGGGTATATTCCCTTCAGTATCAAGGCCTTTATCCTCTATAATTTATTGAAATAATCACTAGAAATTCAAAATGATTCAAGAAGGGTGCAATAATAACATATCCCACATGGGGGCCATCTCCCTACTTCTAAGATCCTAAGAGATCGGATTTAAAAATAATGATCAAAAAATACCTAAGAAGAGTGGTTCCCTTATATGTGGACCCATATTCCTTTCCAAGTAATTGACATTCAAAAGACAAGGAAATGACCAAAAGAATAAAGGGGAAATTCCTATTCATTTATCACTAAGAGGAATGTGAGGCAATTAGTCCACTTAAGGCCAAGACAGCTTCTAAAGAAATAGAATATCTTGGTGCTACTATTGAAAACCCATAGGGAGGTAGTGATAAAGACATTTAAATAATTACCCATTGGTCCAAAATCTCTAAAACAGATATAATATGTCCCAAACCACTAGGAATTTCACTTAAATTGTGGGTTCTCAGAAGGGATATTGAATGTCACATATTTTTTCTTATCTCTCCAACCCCTACATAGAAGGGAAAATAATTTATATTAAAAATAATCATCCTAATCAACTTGATAATTCAAGCCAGATATCATTTATTTAGGCCAACCTACATTGAAAACATTCTTCTCTTCTGATATTTCTAGTTTGCATCACAAAAGGATTATTATAAAGTCTTAATTTTCTGGGTCTACTAATGCATGATAGGATATATAATTCGAGGAGGATATTCACTATGGATTTTCATTGATATTATTACCCTTCCTTTTATTAATTGGTTTATCAAATTTGTTTATTGTGGTAACTTAAATACCTATTATTCTTAGGGGTATTATTACTGGATCCATTATTGGTAAATATAATATTGTGTTGCCATATTTTATTAAATATATTTCCTACTTGGTTTTAAATCTAGTGAAAAGTACCCAAGCATTACACTGCTATAGTAAGGTGAGGGGGTGCAATTCCTTTGTTTCGAGAAGGAATATAAAAGTAATTAAAAGCACAAGTATCCTAAAGTAAATCAAGTAGATAAAATATTTAATCACTTGTGTTATTGAAGTAAATGCTACAATTATAAGATAGAATCCACGATTGGCATATTGAATTAATGAATCTTGGTTTGATACCCCTATTCTTGAACAATTCCTTTGAAGTATATCATCATCGGGGAAAGTTTATAATGCCTCTCCTTATTTCACACAGGAATTCTCCAAACGGGGATGGTCTAAGATTCTGATCTCCTCTCAAATAACATTTCTTCAATCCGGGTTGTCAAATTTCATGCACTAGAATTCCACATCACCTAGAGATTTCAAAAAAAGAAGTTAGTAAGCATGGAGTAATTCAAAAAGAATTCATCCAAGGTGTCTACATTCAAGTGGTAGGAAACTCTACCCTATTCTATGGTCTTTTTGCCAAGTTCCAAATACAGGAGAGAAAAGATAAATCTTAGTATAATATTATTATTAATGAGGCCGATCTGATTCATAGAATTATTGGCAATGAAAAAGGTCATCTTTAGGTTTATCCCACCAGTATTCCCAAGGTCATATATCTTACTATAAAAAACTATAACTAAAATAAGTTCATAAAATTCTATAATGAAACCAGATATAAAGGATTGAATCACACCGATTTGGGGTTGATTTCAGGCAGTGTTTTATATGGAATACACATTAAAATAAGGTGAGAATCACCTTAGGGAAATAATTTCAACTTTTTTCCTACAGTCATATAATAGAGGGAAAGGTCTTACCCCCATGTGTTAGGGAAAATTAGTGCCAAAACCCACTAAAAACCATGATTAATAACTAAATTACCTAATGATTTCCCTAAATATGGATTCAATCCAAAAAAAAGGTAATCCAATATCTTCAATAGTGATTTAAATCCTTCAAAATGAATTTACAAAGGATGGTAATTAGATTTAAATTCAGGATGGAAAGAAAGAATAAATAAGTAATAGGTATTTATGTATTTTTCTTTGGTTTCATAAATATATTATATGAGGTTCATGGCTTGAAGAAGGATAATTTTATAGGAATCTGGAGAATAAGCTTGAGTTCAGATTGTAAGGTGATAATCCAATATCTTTTTCATTATTGATGGATTTGGTCTTATTTTCACCATAGTAAAATAAATATCCAACTAAAATAATGAAAATGCATTGGATGAAAAATTATCAATTAGATCCCCATATATGGAAATATCACTTCATAGAAAGTCGGATGTGGTATTTGATGAATCCATAAGACTAGAATTTTAGAATCTCTTAGAATAAGGGCCCCCAAAGATTTATATAGAAGATATAGTTCTTTAGCTAGCATGGTGGGTCACCCAATTTCTACTAAGATTAATTCCACACTTTAGGAAGAATGAAGATATCACATAAGATAACTAAAAAGTAGATGTATTAATACTCACTCCCTTAACAATTTATATACTTCTAAAATCAATTGGATAGGCCCTATATCTAAAGGAGGTGAGTTTATCAAGGTGGGAATTAGTTTTCCCATTTTTTTAAATAGTCCTTCTAGATGTAAGTGAAATTAAAATAAAAGAGGATTAATTTCATCAATATGAAGATTGAAATTCGTGAATATGAAGACTCAAGGATGTATTTTAGGTTTTTCTAGACCACAGATACCTCATGAAATAATATTGAAAGATTTAAACCTTATCTTGAAAGGATAGTAGACATTGACCAAAGTCATCAACTCAAATCTGAAAATTTATTTTCACTTTCAAGAAGGGACTTCACTTCACTCTCCATGAATAAAACATCATTATTTTATTTCTTATAGATCATATTGATAGGGATAATGTGACATATTTACTTCAAAAAGTAAATTTAAATAAATAATGTAATTTAGGCCTAGTATCAAGGTTGAATAAATACCTTACTGGCTATGAGACTTCCTCTATTGGATTTAAAAAGTGGATTTATAAATCTCATAGGGAAATGATAGAACAAAAAGAAACCCCTTCAAGAATGTTATGTCAAAAGGACCAACGATGGTGAAAGAGGAGTAGGATTAAGATAAAACTGAATGATTATGAGATAGAAAATGAAAAAGATAAATTCTTTTTCCAAACTGGTTTTCAATCAAAACTGAAAACCTTCATAGTAGGACTATTTGATAAATTCAACCTTCTCCAATCTCATCTGGTGGAATTGAAAGATAATGTATGCCTTAAGGATTCAATTATTATTGAGTATTTATTCAATTAGAATCATGGTGTTCCATGTTCTAAATATTTCTGGTTGGGTATAGCATAAAACCTTTCTCAAAGGAGCATCTTAGGGGATATAGTAACTCGAGAGGATCTTAGTATGCTAGTAGGCCAGTTACCTAATCCATTGAGAAAATTATATATAAAATCATTTGATCTCTTATTCATGTCATAAGTGGTGGGATAAAGGCGTATCTCTCTATGAAGGGAAAATGGGTGCTTTAGATTTGGAATAACAACTAGTAATAAGAAAAAAATAATGGGGAGAAAATTGGATTGTTACGCTCTCTATGTGTGGAGATAGGAGCTCGAAATCTTAAAGACAGTTCTTATGCTACACAGATGTTTGAGGATAATCCAAAGAGAGGGACTTATTTAATAAAAACATCTAATATACTCAAAGGAATTCATTTTTTAATTTTTTATTTAGTTGGTATGATTTATTAGTATTATTGTACTGAAATTCCCTTGAAGTAGTTGGGGGATTCTTTCAAAATGAATAGTAGGTATAGGCTTCATATTCTTTTCTAAAAAACCAAAACCACACCTGTAGGTGCTCAGGCTAATCAATTGGATATGGTATGTGATAGAGTTAATATTTTTATTATTTTTTATATGTTTTTAAATTATTAAATCCCTTCCAATTAATCAATTTAATCTGATTTTCATCATTTTAGTATTTTTGGTGGATTTTGGGCTTAATTGTGAATTTTTTTAATTTAGTAAATTTATCAGTTTTATGGATATTATGTATTTCGGGAATATCATTTATAATTTTAATTCAAATTATGTGATTCCTTTTTTGTAGGCTTTATATTCTTGTGGGATTCGACTTTTTCTTTTGAATCCATATTGAATTCGACATATAATGGCCAAAAAAATAAATCAATTGGACAAAACATGTTGGCTGATAGAATGGACACCACATTAGTTAAAGAGGAATATATCAGTCTCTATAACTTCAAATGAAGTTCTTCTAGATGGAATGGAAATAGAACTACATGCCTCATGTCTGAAGTAAATTTCATAGAGATATTCGGTCATTAAGGTATCCATTCCATTATCAAAAGTAGAGAGATATGAGTAGTCTCCTCTGGCAGAAAATGTCTTCATTATAAATTTGTGAATAACTTTTGGGAAACTTTTCCAAATCCACTGAGATTTTATAGGCACATGAACAAGAGAATGGGAAAAACATTCATGAAGACAACTACCAGATATTTGGCCATTTATTATTCTAATTGAACTTAATATTTCAGATTAATAAATCTTAGGGGAAAATTTTCCACCTCTCAACACTATTTATATGAGTGTCCACTTCCATTCAAGGTTTTAGAAGAAAGTAAAAGAGGGGATGTGCAGTAGAATTGGAGACTTGAAGTGCTTTTGTTTTTTAATTTTCTATTTTCATTTTGGTTAGTTTCATTATTCTCTCTTTTTACCCTTTTAACTCTATTACACATAACATAGAGGGGTAAAGCCTTTGAGTGATCAGGGAAGGGAGAGTTTCACTTTTGTAATATCAGAGTCTTGAACCTAAATATAAAATTAACTTTTTCTATTAAATGAATTTTATTTTAAATAGTTACAAATTTTCTTTATGTGATCAAGTTTTGGTTTTTTGTTCATTTTTTATATCTTTGGTTGAAAAACTTTTAACTCACTCCACCTAGTGCAATTTGTCTTGACCGAGTAGATTGTGTTAGGTAGTGAGTGTCTAATGATCATTGGAACATGTGTGGAACTAGTGAAATTTTTCTATATTTCTAAAGAGAAAAAATTCCTAATTAAGACTTTCCTTAGTTTTTTAGTAATTTTTTATGAACTTTCAAACACATAAGAGTGGAATCCATTGTTTCCTTCAACCAAGGGTGATTGATGACTCAGTCAAGGAATCTTTCATTTTTCATTCAATAGGAAGAGAGAGGGAATGATTTTTATGATGATGATGACATTGTAAAATGTTATCCCCCATGACCCCATCATTATCTTCAACCACTTGTGTTCAAAACAATAGTTTATTTTATTTATTTATTTATTTAATATCATACAATTTCAAAAACAACCTCTTATTATTTCTAAAATTTATGTGAAAAACATGATTTTTGTCCACTCCTCTCTAGATAAAACCTAGGTTAGCCAATAAAATTCATTTTAACATAGAAAATATTTATTTTTTCATGCCCCATGATAGGCACATGTTAAAACATGGAATCATTTCCATAGAGGTAGTGCCAATATTTTTTTTTATTTTTCTCTCTTTATTTTCTCTTCAATATTGAATGAATAGAACCTCAAACACTATACCATACCTCATTGATCCTGAAATTAAAAAAACCTATTTGAATAGACATAGAAACATTAATTTACAATGTTAATTTGAGGAAATTTCTCTTGTATACGTGAGTGAAACTTAAAGTGTTCACTTCGAGCTTGTCGTCATGGATAGAAAACAAAACCCAACCTTAAGAGAACTCTATGCACCACAATTAATTAATCAAAATAATCAACTAGTCATGGAAGTGTTACAAAATTATTTTGATATGAAACCTAGAATGATTTCGTCACTCAAATATTGTATTTTCTTGGAAGGTGAAGATCAAAACAAATATATTAAAGAGTTCACACATGTATACTCAACTTTCAGACACCATGGATTTGCTGACGAACAAGTAAAGTGGAGGTTGTTCTCATTTTCATTGGAAGGAGCTACCAAAGAATGGTTTTATGGTTTAAAACCAGGATATGTTAAAGATTGTAATGAATTTTTGAGATTATTTAGTTAAATATTATTCCTCACCTCAAGAAGAACATCCATCAAAAAAAGAGATTTATGCCATCAAACAATCATCTGGAGAAACATATTATGAATACTATAAAATATTTAAAAATATATGTCCCATATACCCACATCAATAAATTTAGGATCATCACTTTCTTGACTTATTTTATTAAGGATTAATGGAAAATGATTGACACCTTCTGGATGCATCATCTTAAGGTTCATTGATTGACAAGTCACCAGAAGAAGCTAAGGGCTTGATTGAAAAGATCTCTTAGAACTCACAATGGTTTGGTATAAGAGGAATTCATAAGGTAAGAACTTCAAATCCAATACTTTTATATAAATCTGATATTGATGAGATATATAGTATGGTGAAACATGTGGCCATGAAGTAGGAGAGTCACCAACAAGCACCAGCTAAGGTATGCATTTTATGCTCACCACCTGATAATTTCACTAACCAATGTGCTAAAATACCAGGAATGGAAAGTTGTGTGGCACCCTTTCAATAAAGGCAGCTCCAAAAAAATTGTAAAAACCTAGACCTTCTTTTCAGGTATGGGTTTTTATTTTCTGGTGTTTTTGAGAAAATGATGAGAATCTATAAATTTAAGGAGTACATGTTGTGTAATTAGGAGTACATGACATGTACCTGGTTGTCACAGGTGACTGTGTACGGGCTGTGTAACGGCCGAGTACACGGTCATGTGGGGTGACCTGGAGACCACCTAAAGTGGGGCCCAGTAAAGGAATATAAATTCCATGTACTTTTAAAATACATTTTGTGTACTTTTCTTTTTATTTGTTAAATCAAACTAGGGTCGCGTCTAATTGGAAAAAACACCTTCTTCTCGACTTGTCTCATCTAGGAGTGACCATAGGGAGCGATTCTTCTCTAATCCCCTGATCGACTGTCCGTTCTATGAATCAACCATTGTCGATTGTGTTGGAATCACCATGATGAGTTCAAAATTCTTCTAGAGCCTCATATCTTGATTTATCCTCTTACTTGATATATCATTGGTTGAACGTTTTAGATGTTTTTGTAGATCAACGTCGTTCTAGGCTGATTCATGGGCCAATGCTGGAGTATATCAACCATATAATGTCAAGGTAGTTTTTTTGTTCCATTTCGTAGTTAGCCTATGAATTTTATTTGAAAAAGTGCCAACTACCCTAGCTTGGGGTGTTGTGTGTTTAGGGATTTTAACCCTGTTGATGCCTGTTATGTTTTTTTTCTTGAGTTAGGGATATTATTTGTAAATAGGGTTATATTGACATGATATAGAGGTTTTTTCACATGTTTGATTTAATATTGACCATTTGGTCTAGCTTTACCTGTTAGGCTGCTTGCTTTCCATGCCTAGTAATATTAGGGTGGAGTGATTTTATCCGATGTTGTGGTATGACTTTTAGCTATTTATCCAAGTAATACTTTTAGGTTTACTTTGGTTGTTTAACATCGTTTGTGCATGATTTCTATACACAGGGTTGTGGGAACCTGGTGTAGTGAGACCATAGGGGGAATTGATGTTGAGGGCTTCCCCATAGTGTCTGTTATTTCGTTATCACAGTGTGAGACTATAGGTGGTATTGACATTGAGTGCTCCCTCAAAGTGTCTATAGTTACTGTTATGAGACCACATGGGGAATTGATGTTGAGTTCTTCCTCAGAGTGTCTCCAGTTGATAATTAATAGGATATTGAGGGAATAGATGGTGATTGATTCCTCAGAGAGTCTTTTTTGCATGATACCAAAGGGGTTAGACCATGTGAGCTTACCCAGGAGGTCGTTATATCCTCTTATAAGTTGAACCAGGGGGTTAGGCTGTGAGAACATACCTAGAGGGTTACGTGAGATTGATTGGTTGAACTAGAGTGGGATAGGCTGTGAGAACATCCCTAAGGGTTAATTGTTTTCATTTGGTTAAAAATTGATGAATGTAAATGAATGTAATTGAAACTTTAGGACTATTTACTTTTGAGTACCTCCTTGTTTGTTGCTTTATTTTATATATTTTCGTCCATATATATTCAATGACTATTAGGCATAGATCTCGGGGTGGTTTCTTACTATGATTCATCTCACACACTATTTGGGTCATTTTTTTGGTCCCAAACAGATTATATTGTTGTAGGTATAGATAAGGTCAACCACCCTTCGACTTTAAGTACTTGATGATTGTGGAGCTAGGGATCATGGGACCAAGCTGAGGCTTGTGATGCTATTGGAGTTGTTTTCTTGTTTTTATTTTGTAATTTGGTTTATTACTATTTTTCAGCATTGTGACTTGTTTGGCTGATTTCTTAGACATATATAACATACATCATTTATATATGTTCTCCAGTGGTTTATTTACTTTCAGTCTTCCACTAATTACTATTGTATGGTATTATTACTACTTCTTCCACTATTATCTATTTCTTTACACTTTATTAATATTCCAATGAGGGCATAGTTTCCCTACTATTACACCCAAGGCTCTCACTGCTAGTTAGTTGCATCTGGTGTTTAGGGAAATGCGCTTAAGGCCATGTGACCAACCAGGTATGGGGAACCTCTGGGTGGAACCCTGAACTAGAAAATTATAAAGTGGTATTGAATGAATTATATTCTTCTTGAATTACTTTTTAGAGCCTATAGTCAGGGATATGACAGAATTGGTAGTTGTTAATTATAACATCCTAGTTCCAGAAGCTGCCCAGAGACGCCTCATACCTGGTTGGTCATATGGCATCTAGCGCATTTCCCCAAATGCTATAGGCTTCCAACTAGCAGTAAGATCCTTGGGTATGATAGTGAAGAAACTATGACCTCATTGGTAGACTAACATAGCAGAAGTAAATCAATAGCAATAGCGGAAGCATCAATAGTACCATAACAAAAGTAAACAGTGGAAGACTCGAAGTAATAACAACTGGAGCACATATATAAAATGAGCATGATACATATGTCTAGAAAAATAGCCAAACAAGTCACAATGATAATTACAGTACTAATCTAGAGTACAAAATAAAAACAATTAAACAACTCCTCAGCTTCTCAAGCCATAGCTTGGTCCCATGCCCTCCAGCTCTAAAGCATTCAAGTACCTGAAGTAGAAGGGCTCTTGCCCTTATATATACCTGGAAAACTATAATAATTTTGGGTCCAAAATCCTGGCACAAATAGGGTGTGAGACTAAATACCCATATGCAACCACCAAGAGATCTATTCCTAACAGTCAGTGAATATATATGGCAGACAATAAACAAAATAAGCAGTAAACAAGGAAGCACTCAATAGTAAACAATTCAACAGTTTTAGAGAATTCAGTTCCACATAGCAAGAAAATAGATAATCACAAACATATAACCCTCTAGGATGTACACACATCCCCATACCCTCTATTCTTACCTAGAAACCACAAGAAACCCTCAGGGAAGTACACACAGTCTAACCCCTCTAGTTCAGCTTTAGTATAGACTCTTTAGGGAAGCACTCGCTATCAATTCCCCTTATAGTCTCATATCAGTAACTAAAAGGAACTATGGGGAAGCACTTACATTACATTCCCCCTATAGCCCACATTGAGGAATTAAAAACACTCTGAGGAAACACTTACGTCAATTACCCCTATGGTCTCGCATCGTAAAAGTAAAAACAAACACTCTGGAGAAGCCCTTATATCCATTCTCCATATGGTCCACTACACCAGGTTCTCACAGCCCTATGTAATTCAAACAATCATAACAATGCAAAGTGTCCAAATTAAACCTCAACAACTTCTTGGCTAACCAGTCTATAGTATAGTAGCATGTCAGATAAACAACCACTCCATTCTACAATACTAGGCATGGAAAACAAACATGGAAACCTAACAGGCTAAGAAAGACCAAACGGTCATAAACAAAACATGCATGGGAAAACACTTCCAAAGAATAGAAATTAACTATATTAAAATTCAATTAACCTCTACTCAAGCATACAAGAATAGAAGGAAATTTACAAGGCTAAACCCATAAACAAGCAATACCCTGATGAAGAGTATCGGGCACTTTTGCACATAAAATGCAAAGACATTCTACGAAAAGGCACAAACCACCTACCTTGGTGTAGAGAGATCAATATACTTGAGTCTCAGGCCTTAAATCACCTTATAACATCATAGATCTATAAAAACGTCTAAAACGTTCAACCCAATATATCTCACTAGAGAGAAGGAATCAGAAGAAGGTGTTCAAGAAGAAGAGATAACTCACTGATGTGATTCCAATGCAATTGATGGAGTCTGATTCAGAGAACAGATGCTCGGTCAGGAGATCGGAGAAAGATCGCAGTTGTATGGTCTCTCCAAGATGGAATAGGTTGTGAAAGAGGGCATTCTTCCAATTAGATTTGACCCTGGTCCATTTAACGAAATTAAAAAAGTACACAATATGTACTTTAGAAGTACACAGCGTGTACTTTCCCTTACCGACACCCACATTAGGCAGTCTTTAGGTCACCACACACAACTGTGTGCTCGGTCGTTACATAGCCAGCACATGGCTACGAGCGGCAACAGAGTACACAGTGTGTACTTATAATGTACACAACATGTACTTCAAAAATTTCCAGAAACTATTCTTTTCTCAAAAACACCAGAAAAAGAAAATCATACCTAAAAAGAATATCTGAGTTCTTACAAACTTCCCCCCTTAAAGAAATTTTTCCTCGAATTTTCCTAGAAAGCTAGTGTGGAAGAAGAAATCTCGAAAATCAATGGCCACAGTGATTGTACATCAGCCTCCCTCTCCTAGGTCTCATCCTCTACTCGCTCGTGCTGCCATAGAACTCATACCAGAGGAATAGACCCTCCTCGGAGAACCTTTGAACTTCGTTCAACAATCTGGATAGGATGCTCCTTGAACAAGGAATCCAACTCTAACTCAACCTCTTCAGGTTGAAAAAATGAGATGGGTATGAGATGTAAAATCAAAGCAGAGAAACGTGGAAGACAGCATGTATAGTGCGGTACCTCTGGGGTAACTGCAACTGATAGGAAATCGGCCTGACTCTCTCCAAAACCTCAAATGGCCCATAGCACCTCGGTGAAAGCTTACCTTGTTTCCTAATCCTATTGTGCCCCAACCTCAGTGTGAAATGTAGGAAAACATGATCCCTGACCTCGAACTCCAAAGGTCGTCTCTGCTGATCAGCATAATGTAACACCCCGAGCTTCCACGATACGCTTCTCATTCAATAATGCAATAGCTTGCATTGTACGCAACTTCGAGTTCTAAAACACCGCGACTAATCAAAGTAGACGTTATGAATAGTAATAACCACTTTTTAAAATTATAGAAATTTTATATTTCAAAATGGACTTCATTTTTGGATTCGAAATATCGAAATTAGCCTATGTTGAATTTTTGGTATTTTTCTGAGAACTTCTAATTTTTATGAATAGTGAAAAATACTTTAAAACAACTTTTTTTATCAAAATAATTTATAGTGATAAATTATAATATTTAGTGGTTTTAAAGTATAATTACAATATATTTTTACCATTTTTTCCAATGGTGGTCATTAGAATTAATTTAACATTGAAATTGGACATAAACAATTGCCAATCTTTTGATATAAATTGTTTCTTAAAAACACGCTATTTGTTGTGACAGCGGGAATTAATTATAAAATTAATTAATGAAACTTATATGTTAGGAATTTTGTAAAATAGACATAATTTTTGAATTCGGAATATCAATTATATCTTAGGGTGAAATTTTGGCCTTATTCTGAAAAACTTCAATTTTTGATGAATAGTGAAACCACTAAGTGGTAGTTAAATAACTGATTTTTCGTTTAAATGAAATATTACCACTTCTGTGATTTGATTTTCAAAAATCCGACATACATGGTTGTCATTAAGAAGTAAAATGTGGTTCAATGAGATTAAAATAATTTTTTGGTGAATAGTAACTTTTAAGTTCTTAATCGCGATTAGAGGTAATTAGTGTAGTTTAAGGTACAAATAATGTTTTAATAATATGAGATGAGCATGACACTTGTCCTACTCCTATTGGATGAGTCATGGCCGACCAAGACAACCCATGGGTCAACTTGGGGACCCCATGGAGCCACTTTAGTTGGAAAATGACATTAATATATATTTATTTAATGTTAAAATTAAATTGACACAAACATGAGTTATTTTACTAAAACAATTTTTAAGTGGGGTTACACAAGTCCAAATTTTGACTATAAATATTCATTAGAAAGCTCAAATGATTTCCTACATCATAGTATTTTTTTTATAATTTTTAGACATTAAATAAATTAAATTATTTATGACATCATTATGATGCAGCGATGACCTCATTATTTAACGATTTAAATAAAATGAGAAGATAATGCAAAATCCAAGGATTAAACTTATCCAAAGCCTATTGGATGAGGCGATTTCGAAACCTTATCACCTTATACTTGAATTATATAAGTGTGGGACCTTTATAATCCGAAAAGCATTGTGAAATAATGTAACATTTCAATCTTTCCAAAAGTGCCCCTCCTCTCCACTTATAAAAGGCCCCCACCTCTCCCACCTCATTTACACTTTCAAGCCATTTGGCTCGGCCAAACTCTGCCCAAAAACTCTCCCAACTTCCCCCTCTTACTCCTAGAAGCCTTACTTTGGGCAGAAATCTTCCCAAGGAAGCCTTTGGCTCAAATCAAAAAGAGTTACCCAATTTTGAGGTAATGTCTTCTCTAATGTTGTTTTGTTTTATTTTTCTTCTCCAACCCCCTAAACTCTTTTTATTCATTTCTTTTGTAACAACACCAGTATCCTCAATATACTAGGATGTTGTTATAAGAAGTATTCGAGCTACACTTACACACACCTACATCTAATGGTTAAAGAACATACGGTTTCTGTGGATGGCGAATTTCTGCCTCACGAAATGATGATTGTTCAACACTCATATAACACCTTCAAAGGTGGCCATTAAGATGTCACTATTTTTATATATGATATATAATATGTTTATGTTTTACTTATGCTTATGTATTTCTCATTTATGGCATACTTTATGATTTCCATTATGGGTAAAACGCGATAATTTCATTTTAGGAAGTGCGGACTACCGCCCTCTCAAAGTGATTTGAATCGTTAATGCCATATGTGGGATGTATAAAGGATGGAGTAAATGGTATTATACACTATATCATACTGGAATTATATTATACATTTATATCATTATGATTTAGTTCCATTAAATATGAAATTGAAATGAAAGTAGCGTTCATGCGTACGTACGGCTTACCGTCTCCATGAACGGTGCATTTCATTTCTTACCTCTAAATGTTACGTAATATTATAAATGAATGTATATACTGGATATATAATATATATATGACATCTAAATAATGAATATAATTCTGGATATAATGGATATTCTACCACATGAACAACTTGTAATTATAAGAAGTTTATTGTTGACTCAAGTTACCAAAGATCGACAAAACAACCGTTATTAACATAAATAATTACATAATATTCATAACATTGTAATAAGTGATATAAAAAGGATAATGAAATTGAAAATGGTTCTTAATAAGGTAGATATTAACTCTAGTTTATTATTCAGGAGGTTAAAGAACGGTTGAGTCAAGTCGGACACAAGGTAAGGGAATTTCTTAACCCAACTTCCATTCTTTGGGTTAATCTCCTACTTTCAAATTATGTCATGATATTATTATGTCCTATCTTGTATTTTTACATTATTTATGTGTACTTATAGTGAATACACATTATAGATGTACTTTATTTAAAAAAATGATCTTTTTAAGGACTTCGTCTCAATCCCCTTTCATTGCGGCATATTTGGTTTTATACACAACTTTCTTTTATACGGTGTATAAACCCCTTTGACTTTTATGTTTATTCAAAAGGAATCTTTTTTATACGAAGCGTTTTTCTAAACGACAAAAGGGAATGTTTTTCTTTACGTACTTATGTGGCGACAACGACTTCTCCGTGGCCATGACCATTATTTGAGTTTCGGCTTCCTCTACAAGCCATCATTTTTTTTAATGAAAAATAAATACAAAGTTTTAACTTTCCTTTATTTTGGTATTGAAAATGGTTTTGAAAGCATTTTTATTATATCAATGTGTTGTATTGATATATTGTGATTGAAATGTGGAAATGTTATGTTTCCTTTATGCATGTTTTATGTGATACGATTATGTTATGGTTTATGATATGTTTAAACCTATTCATATGAGGAATGTATTGGACTTAATAAGTGACGGGTGGAGCCCGCTATAGCTCCTCGATGCATCGGTAGGTCTCATGAGACAACTAGACGTGGAATTTGCCGAGGCCCTTTCCCAAATTAATTTATGGTTTTGGCTGAGGCCTTAATCATTTTAGACGTCTTGGCCGAGGCCTTGACAAAATGTTTCAGAATGTCTGGCATTATACATTCCCTCATTATGAAAGTGGTTATTGATATTGCATGTGATTATTCGACCAGTAGAATATCCATGTGAAGAAGTAAATGGCATTATCTCATTTTACTTTTGCCATATTATGTTGAAGTTCAAGTTTAAAAGGCTTTTGTTTTAGTTATACATTGCCTTAAATGTTAATGTTTATTTATGAAAGCTTCCGCTATATTGTTAACCTTACTGAGCATCTGAGCTCACCCCTTTCAATGTTTTAATATTTTTCCAGGATTTGAAGAAGTATTTTATGAATGACCTGCAGGGATAGTCAGAAGAGGATATGAGTGTGGACTATGGAGACTTTGTTTTTGTAGTTTTTCATTTTATGATGTAATGTAACATGTATGAATGTATCTAGTGTTTCCAAGGCTACTAAACTAATCGGTCTTTCGAGACTTGATCTTTTGTGATCATGCCAATGTTACGAAGTAATGCACCGACTCTGGGTAGCTGGGGTCGGGGCGTTACAGTTGGTATCAGAGGTAGTTTAGTACTAACCTTGGAAGCTAGATTTAGATAAACTCTGATTAGAGCACATAGCCCAAAGATAGACTTTGAGGATTAGTATAGAAGAACTTCCTAGAATTTTGTTATTGTAGAGATTTTGTGAGTTTTCCGAGCAATACATCCCTGTCTGGATATGAGCAGGTAGAGGCGGCTCTGGCACAGATGTACCTAGGGGTAAAACCTGAAAACACCGCTTTGAGCTAGACTCAAACGGGAACTGGTGCACAACAACGAGCCTTGCCGTACTCTTGGTTACGACACTCCCGGGGGATATGCTTAGGATAATTCTCATTTTCTTTACAAACCACTATGAAGGGTTATGAGTATATAATTCCTCAAAGGAAACATTTCTTTTTATGATTATGGATTATATCCATAAATAGTTCAATTTATGTAAAGTATTTTACAAATATGGAATTATGTATTTTATTTCATAAACTAATCTAGTTTCTTCAATTGTTTAGAAATGGCGCCTAGTGGAAGAAATGGAACCGTATCAATGCACGCACTCCATGTAGGGATTGCCCTCCTGCTCAAGATAATTATAGTGGGTCTGGTGATGCAACTGGTGCCGATCAGCTAATCACTATACTGGGAAAACTTACTTAGGTTATGAATAATAACCTTACTCGTATGGAGCACCCTGATCCGCAACGTGGAGGATCAATGCTAGACCGTTTCATGAGGAAACAACCACCAACCTTCAATGGGGGTACAAATCCGTTAGTAGCTGAGCAATGGATAAACTCCTTAGAGAAAATATTCCATGCCTTGGGGAGTAGTGAAAGGGAGAAGGTTGTCATGGCAGTTTACCGCCTCACTGAAGATGCCGATCAGTGGTGGTCGCTGATTCAAAACACAAAGGAAGATGATAACGTATCGAATATGGAATGGAGGGAGTTCAAAGATCTGTTTTTAGAAAAATATTTTCCTCGTGACCATCGAGCAGATATGGAAAGGCAATTTCTGAGTTTGAGGCAGAAGGAGGATGAGAATGTCGCAAAGTATGAGGCTAACTTTACAAGGTTAGTGAGGCATGCTGCCGATTATATACGTAACCCAAGGAGTAAGATTGATCGTTTATTTGATGGGTTAAAACCATTTCTCCGTCGAGCTTTAGTATCACAATCCTTCTCATCATACGAAGATATTGTCTCGTGTGCTATCAAGACAGAAAAGGAATTCTCTAAGTCTTATGACAACAAAGTAAAGCAAGAGAAGAAGATAACGGTGGAACAAGAGACAGATAAAGGGAAAAAGGGAAAGAAGGATTTTCCATTATGTGATAATTGTGGGAAGAATCACCCTGGTACTTGCCTAAAAGGAATGGGATTTTGTTATAAATGTGGAGAAAAGGGTCACCAGGCTCGTGATTGCAAGGAAAAGAAAGAGGCTGTCAAAGTTGAATGCTACAATTGTAGGGAAACAGGGCATTATGTAAATGAATGTCCTAAGCGTCAAGGAAACTTACCTCAGAAAAGGCCAAGGGATCAAGGCCAATCTTATGCTGTGACTACAGTTCAAGCGGAATAATTAATGTATTGGTGCTTTTGGACTCAAGGATTATATTCTGGTTATAAGAATAATGTGATATATATATATATGGATTGTACTGCAGTACTTGTTGATTTCAGTAAGGTTTTAATATGATTAAGGAAATCATATTTTTAGTATGTGACAATAAGAGAAACTTTTCTTTGTTTGGGGAATCTGATGTTACAATTGATTTTGGAATTTAGAGACCTTTTAGAGAAAGTCTGGACGGAGGTATTTTGGATAACTATTAAGGTTGGAATGGATTAAGTTGAACCATGGATAGTATTGTTTAAGGTTAAAGAATTTCTGAAGATTATTTTTGGAATATTATAATACTATAGTTTTAGGAAAAGGACAACCTGCAGGGTGGGGAATAACCCGTCGCGTCGGAAAAAGCTGCAGGAATCGAACCCACAACCATAGTGAGACAAGCCTTTATTTCCTACCACTAGCCTATAGGAAATCCCTGGTTATTACAAAATAGTTTTACTAATCTAAATGGTATGTGTTAACATTTTGAACCTTATACAATTAGGATAAATAGAATATTTTTGAGTTCCGTTACCATTTGGAGTAAAAGTTGGGTTTGTGGTAAAAAATTATTAATGAATGAAAGTATACATAACAAGTATGTATATTCCCTTACGTTCTTAGTAAATCTCCTAAATAAATTCCTCAACATTATAAAAGGTAACTTAAAACAAAATGTTGTCGGTTAACTTTTCCAACTGGGGATTCAATGACCGTTTAACCAATCACAAGTTTGTGATTTTCTTGTGGTTAAACTTTCTCCTAATCCTGTTTTCTATAACTCTCCATCAGACCTTGATGGTTTGTTTCTCCTCCATATCCATATTTTCATATAATCCTAGAATGGGCTATATCGGGTGACCTTTGTACTTATCCTGCTTTCTTTTAATGTTATATATTTATTAACCTTATTTCCGATGTGGGTTTTCCTCAAAGGTATTTTCTCTTTTCAAACTTTTATTTTCAAAGAAAAATTTCAAATTGCGAGGACGCAATTTATTGAAGGAGGGGAGAATGTAACACCCCAAGCTTCCACGATACGCTTCTCATTCAATAATGAAATAGCTTGCATTGTACGCAACTTCGAGTTCTAAAACACCGCGACTAATCAAAGTAGCCGTTATTAATAGTAATAACCAGTTTTTAAAATTATAGAAATTTTATATTTCAAAATGGACTTCATTTTTGGATTCGGAATATCGAAATTAGCCTATGTTGAATTTTTGGTATTTTTCTGAGAACTTCTAATTTTTATGAATAGTGAAAAATACTTTAAAACAACTTTTTTAATCAAAATACTTTATAGTGATAAATTATACTATTTAGTGGTTTTAAAGTATAATTAGAATATATTTTTACCATTTTTTCCAATGGTGGTCATTAGAATTAATTTAACATTGAAATTGGACATAAACAATTGCCAATCTTTTGATATAAATTGTTTCTTAAAAACACGCTATTTGTTGTGACAGCGAGAATTAATTATAAAATTAATTAATGCAACTTATATGTTAGTAATTTTGTAAAATAGACATCATTTTTGAATTCGGAATATCAATTATAGCTTAGGGTGAAATTTTGGCCTTATTCTGAAAAACTTCAATTTTTGATGAATAGTGAAACCACTAAGTGGTAGTTAAATAACTGATTTTTCGTTTAAATGAAATATTACCACTTCTATGATTTGATTTTCAAAAATCCGACATACATGGTTGTCATTAAGAAGTAAAATTTGGTTCAATGAGATTAAAATAATTTTTTGGTGAATAGTAACTTTTAAGTTCTTAATCGCGATTAGAGGTAATTAGTGTAGTTTAAGGTACAAATAATGTTTTAATAATATGAGATGAGCATGACACTTGTCCTACTCCTATTGGATGAGTCATGGCCGACCAAGACAACCCATGGGTCAACTTGGGGACCCCATGGAGCCACTTTAGTTGGAAAATGACATTAATATATATTTATTTAATGTTAAAATTAAATTGACACAAACATGAGTTATTTTACTAAAACAGTTTTACGTGGGGTTACACAAGTCCAAATTTTGACTATAAATATTCATTAGAAAGATAAAAATATTTCCTACATCATAGTATTTTTTTATAATTTTTAGACATTAAATAAATTAAATTATTTATGACATCATTATGATGCAGCGATGACCTCATTATTTAACGATTTAAATAAAATGAGAAGATAATGAAAAATCCAAGGCTTACACTTATCCAAAGCCTATTTGATGAGGAGATTTCGAAACCTTATCACCTTATCCTCGAATTATATAAGTTTGGGACCTTTAGAATCCGAAAATCATTGTGAAATAATGTAACATTTCAATCTTTCCAAAAGTGCCCCTCCTCTCCACTTATAAAAGGCCCCCACCTCTCCCACCTCATTTACACTTTCAAGCCATTTGGCTCGGCCAACCTCTGCCCAAATACTCTCCCAACTTCCCCCTCTTACTCCTAGAAGCCTTACTTTGGGCAGAACTCTTCCCAAGGAAGCCTTTGGCTCAAATCAAAAAGAGTTACCCGATTTTGAGGTAATGTCTTCTCTAATGTTGTTTTGTTTTATTTTTCTTCTCCAACCCCCTAAACTCTTTTTATTCATTTCTTTTGTAACAACACCAGTATCCTCAATATACTAGGATGTTTTTATAAGAAGTATTCGAGCTACACTTACACACACCTACATCTAATGGTTAAAGAACATACGGTTTCTGTGGATGGCGAATTTCTGCCTCACGAAACGATGATTGTTCAACACTCATATAACACCTTCAAAGGTGGCCATTAAGATGTCACTATTTTTATATATGATATATAATATGTTTATGTTTTACTTATGCTTCTGTATTTCTCATTTATGGCATACTTTATGATTTCCATTATGGGTAAAACGCGATAATTTCATTTTAGGAAGTGCGGACTACCGCCCCCTCAAAGTGATTTGAATCGTTAATGCCATATGTGGGATGTATAAAGGATGAATTAAATGGTATTATACACTATATTATACTGGAATTATATTATACATTTATATCATTATGATTTAGTTCCATTAAATATGAAATTGAAATGAAAGTAGCGTTCATGCGTACGTACGGCTTACCGTCTCCATGAACGGTGCATTTCAGTTCTTACCTCTAAATGTTACGTAATATTATAAATGAATGTATATACTGGATATATAAGATATATATGACATATAAATAATGAATATAATTCTGGATATAATGGATATTCTACCACATGAAAAACTTGTAATTATAAGAAGTTTATTGTTGACTCAAGTTACCAAAGATCGACAAAACGACCGTTATTAACTTAAATAATTACATAATATTCATAACATTGTAATAAGTGATATAAAAAGGATAATGAAATTGAAAATGGTTATTAATAAGGTAGATATTAACTCTAGTTTATTATTCAGGAGGTTAAAGAACGGTTGAGTCAAGTCGGACACAAGGTAAGGGAATTTCTTAACCCAACTTCCATTCTTTGGGTTAATCTCCTACTTTCAAATTATGTCATGATATTATTATGTCCTATCTTGTATTTTTACATTATTTATGTGTACTTATAGTGAATATACATTATAGATGTACTTTATTTAAAAAAATGACCTTTTTAAGGACTTCGTCTCAATCCCCTTTCATTGCGGCATATTTGGTTTTATACACAACTTTCTTTTATACAGTGTATAAACCCCTTTGACTTTTACGTTTATTAAAAAGGAACCTTTTTTATACGAAGCGTTTTGCTAAACGACAAAAGGGAATGTTTTTCTTTCCGTACTTATGCGGCGACAACGACTTCTCCGCGTCCGTGACCATTATTTGAGTTTCGGCTTCCTCTACAAGCCATCATTTTTTTTAATGAAAAATAAATACAAAGTTTTAACTTTCCTTTATTTTGGTATTGAAAATGGTTTTGAAAGCGTTTTTATTATATCAATGTGTTGTATTGATATCTTGTGATTGAAATGTGGAAATGTTATGTTTCCTTTATGCATGTTTTATGTGATACGATTATGTTATGGTTTATGATATGTTTAAACCTATTCATATGAGGAATGTATTGGACTTAATAAGTGACGGGTGGAGCCCGCTATAGCTCCTCGATGCATCGGTAGGTCTCATGAGACAACTAGACGTGGAATTTGTCGAGGCCCTTTCCCAATTTGATTTATGGTTTTGGCCGAGGCCTTAATCATTTTAGACGTCTTGGCCGAGGCCTTGACAAAATGTTTCAGAATGTCTGGCATTATACATTCCCTCATTATGAAAGTGGTTATTGATATTGCATGTGATTATTCGACCAGTAGAATATCCATGTGAAGAATTAAATGGCATTATCTCATTTTACTTTTTCCATATTATGTTGAAGTTCAAGTTTAAAAGGCTTTTGTTTTAGTTATACATTGCCTTAAATGTTAATGTTTATTTATGAAAGCTTCTGCTATATTGTTAACCTTACTAAGCATCTGAGCTCACCCCTTTCAATGTTTTAATATTTTTCCAGGATGTGAAGAAGTATTTTATGAATGACCTGTAGGGATAGTCAGAAGAGGATATGAGTGTGGACTATGGAGACTTTGTTGTTGTAGTTTTTCATTTTATGATGTAATGTAACATGTATGAATGTATCTAGTGTTTCCAAGGCTACTAAACTAATCGGTCTTTCGAGACTTGATCTTTTGTGATCATGTCAATGTTACGAAGTAATGCACCAACTCTGGGTAGCTGGGGTCGGGGCGTTACACATAATACTTCTATTGAGACTTTGCAGTAGCTATCCTCTTCTAAATCAACTCTATCTACTCTGTGGTAACCTAGACAAGACGAGGTCCCAACATAGTTACCTCTCCTGCCTCCAGCCAACATATGGGGGATCGACATGGCCTATCGTACAAATCCTCATATAGTGTCATATGAATAGTTTATTGAAAACTATTATTGTAGGAAAACTCCACAAGAGGTATTTTCTTCTCCCAAGAACCTCCAAAATCATGGATGCATGCGCACAACATGTCCTCAAGCACCTGAATCGTACGCTTGGACTGGCTATATGTCTGGGGATGGTAAGTTGTACTCAAAAGTACATGTGTACCCAAAGCCTCTATATCCCCTGCTAGAACCGAGAAGTAAAAAAAGAATCCCTATCTAAAACAACGGAGTGTGGAACTCCATATAGACATACTATCTTGCAGATGTACAACTGTCCCAACTCATCAACACTGAAGGCCTCCTTGATCATCAAGAAGTGATAAACCTTCCTGAGTCTATCAACGAAAACCCATACTGCATCATTCCTTCAAGGATACCTTGGAAAACCTGTCATGAAATCCATCGTGAAATCATTCCCCTTCAACTCGGGAATGGGTAACTACTGAAAAAGCCATGTTGGTCGCTAATTCTCTGCCTTCACCTGCTGATAGGTGGAACACCTCATGATGAACCCAACAACATCTTTCTTCATATCTAGCCACCAATACTGACGATGTAGATCACGATACATCTTGGGGACACCAGGATGAACTGCCCAAACTGAGGAATGAAAGTCCTGCATCAACTCCATGCATATGTCTGCAGATACCCATATGTGCCCCTGAAAATGCAAGATCTCATTCTCTCCTACTATCTATCCAGAAATAGGGTCCTCTCATAAAACACTCTCTCATAAGACTAGGCCTTCATAATATGATAGTTGCCTCATTCTCACTCGATCAAGAAGAGTAGAGGTAACAGCTATATAAGAAAGAAACGCATTTCCCTATCTATCATGCACTTCCAAATGCAAATTAGATAATAGAGCCATAAGATTCCACTCACTGGTGGCCTCCTAAACTACCTGTATCTGAGTCCTCTTGCTCAGTGTATCAGCCACAGCGTTGCCTTTCCCAGGCGTGTAGGCAAGCTTGAAATCAAAATATTGAAGGTACTCAACCCACCTTCACTGTCTCAAATTCAAGTCACACTGAGTGAAGATATAATTGAGACATTTTTGGTCTATGAAAACCACAAAATTCTCTCCCAGAAGATAATGTCTCCAATAGTGTAAGGTATTAACAACTGCTGCTAACTCAAGATCTTGCATCTGGTAATTTCTCTCATGTGGCCTCAACTGTCGAGAACCATACACAACAACTCCTTCTCCCTGTATAAGAACTGCTCCTAGACCGATACCTGAAGCATCACAATAAACAGTATATATTTTTCCTAGATCTGTAAAAACCAGTATCGGTGCTGAAGTCAACCTCCCTTTTAGCTCTCAAAAGGCTGAATCGCAAGAATCTGAGCACAAGTACTTTGCACCCTTCTTAGTCAGGCCTGTCAGTGGCACTTCTAAGTGTGATAAGTCTTGTATTAAATGCCTGTAGTATCTAGACAGCCCTAGAAAACTTCATACCTCAATGATATTCTTCATCAGCTCTAGGAAACTACAGCTCTCACTTTCTATGGGTCTACTGATACTTCTATCTTTGAGATAACATGACCCAAGAAGTAAAAATTTTATATCCAAAAGTCCCATTTTGAAAGATTAGCATATAATTGATGCTCTCTCAGTATAATCAAAACGATCTCAAGATGGGTGGCATGTTTGTGTCAAGTGTGAGAGTACACCAAGATATCATCCACGAAAACCACCATGAATGAATCCAAGTATGGATAGAACACTCGGTTCATCAGTTACATGAAAATAGCAGGCGTATTCGTGAGACCGAACGTCATAACCATATACTTTTATAGACCATACCTTCTTCGGAAGGCTGTAAGAGGTATATCAGATGGTCTAACATGCAACTGATGATAACCAGATCTCAATTCAATCTTCAATAACACCTGAGCTCCTCAAAGCTGATCAAATAGTTCATCAATCCTTGACAAAGGATATTGGTTCTTGACTATCAACTGGTTCAACTTCCGATAATTCACACAAAGTTTGAGGGTACTGTCTTCCTTCTTTGCAAACAGGACAGGCGAACCCCAAGGAGAAGTACTGGGTCGGATGAAACCCTTTGTTTGTAACTCCACCAACTGCTTCTTGAGCTCTTGTAACTCTTCTGTATCCATCTTATAAGGAAGAATGGACATCAGTGCCGCTCCTGGAACAAGATCAATAGAAAAGTCCACCTCTCGCTCTAAAGTAAAACCTGAAAAGTCCTCTAGAAAGACATCCCCGAAACAATCCTCTACTGGAAGAAAGTCCATCTGGGAAGTCCCCTAGTCATCTAGATATAGGATAACAATCTGGGTTGTAACTCCTCCCAACCCATGATGCTCGGGTCACGCTCTGCTCACCTGGACATCCCATTCTCCCTTATAAAGAAATGATATGCCCTTTAGTGATGTGAAACTCACCCTACAACGATAGCAATCGACAACTACCTGGAAGGGAACTAACCAGTCCATTCTGATAATTACATCATAGCCAGTATTATCTAGGACATAAAGGTCCCATTAGAAGTGACACCCACCAACCTCTAGAGGGAACTCCTTGCACTATCGTACACAATCCGTTCTTGTCCACAAGGTGTGTCTAGCGTCAAGATATCAGTATAGGAAAAGATGAAAATCCAAAGGTTCTCCAAAACAGCAATAGATATGAAGTTATGGGAAGCCCCTATATCGAAAAGAGCAGAAGATAAAACTAAAGAAACTAGGATCGTACCTCGAACTGTAGAGGGTTCGGGATCCTGCTCTTGCTGGGTCTGCTCCACTGCAAAATTTTGTCCTGTACAGTGGCCCTGTGACCTTGTCTAACCACCCTGAGCTGATCCATCATGTTTTCACTGAAAGCCTAGTGACTGACTACCACAACCACAACATCCACCTCAGCCTGAATGTCCAGAAGAACTCCAATTTCCAGACTAATGAGAAACTAGTGGTGCTTCTCCTAAATGTGGAGTCATAGAAGAACCCCTGTCACCAACTGCTGGTGAAAATAACTAACAAAAATGCTGAATATTTCCCATATTTCCACATGATCGGCGCTCAACTGGGTCTCTCGGGAAATGTGGCCTCGTATGCTTGCTCTTCCCGAACTGGTAGCACACCACCTAGATACCAGAAGAAGTGTCTCACCTCCTTGGATCACCGCACGAAGACCCCCTGTGGCACTTCCTGCTGTCAGTAGGAGGGATACTAACTCCAAATGTCGAGCTTCCCTGGCTCCCAACACCAGAATCCCTCATATTGTGCTTTGTGATTAGCGCCTGGTTGACTATCAAAGTGATGGAGGTCAACCTAAAGATGTTCACCTGTGATCAGATGTCGTGCCTAAGACCATCATTGAACTTCCTTTCCAGGAATAACTCATCACCTCCAAGAATAGGTGTGAATCACTATAGCTCACTGAAGTTAGAAGAATAATACATAACAGAAAGAGTACCCTGCTCCAGACTCATGAACTCTTGGGCTTGATCATCCCTCAAAGTCTCAGGGTAAAAGTAGTCATAGAAGGAACACTGGAACTCATACCATGCCATAACCTAATAGCAACCCGCATGTGAGATCACAACCCACTATCTCTTGGTGGAATCCTAAATCATATACGTAGAGAGAATTACCCTACTCTCTGGAGGTATCTCTAGATGATCGAAGATAGAAAGCATGTCTTCTAACCATGACTCTATAGCCTGAGGTCCTCCTTACCCTATGAAGTTGGGAGGATGCTGCTGCTGGAAAACTCACGTCAAATCTTCCATATAAGGGTTAGGATGTGGTACTTCTCGGAAGGTCTACATAAACCTCATAAAGCCCTATCAGAACAGTACATTATCACCCATGTCCAGAATTACGGCAGGTGCCAAGACTGGCACAACTGGAGGATCTATTGGAAGTCCCTCATTAGCCATGTTCGGTGTCTGATTGTTTCCCTGTAACTGTCATATAACTAGAGGATGTCTTGGTGGCATAACTATGCAAGGTCAAGTGCACACCTTAGGCCAAGATTATCAAGGACTGAAAACTAGAAGGTTAATAAGAGAATAGGAGAATGAAATCATTCAAGTTTTACAAAACATGGACACACAACATGTATAATGACTACAAGGCATGTTCCCTTAATCCTTTCACATGGGCGTATACCCTTTCCAAAACTGGTTGTGTAACACCCCAAACACACAACATGTTGTCCTAACACATGTCGTGTACTTAAATCTTCTTCCCCTGCCCGAGTCATTCTATATGACTAAGTTATACGGTTCTCTTAGAACAAGAGTACATGGAATCTTTTTGCTCGAAACGGTGTGTACTAAACGAACTTCATTGACCTGTGTTGTTAGTGACATGGTTAGATGCACGGATCACACTACACAGCGTGTTCCAGATGGATACAGCGTGTATTATAAAAGACTCAACCAACCCGTGTTGTTAGTGACATAGCTGGTTACACGGTTCTACACCACGGTGTGTACATCTGGTACACAGTGTGTCCTACCAGAGATTCCAAACCCTATGTCCCCACCCACATAGTTTGAGACACGGCTAGAGACTACACGGAGTGTACATACATTACACGGTGTGTACTTAAGAAAAATAGTTTCTTCCCAAACAGAAGAACACATGGAATGTATTCATCATTATATGTCGTGTATTTTGGGTTTTTCTAGACAGTAATCCTCAGAAACTTCTCTGAAACCCAAAAAAACACTGAAATGAACATTAAAGTGTCAAATTCCGATCCTTGAGGGCCCATACTCCCGGAAAATCAAACCTTGGAATGTTATACATGTCACATACAAGGGAAAAAGGCAATTATCCACTAAATTATGATCCATGAGGGCCCACAACACCTTCAGAACCAATGTTTGGCATTCATTCAAACAAAACCTTACACAAATCAATACCCTATCAAAAGTTGGTATTCTATCAAGGCATCTATCACAACAACATGCATATCTAGCACAACATCTATCACAACAAAATGAAATCTCTAATTCACCCAAAATGGCATGACAGGAATGCATGATGTGTGATTTCTTGCAAGTGTCTATATGATGCATGAGATGACGTACCCTCATCTCATCGAGTTGTAACAAAAATAGAACCTCAATAACATCATCAATAAAAAGACAAAACAAGTGAATCACCCAATGGTGAAATCAAATCAACTATAAAATTGCAAAACCAGAAAAATTGCAATAAAAAAGGTTGATTATCTTTTACCCCTACACGGGTTAGCTACTCCTGAGCACAACTTATTACCAAGTACCAATTCCGTCCTATCCTTGGATATATGCTCCAAAGAGTAAGTCAAGAAGAAAAGAACACCCTATGATACCACTTTGTAACGTCCCGGTTTCGGAAGCCGCCTAGACAGGCCCCGTACCCAGTTCTTCACATGGCCTCAAGTGCATTTTGCCAAACGCCAGAGTCTGCTGACTAGCAGTGATGGCCTTGGGTGTGATAGTGGGGAAACTATGACCTCATTGGAAGAGTAACATAGTAGAATTAAATCAATAGGAATATAAGAAGTATCAATAGTAACATAAAAAGAGTAAACAGCGGAAGACTAGAAGTAATAACAACTGGTGAAAATATATAAAATGATGCATGATAAACATGTCTTGGAAAGAAGCCAAACAAGTAACAATGTTGAATACAGTATAGATCCAAAGTACAAAATAAAATCAAGTAAACAACTCCTCAGCATCGCAAGCCATAGCTTGGTCCCATGATCTCCATCACCAAGGCATTCAAGAACCTAAAGTAAAAGGGTGCTTACCCTTATCTATACCTACAATAATATAATCTGTTTGGGCCCAAAAGCAAGGCTCAAATAGGGTGTGAGACTAAATCCCAGGAGGCAAATACCAAGAGATTTGTGTCTAACTATCTATGAATATATATGGAAGATAATAAACAAAAGAAGTAGTAAACAAGGAAGTACTCAATAGTATAAAATTCTACAGTTTCAGAGCATTCAGTTCCACATATCAAGCAAAAAGATAATCACAAACAGGTAACCCTCTGGGATGTACTCACATCCTAATCCCCTCTGGTCCTACCTAGAAACTACAAGACACCCTTTGGGAAGTACACATAGTCTAACCCCTCTGGTTCAGATTTAGTATAGACTCTCTAGGGAAGCACTCGTCGTCAATTCCCCCTATAGTCTTGTATCTGTAACTAAAAGGAACTCTGGGGAAGTACTTACATCACATTCCCCCTATGGCCCACGTCGAGGAACTACAAACACTCTGAGGAAGAACATACATAAATTCCACCTATGGTCTCACATTGTAAAAGTAAAAACATACACTCTGGAGAATCCATTACATCCTTCTCCCTATGGTCCACTACACTAGGTTCTCACGACCCTGTGTATGTCAAACAAGCATAGAAATTCAAATCAGCCAAAGTAAACCTCAAGAACTGCTTGGTTAACCAGTCTATAGCATAACAACATTTTAGATAAACAACCACTCCATCCTACAATACTAGTCATGTGAAACAAACAAGGCATCCTAATAGGCTAAGAAAGACCAAACGGTTATAAACAAAACATGCATGGGAAAACACTTCCAAAGCATATAAATTAACCATATTCACATTAAATTAACCTCTACTCAAGCATACAAGCATAGAAAGAAATTCATAGGGTTAAAACCATAAACACGCAATACCCTGATCAAGGGTATTGGGAACTTTTTCAAATAAAATTCAAAGACTATCTAGGGAAAGGAACAGACCACCTAACTTGACATAAAGAGATCAATAAACTTGATTATCATGACTTGAATCACCTTATAAGATCATAGATCTTCAAAAACATCTAAAATTTTAAACCCACGATATCTCATGAGAGATAAGTAATCCGAAGAAGGTGTTCAAGAAGAAGATAGAACTCATTGATGTGATTCTAATGCAACCGATGGATTCCGTTTCGAAAAATGGATGCTCAGTCAGGAGCTCTAGGAGAGATCATGATCATATGGTCTCTTTCAGATTAACTAGTTCATGAAGGAGGGATTTCTTCCAATTATACATGGCCACAATCCATTTAATGAAATGAAAATAAAGTACACAGCATGTACTTTAGATGTACACAGCGTGTACTTTCCCTTACCGACCCCCGCATTATACGGTCTCAAGGTCACCAGACATGACTGGGTGTTTGGTCATTACACGACCAGCATATGGCTATGAGTGGCAATAGAGTACACAGTGTGTACTTATAAAGTACATGTCATGTACTTCAAAAATTTCCAGAAACTCCTCTTTTATCAAAAACACCAGAAAAAGAAAAACATACCTGAAAAGAAGATATGGGTTCTTACAGTAATAAGCTGTTCCTGGGAGTAGCTAACCCATGTATAGGGAAAAGATAATTTACCTCGATTATTGAAATTTTTCTAGTTTTCAATTTTAAATTTGATTTGATTTCACCATTGTGTGATTCACATGTTTTTTGCTGTTAACATTGATAATTTTGAGGTTCTATATCTTTTTTAACCTAATGATATGATGGTATATCATCACATGCATCATGTAGGCACTTACTATAGATCACATTTCATGCATTCTTGTCATGCCATTTAGCATGCATTACAAATTGCATGTTTTTGTAAGAGATGGTTTGCTAGATATGCATGTTGTTGTCATATATTCCTTGATAGAATACCTACTATTTGATAGGTTATTAGATTGTGTAAGGTTTAGTTTAAATAAACTCCAAACTTTGGTCCCTGAGGTGTTATGGGCCCTCATGGATCGGAATTTGGTGGATCATTGCATTGTTATTCCTTGTATATGACATGTATAAGATTCCAAGATTTGATTCACATGGAGTATGGGCCCTCACGGATCTGAATTTGGCACTTTAATGTTTGTTTCAGGGTTTTTCTGGGTTTCAGAGTATTTTATGAGGCTTATTATCCAGAAAAACCCAGAATACATGGTGTGTATTGCTGAATACATGCCATGTATCCATCTATTCAGGAAGGAACTATTTTTATTAATTAAATGTTGTGTACTCTATATACATGTCATGTAGTCTTTAACTGTGACATTTTATGTGTGGGAAGAGACATGGGGTTGGGAAATCCTTGGAGGACCACACCGTGTATTGGACGTACACAGCGTGTTGTAAGGAACATGTATCCAGTCGTGTGACTAACAACACAAGTCGATGAAATCCTTCTAGTACACATCTTCTCTAGAACGAACATGATCTGTAGTATCGCTCTAAGATAACCATGTGGGTTAGTCATGTAGAAGAACTCAGGCAAGGGATAAAGATTCAAGTACATGTCGTTTCTTAAAAGAACACGTCATGTGTATGGGTGTTACAAGACCAGGGTTGACAGGAGTACAGGCCATGTGAATGCTTAAAGGAACACGCCGTGTAGGGGTCATACACGCCATGTATACCTATTTTGAAAACTTTAATGAGTTCCTTCTCTTGTTCTTTTATTGCACTTTTAAGTTTAATTCCTTGATAATCTAGAACTAAGGTGTGTTCTTGACCTTGTAGAGTCATGCCAAAAAGATATTCTATGGTTGTATGCCAGATTTAGGGAAGTGATCAGACACCAGACTTAGATGATCATGGATTACTAGCAGTCCCTCCCGTCTTGCATGTCTTGGCACCAGCCATCATTCCAGATACAAGTGTCGATGCATAGTTCCGAGAAGGATTCATGAGGTTTATGCAGACCTTCCAGGGAGCATTGTATCCTACCCCGTCTATGTAAGAGTTGACGCGGGTCTTTCAGCAGTAGCATCCCCCCACTTTCTCATAGGATAGGGGACCTCAGACTATTGATTTGTGGTTAGAAGTCATGTTATCTATCTTTGAGAATCTGGAGAGGCCTATATAGAAGAGGGTGAAGCTCGCTACTTATATGCTTTGGGATTCCACCAAGAGATGGTGGGATGTGACCTCGTAGGCAGGATTCCAACAGGTTATGTTTTGGGATGAGTTAAAGCAAACATTCTATGACTACTTCTACTTGAAGACCATGAGGGTCGATTGAGCCTGAGATTCTATGAGTTTAGATCAGGGTACTCTCTTGGTCATGGAGTATTTTTCTTGCTTCATAGAGTTGCATCATTTCACACCCATTCTAGGGTTGATGATATCTTCCTAGAAATGAATTTCGAGGGTGGTCTCAGTCATGACATCCAATCTCATGTGAACATATTCAAGTTGAATTCCATTTCTTATATAGTCAACAAGGAGCTGATCATAGAGTGAAACCTGAGGGATTCCAGAGATTTGGACCAGGGCGGTTCAGCATCTAGAGTTGGTGCTTCTCTGGCTGATAATATGAAGTGTCATAGAGAGTCTACGTGTGGAGATCCGTGTAGGCGAGATACACTATTAGGTAGCCAGGTTATATTCTACAAGTGCAGGAAGGTTGGGCATACAAGGCCACAGTGCCCAAGAGACCCAGTTGAGGGTTGATATTGCGGTAAGAGGGGTCATATTTAGTGATTCTATCATTTTTTCTCACTAGCAGCTGGTGATAGGGGTTCTTCTATGAATCCTCGTTCAGGAGTAGCACCACCAGTTTCTCATCAGTATAGGAACTGGAGTTATTTCAGTTGTTCAGACCAAGGTAAAGGTTGTGGTCGTGGTAGCAAGTCAGCAAACTTTCAACAATAAAAGGGTGGATCATCTGAGGGTGGTCAGGTAGGGTCACAGTGTCATGGTACATTCTAGACTTTTTTAGTGAAGCAGACCCATCAGGGGAAGGATCCCAAACCCTCTATAGTTTGAGGTAAGATCAAAGTTTCCTCAGTTTTAGATTCTTTACTTTTTGATATAAGGGCTTCCCATATATTCATATTTTTTTGCAGTTATGGAGAGCCATGGGCTCTATATCTTTACTTCTGATGATGTCCTAATGTTGGAGACTCCATTGAGGACAAGAATGGCTAGTGTGTGTCAGTGAAAGGAGTTCCCTCTTAAGGTTGGTGGTTGTCACTTCTCATGGGACCTTTATGTCTTAGAGATGATAGGCAATGATGTCATTCTCAGAATGGATTGGTTATCTCCCTTATAGGTAGTTGTCAACTATTATCATTGTAGGGTGAGTTTCAAATCACCAGAGGGAGGTTTGTTTCTATACAAGGGAGAATGGGAAGTCTAGGAGAGCAGGGCAAGACCTAGGCATCATGGGTTGGGAGGAGTTACATCTCAGATTTCTATTATATATCAAAATTACTGGGGTGCTTCACAGTTGGACTTTACTGTAGTTATGGATCATTTAATGTATTTATTTCTCGAGGAATTTTCGGGTTTTCCTCTAGTGAAAGAGGTATAATTTTCTATTGACCTTATTCCAGGGGTGGCACTAGTGTCCATTCCTCCTTATAAGATGGATACACTTGAGTTACAAGAGCTCAATAAGTAGTTAGAGAAGTTACAGGTGAAGGGTTTCATCTGAACCAGCACTTCTCCTTGGGGTTCACATGTCATGTTTGTGAATAAGGTAGATGGTAACCTCAGACATTGTATGGATTATTGGAAGATGAACCCATTGATAGTCAAGAACTGATATCCCTTGCCGAGGATTGATCATCTTTGAGCAGCCCAGGTGTTCTCAAAGATTTACTTGAGATCTGGTTATCATCAGTTGTGTGTTAGACCATAAAATACACCTCTTATAGCCTTTCAGAGTAGGTATGGTCTATATGAGTATATGGTTATGTTGTTCGGTCTCACAAACTTTCCTTTAGTTTTCATGGCACTAATGAACCGAGTGTTCCATCCATAGTTGAATTCTTTTTTGGTAATATTCATGGATGATATCATTGTGTACTCTCACACTCTACAAGACCATGATACCCATCTTAAGATCATTTTGAGTACATTGAGATAGCATCAGTTATATTCTAAGCTCTCAAA
This sequence comes from Viscum album, assembly GCA_963277665.1. Lineage (NCBI taxonomy): Eukaryota > Viridiplantae > Streptophyta > Magnoliopsida > Santalales > Viscaceae > Viscum > Viscum album. The sequence continues at coordinate 1,058,167,881 of OY728159.1, forward strand.
ATGCCACTTTTGGATGGACCAGATTCACTTCCTAGGTCATGTTATCTCAGAGATAGGAGTATCAGTAGACCCAAAGAAAGTGAGGGCAGTAGTTTCCTAGGAGCATATGAAGAACGTCTTTGAGGTGTTGAGTTTTCTAGGGTTGGATGGATACTACATGAATTTCATACAGGACTTTCCATGCTTAGAAGCACCACTAATGGGCCTGATTAAGAAGGGTGAGATTTACCTATGGATAGATTCCGGCGATTCATCCTTTCAAGAGCTGAAAGCGAGGTTGACATAAATACCGATACTAGTCTTTCCATATCTAGGAAACAGTTATATAGTTTACTATGATGAATTAGGTATCGTTCTGGGAGTAGTTCTTATATAGGGGGAAGGAGTCGTTTCATATGGGTCTTGGAATTTGAGTCCACATCAGAGGAATTACCCGATGCATAATCTCGAGTTGGCTATAGTTGTTCATGCCTTATGTTGTTAGATACATTATCTATTGGGAGAGAATTTTGTGGTTTTCACTAACCATTAAAGTCTCAAGTATATATTTACTCGACATGATATGAATTTAAGACAGTGAAGGTGGGTTTAGTACCTTCAATATTTTGATTTTGAGATTTCATGTATGCCTCAGAAAGGCAATGTAGTGGCTGATGTGTTGTGAAGGAGTATGAAAATACAAGAAGCTTAGTAGGCCAGCAGTGAGTGGAATCTTATTGATATGTTCTTTGAGATGCATTTGGAGGTGTGCGGTAGATAGGGGAAAATTTTTCTATCTTCTGTGGTTGTTACCTCTACTCTACTTGATCGAGTGTGAATGAGGCAATTATCAGATTCTGAAGGACTAGTCCTACAGGATATTGTGTCAGGATAGGACCCTATTCCTATCTGGACCATAGGTGAGGATGAGATCTTGAGTTTTCATGGACTTGTATGGGTTTTAGAAGACATAAGTGAGGAGCTGATGCGGGACTTTTATTCCTTAGTTTTGGTAGTTCATCCTGGTGTCACCAAGATGTATCAAAATATGCACTAATAGTATTGGTGTCCAGGTATGAAGAGATATGTTTTTAGGTTTTTCATGAGGTGTTCCACATATCAGTAGGTGAAGGCAGAGCATCAGTGACCAGTAGAGCTTTTACATGATTTACCCATTTCTTAGTATAAGTGAAACAATGTCGCGATGGACTTTGTGATAGGTTTTCTGAGGTTGCCTTGTGGGAATGATGCAGTTTGTGTTGTCATTGACAAAATCATAATAGTTTCTCACTTATTTCCAATCAAGAAGACTTTTAGTGTTGATGATATGGTAAAGTTGTACATCTAGTATATTGTACATTTACATGGAGTTTTTCACTCCTTTGTGTCAGAGAGAGACACTCGTTTTACTTCTCGGGTCTGGCATGGACTATAGAGGGCTTTGGGTACACAAGTACATCTGAGTACATCTTACCACTCCCAGACAGATGGTCAGTCTAATCATTCTATTCAGGTTCGAGGACATTCTTTGAGAATTATTCTTAGATTTTAGAGGTTCTTGGGAGAAGCACATACCTCTTGTGGAGTTTTCCTACAATAATTGTTTTCAAGAAACTATTCAGATGTTACCATACGAGGCTTTGTATGGTAGGCCATGCCCATCACCCCTTCATTGGCTTGAAGAAGGAGAGGCAGCTATGCTGGGACCTCATCTTGTCCAAGGGACTATAGAGGAAGTGCAGTTGATTCAAAAGAGGATGGATTCTACATAGTCATGACAGAAGTCTTATGTTGATCGATGGAGATGACCTCTAGAGTTAGAGGTTGGAGATCAGGTTTTTCTATGTGTAACACTAAGGTTGGGACACATGAGGATTAGGAGACAGGGCAATCTTTTTCCGAGATATGTTTGACCGTTTTAGGTTTTGGATAGATTCGTGCCAGTTTCCTATCAGTTGCAGTCACCTCAAAGGTGACGGGCTAGGCATGACGTCTTCTATGTTTCTCAGCTACAACATTACATCTCAGACCTGTCTCTTGTTTTTCAACCTAAGGAATTTGATCTGGAGGTGTAAGCATCGTTCAAGGAGTATCCTATCTTCATTGTTGATTTTAGTGAAAAGTTTATCCATGGTCGGTCTGTTCCTCTGGTACGGGTGCTATGGCAGCACGGGCGAGTACAGGACGAGACTTGGGAGAGGGAGGTCGATGTGTGATCACAGTGGCCCAAGTTGTTCGAGGTTTCTTCTTCTACATCACCTAGCTAATGAAATTCGAGGATAAATTTATTTAATGTGGGAATTTGGTAAGAACCTAGAACTTATTTTTCGGTATGGGTTTTTCTTCTCTGGTGTTTTTGAGAAAAAAGGGAGAATATGGAAATTTAAGGAGTACACACCATGTACTTAGGAGTACATGCCATGGACCTAGTTGTCACAGGTGACCGTGTACTAGTCGTGTAACAGCTAAGTACATGGCCGTGTGGAGTGATAAGGAGACCGCCTAAAGTGGGGCCAAGTAAATTCATATACATGCCTTGTACTTTTAAAAGAGATGTCATGTACTTTTCTTTTTATTTTTCAAATCTGATTGGTCTCATGTCTAATTGGCAGAAATTCCTTCTTCTCGACCCATCTCATCCAGGAGCGACCATTGGGCTCAATTCTTCTCTAAGCCCCCAATCGACCGTCCATTCTCTAAATTAACCATTGTTGATTGCTTTTGAATCACCACAGTGAGTTCTTCCTTATTTTAGAGCCTCATCTCTTAATTTATCCTCTTTCTTGAGATATCCTTGGTTGATCATTTTAGAAATTTTTGTTTATATACATTATTCTAGGCCGATTCAAGGGCGGATTCCATAGTATATTGATCGTACAACACTAAGGTAGGCGGTTGGTTAATTTCTATAGTTAGTCTTTGAATTTTATGTGAAAAAGTTCCCAATACCCTAGATTGGGGTATTACGTGTTTAGGGATTTTAACCCTGTTGATGTCTGCTATGATTTTGTTATTGAGTTAGGGATCTTGTTTGTAAATAGGGTTATTTTTTCATGCTATGGAGATGTTTTCCCATGTTTGATTTGATATTTACTGTTTGGTCTAGATTTTCCTATTAGGATGCTTGATTTCCATGAATAGTGTTGTTAGGATGGAGTGATTTTATCTGATGTTGTGGTATGTCTTATAGCTATTTAGAAAAGTAGTAATTTTAGGTTTACTTTGGTTGCTGAACATCATTTGTTCACGATTTCTTTACACAGGGTTGTGGGAACCTGGTGTAGTGAGACCATAGGGGGAATTGATGTTGAGGGCTTCCCCAGAGTGTCTATTATTTCTTTATCATGATGCTAGACCATAGGAGGGATTGACGTTGAGTACTCACTCAGAGTGTCTATAGTTACAGTTACAAGACCATAGGGGGAATTGACATTGAGTGCTTCCTTGAAGTATTTTTATTTGATCATTAAAATGATATAGGGGGAACTAACAGTGAGTGATTTCTCATAGAGTATTTATTTTCATGAGACCAAAGGGGATAGATCATGTGATCTTACCCATAAGGTTGTTATATACTTGTATAAGTTCAACTAGAGGGGTTGGGCTGTGAGAACATACCTAAAGGGTTACTTGAGATTGATTGGTTGAACCAGAGGGGATAGGCTATGAGAACTTCCCAGAGGGTTGCTTGTTTTCATTTGGTTGAATAACTGATGAATTTCTAAGAATGTAATTGAAATTGTATGATGAATTATTTTTGAGTATGTCCTTATTTATTGCTTTATTTTTCTTATTGTCTGCCATATATATTCACTGACTGTTAGGCACAGATCTCTAGGTGGTTGCCTACTGGGATTTGTCTCCCACCCTATTTGGGTCATACTTTTGGTCCCAAATAGATTATATTTATGTAGGTATAGATAAGGGAAAGCACCCTTCTACTTCAGGTACTAGACTGTTGTGGAGCTGGGGAGTATGGGACCAAGCTGAGGCTTGCAATGTTGTTGGAGTTTTTTACTTTTTTTTCCTTTGTACTTTGGTTTAGTACTTTATTTCAGAATTTTGATTTGTTTGGATACTTTCTTAGACATATGTAACATGAATCATTTATATATGTTCTCAATTTGTTTATTTACTTTCAGTTTTCCAATGAATATTGTTGTATGGTATTATTACTGCTTCCTCTACTATTATCTGTTTCTTTTCACTGCATTAATTTAACGATGATGGCATAGTTTCCCCACTATCACACCCAAGGCCCTCGCTGCTAGTCGGAAACCTCTAGAATTTTGGGAAATGCACTTGAGTCCATGTGACCAACCAGGTATGGGGCACCTCTGGGCGGCACCAGGAACTGGGACGTTACAAAAATCAAGGATGAAGAGAGCCTAACCAAGTTCAATATGGATTTGGAAATCAACATGATCAACATTTAACCCCATTCAATAAAAATTCCAAAACCCACAACCATTTCATCAAAATAAATCATATAACCTTCCTTCTTACCACTAACCACCCATGTTCCAAAGACCATATGAGCTACCATCAACTACTGCACAACCAGCAATTCAGAACTAACAACAGATATCTAATATTTAGGGTTTTAAAGTCACCATATAAGATTTTTTCCAAAAGTTTTAAATTCTCATGGAATTTGTAACCAAAAATACTAGGAAACTCCCTTCAAAAACAATACCAAACCCAAAAGATAATTCTATCATGATAATAAGAATAAGTTAAAAAGAACTCTCACCGCCAGCATCCCATGAACCTGAAACAAGAACACTTGAGTGGAGGGAGAATGGAGTGGTAGATTCTAAAACTTCTATGCAAAAACACCATAAATAAGAGAAGAAACAGGAGGAGGAGAATGATAGATCGAGGAAGAAGAGACAATAAACACCATTTAAAATGCAACAAAGGGAGAAAAAATAATTACCCCCACCATTTCCATCAAGGATGACCGATGTAAAGAGATTGTAGGAAGAATCACTTCAAAAAGAAATTTTTGAAACCTTCCAAAAATTGGAAATTAATATCCCCCTACTTAATAAAATAAAACAAATTCTAAACTCTGATAAATTTATTAAGGATCTTTACACAAATAAGAGGATACTTCAAGGAATGAAAGGATGAACTTGGGAAGAAGTGTCTCAGCCCTTATCACCCCACAATTTCCAAAAAAAAATTATAATCCAGGGACAATTTCCATTCCATGTAACAATGGTTATTTAAAAATTTTCAATGCTTTCTATGATTTAGGGGCATCAATTAATCTATTTCTTCAATCAATATACACTTCTTTTCATATAGGATACTTTAATCAAACAAGAGTAGTGGACTAGATTTCAAACAAATCCACAGTCTTCACAGCAGGAGTTCTGGATTATGTCTTTGTGAATGTCAAATATCTCTTGTTCTCAGTTGACTTATATGTGTTGTATATGGAATAATACAAGAGCCTATCACACTCACCCATAATTTTTGGGATAACATTCATGAAGATGGACAAAACCATCATCAATGTCCATGAAGGGACACTCACTATGGAGTTTGAATATAATGGTATCCACTTCAATATTTTTGAATCCATGAGGCTCATATAAGATGATCACTCACTCTTTCACTCTCCCATGAAGTTGGTACTGAACCAATTAAATAATCAGATATGTTCCATGAATTATTAGCCTAAGGAGAGACTTCTTCCATTGAAAATATCATTGAACATGTGGATTTCAAAAATTATGGATATTCTGATTTCATGTGGGAGGAAAAGGTAATATCTAATTTCATTGATAATTTTTAAATGATGAAGAATATGATATGATTTATTGTGTACAAAATGTCCAACCATTGGATGTGGGTAACTTTAGTGTAGTTTTATCTATTGAACAGCCCCCTGATATTGAATTAAAACCACTCACAACTGATTTTAAATATGTGTACCTTTGGGATAGATAGAAATTACCAGTGATAATTGCTAATAATCTGTATAAAACCCAAGAAAATCATTTATTAATATTTTCAAAGAAAATTACCAGGAAATAGGGTGGATTTTAGTTGATATCCTAAGAATAAACCCAAAAATATTCTTGCATAGATCATTTCTTGAGGGAGGTTTCAAACATGTCAGATAGCACCAAAAGGAGGTTGAATCCCACCCATATGGAGGTTTTGAATGATATTGGGAAGATTTTAGAAGATGGGATAATCTATCACATCTCATATTAATAATGCATTAACCCAATTCATGTATTTCCAAAGAAAATTGGCCTAACCACTATGAGGAATGAAAAGAATGAATTAATCCCTATGAGAATTCAGAATAACTGGAGAGTGTGTATTGATTTTAGGAAGTTGAATAAGGCTACTTAGAAATATCATTTCCTCATTACCTTCATTGATAAAATTCTAGATATATTGGTAGGGAGAAATCATTATTTCTTTTTTGATGGATTTTTAGGGTATTTTCATGTACCCGTTTCTCTCAAGGATCAAGAGAAGACAACCTTTACTTGTCACATTGGCACTTTTTCATATGAAAGGATTTAATTGGGATTATATATTTTTTCAGGTACATTTCATAGGTTCATGGTAAGTATTTTTTATGATCATATTGAAAATTTTGGGAGGGTTTCTTGGATGATTTCACTGACTTTCAAAATTATTTTGACCATTGTTTTAAAAATCTAGAAAAATGTTTTTAAAACCAACATTGAAAATAACAATGTTATGAATTATTGAAAGTGTCATTTCATGGTTGATAATGGATTTTTCCTTGGAGATTTCATTTCCAAAAATGGAATTGATTTTGATAAATCAAAAAATCATGTGATAAAATCTTTGCCTTACCGAGCTTGCGTGAAGCATGTTAGATCATTTTTAGGACAAGAAGGATTCTATAGGAGGTTTATCAAAGATTTAAGTAATATTTAAATCCCTCTATCTAGATTTATTTTGAAATATGTAAATTTTGATTTGAATTGTTCATGTAGGGAATCCTCTGATGAGTTAAAGAGGAGATTCATTACACCACATGTGATGCATCCACCAAATTGGGAATAACCATTTGAGTTACTTTTTAATGCTTCTAACCAAATAGTTGGAGAATTGCTTTCTTAGTGAATCAAGGGAAGGACACAAGTCATTTCATATGATTCAAAAACCTTGGATGTGGATAAATTAAATTACACAACCACATAAAAGAATTTTTTATCATTTTTTTCTTTAGAAATATTTTGATCATATCTGTTTGAAAAAAAAGTTTCTATTTTTTATGATCATGAAGCTCTTAGGTACTTGATGAAGAAGGTTTAATATAAAATGGGGCTAGTGAGATGGATGTTACTGCTTCATGAGTTCAACATAGAAATCAAAGAAAAGAAGGGATCTAAGAAACAAGTTTTCTATAATTTAAGTAGACTTCCCAACACTATTGAAGCTGGAATTCCATAAAAAACATTGAATCATCACCTTTTAAGAGAGAAGTTATACTTGGTTAAAGGATAAGTGACTTTCTTTTATGACATGGTCAATTATCTGGAAACATCTCAGACCCCATCTCATCATAATTCTCACCAAATTCACAAACTGAAAGCTAAATATAGACATTAAATTTGGGATGGTGCATTTCCTTGAAAGATTTGGAATGACTAATAGATAAGAAGATGTTTTCCTGAGAGTGAAATTAGTTTTTTCTTTGAGTTTTGTCACACTTTAGCTTATGGAGGACACTTTGGTCCTGAATGACTGAAAGCTTCCATTTTTATTGAAATAAAATCCACAGTACAAAGGAACCACAAAAACACATCAAGGTGGTCGAAAGTAGTGCAAACCAATAGCATCATTGGCTACAAATTTCATCCCATCCTTAGGAAACGCACCCAAGAAAAAGAAATAAATTAACCTCTGATCTGAGGAAGCCATGGAAGCCAAATAATCTGCCACCATATTCCCCTCCCACTATGTTTGAGACACCGTCATATTGTTGCCCCGGAATACGTTGAATTTTTTAATGGTGTATGAGATATGCCAAGGAATATTACCATTTCCAAGAATTGCATTATAGAGTAGCAAAGAGTAAGACTCCACCATATGAACCTCGAGCTGTCTTTGACTACACATTTCCAACCCCGTGGCCATGGCCAGAGCCTCCGCCTGCAGCACATCACCTCGCCCAAAGAAATCTATGAATGATGAAACAACAGAACCCCCATTATATCTTACAACCCCACCCACGCGCTTGGCCCCCCAATTAGAGATCCATACGTGTTGTGTTTCAGACCATGTCGAGGGGGAATCAAACATACCCAGGCGCCCTTTTCTGCACATCTAGACTGAGGAGCATTTGAAAGAAAAGGAGCAACTGGACTCGCAGATGGCGCATGGTGACAGTCAGGACAGAGGTGAAGCAGATCAAGGAGGGTATTCTTCATCTTGAAGTGAATGCTTACTTGCGATCCCTATTCATCATTGTGTCGTGCCTCATTCCTGGCCTTCCAGAGCGTCCAGCAGCCTGAAATCAAAAAAAATAGATCGGGTCTTACTCTCTGCATCGTGTGAACCTGCTCCTCTAAACCACGACACCATGAAGTCTTCTTGATCCCCTCCAGATGGAACCCAGCCTAAGGAAGCCACAAAATACATCCAGAGTTCGATATCCCATTCACTCTTATAAAAAAGATGCTCCACTGTGTCTTGGATCAGGATCCTACATCACTAGCACCTGGAAGACATATTCACGCCCATCCTCTTTATATTTTCGTCAGTTGGCAGAGCCTTGTTCCTCACTCGCCAAAAAAGGAAGTTGTATTTAGATGAAATCTCCTTGCACCACAGCTGATCCCCCCACTGATCTTCACCTAAGATATCTCTCATGATGTGAATAAAATCTTTAATGGAGAAGATACCTGACATTAAAGCTATGAAAATAAGATTATCTGTGACATTGATGGAGATAAAGCTATTGAAGATGGAAATTTTATCCTCATCAAGAATAGCCTGAATAAATCTGGGATGCCCACTTGCCTCTCTGAAGGACATGTTCGGAGTGGGGAAACCCGGGAAGTATAGTCTCCCTGCCCCCCAATCTTGTTTCCAGAAATTGACATTCCCTTTACCCACTAGCCACCTAGAATGATGTTGCAGAATCTCCATGTAGGGGTGAATCACCTTCCAGATCCTAGAGGGTCTCGATTTCTATGCACAGAGATCCTGACCATAAATATCATGCATAGTTTTTCCTCATAGGGATCTACCTTCCATATCCTACCATACTAGCTTAGCATGAAGTCCCTTCATGGTTGAGAAAGCACTCCTCATATTAATACCCCCTTCAGCAAGAGGCCTTTGAAAGACATTTCCCTAAATCCTAGTGGTTCTTTCCTTCCATCTGACTATCCCATACAAAGGATATCAAAATCTTATCTAATTTGGAGGTTACACACTTGGGAAACTTCAGGGTGGAAATAATATGCATTTCTGTGTGACAAGAAATTCCCCAACATCCACTTAATTTCTGTGATATTTTTGAGGTCTAGGGGATATATTTTATGGGCCCATTCTCAATTTCATTTGCAAATTATGATTTATTTCTTATGGTTGATTATGTTTCCAAATGGGTGGAAGAAAAATCCATCAGGGGTGACGATGATAAAGTTGTTTTGGATTTTTTCAGGGCTAACATATTTTATAGGTTTGGAGTTCCTAGATCCATCATCAGTGATCAAGGTAATCACTCTTGTAATAAGAGAATGGATGCTTTGCTGAAGAAGTATGGGGTGCATCATAAAACATAAACTCCCTATCACCCATTGACAAATGGTCAAGCTGAAGTGTCCAAGAGGTAAATCAAATGAATTTTGGAGAAGAATGTTAAACCAAACATAAAATATTTGATCCAAAGGTTGGAAGACACAATATGGTCTTATAAGACATCCTACAAGGCCCCTATTAGAATGAGTCCATATAGGCTGATTTATAAGAAAAATTTTCACATTCCTGTGGAATTTGAGCATAAGGCGTATTGGGATATTAGGAAGATGAATATTGTAACAGCCCAAGATTTTATAAAAAATATTCTTTTTAATTTTATTAATGTCTTGTGTTGTACGCTACACCAAAAGGAGCTTTCACAACACGCATCCTTGACTTGCCTTGCATTACACGCAATCGCGACCTTCCTCGATAGCGTGTGTAGTACGCAATAACGAGTTTCACTAAACAGCGATATGCTATTAAAATGTTATTAAAACTAGCCGTTATGAATAGTAATAACCACTTTTTGAAATTTTGTAAATTTTATTTTTCAAAATGGATTTCATTTTTGGATTCGGAGTATCGAATTTAGCCTAAGGTGAAATTTTGGTACTTTTCGGATAACTTTCATATTCTGATGAATAGTGAAAATTACTAAATTATAATTAAAAACAACTTTTTTAATCGAAATAATTAATAGTGATAAATTATTAATTTGAGTGGTTTTAAAGTATATTTAGAATATATTTTTACAATTTAATACAATGTTGGTCATTGGATGTAATTTCACATTTAAACCAGACATAATCAAGTGTCAATCTTTTGATAGATATTGTTTCTTAAAAACACGCTATTTGTTTTAACAGCGGGATTTAATTATAAAATTAATTAATGAAAATTCTATGATATGAATTTGGTAAAATAGACTTCATTTTTGAATTCAGAATATGAAATATAGCTTAGGATGAAATTTTGGCATTGTTCTGAAAAACATCAATTTTTGATGAATAGTGAAACCACTAAGTGGTAGTTAAAAAAATTAATTTCTTCATAAATCTTAATTTTACCGCTTCTGTGAATGGAATTTCAAAAATCCGAGAGACACGGTTGATGTCAGTAAGTAAAATGTGGTTCAATGAGATGAAAATAATTTTTGGTGAATAGTAACTTTTTACTTTTTTTACCACGGTTAATAGTAAATAGGGTAACTAAGGGTAAATATGATATTACTATTACCCTAACACATGTCCTAATTCTATTGGATAAGTGTAATTCGACCAAAAACAACCTTATGAATATAATATGACCATTTAGGTCCACTTGGATTAGATTATGACATTTAATATTATATTATTTAATGAATAGTTAAAATAGTTAAAATCAAAGTTTAATAACTAAAACATTTTTAATATGGGGTTACACATAAGATAAATTCGACTATAAATATTAATTAGAAAGCTAAAAAGATTTCCTACATAATGATATTTTATTTATAATTTTTAGACTTTAAATAAATTAATTTATTTATGACACAACGATGATGCGGTAATTACCCTTTTAAGGAAATATTAACATAATTGATGTTATAAATACTCAAATGAATGTAATTTGAGACTTTTTATGAATTACAATAATTTTCTAGGTTACTATGATATATTAGTGTTGATTTAATCAACTTGGTTCGAACATATAATTCTGTTATGACTTTCACAAAAATCATATATCAACTAGTGTCAAAATTGACACAAAATAGTTTTTAAATCAAATATTATATTATTAATTGTTATTTTATTCCTAAAAATCTAAGGTTCGGCCAAATGACTTAGATAAGGATATATATATTAATAATAAACAATTTGGGGTTCGTTTGGCATGTTATAGTAAGTGTATTAACCATATAGTGAAAGAAAACAAAAAGACACGGTAAAAGTTAAATTATTTAACTTAGAGTTAAATCTAATTGATAAGGTTAAAATAAAACCCTAAACTTGTCTAAATCTTATTGGTTGATAGGATTTCGACCCATCCCCACTTTATCTTCGAAATAAGACCCTTTGGAACCATTATAAACCGATTTTGACTTTAATATAAAATAATATTTTGAGATATTCCTAAGGTGCCCCTCTCCTCCCTTATAAAAGGACACCTCCTCCCCTTCCTCCTCACACCAATTTGAGCACTCAAGCTCGTCCAACCTCTGCCAAAATCTCTTCTTCACTTCCCTAGAAACATCCTAGAGGTTCTGGTCTTCCTCAAAGACCAATTTTAGTTCCCTAAGAGGAGGTCTCCAAAAGGCGCTTCAAAGAAGAGGTAATTACCGTTACCAATTCTTTCATCTTTATTTCTTCTTCCACTTCTTCTTCTTAGGATGTTTCATTATGAAGTAATAACATCAGTATCACTCATATACTGATATGTTATTATAAGTATGAAACAACCCTATTTCACCATCTATCCATCCTACGGAAAAAGAAATCACCGCGCGTGCGTACGTACGGAATACCGTCTCCACGCCGTGGTGTAATCTATTTTTCCACCACCACCTTACATGGATGGATATAATGGTGTAAAGAATAACTATAAATAGTTATTACAACATAATATTGATTATGATATATTGTATAATCCACTCCAATTCAATTCAATATTTATGGAAATGATATCATCGCTCGTGCGTACGTACGGACTACCGTCTCCACGACGCGATGAGATTCATTCTCCATGTTAACCATTAAAGAATGATTATAAGGTATATATAAGAAATAATAATGAAATATATGACATTATAAAGCTACTGGATTTATGTATATATATGAATGTCATCTACTTACTTCCATTCAAGACAATAAGGAAAGGAAAACAGCGTTCATGCTTACGTACGGACTACCGTCTCCATGAACGGTGTTTTTCATTTCATTTATCTATCTATTATATATATATATATATACTGAATATATATGATATATAAATCATATTTTATATTCTGGAAGTAAGTAAATCATGATATAAGTAATAATAATGTCAAGAACAACAAGTCAGAACACCTACGATAAATGAAACGATTTTACCCAAAACGCTTCTTTAACATGGAATTTACAAAAGAACGGGTAATATAATGTCATAAGTGAACCATATATGATATCATAAAAATGAATATGATTCTGTAATAAGTAAATGACATTATTTAAATCATTATACAGGAGGTTCGGACACTTACGAAGAAAATCGGACCTAAGGTAAGGGAAATATCACAATCTCATTTTTATCCGAGATTGTTTATTCATAAGTATTAACTGGGGTGTATTTTATCATCCACATCCATGTTTCATCAATATGTAATATTATTTCCATACACCTACAATTATTTAAATCCATTTTTACCCTTCGGTGAGTTTTTAGTAACGTCTATGAAAGGAATCTTTTGTCATACGAGGTACTTTTTGACTTTTCCGACAAAAGTACGAAGAATGTTTTTTTTAACTTATACGGCATGAATGGATTTTTAAAACATTGTTTCCAAGAAGATTCCTTTACAAGTTTTCAAGTTTATTTTTAATCAACTTCTTTTATTTTAAAGTTGTATGACATGTTATGAAAGGAAAAATGTTTTTGAAGAAGAAAGGATATTTTCCTCAAGAATGGAGTTCAAGTGTTTTATCAAAATTATTTTCCATCTAAGATAATAAAGGGTTCTGTTTTTATCCCTATTATTAAATTGATTTGTTCATGTTGTGATGGAATTATTTTTATGAATTCCTTTATCTTATATGAATTGATTTATGATGTCATGATGTTTCAAGAATCCCATTTTTGTTACATGTGTTATGCGATGATGTATGTTTTATGATTATGTGGCACACATAAGAAAGGATTCATTATAAGATGGGTGGGACCTATATATCCCTCCAATGAATTGGGTAAAGATTTTATATCTCATGAGATAGACATGGCTAGAATGGAAGGTTATTTCGGTTCAGTGATACAGGACTGAAACGAGGAGTGAACTCGGTTCAGAAAGGGACTTTGTCCACTAAGATAGTCCTGGCAATGAGTCTTGACTAACAAGAAATTATTCTCTATGATTATGTGTGAATGACACAAAGTTTCATGTTTTATGTTATGATTATTGTGATTACATTTCACTGCCATGATTTACCCCATGTTATATGATCTCTTTTGCAGGTTAAGATTTCTAAAAGTTATGTGCTTATGTATATGATGTGATTGATATTTATTTTGTTTACCCTTACTGAGCATTTGATCTCACCCTTTTATGTTTTCTTTTCACCAGGATATAAAGAAAGGTTTTAGGTAAAAAAAAGGAAGATCTTTATGGGAGATTTTGAAGATCTTTCACCACGATTAGAAGATTACGATCTGAGTTTCCAAAAGACACTAAACTATTACGATCCTTGTGTGTGTGTGTTTTTGTTATGTACTAAGTATTCCGCAAAAGTAATGTAAAGTCTATGTACGTCAGGCTTAGGGTCTCTACAAATATGGATCTTGAAATTGTTGTGAAATAGAGAAGATTATAGTTAAAGGATCTAGAGTAAATTAGAAGGGAATATTTTGAAAAATCTAGGATTTGTAAAGAAGAACAATATTTGATCATGACAATTTGATCCAACCGAAATACTTCTATCCTATAGATAAAGTGTTGTTATTAAACTCAAGACTCAAGATGATTCTAGGTAAACATTATTACAAATGGGAGGGTCTATTTATAGTTACTGATGTATATCCTTTTGGTGTTGTACATATTGTGAAGGATGGCAAGTAGGATCCAGTCATAGTTAATGGAAAAAAGCTGAAGAAATTCCATGGTACCATTCCATTAGATCTTGTAGAGGAGATCACACTCCTCCAACATGTGTATTAATAAAATCCATCAGGTAATACATGTCCTTTATGCTTAATTTATTGATGTTATTCATTTTCAAAATTTCTTACATGTTCCAACAATTTTAATTCACTGAAGAAACTAAATCATATATGTGTGGAGGAGATAACCTTTGTATGTTAGGATTTTCATTGTGTTATTTTCTCATTTTTCAAAAAAAAATGTTTGTTTTCAAATTTTTGTGTGTTTATTTTTCAATTTTTCTTTGTTTTTGAAAATTTTGAGCTAGAATGACTATCATTTCCATTTTTGAAAGTCATTTCAATGAGTGAAACAATTTATTCTAGGAAGCTGGGCTTAAATGAATGTTGAAAACAAATTTTTTTCAAGTTCAAATATTTTGTGAATTTCATGAAAAGTAATCTGATTTTGGAATCTCATGCCACATCTTACTGTCTTTATATTTGAAATCACTTTTTCATGAGGCTTATAAACCATTTTTTTCATATTCTGTTCATTCACCTCACTTCTTTAGAGTACTCAACTTAATTTTGTTTAAACATACTTTGATTTATTCCTATAAAAACTTGAGGGTTTGAGGTAAATGTGTTTTAAATGATTGATGCATTTAATTGGGTTTTAATCCCCCTTCTCTGAAGAGTATTTTTCTTTATTGAATACCTTGTACATTAAATCCATGTATCCCTTAGAATCCATGAATATCATGTTAGGTTATCCACACTAGAAGCCAATTTTCCCTATCAAACCCACTCTTTAAGTGATATTGTATGATCTAGTTGAACTTAAGTGTGGGGGGGGAGTTACCTTCTATTATTCCATCACATTTGGTGATAATTTGGGTAGAAAATAAAATATTAAAGGGGTTTTTTTTCTAAAAAATCATTTTATTGAAATATGTGCATTTTCGGGAGCTTTTATGATACTATATGGTGTTCCTTTCTAGAGTTTCTAAAAATAATGAAAGTTGTGCCTATCTAGAGTTTTCACAAAAAAATCATGTTTTAGATGATTGTTTTTTCACTACTAAAATGATGAATTTTTTTGACATTCCTTGATTTTTTATGATGATGGAGCTAATTTTCTACTAAGGGGAGTGAGGAGGAGACCATACTTGGTTAGAAATTAGAATATTGTAATTTTTATTCAAAAAGAGCCAAGCCTTCCACATTTGGACTCAGATTTTTCATATCAAAATCCTACCAATTAGATGCCACAGAATAACCCTAAAAAGTCCTCATGATAAGCACATGTACTTGACTCACATCAGGTGGAGATGTAGGAATTTTTCAAGCCAATGGTGACCCTTTCATGAGTTTGGATGAGAAAAACATTGTTGAACATTGATATTTGTGAGATAATATAAAATTCATGTGATGTGGGTGTCTTGTGTGAATGAGAGGAGAAATTAAGAGTAAAAATATTGAATGATATAAATAGAGAACTTGAAATAATGGATGTTGATGAGGCATGATATTTTTTGTTTTTTGGTGTGTAATTAGTTGATCTCATTGGCATGTGTTTTGAATTTTCTTTGATTTGATATTGACTTATTGATGAGTCCATGTGTTAAGTGTGCGTGAATTTATAAAGCTAATATTTTCACTCTTTTTCATCGGTGTTTCAATGATTTAATCACTTCCAATTAATCAATTTGATCTAATTTTCATCATTTTAGTTTTTTTAGTGTATTTTGAGCTTAATTGTGAAAATTGTTTAATTCTATAAATTTAGTAGTTTTATGGATCTTAAATAGTTCTAGTATATATTTTACAATTTTGATTCAAATATTTTTATTCATTTTTTAGGATTTCCCTGATCATGGGATTTGAGTTTATCTTTTTTAACAAGATCTAATTTGAGACACAATGGCCCATAAAAAAATCAAGTGGACAAAGTTTGTTGGCCGATAGAATGGAACCCACCTTAGTTAAGGAGGAATATTATGGACTATAGAACTCTAAATGAAGTTATTTCAGCTGAAATAGAAATAAGACTTCGCACCTCAGGTCCTAAATAAATTCCATGGCGATATTTGGTCATTAAGGCATCCATTTCATGCTCAAAAGTGGAGAGAGTCTATCAGTCTTATCAGGCAGAAAAATCCTTCATCAGTAATTCAAACACGAAATTTTGTAAAATTTTCCAAATCTAATGTTCTTTTTTGGGCGCATTCAAAAGAGATAGGAAAAACATTCATGAATAAAACATTCTGAGATTCGTCCATTCATATGAATATTGAACTCAAACTTTCAGAGAAATGAATCTGGAGGGAAAATTTCCCACCGCTCAACCCTATTTATATGAGTCTCTACTTAAATTCAAGGTTATTGAAGAAGGTTCAAGAGGGGATATGTTGGAGTATTATAGTCTTTAAATTCTTTTGATTTTCTATTTTCTCTTTTCTTTTTTCTTAGTTTCATTATGTTTTCTTCTTCCCCTGTCAACTCTATTACCCTTCACATGGGGAAGTAAAGCCTTTGAGTGATCGGGGAAGGGGGAGTTCCACTTTTGTAATGTTAGAGTCTTGAAACTAAATGTAAAACTATATATTTATATTGAATGATTTCTATTTTTATTGGTTACTAATTCTCTTAATGCAATCATGTTTTGGGTTTTGGGGTATTCATTATTTATATCTTTGGTTGAAAAACTTTTAACTACTACAACTTAGTGCAATTTTTCTCGATTGAACAGATTGATTTAGGTGGTGAGTTTCTAGATATTATTGGCACATGTTTGGAACTAGTAATATTATTCTATATTTCCAAGGAGCAACAATTCTCAATTGGTACTCTCCTTATTTTTTTGGAAATTTTTTTATGAACTTTCACACACATATGGGTGGGTTCCATTTTTCCTTCAACCAAGGGTGATTGATGAATCGATTGAGGAGTTTTTCATTTATCATTTAATAGAAAGAGAGGGGGAATGGTTTTAATGATTATGATGAAATTTTAAAATGTGATCCTACCCTGAACTTATCACTCTCTTCATCTACTTGTGTTCAAAACATTATTTTATTTTCTTCCTTTCTTTATTTAAACTCAAACAATTTTAAAAACAACCTCTTATTCTTTCTAAAATTTATGTTTCAAATGTTATTGTTGGGAACTCCTCTTTATATATAGCATAGTTTAACCACTATACTGCATTTTAACTGGGGAAATATTTGTTTTTGTCACACCCCAAGATAGGCACCTGTAAAAATTGGTGTTGTTGCCAGGGAGGTCGTACTGCCATTTTTTCCATTTTCTATACTTCTTTTCTCTTTAAAATTTTCTGACTAGAACCTCAAACACTGAACCTTTCACCCTTGATCCTGAAACTAAAAGAACCTTGTTTAATATACTTATAAACCTTAATTTAAATCTTAATTTTAGGAAATTTCTCTTATATATTTGAGTGAAACTTAAAATTTTCACTCTGATCCCGTCATCATGGATGGAAATCAAAACTCAACCCTTAGAGACCTCATCGCACCACAATTCACTGATAAAAATAATAAACTTGTCATGTTAGTGTTAAAAAATGATTTTTAGATGAAACCTCACATTATTCCATTATTTAAAAAGTTTCGTGTATTCAAAAGTGAAGATACAAACAAACAAATTAAAGAGTTTACACATGTATGCCAAACTTTTAAACCCTATGGAGTAGTTGAGGAATAAGAAAAGTTGAAGGCATTGCCATTTTGATTTGATGGACCTGAAAAATAATAGTTTCATGGTTTAAAACTAAGATATGTTGATTTTTATAATGACTTGGAAAGATGATTCATTCAAAGATTCTTCCCCACATCCAAAAGAACAACCATCAGAAATAAGATCTATGCCATTCAAAAATCATCTAGAGAAAAATTTTATGAATACTGGGAAATATTTAAAAAACTATGTGTCAACTGCCCATATCAAGCAATTAAGGATCATCACTTTCTTGTCTTATTTTATCAATGTTTAATGGGAAATGATAAAAACATTCTAGATACATAAACTGGAGGTGCATTGATTGAAAAGTCACCAGAAGATGTTAAGGGGTTGATTGAGAAGATCTCTCAAAACTCAAAATAGTTTGGTACAAGTGGTACTGGTATAAGTGGAATTAATGGGGTAAGAATTTATAATCCATCAGCATTATGTGAAACTGAGATTGATGATATAGACAATATGGGGAGACAGATAGCCTTGAAGCAAGTGAGTGAACAACAAGCACCGGCTATGGTATGTGGTTTACGCTCATCACCTGATCATTTCACTGACCAATGAGCTGAAATACTGGGAATGAAAACTTCTGTTATATCCATTAAACCATGGTAGTTCCAACAAAATCAAGTATTGAGAGATCCTAACCAAGTTCAATATGGATTTGTAAATCAACAGAATCAAGCTAGACCCCCATTACAATAATAATTCCAAAACTGACCACTATTTCAACAAAAGAAAACATATAGCCTTTCTTATTGCCACCAATCACCAACTTTCTAAAGTACATTTGAGAAACCATCCCCAAGTTCACAACCCCCAACTCATAACTAACAATAGATATTTGATATTTAGGTTCTGAATGACACCATAAAAGATTTTTCCAACAAGTTTGAAATTATCATGGAGTTCCTAAACAAAAATCCTGGGAAACTCCCTTCCCAACAAAATCCTGAAACCAAAATAGAATGTCATGATAATAAAAAAAAGTTGAAAATAACTCTCACCACTATCATCCCATGAATCCCAAACAACACCACTTGAGTGGAGGGATAATTAAGCGGTAAATTCTGAAAATTCTGTGAAAATGCACCGTGAAGAAGAGAAGAAATAGGAGGTGTAGAAGGAGAGATTGAGGAAGAAGAGAAAATAAAAAACATTGAAAAGGAAAAAAATAGATAAGAAAGACTTACCCACACCATTTCCATCAAGGAAGATTGAATCAAAGAGATTTCAGGAAGAATCACTTCAAAAAGAAATTTTGGACACCTTTTAGAAAGTTGAAATTAATATCCCACTTCCTGAGGCACTCAATAAAATTCCAAATTCTACTAAATTGTTTTAGGATCATTTCACCAAGAAGAGAATACTTAAATGAAATAAAATGATTTACTTGGGAATAAGTGTCTCAGCCCTTATCACACCATAATTTCCAACTACATGTTAAGATCCGGGGATGTTTTCTATTCCAAGAACCATTGGTTATTTAAAATTTTCCAATGCTTTGTGTGATCTCAGTGTATCAATTAATGTATTTACTCACTCAGTATACACTTCATTGCAGATGGGATACTTGAAGCCCACAAGAGTGGTGGTCCATACTACAAACAAATCCACAGTCTTCCCAGTAGTATGTTTGGAGGATATGCTTGTGAAAGTCAAAGATCTTTTATTCTCAGCTGACTTATATGTGATGAATATGAAATAAGATAGGATCTCATCATAGTCACCCATTATTTTTGGGAGACATTTATGAAATACTTCTAAAACCATCATCAATGTCCATGAAGGGACACTCGCCATGGAGTTTGTAGATATCATTGACCACTTTAATATTTTAGAATCTATGAGGCACTCATCGGATGATCACTCACTCTTTGAACATTCCCAGGAAGTTGGTATCAAAACCATTGAAGAATCAGGTATGTTCCATTAATTATTAGCCTATGTAGATACTTATTCAATTTAAAATATCATTTAACATGCGGGTGCCCAAAATTCAATAGATTCATATTTCATGTGGGTGGAAGAGGTAATATCTAACTTAATTGATAATTTGTTAAATGATGAAGAAGAAGATATGATTTATTATGTGCAGGATGTCCAACTATTTGAAATAGGTAATGTTGGTGTAGTTTCATCTCTTCAGAATCCCCATGATCTTTAACTAAATCTACTCCCCAGTAATTTCAAATATGTGTACCTTATAGAGGGAGAGAAATTACCAGTGATAATTGATAATAATCTATCTGAACCCCAAGATAAATAATTGATTGATATCTTGAGAGAAAATATCAAAGAAATAGGGTGGATCCTATGGATATCCTTAGAATAAACCCAAAAATTTGCTCACATAGAATTTTTCATGATGGAAATTCCAAACATGATAGACATCCCCAAAAAAGGTTGAATCCCACTATGATGGATGTTGTGAAGAAGGATATTGAGAATATTTTTGGAATCTATGATCATCTATCACATCCCATATTCATAACGGGTTAGCCCAATTACTGTAGTTCCAAAAGAAAATAGCATAACCACTATGAGAAATAAAAAGACTGAATTAATCCTTATGATAACTCAGAATAGTTGGAGAGTGTGCATTGATTTTAGGAAGTTGAATCATGTCACTCATAAGTACCATTTTCTCATTCCTTTAATTGATCAAATTCTAGAGATATTGGCAGGGAGAACTCATTATTTCTTTTTGGATGAATTTTTAGGATATTTTTAGGCACCCATTTCTCCTGAGGATTAAGATGAAGAAAACCTTTACTTTTTTCCTTTAGCACATTTTCATATAAAATTATTCCATTTGGATTGTGTAATCCTCTAGTTACATATTATAGGTTTATTGTAATTACTTTTTTCTTATCACGTTGAACATTTATGGTAGGTTTTCTTGGATTATTTCACATTTTTTGGAATTATTTTGACCATTTTTTGAAAAATACAGAAAAATATTTGAAAATATGCATTGAAAATAATCTTGTTTTGAATTTTGAAAAGTTTCATTTCATGGTTGAGAAAGTAATTGTCCTTGGACATGTCATTTCCAAATAGGTAATTGAAGTTGGTAAATCAAAAATTGAAGTGGTAAATTATTTTCATTACCCAAATTTTGTGAAGCATGTCAGATCATTTTTATGACATGTAAGATTCTACAGGAGGTTTATCAAAGATTTCAGTAAAATTTCTCTCCCTCTCTCTGGATTGATTTTGAAAGATTCTGATTTTGATCTCAATTGTTCATGTAGGGAATCATTTGATGAGTTAAAGATGATATTGATTACACCACCTGTTATGCAGCCACCAAATTGGGAAGAACCATTCGAGCTACTTTGTGGTGCTTCCAACCAAGTAGTTGGAGAATTACTTTTTTAAAAAATTTAGGGAAGTCCACAAGTAACTGTATATAGATCAAGAACCTTAGATGTAGCTCAATTAAATTACAAAACCCTATTAAAGGAGTTTTAATCTGTTTATGTTTCTTTAGAAAGATTTAGATCATATACTCTTGGAACTAAATTCATTGTTTCTTCTGATCATGTAGATCATATCTACTTGATGAAGAATGTGGAATCTAAAATAAGGCTAGTGATATAGATGTTACTATAATAGGAGTTAAACATATCAAGGACAAAAAGGGATCTGAGAACCAAGTTTCTGGTCATTTAAGCAGACTTCCCAACACTGCTGAAGTTGAAATTATTGAAAAGAACCATTGAATGATCACCTCTTAGGAGAGTAGTTGTACTTGGTTGAAGGATAATTGCATTGGTATAATAACATGGTCAATTGTCTGGTAACATCTCGGGTCCCATATCTTCCCAATTCTCACCAAATTCATAAATTGAAAGGTGAATCTAGATATTACATTTGGGATGATCCATTTCTTTGGAAGATTTACAATGACCAAGTGATAAGAAGATGTTTTCCTGAGAGTGAAATAGGTTCTATCATTGAGTTTTTTCACATTTTAGCTTGTGGAGGCCACTTTGGACCTTAAACTAAAGTAATTAATATTTTCGAATATTGAATTTTTGGCCCATCATTTTTTAAGATGTTCATGAATTTTTCAAAAGGTGTGAAAATGTTAGTTTTTTGGAAACATTTAAAAGAGATATGAAATTACCCAACATTCCCTTAATTTTTGTGAGATTTTTTAGGTCTGGGGGTAGATTTTATTGTCCCCTTCCCAATGTTATTTGGAAATTCTTTTATATTTCTAATGTTTGATTATGTTTCCAAATCAGTGGAATAAAAATCCACCAGGACTGATGATGTTAATGTTGTTTGTGATTTTTTTAGGGCTAACATATTTTGTACTTTTGGAGTTCCTAGAGCTATAATCAGTTATCAATTTACCTAGTTTTGGAATATAATAATAGAGTCTTTGTTGAAGAATTATAGTGTATATCAAAAAACATCAACTCCCTATCACCCACAGACAAATGGTCAATTAGAAGTGTATAATAGGGAAATCAAAGTAATATTAGATAAGACTATTAAACCAAATAGTAATGATTAGACATAAAGGTTGGAAGACACATTATGGTCTTCCAGGATAGCCTATAAGACCCCTATTGGAATGAGTCCATATAGGTTGATTTATTGGGAAATTTGTCACATGCCTATGTAATTGGGAAATAAGGTGTATTGGACTATTAGAAATATGAATTTGGATCTTGAAAGAACAGGGAAAGAGAGAAGATTATAGGCATAGGGGATTCAATAAATTCAAAATGGATATTTTGAAAATTCTATGATTTAAAAAGAGAGAATAAGAGTGGCTCATGACAAACTGATCCAACCAAAAGACTTCTATCCTAGAGAAAAAGTGTTTTCATTCAACTCAAGACTCAAGCTGATTCCAAGTAAACTTCATTCCAAATGGGAGGTTCCATTTATGGTTACCCATGTATATCCTTTTGGTGCTGTGTAGATTTTAAAGAATATAGAGCATGTTCTATTCACTATTAATGGACACAGGCTAAAGAAATTCCATGGGAGCATTCCATCAGATCCTGTGGAGGATATCACACTCCTCCAACCTCTCTATCAACAAAATCCAACTGGTTGTACCTCTCTTTTACACTTAATTTCTTCATATGATTCATTTTAAAAAAATACATGTTACATCCATTTGACTACATTGAGGAAACTGGATTATTTAAGTGTGGGGTTAGATCCTTTGTAGTTTAGGATTTTCATTTGTTGTTTTACTATTTTTCAAAAAAAAATGTGTGTGTTTTCAAATTTTTGTGTGCTTATTTTTCAATTTTTTTGTGCTTTTAAAGCTTTTAACTTTAAATGATTATCATTGCAATTTTTGAAACCCATTTCAATGATTGAAGAAATTTATTCTAGGAAATTTAGCTTAAATGAACGTTGAAAATGACTCTTTTTCAAGTTCAAATATTTTAGGAATTCCATGAAAAGTACTATGATTTTTTAATCACATGCCACATATCATTGTATTTATATTTTAAATCACTTTACCATGAGGGTTTTGAACCATTTTTTTTATATTATTTTCATTCACCTTACTACTTGAGAGAACTAAATTGTGCTTTCTTTAACTATAATTTCATTTATTCTGTTCAAAACATGAGGTTTTGAGGTACTTGTGTTTTAAATGATTGAGGTATTTCATTGGATTTTAATCCCCCTTTTAAATAGAATACTTTTCATTATGCCTTTCCTTATACATTAAATCCTTGTATTCCTTATAAGACATAGATATCCTATTAGTTTAGCAACATTATAGCCCAATTTTTTCACTCCAACTTGCTCTAGAAGTGAAATTGCATGATCTAGTTGAATGTATGTGGGGGGGAGATGTCTTGTATTGTTCTATATCATTTTCTGATACTTTGGGTATAAAATAAAATTATGAAGAGATGTGTTTGCTTCTGAAAAATGAAATCATTCTTTTGAAGGTTGTGCCTTTCCTAGAGCATTCATAATAAGAGAATTTATGCCTTTCTGGAGCTTCTAAAGAGAAAGAAATTTGTGCCTGTCTGGATATTTCAAGAAAAATCTTGTTTGATATGATTGAAATTTTTTCTACTAAAATGCTAAATTGTGTGAAAATTTCTTGATTTTTCATGATGATGGAGATGATATTATACTAAGGGTAGTGATGTATAGACCATACCTGAGTGGAAATTCGAATTTTCAAATTTTACTTCAAAAATAGCCAAGCCCTCTTCATCCAGACTCAAAAACTTTTACAAAAAAATCATAAAAACTAGAATCCATAGAACAACCCTGAAAATTCCTCATTATAAAAACATTTCCTTTACTCACATTGGGTGGATATATAGGAATTTATCAATCCTATGGTGACCCTTGCATCAGTTTGGATGAGAAAAACTTTATTGAACATTGAAATTTGTGAGAACAGAGAAAATTCATGTGAGTTAGATGTATTGTGTTCATGGGAGGATAAATAAAGATTAAAAATTTTTATTGATCTAAATGGAAAACTTGGAATAATGGATGTTGATGAGGCATTCTATCATTTTATTCTTTGTGTGGAATTTTTGGGTCCCATTTGCATGTGTTTTCAATTTTCTTTGATTTGATTTTTACTTTTCCAATAGTCCAAGTGCTAAGAGTGGTAGAATTTATAGAGTTATTAGTTTAATTATTTTTCATATGTGTTTCAATGAATTAATCCCTACCAGTTAATCAATTTGATCTGATTTTCATCATTTTAGTATTTTTTGTGGATTTTGGATTTAATTGTAAAAATTGTTAATTTATGTAAATTTAAATGTTTCATGGATATTCTATATTTTGGGAATATGTTTTATAATTTTGATCAAAATCAAATTATTCAATTTTTTAGGCTTTCCCAACTTGTGGTCCTCAACTTTTTCTTTTGAACCCCAATCAAATTCTACACATAATGTCCTAGCAAAATAAATCAGGTCAACAATGTTTTCTGGATGATAGAATGGACACGACCTCAGAAAATAAGAAATATCTCGACCTCAATAACTCCAAACTAAGTTATCCAAGTTGTAATAGAAAGAGTACTTGGAGATTCATGTCCAAAATAAATTTCAGGGATATATTAGGCCATTAACTCACCTATTTCATGGTCAAAAGAGAAGAGTGTCGAGAAGTCTCGTCAGGAAGAAAAATTTTCATTGGTAATTCAAGAATAACCATTTTACAATTGTCCAAATACATTGATATTTTGTTGATTCACTAACAAGAGAGAGTTTAATAACTTTTATGAAGGAAAATACATGAGATTTGGTCATTCGTTATGCTAATTGAACTCAATATTTTAGAGGAATGAATCTGGAGGGAAAATTTTCCACCTCTCAACCCTATTTATATGAATGTCCACTTCCATTCAAGGTTGTTGAATAATGTGAAAGAGGGGCTGTGTTGGAGGATTGGAGTCTTGAAGTGATTTTGATTTTATTTTTTATTTTTTACTTTTTCATAGTTTCATTATGCTCTCTTCTTTCCCTTTCAACTCTATTACCCTTCACATGGAGGGGTAAAGCCTTTGAGTGATTGGGGAAGGGGGAGTTTTACTTTTTTTAATGTCAGAATCTTGAACCTAAATATAAAACTCTATTTTTCTATAGAATTATTTCTATTTTATGTGGTTACCAATTATCTTAATGATGTTGTGTTTTAGGTTTTGTTGTATTCATTTTTTAAAGTTTTGTTTGAAAAACTTTTAACTCCCTCTGCCTAGTGCAATTTGTCAAGATTGAAAAGATTGTGTTAGGTGGTGAGTGTCTAGGGATCCTTAGAAAATGTGTGGAACTAGTGGAAATTTTCTATATTTTTAAGAAGATACAATTCATGTCTGGGACATGCCTTAGTTTTTTAGTAATTTTTTATGAACATTCCAACACATAAGAGTGGGCTCCACTGTTTCCTTCAACCAAGGGTGATTGATGACTCGATCGAGGAGTCTTTCATTTATCATTCAATAGGAAGAGAGGGGGAATGATTTTGTTTATGATGATGACATTGTAAAAGGTGATCCTACCCTGAACCCATCAATCTATTTATCCAATTATGTTCAAACCTTTATTTTAATTTCTTTATTTCTTTATTTAAACTCAAAAAAATTCTAAAAAAATCTCTTCTTCTTTCTCAAATTTATGTGAAAAACGTGATTATTGTCCACTCATATCTGGAGAAAACCTAGGTTAACCAATATAATTCATTTTAACTTAGTAAATTTTTGTTTTTGTCTTGCCCCATAATAGGCAAGTGTCCAGATGGAAGAAAGTTTGTTACATTTCCTATAAAAAGAGGGATGGAGATAGATCTTGTTAGGGAGAATTGGGAGTCATGCCATTTAAGACTTATATATAAGAGGTAGAAAGAAAGTAGGAAACCA
The DNA here is from genome assembly GCA_963277665.1 of Viscum album. Taxonomy (NCBI): domain Eukaryota; kingdom Viridiplantae; phylum Streptophyta; class Magnoliopsida; order Santalales; family Viscaceae; genus Viscum; species Viscum album. The sequence continues at coordinate 1,058,194,561 of OY728159.1, forward strand.
TTTTATTAGATAGAAAGAGGCCCAATTCATATAGTGGAATATAAATAAATATTTCATGCATGGAAATTTAGTCCTTTATTATAGTTATTTTCATTTTCTATTACTTTCTGTGATAGAGGGAGGGGGAGTGGTGGCCTCATTCTACCATATTACTTTACTTCATCCTAAAAAGTAAAGGAACTGGGGAAAATGGGCTTAAACTATAGGGACTTGATACCTAGATTTATTTTTCAAAAATATTGGTTATGTAATAAACACGTGTACATAGGTTGTTTGATCATAACAACCAAATAATAGATTACTTTTATACCTCATATTGAAATAAGGACTTTTTAATGTGAAATTATCTTTCCTCCCTCATAGATTGTAGTCTATTTCTCTTATTATATATCATTTACTTGCCTAATATCTTTTGAAAATAGCATAGGATGTAAACAAGTAAAAATGGGGTACTTAGTATTTTCATTGGAAGTGCCCCTAATTCTTATTCGACTATCTCAGGGATATACTCTTCTTTTTGAGAAAGTTCCCCATTAATATCTTAGGCTTGATTCATATAGTTCAATAATGATTTGGGATGAAAGTGATTAATCCCAGATAGTTTTATCCCATCATTTAGTCTCCTCTATCCATCATTATGTTTCAATATTTAGATCCTTCCAGCACAACACTCTAAGTATTCTTCTTAATATAACCCACCTCATAAATCTACTTATAACACATCTGAGAGATTGAAAGTGGAGATCACTAGGAATGATTAGAAGAAAAGGGATAAGTGAAAAGTGTGATCTATTTCTTATATAGATAATCTTGAGTGTAATAATCCAAGTGATGAAAGAATCATATATCCTAAGCTATCTGAATATGAACCAAGGATTTGGAAAGACATGGGATAGGTAGAAATAGAGGAGAAGTCCCCTATGGAGAAGCTTAATGTCATGGAACCATTTAAGGGTGTAGGATTAAAAATAATAGGCTACCCTCAGGGGTGGTAACTCAATATAGATGAGAAGAAAATACATGGGTTGACCCAATATTGGAAATCGAATCTTTCTACTAATGTGAGAAATGCTGTTGAGAAGGATACATGTGATAAATTTGTTCTCCTTTCTAAGTTATCCATTGCATGTCACATTTTCATGGTCAAAGAAGGTAAGAATGAGTAGGCTTAATATAAAGGGAATGAAAACCTTTTCTTTCATGAATGAGGAGGAAATATAAAATAATAACTAAGTTTATGGTATCTAGTGAATGGATTCAACAGAGAAAGAGGTGTTTGAAAGTGAAATGTAAGAGCATATGTATCTACAGATATAAGATAATTCTTGATAGTGTAGTTATGATAAGGGACATAAGGGGGTATGAAGACCAAAGATAAGAATAGTATTTATAATATTAATTCCACTTGAAGGGGTTCAATAGGTTAAAGAGTGAAATCAAACTCTTCCTAATTAGGTCGGGTTAAAGAAGGGTCTCATCAGTGTATTCAACTAGATCCCTAGATTTGTATATTCCCACTAGAGTAGGATCAAAGGGGGTGAGTTATTCTCATAGATAAATTCCATAGTCAATCAGGTATATTGGATTAAGAGAGTGTACTCACCCTTCATCCCTATTACATTAAATTGAAGCAATAAAAATGAATGTATCAATAGTGGAGAGAATAATCTCTTAAAGATCAGCTTCAGTAATAGTAACTTGAGAAAAAAATCATTTGTGAGGAACATAAAACTTATTTATATACGTCACCATATGATGATTTTTCTGTTCATGTAGGTGCCCTATAACTGATTATAGAATTAGATAAGGTGAAAAAACATCAAATACTATGGGAAGTGAGTTATGATACTCATAAAAGAATCAGTCGTTTGAATCCAAATGATAGGGAAAGCCAGACTAAATATACTTCTCAACTATCCTAATAGGTACAAGGAGTATTTACACTCGACAAGAGGACTCAAAGTGACCCCTATGGTATGGATAAGATCCTCTCATAGCCTGGAAAACAACTGAATATCTATCTTTAGTAGGTTTCTATTATTTCAAACCTTAGGATAGGAGTTCCCAATAATTTGACTATGAGATGGCCTCTGTCAGCCTTACCAGCTATATGAGATGAGCATCCAAACTGATTCAATATTTTTTCCCCTCAGCTATCTCTTTAAATATACATTTAGCAGTGAAATCAAGGATTTAATTAAATTATAAAACTAAAATGTGGTATCCATAGATACCAACCAAACATGTTATTCAGGGCAGGTAGGTAAGTAAGATGTGGATTTAGGGAGTCTTTAATTATTAGACTTCTTATTATTATTCATTGTTTAGGTACTCCCAATAACCAATACTACCCACTCTATAGAGGGGTCTCCCTACACACCCTATTATAATTTTAACTCTCTTATTATTCAACCTTCAATCTTAGAAATAGAAATCTTCTTAAATCTGAAATCTAAATCATATCTACCAATCAACCCTCATGCAGAACCACAACTATAGCCTACACAAGAGGCTACGCTTTCCACCTTCAAATAAAGAACCAATTAACTCATACAAAATAATTTTATGGAGATATAATGATATATCATAGATGAGAAAATGTATTATAAACATAATCAAGGAATAAAACAAGATTCCCACATAGAAACCCAAGGGAAAGAGTTTTCATTGATCAAACTACTTGAAAAAGAGGTTTCAGCTTCAACGTTCAATGAAATTAATGATCGTGAAGCAAAAATACAAGATGGAAGAGGTTATTTAGACCTAAAACCATATAATTGGTGTTTTGGAAAGTTGCCTTTCCATTATGATAATGTATCTAGGATCATAACAAATAGAGAATCAAATTATTTTTGATGGAGAATATACTAAGGGCATATTAGATCATTTTCCTAGTATTATGATCCACTCTTTCTATATTTCTTTATACCACCTATAACATGATAAAAAGTCTGAAATAAAATATTAATAGTTACATCCAATCATTTATAAGTAAGTATTACACTATTAATCGATACATGGATGAATTTTTAGATGACGCATTCCTTTTTCTTCCTATAAGATTTCTAACTAAAGCCTATATACTAATTACCAATATACAAATTTAAGGGAAGGATACAAAGGAATGGATTCTTACCATACAAAATCTTTGGATCAATGTTTCATCGACCACCCTTATTCTTGATTACATCCTAGTAGGGAACTCTGGAGAAAAATTTGAACAAGATCGGCCTTGTCCACCCTTTCTAATAAGTATCCCACTCTTCCCTAGAGTAGACAAGAAAACTCGATAACTCTTCCCTCATGATGGAATCATACTATCCCAATTCGTAAGCAAAAACATTCCCAATCCAGCATAGCCATATAATTTTCCTTAACCAAGCCTATATAATTGGGTCTTCATCCAAGAACCATTTTTCACTTTCTAATTTCATCACCAACTGGTCAGGTGATCAGTGTATCATAGTCTCTAAGTGATGTGAAATTTTCATCCAAAAATGGTTTATAAACCCCAAGAAACTTCGGCACCAACTCAATTAGCATCTCTATCTTAAAACCATCAAAATTTGACAAGATTCGTACTAGTTCTAGCCCAATAATTATTTACCTAAAAAACAGTCACTCACACCTTTCTCTCTCACACCAAACCTATTTTTAATCCCTAGAAACCCTAGTGTGTGTACCATCATGCCTTTGATCTAATCATCAGATTCTACCCCCAACTGGTGGAAAAGTTCTTCCAATTTTTCTCTGTTTTCTTTTCAAACTGATATAGCTAACAACCACCCTCAAATAAGTATGACAATACAACCAGAAAGGCTTATGTTTGTCATTTATTCTTCTTATCTAGATCATTTCGCACTGATCTCATGTAAACTGAACTGGTGTGAATCCCTTGTCATATTTCTTTTTTCTTATTGTTCTTTCTAAAATTACATAACTATATTAGAGATGTATCCAATCTCATTCCATTTTCTTCCAATACTTTACTAGTAAGATATAAAGAAATCCTCAACTTTCTATTTGATAGCTATGGAGACCAAAAAATAATTGGCCCATGGTGCAGTAATAATCACGAGATAAAAATAAAGTGAAAAATACAGAAATAAATGGACACTAGATATAACATGGAAAAACTCCCAAAATGAAAGGTGTAAAAAACCACAGAAAATAGAAAGACCTGACTATGGGTAAAAAATGGGTACACACTCACTCACTATTACAAGGAGAAAAATCTTATATAATCTCTCTTGAATAAATGGGAAACAACCTCACAAATACTTCTCAAAGGGATCGTTGGTGAGAAGACCAATGAAGATGATGATGAGATACTAAAACTAATTAGAGAGTACCCTTCATATAGGCTTCCTCTCCCCCTTCATTACTTTCTCTGATGCAGTTTCGTAGGTGGGGTTGGACACCCACCTCATTAGCTACCACCATCCACACTCACCTTCCATGACAAATCAATGGGGTTCCCACCATCCTTGAATAAATAATTATCTACATATCTCCCACATAGATATTTCATGGAGAAACAATCTCGTATATACACATCCTTTCCATCTTCCAAACATGTTTCTCATGAATTTTCAAGGCCTCTTGAGGGTCTATACCATCTGAACATATCAGATTCAACCTCCTTTGTCTAGAAATATTTTATATTTTCTTTAGTGTAAATTTTCTACATGTCCACACATCCTTCTTCTACCACATATTGAACCAAGTGATATTGTACACCAATGTGATTTTTTCTTGGAATGAAAATATGGATTTCTTTCAATGTGAAAGGTGCTCTGACTATCAAAAAATAATGAAATATTTTTCAGTCTGTGTCTGAGGTCCTCCAAAAAATTTCTCATCCGAATTTCCTATTTACAAGATTATGTAGCTTCCATGTACTCTGCCGCTATCATGGATAAATACATAATTGTCTGTAACTTTGAAATCTAGCTGACAATTCATCCTGTAAGAGTAAACACATAACCTGTAGTGAAATTCCTCTGGTTATAATCACCTAAAAATCTAAATCAGTATAGCCTCTGATAGTTCTATTTGATCCTCTGAGACATAATATAGCATTTGAGGTCTCCTTGATATATCTTATGATCCTCTTCACTGTGATCCAATGCTCCCACAATGGATTTTCCATGTACCTACTAACTGGTCCCACTACATGTGGAATGTCTAGTATTGCACAACCCATAGAGAACATCAGACTACCCACTATTGATGCATATGGTACGCAAGACATCTTTGTCTTCTCTAATTCACTACTAGGACTCATCATAGAGGATAACATGAAATTAATAGGAAGTGGGGTAGAGATTAGGTTACAGTCCTATATGTTGATGTGTTTTAATACTTTCTTTAAATAATTCTTATGTGATACCCAAATATTCCCATTATTTCTATCTCAGTAAATATACATCCCTAGAAAAAACAATCTAGTCTCAAGACCTTTATATGAGACTCCCTATCCAATTATGCCTTCATCTCCTAGATCTAATCATTATTGGGGCCTACAACCAACATGTCATCCACATACAATAGAACAATTAGGAAATAATTACCATACAAACCTATGAAATATGTATAGGGGTCTAAATGAAGTTTTTTTATCCAAGGATCAAAATATAGGAATCAAAACTCTTTTACGAAAACCTCAGTGCCTTCTTTAGACCATACAATGAATTGTCCAACCTATAAACCAAGTTTTGTTTCCCTTCATCTAAAAAATATTATTTTTGGATCATATAGATATCTTCATCAAGATCACCATGGAGAACAACAGTATTCACATCAAGATACTCTATATAAACTATATTTAGCACACATCACTAGAACTATCCAAACAGTCCTCAGTCTAACAATAGGAGGAAATATTTCATTAAAATAAATACCTTCCTTCTGATCATACCCTCTGACCACCATTATTGAATGATATCTTTCCACATATTACTTTCCATACCACTTGATCTTATAGACCCATTTTTTGATAGCATTCCTTCCATGAGGTAATAAAATAAGATATCATGTCTTGTTCTTGTATAGGGATTCAAGTTTCTCCTGCATCACCACCATCCATGAGGATACATATGGACTCTTGTTCACCTAAATAAAAGAATATGTCTCTATATCCTCCATCAATAAGAAGTATGAAATATTACTCCCAGTGATATATTCTGAGTTCCATATTTGTTCTCTTTTCTCATGAGTTTACTGTCGTAGTCCAGACTCAACCAGTACTTGATCTTCATGCTCTGGTAATCCATTACAGGAAACTAATTCTTCCTCGGATTTGTATTATACTTCGACTATTGTAGTTTATATATTCTTCTTCTCTAAGACTTGATTAGTCATCATTTGAACCTTTTCATCTACAAAAATGAAAACTATTCTCATGATAAGTTTGTGGGAATTGGGGTTCCACAAAAGATACCCCTTCACACCATCAACATACCCCAAGAAGATAAATTTCTTGGATCTTGAATTCAAATTCAATATTTAGTAGTCATTAAATATTGCATATGTAGGACTTCCAAAATTATGTAACAATGAATATTCAATAGGGTTACCAGTCCACATCTCCCTCGGTGTCTTCAGGTCAATCGTCGTTAATGGATACTATTTGATCATATAATAGGCGGTATTCACTGCTTCTACTTTTTTTTTGAAATTCCTATAGTCTTCAACATTTCCCATGTTATATTCAATAGGGTTACATTCATCTACAATACTAATCCATTCTGTTGAGGAGTGTATTCCACTATGAACTATCACTTGATTCCTTCCTATTGAAAAAATGTATCAATGTTCTCTCTTTTATATTCTCTACCATTATTAGTCCATATACACTTGATCTTATTTCAATATTATTGTTCCTTCCACACTTTGAGTGTTTTGAAGACCTCAAAAACGTCTAATTTCCTATTTATTGGGTATACCAGACATATTATAAAATAATCATTAATGAATGTTACAAAATACCTTACTAAACATAGTGATTTCATCCCAAGGATATAATCGGTTCTTTCCAAATGTCAGAATGGATCAAATCTAAGATCTCATTACTTTATGTTGTTGATGTATCATACTTTAACCTGTGTTGTTTTCTCAAAAAAATGCTCAAAAAATGGAAAGGATACCTTTTTAATCCCAGACATCAAATTGTGATCCATAAGAATCTTTAGGCCTTGTTCTAACATGTGACCAAGCTTCTGATTCCATAATGTTGTCAACACTTTCATCGAGGTAGTTGATGTGAAAACTATCTCTTCATTCTATTATGTTTCACCCATATGCATGTAAAGGTTCTTCAAGATATTTTCTTCCTTAATCATCATAATATTTCCCTTCATAATTCTAATCACTCCATTCTTGGTGCACGTATTGCATCCAATTCAATCAAATTTTCCCATATACAATATGTTCTTCTTCAGGCCCTTCACATGGCGTACTCCTTGGATTGTTTGAAAAATACCATCTCGCATATTCAGTTTGATGGTACTAAATCCAATGATCTTCAGGGTGTGATCATTCCCCATGTACACAAGTCCTTCTGAGATATTTTCATACTATTAAACCATTCCCATTGAGATGTCAAGTTTCATGTTTCCCTTGAGTTGATTGTCTAACCATTGTTGTGATGCTTCCTGGTTCTAGTAGTCATCACTGCTTCACAGACAAGAATGTATTAATTTCCATAAGTACACTCCACATTCCCCTAATATCTATTTTCACTACTCTTCATATTCCAACAATCCTTCTTAATATTCCCCTTCTGGCCACAATTGAAACATGTGACATTATTCTTCTTACTCTTTTATTTGGAACTGTTATGATATGGGCTCCCACTGGAACCATGTTCCATCATCCTTCCCCTCTCCATTGAAAGAGACTCTTCTTGGTATGAAGTTTCCTATTTATCCTCTATCTTCTTGCACCGATTTTATTCGTAAAGAAATACAATTGAAACATCATTTAAGTGAAACATATCTATTAAGATATTGTTGGTGAAGTTGATAATGATTTGGTCATACAAATCTGGAAAAATATAGAGAAATATCTTTGAATGTTCACTGCCCACAATTTTGTAGCCCAACATCATGTGCTTATTTAACACGGTATTGAGTTTTTTGATATGGTTGTTCAATGATTATAACTCTTCCATTCAGAGTGTTTACAATTTTATCATTAGTAAAATTTTGTTTTGTTGTGACTTGGCCGCATGTAGCTTCATCAAAGTATCACATATTTATTTCATCATCATCTTCTTCACAATTCTCAACGTGACACTATCTACCAATGAAAATGGATATTGGTAATATCATTCCCATCCATGTTTTTATATTTCTCCTTTTTCACACTTGTCATCTTTTTGAAAATTTCTAGAAGGAAATTATCATTCAGCATCACTGCCCACATCTTCATTTTCCAAAAAAATATCTTATTGAATTTTATGATCTTGAATTTCACCTCCATATGGACACACCATAATTCCATAACCTCCTTTAGATCACACTAGTGTCTTTAATGATCTCAATAAATTTTTTCTGATGTGAAAGATCAACTAGAGTCACAATCATAGAGCATACTAAAATATATAATAATTATTAATACCTAAAAATGTGAAAAACAATAGGCCAGAACCTTTCTTTGATACCACTTGTTGAAAAAAAGTAATTATCCCATCGTACAACAATAATCATGTGATAAAAATAAATTTAAAATGCTGAAAAAAATGGACACCAAATTTAAAGTGGAAAAACTCGCAAAATAAAAGGGTTAAAAAACCACAGGCAAATAAAAGGATCTCAATATGAGAAAAAATGGGTATGCATTCCCTCACTATTACAAGGAGAAAACTCTCATATAATCTCTATTGAATAAAGGTGAATCAACCACACAAATACCACTCAAGGGGACCATCAATGAGAAGATCGATGAATATGCTGATGAGATACTAAAACCGATGGGAGGGAGCGCTTTATATAGGTTGTATCTCCCCCTTCCTTCCTTTATCTTCTATAACCCAGTAGGTGGGGTTGGACACCCACCTCATCAACAACCACCATATTCTCACCTCCCTTGAGAAATCAAGGGGGTTGAAACCATCCAGGAATAAACAATTGCTGACAACATCTTTTATTTGTTGCATGATCACACACAACCCATCACCATTGGAAATCACCACCTTTTTGTCATCCTTATTGCTCCCCACAATTTGTATTAAATTCATGAGAATGAAACTAATTTCATTCACCTTTAAATGAGCCAAAAAGAAGTTTGTTTTACCATCTTACAATTGACTCTATACCTATTATTTTAGTTTGGTAAATTCTTGTGTGTACCTCCTACACTTTAATCTCACCTACCCATAGTCTTTCTAGATACAAGTCCAAATGTGTACTAAGGTAGTTAGTTCATATAGATAATATCTCTTGTATGACCTTTATATTTTAAATTTTTTTCTTAACAATCGAATCCATCCCTAAATAGTTTAAGAGTAACAGAAAGAGTAAGAAGGGAATGGGTAAGAAGTTGAAGGTAAATGACACTAGCTAACCACTCTAAATTTAAATGAAAATTTATCTATTATTATATATAAGATATAAATAAAACTTAAAATAGTATATCAGTCAATAAATGAGTAAGGTTGGAATCTACCTAAATATTAGTCAATATGTTCCAAGGATTTGATTGTCAACACATCCCTTTTGATCATTGTGCACCATTTCATAGCATGGATCGATGATCATAAATAAAGTATTGAACTGAGATCACGACATGTCGAGATACTAGGAGAAAGAAAATACATAAAATAATATATTTAGTGGTGAATTTTAAAAAATTATAGATGGACTAAGAAACCACACACCTGGGGTCAGTAGGTCTACATGATCTATGAGGGATGTGGTGGGTTTAAAATCAATTAGAAAAGTATAATCCTATGATTCAGATTTTATTTGATTACTATCTTCTGAACCAAGATTTATTCTACAACTACTAATGGTAATGGATGGTTCCAATATTTTTTTATAATAAAAGTTAGTTCACATTTGGAAAATATGAATAAATACTTCTCTTAAAACATAGGATTCCACATAGAAGTGGTATGCTCTATCTTTGATAGAAATTGATCACCCCTTCTGTGGGAATTAAATAATGAGTAACTTGTAGTGTATTAAGTCTTTCTATGTGCTATAATGATGTAGTTTAGTTATTTAGTGTTCTATACATATTTTTACCATACTATAAATCCCTATAATTTACTAGTGTATACATTAACCACTTTATACCTCACTAGTGTAGTTAGTCATAATGCTCCACTTCTATTAGTGTAGTCAGTCCTTCATTTTGATTTTAGTTTCACATATTAGGGCCAAGTGGTAAAGTCACTACCCACTTTCTGGTGGGCGTAAATACAATTCAATATCCTTATATAGTTTCAAATCAAGATGAATTTTCTTCTTTAAATAAGTAATTTTTATTCTTGTGAATGATCGGGATTCATCCTTTTAGCGATTAAGTAGAGCTGTATTGGTGAAAACATTGGTGGCAGGGTGGGTACACCACCCAATCATTCATTTAGAAACGAATGAATGTGGGAGAGTAAATAGTATAGGAAATGACCTTTTTAAGATAATAGAGATGATCTTTCAAGATTCAAAGAGCTATAGTGAAAAATGTTCCAATCGAAAAATGGGAATCACTATTCCATTCCCATAGCCCTCCAAAAAAAGCAGGAAACCATAGTGCATGATTAGTTATGATCTTTCTCATACTACTGCTTCCTTTAGTATCTGATTCTGACTACTTTCCTTTCCAACTATGAATTTCAACTTGACTATTAGCACTAATGATATTACTTCTGACCTGACTTCCCATTCTGACTAATTCTTTCAGAAAACTAGTATTAAAGAATCTTACTTCCCTTCAATCTTAAGAAATAATCCATAAGATGAAAGCTATTGTATTCATAAGAAAGAGAGATCTTTGAAGAATGAAATAAAGAGTAAAGAACTCACACATTAGGTAATATTTACTCAAGATCTCAGTTTATGTAGCATCGAGTTCCCCTTCAATAACAAGCAAGAAACACGTGACAACTCTATAACCATTATGTATGAATAAGAAACTAGGTTCACTTAATTAACATACTACCTAAATTAGGAACATGATACAATTTGTAACTTTATGTTTTAAGCATTTATCCTCAGTGTAGAATAGAAGAATCAACTATTCACACCCTTAAAAAAAGTTTGGAACCCTGAATCATCAAGTTATATCCTACTTCTGTATCATACTCTCTCAAAATGATGTGTTCCCACTTGTATATCTGATAGTTCTTCTTTAAAATTTTCTATCTTCCATTAAATTGAGATGTAACTGATTCCTAATGAATAAAAGAAATTATTTCTATATGAAAACTCTTACTGGAAGTAAAGACATACTTTTATAGGTAGCCTGGTTAAACAACTTGTAAAAAGGGACTTCCTCTCATACAAGAAAATAAGAGACATTATCTCAAATTATCATGTGAAGAACCCCCTTGTTACATTTTGAAAAATAAATAATTGAAAATTTGGGAACTAATAAGGGTATCACCAAGTTTTGAGATCCTGGTTTTCAAACAAGATAAGATTTACACCCTAATCCAAGTAGTTGATTCGATGTTGAAGTCTCCAAAGGTCACCAATAGGTACAGCTTTTAGGAAATGAAACTAAAGGTTTTCCCTTTAAGAAGTAATTATAGTCCTTGATTTAAGAAATAATCTCAAGATAACCCATTTCATTTCAATTATTCTATCATAGTAGGAACTACTTAATGAAATAAGAGATTCAATATTGATGTCTCCTAGCCATCCTTGTTACACCTCTCATATTTCACTCACTTGTTGTTAGACATTTGGTTTAGTGTTGAACTAGCTCATAATAATAGGATCGATTATATTTTCTTCTCAATCAGTGGTACAAAGTCTGGTGATGGATGGAAATAAGTCAATTTACCTATGAACTGTATTTATTCGATCACACTTTATACTGGAAAGTATTCAACTATTGAGTAATAAGGGGCTATAGAATTATTGAGGGGCTGACCATTTACCCCCAGTTTTCTATGTTTGTTCATTCAAGATAGGGGTTGATCTTTGACCATATTTCAAAGTTAAAAATAATTGACTAGAATAAGTGACTGAGTGACCCAATTCCTTAGTATAACAAGTTCATTTCTTTTTTGTATCTAATGAGGTGTCATTAGATAGCTTTCAATGTAACAATCCATAGGTGGGGCTACTTATGGCCAGCCTTGCAATCATTGGTGAACTTCATGTAAAGTGATTGAGTGGGCTAAGGCCTACCAAGATAGGTGTCTTAATGAGAAAATATACTTTGAGTCTACATCATTCTATGTAACGTTCAATTGATTAAGGATCGCTTCATCACCATGATTGTTAGATTCCTACTAGTTTTTACTGAACAGTTATGCATCCTTGAGTTGGCATATTTCCATAGTCTTTCATTATGTCTAGAGAGTACTTGTTACTCTAATATATTTATCTTTGTTTCTATTTTTCACATAATAGGTCCTACTTTCATTTTGAAAAAGTGTATTTTATGTATCCCTCAATCTAGAATAGAGTACTTATACTCATTTACTTGTGGATATTTCTAGTTTGTTTTTTACCTAGTGGTTCTTTCTTCCATTGGATTATATATATTATTAACCTACCACTGTAAGGTAACAATATGACTACAAGACCTTCTAGTTTACTTTTGTGAGGGATTCAATCTATGATTCTTTATTTTATGTTAATCTATTTCTAGATTTTTTTTCTTTGAGTTCAACTTTTTTGAATGGTTTAATGAGAGAGTACTCGGGTTTTTTTGGTTTGGATCACCCCTACCAAGAGTGGACATTATCCAATGACTATAATAGATGTAGATTCTTAATGTTAGTGAAAAATCCTAAAAAAACCCTTACTGGACTAGGTATCTCATCCCTAAGCTGATGGGAAATACATTCTTTTCTCTGTTTTTTGAATCTCACATGCACCTTCTGTTATCTATACTGTTCTAGTTATAAGTATTTTGTTAGGGTCCTAAACCTTCATTTTGTATTGTTTATAGATGAACCTAATGCTTTCCTGTCTCAGTGGCTGGTGTAGAACTAGTTTCCTATGGGGAGGAGGAGTATCGATAACCGCTTGGTGAAGGATCGAAAGCCGCTTATGACTTATTCCTTCCATAAATTTTGTTTAAAATATTATTCCTTATTGAAATTTATTACATTCATAAATGAACTAGGATCCTTAATATCTCTTGTATTCATCTTATTATTTCCCCTTGTAGGTTAATCATGTCGTTCCCAGCATCATCCTACCAAAACAAAATTAATGGGTTCATCACAAAATAAATCATAGGCTAAGCGACTCACCCGAGACAGGCATCAAAAAAATAAGGGGTGTTTTTATGTGATTTCTGGTTTTTTTAAAATGGTTAGGTCAATTTTTTTAAAAATAATGTGTTTGAAAGGATGAAGTCCCACTGTCACCATTCGACTTAACCAAAGGAAATAGTGGTACTGCCACCTATCAGGAAAAAATATATTTATACATGTTTTTATATTTATTAATATATTGGTTTGTATATTAGGATTTATATGCATATTGTAAGAAATCACTTATATAGTATTTTATTATTCATTTTGTTTAGATAAATACTAATTTTTTTATCATTATTGTATAACTATAATATTATTATTCTTTATAAATATATACTTTATGATGACATGTCTTATGTTTTTTCCACACTTTATGATGTCTTATGTTTACCATGCTCTTATGATATTTGAATCTAATGCCACGTTTTTAATTGATACTTCATAATCATTCTTTTTTTATTTCCATTATATTACTATGAACTCTCATAATACATTATCTAATTTTATCTTGTGACATCCTTAGTGGGATTTATGCCTCGTCCTTTCTTTTATGTATGTCTATAAGATATTCCATGTAGTAAGAGTAAGTTGAGGTCTAAGAGAAAGTATGGATATAGGAATAAAATTTTGTGTTATTGTTTTTATCATGTACCAAATTCCCAAAGATGTTGGAACTCTATATTTTTGGGAGTATTATATATATTTTTATGATAAATATAATTCAATAATATTTAAATGATGTATAGGTCATTATAATAAATATTTGAAAAGAATTTATCATTGAAAAAGATGAAAATATCTTTTCGTAGTCAATACCATTAATTTTTTGTAACATTATCCACCAGGTATTATTTATAGGTAGACACCCTACTATCCATATTATTTTTCTTGTGAAAACCCCACTTAAACCCTATGGGTCTCTCTCCTTCATGTGCATCCACCATGTTCCAAACATGGTTTATGTACATGGAGTCCATTTTATATTCAATGGATTGTAACCATTTCTTAGAATTATAACTCTCAATGTACTCTCAATATGATGTAGGTTTATTATCTATGAACATTACTTCATCATAATTTTCTATAATAAATTAATACATCTCAGGATGCTGATGAATCCTACTAGATAATTGAGGTTATTGTGTAACTTGAATTATTTCTCCTTCAATCACTCTTTATAGAACTGACTCAACTTCAATATCAGGAGAACTTTTTTTTGGTTCTTAACATATCTAATATCATCTTTCATCCCACTAGATCCTCGATTAATATATTCATTCTCAAGGAATATACTAGTTTCAGCTACAAATACTTTTTGTTTTGATAGATTTTAGAAATAATATCCCATAGTTTCCTTGAGATAGAAATAAATAACCATTTAACTAATTTAGGGTTATGTTTTTTAGAAACCAATTTTCATATGAGTGATTCATAGCCCCAAATATTAATAAAAGATATTTTGGGACATTTACATGTGAATATATTATATAGTGTCTTTATGACCACATTAGATAGAAAATAGTTCAGTAGAAATGAAACTATTTTTATAGTATACCCCCATAATAAAATAATAAGATCACACTAACTCATCATTTATTGAACCAAGTATAATCAATAATGATTAATTATCTTAGACATGCTATTTAACTATGGTTTAACATGAAGAGTGAGTTGTGAAAAAATTCCCAAATCTCTCATATGGTCAGTGAATTCCTATATCATGTATTCAACGTCTTGATTTGATCAGTGAATCAAAATAACTTTTCCCAATTGATTATGTAATTAATTCTAAAAAACTTTGAAATTTTCATAAGATTCATACATGTTCCTAATTATAAATACATAAACATACCAACTGACTTCATTAATAATGGTTATGAAGTACCCAATCCAACACTTCAAAATTCATGAATGAGTACAGTCAATATCTATAGGGAGATTCCATCCCACATGGTGGTCTAAAAATGGTATGCCTGAATCGAGATTGTCATTATCTATGATAGGGTAGAGTATAATGATTTAGAGAGGTATGATCCTTAAGCACTAGAACATAAACCATTTCATGATCCACCTATGTGTTTGTGGGAGGAGGTGTCAACTGGATGTTGTACTATGCACTTGATCCTACTCCCACTAGTGTCGTAGAAGGACCTGTCATTGTCGCCTGGGGGAACCATATAGGTTGTGAAGGATTAAGACCCCAAGTTGAAAAAATCTATAAATATCATGTCAAGAGAGATGGATACTATGCCACCTGATGCGCATCCATGATCGTATGATGCTAGACTACTAGAGGGAAAACCTCTTCTTGTGAAACAGATGAGGCCTCACGTGTAGTATGGCACGGTCTATATCATCATCATCATGGCTCCTCAGCATCAACAACTAATAGAGGAGGTTTCTGAGTAGTAACTGATAATCCCTAGGTAGGAACTACCACTCTCTGGGGTGGACTATCGAAGATTCTCTCATAAATATCATGATAAGATAGCCTCAGTGCCAGTGGTGTGTGACGGATCGCTGCCAGGATAGATACCCCGACCACTATATTACTCATACAAATAAGCCGTGATGAATGAGTATTCTGTAAATATATTCAAAATGAATTATAAAATAGTTTAATAAAAAATAATGGAAATTTATTGGCTTACCAAATCATGAATCCATCTACTATGTCAGGTAAGATACTGTATATACATTAGACTATACCATGGATCAAACTCAACCTAGTTTGAAAGATAGAATCACATCATAGGTACACCCTGGATATGAAGCGCTGCTTATCTTCCCTAGATATCGAGAAACAATTCATGTTGTCAGTGCCAATCCTCTTCCTACCTCCCAATCAGCTTCAAGTCATGAAGCTCGTGTGTCTATCTCAGTAGAAATGGAATCAGCTAAACAAAACCAAATAGCGCATTAATCTATTAGACTGCTACTACTCAATACTATGAAGGTGAATGAGTGTCACTACAACCATAACATCATGAATTAAAATAGTGCATTATTCTTGAAAATGATGCAATAAAGCCCAATATGGAATCCATGAAATCTAAAATGACATGTGATATTAGTAAAAAATGTTCCTTAATAAAAACCAAAATTAATGTTATTATTAAATTTTTCTGACATTGATAGATTTTATATAATTAACTCATCAGGTAGGAGACTATCCAACTTGAGATAATATTCACCCAAATGGTGTGTCATAATGATCTTGATGTCATGTTTCTGAGTCCACCTATAAAATACAACATCAAAAGTGATAAATAATAAGAAATTAAATTCAGTAACTCCGACCAGAATCAGAAACCAATAGAAATGAGTGATCATACCAGCATCCACGTGGGGAATCATATATAACCTCTATAGGTAGTAGCTAACTAGTAAGCTAAGGGAAGAGTAAGGGATGTGCACTCATTCCCACATCCAAAGAATGATGATTCATCCCTTGATATTTGTGTTATCTCTATGGCATGCCATGCGTAATTCTCTATATGTGTAATCCATACAGGCATATCCCTAGCTATATTTCCAAGACCAATAAAATTCCTCTAGTAGCCCTAAATACATCATGTAAACATGAATACCAGAGTGATCAGTGCACAAGGTCCCTCTATTGATCCATAATATATATACACATGCAAGACACATGATAGTATGCTTGTTAGCATCATCAGGTAAATGTTGAAAGTTCCTCTCAAACCAATTCATGGTTATCAACCTACCACCTATGGCCCTAGGGTCATCCAAAATATCAATGCCTAGAAATATCTAAACAAGGTCATGCTAGTAAGCATGGTTGGTTCCAATAACAACTTCCCCTTAGATAGGAAGACCGAGAAGGACTGCCACATCCTCAAGGGGGATGGTCATCTCTCCCTCAGGTGAATGGAATTTTTGTGTCTCTGATCTCAACCTCTCTAAGAGGGAAGAAAAAAAGTGATGGTCAAAAAATGTTAAATTAGATACTGCAACACCATAGAATCCATCACACTGTAGGTATAGTATAATGGTGGGTGGAGGTAGTGTGTGAAGAAAATTGTGCCCTCAATGCACCCTGATCTGTCGAACCTCACCACCCTATAGAATGGCTTATGAAACATGCCTAACCTTCTTAGTGATTAGTTTAGTATCCTCTATATGCATGTAAAAAATAAAATGAGTCATAAGTGTAAAATGTAAATATAAATTTATGGTCTGCAGAATGTTATGACTTGTACAATGTAAGACATTCCATGCTTATTCACATTGTTTTATGAAGTTATTTTTTTCCAAAATAAAAGGGAATGTCTTCATGTTTCTTAAAGAATATTTATAAACTATTTTTGAGATATGTTTTCACCTAAAAAATGGTGTTTTGTATGATATGGATTTATATATTTATATATATAAATTTTTTGTCTTTGTTATATAAACTTTTATTACAAAATGGGGTGATTTTTAATTTATTTATCATTTCCCACATGATGGTATGTTTCATGATTATTTTCTCACATGATTGATTTATGGTTTGGACATGGACATATTGATTATGTGTTAATTTCACATCAAATTCCATTTTCATTTTCCTTTTAATGTAAATATGAAAGTATTATTGTTATTTTATAGTAAAAGTATTTGGTGATGTGAGACAATTATAAAAAATGAAGGTTCTTATATTAACACCATATAATTGACAATATTTGAAGATCACAAAAGAGAAAATACATCATTATGGATGAGAGTGTGAACTCAATCTAGTAATGTTAGGGTATCATTTCATGTTATGAGGTTCTTGATGATATATGGGGCATATCAAACTTTTCCATTGTTTTTTAGGCCAATCCATCTCATTCTAAATCTTTTTAGACTTTAGTCTCTCTTGTTTACCAAAACTGTTGATGTCAGGTATCACTATTTGTTGGCCATCGGACATTGGGAAATATCAAAACTCCATAATAGGCATCTGTGGTGCAGCATAATAGTTTCAATGGTGTCTAAATGGTACATTGGATCAATGTATGCTTCCCATGATATGTTCATATTGGCACATGTTGTGATGGCATGTGTGCATGGAAACTATAAGGCCTATAAGTTTCCACATTGACATTTCCTCGATTCCGGTTAAACCACCATTTTCTCACCTATGTAATTTGTGATGCGGTTTGAATACTCTTGAACTTCAAAGTCAGAGTCTTATCAATGAAAAAGGTTGACATGATAACCAGAAGCTTTGTCAATGTTATTTTCAATCTCTCATTGAAAGTGTCTTCCATACCTTATCCCCTTCTAAATTCCATCTATGTTTACTTTTTGTCCATAAACTAAGTAATTCACACATCGATAAAATAAATCCTGAACTAGGGAAGTTATAAGTATCTTCCGAAGTCCCTTGAAGACACCATTGATGAACTCCATAATGTTTGTTTTCATGTATCATTACCTCTTTCCCACACCATATTCTAGTGTCCATTTTTCTTTTGGAATCTTCATCATATAATCATACACTTCTTGACTAGCCTTGAGGATTTGTTTGAAACATGCTTCAAACCAGCATTGATCTAGATCATATGAGACACATAAGTGATCATATTTCACATAAATTGATTTTATCATTATGTTAAAATAGTAAAAAATAACAAGGACATTACATACCAAGCCTCATGGTTTCCTTGTTCATAGGTTCATTATGGAATGTTTTTCTCACATTTCTGGATATGTTTCTGATGCAATACTGATGATGTGAATTTGGGGTTATCCATGTATCAGGGTCCACATTGATTGCCTCATTGATTTCCTGATGTCGATCAGATATCAAATAAACACCCCAAATTCTAGTGAAATGGTTGTTGATGCATGCCAAAAACCAACTCCATGATTCGTAGTTTTCCTTCTCTACAATGAAAAAGGCAAGAAGAATAGGTGAACAATATCTATCTTGAGTTTCTGCAATAAAAAATAAGCCCTTATATTTTCTATATAGAAATATTCCATCAATATTTATGAATTGTTTTCTGAAACGTAATGTGGATATATAGTGGATAAATTCCCAGAAAAACTGATGAAATTGAACATGAGATGGATCAAGTTAGTTATCTTGAGAGACATGTTTTTTTGTACGAAGATGGAATAAAACATATTTGTTGTGTCTTAGTATGGCTAGAAATTGTGGCAACACCCGATACAAGTCATCTCAATCACCATAGACCTTCACAATTTCCCTTTGTTTTACTATCCAATCCTTATTATAGGAAATATTATAATCAAAAGTCTATTGTATCCTCTCTTGCACAAGGGCTATAAGAACATCTTGTAATTTCCTAATCATATTGATAATAATGGATAACACAAATTAGGAATCCAATGTGGTATGATCTTGTGTCAGGTTTGGCTAAATTCAAGTCTGAGATGCCACAATCTTCGAGATTCTCCAGTCTCCAAATGAAATGTTTGGAATCTCCCTCAAGATGAATTTACAATCATCTCCATACTTTTCACACTGTATGAGGTATTTTTTATATCCTAATTCCAAAAATATATATCTATAGTTCCTTTATATTTTAAATTTCATTTCCATGTTTTTTAATTCATCTTTACATATAAAATCCCTTCTAATATATAAGGTTTTTTCCACCTCACTAAACCTTTCTGATATAACTCCAGGAAACTTAGTTGCAGGTGTGAGAACATTATAGTCAAATTCAGGCACATGTGTCATTTCTTCTGACCAAGATGCGAAGAGTGATGGATGATTTATTGGGGGTTGAGTATGTTATACAACTAATGGATTTCTAGAAATGTCCTCCCTAACTTCCATTTCTCCCTCTTCATTAGAAATATTGTCACCATCTATTCTATCATTATAAAAATACTCACCAAAAGTCATATTTACAAGTATATATGGGAGATCATCTAGGTTGTCCTATTCTGCATCATATGGAATTTCCTCAATTTTATAGGGAGGACCTTCATCAAACACACTTGTAAGTCATGTCTTCATACAATTGGATGTTTTTGTGGTAAAATAAAAACATCAACATATAACTGCATCATGGTACCATCTAAAAATTGGAAAAATGAATTTATTTCTCTGACCCACTGCACATCAGCAACCAATAGTCAAGCTAAATTTTATAGTGTAGTCGAGAATTGAAAATGTTTATAGGTTATAGACTTAATCTATTGATCGGGTCCTAGATTTAATAAACCACAAATTATTTCTTGAAGTTCACTTAGGGTTACACAATCAGTTTTACTAAACACTGTTGTTGGTTGTGTTCTATAAAAAGTTCCTTTCTCAGTTTAAATAACCTCCTCGTAGTAGTACACATAGGAAAACATGACTCACTACGCCAAAATTGTTTTTTGATCAAGATTCTGAGAGTGTAACTAATATTGACAATAATTTTTGACCATATAATATTTATTATACTAAAATTTTAGAAAATCTTTTTATACCCTAAAATATGGTACTAATTTTCATTATATAATTTTTTATTAGCATATAGGTCATAGAATGTTTTTGAAACCAAGGTAAAAAGGAGATAAAACACTAAATAATTTTATTTATCATTGGTAAAATGATAGTTATGATCATATAAAGTAAAATGGAGAAGTAAAAACATTAAATATATCATGAATTATTTACCACATTGAATAAATACCTTGACATTTTTCAATAGAACGTGGTTTGGATGAGATGATCCTAACCTCATAAGTGAGGTAAAATCTAGTGTATTTTCAGTTGTCAGCTTAATAAAATATTCTAAAGGGATGAACTTGACTTATGAATTTTCAAAATAATTAATCCTTATAATGAAATATCTTATATATTATCTTAGATTTCATTGGAAGGCTGAAAACTTTTGAAAATTCAAAATTTAATTAAATACCATTCGAAGATGTTATTAAGCTACCAATTAAAAATAAGCTAGATTTTACCATACATCAGAAGTGAGGCTCATCTCATCCAAACCATATTCTATTGAATAATTTCAAGGTATTTATTATATGTTTCAAAGAATTCAGGTGTTATTTATTGTGTTTGTTCTTATCCATTTCAATTTATATTATCATAAATTTCATTTTATCAATAATAAATAAAATGATTTGGTGTTTTCAATTATTTTTACCATGGTTTAAAAAAAATTCTATGTATACTATTGAAAATGAAGGTTGACTATATAATCATTATGATACTAAAATTTTAAAACATCTTCTTATATCCTAAACTATTATACTAATGTTTCTTAGTATATTTTTTAATCATCCTAAATGTATTTCAGTAGTTTATAAAGAAAATATGAATCATCTAATGAATATCCCCTGAGAATGTCAAACTGGTGTGCATAAAGACCCTTTTTTGTTTACCAGGTTACCCTGAGTTACTTCTAGGACACCTTTTCAGTGTTATTACTCCTAGTTATATCTATCCCAGAGCCACGTCTACTTGTTTTTATCCAGATAAGGATTTGATTGCTAAGATAACCACATAATCTTTATTCTACCAAATTTTTAGAACATTTTATTATATCCTAAAACATGGCACTAATAATTACTTAACCAATATTTAAACATTGTTTAATAATTTATTAATCATCATGTAATCATTCTTTAATCATCTCTTAATCATTCTTTAATCATACCTTAATCATTCTTTAATCATCCCTTAATCATTGCTTAATCATCACTTAATAATTCTTTAATAATTACTTAATTATTATTTAATAATTACTTAATAAATAGTTAACTATTACTAAATCAATAGTTAACTATTAATAAATCATTAGTTAATCATTACATAATAAATTTTTAATCATTACATTATCATAATTTAATCATAATATAATCAATACTTAATTATTAGATAATATTTACTATGTCATTATTTAAATATTCTATAATCATAAGTTATACATTACTTAATCCTTTATTAATTACGCCTTAATAAAAAGTTAAACATATTCTATTAATTAGTTAGCTATAATTAGATAATCATTATGTGCAATCATTTTTTAATCCTAATTTATTCATTAGTTAATCTATACTTAATCATTAATAATAATCACTATTATTTATAAACTATATATAAATAACTAAACTAATTAATAAATAATATATTTATAACTAACTAAAAATAATTCAATTAGATAAATAAATAACTTTTAATTAAATGAGAAAAATACCTCTACATGATGCTTCACAAAAAAACTGTGACTTCTTTTATATCATAGGATCTACCACACAGGAAAAAGGCTTCTTCTAGAGATAGAGGTTGTGGAATATAGAGAGATGACTAAAATCTGATGTGGGGAGAAGGGGGTCCCTTTTATAGGTATTTAAAATAAATGTGACTAGGGGAGGGCCTCCTTTCACCTTTACACTAGGTGAAAGGCGTTCACCCCTTCCACCTTTCTTTTCTCTATAGGTGGAATGGGGCCACCCCGCACACACCTTTACCATGTAATAAATTTGGGGTAAAGGTAGTGGGGACTTGAAAGGCACATGGCCCCCTACTGCCTTTCATACATAGTATTTTTTGAAAGAAAATTACCTAGACACATTTAAAAAAATCTAAAAACATTTAAAAACTCAGCTAATGGGATTTATCACAATTTGTTAAGTTTTTCTAATTTTTCTTTATCCAGTCAAAGAAACAAATTCACCAATGATAGTTCCATATTTTTACCCTAGTAAATCAATTTCAATATCTCATAAAAAGTTTACCTTGTTGATCCACTTTCATCTAAGATGTAGGTATAGTTATAAGTAGTGAGTGAAACTAGATTGTGTTAATAAAATGTAAATCAAGAGGGTTTTCTTTTTTATCATAGTCTAATTTTCCTAGCCTTTCCTTCTCTATGTTATTAGTTTAATTTCATTGTATAATGGAATAACCATGCATACCGATATTTCCCTTTTAGGATATAAGGTAAGCATTAATCAAAAAATATTGGATGATCTGGCCAAAGAAGGTGAGGGACCCTTAGAGGGTCCCATGGTTCAATTTTGTATGTAAAAGGAAACTTGTTTGAATTAGGATCGTTTCACCATGTATTTTTGAAAAGACATGAGATGAGAATTAGGGTTGGGTTTACTTTAAGGAACCATAATGTTTTCCCTTTTTCATAATGGGTCAGCGAGTAAGTAAATGGGAAAATAGTCATATTATGGTCCTAGATTTATATGTAGGGAATCTATTAGATGAAAGAAATCAATCTAGAAAAGAGTAGTTTGAAGGGAGGTCCAACAACCCAAGAATACAAGGAAAACAAAAATGGATTTCTCTCATCATGGAAGACTCTGGGATGAAAGGCCAATAAAGATTTGATATTGCCTATTTTGAAAAATAATCTTTTCTTATAGTGGATGATATGTAAATAGTGTGTGTGTAATATGACTTGAGATATGTCAATGGCACCGAAAATGTTTTGTGGATGAAATGATTTATCGGATATTAGAGTGAAGCATCAAGCATCATATCCTAAACAAAAGGGGCAAGGTATGATCATGTGGGGGGAACACCCAATCAAGGGGAGAAATATGTGGATGAAGAAATCTTATGTCGGCAATAGCCTGGAGCATGGTTTTTTTGGTTAGTAGCCAACCATGGATAGTGGAACATGACTATCACTAATGATGAAATTTTTCAAGGGTTGATGAACCAACCACAAACCAACCCTTGAACTACTATTAATTATTCATCTATAAAAATAGAAGAAACTATCATGTAATTGTAATGGTGTGTTTTGATCCTCTGAAGCTTTGATCTATAGATTAATAAAACAAAGTACTCCCTTCTCTTGTAGAAGTACAAAAACCTTTATAAACCATGTTAAATCTCTTGTGTTGATCCATTTTTCTTGTCTTTTTGTGTGTTTATCATCACCACAAATCTATGTTTCCCAAAAAAATTGGTATCAAAAGGATCAGGAATGAAACAACAACATTGCAGCAAAGTTTTTCAGTGACCTGAATATTGAATATGGTCAAAAAAATTGAGACCATATCTGTGAGGAGCTAGGAGAGATGATTCCAATGGTTCTAACAGCCTCAAAAATAGAGCTCAAATGAAGTCGGTATATCTGGTTAATGGTTGAGTCAAACCATGGGTGTTATAGTCCCCCATGCCAGAGAAGACAAAACTATTCACATCGATGGTGAATTTCAAAAAAAAATCTATCCACTATTCTAGTAACCCATTCCAGTGTCACCTCATCAGTCAATATTGGCCATTGAAACTTTTTTGGCTATATCTCAGCAAATCAGAGTCCATTTTCAGTCATCCATATGTTGATTCTAGCTATTTTGAACTTTCTGGACACATCCATCTTGTTAAATTTTCAAAATTATTACTAGATAAATGGTTGATAATTTTGGTAACATTATTAAACTTGAATCATTTAATTATACAATCTGGAAACACAAAATGGAGGATCTTTTATATATTAAAGATTTTTGGAAACCAATAGTAGAGATCGCTAAGCCCATTATAGTGAAAATAGGGGATTCATCAATAAGAGGTAAAATGAGTGATAAGACATCAACTAGTACCCTTCCAGTTGATGCAGAGTGTGTCATGCTCAATATAAAGTGTAATACCCAAATCATACAGTGGATTGACAAGTGAATCTTAGAAATTTTTTCCAATGAACATAATGATTCAATTCTATGGAGAAAATTGGAAAAGATGTTTTCAAGGACAACCATGAAAAACAAAGCAAACCTAATACGCTATCTTGTCAACCTGAAGTAAAACATACAGGACCAATATATCATACCACATGAGAAAGTAACAAGGTATTTTTGATCAGTTCAATTCCATGAAAATAATGATTGATAATGAGTTCTAAGAACTTTTTATGTGGATCTCTTTACCAAATATGTGGGACATGCTAATTGTGTCAGTTAGAAATTCTAATCCAGATGGAACTTTCACCATAGATATGGTGAAAGATATAATGTTTAATGGAGAATATCGAAGGAAATATGAGGGGCACACACCTGAATCAGAGACTCTTTTCACTAAAAGACAAGGGAAGAAAAAATGGAAGGGAAGAAGTAGAGGAAGATTACTTCATGACCAAAGTTTTTTGTGGAGTACATGATCAAAATCTTGATCAAGATATGACATGAAGTACTACCACTATGGAAATCCTAGACACTTCATTCGAGATTGTAGAAGTTTGAGGGTAGAGTAGAGAAATAAGGAAGTTAAGACACAAAATAATGATGTTTCAATTGACAATAAATAAATCATTATTATTCAATAAGATAATCATGTTAGTATTGAAATCTAACACTCAACATGGGTGATAAATTATGGGACCTCTTACCATGTCACTACTAGAAGATATTTCTTCTCATCTTAAACTTCATGGTGTTTTTGAAATGTGAAGATGGGAAATGATGGTGCATCCAAAATTACGAGTATTGGTGATATTGTTTTGGAGACTAATATTGGATGAAGGTTAATATTAAAGGATGTGAGGAATGTTCCTCATATTTTCCTAAATCTAATATCTGATGGAATTCTTGACGATGATGGATATTCCATTTCCTTCGGTGATGTAAAAGGGAATATTACAAAAGGTAACTTGGTAATTACTAAAGAAAATAAAGATACTTATATTTATCACATAGATTCCAGACCGTGCGGAGGAGAAGTCAATACATCTAGGAAATATGTTTTGATAGAAGTTTGGAAAAAGTGTCTTGGTCACATGAGAGAGAGAGGAATCATAATTTTCTCTAAAAATGATATTTTTTCATGAATAAAAGGTACACATTTGGATACTTGTGTTGATTGAATCATGGTAAAACAATAAAAAGTATCATTTTAGGGTTATATATATTCTAGAGGTTTGATTCATAGTGGTGTCATCATGATGAGCACTAAGTTGATGGGAGGTGATATTTATTTTGTTACCTTCGTATATGATCATTATAAAAAAGTTTGTGCATTTTCCTTGAAAACAAAAGATCAAGTGCATGATTTTTTCAAGAAGTTTCATGTGATGGTGGAAAGAGAAACATGATCATGGTTAATGTGTGTGCGGGAGGAAAATGGGGGATAGTATTGTGTTCCGTTTGAGGGGTACTATAATATTTTTGGAATCATGATGGAGAAATAAGTACCAAAGATTCCCTAGCATAACAGTCTTTCTGAGAAGTTGAGTAGAACAATTTTTGAGAGATTTTGGTGTATTCTCTCAATTTAAAAGTTGAAAACCACCTTTTGGGGGAGTTAATGAGAACTTTATTTGATCTTATCAACCTTTATCTATCAGTTACACTAAAATATGACATTACAAAAAGAGGTAAATATGTTTCATACAAACACTTGAGAGTATTCAGCTTTAGGGAATTTGTTCACATCCAGAAAGATTAGTGGGTGAAGATAGATGGAAAAGGAGAGTAGTGTATCTTTTTGGGGTATGTTCATGAAGATTTTAGATACTGACTTTGGGATCCTATCGGTAGGATCATCGTTAGAAGTAGATATGTGGTTCTTCTTGAGGATCCGACAATTGAAGATTTTGAGAACCCAAAAAATATAGAGAATTTATAGTATGAGGAAATTCAATTCAATATGGAACCAGTGACATTTCCATTAGTACCAGATAGTGTAAGAGAGATACGTGACATAGATTATACATCACAACCATGTAATATATCTCAATCAGCTGATATGTATCCATCATATGATATTCCAAAATAGATTCACCTTGAAGCGTAGTTGAGGATATTCACCATAGAATGAAAACTGAGTCATATATACTCACCACATGAGTATGTGATGCTCACTGATGGGGGATTTCTAGAAAGTTATGATTATGTGATCAAGATTCAGTAGAAGATAGAATGGGAAAAGGCTATTCAAGAGGATATGAGATCCCTGTACAAGAACCACACATCTGATTTGGTAGAGTTGCCACATGGAAAGAAGGAACTCAAGAACAAGTGGGTGTACATAATAAAAGGGGAAGATGGAATCTCATAGCCATTCTATAGATCCAGAATGGTTGTGGAGGGATTCAGTTAGAAAAAAGGTATTGAATTTGATAAAAAAATCTCTTATGGTTAAAATGTATTCTATCTGAGTTGTTCTTGGATTTGCAGCTAGTTTGAACCTTGAGGTTCAACAACTTTATGTAAAGACAGTTTTCTTACTTTGTGATCATGATGAAGAGATATAAATGGTGTATCCATAGGGGTATCAGGTGAATGGCTGGTATGTAATATTAATAAAAGTTTATATGGTTTGAAATAGGCACTAAGGAAATGATACATAAAATTCAACTCATTCATGGAGAAAAATGAGTACAGGAGGATGACTTTTTGTCACTATGTTTTCATCATAAAATTTTTCATTGGTGATTACATTATCTTATTGTTTTATGTTGATGATATGCTAATTACTAGAAGAATTATCACCAATATTGAAAAGTTGAAGAAGGAGTTGAACAAGCCTTTTGAAATAAAGGACTTAGAAGATGCTACTCAAATTCTTGGTGTGAAGATTACTTCTAATAGGAGTAATCACAAGATTTCAATATCTCAATAGTATTACATTGAGAATGTTCTTCAAAGATTCAACATGAGAAAGGAAAAACCATTTTTCACTCCACTCACAAGTCATTTCAGGCTCACGACAAGTTATATTCCATAAACTGAGAAGGAGAGAGTAGAAATAGAAAAAATTACTTATCTTTCGACAGTTGGCAGTCTTATGTATTCCATGGTGTGCACCAGGATAGATATTTCTCATGTTGTTGGTGTTGTGGTCATTTTTTTATCAAATCTAGGAAAGGATAATTGGAAAATGGTCAGATGGATATTGAGGTATCTATGAGGTACATCTATTCATTATTTAGGTTTTGGAAATGATAAATCATTTTTATAAGGATATACATATGCATATATAGTTGGAGATATAGACATAAGTAAATCCATATCTGGATACCTGGTATCATTTATAGGGGGAGCAGTCTCATGGAAATCATGACTTCAGATGTGTGTTTCCTTATCAAGCACAGAAGAAGAATATATCGTGGTCACTAATGTATGCATGGAAAATATGTGGATGAAGAAGTTTTTATACGATATGGTACATAATTAGGAGAATTATATTCTTTATTACAATAGTGAGAGTGTTATTCATCTCACCCAGAACACAACATTTCATTCTAGGCCTAAACACATCGACATGCGATATCACTAGATCTATAATTTTTTGGAAGAAAGGTTTTTTAAATTCAAGAAAATCCACACCAATGACAATGGTGCATACATGATGATGAAGGTTCTCCCAAAAGAGATGTTGGACACCTATAAGGAGATGGCAGGTCTAGCTTCTACCCCAAATTGGTCGTGAGGGGGAGATTTTTGGGGGACACTACCAATCAAGGGGAGAAATATGTAGAGGAATAAATCTTCTTTCAACAATAGCTTGGAGAAAGTTTTCTTTGGTTGGAAGCCAACCATGGATAGTGGAAGATGACTGGTGCTCAAGAGGAACTTTTTCAAGGGTTAATAAACTAACCACAAACCAACCCTTGAACTGCTGTGAGATATTCATCTATAAAAATAGAATAAAATCTCCCATAATTGTAATGATGTGTTTTGATCCTCTGAATATTTGGTACAAATAGTTATAAAATAAAGACCCCCTTCTCCCATGTATGTAGGAAACCCATGTCTAACCATGTTAACTCTTTTGTGTTGATCCATTTTTCTTCTTTGTTTGTGTGTTTATCATCACCAAAAATCTATGATTCCCCAATAGATCGAAATATGCTATACTCATAGTATCCTTGATCTAGATGTGGAATGAATTTTAATTCTCAAGGTATTTACATTATTTATAAAACCCCTCAATCAAAGGGAAAAGGCTTAACCCAAAACTAAATAGACCCCATTCTATATTGAAAAATTTCCAGAGAGAGGGATTCATTGTTTATTCTACTTATGGGCCTTGAATCCCTGTGCTTCAATAATGGATCTTACCAAAACATGTCTCAAAATACCAAAATTGGAATTATTGGATATAGAGGAAAAATGATAAAATGTGATTTTACCGTATAAGTGGGAAATATGACTGATCAAATTTTGTCATACCTAGTAGTAAAATGACTATTTTTAAAGAGTTTAGGTCATCTCTTATGATTGTAATTAGTCATTAATAAAAATTTACAATGTTGAAAACTATGTTATATAAAATTGGGATCCTATTAAGGGAATCAAGGGAGTGATACAAAAACTTATGACAAATGTGATCATAAGAAAATGTTCTATTCAAGGAGCATGAAGGTCATATAGTTTAAGTGCTTTGGTTTTATTTCTAGGAAATTTTCTTACTTAGTTAGAAAGTGTCCCCTTTCGATCGAATCCACTTTATTATTCATGGTCTTCTCCATCCCCATAATCAATAAGAAGGTATAATATGTAGTAAAAACTTCATTCCCCATAGTTTTATGAAATGGAGCGAGGATGTATACTCCTCTAGGACCCAAAAAAATATGGTTTGATTTCTATTTAATATCCAAAATTGTTTTCCCATAACTATGAATATGAATTATTTGTTAGAAAGAATAAAGTGGGGAAGACCTTACATATTTGTAGGGAGTTTTTGTAGCTAAAAACAATTCTATATAGTTTTTTCTATCTTCTTGAAATAATAATATTATTCAAGAACACCAGCATGAAATATCTTTAAGGATGACCTAATTTACAAGATTTTAGATAACCAAACATCGATTATATTAGCTTAATCTTTAACAACTGAATATCATAGTAAAATATTAGTTAATACGTGGGTGATTCCTAGAATATATTTCAATGTTTCCATCACATCAAAACTATGAGACTGAATTAGTGATTTTAACTTCCCATTCCATAACCAAAAGTGAAAATTATAGTAAAAAGTAGTGTATATTGATAAATATGATTTCATTTTTCATATAAGTCTAAGGGTTTGGTTTAATTTTGCACATATATCATTTATTTTCTTATTTGGATACATTTGGCATGGTTATATAATCTTGTCTAGAGATTTTTTAGCTGTTAGTGACCCAAATTTAGTTTCTCACATATTATTAATTTAAAAAAACATGGATTGAATGGATTCAAAGAGGCCTATAGAGAAAAAAACCTGTATCCAAAAGATTTATTTATTACTACTACATAAATCACTACATTACATAAACAAACACACAAGACTTTATTAGAGATTTCTATGCATTATTCTTACTACATGATTTTAGAAACTAGAAAATGGAAAAGGGTAGGCATAAAATTGAAAAAAAAAATAGTAGACAAAAGAGCTTGTAAATACCTTATTCATTCTATTAGTCTCTCTAGTCACTGACGATGGCCTCCCACACAATGAGTAGAAACCCACATAATGACCCATTAATACTAATTTCATAGCTCTTGATGCCTCTTTTCTAAACCCTATATGTTTTCTCTAGTATCATGAGTGAGCATGTTTCTCCTTGAAAAAGATTCAATATCCATTTTTCTAGAAAATCTTGATAAGAAGTTTTCACTCTAAAGTGCCCTTGAATTTCATTTTTGAGTTGTCCCATTTCAACATCAATTTCATAAATTCTGTTTGTAGCATCCATAGAAATATATGATAATACTAAATTTGTTTGATTTTCATTTGATGAAGTGAATACACTAATCGAGACTCCATTTATAGAGTGTTAGAGTAATATCACAATGAATTATGAATTGTATGGATGGAAAAATTCTTACTACTATAACAATGTTAACTGTATGAACAAACAAACTTTTTAGAACCCTTTCACCTAATTGAGTGTAGTGAAGTAAAAAAATATATTTGGAGGGTGATTCACATCACGAATTGGATGGAAAGAATAGTTATTACTTTTTTCTCCACACTAATTTTCTTTAATTGAATACTTTATTTCCTATTTAATGAAAAATTGGTTGGCTCTGGCTACCTTGGAGAGAAAACAAAATCTCCCCAAATCACACTACCTTTTTGAAAAAAAAAACTATATACAAACAAGAAAATATTCACCATTATTTTATATTATAAGTATGAGATCCTTGTATTGATCCATCAAATGATCCATTTTAATAAATCCCAATATTATTTTTAATTCCCCACAAGGTTCCCCAAGAGGGCCCAAATGAAAAATCCAAACCTACATGAACCATCAATGAAAGTCCTACAAATGAAGACTAGATCCTATAAATAATTTTTTCCATTATAAAAGAAATAATAAGGGATAAAGCAGAACAAACTTACCCATAATCAATGTAATATAAAGCCCTTACCAAAAATTAAGGATATCATTTTCATGGAAGTTCTTTCCTTACTCCTCAATATAGTATATGAGAACATTTTTCTAACCATATCTCATAGATTTTGATCAAAAGAAACCATATTATTTCATCTATATTTCTTCCAAGATTACTCTGGAAATCCAATTCCTTCCTCACTGGCCTAGACCATACATATTTCTATATAGTGTTCAAAGAAATCCTCCAACAAACTCATAGGGAAATCGCAAGGACCCCATTTGATCATATCACCTATTACATATTATTTAGAGGAGTCATAAATAATCCCATAGTACTGGTATATATTAATGAATAGTAGTCTTATGAGTCATTATCCATTACGATCCTTAGCTAGGTAGGGGTATAAGAGTTAGCTCATTTGGATTAGGGTGAACCAGAAATGGAATGTACTCAATATTCTAGTAAGAAGGTTCATTTATAGGCTTGAAACATAACTTTTTTGGAGAGATAAATTAACCAATCAGTTAAAAGAACATTAATTTGTTACTTCTCAACACTGCATCTAAGGTAAAAATAATTTCATCCATACACTTTAAAAATAATTTGAATATTCTCATATTTTATCCACTTTGGCTAAAAAAGATTACTAGATTTTGAGAATCTATTTTTCAAAATTTCTTAAGATATCCAGATATTTATGTCTATCCTACCACCCTATCTCTGTATTTCTTATTTTATTTCTCTAGATCTCATAGGTTTAAAAATGAGATCTTCCTTCCCATAAAACCACAATTATATATTTAGATTGCCCCATCATTCAAATGACATTTTATAGCATGATAATAGGACTTAAAAAATCACTCCAACAACTCCCTTGAACAAGAAGATAGAATACTACTTATCCATAAAAACAAGCATCCAATAAATACTAAAAAGAATGCCCTTGAATGTTAACATTATCCAATAGTGTTATTTACCCTTAATACTGACTTAAGGGATATAACAAAAGTATCAAGATAACTAGAAATCGATGAACTAAAAGGGAGAGATACATAATATCTAAGAGATATCCATCTAGAATTTCCACTTATTCTACCAAGTACAACATTGGAAATTGAATAGATTAGTTATGATGGATGTAACTACCTCAACTGGCTTGATATAGTCTAAGATATTAGATAAACTGGAAAGGTTATATAAATTTTTTATGAAAACCCACCTAGACTGGGTTGTTAAAAATATTTTGTGCTATCCCATGTTATTTAGAAACCTTGGAATTCAACATCTTTTCTTAGGGATTCCCTAGGAAAATCATCTTTCTTTCCCTATGAGAACAACTATTATTCATCCACCTAGATGTATTACTTTTTTACTTTAGGTTCCCAACATATTGATGAGTGGTACATCTTTTATATACTCATAAATGACTTATACCTCACCTTACCTAATTATAAAATTGATATAATCCACAGACTACACTAAAGAGACAACAATGAAATTTAGTGGATTTTATATGATAAAAACTAGGAATTCCTTGCTTTTTCTTACTTATTATAGTTGTCCTAGTTTTTAGGTAAGTCTAGGTTTAGTTGGTTTCCTTGGGACTTATTTTCTACTTGGTAAATCCATTCACTATACACTTAAAATATATGTGTGATGCTGACACCCGATGAGTATGTTTTCTTAATGAATAACAGATATAGGAAGGATCATAAAAAATGATACTAGTATAGGGAATATAGAGAAGTTAGTGTTAATGGATTTTTAATTACCCTTTTTTCTAGGGTGCAGAAATCACTTTTAGTTGTTTTCATTATTTCTACCATTGACCCATAAGCTGCATTTGATCCATCTATCTCATCAATAAAGGTGCATATGTTCCTAGGTATTGAATTCCTTTGGAACCTTTAAGGGAAATCAATCATAGGTCATCCCCATAGCAATCTTCATTCATCAGAAACTACTAATTATGAGTCTAGGACAGGATAACCATAAGTATCTTATCTCTTTTCATCCTTTATGGTGGAACTAGTAGAAATTTATTACATTCCAGTGAACCTTGAATCTCTACTATCTCTCAGTGAATCAAGAAATCTAGAAATTTTATAATTGAATAAGGTGTATAAAATCCCATCTTCCCATTTCTTTACCAATATTATTAAGTCTCAAGATGATGAGACCAAAAATAGAGGAAATTTTTACCTGTTATGGTCAAAGTGGAAAGATCACATAAGAAGAAAGGCTTAGGGGAATGAATGAAAAAAAATGGATTATATAAGCTTAAACATAGGTGGAGGAAGTTCATAATTAAATAATCTATCATTTTTAGTAAATGAATCTAGTTCATCAGCATTCTTATAGTTCATTTATTCTTGGAAGCTTAATCTAGTCTCTTATGCTTTCAAAAATAAAGACTCAAGCCGGTACTAATCTCACTATTAGGGGAGCCTTACCCTAACAAGTAAACAGCTTCAGCATAAGCACTAAGCAGGAAACCAACCTTTATCAAACTATAAATTTCATAATCAAATAAAAATATTAGGATAGATTAAATAAAATATATTCTGCAAGGCTATTTGAGTTCACAGGTAATTCTCATCTTCATTGAGACAGGTTTAGTTGGAATTATACCTTTTTTTAGTACAATAGAGGGATGAAATACCATTAGATGGGTCCCACATTCTTTTTGATGTTAAACAACCTACCAAAACTCTATCTAATATTTATTAGATAAATTCTCGATGTTAGAATAATTAAAAAATAAACATAGATAAATGATATGGCTCAAAAAGAAATGTATTTATAGTGACTTTGTGAAGGGAGTTGTTTGATCCATTTTTATTTTCTTTTAGCAGATTTAGTAATGGGTTGACATAGTCAAAGTGAAAAGTTGTAGTTTGTGACATCCATTACCTTATTTTATGTTTTTCATTAGAGTTTTGTAACCAATCAAAATGTAAGAATCAATGACTCAAACAGTAAGAGAAAAAGGATGAATCTGACATGGAATCCAACGCCAACAAGTTGTGGACGAAAAAAAATTTCATCTTACATAGAGCATTGTCTTTTATGTATTGTTGGGGGTTCTAGCATAGCATGTTAATTAAGTAGTGGGAGCTTAAAGAGATTGAGAAAATCATATCATAAGCTCCATATCTCTTTGGTTTTAGTTCTTCCTTCACTATTATTCTTTTTTTTCTTTCTTTCTCATCCTTCTATTCAATATGACTATATGAAAATCTAGTGTCTTAGGTAGAGTGCTTGATTAATGATTGATTTAATCTTAAACTGAGGATTATATTTTTTCCACTTGATTTATTGATTTAGAGTTCTATATCACTATGATAATGAGTTCAAACCTAATATCATGGTTTATCTAGTCCCATGCCAAGTAAAATCAATTGGGTGAGTGAGACCAATTCAGATGATGTCTCATAGGAACTCATCACTCAAGTGTACTGACATCCCTATGTAATATTAGTAACCCAAATAGATAGGAAAGAGGCTAGGAGGTACTAAATAAACTGCCAAATTTCCTCTTTCTTTCACAAGATAGACGTATATTGAATGAATGGAAAGTAATTAACCCCCAAATGGATAGAGAGAATAGTCTGATAAAATAGCATATATTCGTGATAAATGATTGAAATGTCTCATAGAAAAATGAATGCTTGAAAAGGATAAGTAGATTGATAGATTATATCATTATAGTATCTATTATAGATAGATTATCTAGATTGATCCATGAAATTTTTGTCTTCATATTATGGCCCAGATGTTGGAATAGATCAATTAAATTATATTGAACTCTATCTGGAATTTCTATTAAGAAAATTTTAATCTCTTATGATTATTCCTATCTCTATCTTCTATATATCTATCCATATAAGCTATAAATTTTATAATCATCACAACCATTAAAGTTCTATAGATGATAATAGCTAAATAACTACCAATTTCCTTGTGAGATACAATGTCTATACATAGTTGGTAAGATTTTATTTTCCATAGTTAGGAATGGAGTGGTATATAGGGAGTGAAAGGTTCTATGGATATAGGATGTTTTTTATATAAATTTCTATTCCTTATTATTTATTTTCAACCTTTTTAAGGTATGAGTACATTATATCCCTAGTTTCTCGGTGTAAGGGAAAGAGGAATTGAAGTACTGCATGGAATATGGGTTAGAGTGAGTGATTGGGATCCTTTGTTGTCAGATGAACTATTAAGGGTTCAAGTCCTACTCATCTAGAGATAGT
Organism: Viscum album; assembly: GCA_963277665.1. Classification (NCBI taxonomy): domain Eukaryota; kingdom Viridiplantae; phylum Streptophyta; class Magnoliopsida; order Santalales; family Viscaceae; genus Viscum; species Viscum album. The sequence continues at coordinate 1,058,230,522 of OY728159.1, forward strand.
TTCAGTTATAAATGATGGAATCAAGAAAGTGTGAGTTATTATCTTATTATGCTATAACTAGTAAATAATAAATCATTTGTGACCTATTTAATTACATCAATGTAATTTTACTAGCTGTATTATACCAACAGTCAAAGGTTAATTTATCTAGTTTTATATTATGGTCTTATTTGATAGATTAATATAAGATATAGTAGTTAGGGAAATTATAGTAAGAATGACATGAAAGTTTCTTAGTAAATACAAAAAAGAGGCACTCCCTTCACACTCTAGTGAACAATCCTATAGCATTAGTTATGGAGTCTGATTTTATGGTCTGGGTTGCGTTAAAAACCCATAAGTAAAGTGGATTTTTTTCTAAAAATTTATGATCGACCAAACTGATGCTATTAACCCTATAAATACATCATACTAGGATGTTCAAAACTATCACACTCATTCCATGGTCATGGGTCAACACTTGGTCGATGATAATAGTAGTCATAAGTTATCAAACTAATGGATTTATTTGATTGAGAAATGTAAAGAGATGTTTAGGAAGTGAAAGAATATAAGATACTCATATTGAACAAAACAAGGTCTATGAGCCCAGTCGAGAGTTGAGTGTCTGCTAACAATAGATACGATAATGTTCAAGGTGGACCATTATCGCTTCGAACATATGTAGCCTAGACAAGCAGTTAATGAGAAAATGTAGATCCGACAAGTTAATGGAATGGATTCATCTAGAATCCCAATAGTTCCTAATTCATCTTTGTAAATTACCCCTAGTAAATTAGACCCCAATACTATGGTAAATTTTTATTCTCATGTAATGGAAAAATAGATAATAGTAAGATCGTATTGATGTTGACTACTTCCTTGTTGTGTTGCAATGGGATTTCGGCCCTCAAGAATATTGTCCACCTTTCACTGGGAGTGAGTAGTATCCTCAAGATCCTATCAGTAGTGAGCTGATGACCATTGATTAATACATTATATTTTTTTATGGAGTCATGTTATTGGTCTATGTGGCCACCAAACTAATTAAAAATCAATAGGACACATCTCTTTCAGCTAGTAAAGGATTAGATCTCGCAAGCATGGTTCACTAGTTCCCAGATTTCCTCAGGGAAACTATATAGTTCCAAAAATGGATCTAGTTCCGCATTTAATTATATTATCACTACTAGATTGGTATTCAATACCCGATAATGAACATAATCACTCGTTTCACCTTACCACTATAAAAGGATGGAACTTGGATTGTTGAGATGGTTTGATTCTATATAAAGCTAAATATCTAAAATGAGTAGGTGAGGGTTTCACTAATGCACCAACTTTTGTGATTTGGGTGGACAACTCACATACTATCTTGGAGAAATCATGGAATAGAGGATCTCAACATTTATGGGATCCCTAGTTCCATCTATCAACTCCCAATTATCATTCCCTATATGCTCAAAGCCTTTAGGTAAAGTAATCTAGGGAATTCCATCAATCTCATAGATAATTTACATTATGTGGGAAGAGTAGACTTCAAGTATTGTACTTATGTGAGTTGGTTGGGTCAAGGACCTAAGGTAGTCACTATTCCATAAACTTTAAACTTATCAGTTGGGACTATCCATTCACCATGCTGGTCTACCCCAATTTATCCATTGTTAGGGACTCTCATTTATATCATTTATGAGTTTTTCCAACCATTTTTTATTAGTATATATCTATTGAGAAATATATTAGAATTGGATAATCACAAAGGTTTATGTTAGGTTAGATTCTATTATAATTAATAAAATGAACTCAACTAATAGTGATAAGGAATTGATCAATAGTAAATCACATTTGGGCAGAGTGAAGAAAGGTACAACACAACTAGAATTATTTTTTAGATCCTGAAAAAAGAATTAATGCAATTGATTGACCTAACAAGTTGACAAACCCTACTGCTAACTTCTCTATCCAAATATTCTATGTTCAGGACTTCGGGTCCTTAAATTGGGAAAATCTTGCTCACTTCCTCTAACTAGAAAATAAAATCTTTAATGGGTTTTAGAGAATAACCATACCAAATTATAGGTAACTCTTCATAGTTAGAAGAGGGAATTAAATGATGCCATATGAATTGAATAATTTTTTTGTGGTTCAAGAGATTAGATCGTGAGAAAAAAAGAGGTAAAGTGCTCCTAGGGGGTAGACAAAGGTAGTTCTTGGGGTGAATTCATTAAGGAATAGTGAATTAGAGGCAAAAAACCTAGAAATCATAAGGAATAAAGAATATGATCTATACTGGAAGCAAACTCTAAGGTTCGTATTTTTATAGAGTTTATTTATCATTAGTTAATGTACAATTTCTAGTGGTTGGTTAGATATCCCCATGTAATTAATGGGAATTCATGGTGTAAGGAAAACATTCAGAAAGAGAGGTTTATAGGGATAATTACTAGGCCTTTGTTTAAAGTACTACTCTGAAAGTTCATGAATAGCTAGACTCGGAGTAACTCATCACAAATATCGCATCCTGAGAGAACTCATGATGGAATAAATTTAAGTACATAATTTTTTAAGAAGTAATCTAACCAACCATAAGTTCATGTGATATCCTTGAGAATTAACTATTGGGTTGACTAGTCGGTGACCTTATAGTAGGTGATGACTTGCATCCCTGCTGTCATGAATATAAAACTCTCACAAGAAGGATTTAATTTTGTTTAACTAATCAAATATAGCCATCTTCTATTAGACATTATGTTTGGGTGACTTTAGAAATCTTTAAGGGGGATTCTAAGATCCCTTAATCTTCAAACCATCTGGCCTCAATCTGTAAAAAAGTTTCTACAACTTGGGGATGGTGGTCTAAAATAAGGAATATCATTCATCATCACTTTTAGTAACTAAGATTTAATAAGTTTCATAATTAAGATAATATCATTCCTTAGGTGTTGGACTAATAAGAGATGAAATATTTTACATGAAATTAAAAATATAACTATTCAACATAGCATAGATGGAATAAACTATTGGATAATAGAAGGTGGAAAGATCAGTAATCTACTCTAATAGTAAATATTTTGATTCAAGTATGCATAAAGAGTTTTATGGTAGAGATTTCATTCCATGTTATTTGGAATGAATTACATGATTCGGGTAGGAAATAAGGGGTTATAACATGTGTTTCATTCCTTTCTTTAAAAAAATATGGGAAGGAAACCACTTAACTAATTAATTTTAAGAGTTTTTAATTTATAAAATTAGAACCTTGTATATATGGCTTATGTCTAGAACTGATGTCATCATGTTTTTGGGAGAAAGGAAGAAAAATTAGAATATTATAGACTCCAAGGTCTAAAAACCATGACCCTGAATTCTACATTTTATATTAACCAATAATATCAAATGATGTATACATTCTATCCAATCCATATCCCAAAAAATATTTGTAACCATCAGTATTGACTACCAAAATAGGGAACATAAGCTATACAGAAACATTATTGTGTCATTCCTTATAAATTTAATATTTACATCTAATTATGATCTATGAAAACCATACGGATATATTCTTATCAGATGATTGTAATCATGAAAACTAATACCCTTAAGGTATTTTATCTAACATGGGACACACTCTTTTTGTCGAAGCATATTTACACTAGATAGGTGCCTCTTATAATGGCTTACACATGCCCTCATACTGCTATTTTTTATATGAAGAAGGATAACAGTGTACTCATATTTTAACACCCCTTTCTCTATTATAGTTTCAAACTTATGGTCATGAGAAACTAGAACTCATGGGATCTATCATTTTGAGATAATTCAACATAATATAGATCGTAATTTGGATTGAACACTCTTAAAAATCAAACTAAAATAAAAATTCAATCCCAAGTTCCCCTACCTTTTTATTGGATAAAGAATTTATATGCTAGAATATCGACTGAATTAGCAGCATAGAATAAGGAGATAAAGGTGAGAAGAACATTATATATACATATAATTTACCTCCTCTATATTCCCCTATATTTCAAGTGAAACTTAAACCCCTACAGACCAAATATTTCTATTTAATATGATAGAAGAATTATGATGAGATGGATTTTTCCTAGATACATTTTCATCATCTCTATTAATTACCTTTGATGGATTCATCCAAATATTCATAATATATGAAAATTAAAATTAGAGGTTCATCCAGTAACTACATGCCTATATGAAGAATCCACTTCTATACTTGGAGTTTGAAATTTTGCTGATATCAAGACTTAGGGAAGAAGCTACCCTAATTCATGAAAAGAGATGCGGGCTAAAAGTATGGAACCATTATAGAGTGATGAGCCACGTAGGGTAAACATCTATCAGAAATAAATAAATTCTTGGTCAAGCATTTCTCTTTATTTTCATAGGTCGTATACTGGTTGATGGTGGATCTGGCTATTCCTATATATTTCAAAACCTCTATTTCTTAATGAAATTAATCCAAAGAGTAATAGGTTACTAGAGATATTATCAAGTAAATCATAATAGTACCAAGGTAATTCTTTTAATGAAGGCTAAAATTATCTTCTTCCTCGTCTTCACTGGGATAACTAATTCAGGTATCCCAGGAAGTATGAAAATCTTGACTTGGTGGATTCAGATTTATGTGGTCCTATGAAGACAAGAACATTTTTCTGTTCTCTCTAATTTTTCATATTACTTAGAGATTACTCAAGATAGTTATACCTTGGAGTATAATACATACCTTTAATTATAAAGACTAATTATTGATTTTGTTTACATAGTTTCATGCTTATGTTGAGAGGAAAAAATGAATGTGCATCCAAATAGATAACGGTACTTAATACTTAGAACCATTTGTGAATATTATAGGAAAAAGTGTATTTGTAATCAGAAAACACCTCGAAAGAAACTACTATTGAATGTGTTATCTGAGAGTATGAACATAACATTGGTTTAATGAGTGATATGTTTCACAACACAAGAAAAAATTCCAAGATCCTTCTGGGGTGATTCTTTGAGCACTGTTCTGCATGTGTTGAATCTTTCACTATGCATCCCTCTAAAATTTGATGTTCCAAATAGATTTTTTTTTGATAGTTGAGTGTGTATATTATGATCATATTCATTTATTTTTATGTAAGGATTTTGTGCATATTCCCAAGGATGAGAAGTCAAGAACAAATCTTGATGTGAAGACACAACTATAGCACCCCAAAAATCTTATTGTATTTTTCTCTTAAATACATTATATTCATTAGGTAGCATATATTTCATGAATCATTGAGCCCCTATGGAACAAAACATGGTTACTTATAGGAGATATCCATAACTTAGCCACTAAACATAAATTTACCAGCTCTGTTATTTGAATTTTGAAAATCTGACATACATGGTTGTGTTCAGGGTGATATTTAGAGTCTGAAAGAATTCACTTAATTTTTGGTGAATAGTAACCTACCCTTATGAATAGTAACCTACCCTAATGAATAGTAACTTAACCTTATGAATATTAATGTGACTCTTATGAATGGTATCCATACCCTTGAGTGTATAAATGAATCTAGACACCCTAAAGATGAATATGAATATTCTAAGTGTTTATATACTTCAATTAAATAATGATTTAATTAAATATTTAATTAATCATATTTAGAAAATTATTTTTGAAAAATGGACTTCATTTTGGGATTCTACAAGTCAAAAAATGGTTAGGGTGAATTTATGGGATTTTTCTGAAAAACTTGAATTTTTGGTGAATAGTAAAATCCGATAATTCACAATTAACTCTAAATAATGGATTAATTGCGTCATTGATGATGATTTACTGATGTAATCCCAATTGGTTGTAAGTCACATGAATATATTACTGTTCTAGGTCATGTAATACTCACTATTGGTTGTCTTGAGAGGAGATAATAAATTAATGAATTTTATATTAAGAAATCTCCTCTCTCCTCCACTATAAAAACCCCTCTCACCCCCCCCCCTTCCATTCACTCCTCTCAAGCCTTTTGACTTCTCCAAATTCTATCCAAATAACTTCCCAACCTCCTCCCCCACGTCCAAAAAGATTTTGTCTCATAAAAAGACCAAAACCTCTCCCCTTAAGAGGTTCTCAAAGGAGGAAGTCTGAAGAGGTAAATTCCTCTTTCAAATCCCTTCTTTTCTTTTAAGTTATTTTATTTTTGTTTCTTTTCTCACCTACCTTCACCAAAATAGTATGATAAATACAGTAACATACATGTACTGGGATTTTTTCATGCTGATGTTATATATTCCATTGTCTTCTCTCCTTTCCCCACTTTTATTTGAAAGAAATGAAAGCACCGTTTGAGATGTGCTAATTTAGCACATTCAAGGACAACAGTTTATCGATTTCTATTATAATCATTAATTATGGTCAGGAAACCATTTTTGTTATTTTTCAACCATATTATTATGTAATATATCCTATTTTTAGTTCTGTAATACTTTTTTACAAATGGTATTAAGTTATAAAGCAAAAAATGTTCATCGTAATCAAACCCACCGATTAACCAAAACAGTTATCACTAAGGTTATATATATATAAATTCAACTTCAATATAAGTAACCCAAATTAAATTTAAAACCATGTAATCTCATGTATGTTCACTAATAGTATATAACTTGATTTATGGATAACCACTTCCATCTTTCATATTTATTCGATGTTGAATATAAGTGAACCGATCATTTAAAACCAAGTAAACAAACGAGCCCGAACAATGAAATTAAACCCTATAACCAATCAAAAAGGACTAGAAATGAACTAAAAATGGTTATAATAAATCATTTAAATAAAAAATGGTTCTGTAATTGTGAATTAATAAGACTAATTTGTTTATTCGGGTCTTTAGTAACAAGTCAATAACACCATCAAGCTTGAGGTAAGGGATCCATTCTCTCACTTTTATTAAAGAATCCACCCTATCTTGTGTGCTTTTGTTTTTAATTTTCTAATGATGGGGTATGTTCTATCACCTCCCCTATACTTCCCTTTTTACATATAAATAATTATACCCCTTTACCTCTCATTAAGACCTTGCAATAACACTCGTTACCGTTCCAAAATTTTTGTAAGAGGTTTTCCCATATCACCTTCAATTCTGTGGGATTTTTGTTGTTCACCTCTTATTTATTATATGTGGTATAGGTGTACTAAAATTTGACATATGTTATAATATTTATCATTATATTCATTTTATGTTGTGACTCTTTTTTGGGTTATTAACTTTTTCATACGACACAATTGAATACAACACGGTAACGAGATTTGTCTCAATTTTCACTTCGTTGTGACTTGCTTAGTAATTGTGCACATACCCTTTCTTATGTGGTGTACCTACTTCCTATTTGATATCACTTTTCAATTGAAATTATATTCCATTTAAATATCCATATTCTCATATCATGGATATTATTATTGTCTAAGTCCTATACCATTTTACATACAGTATTTATTTTGAATGTTATTTTGACTGTGGAAATGCTGATGAATATGTATCCTCTATTCAATACGGATAATTTAAATACATATTTCTCTTGTATTGAATCTATTTATAAATGATTCTTGGATTTAGAGGTGGGTGGGGCCCACTACAGCCCCTTGATGCATCGGTAGGTCTCATGAGACAAAGTAGTTTGGCGACAGACCCTTCGAGTTTTTTTTTCCAAAAATCAGACGGGTTTCTACCCATAGAACTAAACTGTTTTATGGTATTATGGTTCTTGTGCCTGATACATGACATCCAATTAATAAGCATTCTCTTTATTCATTATCGTTTATTTTTATTATCCATGAGGTTCTCACTATGACAAAATCTATGGATTCAGTTTCATTCTCAGTTTATTAATGGCATTAGTTGTTCACTTATTCACTATGCCATTTTGATTATGTCATATTGATTATGATTATCTTATTATTGTATTGATGATTCCACTATTTTTAACCCTTAATGAGCATTTTAGCTCACCCTTTTCATTGTTTACCTTCAATAGGTTATGAAGAGGAGGTCATTTATTGAGTGCTTGTGGATGCAGTTTTTGTTTTTCATTATGTATTGTATCTTGTAACCTTATCCAGTGTAATTTATGTTACATCTATGTATCTAGTTTCTTAAATACTACTAAATTGATCGTTCCTTCGGGATTTTTATTCCTTATAACCAGGAAAATATCACAAGTAATGCACCAGGTCCAGCCTACAGGGGTCGGGGTGTTACAGTTGGTATCAGAGGAAGTTTAGTAGAAAACTTGGAAACTAGAGTCGGAAATATATTGTAGGGAACAAAGCCCTAAGGTATAATTTGAGGATAAACTTACAAGAATGTCCTGGTATTTTGGTAAGGAATACATTATGTGTATATTTCAAGCAATACATCCCTCTCTGGATATGAGCAGGTAGAGGCAGATCTAGCACAGATGTATCTGGGGGTAAAACCCAAAGACACCACTTTGATCTAGACTCAAACGGGAACTGGTACATGATAACGGGCCTTGTTGCACTCTTGGTTACAACACTCCCAGGGGATATGCTTAGGATAATTCATATTTTATTTACAATCCATTATGAAGGGGTTTAATGTATATTTTACCTCAGAGAAACCATGTTTATAAGATTAGCTATGCATAGAAATTAAATCTATGTTGCGTGATTTTCTATTTAAGATTCATAAACTAATCTAGTTTATCCCATTATTTAGAAATGACGTCTAATGGAAGAAAGGGAATCAATACTCATGGGAAAGGTAGGGATATCCCTACTGATCAAGTCAACACATTCAATGTTGGAACAGATCAGATCATGACTATATTGGGACAACTTACTCAAGTTGTAACTAATAACCATTCCACACCTATCTTGGATCGTTTCATATGGAAGAAGCCCCCATTTTTCAGTGGGACTACTAATCCAGTGGTAGCTGAGCAGTGGATCAAGTCACTTGAAAATATATTCACAATTTTAAGATGCAATGAAAATGAAAAGGTAGTACTGGAAGTATATTGTCTCAAGGGCGACACTGATAAATGGTGGTCCCTAATTCATAATACTATGGAGGAAGAAGAAATAGAAGATATGGAATGGAGGAATTTTAAGGAAATATTCTTTGAAAAATATTTCCATCATGAGCAATGAACTAAAATGAATTGGAAATTCCTTATCTTGAAACAAAGGGAAGAAGTCGGTGTTGCAGAGTATGGGGCTAATTTTACAAGGCTGGCCAAGTATACCATAGATTACGTACGTGACTCGGCAGACAAGATTGATCATTTCCTTTAAGGTCTTAATCCAAGTCTTCAGAGGGCACTGGCTTCTCAAACATTTTCATCATATGATGGAATTGTATCAAGTGACATGAAAACAGAGAGGGAATTTTCTAGACCAAATCTTTTCAAAGAAACCAAGATAAGAAGCAGTAATTGGATAATAAAGGAAAATGAGAAGAACCAAAGAAGAGAAAGGGAACGAATAGTTTCCCATTATGAGAGAACTGTGGAAAGAATCATCTCAGAAAATTCTTGAAAGGCATGGGAGTCTGCTATAACTGCAGAGAAAAGGTTCATCGATCCGATGAATTCAAGGGGAAGAAACAATTCAATGATGTTAAATGCTACAATTGCAGAGAGATGGGACACTATGCAAATGAGTGTCCTAAACGCCAAGGAAACATGACTCAGAAAAGGCCAAGATATCAAGGGAGATATTATGTGATTACAGCTATGGAGGTCGAAGTTCCTAATGATGTGGTGGTAGGTACTTTAATTGTTTCCTCAAACTTAGACAACACCTTATTTGATTCTGGATCATTGCATTCATTTATATCTTCTCAGTTTTCCAAGAAAATTACATGTGTCCAATTTGATTAAATAAAGGAGTTTTCAGTCAAAACTTCTAGGGGATGTATCATTGCAACAAAGGCATGTCGACTAGTCCCCCTCCAGTCACCAAAACGTTCTTTAGTTGCTAACCTTGTCATCATACCAATGACTGAATTTGATATAATTCTTGGCATGGATTGGATGTCAAATTATGATGCAGATATTTATTGTAAGAAGAAGGAAGTTACAATTTTTGAAAATGGTGTAGAATACCTTTTCTTTATGGAAGAAACATCACCACCTGATTCTTATCGAGAACCACCACAAGTATCTCTACTAAATGCAATACTTGGAGAGGAAGATAAACCTACATCTATGGGTGAGGAAAGAAATCATCAAATTGAAGACGTGCACATAGTGCAAGAGTACATTGATGTATTTCCAGAGGATTTAGCTGGACATCCTCTACATAGGGAAGTTGAGTTCTCTATTGATTTAACTCCTGATGCAAGACCTATATCAAAGACCCCCTATAGAATGGCTATTGTGGAGTTAGTGGAGCTAAAGAAATAACTAGATGATTTGAGTGAAAAAAGATTTATTCAACCTAGTGTTTCTCCATGGGGAGCCCCGGTCCTGTTTTTCAAGAATAAAGATGGATCCATGAAGCTATGTATTGATTATAGGGAAATCAATGCTATTACAATAAAGAATAAGTATCCTCTTCCTCATATTGATGATTTATTTGATCAAATCCATGGATCCCAATACATTTCAAAGACTGAACTTTGGTCCGGATATCATCAGCTGTGTGTGAGGAAGGAAGATATTCCTAAGACAGCATTTCAAACCAGGTATGGGCCTTATGAGTTTACGGTGATGACTTTTGGACTGACTAATGCACCCTCTATTTTCAAGGATTTAATGAATAGAGTTTTCAAGGAATATCTTGATAAATTTTTTGTGGTGTCCATCAATGATATCCTAGTATACTCAAAAAGCTATGAAGATCATGATAATCACTTGTGAATTATTCTGGAAACTCTTAGAAGAAATGAATTATATGGGAAGTTTAGAAAGTGTGAATTCTGGCTTTAATCAGTTTCTTTTATAGGCCATATTGTCTCTAAATATGGAATCCTAGTTGACCCTGCGAAGAAAAATGCAATCCAAGATTGGCCCACGCCAAAAAACATAACTGAGGTACGCAGTTTTATTTTCTTAGCAGGTTACTATCGGCATTTCATTCAGAATTTCACCCGACTAGCTAACCCGTTAACCAAGATCACACGAAAAGGAGTTAAGTTTGTGTGGAAAAAAGAGTGTACATAATGCTTAGAATAATTGAAAAGAATATTGTTCAATGCTCCAATTTTGACTCTTCCATCTGGAAGTGATGGATTTGTGATATACAACGATGCATCAAAGAATGTGCTGGGTTGTGTCCTTATGAAAAATGATAATTTTATTGCTTATGCATCAAGACAATTGAAGACTCATGAGAAAAATTATCCAACTCATGATCTTAAGTTAGTATCCGTAATATTTTCTCTGAAAATATGGAGGCATTATCACTATGGAGAGAGATGTGAGATCTATACAGACCACAAGAGTTTGAAATAAATTTTCACACAAAAATAACTAAACATGAGGAAAAGAAGATGGCTTGAGTTACTAAAATATTACAATTGTTCAATAAACTACCACCCAGGAAAGGAAAATAAGGTGGAAGATGCATTAAGAAGGAAATATCATGGCCTTCTGTCTCAAATGAGGATTGAAAGGGATCCTATATTCATGGATCTATTGAAGATGGATATGGGAATTGTTAAGGAAGGGGAAACATCTTTTCTATTTCAAATGATTTCTAAACCATATTTATTAGAGAAAATAAAAAGCTCTCAATCTGATGATGAGAATCTGCACAAGAAAATTAATGTTTTCAAGGATGGAAGACTGGATGACTTCATGTATGAAGAAGGAGTTCTAAAATTTGGGAAGATATTATGCGTTCCATCAGTACCTGAGCTAAAAGGGTAACTATTATATGTTTCCCATAGCTCAAATTTCTCTATACACCTGGGTAGCACCAAGATGTACAGAGATCTGAAGGAATATTTCTAGTGGGATAATATGAAGTGGGAAATTGTTGACTATGTGTCAAGGAGTCTAGTTTTTCAACAAGTGAAGGCAGAGAGACAACATCCCAAAGGAGTGATGCAACCTATACCTATTCTTATGTGGAAGTGGGATAAAATTACGATGGATTTCATCATCGGAATACCGAGGACACCTAGAAGGAATGATGTGATATGGGTAATTATTGATTTTCTCACAAAATCAGCACATTTTCTTCATATACGAGAGGATTTTCCACTCGAGCGCCTGGAAAGACTGTATATTAATGATTTTTTAAGACTTCATGGTGCACCTCTATCAATTGTATCTGATCGAGATCCCCAGTTTACATTAATGTTCTGGAAAAGTCTCTAGAGAGATTTGAATACTGAGCTTTGTATGAGTACTTCTTATCACCCCCAAACCAATGGATAGTCTTAAAGGACTATACAAACTCTAGAAGAAATGTTGAGGTCATGCTCTCTTGAATTCCAAGGTATGTGGGATCAATACTTACCTTTGGTGGAATTTACCTACAACAATAGTTTCCATTATAATATTACAATGGCTCTGTATGAAGCATTATATGGAAATAGGTGTCGAACTCCAACTTGTTGGGATGAAGTTGGTGAGAGGAAACTTATAGGCCCGGAACTTATTGAAGAGACCACGACAAAGGTGAAGAAAATTCAAGCCCATATTAAGGCATCCCAAAGTAGGTAGAAAAGTTATGCTGAAAATTGGAGATGGGATTTGGAATTTCGGGTGGGAGATCATGTCTTTCTGAAAGTATCTCCATGGAATGGTGTCCTAAGTTTCGGTAATAAAGGGAAACTGAGCCCCAGGTACATAGGGGAATTTGAAATTCTGGAAAGAATCGAAGCTGTAGCTTACCGTCTAGCGATGCCGCCAAATCTCTCCAGAGTTAATGATGTGTTCCATGTGTCATTGTTAAAGAAATACATGCCATACCCAACGCATGTTCTCACATATAAAGAAATTGAACTGGAGCCTGGTTTGTCATATTGTGAAAATCCTATTGGGATTCTTGACACAAGGAAGCAGATATTGAGAAATTGGAAAACTCTCCTAGTGAAGGTTCTTTGGAGAAACCAAAATATGGAGGAAGAAACATGGGAACCTTAGGATGTTATGAAAAAGAATCACCCACATATTTTTGGTGGGATTTATACATAAAATTTCGAGGACAAAATTTCTGAAGGAGGGAATAATGTAGCACCCCAAACATCTTATTGTATTTTTCTCTTAAATACAATGTATTCATTAGGTAGCCTATATTTCATGAATCACTGAGCCCCTATGGAACAAAACATGGTTACTTATAGGATATAGCCATAACATAGCCACTAAACTTAAATTTACTACCTCTGTGATTTGAATTTTGAAAATCTGACATACATGATTGTGTTCAGGGTGATATTTAGAGTCTGATAGAATTAACTTAATTTTCAGTGAATAGTAACCTACCCTTATGAATAGTAACCTATTCTAATTAATAGCAACTTACCCTTATGAATAGTAATGTGACTCTTATGAATGGTATCCATACCCTTGAGTGTATAAATGAATTTAGACTCCCTAAAGATGAAGATGAATATTCTATGTGTTTATATATTTTAATTAAATAACGATTTAATTAAATATTTAATTAATCATATTTAGAAAATTATTTTTGAAAAATGGACTTTATTTTTGGATTCTACACATTGAAAAATGGTTAGGGCTAATATTTGGGATTTTTCTGAAATACATGAATTTTTGGTGAATAGTAAAATCTGATAATTCACAACTAACGCTAAATAATGGATTAATTGAGTCATTGATTATGATTTGCTGATGTAAGCCCAATTGGTTAGAAGTCACATTGATATATTACTATTCTTGGTCATGGAATACTCACTATTGGTTTTCTTGAGAGGAAATAATAAATTAATGAATTTTATATTAAGAAATCTCTTCTCTCCTCCACTATAAAAACCCCCTCTCACCCCCCCTTCCATTCACTCCTATCAAGCCTTGTGCCTTCTCAAAATTCTGTCCAAATACATTCCCAACCTCCTCCACCACGTTTAGAAATCTTTGTTATCATAAAAAGACCAAAACCTCTCCCCTTAAGAGGTTCTCAAAGGAGGAAGTCTCGAGAGGTAAATTCCTCTTTCAAATCCCTTCTTTTCTTTTAAGTTCTTTTATTTTTGTTTTGTTTCTCACCTCCCTTAACCAAAATAGTATGATAATTCTATTAAAATACATGTACTGGAATTTTTTCATGCTAATGGTATATATTCAATTATCTTCTCTCCTTTCCCCACTTTTATTGGAAAGAAATGAAAGCACCGTTTGAGATGTGCTAATTTAGCACATTCAAGGAAAACAGTTTATCGATTTCTATTATAATAATTAATTCTATTAAGGAAACAATTTGTGTTATGGTTGAACTAGAATATTATGTAATATATCCTATTTTTAGTTTTGTAATACTTTTGTAAAAATGGTATTAAGTTATAAATAAAAAATGTTCATCGTAATCAAACCCACCGATTACCAAAACAGTTATCACTAAGGTTATATATATATAAATTCAACTTCAATCTAAGTAACCCAAATTAAATTTAAAACCATTTAATCTCTTGGATGTTCAGTAATAGTATATAACTTAATTTCTGGATAACCACTTCCTTCTTTCATATTTATTCAAAGTTGAATATAAGTGAACCGATCATTTAAAACCAAGTAAACATATGAGCCCGAACAATGAAATTGAACCCTATAACCAATCAAAAAGGCCTAGAAATGAACTAAAATGGGTTATAATAAATAATTTACATATAAAAACTGTTCTGTACTTATTAATTAATAATCTTAATTTGTTTATTCAGGTCATTAGTAACAAGTCAAGAAAACCTTCAAGCTTGAGGTAAGGGATCCATTCTATCACTTTTATTCAAGAATACACCCTATCTTGTGTGCTTTTGTTTTTAATTTTCTAATAATGGGGTATGTTATATCACATCCCCCATAATTCCCTTTTGACATATTAATAATGATACCCATTTACCTTTCATTAAGACCTTGCAATAACACTCGTTACCATGCCAAAATGTTTGTAAGAGGTTTTCTCATCTCACCTTCAATTCTGTGGGATTTTTATTGTTCGCCTCTTATTTCATATATGTGGTATAGGTGTACTACCATTTGACATATTTTATCATGGTCCTCATTATATTAATTGTATTCTATGACTCTTTTGTTGGTTATTAACTTTTCCATACGACTCAATTGAATACAACACGGTAATGAGCTTTGTTTCAATTTTCACTTCATTGTGACTTGCTTAGTAATTGTGCACCTACTCTTTCTTATGTGGTGTACCTAATTTCCATTTGATATCACTTTTCAATTGAAATTATATTCCATTTAAATATCCATATTCTCATATCATGGATATTATTATTGTCTAAGCTGTATACCATTTTACATACGGTATTTATTTTGAATGTTATTTTGACTGTGGAAATGTTGATGAATATGTATCCTCTATTATATACGGATAATGTAAATACATAATGCACCGGCTCCAGCCTAGAGGGGTCGGGGTGTTACACAACCATGTTTTTTGTTGGTTACGGTCGGGATGAGTTTGGTTATAGGTTTTATAATATTATTGGGAAGAAATTAATTAGAATACATGATGTTGTGTTCCTGGAAGATCAGAAAATACATGGACAAAAAAGATAAGTTAGTGTCTCTGTTTGATGGTGAGTTTATTGATGAAGATATAGTTCCTTCCACATTAGTTCTTAAATAGAATGGTGATAAATCTAAAGTGGTAATGCATATGAGTATGTAAATAATGAGGCTAGTGATAGTAATAATAATCAACCACTATTAGAATATATATCATCAATTACACTTAGGATATCTAACTGAGTAAGACAACCATCTACTAGGTATTCCATAGATGAATATGTTTTGCTAATTGATAGTGGGGAACCTCAGACTTTTGAGGAGGCTATGTAGAGTGGTCATGAAAAGTAATGGGTTGATTCCATGAAAATGAGATGAATTCATTATATGAGGACAAAAATTATAATCTTTTTAAATTTATGAAGGATAATATGGCTTTGAAAAACAAAAATATGTGGGTGTACAAAGTGAAGTGATAAGAATTCTCATCCACGGTATAAATCCATATTAGTGATAAAGGTTTTTAGTTAGAGAGAGAGAATGAATTTTAAATAAAATCATAATGTGACGATGTCATGTATTTGGGTAATATTTGGTTTAGCTTCCATTATTCATCTTGATATTGAGCATATGGATGTGGAAATATCCTTCCTTCACGGTGATTTAGTGGAATAGATTTACATGGATCAGCCTCAAAAATAAAATTTTGTGTACAATTTGAATAAGAAACCAAGCAAGTATTTTTTCAAGAATGACTTATAACTAGAAAATAAAATCCTTTGAATGATTATATGAATATATAGAGATTCAGAGAAGTTGTGTTTTTTACAAGAGAAGTACATTGAAAAAGTACTTCATTGGTTCTAGATGGAAAATGCCAAAGTAGTAAGTCATCCCTACTACAAAATGAAGTATCAAGAAGAGTCCTTATACTAATGAAGAGAATATAGACATGAAATACATACCTTATTCTTCAGTAGTGGTTTATTTATTCAATGGTATATACCAGACCGGACATACCTTAGGAAGTTGGCATGGAAATCCCTTTTCATTGAAATCCCTAAAGAGAAAATTAGAATGATGTTAAATGGATTATTAGGTATTTGAAGGGTATATCCAATATAATACGCCCATTTGTTTTGAAAGTAAGTAGCCCAAGTTTTTTTTATAAAAATACATATATGTCGGGAGATGTTGATTCTCATAAGTACACTTTAGGTTATTTGATCACTTTTTAGGGTTGAAAAAATGTGCTTCACTATCCACAACCCTTTAATGCAGCTAAAAATATTGGTGAAGATATCTTATGGATGAATAATTTCCTAAAAGTGTATAAAGAAAATTATGTTATATTATATTAATGTGGAAATAATAGTTTGATTCATTTTAAAAAGAACTCTATATTCCACTATTGATCAAATCAGATGGATTTCAAGTATCACTGGATCTAAGACATGCTGGAAAGGAAGTAATTTCATCTTGAAAAGGTGCACACATATGATAATCGTTCCAACTAAATACTTCCCCAAGGATAATATTGATATTTTTATATATATATGGGGAATGGTGAACTTCCCCACTTGATTTTTAGGGGGTAATTATTGGGATTCCCTCTCTAAAATTGGTTTAGCACAACCTAGTTGGGGAAGTCTATCCATTTATTCTTTTTCTATTGTTTCAATACATGATGATTGTAGAGACCCGAAGCTTATCGTACATGGACATTACATTACATTTGCGGAATACTTAGTACATAACAAAAACACACACTAAAGGATCGTAATAGTTTAGTGTCTTTGGAAACTCGGAACGTAATCTTCTAATCGTGGTGAAAGTTCTTCAATATCTCCCATAAAGGTCATACCTTTCTTCTACCTAAAACCTTTCTCTATATCCTGGGGAAAAGAAAACATAAAAGGGTGAGCTCAAATGCTCAGTAAGGGTAAACAAAGGAAATATCAATCACATAATTTTCATAAGAACATAACATTTTTGGAAATATTAACCTGCAAAAGATAGCATAATTTCATAACATGGGATAAATCATAGTAGTGAAATGAAATCATAACTTAAAACATTACTCATTGTGGCATACACACATAATCATAGAGAATCATTTCTTGTTAGTCAAGACTCATTGCCAAGACTATCTTAGTGGACAAAGTCCCTTTCTGAATCGAGTAATCCTCGTTTCAGTCCTGTTTCACTGAACCGGTATAACCTACCATTCCAGCCATGTCTATCTCATGAGATATAAAATCTTTACCCAATGCATTGGAGGGAGATATAGGTCCCACCCATCTCTTAATGAATCCTTTCTTATGTGTGCCACAAAATCATAAATCATACATCATTTCATAACCCATGTAATAAAAATGGGATTCTTAAACAACATGACATCATAAAACCATTCATATAAGATAAAGGAATTCATAAACATAATTCCATCACAACATAGTCAAATCAATGTAAAAATATGGATAGAAACAGAACTCTTTATTATCTTAGATGGAAAATAATTTTGATAAAACACTTGAATTGAATTCTTGAGGAAAATATCCTTTCTTCTTCAAAATCAATTTCTTTTCACAAAACATCATGCAACTTTAAAAGAAAGAGATTTTATTGAAAATAATCATGAAATATTTTAGAGGAAGCTTCATGAAAATAAGGCTTTATAAAACAGTAGAAATCCGTTCGTGCCGTATAAGTTAAAAAAAAAACATTCTTCGTACTTTTGTCGGAAAAGTCAAAAAGTACCTCGTACGACAAAAGATTCCTTTCATACATATTACTAAAAACTCACCGAAGGGTAAAAATGGATTTAAACAATTGTAGGTGGATGGAAATAATATTACATTTTGATGAAACATGGATGTGGATGATAAAATACACCCCAGTAAATACCAAAGTATAAACAATCTCGGATAAAAATGAGATTGTGATATTTCCCTTACCTTAGGTCCAATTTGCTTCGTATGTGTCCGAACCTCCTGTATAATGATTTAAATAATGTCATTGACTTATTACAGAATCATATTCATTGTTATGATATCATATATGGTTCACTTATGACATTATATTACCCGTTCTTTTGTAAATTCCATGTTAAAGAAGCGTTTTGGGTAAAATCGTTTCATTTATCGTAGGTGTTTTGACTTGTTGTTCTTGACATCATTATTACTTATATCATGATTTACTTACTTCCAGAATATAAAATATGATTTATATATCATATATATTCAGTATATATATATATATAATAGATAGATAAATAAAATGAAAAACACCGTTCATGGAGACGGTAGTCCGTACGTACGCATGAACGCTGTTTTTCTTTCCTTATTGTCTTGAAATGGAAGTAAGTAGATGACATACATATGTATATATATATACATAAATCCAGTAGCTTTATAATGTCATGTATTTCATTATTATTTCTTATATATACATTATAATCATTCTTAAATGGTTAACATGGAGAATGAATCTCATCGCGTCGTGGAGACGGTATTCCGTACGTACGCACGAGCGATGATATCATTTCTATAAATATTGAATTGAATTGGAGTGGATTATAAAATATATCAGAATCATTATGATGTTGTAATAACTATGTATAGTTATTCTTTACACCATTATACCCATCCATGTAAGGTGGTGGTGGAAAATAGATTACACCACGGCGTGGAGACGGTATTCCGTACGTACGCACGCGCGGTGATTTCTTTTTCCGTAGGATGGATAGATGGTGAAATAGGGTTGTTTCATACTTATAATAACATATCAGTATATGAGTGATACTGATGTTATTACTTCATAATGAAACAACCTAAGAAGAAGAAGTGGAAGAAGAAATAAAGATGAAAGAATTGGTAACGGTAATTACCTCTTCTTTGAAGTGCCTCTTTGAGACCTCCTCTTAGGGCACTAGAATTGGTCTTTGAGGAAGACCAGAACCTATAGGATGTTGCTAGGGAAGTGGAGAAGGGATTTTGGCAGGGGTTGGCCGAGCTTGAGTGCTCAAATTGGTGTGAGGAGGAGGGGGAGGAGGTGTCCTTTTATAAGGGAGGAGAGGGGCACCTTAGGAATTCTTAAAAATATTAATTTATAATAAATATAACCCCACTTAAAAACCTCCAAAAATGACTCATATTCGAAGCTTAGATGAGATAGGGTTGTAATCTCATCAACCAATCAAATTTATACATGTTTGGATCTTATTTTAAACCTTATCAATTAGATTTAACTCTAAGTTAAATAATTTAACTTTTACCGTGTCTTTTTGTTTTCTTTCACTATATGGTTAATACACTTACTATAACATGCCAAACGAACCCCAAATTGTATATTATTAATACATATATCCTTATCTAAGTCATTTGGCCGAACCTTAGATTTTTAGGAATAGAATAACAATTAATAATATAATATTTGATTTAAAAACTATTTTGTGTCAATTTTGACACTATTTGATACATGATTTTTTTGAAAGTCATAACAGAATTATTTGTTCGAACCAAGTTGATTAAATCAACACTAATATATCATAGTAACCTAGAAAATTAGTGGAATTCATAAAAAGTCTTAAATTACATTTATTTTGGTATTTATATTATCAATTATGTCAATATTTCATTAATAAGATAATTACTGCATCATCTTTGTGTCATAAATAAATTATATTATATGCTGTCTAAAAATTACAAATAAAATACCATCATGTAGGAAATATTTTTATCTTTCTAATGAATATTTATAGTCGAATTTATCTTATGTATAACCCCATATTAAAAATGATTTACTTATTAAAGTTTGATTTTAACTATTTTAACCCTTCTTTAAATAAATTAATAATAAATGTCCTAATCTAATCCAAGTGGGCCTAAATGGTCATATTTTATTCCTAAGTTTGTTTTTGGTCGAATTACACTTGTCCAATAGAATTAGGACATGTGTTAGGGTAATATTAATATCATATTTACCCTTAGTTACCCTATTTACTATTAACCGTGGTAAAAAAAGTAAAAAGTTACTATTCACCAAAAAATTATTTTCATCTCATTGAACCACATTTTAGTCCTTGATATTAACCGTGTCTCTCGGATTTTCGAAATTCCATTCACAGAAGCGGTAAAATTAAGTTTTATGCAAAATTCCGTTTTTAACCTACCACTTAGTGGTTTCACTATTCATCAAAAATTGAAAGTTTTCAGAAAAATGCCAAAATTTCATCCTAAGCTATATTTCATATTCCGAATTCAAAAATGAAGTCTATTTTACCAAATTCATAACATAGAAGTTTCATTAATTAATTTTATAATTAAATCCCGCTGTTAAAACAAATAGCGTGTTTTTTTTTAAGAAACAAAATCTATCAAAAGATTGACACTTGATTATGTCTGGTTTAAATGTGAAATTACAAACAATGACCAACATTGTATTAAATTGTAAAAATATATTCTAAATATACTTTAAAACCACTCAAATTAATAATTTATCACTATTAATTATTTCGATTAAAAAAGTTGTTTTTAATTATAATTTAGTAATTTTCACTATTCATTAGAATATGAAAGTTATCCGAAAAGTACCAAAATTTCACCTTAGGCTAAATTCGATACTCCGAATCCAAAAATGAATTCCATTTTGAAAAATAAAATTTACAAAATTTCCAAAAAGTGGTTATTACTATTCATAACGGCTAGTTTTAATAATATTTTAATAGCATATCGTTGTTTCGTGAAACTCAGTATTGCGTACTACACACGCTATCGAGGAAGGTCGCGATTGCGTGTAACGGAAGGAAAGTCAAGGATGCGTATTGTGAAAGCTTCTTTTGTTGTAGCGTACAACACAAGACATTAATGAAATTAAAAAGAATATTTTTCATAAAATCTTGGGGCGTTACATTCTACCCCCCTTAAAATGAATTTCGCCCTCGAAATTCGTCGGGGTTATAAATGGTTTACTATTCAAAATTTTCTTTGATAGAAACCCACATCGTAAAAAGGAATACCAAAACATGGCTTTAAAAACTAAAGTATGAAATGTAACGATTACCCAAATATACTAATCACTGGGTTTCCACATAGGTGAAAATATGGATATGGAAGAAAAATCTAACCATCATGTTCTGATGGAGAGTGGTAGAGAACATGGCTATGGAAAAGCCAGTAATCACAAATCCATAGATTTGTGATGATATAAGGTACCATCTGATTCATCAGGTATAAGATCACTAGGACAACATTTTTGGTTTTCAAGATCATTTCCCTAAAGTTGAAAATTTGCTTAGAATAAATACTTACTTTATTTTGGTAAAATATCACTTTTGTTCGTGCCTTGAACAATTTCTACTTCATCTCTTAAATAAATGAAGTTGAATTTGTTATTCGTGATGTGTTAGCAGATCATGTGATAGAATGACAGGTCATTCCATCTGTCTCAAACAAAAGGTTAGCAAAACTTATATACATAAGTCGATCTATAGTGAGATTAATCATATATGGTTCCTAAAATGGACTTATACTTCATATATCATACTGCTTAATATAATAAAACTAGTTTCTACTAAACAGGGACTTCCTGTAGGTCAGTGGTAGGCGATAAAGGCCAGTCGCACTTCGGTTATGGGTTCGATTCCCTCAGCCTTGTCCGAAGCGATGGGTTGTCGCCCGTCCTGCAGGTTGTCCTTTTTCCAAAACTACTATAACATCCCATCAATAATATCGTCCAACACAATCCATTCCAATCTTTAGGCTTATCCATAATACTGCAGTCCACTCTCATAACATAGTGAAAACAATTACCAGAGATTTAATATCATCGTTGATCCCCATATATCATAAGATATGTTTTTTTTGGTCACATTCCAAACATTCAAAGTCCTTAATCATGTATACTCTTGAATACCCATTGAACCTTAGTGAAAACTTGAATGCAGTTAAAAGTTAACACTTTACACATACCAAAATCCTCAAAATTATTTATACTCAAACCATGATATCACTTAGTCCTTATATCAATCATGAGCTCATGAATACTATTAAACATTTCATTTTCTCGTCTTCATTATGCGCATATCATCTTATTTCCAAAAAAAATATCTCAATCACTTTGAATACCACATCAATAAATATTGCAATACTCAATGATACAACATTATTTTGGAATCCCATTACATAAACACTTAATCATTCCACCACATCGTTGTCATATTCAACATTGCCAATAGTGATCGCATGTGATTTCCCTTTGTCCTTTGCCTTCAGTGGTTGCTCATGTTGATCATCACTAACCCTTGGATTAGGGCAATTATTAGCATAATGCCCCATTTCCTTGCACTTGAAGCATTGAAGTGTTGGTGGTGCGTTCTCTGCAGTGTTTGCTTTATTCACATCATTAGAAACCCTTTTTCCATTACTTCGACACTCAGCTGCTCGATGACCTTCTTTTCCACACTTAAAACATTTTCTAGTTCCTTTAAGACAATCTCCACCATGCTTCTTTCCACACTTTGTGCATAAGGAAACATTCATCTTCTTTTCACCATTATTATGAGATTTCTCCTTGAACTCCATCTTTCGTTTCTTGTCAAAACCATGAGATGGATATGTAACACCAACTTCCATTTCTACCTTGATAGCACAACGCACAATTTCTTCATAGCTACTGAAGTCTCTTATAGCTAATGCCCTTCGAAGACTTGGTTTTAAGCCACTGAAAAATCGATCAACTTTACTTTCAGGTTGGATGATAATGCCAGATGCATACCTTGCAAGTCTTGTAAAATTCGCTTCATATATACCAACAGATTCATCATCCTTCTGCTTCAGCTCAATAAACTCCTTTTCCATCTTTGTTCGAAGAATACGAGGGAAGTACTTACTGAAAAACAAGTTCTTGAACTCGTCCCATTCCATGGACTCAATTTCATCCCTTGGCCTCGTATTCTTGATAAGATTCCACCATTGATCAGCTTCACCTTCCAAACGATATACTGCTAAGATGACTTTATCATGTTCAGAACATTGAAGAACTGAAAATATCTTTTCAGTGGTACTGATCCATTGTTCAGCAACAAGTGGATCGGAAGTCCCACTGAAAGAAGGTGGACGTTGCCTCATGAAGGACTCAATAGAATATTGTTCCCTTCTCTGCTCATTTGGAAGTCCAGAATGATTCATAGCTTGTGTAAGTATAGCAATAAGATTTTTCACTCCATCTCCCATAACATTTGTTTGTTCAGGAGGGAAATCATTGCATTGTCCATTGCATTGATCAACACGGTTCCTTCGGGTTCCAGCCATCGTCTAAAACCCAAAAAGAATAGTGTGAGAGGCAAAAATCATGCTAGGGAAAACAACATAATAAAGGGGGAGTACCTTCAATATCCAACATCTTAGGTTTAATTCTATGATCGTTAGCGTAATTCTATTACTATAACCTATACGTATACTTAACCTTAGAGACATCCCTAGACATACCTTAGAAATATCTCTAGGGATCTCACTAAAGTTCTCGCATCCTAGTTTCCAAAGGTTGACTAAACCTTTCCTCTGATACCAACTGTAGAGACCCGAAGCTTATCGTACATGGACATTACATTACATTTGCGGAATACTTAGTACATAACAAAAACACACACTAAAGGATCGTAATAGTTTAGTGTCTTTGGAAACTCGGAACGTAATCTTCTAATCGTGGTGAAAGTTCTTCAATATCTCCCATAAAGGTCATCCCTTTTTTCTACCTAAAACCTTTCTCTATATCCTGGGGAAAAGAAAACATAAAAGGGTGAGCTCAAATGCTCAGTAAGGGTAAACAAAGGAAATATCAATCACATAATTTTCATAAGAACATAACATTTTTGGAAATATTAACCTGCAAAAGAGAGCATAATTTCATAACATGGGATAAATCATAGTAGTGAAATGAAATCATAACTTAAAACATTACTCATTGTGGCATACACACATAATCATAGAGAATCATTTCTTGTTAGTCAAGACTCATTGCCAAGACTATCTTAGTGGACAAAGTCCCTTTCTGAATCGAGTAATCCTCGTTTCAGTCCTGTTTCACTGAACCGGTATAACCTACCATTCCAGCCATGTCTATCTCATGAGATATAAAATCTTTACCCAATGCATTGGAGGGAGATATAGGTCCCACCCATCTCTTAATGAATCCTTTCTTATGTGTGCCACAAAATCATAAATCATACATCATTTCATAACCCATGTAATAAAAATGGGATTCTTAAACAACATGACATCATAAAACCATTCATATAAGATAAAGGAATTCATAAACATAATTCCATCACAACATAGTCAAATCAATGTAAAAATATGGATAGAAACAGAACTCTTTATTATCTTAGATGGAAAATAATTTTGATAAAACACTTGAATTGAATTCTTGAGGAAAATATCCTTTCTTCTTCAAAATCAATTTCTTTTCACAAAACATCATGCAACTTTAAAAGAAAGAGATTTTATTGAAAATAGTCATGAAATATTTTAGAGGAAGCTTCATGAAAATAAGGCTTTATAAAACAGTAGAAATCCGTTCGTGCCGTATAAGTTAAAAAAAAAACATTCTTCGTACTTTTGTCGGAAAAGTCAAAAAGTACCTCGTACGACAAAAGATTCCTTTCATACATATTACTAAAAACTCACCGAAGGGTAAAAATGGATTTAAACAATTGTAGGTGGATGGAAATAATATTACATTTTGATGAAACATGGATGTGGATGATAAAATACACCCCAGTAAATACCAAAGTATAAACAATCTCGGATAAAAATGAGATTGTGATATTTCCCTTACCTTAGGTCCAATTTGCTTCGTATGTGTCCGAACCTCCTGTATAATGATTTAAATAATGTCATTGACTTATTACAGAATCATATTCATTGTTATGATATCATATATGGTTCACTTATGACATTATATTACCCGTTCTTTTGTAAATTCCATGTTAAAGAAGCGTTTTGGGTAAAATCGTTTCATTTATCGTAGGTGTTTTGACTTGTTGTTCTTGACATCATTATTACTTATATCATGATTTACTTACTTCCAGAATATAAAATATGATTTATATATCATATATATTCAGTATATATATATATATAATAGATAGATAAATAAAATGAAAAACACCGTTCATGGAGACGGTAGTCCGTACGTACGCATGAACGCTGTTTTTCTTTCCTTATTGTCTTGAAATGGAAGTAAGTAGATGACATACATATGTATATATATATACATAAATCCAGTAGCTTTATAATGTCATGTATTTCATTATTATTTCTTATATATACATTATAATCATTCTTAAATGGTTAACATGGAGAATGAATCTCATCGCGTCGTGGAGACGGTATTCCGTACGTACGCACGAGCGATGATATCATTTCTATAAATATTGAATTGAATTGGAGTGGATTATAAAATATATCAGAATCATTATGATGTTGTAATAACTATGTATAGTTATTCTTTACACCATTATACCCATCCATGTAAGGTGGTGGTGGAAAATAGATTACACCACGGCGTGGAGACGGTATTCCGTACGTACGCACGCGCGGTGATTTCTTTTTCCGTAGGATGGATAGATGGTGAAATAGGGTTGTTTCATAATTATAATAACATATCAGTATATTAGTGATACTGATGTTATTACTTCATAATGAAACAACCTAAGAAGAAGAAGTGGAAGAAGAAATAAAGATGAAAGAATTGGTAACGGTAATTACCTCTTCTTTGAAGTGCCTCTTTGAGACCTCCTCTTAGGGCACTAGAATTGGTCTTTGAGGAAGACCAGAACCTCTAGGATGTTGCTAGGGAAGTGGAGAAGGGATTTTGGCAGGGGTTGTCCGAGCTTGAGTGCTCAAATTGGTGTGAGGAGGAGGGGGAGGAGGTGTCCTTTTATAAGGGAGGAGAGGGGCACCTTAGGAATTCTTAAAAATATTAATTTATAATAAATATAACCCCACTTAAAAACCTCCAAAAATGACTCATATTCGAAGATTAGATGAGATAGGGTTATAATCTCATCAACCAATCAAATTTATACATGTTTGGATCTTATTTTAAACCTTATCAATTAGATTTAACTCTAAGTTAAATAATTTAACTTTTACCGTGTCTTTTTGTTTTCTTTCACTATATGGTTAATACACTTACTATAACATGCCAAACGAACCCCAAATTGTATATTATTAATACATATATCCTTATCTAAGTCATTTGGCCGAACCTTAGATTTTTAGGAATAGAATAACAATTAATAATATAATATTTGATTTAAAAACTATTTTGTGTCAATTTTGACACTATTTGATACATGATTTTTTTGAAAGTCATAACAGAATTATTTGTTCGAACCAAGTTGATTAAATCAACACTAATATATCATAGTAACCTAGAAAATTAGTGGAATTCATAAAAAGTCTTAAATTACATTTATTTTGGTATTTATATTATCAATTATGTCAATATTTCATTAATAAGATAATTACTGCATCATCTTTGTGTCATAAATAAATTATATTATATGCTGTCTAAAAATTACAAATAAAATACCATCATGTAGGAAATCTTTTTATATTTCTAATGAATATTTATAGTCGAATTTATCTTATGTATAACCCCATATTAAAAATGATTTACTTATTAAACTTTGATTTTAACTATTTTAACCCTTCTTTAAATAAATTAATAATAAATGTCCTAATCTAATCCAAGTGGGCCTAAATGGTCATATTTTATTCCTAAGTTTGTTTTTGGTCGAATTACACTTGTCCAATAGAATTAGGACATGTGTTAGGGTAATATTAATATCATATTTACCCTTAGTTACCCTATTTACTATTAACCGTGGTAAAAAAAGTAAAAAGTTACTATTCACCAAAAAATTATTTTCATCTCATTGAACCACATTTTAGTCCTTGATATTAACCGTGTCTCTCGGATTTTCGAAATTCCATTCACAGAAGCGGTAAAATTAAGTTTTATGCAAAATTCCGTTTTTAACCTACCACTTAGTGGTTTCACTATTCATCAAAAATTGAAAGTTTTCAGAAAAATGCCAAAATTTCATCCTAAGCTATATTTCATATTCCGAATTCAAAAATGAAGTCTATTTTACCAAATTCATAACATAGAAGTTTCATTAATTAATTTTATAATTAAATCCCGCTGTTAAAACAAATAGCGTGTTTTTTTTTAAGAAACAAAATCTATCAAAAGATTGACACTTGATTATGTCTGGTTTAAATGTGAAATTACAAACAATGACCAACATTGTATTAAATTGTAAAAATATATTCTAAATATACTTTAAAACCACTCAAATTAATAATTTATCACTATTAATTATTTCGATTAAAAAAGTTGTTTTTAATTATAATTTAGTAATTTTCACTATTCATTAGAATATGAAAGTTATCCGAAAAGTACCAAAATTTCACCTTAGGCTAAATTCGATACTCCGAATCCAAAAATGAATTCCATTTTGAAAAATAAAATTTACAAAATTTCCAAAAAGTGGTTATTACTATTCATAACGTCTAGTTTTAATAATATTTTAATAGCATATCGTTGTTTCGTGAAACTCAGTATTGCGTACTACACACGCTATCGAGGAAGGTCGCGATTGCGTGTAACGGAAGGAAAGTCAAGGATGCGTATTGTGAAAGCTTCTTTTGTTGTAGCGTACAACACAAGACATTAATGAAATTAAAAAGAATATTTTTCATAAAATCTTGGGGCGTTACAATGATTATTTTATGTATTTGTGAAAAAGTATATATTTGATGTTTTTTGGCTCCCTATAGTTGATCTAGGGAATACTGTTTGGGTAATTATTGATTTATTAGTGCAAGATTTTGAGTGGACTATGGTCATGTGGTTTTGGTTTTTCTTTTTAGGGTTTTCCATATAAAATTTTTCTGTTCTTATGGTTGATTGTGTGGTTGTTATTTTTCATTTTTATTTCTATATTTTTTTCCTAGGATAAATTCATGTTAGGTTCACAAAATAAGGGAGAGTTTATGTGATACTCTAATTAATTAATTGACTTGTTTCATATACTTATGTTTTTCTCTATTTCCAAGAGGGACTTCACTGCACTCCCCTTCTTGAACCCTTTGTTGCATATATTTCTCTCTTCCAAGTTGAGGAAGCTATATCTAGGGTATGCATCTGAATGGGTAATAGGGATAGAGGAAGATATTAGGAGACTTCTTTGACTAATCTAAATATCACTGGGATACCATTATAGTGTCATAGAAGTGCTAACTACTATCTACTCAGACAATAATCCAATAAGAAAACTCTTGAGTAAATAATAAATTCCACCCCGAATAAGAACACGATGTGACAACTAGAACTAATAAACATTATGTGAGGATCCATGAGGAATGATGAAATCATGGTCATTCACATATCATCGAATTCGTTATTTGCTATCTTATTTCGATTGGTATTTCCTTGAACCCTCTTTCACAATAGCTGATTTGTTTATATTTTTTCATTTTAAAGATAAATCATGTCACAACCACCCTATAGATCTATAAGAGTAAGAAGTTAAGGACCAGGAATGAAGAATATGACTCTTAAAAAGAGGATCCATTCTATAAATCCTCTTAATTAATAGTTATGGGTCTTCTAGGAGGCCAATTTCTTCTAAGTAAATCTCATTAGTTGTATTTCTTTCTTCCAAGACCTATTCAATCAATCACTTGATTTTCATCCTATTCTCTTCTATTTTCTTTTGGTACGTCTTCTCTGATCATTCCTTTGATATATCACAATCTCCATATACCAATATGGTTCCCTTATCTTATGAAATAGCTGGCAACATTTCCCTTAAATAAAGATATCATTCATGCTAATCATTTGGTAAGGATAAGGCTTTTTATCTATCTATTTTAATCTGTCTGTATCGGTCAAAATTCTATCAATTAGTTTAGATACCTTTATTTTTCCTATTATATAATGTTTTATTGACTAATATAAATAAATGAATTAAAAGGTCTAGATACTAAGATCTTGATGCAGAGCATTCCTCCTTGGATCGTGATACAAAATATATCTTTGCGAGGGGTGGTCCTCCAATCTTCTATTCAGTTTAAGAACTTATGGGGAGAGAAATATATGAAATCTGGGAAGGTACTACCGATTCTTTATAAATCCCATTTGGTCCCGAATATGGGGAATGAGCTACCATAATAAAATAAAGTAATCCCTCATTTTCATTGATTGAGGGCATGTAAATCACATGATCCCTCGAATTGACCAGGGATGAAAGTGTGTAATGGATCCTCGGTAGGGCTAACATCTTTAGGAGTGAAATCTGAATTGAATATTCTAGGTAGGATGTTCTCCTATCTCTCCTTCCCACGTGTCTTCCTGATCATGCTTTAAATAATGAACTGATCGAACGCAATATCTTGTTGTGATGAGTGTGATAAAAAAGTATTCTACATTTATAGAATCACTTGCTTAATAGACTGATGATGGAGATTTCACTCAGTTAAATGAATAAGTTCTCCTCATTCTATCTCTTGAAATGGAAGGGATTCTTCTATATTTACTTCGAGGTCCATAAAAGTATGAAGGAAAGCTAAAGGGTACAGGTCTCAATAAGGACTTTCAACATTTCTTTTTACCTTTCATATTTTTGGATTTCTCTTTCTCATAAGAATGGATAACACTTATGCCTCTCCTATTGAGTCTTGACGTGATGAATCTTCACCTCCTAGAGCCAGAACTTGATATGTAACTAATACATCAAGTCCTATATCATTTTTTACCAAATGATATTGTATTGTATGGTCCTATTCTAGCTCTCAATCTAGAGATACTGGTTTAAAAACTACTATTGCTACTTCAATAACATCATAAATAGCATTTCCCAATCAAAAGAATCATCAATTGCTAGGGTGGATTTACAAGTATTTTTACTGGACTAGGTTATTCCCTACACCCATGGATTGGATTTTATAGGATCTTCACTATGAAATTATACTTTTGGTGCTCATACTGTCACCCTTATATTTTCTAGTTATGGATAACAATATACGGTCTATACTGGTTATGATTAAGGAACTGTAACTTAGTCAACTAGTTCTTTTTTATTCAACTAGATAAAGGAAAAGAACTATTAATGCAAACTATACTAATGGATCTACTATTGGGTATGTGATTGGTGCATTATTTTTAAGTATTAGCATCTTATGCTCCAATTTGTGGGGTTACTAGGTATGGATCAACTGCAGGGTCTTGATTTAACATTGAATTTTCTACAAAGTCTAATTTTATATTTTCTTACGGAGTATATGGTTTTTATTTGGATCACTATTTTCATTTTTCATGTCATTATTATGAATTTCATATTTAGGATCTTGATCACTACTCTAAGAATTTCGTTCCAGACTGAAGAAACCAATGGAAAAAAGCAGTGGTGATGGTTACTGCAGTTTTAATACTTCACTACCTAAGTGAGTAGTGGAAATCACTATTTACCATGAATATAAAAAAGAAAAACAATATTTCATATAAGAAGTAAGAATAAGTTCTCTCACATTTATTTGAAGTGGCTGTAAGAGTTGTACAGACTAGTTATATGCACTATTTAGTTGTAAGTCGATGAAGTGAGAAGTAGTCAGAAAATACTTGTAGACACAGGAAGTATCTAAGATAGCTAGTAGATAATAAGTAGAAGAGTGGTGTCGAGTTTCTTCCTGAAATCATAGGGGAAGTAAATCATTGAAGAGAAAGATTGGAAAGGATATGAATACTATTAGAATAGTTCTTAATAATTAATTAGTGAAGAAAGTATACCATCAAATCTTTTAGAGATTATCCCATTAATAACATGTCTTAGTACCTAATAGAACAAAGGCTTGAAAATGAAAATGTTGTTTTCTTATCTTATGATATTTCCTGTTTGATTGAACCAATGTAACAATTTTGATATCACTACTACCACTATTGATCTTTCCCCCTTTTGTGTATTACCCTTCATAGGGTGGGAGGTGACCTTCAATACATTCACCATTGGTAAACCCCTAGGCATGTATATATTAGTTTTTTTTAGGAGTATGTAATTAGTTATCTATAATATATCATGATCATACAAAAATATAAAACATCTCAAATAGAAAAAATATAAAACCTAAAATGATAACAAAAAAGATGCAAATTCAAAATAGAAAATGGGTAGCCAATAGTTTTTTTCTTCTATGTATTCCTTCAGCATCCAGATATATTTGACCTTATGAGTGTGTTAGTTTAGATAATGCAAGGTTAGAAAATATTTGGGTGTGAACTTGTTGTTGATATTGTTTGTTTAAATATACCTATTTCACTTATATCTTACTTTCACCGTCTAAATTAATTGACTAAAATCCACTTGTATATTTAGAGAAAGTGTGTGTTAGATCTCACAAAATAGCATTAACATTGTTAAGATTATGAGTGTTGAGATTATTATTTAGAAATAATGTTGATGTGTACTGATGTGATCATGGTATAGGATTTTGTTATCTCACTTTGGGAAATAATTTATAGATACTAAGATTTATTCATGTCCAATAGTCTTCCTTTATGTTAAAAACTTTATATGATATCTAATCAATATACTAAAAAGGTCTATGGTGTAGTTTGGTTATTAAGCTCAACCTTTCTTTTCCAATACAACATGGGATGTATAGATCAAATTAGTATGCACTAGGAACTTGTGTCATCTTTGTATAAAATTAATGAAATCCCTCCGAATCAAATAGATAAGGGTGGGAAGATCATAAAACCATCTTGTAAGGGGAGATCTTCCACCTTCTCTTAGAACGTCCAAAGCATGACACATACTAAAATTATTTGTCTTTTGGGCCACCGGGATTGATACCTATTTCATTTACAAACTAGTACTAGTAAATTACATTCACAACTTTCAAAAAACTATTTTCCAAAAAAAACATGATATATTGAAATTACCAACTAGAAAAATGAAGGGTAGCATCTCTCAAGCCCCACTAGCATCCTTATCCCTTCCTAGTGTTTCTTCCTTCGATTTGAATTAATAAATAATGGAGGCACATGCAAGAGAAAAGAAATATCCTATTTAGGCATGATCCCTAGTACATTGACCTCCTGTTGACCTAAAAATATAGTTTTTGGATATTGAAAATTAAAATCATAGAAACTAACTAAGCCATATTGATTTTCCATAAGGGGGGAATTGACAAATTCCATAGAAGACCTTGTACTGCTAAATAAAAGGGGAAATGGAGATGAATTCCCATACTATAAATGAAGGATAAGCCAATGGTCAATGTGATTTGAAAACAAATCTTGTGAAAGGGTGGAAAAAGCATCGTCCGTCAAGGATATTGTTGGGAATCAATTTTCTCTTCCTTCTAGAAGAACATGATGGGGAGAATGATGGGGAATGGAATGATTCCTTATTGTACAATAGGAACCCATTCTCAACTGATTTATTAGATAGACCCCTTTAGTCACCCAAAAAATATTATTCCCATTGAATAGTCACCATTTTAATCGTAGGAAAAATAAAACAATTCATTTCCATTTTACCAATATGATCTTTCATGACAAGACCTCTTTATGAATCCATTTCTTTTAAATGGAACCCCTGAGACATATTTTCTTATTTTATGACTTATTCAACCAGAAAAACGTCAACCTCCATGTTCAATAATTAGAACCATCTCGTCAATGATATAAGTCCCTATAATTCTTTACCACCAACCATATTTCCATTTATCTTCCACCTAGATATCTATTTGTAGTTTTTTAACCAATCAGATTATGATTTGTGCCTTGGTTGGTTGGGGATTTAGAAAGAAATTTGAATTCATACTATGCCCATACACAATTAAAATTTGTTTTAAAACTGTAGAAAATATATATATATGTTAAAATAGTATGATGATCCCATCCATTAAGCATCAAAGAGATTGAGATTTAGACCTTTAACTTCCCATTTATGAGTATATTAATGATTTGATGGATGAATCTCTTAGTGAATGATTTTTGGAAGAGTATATTTTTTGTAGATAATTGTGAATATGAGGCAAATAATGAAGTCAATATCATAAATAACCTCTTTTAAAGGTGAGGTTTCAAGGTATCCTTGTCTGATAAAGATATTGATTAGGATAGGCGAAGAGAAAGGAAGGTGGTAGGGTAAAAACCAAAGAGGATAAAAAATGGCGATGAGAGTAGCACTAAGAATGAGAAGACAAATAATAAATAAGTTTATATAGTGATTGATTGATGTATTGAATCCATCATATAGCTCTCACATCTCTTTAATTTAGTAATATTGGACACTTTGGAACACGATTATTCTTATATATTCTAAAACCTAGATGCTTGCTCAACAGAGATCCTTTCCACATCATCCAATAGATACTCTGTCTCTAGAGCTAGTATCTTGTAATGGAGAACCTTTATAGGGTCCACCCCCAATTTTACTATGAGATCACTCATATATTTATCAGTATCAAATACTGTGTTAATAAGAAAATATTCATTCTTTATGACAGCCATGACGACCATGGTATGCTCCACCGAAACAGCCACCCGAGGCAGCATCTCTGCAATTTCATCTTTGAGTTATATTCTATTTAATTTCTAGAACCTATTAATCTAGTTTTCCTCTAATTAATTGTGAGATTTTCCACCCATAGAAAACGTCTCAATATTTTTTTGGAAGGTATACCAACTGGGTTCATCTGCAAATGGATTAAATCAAGCGGTTAGTAAAAACAACATGATTCAGTGCTAATTACGGGTATCATAGAAAATTTAGGTTCTTGTAAGTATATTAAATGGGATGTCACATAAAAGTACTGAAGACTGTATTTTTATGAGATATACATCTAAGTCTTTAGTCCATATATATTTTTGGGCTTTGATGGAGAACATCATAGAGGGTCCAGACTCAGTAATGCACCAATGTTTTCCATCATAAATCCCATTACGCTCTAGCGAAGCATGAAAAAGGAGGGTAAATGTCATCTTTATATAGATAATAAGAAAATGATTCTGATTCCTTGGAATTTCATACAAATTATCATTGTATTTATTGGTTCCTATCAGGAATTAACTGACTAACATATAGCATTATTTACTTTTGGAAAATGAAAAAGATTCCAAAGAAATTTCGTTATCTTACGAGGAATAAAAAGGGGAAGGAACTCATTTCAACTCATATATGATTCCTTAATCCATTAGTATTACTTGGATTTTAATGAATGAATTCATCAATACAAAGTAATCAATGGATTAGATTTAATCCATTACTTCTATAGATATCACTTTCCCATAAATAAGGGAAGGAATAATGCTTTAGAGGCATTAGGGCCGAGTTATATTTCTTAGTTATCTTGACATGGGAGAGTAATAACCATGGCAATAGGTTTGATCTTTATTAAGGATCTCATTTCATGGATGGAAGAGTATAGTAATTTGTAAATACATAGAATTCATTTTAAATAACTTAAGAAAGACTCTCATTTAATCCCACTGAATGTCGCTTAATTATTTATTACCCCACTATAACTTCCTTTTTGAGTCCTTAGTGATCTTTTATCTTTTCCAATCTATGAAAAAATAAGTTACTTCCTTAATTTTAGGTCTTTCCTAACCAATGAATTCATTAATTGAACATTTTCTCACAATTACTAAAAGGAAAGTCACCCCAAAAGTTATTCAAATCTATGTTGTGGGATCCTTCCAATAACTTTTTTCTTCTACTATATTCGTAGTATTCGCTCTTGGATAAAAAAAGTGAGAAGTGCCTTGAATTCATGTTTTCTTCCTTATTTTTTCAATTATATTCTCCCCTAAAGTCCAACCCTTTCTAAATTGTCCATAGACTACGTTCTTCATTTATCCATGAAAAAATGGATATGAGAAATATGAAAGTAAACAAATATATATCTCTAATTCCCAAGTATATATGATTTTATTACATTAGGATTCCTTCCAGTGGTTTCTCTAGTTCCTTCATCCTGTAATGAGATATATTACTGAAGAATATATTTCCAAACCAGAAAATGAGAAAGGGACCCTAATTGTCAACCCATTTACTAGAAAAATTAGTTATAAAACCCCCGTATTTTTAGAAAATAATGAAAAATTTTGAGTGTTAGGATTACTTTTCAATTTGAAGGAATGTGTGAATATTATCTTCAATGAACAATAATCATTTAATTAGTATCACCTTTTATTGATGATATAAATAATTTCCTTTTAGTATAAACTAATATTTTTAGTTTTCTAGTGAATGGATTCTTTATTAAGAAACAAACCCTATGAAAAGTGAACCGGATATCCCCTGCTTCAGAAGTTGGATTTGGAAAAACTATACTAAAACTTATTATCTAGAAATAAAATACACTAAGCATACCTAAACTAATATTATTTCATAAATATCTCTATATGGGCTTCATTATAGTTATTTTGGAACTGATTATGATGGGAGTTTAGACAGAAAGTAAGAAAAAATATCAATGTGCTCCAGAGACCGATAAGGTATAGGGTGGATCCTCTTCAACTAGAATCGTTTCCTAAAAAACTGTTCATTCTATCTTTACCTCGTTTTTTGGGGATTTTTTAGCTATGTTCATATCCACAGTACAAGGATACCCCATTAGTTGATACTTAATAAGATAAACAGGTTCCTAGGTAAATTTTATCCACTGAAATAACAACAAAATATAAAGCATCGAGTCTTGGATAATATTAATTATATATAAGTACTATAAATAAGCATGTAATATAGTTTTCATTTGATCAGATATGAAAATATTGATTTCAAGTATACAATGATGAGAAATTAATACACTATAGGTTGTACATAAATAGAAAAAATGATGCTCTTTTTGAGTTTGTATGACCTCCCTCTCATTGTGTGTGGATGTTAGGAAGATAAATAGGGAATAGAGAATAGTTACATTACTCATGAACCTCCCTTTGATGTTGGTATAGGGATCCTCTCAAAGATAGAAACAATAGTTTTAGTTATCTACTAACTGGGTTGGCCAAGACTACCAGAAGAAAAAATCATCCATAGAATGAACACTTGTTAGCGATATAGATAGAAATTCATGAATCTACATAGTAAAGAGAATCCAAAGGTTAACGTTCTCACACGTAGTCACCATAGTGTAAGCACATAGATTGATCTCATTACCATCAACATAAAGTATAGAGTAATGTAACTATTACTTCCACAAATCTTAACATCCCAGAATCATCTTAATAAGAAATGGGGACTTCAGAGAAAATGATTTCAATGATACCTTAAGAGAAACCATGAAAACATGAAAGGATAAAAATGAGGCTACCTTTAAATCATCATTTACATACAAAAATCACAAGGAAAGGGTAAATGATCACTATAAAGTACAAAATAAAACTAGTCAATGATGGATGCTCCCCTCTAAATGTGGGCTGGATTCTCTTCCGATGAGAGCTACTTAAACAGGTTGATAAGGGTATCCAATTTCTATATCAGTACACTATAACCATGTGTAGAGATGATTTCAGGAAATAGATACCATAATCAATTTTAGGAGAAATAATTTATTCATAACATCACAGGTCAAAATTTTCTACCTAAAAATACCTAAAAAGGTGCTTTAGACATTATATCTTCTCTCCTGATTACTATCTAATTATATATTATAGATAGCCCATAATTTCATATGTTATTATAGTGAGGTCTTGATGAACACCACCTACTAGTTAGTGATGTGGAACACACTTCCTTTATGGTGTAAAATAGGCTTCTATTTCTGGAATATCAAAATGGTATTCCCTTCTATGCCCAGAATCCATATTTATGAAAGTATCTTCACTTCCATCCTATACATTTAATAATAACCAATACTGATTCAATATTTTCTCTGGTTGTAAATTCATTTTTTTTATACACCAATTCAATCCTATCACTATATCTCCATGGTGAAATCCTTTATCGGAAGTCTTGGTAACTCATGATTTACACCTCTCTATACTGCTTCTTAGTAATTGACAGTTATATTAACACTTTCATCATTAATAAATATTTCTCTTTTATGTGAAATCTAATTCAAAAATGAACTCTTGTAAGCCCCTTTTCCAGCTACACTAAAAAATTGGGTCGTCATGCACTAACAAAATCATTATATGAGGGCCTATGATCATCCAAAATCATTTTCTAGTCTTAATAAGAAAAAAACACTTGTTGGATTTGAATTCTTATGTACAAGAAGATAATCAACAATCCTTTTTGTTTATAATGAATAATGTTATAAACTAATAGATATTATTCTACATGTCCATTCTTCTAGAAGAGTAATACTATTCTTTTTTCCTTACTCAACCTTCCAATATTTTCAATTAGTCTAGTCTACACATGTATAGAGGAATTTTTATAGCCCATTACCATAAAATGTGACCACCTTTCAATTGTATTGGCCTAATTCCATATCAATAAAATAGAAGGTATCATATTCACTAAATTCCTAAGGTAATTGCCCACTTGACTAATAACCTTTTCTTATTGTGTTATTTTACATGGATTTTTAATAATAAGAAGAACATCCTCATGAGAGTTGTACCCAGAAAGTGTTATCCCTTCACTATCAGAACCTCTTATTACTTATTTGTTAGTGCTTATAGGCAGAATCAGAGACAAATGAATACATTGGTCTTTCACCACTAGAAAATTCTTGACAGTCATTCAGTATTATCTTTATTTTAGTAAGTGTATACAAGAGATATGGTCTTAGTATTAGGAATAGTGATTTATCTCACTCATCTATAGAATTTAATGCAACTAAACCCTTAAATAATCATTTTTTATAAATAAACAACCAACATAATCTCAAATTTCATATTTCAATAGGTGTGGGACTTTCATTTCTCTGGGAATCTATGAATGTAATTTCCTGTAACAGTATATGGTCTTGATAAATATTAGTAATCTACTATAATAGGTTGGTATTTGGAATATAGATGGAAATATATCACCAAGATTAATCTAATAGCCAAAATATTCAAATAAGATAGAATGGGAAAAGGTTGAGAATCTATAGTTAACATAGTTTACTGAGGCTTGGAGAGGTGTCATATTCTTATTACCCTTACCTATAGATTGGAATGACTTGTTGACCTTAGATTATTGATATTATTGGATCATGTTCTTTCTTCATAATGTTCCTAATTATTCTAATAATTTATAGAATTATTTCATAGTGGTGTAGGTTTTCAAAGAATATGTTCATATCCTTTCTCTTTTTTTTTCTCTCTATTCTTGAACCATGGATAATTGGTTCACGTGGAGAAAAATATAATAATGTTGGGTTGTTCTAATTCATTCAGAGAAGAAGTAGTTGGGTTTTCACGTGTTATTTGGATCTGAAGGAGCAATGAAGATGTGGAAAAGAAGTGTATGGTCTTAAATATAATATTAAAATATTCAATTATGCATCCCCTAGATTCACTTATTTATGGGGGATGGACTGAAGAGTTTGAAACAATATGGAAGAGTCTCATTCTTCAAGATTTTCTCTGTTATGATCAACCTTTCAAATGAATGAAGTGAGAAGAAATCGAGTGCTTTATCAATCATTATTATATCTATGATAGTCATCAGTAAATGGCTAGAAATAAAATCTAATACGAACGATCCAGCCCGATCCAAGGACTAACAAGAAAAAGGTTTTTTCATGATTTGATTGCATATATACCCAGTTCCTGAGTACATGTGAAAGAGAAGCTCATATATATAATTAATTCAAGACAAGGAATTCATAGGTCAAATATGAGAGTGATCCACTCAACTATAATTATAGGGATTTAGAGGATTGACCAAAGGGGAATAAAATATTATCTTTCATGTTTCACCATTCACTCATAAAGATATATATTAACTGATTTATATAAAGGGTACAAAAGTCCCCCTATAGTATTTCAAAAACATCAGTAATACTTAAGTAAGAATAGTATGACCATACAAACCAAAAATTTACACACAAAGATACCTAAAATACAAATGAGAGGATGAAGAAAGCTGATGTTATACAATTTTTTCATCGATTAGTAGATCCTTGCATCACCACTCAGGATCAGACACCTTCATATTGAAGTACACCTTTTCACCACTAACAAAGGACCTGTATGAGTGGAATCACATACATAATGACTTAGAAATTTCAAATATTAAAAACATTTCCCCGGGGTCTCAAACATAAGTAATCATCAATATGATTGGTAGATTGAATCTGACCTATAAATTAATCCAAATCTTTATTTTGAATCGAAGAGAGCTAGTCTTACTTAAATAATCTATGAACCACACTTAATTATCAAATTGATCATCTTGTAACAATGCTCATTTCCTAATGTGAAATACCAACACCTACGACAACCTTTGGATCTTATAGCCTACTATTTTTGGAACAGTAACCTACTAGACATAGTAGCATCAGTTCAAGGGAAGAGGTGATCAGGTACTATTGGGGATCAAAGGAGGCATATAGGAAATGGGGGGAGCAATATATGTTTATGTACTTCCACTGAACATGTGTTAGCAGAGTCAAGATAGTGTGAGAACATTATTCAAGGGTTAATTGGAGAAGAAATAATGGTGGAAAAGTTGGTGAAATGGTATGTGTTGTATTAGGGCGGTGGAACTACATTATTGGATTTGTGGAATGAAAATCATTTGGGTGATCAGATACGGATGGTGTGCTGGTTGAATGGGGGAAATAGGTTGAGAAGGGATACAGGAATGAAACCACATGTTCTATTAAATGAATTTTTTTACCACTGAAACACCTGAGTCTTTGAATATAGTTTCTATACTAACATACTAGAATCTTGAATTGGAATTGAAAACTAACCATCCAATTTAAATATGATTTTCCCTGGGGAGACAATAACATTTTATTCATTTGGTACCCCTTTTCATCTTCCCATGAATACATCTTATGGTTTTCAGATCAATGGAACCACTTCTCACACTCAAGACCATCTCTTCACCTATGGGAAATAGTGGATGTCCAACTAGTAGTTACTTCCAGTGATCAAATTGAAACCTGAGTAAAGCCTATAGTAGTGCCATATATTTCAAAAGAAAATCATGTTATTTGTAGGATGTGTGAATTGTTCATATCCATGTATCATTTTTTATATATAGATGTATTTTTTGGGATGGTAACTTTGTTGGACGTGACTATGATCTGGTTGGATGATGGTTGAATGAAATCCACAGTCTCACTCAAATTATTCTGTATCGAGTCGCTACACCAATAGAATCATAATCAATATTGGACTCGAGAAACCCTCTTATTTATTTTCCCACCATGAGGTATCATTTTGAGCTATGGATTTCCCATTAAATTGACCAATACACTAGATACAGTGCCACTTAACCCTCTTCGGTGCATTCATGCTCAAGATAGAATGAGAGATGGTAATAGTGATAGAACAAATGGGTCGATTTTTATATCGCGGGAGGAGGGAGACATCTTGATTGATGAATGCTTCACTTTGATATGTCAATTGGATATTTACCGAGTCCATTAGTGAAATAGTATATAGGGTTTTAGAAACCAAGATACTCATATTATAGTAGTTCCAAAATGATTTCCAATAGTGCAATCGTACCTTTAGGATGCCCGATAGTTGCTCGATTTGCATCATTAATCATTCCATCAAACCAACTTTTCCAATGCATTGAACTAGCCATTCAGGAATCATCTCCTTTTCCATGAGTATCTATACCATTTATATTTATATATAACTCCATGATACTATGATGGGATCATTAAGGAGTATTTCTCGAGTGATGGTTTGACCTCCGAAGAAAGAAAATGGGAATTTTTTTCCCACTTGATTGGAGTTGATTTGGAGGTTCTTCCACCCCTGAAGTAGTAACACCCATTCAAATAAAATAATGAGTTCCACTCTAATATAGATTTAATATTGTATTCACTTTGAAATTCCCTCTTTGTTTTCCATTGCAATGGATATTTCCAACACCACAGCTAGGCTAGGTTCATGGTGTGGTACCATCATTGCAGTTGGGGAGACCTAAAACAAATGGTTGATCTTCTTCAATACGTACTTGAGAATCAATAAACTGATTGACTTGAGCACTTATAGGTTCCTCGAGGGTAGGATACACAATCACATCCTGGTCAGTTAAACTGGATGACTAGGATATAGATATGGATGATGGAAAATGATAAATTCTATTACGTTTGAACCAACACAATCGTAGTAACATTAAATTCTAAGATACTTGATATCAACTCGAGTTGTTCCATTTCTATCACCCACCATGTATCATTTGGAATCCATATATTCCCCTAGACTGAAGGCCATTTGAACCAAATTTTATGCTTTATGTTGGCTCCTAAAGAACTACCATATTTGATTGAACTGTCATAGGAACAGTGTTATTTCCTTTCAACTAAAAAAATTGGAGTGTGTTATATTAGTTTTTTGGGAAAAAGAAAATGAATAAAGGTTATTTTGGGACATTGGAGTGGCATCATGTAACTATTTGATAGAAAAAAATTGGTCCTTATTGAAGCCACATAGGATATTCAACTCACATATTGAAACATAAAATGACCATAATTATAATAGATTCTTTTAAAAACCTTATCTATTCTTTTGACCCCTTTTACCCATGGTAAATTTGTCCATTTTATAACTGGTAATTTCCCATGAATTGTCTTGTTGATAAGTTTTCATGTGATAATGAGTCAACTCACTATGTGATCCAACCAAATATAGCTGCCCCACCAATAAAATTTTCCATAAAATTACAAAGCATCATCTTGATGTTGTGATATCCAACTACACTATAGAATAATGTATATATAGTCATCAGTA
Organism: Viscum album; assembly: GCA_963277665.1. Classification (NCBI taxonomy): domain Eukaryota; kingdom Viridiplantae; phylum Streptophyta; class Magnoliopsida; order Santalales; family Viscaceae; genus Viscum; species Viscum album. The sequence continues at coordinate 1,058,273,107 of OY728159.1, forward strand.
ATCGATAAAAGTAAAGTATCTAGGGATCTGTCACTAAGGGGAAAGGGGGAATTGAATCGGGGGTCATAGGGGTAGTAATCAGATGGCTGACCATTAGTACTACCTAATTCATAAATCTAAGTAGTATATATATGAATCAATTAACCACCATAAACTTAATAACCATTGGGAAGTCTAATTTGATCAAGTACCACAACTCACAAGCTAGAGTACAAAACAGGATACCCCACCACCTTTATTTATAGTGTACAAGGGTATCACCCTAGATCACTAACCCCCCTTTGTAGTATCATGAATGCCAAACAAATCACACCAACCCCACTCCACAATGCCTAATTGGGTTTTAAGTCTCATAATGATGACCACTATTAGAGTATATTACTGACAATGGTGAGCCCCATATGAAATGACCATACACCTAAAAAATAGATGAAATTTTTTTCAAAAGACATCATGGGTAGTTGTGTTCACAAATCCCCTTGGATTATTGGATATATTGATGGTTGGCCATCCTACTCACCTCCCCAATGGCCTTTCTTGAACACAATTAACCTTCAAGATACTTAGGTTCACATGGAAGGAGTAGTGGTTGGGAAATACTAGATTTGTGTATGAGATGCTTTCCTAACCTGGTTGGGCTGAATTTCCATATTGGTAGGCACTGGATTCTCGCTTTGGGATTCTATTATTTGAATTGATAGAATATACTATCCCACTTTTACTCAATGCTTTCCCATTTTCTAGTTTATCATAGGTATTGGCATTAGCTTCCCCACTACTCTCGTTCTAGTGATGGTGTGGTCGTGGGTTTTTAATAAAACTATTATTCCAATGTGAAATTTGGGTGAGAAGTCACTTGTAATATCCCATATTTTTTTAGGTACATCCCTCTTTGATTTTTTTCATTTGAGACTTGGTGGATGAGTCTTGTTTAGAGATAAAGAGCCTTGTTGGAGGAAAATGACTTAATGTTCAGGGATGCTTGTTTCAATTAATGGAGTCCAGATAAATGAGTCACATGTTACCATAGGTTCTTGGAAAGTTGAGAAGCCTTAAAGGGAGCATGGGTTGTTTAAAAGGTAAATGGGATGAAACCCATCTATATACCATTTACACATCATGGAAATGGATTACACATTGTGTAATATCTAGATGAATTTTAATATTCAGATGAGGTGACATGTTTTTCGGCATATCTCATTAAAGAAATTACATGACATGTAATTATATTACACACCGTGTAATTACCTAACTTGTAGTTTTAATGTATGTCATGCAAGTGATTTTCCCATTCACCCGCATTCATCTTTTCTCCTCTCAAACTAGGGAAAACCTGCAGGAAATTTTGGAGTGAAACCCTCCCATATAGACATCCCAATAATTCATATGATCTATAGTAAGTAGTTTTGGTATAATTTACCCTTGTATCCCTTGTTTTTAGACACTGTGGTGTAAAACTCTTGATCATGTGCATTGTTGGTTTTGATCATTATCATTGTTTATCTTGAATCCTTCTTGAGATCATCCACACATTTTTCCTCATGGGAATTTTCTGTTTGGAAGAATTGTCGGATCGTTAGTAAAAGGTAGGGGGTCTAAACTGTAACCCTGTGGTTTTATAATTATCAAGTATGTATAATGTTTCAATTGAGCCAATATATCAGGAATTGCATAAATTGAAATAATTAATTGAATTATTCCTGGGAGTCCCTTTGGATCCAATTTGTTTATTGACCTAGCTTGTGGCTACTATTTGGGTGAGCGGACCCCTAAATATAAATGAATTGTTTAAATGGATTAATGTTTGTTTAGTATGACATGGATTATGGGTGACTATCTAATATAAAATCACCTTGAATTTTCTTTTTAATTGAGAAAACTAGCATGTTATTGGTTATGGACAATTGATATATGAAATGTGTAATTGATGGTTAAATGGTAATTTTCATAATTAATCATTGTTTTCATGACTTTTGTTATAATTAAAATGATAAAATTATTAAATAGGGAATTGGCCCAGTGATAAATGTTATCATGTTTATATTGGTTGTTGGCCTATTTAAGCATGTTGAAATGCATATATAGTGAGGTTTGTATAATTGAAATTCTAAAATGCTTATATAGTGGTTTAGGCCTAATGACACATGCTAAAATGATGATATAATAGGCTCAGCCTAGATTTAATACTTAAATGTTTATATGGAAGTTTTGGCCCTGATTACTATGATTTATACCTTGGTTATATGCTTATGGTTGTAATGGTTGTGATACATACTCAGATACATTACAACATGGTGATGAGTTAGGTTTTTTTATACTTTGGTTATAATTTTATGGTTGTCATGGTTGAGATATGTAACAGTTTGAGTTTTTATGGACCTTTTTTCCAAATAAATTAAATTTTCATTTATATATTGCAATGAACATAGTCAAAGATTCCTTTCACATGACACTGACTTGGAATATGTTACACAACACCAACTTGACATAAGTTACACTCAACACTGACTTGGCATATGTTACATGCAACACTAACTTGGTGTATGTTACACATAACACTGATGTTTCTACGAAACATAGTTTTATTGTCATAATTATTTAAACGAGATAATTATAACCTAGCCATTAAACCTACTTATATGAATAGTAATAACTAATTTTAAAATATTATTTATAATTGTTCTATATATATAGTTTATTTATAATTAATGTTATTCTTTTTGGTAAACTCCTTATATGTTTAAAAATATTGTTTTCTCGAATGAACTACTTTTCATGTGCTTCTGTGAGAAATAATAAAATAAATTTTAGACACATTTAAAAATTGAATTTTATAAAATAAAATTCATTTTTTAATTTATAATTTGAATCTTATCTTATGTTTAATTAATGGTATTTTTTTTAAGAAACTTCATTTTTGGATGAATAGTGAGAAATACCAGATTTTAATTCAAAAATTCTTTTTCGTCTAATTTACTAATAAGGTTAAATTATTTATTAATTTGTATAAAATTTTAATTAGATTATATTTTTTTCAATTAATCTAATTTAGGTAATTGTAACCAATTTCACATTAAAACTAGATATAAAAGCATGGTAAATTTTTTATCGTTTTTATTTTAAAATCCCACATTGTCGACCAGAGTATGGGATTAATTTTAAATTATTTTATACCAATTATGTGATAAGAATTTTTAAAAATGGATTAAATATTTGGAATCATCATAATTTCTAATTTCTAATTAGTTTAACTTATTTTTTTACCAAAAATATTAGTGAGATTAATTAAAATTAATTACATCAATTAAGGTAAAATTAAGCTTAACTAAGGACTAAACCTTAAATTTAAGAACCAAAATGACTTATAAACTTATAAAAAACACATTTTCTGGAAATTATTTGTCCATTAACCTTCAATTATTTATTTTTGTAGGTTTGGTATGAATTTTTTTTAGGTAAAAACATGGATACACTTAACTTATTTTCAAAAATTCTATGTGTATCCTTTCACTTCCCTATAAAAGGTCACCACCTCTCCCTCTTCTTCACACCTCTCAAACCATTTTTATTTGAAAAAAAACTTCCCAATACACTTAAAAACATCCATATATTCCTCCTAGAATCCTCCCCTTTGTATGAAAGCTACTCAAGGAAGCCTTTTGGTACAAACCAAAATGAGTTACCTGATTAAGAGGTAACACCTTCTCTCAAGCTCATTTCTTTTATTTTCCTTCTCCACCCCCTACAATCACTTTATTCCGTTATTTTATAACAAAAAGATGTATGAAAAATATACTAGGATGTTTTTATTCTAATATTTCAACATAAACTTACACACACCACCATCTAATTGGTTATGAACTTACTATTTATGTGTACGGTGAACTACCACCTCACTAAATAATGATTGTTCATTTTTCCTTTACCACCTCTCATTGTGGAAATTATGATGGAAAATATATTTATATATTTTATATATTATATTTATTATGTATTTAATCTTTATTATTTTTTTTTTATATCAAATATCTTTTTTACATTTCATTTATTGTTAATACGATAATTTCATTTGAGGAATTATGGATTTCCACCCCCACAAAGAGATGTGATTCATTCATACAAAACATGAAATGTATTAAGGATGGTTTTAGTGAATATATGTTATATATATTATATCATAAATATACATTAATAATGATATAAATATATAAATATATGTCATTTTCTTTCATTCTTTCAATACGATAATAAAAATGGAAACAACGTTCATGCGTACGTATGGCTTACAGTCTCCATGAATAGTGTATTCCATTTTATACTTCTATATTATATAGATTATTAAAATATAAATATACTGGATATAAATTATATTTATATCATGGTTTACATTTTATAATCATGATAAAATTATAAGTACCAACAATATAACAAATTATGACACATGCGAATAACAAAGTGTATATTATCCCAAGTGAAACCTTAACATAGGATAGTTAAAAATCGGGTAATATATGGTCATAATAAAACCATATATGGTACTATATATATTAATATTTTTATGTAAAACATTTATAATAAATTTATTTTATTTATTCAGGAGTTTTGAATGAGTACGACAAGAGTCAAGACACAAGGTAAGGGGATTTCACCTCACTTTTTATTTCTGTGAGATACATGATTTATTCACCACCCATTCCTTTTGTGTGGTGTGTATACTACCCAGGGATGTATTAAATGTTACTCATAGTTAAATTTATGGATATTTAAAAATCCATTATATGAACATTATTTCATGGGGGTTATATTTCAAAATTTACTAAATCGGTAAATTATTTTTCTCCCAATTTTCTTTCTTTGAGGCTCATGTTCTGTTATGCACCTAAACTCATTTTGAGGTGTATATAATTTCATTTTATATAATATATCATTAATATACTTGTTTTAATTATATTATAAGATTCATGTAATTTCATTTTCTTATATGGAGATTATGATCCCAAGTTACCAAGTGATAAAATTTTATTGAAACAATCTCATCACTTTTTAAGATTGTTTATGTTTATACTTCCTTTAATGAAATATTATAACCCATATGTCAAGAAAATTCATGAATTTTATTATCATAGGGTTATTAATGATATATTCATGTATTGGTACCATTTTTATACTTTGTTACATAAGATGGTTAAGAAAGTGTTTTTGAGAAAGTCTGACTTTATCCTTCTCTTCGGTTGGAAATCTAAGTTCCTTCAAAACCAAGTTTTATAAAAAGGGCTTCCAAGAATATTTTACCATTATCTTTTAACATTTAAAAAAAATTAACTTTTTTAACTTTTAAAAATATCTTCAAATTAATCTTATTATCTCTTTCTGAATAATGTATTTTGCTAACTATTTTACCATTAAAAATAAATTTTCTTTTTACCCCATACAACATGTACAAATTTACCCATTGTGATTTCTTTGAAGCCTCATTTTTATTTTTAAATGGATAATTTTTAATAAAATGTTTTTAAAAATAAATTTCATGGGAAATTTTTTTCAAAATGTTTTTAATATTATTTTATATTTTTTTAAGGAAAATTGTTCTCAAAATGTTTTCAAGCCTTATTTATAAGTTTTCAAAGTATTTTCAAAGAACTAGTTTTCAAAAAAATAAAGATTATTTCATATTTTTTCAAGTAAAAACGTTTTAAAAACATTTTTAAGATTTCATTATAAGTTATCAAATTTTTTTCAAGGAAAATTGTTTATAAAATATTTTTAATCATATTTTATAAGTTTTCAAGGGAAAATGTTTTTAAAATGATTTCAATTATTATTTATAAGTTTTCAATGAATTATGTAAGAAAATTATTTTAAAATAGTTTTATGTATTAAAAAACCTTCCTCAAAGAAGAAACTATGTTTTCCTCAAGAAATAGTTTTTAAATATATTTCTAAATTATTTTTTATCTAAGATGAAATCCTTTGACGATAATCGTTCCCTTCTAGAAAATAATATAAAGGTTCCATTCATATTATTTCTATGAAAGGGTTATAATTAATTTCATGGTATTTATGAAACCAATTTCTCTTTCATGGGTTTTATGATTATCAAATTTGATTCCCTTTCATGGGTTATTCTTTTTATGAAATGATTATGAAACCTGTATCTTTTTTCATAGGTTATGATATGTTTATATTTTTTCCCCATTTCATTGCATGGGTTATATAGTATGATTATTTATGATTTTGTGGCACATGTATGTATTATTTCATTATGAGATTGGTGGATGTATATCTCCCTCCAATGAATTGGGTAAAGATTTATATCTCATGAGATATACATGGTTGGAATAAGGGGTGAACATGGGTCAGTAATATAGGGATGGAATGGGGTGTAAACACGGTTTAGTAAAGGACTTTTTCCACTAATATGGCCTTTGAATTAATGCCTTTACTAATATGTAAATCATTATATATGATTATGTGTCTACTAAAATTCCATGTTTTAATCCTATGTTATGCTTTTATGACATATGTTCTTTTTCCTTATGATTCATTTATTATTAACTTCCAAGATTTATGACATGATTCATGTATATGATCTTTGATATGTAGGGTGTGATCTTATATTTTCATGATCATGTTATCATACTCTGATTCTCATGATTATGCTTACATAGATCCCTATTTTACCCTTACTGAGCATTTGAGATCACCCATTTTTATGTTTCCTTCCCTAGGTTATGACGATATTTATTATGTTTGATGTGTATAAGAAGGGTGCTCATCAAGAAGAACCTAGTGGGAGATGATATAGATCATTTATGTACCAGTTTTTATGTTTCCATGTTTCCAAAGGAACTAGACTAATATAGTGTTTGGGTGTCTATTTTTTAATGTTTTAAGTATTATTCAAATGTTATGTAATGTTAATTTATTAAAATGGAGGGTTGTTATAGTTGGTATCAGAGAAAAGGTTTAGTTAAAATGTGGAAAATGGATGTGAAATCCTTAGTGATAACCCTTAGGAAATGTCTAAGGATATGTCTAAGTATAAGGAAAAGCAAACGAAAATGTCCTAGAATTTTGGTAAATGGTATAGTGATTGGTTTCCTAGAAATAAATATCTGTCTAGATACTACAAGTGGATGTGGATATAGTACAGATGTGCCTAGGGGTAAAAACTCTGACAAGATGTTCTGGGTCGGACTCGGGGTAATCTGGAACAAGACAACATGCTTTACTTCACACATAGTTTGACACTCCAGGTGGATATGATTTGGGAATTCATAAACTCTTCATAAACCATTATAAAGTATTTAAATATATGTTGGTTATGAATAATCTAGGATAAACTTAAGGTGTCCAAGATTAAGGAAGGTTTCATCACTTATACATCCTATAAGTGAAATTTTATGGTTATATTGTTCCTCATTATGATAGTTTTTTCTCACTCTATTCTTTTTGGTTTTAGTAAAAGCTTGGAACCCGAAGTAACCACGTTAATAGTGATTGTGATAGAAAATGAAATGATTGTACTCTTGGGAAACTGGATGCTATGGGAGTTGGAATGAATAACCTCATTACTATGCTCGCATAGCTTTCTCAATCTATAAATCATGGTGGAATTCCAAATCAACAAAGTATGGAAAAAAATTATTGAGTCTTTCATGAGGAGATGTATTCCTTGTTTTAGAATGTATTCAGATCCACTTGTTTCTGAATAATGGATCAGTAATACTAAAAAGATATTTTTTGTTCTTCATTGTTCGGAGCATGAGAAATGCATTATGGATATTTATCGGTTATAAGGATAAGTAGATCAGTGGTGGACTCTAATCAATAATATAAGGTAGTAGGATGATATTGAATCCATGGATTTGGATGAGTTCAAGGACTTAATTTTCAATAAGTACATTTCTCATATTATTCTTACTAAGATGGAGAAAGAGTTCCTTGAGTTGAAGAAAATGGATGATGAATTTGTTGGAACCTATGAGGATAATTTCATGAGACTTGTGATGTACACTTCAAGAATTATCATCCAAACCAAAAGTAAAGTTAATAGGTACTTTAGTGGCTTTAATGTAAAGTCTCATAAGGTAATTTTCCATAAGATACATTAGTATCTATGAAGAGATTTTGTGTTGTGAAATAAAGGTTGAAATGGAGGCTAGAGTCACATATCAACCTCATGGTTTTGACAAGAAAAGGAAGATGTAGTTTAGAGGAAAATATAAAAATCATGAAACAAAGAAGATGAGATTTACTTTATTCCCTATGTGTGGAAAGAATCATGGAGGAAATTTCCCTAAAGGTTCTAATAAATGTTTTAACTGTGCAAGGGATGGAGACCAAGAAATTGATTTTTGAAATGATGGGAAGAATTTATATCAAAATGATAATGGAGATAAATCTACACAGAATGAATCACCCATGATTCGGTTCTAAAATTGTAGAAAAATTGGACATTATGATAACCACTACCCAAACCCAAGGGATAGTGATGATAATCAATGTTAGCAAGCTCTTAAGCCAGGGGACAAGGGGAAATCTCATACAATCGATATTTCTGATGAGGGGTGTGATAACGGCATAATAAAAGGTACACTTACCATCTACTCTAGAATTTATAATGTCATATTTTATTCTATATCTACCCACTCCCTCATATCTAAATAATTTTATAAAGGTGTTAAGATTACACAAAAATGATTAGATGTGGAATTAGTAGTGAAAACTTTTAATGGTTCAATGATTTTATATCAAGTTTATGATTCCTCTCTAGTTGAAGTTTGTTGTAATGTGCTTCCTGCAAACCTTTTCATTATTAATTTGGATGAATTTTATGTCATCTTAGGCATTGATGGTATTTTTATGCATAAAGACCACATGAATTTTTGAGGAAGGGAAGTTACTTTGAATATTTCAAACCCTCCTATGATAATCCATCCATGTAATGATAAGTATGAAATTATTATGGATATTACATCAAGTTCCCATTCAAAATGGTTGTTTATCTCAAATGTTTGGTAATAAAATTGGCATTGATGATATTCCTATTTCTTGGGATTTTGAGGATGAATTTTTGGAAGAGTTTCCTAGCCTTCAACCAAAATTCAAAGTTGAGTTCTTAATAGAACTCATACCAAGTTCCACACCAATTTCAAATACTCCTTATAGAATAGCCCTGATGGAGTTGCAAGAATTGAAGAAGCATCTCCAAGAAAACATTGATAAGGTATTCATTTAGCTAAGTGTGTCACCTTGGGTGGGTTGCACCCATTCTTTTTGTGAAAAAATAAATATGGATCAATGAGACACTGTATTGATTATCGAGAGTTGAACAAGATAAAAATCAAGAATAAGTATCATCTTCCCCATATTGATTTCTTGTTTGATCAATAGCACGGAGATCAATACTTTTCTAAGATTGACCATTTATTTTTATATCATCAATTTAGGTTCAACAAAGAGGATATACCCAAGATGGTATTCTATACAAGATATGTACACTATGAATATATTGTGATGCCTTTTTTTCATACTAATTTTCATACTATCCTTGTGGATTTAGTGAATAGAGTCTTTAGAGATTACCTTGATCATTTTGTGGTAGTCTTTATAGATTCTATTCTTATCTATTCAAGGAGTAGGGAAGAGAATGAAGATCACCTGATAATTTTACTGAAGTACCTATGAAATGAGAAGCTATATGTAACCAAAGTGTAAAATTTTTCTACAAAAGGTTTCATTTTTTGGTCACATAATATCAAGGGATGGTATAAAATTTGATCCACCAATGATAGAGGCTATTGAATGTAGTCCTAGACCAACCACGGTGATTGAGATCTGTAGGTTTTTTGTCTTAGCTAGATATTATCGATGGTTTGTGGAAAATTTATCATGACTATCTAATCCTATAACTAAGTTAAATTAGAAGGGTGTCATGTTATTCTAGACAGATGAATGTCAAGAAATTTTCAGGAAACTGAAGAGAAGGTTAGTTAGTGAACCTGTTCTTGCATTACCTAATAGTAGAGAAGGGTTTTTAATCTATAGTGATTCACCTAAGAAGGGGTTGGGATGAGTTCTTATGAAAAATAACATAGTTATATCCTATGACTCATGGATGTTGAATATTTATGAGAAAATTTATCAAACTCATGATTTGGATTTAGTAGTGGTAATGTTTTCATTAAATATATGAAGACATTATCTTTATGGAGAAAAGTGTGATATATATACCCACCATAAAATTCTGAAATATGTATTCGCATAGAAGAAGTTAAACATGTGCCAGAGAAGAGGGTTAGAGTTGATAAAGGATTGTGACTGCTCAATAAATTACTACCTTGTGAATGTGAACAATGTGGTTGATGCTTTGAGTCGGAAGGTTCATGTTAGCTTACCCATGATGAGGATCAAAAAAGATATAATATTTCTAGATTTGAAAAAGATGGACCTAGAATTCTTGAGGGAAGGGGAAAAATCTTACCTTTCTCAAATGACTATTCAACCCTCTATCCAAGTGAAGATTAAGGAGGAAAAAATGGAAGATGAAGAGCTTAAAAATAAAGTAATAAGTGTTCCTAATTTTAACCTTGACCATTATGGAATGATGAGGTTCATGAACTGTGTATGTGTTCATTCCATACATATTTTAAAGAAGGAGTTGTTATAATAAGATCATTGTTCTTAATTCTATATTCATCATGGATTTATAAGGATTTATAGGTATTTGAAAGAATACTTTTGGTGGGATATTATGAAGTGATATATTGTATTTTTTTTTCTCATTTCTTGGTATGAAAACAAGTTATGGTTGGAAGACAAAAGTCAAATAGAATGTTTCATACATTACCCATACCAAAATGGAAATGGGAGAACATCACTATGTATTTTTTCATTGGAAAACCGAAAACATCTAAAGGTTTTAATGCTATATGGGTGGTAGTTGACCACCTTACTAAGTTAGCACACTTCATCAATATCATAGAAGAATTGTCTATGGATCATCTTGGCAATATATTCATTAAGAAAGTGGTAATTTTCAATGTAGTACTACATTCTATTGTATTATATAGGGATCCAAGGTTTACCTCAAAGTTATAGCCAAGTCTTCAGAAATAAATTGATACAAAATTGAGTTTCAAAACGACTTATCATCCTCAAATGGATGGTTAGTCTGAAAGAACAATTCAAACCCTAGAGGATTGGTTGAGATCTTATTCTATGAATTTCAAAGGTGGTTGGGATCAATACCTTCCTCTAGATGAGTTTTATTACAACAATATCATTCACTCAAGCATTCATATGGAATATTATGGAGCTCTATATGATAAGTAATAAAGAGATTCAACGTGTTGGGATGAGGTTGGAGGAAGAAATCTATTGGGACCTAAGATCACTGAAGAATTGGTCAAGAAGGTTAGAACCATTCAGCAGCATATCAAGTCATCTCAAGGCTGGCAGAAAAGTTATACTAATAATCATCAGCAAGATCTATAATTTGAAGGTGTTGAAAAGGTATTTATATGAATTTTACCCTAGAATAAAGTAATTAGATTCTGAAATAAAGGGAAACTAAACCCTAGGTATATCAGTCTCTGAGATTCTTGATCGTATTGGGAAGGTAGCCAATCACATGGGAATTCCTCCAAATCTCTATCAAGTCCATGATGTGTTCCATGTTTATCTCTTGATTAAATAAATACCTGACCCTTCACATGTACTGAATTGAGAGGTCATACTGCTGGAGCAGTTTCTGTCTTACGAAGAACAACTAGTTGAAATCCGGGACCTATTATGCCCCGACTTCTGTAAAAAAAAAATTTTATTTGTATTGGCTTAAAGTAAATTTTTCAGGGTTTGAGATGAGTCCTAGTATAAATTTTTGAAATTTATAAAAAAAAATCATGTTTTAGGGCTTGGTGGCATCTAGCGCATGGGTGGAGTGCGGTATGAAGACTGTGAGGTTACACCCATGCATCAGTACGACCACTTCTGGACTGAACAGAATCCACCACACAGTTCGTGCACAGACACTTGAAGTGTGTGCAGACTGCACGGTTTTCCAACATTCAAATAAATGAAATAAAAAAAACTATATGAGAAAAATAATTTTAGAAATTAATATAAATAAAATGAAGTGTTTTAATTTTTAAGGTAATATTATTATCACTACAGATAATAATAATAATATTATTATTATTATAAATTAGTCTTGTTATTATCATTATTAAAATTTTATTACTATTATAAATAATAAATTAAAATGAATATTAATTATTTTTGAAATTAATAATTATTATTTTTATTATCATCATTAAGTTATTATAGTTATTACTATAAAAATTGAAATTATTATTAATAATTATTTTTTTTCACGAACCAACCCGGGTCGACCCTGAACTGGTCAACCGAGTCAATCCATCACAAGGCCTGATAGGCGTTCCCAATCCCCCCATGCTAGAAATAAGAACCATGGAATCAACAAAGTACAAATGAGAATTATTTCACCCAATGAAAATAAACCGATTAGTATAAATTAATAGGAAAATGAAAAATAAATAAGCGATAGAAAAAAATAACAATAAAGAACACGACTAATGTTCTCATGACCAAGGCTCCATGTAACCCCATGGTTTAATCTCTGATACCCAAACCAAACATCTCCCAAGGCGATGCGAACCAAGTTGAAACCTGCAAGAAAAACTAAAAATAATAAAATACTATAGGCATGAGTATTAAAACATAGTAGGTAAGCTCAGTTATTTCTATTCCCAGTTCATATATTTTAAATAAAGAAAACATTGATTTCTGGTTTGAAATACATTATACAAATATAGGTTTTTTTCTACACTTTTCTTTTTAAATTATACAAATCATGATCCACTACCCTTAGAATTTAAAACTAGGTTTTTAGGGGAGAAGGGGATAAGAGATCCAAATATGAAACTTGCACTTTTCATGAAAAGGGACAAAGAGGAAATTACTTCTTCTTTCAAAACACCTTTCTTGAAACCACTTTAACAAAATCACACATTCACCATTTAACCAAAAAATACCAAATTTAGGAATTTGTTTCATGATTCCATGCAAGGAGGGAATGGTATTAATGATTCTAGACCCAGAGAAACATGGGAAAACCTAGGAACTCAGAGGAATACCAGAACATACTATACATGTGACTCATCCTGTAGGCATTCCCTACTCGATGACATCATAACTCTCTAATTCCCAACTTTTCTCCTACCTTTCCTGGTCGACGGGCCCAATCCCATAAAAAAATAACAAAATATCCACCTACTATGAGCCACTAGCCATTGTGTGATCTAAACTATTGAAGCAAGTATTCTTATAAATCATCTTTTTTATGCTAGTTTCCCATGCTAAGATCATAAGGGGGTGTACCAAACAATGCAAGAAACAAGTCACACACATATATGTACCATACACTACCACAACTGGCACCACCCCATCCTCAAAGAGAAACCCATGCCTTAAAGAAGAATCACTCAGGTGGAGTCCCAAGTTGATGAAATTCCCACCCATTAATCAGCCAACTATGTGATGGCTTCCTCCTAGAGGGGTTTTCTAAAAAAATAATTTAAAATGCCAAACAGGTCCTACAACATTTTCACAAAAAATAGTTCATTTTAAAAATAATGACACACAACCCACTTTTGCTACCAAACACACATTTGAATGCCCATTTCATCAATCATGCACACCATTTAAATCATAAATGAACTTACAAAGGCCAAAGGGGCATATACCATTAATCACTAAATGTGAAAAAACCCTTTAAAGACTTAAATCGCCACTTTGAACTTCACAAACGTGTTTATAAAAACCAAACAATGCCATAATAAATCACTTATCATTTTAAAGGGTCAACCAGGCCATTTACATCACACTCAATGTATAAAACTTAACAAAAAATGCACCATATGTTAAAATCCACTTTTAAAATCATGCACACCTTAAAGAATTTCCAAAACATGATTCTCATCATTCACATTATTTGATAAACCTCTTTTATAATCAAACACACACTCACAACATACAAAAAAATACACAACCCTTGTAAAATTTAATAAACTAGTTGAGTAATTTATGAAACACTAACCAGTTACACACCAAGGGTTTTATCTAAAATGAACATCAATACATATAAACATGGTACTTAAAAGAATCAAACACATATAAACCTTTCCAAAAACAATATTCGCACCATTCATATTAATCAAGGATCATATTAAATTAACTAAGAAAGAAAAAAATATAGTTGAATAATGGTTATACCCTAAAACACCAACAAATTTTACATTTTATAACAAATTTAACATTAATATAAACTAGTTTAGTAATTAAATGGGGATAAAACATCAATAAATCAACATAAATATTATTTAATGGGAATTATGCATTGGGTTCCTACCTCAACTAGGGGATAACACCAAACAATTGGTGCAAAACACCCCTCAATCTCACCCACTAGAAGAGAAATCAAACCCTAATCATCAAAATTAAACCCCAAATTTTAAGAATCGACCCTTAAAAAATCAAATAGAGTAACTAGGGTTTTCCAACCAAAAACCCTACCAATAAAACCCTAAAAAGGAAAGGAGGGAGAATAAATTTCCAAAGGGAGAAATGAGGGAAGTTTCCACTGGTGAGGGGTACCCCAGTGTAGTCATGACGGTCAGAGTTGATTCGGCCAGCTGGAGGCATGTGAGCAGGGGGGTTGAGTAGAAAGGGGTAGTGTACACCTAAAGGGGGGTTAGTCAAAGGGAGAAAAGATAGCTGGAGGAAGGTCTCCAGAGAAGGTGGCTAATCGGAGGTGCTGCTGTGCACATGGGGTGCGCGAGAGGAGGGTTAGGTGTGTGTGGGGGGTCGCGCATAAGGTGGAGGGGGGAGAGATGAGGGAAGAAAAAAAAGATAAAGATAAATCCTAAAATAATAATAATTATTACTATTATTATAAACATAATAATAATAGTAAATAACCTTGTTAATTATAATAATTATTATTATTATTAATAAAGAAGGTTATTTACTATTATTATTATGGTTATAACAATAATTATTATTTTTATTATTATTATTATTAGTTTAGGTTTTTTCTTTTTCCTTTTTTTCTTCTTTTTTATTCCCTCGTAACTCCCCCCTCTTCACCCTATGCATGACCCCCCCCCCCCCTTATTCATAACCGTCCTCGCGTGCACCCCCTGTGCGCAGCAGCGCCTCCAGTCAGCCACCTTCTCCGGCGACCTTTCTTTGGTAAGATTTTCTCCCTCTATCTGGCCCCATTGCAGGCGCTCACTACCCCCCACCCACTTGACCCCCTGTTCACGCACCTCTAGCTATATGACTCAATTATAGCATTTGCGACTTCACTAGCGCACCCCTCTCCAACAGCAGCTTCCCTCCTTTCTCCCTCTCATAATTTCTTTTCCATCCTTTCTTTTTTTTGGGTTCTATTGGTAGAATTTTTATTTGGAAAACCCCTAGGTGCTAGGTTTGACTTCTCTAGGGTTGATTTCTAAAATTTGGGGTTCAATTTTGATGATTAGGGTTTTATTTGACTTCCCTTGGGTGTGATTTAGGTGTGTTTGACATTTCACACCAATTTTTGGGTGGTCTTCACCGGTTGAGGTAGGACCCCATTGCATAATGCCATTTAAATTAGATTTACATTGATTTCTTTATGTTTTCGCCTCATTTAATTGCTAAATTGGTTTCTATTAATGTTTAATTATTTGTACCATGAAAAATTAATTGGTGTTTCCAGGTATAACCATTATTCAGCTAAATGTTTTGCAACATATTTAATTTAATTTGTTCCTTAATTAATATGCGGGTTGCAAATCATGTTTTTTGAAAAGTTTCCTATGTGTTTGGTTCTTTGAAGTACCATGTTCATATGTACTGGAGTAAATTTTAGATAAAACTCATATTGTTTAACTGGTTAGTGTTTCATAAATTGTACAACTAGTTTATTAAATTTCACAGGGGTTGCGTATTTTGTTTTGGTATGTTGTGGGTGTGCATTTGATTATAAAAGAGGTTTTCAAATAAGTTTTTCTTGTGTAAAGCTAGGGGGATGCTCTTTAAAAAAAATTATAAATTTTTAAATTGTTTATTAAATAATGTGAATGGTGTGAATCATGTTTCAGAAATTATTTGTGGTGCGCAATATTTTAAAATTAGATTTTAACATGTGGTGTGTTTTTTGTTATGGTGTATACACTAGGTGTTATGTAAATGGACTAGTTGTCCCTTTAATATGTTTAGTGATTTATTATGGCATGGTTTGGTTTTTATAAAAAAAATTGAAGTTAAAAGTGGTGATTTTATTCTTTAAAAGGGGTTTTTTGCATTAAGTGCTTAATGGTATATGCCCCCTTGGCCCTTGTAAGTGTATTTATGATTTAAATGGTGTGTGGGATTGATGAAATGGGAATTCAAATGTGTTTTTGGTTGAGAAAGTGGGTTGTATATTGTTAATTATAAAATGATATGTTTTTTATGAAAAAATTTGTAAGACCCATTTTGAATTTAAATTGATTTCTTTGGAAAACCCCTATAGGAGGAATCCATTTCCTATTTAGATGATTAATGGGTGGGAATATCATTGACTTGGGACTCCACCCAGACAATTCTTGTTTAATGCATGGGATGATTCTTAAGGAGGATGGGGTGGTTCGGTTATTGTGGTGTATGGTATATATATGTGTACAACTTGTTTCATGCATTGTTTGGCACACCCCCTTACGAACTTAGCATGGGAACCTAGCATAGAAAATGGGATTTCAAAAAATGATTATTACACTAGTTTAGATCACACACTATCTAGTGGCCCATAATAGGGAGATATTTTGTTATTATTTCTATAGGATTGGGACCCATATTCTTTGATTTGTTATTTTATAGTTAAATTGTGAATGTGTGACTTTGATAAAGTGGGTTCAAGGAAGGTGTTTTTAAAAAACAAGTGATTTCCTCTTTTTCCCTTTCCATGAAAACTGAAAGTGTAGGTTGGGATCTCTTCTCCCCTTATCCCCTACGACCCTAGTTTTAAATCATGAGGGTAGGGGATCATGATTTGAATAATTTAAAATGAATAGGGTAGAAAAACACCTATATTTGTATACTGCATTTCAAACATGATATCAATGTTTTCTTTATTTAAAGGATGTACTCTGGGAATAGAAATATTCAGGCCTACCTACTGAGTTTTAATACTCATGCCTATAGTTTTTTTTTGTTTTTAGTTTTTCTTACAGGTTTGATCTTGGTTTGAATCACCTTGGATGAAATTTAGTTTCGATATCATAGAGTAACCCACAAGTTTATGTGGATTCTTGGTTGTGGGTAGGTTAGTTGTGTTGTTGATCATTCTTTATTTTCCTGTCACTTATTTATTTTGTGATGTCCTATTTATTTTTATGACTTAATTTATTTTCATTGGGAAAAATACTTCCCATTAGTACTCTTTTGATGTTGTGGTGATTGTCGCCAGCCTAGGGGAGTTCGATAATGCCTCTCAGGCCTTGCCACGGATTGACTCAGATGACCAGTTCAAGGTTGACCGAGGTTGGTTCATGATAGGACCGATCAGATAAATTTCTATGAAACAAGACCACTCACCTAGTCAATATTTTGTGGAAAAAATCACCAATTAGAGGAAGATACATGGTAACTTGAGGATATGATGAACCTAAATTATCCTAATTTTTTTACCTGAGTTACTAATTTTTTGGGAAAAATTTATTTTAAGGGGGTATAATTTAACACCCTAATTTTTTATGGACCTTTTTTTATAAATTAAATTTTCATTTATGTATTGTAATGAACTAATTAAAACATTCCTTTCACATGAAACTAACTTAAAATATGTTACATAGCACCAACTCAGTGTACAATACATGAAACACTGACTTGGTGTATGTTACACGCAACACTAACTTGGTGTACGTCATAAGAAACACTGATGTTTCTACAAAAAATCATTTTATTATTAAAATTATTTAAACGAGATAATTTTAACCTAGTCATTATACTTATTTATATGATTATTAATAACTAATTTGCAAATATTTTTTAAAATTATTATATATATATATATAATGTATTGATAATGAAAGATATGATTTCTAGTAAAGTCCTTATATGTTTAAAAATATTGTTTTCTCGAATGAACTACTTTTCATGTCTTTCTGTGAAAAATAAAATAAAATTAATTTTAGAAACATTTTTCTATTTAATTTGATGAAATAAACTTAATTTTTAAAATTATAATGTCAAAATTATATTATTGTGGTTTTATGGTATTTTTCTAAGAAACTTCATTTTTTGATGAATAGTGAAAATAACATATTTTAAATAAATAATTCTTTTTCATATAATTTATTTATACGGTTAAATTATATATTAATATGATTTGAAATTTTAATTATATTATATTTTTATCAATTATCCAATTTATTTAATTGGATCTAATTTCACCTTAAAATTGGATTTATAAACGTAGCAAATTTTGGATCATTTTTACTTAAAACCCCGCATTGTCGACCCAACTACTGGATTAATTTTAAATAAATTTAAACCAATTATGTGATTATAATTTGGAAAAATAGATTCCATATTTTTAATAATCATAATTTATAATATCTAATTACTTCAACTTGGTTTTTTACCAAAAATAATAGTGAATGTAATTAAAACTAATTACATCGATTAAGGTAAAATTAAGCTTCACTAAGGACTAATCCTTAAATTTAAGACCCAAAACGACTTATAAACTTGTAACAGACCCATTTTATGGATATTATTCATCTATTAACCTTACATTATTTATTTTAGTTGGTTCGGTATGACTCTTTTTTGGAAAAAACATGGGTACACCTAACTTGTTTTCAAAAATGCCAAGTGTGTACTTTGCCTTCCCTATAAAAGGCCACCACCTGTCCCTCTTATTCAAACCACTCAAACTAATTAGGCTAGTAAAATATCTTCCCAATACACTTCAATAAATCCTTCTATTCCTCTTATAAGCCTCTCCTTGGGAATAAATCTACCCAAGGAATCCATTTGGCACAAACCAAATGGAGTTACCCGATTAAGAGGTAACACTTTCTCTCAAGATCCTTTATTTTATCTTCCTTCTCCACCCCCTTCACTCTATTTATTCAATAATTGTATAAAAACACAAGTATCCTCAATATACTAGGATTTTTATACTAAGGGTTCAACCTACACTTACACACACCTCCATCTAATGGGAAACAAATATACTGTTTAGGTGTACGGTGAACTGCCACCTCACTAAATAAAGATTGTTCATTTTTTACTTTACTGCATATCATGGTGGAAATTATGATGTAAAGTCTTTATATATGTTATATATTATATTTATTATTTCATTAATCTTATTTATTCATTTTTAAAACACATGTCTTTTTACTTTCCATTTTGTGTTAATACGATAATTTCATTTGATGAAGTGTGGACTACCACCCCCTCAAAGCGATATGCTTCATTCATACACTACATGGAATTATTTAAGGATGGGTTTAGTGAATATATATTATATATATGATATCATAAATATTATTTAATAATCATTTACATATATACATATATGTAATTTTTTTCATTCTTTCAGTATAATAATTATATACTTATTTATAAGTTTTCAAAGTATTTTCAAAGATATGGCTTTCAAAACAGTTTCAATATTCTTTCATATGTTTTCATGTAAAAAGGTTTTCAAAACATTTTAAAACTTTCATTATATTTTTTCAATATCTTTTCAAATAAAAAGGTTTTTAAAATGTTTTCAATCTTTTTTTATAAGAAATAAAAGGAAAATATTTTCAAAATTATTTCAAGTATTCTTTATATTTTTTCAAGGAATTTTCTAAGAAAATGATTTTCAAATAATTTTATGTATTAAAAATAATTTTTCTAATAAGAAAGGATATTTTCCTCAAGAAACACTTTTGAAAGATATTTGAAAATTATTTTCCATATATGATAACATCCTTTGATGTTAGTCATTCCCTTATAGGAAATGATTTAAAGGTTCCATTCATATTATTTCAATGAATTGTTTATACTTAATTTCATGGTCTTTAAGAAACATGATTATATTTTATGGTTTATATGTTTATGAAATATGTTTCTATTTCATGGGTTATACTTTTGATGAAATTATTATAGAACCGATATCTTTTATCATATATTATGTTATGTTTATATGTTTTTATACCCATTTCATTGCACGAGTATGATATGATTGTTTATGATTTTGTGGTACATGTATGTATGATTTAAATATGAGATGGGTGTAACCTATATCTCCTTCCAATTAATTGGTTAAATATTTATATCTCATGAGTTAGACATGGATAGAATGAGATGTGAGCTCGGTTCAGTAATATAGGACTAGAACGGGGTGTGAAGCCGAATCAATAAAGGAATTTTTCCACTAAGATGGCCTTGGAAGAAATGCCATGACTACTAAAGAAATAATTATATATTCTTATGTGTCTACTACATTTCCATGTTTTATTCCTATGTTATTCATTCATGGATTATGTTATTTATTTCCTTATGATTCATGTCTTATAAACTTCCAATCATTATGGTATGATTCATGTATATCATCTTTGATATGTACGGTATGATATTCTATTTTCATGATCATGTCCTTATAGCCTGATGCTCATGATTATGATTACATATCACCCTAGTTTACCCTTACTGATCATTTGAGCTCACCCCTTTTTATGTTTCATTCACTATGATATGAAGATATGTGTTATGCTTGATGTGTCTAAGAATGGTTCTAGTCAAGAAGAGCCTAGTGGGAGGTGATATAGTTCATTTATGTAAAATTGTTTATGTTTCCTTGTTTTCAAAGGCACTAGACTAATATTTTCATTGGGCATCTATTTTTTTAATGTTTTAAGTATTCCACAAATGTTATTTAATGTTAATGTATGAAAAGAGAGGGTCACTATAAGATACATGACCAATGACATTATGACATGGTTCCAAATAAGTTTGATGTGGTATTAAGTTAAATTTTTAATTAATTAATATTATTATTCATTTATTTATTACATACACTTATTATCATACAGGTTATGTTTAGATATGGTGGTGTCTTCCTAATAGGTTATACACACACCCTATTCAGGTTGTCGTTTGGTACCTGAGTAGATTATATGAATAGAGGTTTGGAAAAGGGAAAAGGACAATGATGTTCATTGTTTCTTGTTGTATGGGATATAGTTTGAAGATGGGGCTGATATGGGGTTTGAGACCAGAGACCTTTGAGTCTTTATTTGATATTTCTAGCATTTTATTTCTATTATCTCTAAAATGAAATTTACTTACATTCTAGAACATCATTACATTATTAATTTATTATTTATTGGATTATTAAATTGGATTAGTGGTTAGTTTCTACTTTATCACATTGTTTCTATTACTTCAACAATATGATATTTATGTATATAGTTATTTGGAAATTGTCTGCTATGTTGAAAAATCTAAATCCAAGGGGTATAGTCTCCCCACATTTCCAATCACATCCCTACTGCTAGTTAGTAGACTCAAACATACGGGGAGATTCACTTGAGGTCTCATAACCAACCCAGTCATCCATATGAGAGAGTACCATATTGAGGGATGTTACAAAGTGGTATCAGTCCACACAAGGATTCTTTTCTATTTATTTACTTTTTTATAATGTTTTAAAGGAGACTAAGATGTGTTGGGAGTTGTAAATGATATTTTTCTGGTGATTTTATGGGGGGGAATATGAGTTCCTAAGGGTGGATTGTTTTTTATACTATTTTCTTATTACTATTGATGTTATTTGACCCTAAGTGATTCACATGTTGTGTGAGGTTATTATTTTATGAAGTTATTAGTTCCTAATATTTATACTCATGGCCTTCTATGGTGTGATATGAGTATGAATGCATGATAATATAAACATAGGGTTATATATTTCCATGAATTGTTCATGGTAGGGAAATATTTACTACTTGAGTGTTGGCGCCAAAATATGTGCCTTGAAATGGGTTCAAGAAAGCATTAAAAATCGCCAAAGGTTTTTCCTCATGAAGCTCCTTCATAAATCCCCTTTCCACTGCGAATGGTGTGAAGGAAAAATAATGGAATCCTCTACCACCGTCATAGATCACCATGATGGAAGCCTCTACAATCTGACGGATATGTTTGCAACTACCATAGAGAACTGTGATGAAATCCTTCACGATTACGATAGAGCCCCCTCTGATCATCGATCGCCATTTCCTTTACAGCATGCCTTTAAAGTATTTCAATCCCGAGTGCCTATAAATAGACGAATCCCCCCATCATCAAAAGGATCAACACCTTGAACATTTTCCTTTCATGATCTTAATTTATGAAGAACCCTTTACTTTGTGATCCATTGAAAAAACTCATCATCCAAGGTACTTGAGCATCATAAACCAGCTTTCCCTTTGATCCATTTTTTATTTTCTTTTAGTGAGGATTCCCTTCATGAAGTTGTACGACCATCGTGAGGGTAGGAGTCCCTTTTGGGTACTTGGGTCTTCATGAGGCATTCAACCTTCGTAATGCACCCTCCAAGTACATAGTGTCTCTATGCCTCAGTTGAGTCACCATGCTTCATAAAGATCCTCCCTTTGTGGGGGTCCTCTTCACCCTTCTTCATGAATCCCTTTCTTGTTAGAATCCCTTGCTCTTCAAGAATCACCTGAGCTTCACAAATCCCCTCTGTGAGTCCTTCTACTTCACAAACCAGTTTCCCATGTGGCACACAAAGCTTGTACAAAGTGACATCATAGTCCCCCGAGTGGTACCTCATGTTGTGTTTCCCTGCCTTATGCTTCTTCACATAGGCATGAAAATGGATATTCATTATTCTAATAGCCACACTAACATGGGATCCTCAATTGACCACTCCTCCACCCCAACTCTTTATGGCCTTTCTTGTGGCTTCCCTTACCCAAGTGATTGTTGGAATAATTTATGTAAGTCCTAGGGGTGATGATCGAGTCCTCATCATCTAAGATACAGGATGTTAAACTGCTAAGAAACCCACATCCTCATCACACAATGTTAAACTATTATTGTTGCATGTGTGGAGAGATTAATAATATCATATAGGGGATGGGTCCAAGAGCCTTCTACTTTACCCCTTTCCAATCTTCCTTCTCTCTCCCTCTATAATTTGTCTCCATGTGCATCTTGGGAAGTATTCACGTAATCCCCAACCCACCTTGACTGGGAGTCCTCTATACATAGAGCCATATCCTCCTCGTAAATATGGACATTCTCCTCAAGATTACCTCCTAGAGTAGGTCCCAATCTACATCTTCCTAGGATATTAATCAAGCATAAGCCCCTAATTCCTCTTTGGGATAGTAGCCATGTGTAAGACCCACATCACCTCTCATGTTTTCATCTCTCATGACATAATCATCAGGTCCCTTTATACCTCTTGTTTCACACACCGAGCATAGGTCACGTGAGCTTAGAGTGGGAATCCACCATGACATCATCCTAGGTCACTAAACATGTATAATCCTCATTCCCATTTTTTCTGAACTATGTGGACTTTGATCCTTGCCATTTTCAAAAAAGGTACGTAGAAAGCCTCCCTGAGGTTCAAGCCCGTCACCCATCAGTCCCGACCACTTCATGTTAGTTCACCCTCATCCCACATGACATTAAACTGTATGTATCTTTCGTCCCACATGAGGTTAAACTGTATGCTTTCAAACAATGTGGTTTTTTATCCCTGTCTTCTAGACAACATACGTAGGAAGCATCCCTGAGGTTCAACCCCAAACATTGGTAAACTTTGGTTTCCCCTTTGTTAGGATCCACATACTTGGTCCTCCCATTAGTGGTTTTAGACCATTTCTTAGGCATATAACCATGCATATGACCCCACTATCAATCCATACTCCTTTAACCAAGAGTGTACCTATTGTGGTGGTTTCTAACCATGTGAAATTCCCAACATGTCGCTAGGTTTTTTTCTTTTGTGTACACCCTGATTCTATACCCCATCCTGAATTACGTGGACATTGATTCCCTACCACAAGGATACGTAGGAAGCCTAAATGAGGTTCAAGATCATCACTCATGTCCTGTACTGGTCTCTCCTTTGAGACTTTGTGTTTCAGGAATATCATACCCTAGCCCGAAGGTTCTACTTCCTCTGGGTCCCCATCCATATGCTCCATTCCTCTAGTCCATCTTCTCAAGTGTCCCATCTCCCCACCAAACTATGTGGACTTAGATTCCCATCCACTATGATACATAGGGATCCTCTTTGAGGTTCAAGTACGACATCACCATCACCTTCACATTAGTTCCATCCCATTCCTCTCATCCACTTAATTAAATCATACATCATCCATCCTGATTCTTACCTGGGTCACCACATCCTGGTGGGATCATTCCATTTCCTCAGGCATCTAACCACATGTAATCCCTACACACAATCCATAACCATCCAACTAAGAGTGTCCCTCTTACAATAGGCTGTTAACCATGCATTATCCCCAGAATGTCTACGGGTTGTTGTCCTTTGTGTACACCCCAATTTATCACCCCCTCGAACTATGTGGGTTTTGATCCCTATATTCTAGGCAGGGTATATAGGAAGCCTCCATGTGTTTCAATCCCAACCAATGGAAAACCTTTGTGTCCCCTTTGTGTAGACCCATCACCCTTTTTGATATTTTCATTGTGCTAGATCATTCTTCATTGTGTGATATCTTCCCTTTATGTTACACACAACCCTGGGTCTTCTCTCATTGGGAATTATGATCTATCCATCTGGTAAAACTTCTAGTTGCTCCCTCTTAGGGATGTAGCCATCTAATCCACTATTATAAGTGTTCCGATCAGTCTGATCTGTCTCTGAAAGACATTAAACTCATGGAATTCCTTATGCTAAACATGGTAATCCAAGGAAAACCTTCGAGACATGCTTCTGACATATGATTCCTTTCATTCTACATGGTATTACTTGTGCTTCCACTCCCTTTATAAGCCCTATAATAAGGGTAAAATACAAGTGTTAAAGTGTTACAATGTCAAGACATACCACAAATGCCTCAGCATAACAACTCTTCTAACTAAAGGTTGCTACCCTGGCATGACCCTTTAGAGTGTCCTGACAGAAGTAGTGTAATTAACTGGAATCCACAATGATATTTCACTGATAAGAGTTTCACAAACAATATATTAACATTTAAGGGAGACCCGTAATATAAGACGAGTTCTGAAGAGGAATCCACGGAAGGAGGAACTGACATCCTATCATCCTATTTCAATCAAGGATTAAATGTACCTCAAGAGGTGATAGATCTAGTTTTCCGTTGGAAAGAGAGAATGCAAGGTACAATGCGACCATTAGTGAGTGTCCAACACATGACACGATGAGGTGTGCCTCGGTGGAAAAGCATTGGAAATAGAAATGGTGAACCTAATGTTAATCTCTTCCCCTCAACGTGAATATTATTAGTGCTCGAGACATCAGCAGCTGAGCATGTCACTAGATTCATATCTGGCACCAGGTCTTACCATGAAAATAGTGGGCCTAGCGTGGAACTCACCAAAATTTTTAGTAGTTGACTACTGGGCATTTCGGTCTATGGAATTGTCATCATGGGTCTTCTTCTCCAAGCATGGAAGAATGAATGAAGTTAGGGAACTGTGCATTGCTTTCCACATATCTATACTAATGGATGGATATCTCTACATTACAGGACCAAATTTGTAGTTATAGGGAACCAATCTCCACCTACCCACAGACATAGGGTTAGGAGGAACGATGTTACAGCATTCTCACACAGCTCCACATCCACCATGACAACTTCCATGACTATGATTAATGGGCACCCATTCCCCATATCACCCTCAGAGATTATTCAGAGAAGGATGCTCGACACTCTTGTTTAGCGATATGTGCAGGAGGGGATCATCCCGCCTAGGGAAATGGACCGCCAGAATCTAGAGGCTTCTATGCATCAACGTCGCTGCCTCCCCCATGGGCTGCACAGGGAGACTCTACTCCCCACCCCAAAATCCAACCATTTCGAGAGTCTCTCCCCAAAATTCTCCTATGATTCATTCCCATACACTGATGAGGTGAGGGATGTTCAGGTCATCTCATCTTTGACTTCATCCAGGGAGCCACCAAGGAGGTCTCCCACCAGGTCATGTCAATGCCACCACCTTTCCCCGTAGATCGAGGAGTGGGACTTCACCCCTACCCAGCTATCTCTAGGTCGGTTGACCTGGTGCCAATGTTGGACACATGCTTAGTAGGATACCCGTAAGGGGGTGTCATCTTTTATAGCTTCATCATCCCATGCTACCACCGATGCACACTATTTATCCCATGTTAGTGTAGAGCAGGGGGACTTCTATTCTTGATTAGGATTGAGACCCCAGCCACAACTTGGGTGGTATGGGTTGACTATTTTGGTCATTGTTGAAAGATACATCCATCACGGGCTGACCTGTGACAGTGGTTTTCAATACGAAGGCCCTCCTCATATCGCCACTATTCATATTGGAGGTCATCCCAACTCTCACGGTTAGCATGGAGGTCCTCCCTATGCCACAATCTCTAATTCAAGCAGAGGTCCTCACAACATCATCGTAACCTAGCAATGAGGTCCCCCCCACATTCTCATGATCCTAATTATAAATTTTTTTCCCATGTTTCAAGTCATTAAGGTGAAGTTACACCTTTCCCTACCTTTCACTAACATGGAGGTTTGCCATATGTTTCCACTAGTTCCAATAGAGTTCCTCCCCGCTCCTGCACTCTCTACTACAAAGGTCCTCCCCACGCATCTGCAAATAATCATGGAGGTTCACCTCGTGTACCATTATACATATTCTTGAGTGCTCCTCGCACCCCAGCCTTCCAAAGACGAGAACCTATTCACTCCAACGAAAATCGATATGAAGTCCCTCCTCATATCCCATCTAGCTGAGGCAAAGTTCCTTCTTTCCCTAGCACCAATCTGCACAGAGGTCCTCCCCATGTCGAATATTCACCTTTCCTTGAAGAACCATCCTAGGGGAGGATGGAAAATCATCACCACCAAAGGAAGATCCCTGAGAAGCTCTAGGTCACAGTCAACCCAATCCACATTTCAGACTCTGAATAGGAGTGTGACTCGATGATGGAACCTTCACCCTGATCCTCTAATTCTGGGTTTGGGGAAGGAAACCAGTGTGTCATATTTGTCCTCCCATAATGTGAGATGCACTAGATCTTAGAATCTATCTTCAGGTATATACATGAGAATGAAGATCTTGTTCCTTTCCATGGTCTTTTTGTGTAGTGTTCTCTATCATCGTCAGATTTTCTCTCTAACTCGACACGAGATCATGGAGAGTCATTATGGGGTTTGGTAGATGATGAATTCTAGCCTAACCTTCCACTAAAAACTGCCACCCTAGTACAAGAGGCTACTATCATCACCCCATCCTATAGGGATGTGGTGATGCAGTCAGTACAGTCCTCGAAAGATAACCCATTATGCAATGGTTTGTCATCTCATGCACTATACTCCCCACTGACGAGTCTATCACTACAACGATCAATGTCAATACTATTACTGATTCCCAAACCACCTCCAGTTGATGAGTGGGGAAATCATATGAAAGATCATGTGGTTGAGCGAAGGAGCATATGGTACATTCTCTCTACGGATTGATTACCTGAAATGTTCTAGCTAACTTTGACTCTAGTATTCAGCATTTTGGAGTCCCTCGCCTAGGAGGAGATCACATGCTTCTTTCAGACACTCTAGGATACATGTTTCATCCTCTTCCATCATAGTATGGTTTATCCACAAACCTAAGAGCACCATGACAACCTCAACCAGAAATGCCTCTTGGTCGAGTTGGCCACGCTCCCCATGCCTTAATAACCTACATCAT
Organism: Viscum album; assembly: GCA_963277665.1. Lineage (NCBI taxonomy): Eukaryota > Viridiplantae > Streptophyta > Magnoliopsida > Santalales > Viscaceae > Viscum > Viscum album. The sequence goes on from OY728159.1 coordinate 1,058,301,109, forward strand.
CTAGTTATCATCATATCCTCCAACAATGATTTATCTGAAGCTTCATGATGCTTTATAGAGTTATTATTGAGGCATCCCCACATGTGTATATCTGTGCTTGGGGGCAGAATGCATCCCTCCATTTTAGTTCAATCGTGCATCAACTAGATTTACCAATGATATCGAGGACATGACTCCATGTGAAGTCATTTTTAATATTGATAAACTCATAGAGAAGGAATCTGAAGTAATAATCCTTGAAGAGAACCCACCCCCAGGATAGTTCTATATTTTTTGGATCCCCTTGGCATTATCACTCATCAAAAAAGGCATTTTCTTGGCCTCACTAGCCCCATTGAGTCATTGCCTTTTGGTCAAGACCCCAACAAGGGAAAATCCCCCCCAGAAATGATAAACCCTCTGATCATTCTGGTTCAATGCTGAAGAGGGAGGATGATCTCAAAAAGGTCACGCTGCTCCAATAGCTCATGGATCAGAAGAAGATAGTTGACAAGCTCCTTGCTGAATGTGCTATGGAGGGATGTCCAAATTACGGTGATCCTTAATCGAGGTAGCAAGGGAATGTAAAACTCCTTCATAATGAGTTTCTTCCTAGTGACCTCGACAACCCTACCCATCTAGACTGGGTGGATTTTGGAGTATATGGAAAGCAAGCATAGTATATGTCACTGAATCTGCTTGGGATGTGTGAGAATATTCCCCCAGAATCCCCTCCAATGTCTCTAAAGGTTCTTCCTCCAACTTCTATATAGGTCGACCCTTCGGTAGATCCATGGGTTATTTCACTAGCTTCTATGAAAGTCATTGGTCCCATCTACCATGTTTATGTGCTCACTAATACACTAGTTGTTAGGAACCCTCATCAGGATAGGAACCCTCCTCCAGTTGATCTGCTAGCTGCTTCTATTTTCCATATCGAGGCTCTAGCGACCTGGAAGGTGGAAATACCACCTAATGGTAAACTGTATCAGGCATGGGTAGAAAACATTCCAGATCCTCTAGATTTTGGGAAACCTATATTTCTCCCCTTTAACAGGATGGGTGACCTGCTGTAACAACTGGCCCACTTTATCTCAAGGTGTGGACCTATGATAGGGATTCCAGTGCATCAAGAGGCCTCCAAGATCTAGTGCTTTGTACAAACAATGGAAGAGACCAAATTTTTCTAGAATAGCTAGTTTCTCATTGGGTCTATAGCTAGCTGGGAAGATTTTCGTAGGCACTTTTTTTATGAGTTCAGCTTCACTGCCTACAAGAAAATTATTTCTGAACTCTTCAAGTGCAAGAAGAGGCTAGATGAGCATGTCACAGACTTTGTCACTATATGGAAGGGCCTAACATATTCACTCAACATGTCACTAACTCAGGAGAATTTTATAACAATGTGAATGGGGAATGTGAAGACTATATTGGTTCCTTCCCTCATCACTCAGAACTTCCCTTGTGAATTTCAGGATTTCTCTGACAAGGCTCAATTTTTAGAGGAAACCTTGAAACAGGCTAAACAAGCACGTCTATTACCCCCTACAGCTTCTGCAAGAAGGGGAACTAAAGCTGAAATAACCACTGTCATGCAGGTATAGGCCCCTATGCCACTAGAATTATTTTTGGTAGAGACACCTCCAAAACCTCTTCAAGGACCACCACCTCAGCCTTAGCCTAAGGGTTAGTAGTTCCCGCCTCAGAATCGGCAAGAGCCACCCCGTCAACCACTAACGCCTAGGCGAGACAACCAAGTTCCACTTCCTCACCAGGCTATAGCCCCTCATTAGGGCCAGCCACCAATAGTCCCTTTTATGAATATTAGGAACCATACCTACTCATTTGATGATGATTAGGTCCCTAACTACTTTTTAAGTGTCATTGATCATGGAATTTTGTAGTTTCCAGAGTTTAGGATTCATAAAGAGGTTGATCTTATTGATCACCCCAACTATTACCCCTATCACAGGTTCCTTGGACATACTCTCAAGAATTTTTATTTTTTTAAGGACTAGCTCTAGGACCAGGTAAGAAATAACATAGTTAGGTTGGGTTCATCCCTGACATAGGTAGAATGTGTTTCTACAAATATAGATAGTGATAGAGAAGGTGAATGACAACATGTCTCTGGATGCAGATCTTAGAAGTACGAAGACTGGATAGTTAGCAAGGTGGTCTATCATGCTCATGGTATCATCCTTTCTCTTTTGAACTAGCCTGATCCTTCTGTGGTTTTCACACCTTCCCCAATTTCCACTATTGTATCAACATCTCAGCCTTCATCTTCCTAGAAGGGCAAGCACCGACAGTGCAAGGGAAAGACAATCTCCCCACTGGTGCCCACATCACCCCATAATTTTGGTGATTTTATGCCTCCTGAGATGATAATTTCCCCCAAGGTCCACCCAATAATGGAGGATTATTCATGCGATGATTAGGAGTATGTATTGGTAAACATTGTTGAGTTGATGGACCCTTATATGGTTCCCGATAATGAGTAACATCACACAGACATTACTAATGTTCCCAGTCGACTCCAATGTTGACGAATTCATGGATATGTTAATTGATAGAATGCATCAGCTAGTTATTCTGACTGAGTTGTTCATTCCACTGACACCAAAAAATAGGCTCGGTATATTGCTCATCATGTGATTCCCCCTCATTCTTCCCCATCGAACTCTCTCCCACCACCATTCATAATAATTGACTAGGAAGGTCCTTTGTGATCGCATTATGATCAGCCATGTACTATAGTGGAAAAACCTTAATCATACAGCCGATATCTAGTGGTAATTTTGTGTGGTTCGACTAGTGAGCATCGGGATATTTCCAGTGACAGGCATAATATGCCATTTCAACCAGTAGTGTCTGTCATAATTCCTTCCATAGAGAAAACTCCTGTTAGTAAAAATGTACACCTAGAATAGAAGTATGATGTACTCAAGAATCTATCCAACATTCCTAAAAGGATATCAATACTTGAGGCCCTCTGCCTATCCAAAAACATGTGTGAATCCCTCATAGATTCTTTGAGAAGCCCCCTCCAGTTTGTGACATAAGTAGCAGCTGGAGAAGCCTTCTATGATGAGGAAGCTGATAATATAGAATGTCAGGACATCATTTCATTCTTTAGAGAATATTAATTTTCTTTTGTATAGAGGAACATTATCCCACTGTACATCACTATCCAGTTTAGTGGCATAGAAGATCATCATTGTCTTGTCGACATGGGTTCTAGGATCAATCACATCCCAACCCAGACGCTCTACAAACTGGTACTATTTGAAGTAGATTTGGATCCCTCTGGACTAAAGATTCAGGGTTTGGACAAGATAGATCATATTCTAGTTGAAAAAATCCATATAAAGACCCAATTAGGTGGCTTGTTCACCTACATTGAGTTTATGGTTGTATCATAGGACATTGCCTACAACGCATTGATGTGTAGACCCTGGTTCCACCTATACATGGAAGTTCCTTCCTCTTATCACCAGTTCCTCAAGTACTCCCTTAATGGTCGAGTAGGTGTACTCTAGGGTGACATGTATTCCTTTCCCTCTTATGAATCCCACTACTTAGATGTCGACTATTACTAGAGAAAGGACAAGAAAGTACAGGCCAACAGGGTTGAGCACACTTCTGTTGTGGTAAATCTGTGGATAGACATGGATGATGCCTTTATCCTCCCAATCCATCAGTTGGAATCCATGACCCCAGACATGGTACACTGCCTTTTTATCTCTGGGAAAAGAGGAAATCATGTTCCCAGGTATAAAGAACATAGTAAGATCACCTCATACTCCTACATGAACTAGGATTGAGTGATTCTAGAGATCCTTACACCTATAAGGTATTGGGATGTTCACCCCATGGCAACAACAACACGCCATACTTTCTTATTTCTTCGAGCCAGGTTGAAACAACTCAAGAAAACGCACCACTATTGCTTTGATATTATCAAGCATAGCCCATTGGTTCAGAGACCTGATGGAATTAGATCAATAGCTTTCATCACCATGGTTTCAACATCATAGGATTCTCCTAGTGGTGATTCAATTTCCACTCAATCTAGCACAAGTGTTCTGTCAGGATCAGAAAATTTAGAAGAGTTGCCTCCTCCCAATGACCCTCTATTCATAGATGATGGATAAGATTTAAAAGTTTCTCCTCCTACATTTGAAGAGGGAATCTCCACCATAGTCGATGAGTTGGTAAAGGTAAACCTCATCACAGAGGTAGATCTAAGACCAACATGAATCAGTGCGACTATGTTTATAGATTTGCAGCATCAGTACTTCGATTTCATGAAGCAACATCGAGATGAATTTTCCTAGAGATATGATGAGATGTTGGGGCTAGATCCTTAGGTCAATATCCATCAACTTGGTCTCCCGATAAATCATCATGTGTTCAAACATCCTCCTAGGAAAATTCACCCCTATCACAGTGTGATGGTCAAGGAAAATTTTGATATACTCATTAAATCCAACTTCATTAAGGAAGTCCAGTACCCCATATGGTTAGCCAATATTGTACCCATTAGGAAGAAGAATGGATAGATTAGAGTTTGCATTGACTTTAGGGATCTCAACCATAACTATTTGAAGGGTGATTTTTTTTCTACACATGATAGAATTTTTGATCGACACTACTACCAGATACCAGGCTCTCTCCTTCATGGATGTGTATTCTGGATACAACCAAATCTGAATGGAACCTAAGAAGAAAGATTCAACCACCTTCAGAGCATCACAAGGTACATTCTGTTACCAGGTAATTCCTTACATCTTGAAAAACATAGGATCCACATTTCATCATGTCATGCACTGCATATTCAAGTCGATCCTTGGAAAATTGGTGGAATTCTATATAGATGACCTATTGGTTAAATCCCACCAGTGTCAGGACCATCTCATAGATCTTGAGAATTTTTTTGGATTCCTCCACTCCCACCATCTAATGATGAACCCCTTAAAGTTTTCCTTCGGGGTTATCTATGGAAAGCTTCTTGGCTTTGTCATCAGATATAGAGGCATCGACATTGATCCAAATAAGATCAATGCCATCAGTTAGATGTCTCCCCTGAGAAAAATTTTGGGAGCTCCAAGGCATTCAACTCCACTTAGACTATATATTCCAATTTATTATGAATCTGTATGGAAATTTTAATCCATTTTCCTAACTCTTGAAGAAAGGTCTTGTTTACTTGTGGGATGAAGAGCGTCAGGCCACTTTTGAGGAGATCAAGAAGAATCTTCTAAAGCATCCTATTATGATTCCACCCATTTATGGAAATCCACTAGTCCTTTATGTGACCTCCCTAGAATGGTCCCTCAGTGACCTTCTCACCCATAAGAATAACAAGGGGACAGAGAACAATTTATACTATCTCAGTCGCATGCTCCTCAATGAAGAGACAAGATATTCCTCTATAGAGAAGAGCTTCCTTGCACTAGTATTCATAGTGAAGAAGTTGTGACATTATCTATAGCACCATGATATACATTCAGTGTCCCATGTGGACCCACTAAAGTATATTATGAACCATCCCATGTTAACAAATCATCTAGCTTAGTGGGTAGTAATCCTTCAGCAATTTGACATCAGGTTTGTTCCGTAGAAAGCTGTCAAGGGTTAGGCACTGGAAGACTTTATTTCCACCCATCTAGACCCTATAGAGAAATCTCCAGATAATTACTTCCTAGACGATTTCATCCTCTAGGTAGATAAATCCATACCGTGTTGATATATTCACTTTGATGGTGCTTCCCAAATTCCGACAGGAAAAAGGCTAAATGATCCCAGACTCAATAGAGTAGGCTTGGGTATCATTTTCATCATGCCCACATAGACTATCATTACCTACTCATTCTTGTTTTTAGAAGGATGCACCAACAATGAGGTGAAGTATTTGTCTCCCATCACTGGTCTTGGACTGGACCTCAAGATTGATGTCCATCACCTGTATGTGAAGGGGGACTCGATTTAGTTGTAATTTATATCAATGTTGACTACACCATAAAGAATTCGGAGCTCATTACCTTATTGGAATGCACCTACAAGATAATGGCACATTTCCCTTCCCTTTCAGAGGTTACACATGTCCCTAGGTTGTAGAATGGTCAAGATGATGCCTTGTCCAGCCTTGCTGCTTTTCTTGTAGAACCTAACCAATACCATCTAATTATCCCCACAACACATCAAAGATTCATCACTCCTATCACTACAGATGATGATAATAGTCCAAAAGTAAGCTATCTTACCATTGGTGCATCCACATCGGGACCCTTAGGTCCCCCCTTCAATAGTAGTAGAGACCCATGATTGGATGACTCCCTTTTATGATTACCTCCATCATGGAAATCTCTCAATAGATAGATCCAATTACGAGTGAATATGTTGGTGAACAATACAATTCACACTCCAGAGTGGCCCTAGTCTTGAGCATATCCTCTACAGACATGGGTTTTATGACGGTATCCTCTGTTTCATTCAAATATTTGAGATTCCCCATGATATTCAAGAAGTTCAGGCTAGTTTCTATGGAGCTCATTAGGTGGGGCCAAATCTCTCCCATCAGATCCAAAGACTGGGCTACATTTAGCCCACCATGTTCCATGACTATATCGATTTTTCCAAGAAGTTTCATGTGTGCCATGTCCTTTCCAATTTTGGGCATCGGCCTCCAGATCCTTTCTATACTACCAAGTAAGCTTGGCCCTTTGTGGTATGGGGACTCGATGTCATGGGACCATATCCACCAACAACAGCTCACCAATACAGGTTTATCCTAACTACCACTGACTTCTTTTCTAATTGGACTGAGGAAATCCTGCTCAAAGAAGTCAAGGACTATTCTGTCATTGATTTCATGATCTTCAATATCATCCACCAGTTTGGTGTCCCTCATGTCATCCTCACTAATAACAACACCAACTTATGGGAAGATGAGCTGAAGAAATTATACGCCAAGTATAGTATCTGATCCAACTATACTTCCCACTATCATTCAAAAGAAAATGGGAAGATTGAGGCATTAAACAAGAACCTCTCTATCATTTTTCAAAATATAGTTGGTCAAAATAAGAAAATTTGACTAAAAAATATTCCCAATTCTCTTTCGGTTTACCAGATGACAACTCAAAATTCCACCCTAGTGAACCCATACTCTCTATTCTATGGAAAAAAAGGCAATCTTGCCTATTGAGATTCAATTATCGTCCCTTCGCACAACCATATATGATCAGAATACATCAGAAAAAGTATCATAAGTTTTTCTGGATGAATTGGAAGCTCTCGATGGAAACAAGATTCATGCCCTAGATAACATGGAGGGACACCAGAACAAGAGAGATAGGTCACTCAATAAGAAAGTTCGCCTCTTCTCCTTCCTTCAAGTTGACATTGTATTGGCTCTGAGGACACCAATGATAATTGGTAGGAAGCCACCAAAGCTATATCCCAAATGAGAGGAACCTTATATTATCCACAAGGTTTACCCCAACAGTGCATACTCTTTGGTTACCATGGATGGTGAGTATATCACTCCTCCCACCAATGATAAATTCTCCATGAAATATATTTCATGAGTAAGTATCATCCTACTTCATGATGATAAAATAAAAATGGTTAATAAACTGATGGTTTGAGATATATGACCATAAACTAAGATCTCCTCCATCCATGTCGCATGACATTAAACTTCACAATCCATCGAGGATTCAAGTTATAAAACTTCCCACCATCAGCATCCTATATGATGAAAAATAGCAAGCCCCATTTCTTCCCTTTTCATCCTTACCATTTGACTTTAAACTTCATGAAATCCCAGTAACTACATATGGAATGATTCCCATCCTTATGGGATATGTAGGAATGCACAATAATTTCACCTTGGGTCCAACCTCAGGTCCTTTTAACTTTTTTATCCCCTTATCCCAAATCATTTCATAGGGATGCATGGCATGGTGTCAAATCCTCTTTTCCTCATTCACATCAGGTTTACAACTAACAAATCAAGTATTCACTTCTAGTATTTCCAATATCATTGTTTGTACTGCATGACATTAAACTACGCAGAATCTCAAGAACTACGTATGGCATGATTCCCATCCTAAAGGGATATCTAGGAACGCTCAAACATTTTTCTTCAGGTCTTGCCCTGGGTCCCTTGACCTTTTTGGACCCTTGACCTAAGTCCCCTCTTGGGAGTGCATAGTGTGGTACGAGGCCTCTCATGTCCTCATTCACATCGGGGTTGTTTCTCCATATCATGCACATCCATTTTTTGGATATTAACCTTCCCCATTATCCTAGTCGCATGATGATAAATTGTGTCACAACCTTTTCTTCCTTACCACATGATGTTAAACTAAAGTTCATTTCAAGGACTATGTATGTCTTGATTCCCATACTTATGAGGTATGTAGGAACACTCTGGTATTCAATCCTCAGGTTCAGTCTCATGTTTAACTACCCATTTCACCCCTTTCTTCAGCTCATCTTCTCAAGTCTTCCCTACCTAAGTTGAGACCCTCAACCTCTATCCAACTGCATCAAGTTTCATTAGATTCACTATGGTTTAGGACCTAGAGTGTTGGATTCATTGTGGACATTATTTCACTCCATATTCATTCTTAATAGGTCCCTTTATTTTGGCCCCCATCATCTTTCATGTCTGAAAGGACCCCCTAATTGTATGGATGATCAGACTTAGTGCTCACCTACCATCCTGGGTCAACATCCCAGATGATTTCAAACAACAATTTCATACAAGTGCCACATTGTGAATATGGTCAGTGGTTGATCCTTAGTTGTTTTTTTTTCTATTCTTGTCAACGTGATATGGATATTGTGTTGTAAGAATGGTTAACAGTTATCCTCCATCATTATCGCCAACCCCATTGTGACCCATGTATTGGTCTTATGATTCACATAATTTTACACCTCTTTATGTCTAGAAAGAACTTCAACACCCTCAATGGTATCACTCTGTGAACGTTTTCACATTGATATAGCATTGATAGATTATACTTGGTTCCACACCTCTGTTCACCTATCATGTGATTCTATGTGTTGTAGGTTCTTCTTCTCCCATTGTTTCCCACACAAATCATAGATCATGTGGGATTATAAGTTTTGATTGGATTTATTTCATCATGGAAGTGTTGTGCATATTTATGGTCCAAACTCTAGGAGCTTCGGTCCTGAAGTCTAAGCATTGTGACATTAAACCATATGTGTTCCCTTAGAAACATGTGATGTGGTGTGGACTTATCCTTTCCTCATTCATGTTGGGTTTCTTTATGGCACCATGTCACATATTTTCACTTTGGGAATTTTCATCTTTTGGTCTAAGCTCTATGACCATAAACTAAGATCTTTCATCCATGTCATATGATGTTAAAACTATGTCTTTTGTATCTGATTTGTATGAAAATAAACTACCTAGCCATGTTATGTCTTCATTTGAGAAGAAATTTCACCCTTTAGCATTGATCACCTATCGTACCACCCTCAAGAACTAGGTGTGGATTTATTCTCATCCTCGTGAGATACTTAGTGAAACCCGGACAACTTTCTTCTTGGGTCCAGCCGCATCATCATGAACCATTTCACCTCATCTTAGCCTCATCTCTCCTAGAAGTATGTGGTGTGGTGGGAGCTTCTTTGGTCCTCAATCATGTCATGTTGACACTAACTGCACCATGTACCTTCCTTAAAATATCTCCACTCCCTAATCCTTACCGTATGATGATAAAATGAACGATCATGTCCAACACACATAAAATTAAACTTAGCACTTTGTGGTCTGAGCTCCATGACCATAAACTAATATTATTACTGTCTAAGTTTGTATGAAATTAAACTGTGTAACAAATTTTATGTTTCTTGATTAATAAAATATCATCCCTTTTGGTATTGTCTATCTTCCATTCCATCATTATAACTATTTCTAGATTGATTCCTACCCTATAAGGATACATAGTGACATCTAAACATCTCATCACCAGGTTCATCCATGTAATTGTAAACTCCCCATTTCATCATTTCTTGGATTTGGTTCCCCTTTTAAAATTGTGTGGTGTGGTGTGGAATTATCTTCCCTCATTCACATCAGGTTATGTGTCATGCCACACATTTCTCTTCTGTAATTCTCATGTCTTAGCTGCCTGAGACTAAACTATGCTACAACCTTCTCATCCTTAATGCATGACATTAAACTGCATGGCATTTCAAAAAATATGTGTGCCTTTATTCCCATCCTTATGGGATACATAGAAATGACCAAACATTTAGTCAATGGGTCCAAAACTAGTTTTATTAACTTCCCAATCCCTTTGCCTCTAACTACAGTCAAAACACTATGACCTTAAACTAGGAATCCTCAGTTTGTGTAATAAGACATTAAACTATTGTCCAGAAAAGAGGTTTGATCTCAATTCAGAATGATACACTCGTCCAATGTACTTTTATCATGGTGTAATAATTTCAAGAGTGTTATACTTTATTTGGAAATACCATCATTCCATCACCATGCTTTGTGTGCCCTCTATTTTGGATCCTAATTTCCTCTCTCATATTAAGTAACCCCCTATTGGTATGGATGCTCATCCTTAGAGCCTACCTACCATCCTGGGTCAATTTTCTAGAGGACATTAGACGACACATTGAGTTTGGCCCCATGTTTTTTAATAGGTTCAGCAGTTGTCCCTTGTTTTTTATTCCCATTTTAGGCTAACGAGATAAGGATACTATGTTGTGAACATGTTCAGCATTCATCTTTTATCGCCATGCCACCCTCATTGTGTTCAGAATTTTGGGTGTCGTGATTCACACTTCTCATGTCCCATTGTTTGGATTGATTCCAATTCCCCTCACTTTATACAGCTCATGCACTAAACACATTTGTAAATGGAAATTTAATTTTTTTGGAACCCTATTCTCTATTCAATGCACCATTTATCTTGAAAATTGTGGGTGGTCATTCAGACCCCACGTATTCAATGATTTAATGAATCTCTCATATACAAGGTGATAAATTGCATAGTCATCCCTTGTTTTTCACATCATACATGATCCAAATGATCTTAATGGATTGATCTCTAGTTGTTTCATGGATATGATCGAGGTGAAAAATTTAAAGAACACAGTAAGATTTCTATGAACGCACACTAAATAATCAAGCAAGAAAAGTGTTTGTGAGTTCAATAGAGTACAAACCCTATGGAATGGCCTCATTGATCAACCATCTCATCCCTTCCACCCTTTATGTGGTGTAATCTAGGATTTTTTGTCGTCACCTAAGCTCCCTCCCTCTCATTGGCTATGGAGTGAAGTTCATCATCCTTCATCCGTGCATGACCCCCTTGGACCGTATATCGATCGCTTCGCTCAATGCTCTCCTCTGATACTCTTCATCTTCTTCCAGTTAGGTTTATAATCATGATATTAATTCTGATTGAATTGTGGTTAAAAAACAGTGCTCATTCAGCTATGTTTCCAAGCATTGGATCTCTTATTCATCCTCCTGAATTTTCTTGGTGTTGATAGACTTCCTTCGTTACCTGCTGACATCAAGGCCACAGTTGTACTCCCATATTTTCCCATCCATGTAAACCCAGATGATCATGTGAATATTTAATGCATCCACCCCACCGACACATAGGTCGCACAACCGAGGGTGATTTTCTCCCATTCATCTTATCCACTCCGATTGAGGAGTGTCATTAATGAAGAACTTGATCAGTTTCAATGACCTGCGATGGATAGCCTTGTTATCCTCCTCATTGAAAGTCGTCTTGTCCAACTCTTATATATCAGTAGGTTCATATTCTAGGAATGAATCTAGAAGTTCATTAGTAGGGTCAAACTCTAGTGTCCCGTCAGATAGGCTGGATTCTATATTGTTCGATTGGTCTTCATCACTGGATTCCACATCGATAATCTCAGGATCTATCCTGTTAGTAGTCATGACCATAACAGTGATCACTATGGTCTTCTCAACATGGGTGTATTATTCCATGACAATCATTTTTCCTCTCGATAATGGAGCTATAGGATCCCTAGCCATACTCACTAGCATAACACACGTCATTTGAAGAACTGTTAAAAAACACACAAAATCAGTTGGCTAGGTTCAACAGACATCAGTTGTGATTTTGTGAGAGAAATGACTCATATAAGTCAAATAGTTGATCCCTCCCTTAGGATGTTTCTTTTGGAATCTTGTTATGTGTCCCCCCATATATGGTTGGGAAATTCGTAGATTCTAGAATGGTCACCCTGGGCATCGCAACCTTACTAGATTCTGCAATTACCATCATCTTAGATGTAGGATCCAAAGATATGTTTGCTATTATATGGGAAGAGGCCTTGTTTATGAGGTTCTCCTACATAATAATAATGACAGCCGAGAAGCCTATGTGATCTAAGTAAGTACCATGGTGGAATGGTCTAGATTTTACCATAAGAGTTTCAGTGGACTCTTCAAGCTTTGAGGCCACAACTTCACCTTCCTCCTAATGGATCCCCTATCATCCTCTTCTCCCTATGAGGAATCCTCTGATTATTTAGGTAAATGGAATCTCTCCCTTATATAAGTAGTGGATAGTTGTTTTGGGGATGTTTGATTGATCAGTACTCTCACCCAATCCGTTAATGGACACGGGGCGCCCCAAGAATACAAAAAGTCTTCCATCTCAGTGATTTACTGTTCTCCTTCTACCTGAGACGCAAGAAAATAATACTTGGAATATCTAATATCTGATAGATCCATCTGGATATGGTTAAGTTTATACCACATCTCGAATGAGTTAAGGAATTTTCTATTGATGTCCTAGGTATACCAAAACATAGGATAAAAATCATCTTCAGGCATATCTATGTAGCACAACTACATTCTAGGAGCTTGAATGGGTATCTTGTAGAACACCATGGGTGGCCTCCCTCCCTCACAGCTCTTCCCCATTGGATCCACTGGATCATCCATCATTCCTCTTCCACTTCTGTCTGGAGATGTCCTTGGAATCACTAGCCTTACTACTAATACACCATGGCATGTTTTTTTTATTGTCTAACCCATACCTCAGGGTTGAGGTGGCACTCCATCATCATCATAGATAGTCTGTAGATTTAATATTTTCCTTGGGTAGGATATATCCTAGCTCTTTGCATACTCCTCAACTAGCCCATAGACGGAAATAGGTAGAGGTAGTTCATTTATCATTTTCCAATATTCCCATGTGAACATGAGCCACATATTCCTCAACACACATGGGTGTTCCTCATAGATAACTCCCAAGTAAACTTCTTCAATAATCCTCTGTATGCATCGGAACTGCATTGCAAAATGGTGCGGGGTGTACATCTCGCAGATAGGCTCATTGTCTACCAGTGCCACCAGAACTCCACCATGGAAGGCCATGAGGTATGATTGATTCCCCTCAGTTTCCTAGAAATCATTAGTAAATACTCCCATTAGAATCAGGAATGGATGGAATTTGAATTCATCCTGTCTATGGACTCTGATTAGTGTTTTTGGTAAAGTTAGCTTGGTCAGAAAACTTCCCACTGCATTTAGAATGGATGGTCGAAAATCTGATCAAGTAGGGGAAATAGGGTTCAAATACTCATTAAACCTTATGTGTGCCACTATCTAGCCATATAGGAAGTGGAGTGGTCTGTATACCCATTGTGGCTTCTTTCCCTCACCGAGGTTCCACAACACTTTGTATAGATTCGCCAATACCATGATTTAGAGGTTGACACACTGCCCTGTCGCCAGCAAGGATTCCATAATGAATGTTCTTGTCCACACACCCATGTTCGTATCCCTACCTAGAAACATCTAGACACAAAAAAGTTAAGAGAAAAACCTATCCATTCTAACCACCGGTTGTTGTTCGGTGTTTACACTATACCCTCATAGCTTCCACTAGTTTTCCTCTAGGATTCTCTAGTAAAAATTTTCTTTTCTATGCTAATATCCCTTTGGAAAAGTGGGAGGCCTGGCTGGAAGCTTCCTAGGTGCCTCATCCCCTTATGCAGCATGCTTTGGTGAGAATTTTAGGAAGCGTCTGAACCACTGTTTAAAATGGACATCCTTCACCGGCTATTTTTCATCACCCGACACCAGGTCTATCAGTACCTTTTCTATCTGTGGCATCTATTCTGAGTCTTTCCATGTGTTCTCTATATGAAGGAACTTGTTATATATTTCCCCCATGATTGGGATCCCTGAGATCTGGTGGAGGTCTCAGAGTTTGATGTTGACCTCCCTGTGGTGAATATAGAAAGTGTTGGTCCTCAGTGACTACCTTCTTAAAAACTCCGGCATCATATGTTTTGATTGGTAGATATGGAATTGGGAATCCCACACAGCTTTATATAGGCCTACCCACCTCAGTTATTCCCCAAACTCATCGTAAGAAGCACAGACCCAGTCATCCCAGGCCCAGTCATCTGTGAAGTTTCCGCCCAAGCGTAGGTCCCAATTATCAGTCCACCCCTTCTTCAGGTTCCCTAATCCCATCTCTAGAATGGTGTGGTATTGAGGAGAAGATACCTCTGACTAATGTGATTTCCCATCAACATTATTGATGTAGTTTTATAGACAATCAACGGTAACAGGCATGTGGTCCTTCTAGGTATGGTCGTCGATAGCCTTGAACCACTGGTATTGGCACAACGTTCCCCTGAACCAGTAGGATGATTCATCCCTACTTTATTCAGGAATCATAATGTCATCCCTTAGTCCAATACCTTATATTGGCAGTCTCTTATAGCATGGATAGTTATTTTTAATTTCTAAAAATATTTCCCCTAAGGACTCATGGTCAGAATGGATTCGGACGCATTCTTTGATTTTAGTATTGTTTGACATATCTTCCTAACGAGCAGCATCTGCAGGGACCTCCTAAGAAACCTATTGGTTGGATATTTGGTTTTGGGACTTTATTAAATTTATTACTCTATTTTTGAATCTCTTTTTCAAATATCCTTTTAAAATATCCTTCACAAAGAATGGCTCATGGGGCACACAGTTGCAGAGCCTTAAGGGACTCACTATGCTTCACAGTGCAACAAAGGAACACAATGCACTAGTTCACTAAGAAGCTTTCTTGGTGCACCAATCTATGGAACTTAATTCATAAAGAGTGTTCATGAGGGTGATGAATCTTTGAGATTTTATAGTTAAAGAAAAGGTTCACAGAGATAGATGTGGAAAAACCAAGGGTCCTCGCCCTCAATTTATAGGCAATGACCTCCCAAGCTTCATGGTGCCCTTGGCTGCAACTGGCTTCATGGTGATCTCAACTCGCACTCTGCGTATTTCCATTGTGAGTCGGCTTCATGATCTATAGGATTATGTCACTTTCCCCTCATAATTCTACCCTTATCTTCTTCTTGGCTCCCATTATGAGGGGGAGATTTGTTGGCGCCAAAATCCATTCTCTGAAATGGGTCCATGGAAGAAAATAAAATCACCAAAGGGCCTACCTAACGAAGCTCCATCATTAATACCCTTGCTAAACTGAATGGTGTGAAGTCTATAGAATGGAAACCTCTACCACCACCATAGAGAACCATGATAGAAGCCTCTAAGATCTGATGGGTACATTTTTGACCATTATAGAGAACCATGATGGAAGCCTTCACGATTAATAAGGAGCCACATCTGATCGTTGACTGCCATTTCCTTCTCAACATGCCTTCAGAGCATCATGATCTTGGGTGAATATAAATAGATGACTCCCCCACTCCCTTCAAATGGATCGACACTCTAACCATTCTTATTCTGGGATCACAATTCTCAAAGCACCCATTTCTCTATGATTTGTTGAGAAAAATGAATCACCTAAGGTACATGATTGTTATGAACCAACTTTCCCATTACTCCATTTTTCTTCTACTTTATGTGGTTATGCCCTTCGTGAAGCCCTACAGCCATCACAAAGGTAGAATCCCCTTTTGGGTACTCAGGACATTTTGAGGCATTCAACCTTCACGAAGCACCCTCCAAGTACATATTGTCTATATTCCTTAGATCGGTCACCATATTTCACAAATCTACTCCCTTGGTGGGGGTCCTCTTTGCTCTACTTCATGAAGCCCATTCCATTGTAAATCCCATGCTCTTCACGAATCACCCAAGCTTCATGAAGCCCCTCCCTGTGAGGCCTTCTGCTTCAAGGAACCCTTTCCCATGCATCCCTCTGGGCTTGTACAAAGTGGCTTCATGGTTCCCCGATTATTGCTTCATGTTGCGTTGCTCTGCCTCATGCTTCTTCGCATAGTCATGCTAATAGTTATTGCTTCTTCACATAGCCACGATAACATGGGCCCCTTAATTAACCACTCATCCAACACAATTATTGATGGTTATGCTTATGCCTTCCCTTCCCCAAGTTTGGTTTGGTACATGTTATGTAAGTTCTGGGGATGATGAGTGAGTCCTCGTCGTCTGAGTTGTAGGATGTTAAACTGCCAAGAAACCATCTTCCTCAACACATGATATTAAAATGTGATTGATGCAAATGTGGAGATCCTGTGAATATCATAGAGGGGATGGGATCGTTATCCTTCTACTTCCCCCCTTTCCAATCCTCCATCTCTCTCCCCCTTCTCTTTGTCACCATGTGCGTCTCGGGCAGTCTTCACGTAAGCCCTGACCCACCTTGATAGGGTTTTCTTTATACATGGATCCATATCTTCCTCGTACATCTATACATCCTCCTTGGGCTTACCTCTTGGATTAAGTCCCAATATTCATATTTCCGATCCACTAATCAAGTATAATCCATTGTTTCTTCTTTGGGCCACTAGCCATGTGTAAGCACCACATCACCTCTCATGCTCGCATTTCTCATGACATGATAATCAGGTCCCTTTTTGCCTCTTGTTTCTCAGACCGAGCATATATTAGGTTGGTTTAGAGTGGTAATCCACCATGACATCCTCCTGGGCCTCTAACTGTGTGTAATCCCCATGCCCCATTTTCTCGAACTCTATGGAATTTTATCCTTTCCCGTTTTAAGAAAGGCACTTTGGAAGCCTCCTCGAGGTTCAATCCCATCACCCATAAGTCTCAACCACTTTACGTCGGTTCATCATCAACCTATGTGAAATTAATCTATATTCCCCTTTTGTCCCTCATGATGTTAAATAGTATGATTTCGAACTACATGAGTTTTGATCCATGTCTCCTATACAGGGTATGTAGGAATCATCCCTAAAGTTCAACCCCAAACATTGGTAAACATCAGTGTACCCTCTATTGGGACCCACATTCTTGGTCCACACCTTAGTGGTGCCAAACCAGTTCTCGGGTAGCTAACCATGAATAGGACCCACCCTCAATCCATACTCCTCAAACCAAGAGTGTCCCTCTTATGATGGGTGGTTAACCACATGTAAGCCCCAACATGTCTTTGGATCACTGTCCTTTATGTACACCCTAATTCTATGCATCATTGTGAACTATGTGGACTTTGATCCCCTGTCACAGGGATATGTCTAATTTTCAATCCCATCACTCATGTCCAATCCTGGTCTCTCCCTCAAGACTTTCTGTTTCAGGAAGATCATGCCCTAGCCCGTATGTCCTACTTCCTTCAGGTCCCCATCCATGCACTCCATTCTTGTGGGTCATCTCCTTATGTGTCATATCACCCCACCGAACTATGTGAACTTTTATTACCATCCAAAGTGATATGTAGGAAGCCTCTCTGAGGTTCAATCCCAACATCATCATCATCTTCACATCGATTACATATCATTGTTCTCATCCACTTCATTAAATCATCCATTATCTATCATGATTCTTATCCTGGACACCACATCTCAATGGGATCATGATATTTACTTGGGTATCTAACCACATTTAATCTCCATATGCAATCCATAACCATCCAACCAAGAGTGTATCTCTTGTGATGGGCCGCTGAACATGCGTAAGCCCCAGAAAATATATAGTTTTTGTCCTCTGTGTATACCCCAATTCATCATCCCCTTTGATATACATCGGTTTTGATCAATATCTTCTAAGTAGTGTATGTAGGAATCCTCTATGAGGTTCAATCCCAGTCAATGAAAAACCTTCACATCCTTTTTGTGTGTACCCATCATCCTTTTTGATCCTCCCTTTGTGCTAGATCAACCTTCATGGATTGATATATTCCCTTTATGGGAAACATATCCCTTAGTCCTCTCTCATTGGGAATTCTGATCCATCCATCCAATATACCTTTTGGGTGCTCCCACATAGGGATGTACCCATCTGATCCACTCTTATTAGTGTTTCGATCTGTATGATCTGTCTCTACAAGATGTTAAACATGTGGTATTCCCTATAATAAACATGGTAATCCAAGGAAAACCATGGAGACATGCCACCAATATAAGATTATTTTCATTTGATGTGGGATTCCTTGGGCCACCATGCCCTTGAGAAGCCCTATCATAAGGTGAAAATATAGGTGCTATAGTGTTCCAATGTCAACACATGACACATATGCCTCAGTGTGACTACTCTCCTAACCGAAGGTTACTAACTCAGATGGAACCTTTGGAATGTTCTGACAGAAGCAGCGTAATTAACTAGAGTCTAAAAAGATATGGAACTGGGGAGAGTTTCACGAACAATATCTTATTCATTAAGGGAAACCCGGACTAGGCGATGAGTTCTGAGGAGGAATCTGCAGAAGGAGGAACCACATCCCATCATCATGTTTTGATCAATGAGAAAACATCCGTCAAGAGTTGATGGATGTTTCTTGAATTTGGAAAGTGGGAATGCAGTGTACAACACAACTGTTGGTGTGCATCCAACACGTAGCACGACGAGGCGCACCTCGAAAGAAAATTGTTGGAAACAATGTGATTTATACTATCCTATTGAACTATGATATGAGATATCTATAGTATTTGATAAATGAAATAAATTATTTATTATGTCATGAAAAAAAAATTCTAAGCCATGTTTAGAGAGACCAGGTGTCAATGGTTCATCTTTTTTTTCACCTATTGAGGTTTCCATTATTGTTAAAACTAGTGTTCTAAGGAAAGTTTTTTTCATGTAGAGAAAAAGACACATCTTAATCATTGAGTTGAGCATTAGGAGAGTGGAAATCAGCACACTCCAAACATAGCTAAACTGATTCAGTTTGTAGCTCCTTAGGATCAAATGGATCTTCATCTTCAATACATATTCTTGAGGGTCATGAGATCCAGGGAAAGATTAAAAATTCACATCGGGCCTTCGATGTCTGAGTTGATGTGATATTTTCAGTTGCAGCATCTACCTTCGTTCACTAGGGAGAAAGTACCCCAAGGTTACACATTCTAGATTGAGTCAGTCTATATGATATTTAAGCATCTAGAGACACTCTCTAATAGGAGGGAGAATATGTCTACTTATATTCTTTGTAGACCAGCCAAGAGTTGGTGGGAAATTATGGAGAAGGTAGGGAAGTAAGATGAGTTATCTTGAAAGGGCTTCAATATGAAATTCTCGAGACATTTATATCCTAATATATTGATAGATGATAAATATCATGAGTTTAGGTACTTGAAACTGGAGGGCATGTCAATGTTGGACTACATTAAACATTTCACCGACCTACATTGCTTTGTACCATCTTTGTAAAATGATGAGATCTCCAAGGTGAGATATTTTTAGGATGGTCTTATCTATGAGATCATATTGTAGGTGAACATGTATATCTAAGATGTTTTCATATGTGATAAATTAGGTTCTCATCACAAAAGTAAATCTGAGAGAGGCCTCGAGTAGTGACCATGTTGTTTCATCATAAAAAATAGTGATATCATATTCTCGTGGAAAGAAGTTTTGCATTGATAGTTTTCACTAGGGAAACAGTGGTCAGAGTATTTAGGGAAATGGGAAGCTATATTAGGATCATGTTATGTTTCTGATGTTATAGTGTGGAAATATGGGACACAAAAGTTCTCAGTAGCCATACCCAACTTTGGAGTGCAATGCTTGTAGGAGTTTAGGCCACCTAAATAGGTTTTTTAAGAGCATACAATAGCAGAGCAGTGGACAGGGAATAGGTCAGTCACCTGATTCTAGGAAGGACTCATTTATGCCTCAACAGAGAGGTTTCTAGATTCCCACGAGATGGTCTAGTCAAGGAAAGGGATGTAGTTCCCCCATGAAGGAATTCTAGTACCATGATCATGGTTTATCTCAAGGGATTCAAGATGGAACATAGGGAATAGGGGTCGGTAAGATGTGTATTACATAGACTAATCTGGATATTGTGGATGCAGGACCCTCTACTGCCAGAGGTATGATTCTTGTATATTTACCATTGTGTGTGTTTTTTTATATAGTAGCATTGAATTCCATTTTAACTGCTCTTTTTTTAAACTATTTTGGGATGGGATGTGAAAAACATGGATGGTTTTTTACCATAAACACACCGTTGGGAGTGCGGTTAGAGAATATCAGACATTGTAAGGTGTTTTCTCTAAAGAATGTTGGTTACCATTTCTTCTAGGAACTATTTTTACTTGAAATGACAGAATTTAACTTGATTCTTTATATGGATTGGTTAGTTCTGTATCAGGCTCAAGTCATCTGTTACTAGTGGAGAGTTTCCTTTTTATCTCCATTATAAGGCATTTATTCTCACTCGAGTGAGTGAGATCTTCAAGATGGTTGTGCGGGACCAATTCAATGTAGATTTGGATTGTCTAACGAATCAAATAGCCACTATTTACTTATATGGTAGTGGAATATGGCATGATTATTTTTCTTCATTGTTATACCATTTTCAAGATGTCTTTTTGGATGTGTTTTTTGACTTAACACTAAATAAAGAGATCGAGTTCACGATCGATTTGGATCTTGGAGAAAATCCATTCCCGCCTTAAAGAATGGCACCAATGGAGCTTTAGTAGTTGAAATTTAAATTTGAAGATATAAAATCTAAGTGTTTCATGTGGCCTAGTACATCCCCTTGGGATTATCCAATTATCTTCATGAAGAAGGTTTATGGGTCATTGTGCTTATGTGTGGGTTATCGAAGATTGAAGCAAATAATATCATGAACCGGTATCCTCTTCTGTGCATTGATGATCTCTTCAATCACATAAGAGATATTAATATCTTCTCCAATATTGATTTGAGATCATGATACCATCATTTGTGGGTGAGACCATTAGGCATCCCTCTAATTTCTTTTTGGAGTAGATATGGCTTATATGAGTGCATAGTGATATTGTTTGGTTTGACTAAGGCACGTGTGATATTCATGGACATGGTGAATATGTTCTATAATCATTTTATGGATCAGTTTTTGGTGGGTTTTTTATGAGATATTAGTGTAATCCTAGTCAATTGATGATCATGTAAAACATATTGACACCATCTTGAGTATATTGGGAGAGCACCAAATTTATTTCAAGATAAAAAATATAGTTTATCAATTAATAAAGTATATTTATTAGACCATTTCATCTTAGATTTGGGAGTTTCAATGCACCCATATAAAATTGTAGCCATTTTATTTTGGGAACAACCTAAGAATGTCTTTGAAATTCAGAGCTTTCTGGGTTTAGCTGATTATTATTGACACTTTATCCATGATTTCTCCCATTTGGAAGCATCGATGTTAGGACTAACCAAAAAGGGAGTGAATTTTATTAGGTTTAATTCTTGCGAGATATATTTTTAGGAGCTAAAAGGTAGGATAAAATTAACATATATTCTCACTTTACCTGTGCCGAGTAATGTATGTGTCTTATAATGGGATGCATCCAGAGTTGGACTTGGAGAAGTTCTAATGCAGGAGGATTGAGTGTTACATATGGATCTAGATATTTGAGGTTTCCTGGAAGGAATTATCCTAATCATGAATTGGATTTTTCAGTAGTGGTAAAATCCTTGAGATGTTAGAGGAATTATCTTTTGGGTGATAGGTTCGTATTATACACGAACCATAATAACCTTAGGTATAAATTTTCTCAGTGGGACCTGAACCATTAGTAGTGGATTTAGGTCAAGTATCTGCAGTCTTTCGACTTCAATTTGTCTAATACACTAGGAAATGGAAACTTAATTGCTGATACATTGAGTCAAAATATGTAGATAGAGTAAGTAAAGGTGTATTTCAATGAGTGACAAATATTGTCTCTCTTTGTAGTCATGTATCTAAATGTTCATGAGTCTTAGAGATGAGTATCTCTAACATCGACATATTTTATACCCGTGATTTTGGAAAATATTAAGACTGAGCATTTATCTGATCCATATGTCTCAGTTCTAAGGGATAGATTATATGGTGTGGATACACCATCATTATGTTATCTTGGCAATGGAAATTATCTTCATTTCAATGGTAGAATATGGGTTCCTACGGGATTACTAGAGGAGATGATGAAATAGTTTTATGCTTCTAGATGGGTAGTACAACCTGATTTTGCAAATTCATATTGTGATATCCATAGAAAATACTAGAGGTTAGGAATAAATATGGAATTGTAAGGCTTTTTAGAAAGATGTTTCACTTTTTAGTAGGTGAAAGAAGAGCATCAAAGGTCAACTTGGATTTTGTAGCCTTTTCCCATTCCTGAGTGGAGAGGGGATGACGTCGATATGTATTTTGTGACAGGAATACCCAAGTGACCCTTTTATAATGATGATTTATGGGTGATTATGGATCAAATTTAAATGGTATCCCACTTCTTAACCATCAGGGATACCTTCATAGTTCATGATCTAGGCAGTCTTTACATTTATGAGGTAGTTCGGTCGCATGGTGTTCCAAGGAGTATCGTTTTAGATATAGATCCTCATTTTACATAATTTTTCTGGTAGGGACTTCATAAGTATATGGGATCACATGTTATTTTGAGTATGACCTATCATCCTCAGACTGACCATCAATCTAAGAGGACTATTTAGGTTCTGAAGGATATGTTGTGAGCTTGTGTTTTGGATTTTGGTGGTCTTTTTTAGTAGTATATGGTACTCGTGATGTTTTTATATAATAAAATATTCAAGGCATCTATCAAAATGACACATTTCTAATCCTTTTATGGTAGGTTGTGTCATTCAACTATTTGTTGGATGGAGGTAGGTGAGTCGGCACTTGTTGGCCTAGTCGCATGCAGGAGATATCTAAAAAAGTTCATTTGATCAGAAAATGGTTGGTGACTGCACAGAGTAAGATAAAATCAGATGTTGACCATTAGATATAACCTATTGAGTTTGAGGTTTGTCATCATGTTTTCCTTTAGGTGTCACCTAAGGTAGGGTAATGTCGTATTATGAAACAGGGAAAGTCGAAACCTAGGTTGGTTGGTCCATTTGAGATATCAGATAGGGTCGGTCAAGTGGCATACCATTTAGCCCTTATATAGTGATAAAATTACATGCATGACGTGTTCCATTTGTCGTAGATTTGGAGATATTATTTGGACCATTATTACATGATAGACATAGAAGACATCGAGATTAGTGTTGATGTGTCCTTTGAGAAGCATCTGATATTAATTATGGACTATAGTTAGAAGTATATTTGAGGAAGGAATATACCATTGGTTCGAGTGTAGTGGAAGAATGAACGAGTTCAGGAGGAGACCTGGGAGATGGAATCTGATATGTGATCACAGTGGTCGGACTTATTAAATGAGTCCCCATAGTGATTCTCAGAGCAACTCGGAGATGAGTTGTTATATGATGGGGAGGTTGTAAGATCTCATATTTTTTCAAGTATCTCCCTTTTTGAGTTTTTCATTTGAGCCTTGGTGTCTATGTCTTATTAAGAGACATAGAGAATTATTGGGGGGAAAATAACATAATATTTTGGGATACATGTTTGAATAAATGGAATATAGATAAATGGTTCAAGTGTTACTATGAGTTCTTGGTAATTTGAAAATCCTTAAAGTGGCATGAAGTTTTTTAAAGTGGAAATGGGATGAAAACCATATTCATAACATTTACACATCATGTAAATGAATTATATGTCATGTAATTTCTAGGAGAATTTTAATATTCGAATGAGGTGATGAATTTATCATGTATCCCATTAAAAATAATTACACGATGTGTAACTATACTATGTGTCATGTAATTCCCTTACCTATAGTTTTAAAGTATGTCGTACGACTGATTTTTCCATTCACGTGTGTGTAGATTTTATCCTCTCGACCTAAGGTGACCCACTATGTGATTTTGTAGTGCCAACATTTCTTCTAGATGTCCTAAAAACACATCCGATCCATAGTAAGTGGTTTTGGTCCAGTTTTTTATTCTCTCCCTTATATCAATATATATTTTTGTGTAAACCTATTAACCATGTGCATTGTTGGTTTTGATCTTGATCAGTTTTGATCTAGGATCCATCTTGTGATCATCCGCACCTTTATCTACATGGATGTTTGTTGTTGGAAACATTGCTAGATTGTTAGTTAAAGGTAGGGGGTCTAAACCTTAAGCATATGGTTTGATAATTCTAAATTAACTGAAATATTATAATTACATAAACATATCGTGCACCGAATAAATTGAAATAATGAGTTTAATTATTATTTGGAGTCCCTTTGGATCCAATTTGGTTATTGACTATGCTTGTGGCTACCATTCGGGTGAGAAAACCTTTGAATATAAATGAATTTTTTAAATGGATTAAAGTTTATTTAGTATGAAATAGGTTGTGAGTGACTACCTGATATAGATTCACCTTGGGTTTTCTTATTTTTTAGATAACTAGAAGGTTATTAGTTATGAAAAATTGATATATAAAATGTGTAAATGAACGTTAAATGGTAATTTTCATAATTATCCAATGAGTTGTATGATGTGATATTTTGATATCCTTGTTTCTATAACTTGTTTTATGATTAAAATGCTAAAATTCTTGTATAGGGCATTGTCCTAGTGATACATGTTGTAATGGTTATATAGGGTGTTGGACCAGTGACACATGCTGAAATACTGATATAGAGGGCTTGTCCGAGTTGACATGTTGAAATGATTATATAGTGGTCTAGGCTCATTGACGCATGTTGAAATGCTGATATAGCGGGATCAATGCGGATTAAATTCAAAAATTATTATATATAGTGTTTGAACCAGATTATTATGATTTATACCTTGGTTATAAGGTTATGGTTGGAATGGTTATGAGACATTTGCGGAGACCTTTCAGCATGGTGTCTAGGTAGGTTATACTATACCTTAGTTATAAGATTATGGTTTACATGGTTAAAATACATGTTCAGAGACATTTAGGTTTAGTGCCAAAGAAGGTTGATGTGGTATTAAGTTAATTGAATAATTAATTAATACTCCTTTTTATTTAATTATTTCATATAGTTATTATCATACTTGTTATGTTTAGACATTGTGGTGTCAATCTACTGAGTTATACTCACACCCTATTCAGGTTGTCTTTTGGTAACTCATAAGATTATATGGATATAGGTTTGGACAAGAGAAAATGAACTTGCTAATGATTATTTATTGATGGATGGGATGGAGTTTGGATATGGTACCGACATTGCATTCAAAAATGGTGATTTTTTAGTCTTTACGTTAGTCTGATAGTGTTTTATTTATATTGTCTCTAGCATGTCATTTAGTTAAATTCCATCACATTATTACATTATTGTTTTATTGTTTATTGGATCATTCATCTGGATTATTAGTTGGATTCCATAGTATTTTATTGATTCTAATTATTCCTCACTCTGATATTTATTTATATATTTATTTGGATATTTTCCTTAGTGTTTTAAAGTCTAAATCCATGGGGTATAGTCTCCCCACAATGCTTATCATATCCCACTACTAGTTAATAGCCTATGGCATATGGAGAAGCATGCTTGAGGTATTGTAACCAACCTAGTTTTTTCATGTGAGACAGTTCCAAATTGGGGGATATTACATCAGTACCCAAGTCTAATAGTAATCTCTTCTATAATATTAAGGCAAAGTAACAAGGCACTACATTCCCACCCCAATGGCGGGACAAGCTATACTTGCCTGAAGGTGTGGTAGTTTTTAAATCATAGTCTACCACCTATATTATACTGAGAGAAATAAAATTTCTCTATTGAGCTATAAATCCAGGGCTATCAATGGATTGATCATCCCAGTGTACACAACTAGAAGAATGATTGGAGTATTGGCCCTCAGGTTTCTATGAGCTACTTCACCCATCAATATGGATCAATTTCATTGTCATATTTTCTATTCAATCATCTCCCCCAACTCAATTACAAATGAAAAAATTCTAATATATACACTCCACTACAATATCTACTGGTTTTATTTCCCAAAGACCTACTACTACCGATATTATACCTATTTGTGTCCACATATGGTGCACCATGCACTCATGACTACATCCAAATGAATGGTAGTTCTTATAGCCCTGCTGAAGGGGGATGATTCCAATAAGATAATGTGTTAGTAGTATTTTTGTGAAGTATTTGGAATATGGGAGAGAATTTTGGGTGGTTAGGTTGGTATGGGTATCTTGATGATTGACACACTACTACAAAATAGGCCTTTAACAACACTAAAAATGAACTTTATCAATGATAGAGAAGCATTGACTTCTGGAGTGAGATTAAAAGCCAGAGTTTTTATCAAAACTAAAAAAATCATAGATAAAGGGGTCTTTTATCAGAGCTTATAAAATCACTCATAAAGGTATCCTTTATCAGCGCTTCTATAAGTGCTGATAAAGGGGAATACTGCAATTTGTTGTTATAGAACTCTACCAAACAAGTGTAGTGTGCTGTAATAGCACACTACAGCACCAAAAACACCAAAAAATCTGAAAAATAAAGTATGAATATAGAATTTAAATGAAGATAAAACAATCTGGACTCTTTTTCTTAGATTTGGCGATGTGATGCGCGTTTTAAACTAAAATTATACTTATATATTTAAAGACCACACTCATAGTCATATTAGTCACATTTTGCATCATATTGAGGTGATGATGATTCTTACATGTCTCAAATTAATTATGGATCATTTTCATAAAGTATCAAAACAACAGGAATTTGTTTGCTCACTTTTGAGTATGTCACTTGTCTTTTTTACTAAAATTTCATTTTAAACAGGAAACACATACTTTGACTCATACAAGTCATTTCATGTGTCATTTGATAAGATAAATATTCTTACATTTAACAATTGACTTATGAATAGTTTTACTAAATTATAAATAAAATCTGAGTGTGTTGGATCAGTTTTTAGTGAGTGACACTTTTTGAACTAAAATGTTGATTTTAAACTGATAATGGACACATTGAATTATGGTGGACACATAATTTACCAGATTGAGGTGAAATTTATTCCTACACATAAAAAAAGACTTATGAATCATTTTTATAAAGTATCAAAACAATTCGAGTGAATTTTCTCTGTTTTGAGTAGGTGAGTTTTCATTTTTACTAAAATTGATGTCAATTTTAACTAAAAAGATGCATTTTAAGTCATATCAGTCACATCGTGCACTAGATTGAGGTGAGGAAAATTATTACACATCCAAAATGTCTTATGGGTTGTTTTTATAAAGTATCAAAACAATATGAATGCATTTACTCGGTTTTGGGTACATCACTTATCTTATTTACTAAAATGTCGTTTTAAAATGGAAACACACACTTTGACTCATACCGATCACATCGTGTATCGGTTCTATGTGAGAACAATTCCAACACATCAAAAATGACCTATGAATCAATTTACTAAATTATCAATAAATTTGAGTACATTTTCTCAGTTTTCAATGAGTGGAATTTTTTGAACTAAACTATCGATTTTAAACTGGTAACAAACACATTGAGTCATACTGGGCACACCATTCGTCCGATTGAGGTGAGGATGATTCCTACACATCATAAATGACTTATGGACAATTTACCTAAATTATAAAAACAATATGAATGTTTTTTATTGTTTTTTAGTAGGTCAGTTGTCCTTTTTATTAAAAATGATTTCATTTTTAAATAAAAACATGAACTTGGAGTCATACCCATACCACCGTGCATTGGATTGAGGTACGAATGATTCCTACATGTCTAAAATAACTTATGGATAATTTTCTTAAAGTATCAAAACAATACAAATGTGTTTTCTTAATTTTGATTATGTCACTTGTTTTTTATTAAATGTCATTTTAAATTGGAAACATGCACTTTAACCTATGACAATCACATCATATATCGATTTGACATGAGACTGATTCCTAAAACTCACAAAGGTCTTATATATAGATTTTATAAATTATCAAGAAAATATGAGCATGTTTTCTTTGTTTTCAGTGAATGAAATATTTTGAACTAAACTGTCAATTTTAAACTGATAGTGGACACATTAAGTCATAGTGGTCACACCATGCATCCAATTGAGGTGTGGTTGATTCATACACATCTCAAATGACTTATGGATCATTTCTATAAGTGTTAAAGAAGTACATTCCTTCATAAAATTATTTTTTCAATTATATAAAACCCGATCATTTTTTAAAATAAAATTAAACCTATTTAAAAAACCATGTTTTATCAAAAAAACATTATAAAAAAACCCAACCAATTATTTTATTAAATTTTTATTCAGAACCTTATTATAAAATCAGAGGATAAAAATGAAATTAATTCATCATTAACTCTGCCTCCATGTTAAATAAAATAAATTAATTTTAGTAACATTCATTTGTCAAGTTAAATTACACAGTAGCAACCCAAGACCCCTGAACTGTGCAGCAATACAGTTGTGTATTCTGATTCTTTCATCTCCACAATCTCCATTTATTTCTCTACCTTATCTATATCATT
Source organism: Viscum album (assembly GCA_963277665.1). NCBI lineage: Eukaryota > Viridiplantae > Streptophyta > Magnoliopsida > Santalales > Viscaceae > Viscum > Viscum album. Next base: position 1,058,329,924 of record OY728159.1, read on the forward strand.
TTATAAGTTGTGTGGAGCTTTTATCTATAAGGAGTTGGTGGCAATGGAGTCGTCAAGTTAATAACTAGTGTCAATGGTGTAAATCTTATAAATGAGATGAATTTCCCCTTTTAGAGAACACAATGAAGTACAATTGTCATCTTCATCAGCTTATCTCCTGAACATTTATCAGGGAATTTTGTTGTTTGACACACATCCTCCATCTCTTGTGGGAATGAACCTATGTTGGTTAAAATACTCTAAGCAGTAATCATCCATTGGATGAATAATGCTCAGAGTAGTATAAGAAACATAAAAGAGATTGGGGATGAGTCTCTGCAATCCATTTTTCTCATTTTCTAATAAACTGGTTTATGGGTTACCGGTAACCATACAAACCCTGACCCAACCAACCCTTTGGATTCAAAATTCAAAATATCAGAAACCACCATCATAGTCACGAAGACCGAGGTAACTCGAACGATGAGCCACCTCGAACCACGCCCCTGACATCACTGCATCATCATCTGATGGCCGGTGAAAAACCACCGACAAGAAACTATTGGGCCTCGCCGCTGCATCATAACATCACCATTTCAAAACAAAAACATTTCAATTTGCAAGACAGAAGTGAGTTCATCCCATGCCTCCAATGAATCTCGATTCGCGACCTTTCCAACAAACCCTTTCCCATCACCTACCTTCGACTTTCATCGCCGTTGAGAAAGATGGGCAACACCCCGTATTTAAAAATTGAACAAAATCAACCAGAACAACTAAAAGAGGAGAAATCCAGCATCATCGAACATATCAGATCGAGCACTGACTCACACTCAATGCAGAAAATTGAATGTATCACGAACTCAATTCAACTAGAAAAGAATCAACAGCCTGACTCGCAAACACCACAAAACCATCACGTACGCAACCCAAGAAAAAACGACTGTGAAGGACGGAATCAGAAAACATCACCCAGATGTCATTGTCGATGCAGACCAGATCTCGTCATCGCCATCCAAGACGCTCGCAAAGACCTTGGCCAACCACCCAACGCACACTGGAGAAGAAGCGAAACCTATCAAGTTGTAGGAGTAGGGACTTGCTCGCGGAACAGCACTGCATCGCCAAAGGGAGGCAAGGCCAACCATGGACGAGTCAAGAAGAAACGACGCCACTGCAACTGAGGATTTTCTGCCACTATCACCGAAGGAGGGGCACCGTGCCAAGCCAAAATAAGGAAGGAGGCAGAAACGAGGGGAAAACCTAATTGCAGAGCCCCTTACGGGCTCATCCAAATTGGGGATGAGTCTCAAGGAAAAAAAATCAATAATAACTGTTAAGGAGATGAAGTTGATGAGGACAATAATTGTACTTTATTGTGTTCTCTAAAAGGGTAAATACCTCCAATTTGTAAGAATTACACCATTGGAACTAGTTATTAACTAGATTCTTCCAATGCCACCAACACCTTTTAGATAAAATATCTATACAACTAGAGAAATGATTGAGTTAAGGGTGGGAAAATATGGAGAGGGTGGAGATGGAAGAATCAGAATACGAAGCTGTAGTGTTGCGCAGCCCGGGGGTCTTGGGTTGCTACAGTGTAATTTCAATAGATGAGCGTATGTTACTAAAATTAATTTATTTTATTGGATGTTGAGGCAGAGTTAATGATGAATTAATTTCATTTTCATCCATGAATTTTTCCAAAAGGATCCGAATAAAACATTAATAATATAACTGGTTGAGTATTTTTTAAATTGTTTTTTCAAAAAAAACATGGTTTTTTAATAGGTTTTAATTTATTAAAAAAATTATAAGGTTTTATATTATTGGAAAAAGAGGTTGATGGAGGCGTCTACTTTGTTCACACTCAGTGACGGCCCGATAAATTCTATTTCCCGTGACGCATAATAATTTTTAACCTAAAATGTATTAAGAGCTACAATGAAATGGTAAACAAATTCCATTTTCCCTTGTGTTTTTCCATTTTTTGGGTGTTTCCCTAGCCTAGGGGCTCATGGGGCTTGCCCCAGGGCCAACCCTCTTCGCACTTACCTTAATAGGAAATAAACCTGAATGGGGTTTATGCCTTCCACCATCAAAATCTATAAAATGGAGGTCACTCCTTATTCGATACATTGTTAAATAAAGTGAATCTACCTAAATATTATATATATATATATATATTATATTAGTAACTTTATTTGATGATAATTATATGTATATATGTATATTATTTATCATATTTAAATTTATTTAAATATATAATATATTATTTGATGTATATATATAATACTTTTTTCTAATGAAACTAAAAAATACTGTTAATAATAATTTTTAAATTATATTAATTATATATAATAATTATTTTGTGTAATTTGGTACAAAATATAATTATTTAAATTTTGGATGGTTAATTATTTCAAAAAATTGTATATATAGTTATCTAATTTTATTATTTTGAATGTAACATGAATTTACAATATTTTATTGGTTATTTAAGTAAAAATTATATTAATGTTAATTAAATATATATATAGACCTGAAATTATGAATACCTAAAAATAATTTCTAATATAGAGAATTTTATAAAATCTATTCTATTTTTGGGAACAAATGATATAGAAACCTAAGGATTCTAGGGCGGCCATCTAATACACATTGAACCATCCTTGAGATTATATAGAGGTCCATGAAGAAGTTGGCATAAAGAAATAATATAAATCGATAAGATATATCATAAACAATGGAGAAAAACCCACCAACCATTGCAATGTCAATCCCATACACATTTAAACACACATATATATATATCATGGAAATTATAATACACATAATTTCAAAAACAAATGCACATATAAACATGATTTTTAATGAAGATAAATATAATCCCTTCCTAATTTAGAAATCCAGAACCTTAATTTCTAAATAAATAATTTTAAAATCACCCTTATATTATAATTTCTGAAAATGCATATAAATAGATAGAAAGATATATATTTAAATATATATATATGTATATATATCTTTATAAAATAAATTTAAATTGAAAAAAATATATGTAACCCTTATGGAAGAATATCACAACATAGTAAAATAAATATAACACTACACTAATTTTGAAAATATAGAGCCATTAAAAATAAATAAATGTTGTATAACCCTTACTAAGATTTCTCATAAAATAAAACAACACAATTCTGAGAAAATAAAATTTTAAGGAAAAACCCTTACATCGTAATATTAAAATAGATTTTAAATAAATAAATTCCCTTACATGAATTGCCTAAAATCAGCTTCTATTGCTGCTTCGCAACATCATCAGACTGAGAATTGGTTTTCTAAATCAATTTGTTTGAAACCTAAAAAAGAAAATTGATTCAAAACAGCAAACAAAAATGGGGTATAGATATTGATAGTGAAGAAGATTGATTCAAAAAAATAATTTAAAATCTCTAAAATAGGATATCTAGAATAGTAGTCAAGAAAATAGCGAATCATAAACAAAAAACAAAACAGTATACAACAACTGGAGCACAAATACATAAAGAAAACTGGAACCTACAAAGGAAAATTGGAAACCCTCAGATCCAGATCTTGAAACAAAAAAATAAAGAAAGAAAATAGGAACCTAAAAAGGGAAACATAGGCCTACCTCACTAAGTTGAATAAAACCTGAAACCCTCAAATTCAGATCATGATGTTTTATTCAGAAATCCTAACTACAACTGAACACCGAATTCTAGATGATATTTGAGAAACTGGAGGTAGTGGGTTTGTGTGATTCGAGTGGGTTTGGGTGATTCAAGATTTGATTCATCGAGGAGGATCACCGACAATGGGTGGCTTCTGTAGAAATCTTCTAATATGGTGACGGGTTCATAATAGGTTAGGTTTTTTTAATTAGATTGAGACACTTTTATAAGCTCTTATTACTTAAACACTAATAAAAGGAATATTTATCAGCTCTTTTTTAGCACTGATAAATGTAGGTATTTATCAATGCTAAAAAGCGCAGATAAAATCCATATTTATTAGTGTAAAAGTTTAAGAACTGATAAATGATTTATAATTATAATTATAAATAAAAAATTAAATATATATATATATATATACTTAATAAATATTTATAAATATAAATATAGTAAATATATTCCTTATTTAAATATATTTATTAAAAGTTTATAATTATTTAAATATAGAATTATTTATTTATAATTACATAATTTTTTTAAAAAAAATAATATTTATATCATTATATATATTTATATAATTATATAATTATATATATTTATTTATTTAATAAATAAATATAAATATAAATATAGTAAATATATTCATTATTTAAGTAAAATTATTATAAATTTAATAATTATTTAAATATATATAATTATTTATTTATAAATATATAAATTCTTTTAAAAAGTATTTATTTATGTATAATTACAAATTTATAAATTTATAAATATAATATGTACATTATTAAATATATTTATTTATAAATATTTTTTTACAAATTTTTTTAACATTATTCATGAATATCTAATTTTAAGTGCATGTGAGTTAAAAATGAGTGAAATTGGATAAATTAAAAATAAGTGCACATTAATAATATTGAAAAAATGGATAAGTTTTTTTGTGTGTAAATTGTATATAAAAAATCATTAATTAAATATATGTGAAATCAATATAACACATATTTTATCTATGTTAAATTGAAAATTAAACGACATTCTCTTATATGTCCATTACTCTATGCAATTAGTCAGTATTTTTAATTCATATTAATTTTTAATTATAAACCATTATTCACTAAATATAGTGCATAAATATTTTTCAATATATAAATCATATTTGTATACAGTAATATATATATACATAATTTATTAACATTTTCAATAATCATCTAATTAATAAAATTTTTAATATTTTTCACAAGTTACTTAATTTTAATTTTAATTTGTTTAATTTTCCTTTTTTATATCTACATATTTAATACAAACTATTTATTATTATTTATAATTTATATATACTATTATAAATTTATTAACTTTAATCAATAAATATTCAATTAGTAAAATTTGTAATATTTTTTAATAAACTCATTTTTTATTTTTTATTTATTTTATTATTTTACATTATTTATTCATACCTTTATTAGTGATAAAAAAGCACTGATAAAAGACTCCTTTATGAGTTCCAAAAATATAACACTGAGAAAGGGTACCCTTTATCAACGCTAAAAATAAATCATTGATAAAGGGTTACATTTATCAAGGATATCTTTAGAATTTATAAAGATGACATTTATCAGTGCTTTTTTCTAGCTTTGATAAATACCAACACTATTAAATGCTAGTTTTGTAGTAGTTACACAAACCAAATGGTACAAACCATTTTGTACTATCTATTTTCTTGGACCTTCCAACCGCAATCGCTCAACTGAGTTCTAAGAATATAAATCATTCTTTTTTATAAATACACGTATTTCCATTTTTTTCTAGAGATCGTTCAGTCTCTTTGAACTCATATTGGGAGTTCTTATGCTGAGGGTCTGGGACCGGGCTAGTTCAAGTCATTTGTTATTTATCGGGAAGAATAGACTCAACCTCCAATTCCCCTACCTTGTTGGTGAAATTTCTCATCTACCACACTCAAAAATTCCCCATCCATATATAGTCGAATTCTTTTGTTAGTTACTCATCTCCAAAACAATTTGAATATTCACTCTAATTAATAACATCATCATTAATAAACACCTCCATTCTCATTTATTTTTCCCTTGTCCCATCATTTCAAAACCCAACTATAGTTGTCCCAATTTTTGCTATTGTACCCCCATCATCTCACATTCACAAGGTCATTTTTTCCATCCTTAGAACCCTCTAATGAATCCCATATGTTTAATCATTAAATTCACAAAATAATGAAGCTATAAGTGTGATCATAAATGGGTTTAAACCTATTTCAGGTTCTTTTCCCCTTACTATCAACCCCAATCACATAGTTTCCCACCATAATAGCCACCACGATACCCCACTTCAGGTTATTTCCCCCATATTTTCTTTGAACCTCTATAGTGCATCACTAGAATTCATGTGCTATGTATAATAATGGTGGTAGATAGTATTATAGAATAGTTTATTTCCCCCAATATTGACCCAAAGGTTCCAATAGAGTATACCAGTTCTAGTCTGCATTGCGTGATCGACCCATTGAACTCCCCAAATTGCTTGATTCTAAAACAAAGATATTATTGGTATAATATAGGTACTATATCCACTCTCCTAGTTAAACCACCCATACTGAACACTATCATTTCACTGCCCCAACACCAATAGGTGTAAGCGATTAAAGAGCATAACTAGAGTTGAATTGGTGATTCTCATCCCACAAATACCCTTCCAAACTGTTGAAGGATATCCTAGGTACTCCTTTGTGATATCAGTTATAGAGTTTATTTTGGGAATTCCTAGGTTATACATTAATAAAACTATCTATAATAGGTGCTAAAGGTTCATCATCCCAATAGATTAAGAAGAAAGTATAGGGGAAAGAACATAGACATATAAGCAAGGTGATATGAAAAGGATTTAGTAAACTCATCTTGAGTCTTGAGTATGATATTGAGTCAAGGTATAGTTAGAAAGATTTTAGAGTGGACTATTACTCACTAGGATACATGAAGTATCAAAAGTAATCATTGGGATACTTCACCTATCCCAAATACTAACTAGGATACATCACGTATCCTAGGTACTCACTGGGATACTTCAAGTATCCCAGGTAATCCCTGGTTAGTGAGAACCAGGTCCTTTCATGGGATACATGAATTATGTATCCAAGTAAATGACTAGGATTAAAAGAAGTAAAAAACATTATTCATATAGAAGTAATGGTGTTATAACTTTCCTTTTTCTAGAGATAGAGGATATCAAAAGAGTCTTGAGTCAATTGTGAGCAAGCTGGCTGAATTTAGTGAAGTGAAACAGAGTATGGATATTAATCAGAATGAGTTAGACATGAAATCCAAGTGAAGTAACCAGGGTTTCATACCAATTCTTAAGAGTGGTGTGAGGTAGTGATTTGTCTTTTTCCCCTTTGGAAAGGGAGGATGAGAAAGTAACCTTTTATTATATAATAATAGTAGGTGTGGAATAAAAATATGTGAGCATGAAAAGTGAGTGGGTGAGTTGAAGTAAGACAAACCCAAGGTATTATAATAATGGATATGTTTCTGTAAGATATTAATAACACTCTTTTAACCATTATACAGTAGGTTTAAAAATGTTTTAAGTAAGACAAACCCGAGGTAAGGGAATTCTTAACCTGATTTTCGTTTTTTGGGTAAACTCCTACTTTATTATTTATGTGGTATTAAAATTTTTTGTGTGATGAAATTTTTTTATATTATGATTAATTATGTTTATTTATAGTGTACATACATATTACATTCACTCTATAAGTCTATCTTCAATTATATGATTTATGTAATGGGATTTTCTTTTAAAATCCTCTTTTAAAATTCTATTTTTCAAAATTCAAAAGCAATATTTTTATACTATTATTCATGTTGTATGATTATGTTATAGATCTTGGTCATTGTTTTTGATGAAGGGTGGGACCTATATTTATTTCCAATGCATTGGGTATGTGTAAGTTGGAGGTCGGTCATATGGTTACTCCAAGTGTAATTGTGATAGTTACACAAATTGTAAGGTAGTCGTGAGGGTTGAAAATTGTTAGGTGGCCAAGGGGTTACAAGATTATGTAAGTAATTCCCCAAGATACCTTTATGATTCTATTTATGTTCTTATGTTTTGTGTATATCTTTTTTAAATCTCATGTTTCATATAGTAAGTTTATATGGGTTAAAAGTATGTCTTCTGAAAATGATTTCATACGTTACAAGTGTTCATGGACTAATGTGTTCTTTCCTTCTTTTTATATCTCTTATTGAGATTTTCTGCTCATCCCAAGTTTTTAAATGATTTTCATAGGTTATAAGGATGTGTAAGACAATGAATGAATACAAGTTAAATGTTTAAGGATTAGTCAAAGAAAATCATGTTTTATGTGAAAAGTTTTATATTTTGTAAGAAATGAATACTATTTTTATGATATTCACTCTATAATAAATTGTAATTTTATGAATGTTTTATGTCCCAATTCTCTAAATATATAAACATGAAAAGATTATCAATGTGGAAGGAAGTTAATTATTGACTAAATTCATGATTATGTAATGTAATAAGGATGAATCCTTATAAGTTCCCTCCTCTCAATCCAAAGAAAATGTGTCTAAAGCTGGTGAAATCGAATACATAAACAAGATTCCCCAAAAGAGAATCCTATTCACCTATATCTTCGATCTTACTTCCTAACATTATTTTGATAAAATTACCACTATAGGAGAAAGACTGAGAATTATTATCAGAAACATACCCCTTTATTAAAGAAATCTTCAAAGTACTTGATAGGAGTTTATGAATGCTTAATAGAATCCATCTAATTGTGGAATTAAAATTCAGAGCTACTATATGATTGTGGAAATATTCTATTTGAAACTAAAATTAGGGATTGAAGAATCTATCAAAACCCATCTCTCATTTATTTCCAATATGGGATGGATAATTCTCACTAGCTACAAAAATCTCTAGGTGATGGATCTCAAATCAAAAATTGTTGAGAAATTCTTATTTTATTACTTCTCCTTCCCTTACTATAGCTTCATGGAACTAGAAAGGGATGCCCAAGATATATTCTATGAAAATGGATCCACATTAAAGTGAACTAAATATCCTTTATCTATGTGTGGGAAGAACATGTTAATACCTATTTAATTCCAAACATCAATCTCATGTCCATACCAAACTACTCCATAATTGAACAACATCAAAAAGTGGTTGACATCATCTTGAAATATCCTAGAATGTGGAATTTTCAACTTATTTTCATGCTATTTAAACCTTCCATCATATAGGTTATTATAAATAGAAACATTCCTCAAACTACTATTGATGAAACTATGATATAGTATCCAAACAAGTTAGGGCTCCATAGTGTTAAATCCTCATATAGAATTCTCTTTAATGATCCTACAAGTCTTCCTAAAAATCTAACGCATAAATTATTAAGAAACCTAAAGGTGAATGAAATATATTACCTTTAAGACTAAAATTATAATCAATTATTTCACTAGGGGGTTAAAGTATTCAATTTCCAATCTACCTAAAATACTTGATCATTATTTTCTAGGATTTCATGTGGCTAGAATTATTTGGCATGAATTATCCTCCCATAACCATTGGACTCTCCTATTTTAGCTTCCAAGCCCTTGATAAATTAGAAAAAAAATATTCCTGAGGGTCTTGATTAAAATCCCATATCTTGAAATACATTACATACAACTATTCTCCCTAGATTTTATGGGAATATAATACTTTCGCTAAGTACAAAGAAGAAAATTCTTGAAAAAATCATTCCAGACCCCATGCAGTTAGTATCCCTCATTAAAATGATATATAAGTTGGAAAAACCAAATAATTATCTCCCAAAAATCAACATATTTTACCCCTCCTTCTGAAAACTACAATCAAGATTAACTTTTAAGTAGCAATCAGGTCACCTAACTCATTTCTCGATATAATCTCACAACTTGAAGAGAGTGATTTTGGAAGTCACAGGTAAAATTTCTATATAGTAGTTCACCTAGAAATTTAAAGTGGGAAACTATAGGGTAGCTTTTATTTTATAATATATATCTAGTTTCTCTTGGGTGGTTAAGGAAGTATCAAATAATCTATGGTTGCTTAATTTTCTAGGATGACAGCATGAATAAGAAATCATAATCATCTTCTCCATAAGTGAACTTCTAATTCAATCCATTCTATAATCCTGATCCAAATAAAATATTCCTTCATTATCTACCTTTCCTTTTCTCTAAATTCTAGGTCTATCTTTCAACTCTTTCCTACCAATCCACTTGATTAATGTAATACAATTATAGGATAGGGGTCAGTGTTTCAAGGTAAGAATGTGTCTCATCCAAATGAGATTCAACCTTCTAATTTCATAGAACAGAATATCTCTATGTTAGATATTTCATTGTGGAAGGGCATGATTTAGAAATAAAAATATTAGAATATCCTCAATAATAAGTAAAACCCGAACCATTTCTATTAGAAGTTACTATGAGAATATAATAAAATAATCCATTTGGTAATCTTGTCTTAATGATAGAGTGATAGTATAGAAACCTCTTTGATCACCCAAGATAGTGAACCAATTCTAACTCAGGTATCAGAATTAGAATGTGGGAATATGTATGATAGTTGATAACCCCAGTCCATTTGATGATAGTAGCAAACTAGTAGGTTGGAGTTTCTCACCTGTAGGGAGAAACCAGATATCCCACTTGAAGTAGGTACCCTGGAAAAGGCTTCGGATAGTGGAATAATGATATGTAATCATGAGAAAAAAGTACCAATACTTTTCTTTTATTTCTTTAATAGAAATTTGTAAAGAAGAAATATAGTGGAATATAAAGAAAAAGGGTAGGATTGGATAGTTTTGAAATGAATGATGAGATAACGGGAGGAAATTATCCCACTAATCCATATGAGAAGTACGTTTAAGAGGAGCCCCGCTTGAACCCCTTTTGATTATGAAATCTCTCTATCACTCAAGGGAAAAGAAGAAAGGTTATGAAATGCATTTTAAGGAAAGATATTTTTCGAGTTAGCAGGTCATGGATTTCACTTATAACAATTTATCCAATGAGTTGATTTACTCATGATAAATACTTTTATTCTTAGTTTCGGGTTGAAACCAAATAGATCAGGAGGTCTCTACCCCCATTCTCTTTTAGTACCTATCTGATTTCTTCCTGAAGCATTCAAGGATAAAGATCTAGGGATGATTAGTTATCTTAATATATGGGAAGATATGGAGTGGTATGAATGGAATAAAAATAAGTAATTATTAGTTCGACATGTTCAACAGTCCTATCTTCTAGAAGGATTATTTCTACTTTTGTTGAAATCATGGGAAAATAAGAAAAAGAAATAGGAGACCTTCAATCAAGTGAATTCCTTCTATGTAAAACTGGTACTTTCTTATATTTGACCAAGGATTATTCTTTCATTTTCTAGGGAATCTGATATTTAGCATTACCATGTTACTATTCAAATAATGGACTTTGTTAGGGGATATATCTCTCTATCTTAATTTAGTAATTTCTACTAGCTCTGGATAACTTCCATTGTGAAGTAAAAAAAGTCCCATCGATTGAAAAGTTGATGGAATGAATAAAATAAGGGCTACATTAAAACCTAAAAGATTTATAGATCTTAGAATCATTCTAGGAGAAGCTATTTAATTTTTTGATGGTGGTGTGATAATTTCAATTGATGATGGGTGGAATAAGCCTATAGATAATGGTGTTTTTGATCTTTAAACCCATCTATTTTATAGGTTTATTTAATGTAATGGGTTTGTTCATCTACTATGTATTAATGGAATTGAAGGAGGGTCTAGGCATCTCTGTGGTAGAGAAATCATGGTTCTTTAGGATTGAATATGCACAAATCTCCAAACCCGAAAATGAAAATCCCAAAATAGATTCTTTTTTATGTTTTTTTGACAATTAAGAATCTGATATTTTTGGGTTTTCTTTCTTTTATTGAAAAATTATGGTTCAAGATGTGTTGAAAATGTTATCAATGGATCATTAGTTGCTTCATGGGGTTGTGTATAGGCATTCATGGTTCATTAAATGGGGTATAGATTCTTCCATGGAAGATTCAGAGTGACTAAAAACAATTACAATTGAGAAATTTACATTCTTAGTACAATTAAACTTGATAAGATCATCCAAGATTTTTGTAACATAAGTCGATGTAGACAAATCAAGAAAGTCATTTGTTATTACCAAGTTTTGAGTGAGACTCAATTGATCGCAGTCAGATATCTTCTCATATTCATGATTAATCTCAAATCCACAACTCTAGTGTAGAGGAAATCAATCACAGATACCTCCTTTTTCTACTTTTTCAATTTTTTCAACTAGAAGATCCCTTCAAAAGAATAATCTTGTGAGATAAAAAACAATGAAAAAAATGCACTACTACTATCACTGATATGGATAGAAGATGTCCCACAAAATATTAGAATATGTAACACAAATAATTTTTAATGTGTTGAAATAAAATAAATAAAACATGTTTATCCATATAGGATGAGTTGGAAGGAAGTGAAAGATGTAAATCAGCTACACATCGGTGATACAGCTCTACTAGACTATGTGCTGAAATCAATAAACAATGTAATCATTGGAATTCACTTTGTATGTTGTGTTGTGAACCCATCAACTCAATGAAAAATGATTCATGAGATTGGGAATTGTGCTATAATCAATGAATTGGAACCTGAAATTGTTCCTAAGACACTTATAGTACCCTTTATAGTGCATGGATTGATTTTTATAGTTATGTAGTATACCTGTATAAAAATGTACCATTGGTTATGGGAGGTATGTGGGAATCAAACATAGTAATAATGATAAGAAATACATGATTACAGCGATCAGTAACCACCAAATCTAGTAGGAACACCATGGAAAGGACGTTGAAATATGAATCAGATGGTCAAGTAGAATCTTGATGAAAATTATCTTTTGTTTAGATGAAATCTAGTGGTTTTTGAAACACTTGGAATAGTTTAGGTACATTGTAGTATGGAAATATCATGGACAATATTTTTTTCATGTCACATTTCCATCACATTGACTCCACATAGGTGTAAGAGTTGGCTGGAATGATATAGATTTCTAATTGTGCAACATATTGGAAGGTCAATTGTGTTATTAGACTCAATTGAAAGGGAATGTTCTTAAACCTTATGTAATGGGTGGCAGTGTGAAACTAGTTGATAGAGGCTGTTATGACTGAAAAAAAAATATTTTTTCTTAGTTATTACATAGGTTGTACAATACTATTACAGTGTTTCAAGAGCTTGAAAGGTGAAAACATGGGAGATATTTGATTGCGTAGTGTAGCATGGTCTCAATGAAAGCACAATGTAGAAACACACCAGTCAGCACTGTAGAGTTAAGAAAAATTGAACAAGTACATTTAGAACCTGTCAAAATTTTTAGTCCAGTTTAAAAAGGGAAGGTATGGGGTTGTTCTAATACAAACCTATTGGTAAGAGGTAGCTATAGGAGAACACTAAAGGGTGAAGTTCAAATTAGCAACAGTGGTATCGATCATGGAATTAGTGGTTTTCATGGTTTATCAATCGATATCTAAAATCATGGTATGGTGACCACTCAATCATAAGATTTATATTGGAATTGTTATGGAGGGTTTGGTTGGTGTCATCAATAAAAAGGTGAAGAGTGTTGGGGTGTCTAAAATTGGTGTCTGAATGATCTGCATCATGATGATAGAGTTTGAGAAACCATTCATTATCAATCGAGTTGGTTTGGTGGGGGATATTCAACCCTAGCACCCTAGTTGTACCATTGGGATTTCATAAAAAACAAGTCATGTATATGCTGTTACAATTTCCTTTTATCAGTAAGATTTTTATATTACATTTTTACCTTAAAGTGAATACAGAAGTGTTGGAATACACTCTAATCAAAGGGGAACATGAATCGATCTAGGAAGTATGGGGGTTCAAACTCTGTTCAAATATTTGACAGCCACCAAACTATATACAATTGATTAGTAGAGAAAGTGAATATTAGAAAAGTTTTTATTATGTGATATAGTAACTATAAAGCTAAAGACCCAGTAGACCACTCAGCCTAGGGTCAACCCCCTTTGAACTGTATGATAGACTATAGTTGTGGAATTGATGGAACAGATGCTATAATGTGATGTTAGAAACTCAGTAGGTCTAATTTGATTTGGGTTTCAAGAATTCATATACTGTTATTGGGAACCATGTGTTAATGTTTCATGATATAATAAAAAAAAGTTTAGTAGAGTGTAACAAACATGTTTTGGATTCGAGGCCTAAGATTTTTTTTCAACTTAACCGGAAGATATCCATTCAACTACTACTCATTTGGAATCTCCAGAGAACTAGAACAAGGAACCCAAATGACAATTATTTTATGCACTAATGTTAAACATTGGGCATTGATGATCCAATCCATAGGGTGAAATTTGTCTTTTGGAAACTCCACACCATCAGTTCATGGGTGTGTTGGGTGGACATACCTCTAATACCTATATTATTCCAAACTCTATCTCTATATAGATGGATGATGGTAGGTGTATGTAGAGACATCATTCCCTGAGTTTCCATGGTGTCTAACTAGTGGTTCCAATTAAACCGGTACTAGTATCTGACTTGGATTATTGGTTTAGCCATGGAATGAAAGCAAGATCAGAGTGAATAGTTGGGGTATCATGAAGCTCACTAGGGAATACGGTGCATTGGTCTATATAATGCCACCTAGAAATGATTGATGTAAATCAGAGAAAGGAAAGACGAACATCCCCTATATACCCTTGTAGATGAAAGGCATCTTCGGTTATTCTGATGCCTACGAACCAACCATCTACCCCCAACCATAGGTATCCACAACATATTCTTTAAAACTCAATCCACTATCAGATGCTTTTTAAAGAAAAGGATGGGATGATTCATTTTAGATATTCCTCAGATTAGATAATTCAGAAAGATTTGTAAAACAAAATAGTGAATTGACCAAATTCGCCTTGAGTTTACTGTTAATTTGGACACAGGAAAAGAAAATACTACCATGAGTGACCCATTGTATTCATAGATAGGAAAAACCGCATCCATACCTTCTATCTATTATTCTTAGAGAACTAAACTCTATGATATATTTAAATAATATTGAACTAGATGATGTGATGCGATTCCCCTACCCCTTAATCAACAAAGCTATAATCCATCCCGCCTAGGGGGATTCCATTGGGATTAGTGAAAATAGAAAGAAAATAGACTCTTTAATATTTGAGTAGAGTACTAAGCTTGATTCATAGATTATCTTCCCTTTCTTCAAAGTTCTCTGTGAGAAATAGAAAAAAATTTCATCCCTCCTATTTCTATTGAGCTGGGTGTGGGTACAATTGTTGGGAATGTATTGTCTCAATAATACTCTATAATTTTTATTGATTTTGATGCTCATAAATACCCTTTTATGTTTCAATGCTCAAATTAATTTAATTATTTTTCAAGAATATGTTTCTTAAGAATATTATCTGATTTACAGGTTATAATATTTGTTAAAGTATTCTGAACATATTTTGAAAGTATTATAGAAACACTATACATACCCTACATTTGTAAGTGTAACATATTGTTTAGAAACCCTATGTTTGAATTGACATGTATGGATCATGTACCCTATGATTTCAAAAAGTATTGTTGGTCAACCCTATATTTGGATGGAACCGTAAATTTGATAAAAGGGAAGTTACAAATAAATAACCCTACATTTATAAGGAACCTTGTATTTGATGAAACAAACTTATGGTACATCAACCCTACTTTTGTAATAAACCATACATTGTGAAACTTATAATTAGTTTTATTTAATTACATAAAGGAACCCAACGTTTGACTATTCAATGGCAGAGTTTTAATTTTAAGATAATTTTTATTATTTCTACAATAGTCTTGATGTAAGTAAATATCCTTCTAAAGTTGTTTTATGAAAGATTAAATGGATTGTTTTCAACAAATTAAATCTTTCATGTTTCTAAAGGAATCCACAACTCTTTTGAATGATTTAAATTTGAATAATTGTGATCCATCAGGCGATATTCTTTAATCTACTCAATCAAAAGAAATCCTAGATTGATATATATATATATATATAACAAGAGTATTTTAATTTAAAAAGAACTATATTTATAAAATTTCATTATGAATACATAACTGTTATAGAGAAAAAAATACTAAGTGACTTTATTATTTTTGAAGAAGCCACATTTTAGAGATATACATATTTCAACCTTTTGTTGTGTTATCACTATTGTTTGTTAGTTGATTATTTTATTAAAGATCATTTACAACCAGGATCTCTTTGAATCAATTATTTCTTGAAGAAATTTATCCTTGATGAAGAATATATGTATTTTGTTGGTTTTTTCTATAGCTATGTATAATAACCTATCAATTCAATCAAATCAAACCCTTCTAATTTATTGAAGTTTTAGCTTCTGAAACTCAGTCATTCTAGAGTATCAGCTTCTCAGACTAAGCTGTGGAGAAACTGGTTCTCTAAAAAATAGCCGGAAGGCTCTATAAAGCCTTGTTGGAAAGGTTTCAACTACATGCACTCAGTTGTGAAGGCCTTATGATAAGAGAATCTGTCTACTAAAAATCACCAAGCTCGCAGAATGATCATTGGTGGAGTGGTCTACGGTATCTTTGTTCTCCAAACCACTATAAAATTGGTGTGTTCTTATTTACTATTTATCTAATACTTAAATTACTTATAGAATAGAATGTATAAAATCTGTATAAATCAGAAAAAAAGAAATAAGCCGTAATCTTTCAAGATTATCTAAAAGGCACAATTCACCCCCTCTTGTGTATCATTATATTATTCTAACCTAACAATTGGTTTCAAATGAGATATATTTTTAATAAAGAATATAAGATCTATCATGCTCAAAGTATAAGTTCTATACAGATACAGATGTCAATGGATGATCCAAGATAAGGTATGTTACTAATATGTGATCCATACATCAATGGTGATAACTATGGATGTTGTAAATCTTGTATGATCACCTATCTGAAAAATATTGGATTCAAAGTATATATGAAGATTATAAATCCATATTAAATTCCTAAAAAACATAAACATGGGATGATTCCAAATAATCTGATTATGATATCAATTCAAAAATAATTTAATGCTATCTATTGTGGAGTTGGTCCTAACAAATTAAACTAAGTATCTCAATGTCCAATTGCATATAAAATGTGAAAAACAGTCATTGTTTCATAATAATAAATTTAAAATGTCAGAGAATTGAGGTATGCTATTGTAAAAATGAAGTTTTATAGATTTAGAATTTATGATGGTGAAACAATCACTCAAATTAATGGTCAGTTGATAGAAATATTCAATGATGTTTCTACTTTAGGAGTTGTAATTACTCACTCAAGTCAATCATTGAATGTACTTAGAGTACTACCCTCAAAATGGAATAGAATATCTGTTATAATAAGAAAATTGTAGTGATGTGGCCCTAAAAAGACCAGATTTGATTCTTTGTTGCTATTACATTAGCATAAGATACATGTAACTTGCATCCCAAAGGACCAAATAGTTTAGTAGTCTTGGTAAATTAGATACATACAACAGTCTTTTATTATAAATGAATACACAAATTACAACATAATTGTTTTTAGAGGATAATAACTTTATTCTATCTAGAGTATCCATGAAAATATCTCTCAGTACACTTTAGGAAATCCTAGAGAAATGAAAGAAAACAAGGGTGACCTCAAATGATCAGTAATGGTAAGTATAGTGGAATAAATAATGAATAAATGATAATAGTCAATATGGCAAGGTAAAAAATGAAGACACATGTCATGTACTCATAAAACTGAGAAGGAAGTGTGTAAAAAATATGGAAAGGTAAATAATTTAAAACACATGACATTTAAATTACAGGATAAGGAATAATCAGTATGGAATAGTGAAAAATTGGAAACTCATTCCATTAAATCAATAAAGTGATAATTAAATACATCCATATATTTTTTACTATTTAAAATCTCATGGACTATAAATACTGAATAAAAAAAGAAGGCAATGCGTAATTATTGGATTTCATGTTTGAGGCATATGAAAACTTATATCATCAAGACCTTTCACAAGAGGGTTTAAAACTATAGGTATAAAATCATTTAATTTTCAAAACTAACTTTTTCTCATGAGAACCTACCGATGAATCTAAGTAATATATAATATCTGCCCCCACCCATCATTTCTTGTCCAAAGTATTACTCATATCAAATAATTATTATAATTCGTCAAATATTTTTATTAAGTAAAGGATAAAAATTTATGAATATTTCTGTATTAATTGAAATAAATTTAAAAGTAAACACTGTATAAAAATGGTCTATGGTTTAGGAAATAAATATATCCATGATAAATTATATAAATAATTAAGGGAAATTAAACATCTAATGATCATAGAAAATTGAATATTTCAAGGGGGAAAGGAATCAAGGAAGTGAATTTCAATACTATCATTGTCCAAATCAATTAGAAACCATCCAGATAAAGAATAATGATGGTATTAATACAACATATCCCATGTGGAATAAAAATAAAGGGTTGTTTTTGTTGATTAATATAAATACTAAAAAAATTATTTTATAGACATTGTTGAAGAATTTTTTTGGGAAAAATCCATTTCTATGAAATTACCTTTTGAAAAAATTGTCATTAAAAAGTATCTTTTTAATATTATAAAGGATGCTTCGAAGAAATGATGGTCGCTAAATCTATAAAAATATTACAAGGTAAAAAAAATCCTTTTTCAAGATAAAAAGGTTTAAAAAATTCCTTGTTAGGAGAGAGACAAGAAGATTCCTTTAAAAAATAGAAAAAAATGGGTATATATTTTCTCAATAAACAATTTTAAAAGTTTAAAATATTTTTTAAAACATTTTAATAAAACATGGTTTTTTGAAGAAAATAGGTTCTCCAACAAAAGAGATAAATAAAGTAGGGTTTTATTAAAAATATTTTGGATACCAAAGAGTGGGAAAATGGTACTATTATTTAAAAATGGTCTTGAATGACTAGAGGATAATAAATTTAAATTACTTATTAAATAATGATCTAATAATTTCCTATGATGAAAATTAAAGTGTAAATAATCCTGAAAAAAATGAGATTGTAAAATAAGACCTTGAAAGGAACAAAATTTTTATGTGAGATTAATTAAATAAATGGATTGTGTGTGCTAAATATAAATCCAAATAAAATAATAGTAAATATAAAAATAGATAATAAAAACTTACTACACACAAAATCTTATAATATTGACAACACTGAGGAAGTAATATAACTAAAAGAAACAAATTGGGTTATGAAATTAATTTTTACATGGTAACGCTTAATTAAAATACCCTTAGATGAAATAATTCAAATAAAAACTCAAAATATCATGAATAATTTATGAATCGTGATATTATATCTCAAATTTTTAGTATTTAAACTGTATATATGAAATAAGGTTCATAATAATAAAGCATGTCTTGAAGAATGGAAATTGAGATGAGGTACCTTACACAATAGTAACTTTTGAATCATAAGCCCCATGAAAGAGATAAATTAAAATGAAATACTAAGTACCATGAAGATAAATGTATTAATTATTTAAAACACAATAGGGGTAGTATATACACTACAAAAAAGATTTAAGTTGTGAAAATGGTATATGCATCACAGAAGAAAAAGTGAGACAAGAATCTTTTACCTTGCATTTCCTTTCGGGTGACTGTCTTTTAACTTCCTATATACTAGTTTTAAACATTTCAATAAAAAATAAAATAACTATAATCATATTTATAATATCATATATTATATTCTTATAATATATTATTACTCATTTGTTAACGATATTTCATTTTTTTGCTATTTCAAGTGTTAATTGCCTAGTTTTTTTAGTATATTTTAACTCATTATTTTATTATTATTATGTCAATCTTGACTTAATCATATAAATAATTTAAAATTAATATATATTATAATTAAATGAAATTCATGTTTCATGAATATGACTGGTTGTATGTATGCATTAACGTTACATTCATTTCTTTATAATATTTAAAAGAATGAAAAGTAAATGATATATACGTATATGTATATGTATATTAAAATTCCATTATCATATTCATTTCATATTTTTCACATAGGTTTATTAAAACCATCTTTTAAATGTTCCATGTAAATTATGAATGATTCACATTGCTTTGAAAAGGCGGTAGTCCACATGTCCACAAACGATGTTATCTTATTCCCAAAAAATGGAATTCTTGAAGGTATTTTTTATATAAAAGTTCCAAAAGCATAAAAACATAATAAATATTATCTAAATCATACATAAAAATATTTTTTCCATCATAATTCTCAACCATTAGAGGTGGTAAATAAAAAATGAACGACATCGTTTCATGAGGCGGTAGTTCTCCATACCCGAACGATCAGTTTGTTGCCCATTTGATGAAATTGTTTTTAAGTGTTGGTATAACCCTTAATATGAAAAAATGTCAATATATTGATGATACTAAGGTTATTAATTAAGTATAAAATAAGAATATTTTAGGGTTTTGAGAATAAAAATAAAACAAAAGTGCTTGAGGAATGATGTTACAACTTCTTTGGGTAACTCTTTTTAGTTTGCACTAATGGGATTCCTTGGATGGATTTATTCCTAAAGGGAGGATTATAGGTTTAGGGGAAGGATTTTGGAGAGATACATGGGAATATTTTGGTCGATCCAAAGTGTCTTGAGAGGTGTGAGGATATGTGAGGTGTGAGTGCCTTTTCATAGTAGTGGAGGAATGACATTCTTGTAAATATAAAAAGGTAAACTCAATTGAGAAGCATTCCTTACATAATGTGACTCAAATAATGATAAAAATTAGATACATGGGATTTTATGGTCTAAATATGGACCAAAATGTATTTTTTAAAATTTTATATCTCATTTTTGCCTTTATGATTAAGTTTTAGTCCCTTGTTAAGTAAATTTTCCTCTTAATCATTGTAATTAATTTCAATCACCTTCACTAATATTTTGGTCATAAACTGAGTTGAAATTATTATAAATTATAAATTATTTTTACTCCAAATATGGGATATATTTTTTCAAATTCCAATCATATAAGTGGTAAAAATTAATTTAAATTTAATCCTATATACGGGATGACAAATCATGTTTTTAAAGTAAAAACATTCAACAATTTGAGATGTTTTTATACCCAGTTTCAATGTTAAATTGATTCTAATGTACTAAATTTAATTAATTGACATAAAATTTATTTAATTAAACTTTCAAAAAACTAAAATATAATTTAACCTTATAAATAAATTATTTTAAAAATAAGTTTTGAATTAAAATTCAATATTTTCATTGTTGATCAAAAAATGAAACTTCATTGAAAAATACCAAAAATTCACCTTAAGATAATCTTATTGTTCCTATTTCAAATATTAAGTTTATTTTTACATATAAAATCTATAAAAGTTCCAAATATTGTATTTAAAATATGTTCAACATTAAAATTCGGTAAAAATACATTTAAAAAAATATAGGTTTTTATGTGTAAATTCCTATTAAAACTATTGCATAAATATCAAAAAAAAATTGAATATATAAAATATTTATATTTCATTAATATAATTAACTAATATAAATTATACTAATTTGTTAGTATAAAACACCTGTGTGGGCATAAAAATAAAAAAATATATACAATTGGTTTATATTTTTGTTTCTAATTAATTGGAAACCAATGAATTCATCTTATTTTTTTTATAAAATATATATTTTCATATATTTTTTTAATACTTCTCATAACATCTAATTTAAAGGATATGTTATATTATATTAAATAATAATTTCTTAATAATATATTTTTGTTTGGTAAAACTCGATCTTGCGTGTAACGCAATCTATCGAAGAGACTCATTATTGTGTGCGATGCAACATAACTAGGTATTTTATGAATTTCATGCTAAAGTATAAATCAAATTTATTTAAAATAATAAATATTCCATTATATATCAACTGGTTATATGTTATCAAATAAAAGTTACTCTTATAATTTTGGGGGTGTTATATTTTCTCCACCTTAAATAAATTGCATCTTTAAAATTTAAACATGATCTCAGTAATATAAGGTTTGATATTTAAAAATTACCTTGTTGAAAACACCATATTATAAAATATTTTATAAAATATCCTCTTAATAATATATATATATAAGTACATAGGTCACATGTAATAACATATAACTATGTTTCTATGTAGGAGATCATTAGTGGCAAGTGCAGATATGTACATGGAGGAAAAGCATAAATATTTATAGGGATTGATTGTGGTCATCAATCAAAAAAATAGAATTATTAATGGAAATTTGAGGGTCCAAAATCCATAAGTCTATGATGATTAAAAAGGCCATCATTTCAAAAAAAAGTAAGAAATTAGGATAACCTTTTATTTCAAGATCATTTTCCTAAGGTTGTTTAATTATTTTACTGCCTAAAATATAAGAAAATATACTTACTTAATATATTTCTATAAACACAAGTTAATCCTTTGGTTGTCCTAAAATCAATTTCAAATTTACCCATTAATTATAGAAATGGATATCCAAAAATTAACTTTGATTCCAAATTCACTAAAGTACATGTTTAACGGATCATAAGGACCATAAAAGACTGACATGTCTTTCCATTTGTATCTCGCTATTTTCCCAATCCAATTGGGATAATACATTAATCTCTAAACCCAAAAGGAAATACTATAGTTTCATAATTAATAGTAATTCATCAAAATATTCAACTAAAAATAGTGGAATATTAACCAGGACATTTCGTAGGTTAGTGGTTGTCCTGAAACCCTTATCATCCTTCAGTCATGGGTTCAAGTCCCACGACCTTGCCAGACTTGATGGGTCGTCACCCAACATATAAGTTGTCCCTTTCTAAAACCATGTTAATATAAATTGAAAAATAAATATGATTTAAATCCTCGAAATTTAATCATTAGATGGCCTTTTAACTAAAGTTTTCAATATTACCCTAATATATAAATATATCATCCATTTTATTACTACATAGGTCCTTCCATATTCTAAGGTTGAGCCTAGGTCATTCATTGTCAATATCTATTAAAATCCTTCATAATAGTTTGTAAAAAATATGAATTATCCTAAGAATATCCCCTGGGAGTATCAAACCAGGTGTGCAGTATGGCCCGTTTTCATGTACCAGGTTACGGTTGAGTTAGGCCAGACACAACTTTTCAGAGTTATTACCCCGACGTATATATGTTCCAGAACCACGTCCACCTGTAGTATCCAAACATGGATGTATTTTTAGGAAAACCACATAATCTTTATCTAATAAAAATTTCATATTTTCTTTTATAATTATCCTCAAATTCTACCTTAGGGTTATGTTCTCTAATCTATGTTTTCCTAAATCTAGTTCCCAAGGTTTCTACTAAACTTTCTTTGATACCAACTATAGTGACTTGACCCCAAAAAGCCCAAAGCTAGTGTATTTCTGTAATTACATTGACATAAGATACATTTAAATCATGTACCAAAGGACCAAACAGTTTATTAGTCATTGTAAACTAGATACATACATGAGTCTTGTAATGGAAATGAATAAAAAAATTACAAAATAATTTTTTCAATGATAAAAACATTATTCTTTCTAGTGTATCCTTGTGTATATTTCATAGTACAATTCAGGGGATCCTGGGGAAGGGGAAAAATAAGGGTGATCTCAAATGATAATTAAGGGAAGGTATAGCTGATGAAATATTGAATCAATGAGAATTGTCAATATAGAAAGGTAAAAATAAAATACACATTCCATGTAATCAATAAATTGAGAAGGAATTGCATAAACAATATGGAAAGGTAAATAAATAAAAACACATGGCATTTAGATAACTGTATAAGGCATAATCAATATGTCAAGGTGATAAAATGAAAAAAAATCCATTGAATCAATAAACTGAGAATGAAATACATCCATATATTTTATCATAGTGAAAATATCATGGATTATAAATACTGAATCAAAATGAATGCAATTATTAATTATTGGACATCATGTTTGAGTCACATGAAAAAATATACCGTCAAGACCATTTAAAAGATGGTTTAAAACTATAGTTAGAAACTCCTTTAATTTGAGAAACTAATTTGTCTCATAAGAACCTGTTGATGCATCAAGGGGCTATATATAGTCTGGGCAACACCCTTCATTTCCTATCCAAATCATTCCTTGTATCAAATAATCTATTTAATTATTCAAATATCTATATTGAGTAAAGGATATAGATTTATCAATATTTCCTCAGTAATTCAAATAACTGTCAATGTAAACACTGTATGTAAAAAATGTACATAGTTTATGAAATAAATATATCCATGATAAATGATATTGATAATTTTTTGAATTTCAATGTCTAATGATCATAGGGAATTTAATATTTCAATGGAACTAAAAAGGAATAAAGGAAGTGAATGTCATTACTGTCCTTATAAAAATCAATCATAAAACACCTAAAGGATGAATTAAGATGATATCAATACAATATATCTCAATTTTATTAAAAATAAAGTGTTATTGTCATTTATGAATTTAAGTAATATTAAAATATATTTTTAAAACATTCTTGAGGAAAATATTATTTTTATTTTGAATTTTTTTTTGAAAAATCCTTTTATTTGAAAATCACACTTGAAAATTTTTTTGTTAAAAATTATCCTTTTAAACTTTCAATGGAATCTTCGAATAAATCATGGTGGATAAATTTTCATATGTCATACAAGGTTAAAAGAATGTTCCTTTTACATGGTAAAAAGTTTATAAAAAAGCCTTGTTAGGAAATATAAAAGAGGATTCATCTGAAAAAATTTATAAAAAAAATCTGTAAAAATTTCTTCAATAAATCATTTTTAAAAGGTAAAAAATATTTTTGAAACCATTTTAATAAAATATGGGTTTTAGAAGAAAACAATTTCTCTGACTAAAGAGATAAAAGAGGTCAGATTTTCGTAAAGACACTTTCTAAAACATTTTGAGTACCAAAGAGTGGGAAATAGTACTATTAATTATAAAAGGCAATTAATAACCATAGGATAAGAAAATTAAATTATTCATTAAAAATTATCCAATAATATCCTCTGATAGAAATTCATGTGTAAATAATCCCGAAAAAAATGAGATTGTGAAATAAGACCTTAAAATGACATAATGTTGATGTGATAATAAATAAATAGATAGATTATGTGTGTCAAAATTAAATCCATATAAAATTTCTTGAAAATAAAAAAATAGTAAAAATTAATTACACATGTAATCTTATAATATTAACAACACGAAGGATATAATGTAACCAAAATAAATAAATTGGGTTATGAAATCCTTTTCCACTTGGTAACCTGTAATTAAAATCTCCTAAGATGAAATATTTTAAATTGAAACTCAAAATATTATGAGGAAGGAATGAATAATGATATTATATGTTAAAGAGGTAGTATGTACACTGTATAAGATAAATTAGGTGCACAACAATAAAATACATTTTAAAGAATGGAAATTGAGACGAAGTCCCTTAATACTTCGTAACTTTTGAATCATAATCCCCATAAAAGAGATAACTTCAAATGAAACTATAAATAAACTAAATATAAATTTATTCATGATATAAAATACAATAGTTTCAGTATATACACCACACAAAATAAATAAGTGTTGAAAATGGTTTATGCCTCACGGAAGAGAGAGTGAGACAAGAATCTCTTACCATGCATTTGCTTTCAGGTGAAAGTCCTTTAACTTCCTATATAATGATTTTAAACATGTAAATAACTAACACCAGCACCATAATAATATTTATAATATCATATATTAAATTATTATAATATATTATTACTCATTTGTTAACAAACTTTCATTATTTTCACTATTATGTGTATTAATTGCCTTGTTTCTCGAGTATATTTTGACTTGTTATTTTTTTTATTCCTACGTCAATCATGATTTCATCATATACAGAATTTAAGAAAAGATTTAATTATAATATATGTTCATTATATATGTATTTATACTAATCTATAAAATTTGTAGATAGGAAATTAAATGCAACATTCATGGAGATGGTAGGTCGTACGTACGCATGGACATTACTTTCATTTCTTGTACTATTTAAAATAATGAAAAGTAAATGATATATATTTATATGTATATTATAATTCCAGTATAATATTAATTTCATTATGTCTTATAGGTTTATTAAAATCATCCTTTATATGTTTCATGTATAGTGTGAACGAGTCACATTGCTTTGAGGAGGCAATAGTCCA
This sequence comes from Viscum album, assembly GCA_963277665.1. Taxonomy (NCBI): domain Eukaryota; kingdom Viridiplantae; phylum Streptophyta; class Magnoliopsida; order Santalales; family Viscaceae; genus Viscum; species Viscum album. Next base: position 1,058,356,048 of record OY728159.1, read on the forward strand.
CACGTCCACAAATGATGTTATCATATTCCCAAAAAATGGAAAGAATGAAGATATTTTTTATATAAAAGTTACAAAATCATAAATACATCATAAATTTTATTTATATAATATATGAAAATATTTTTTCCATTCTAACTCCCAACCATGAGAGGTGGTTAAGTAAAAATGAACGACATCATTTCATGAGGAGGTAGCTCACCGTACGCGAATGGTAAGTTTGTTACCCATTTAATAGAATTGTGTGAAAGTGTAGGTATAACCATTAATATAACAACATATCAGTATATTTATAAAAATTAGGTTATTATGTAATCATGGAAAAATAAAATTTGAGGGTTTGGAGAATGATGATAAAACAAAAGAGTTTGAGAAAGGATACTACCTCTTCTTTGGGTAACTCCTTTTGGTTTGCACTAAAGGGATTACTTGGATGGATTTCTGTCTAAAGGTAGGATTTTATGTTTAGGTAAGGGTTTTTTAGTGAGCTATTTGGCAAGATTTTGGTCAATAAAAATGGTCTTTAGTGGTGTGGGGAAGTGGGAGTGGTGAGTGTCTTTTATAGTGGAGGAGGTGTGATATTCTTGTAAATATAAAAAGGTAAACACTTTTGAGAGGTCTTCATTACATAATGTGCCTAAAATAAGGATCCAAAGAAGATAAAAGGGAGGATATGGTATAAATATGTCTATAAAATGGATTTTGAACATTTTTGGATTATTTTGGCCTCTATGTTTAATGTTTAATATCTTGGTAAGCAAATTTCCCTCTTAATCGTTATAATTAATTTTAATCACTTTCACTAGTATTTCTTATCAAACTAAGTTTAACTTAATAAAAATTATAAATTATTATTATAAGAAATATGGAATCCATTTTTAAAATTCCAATCACATAAGTGGCAGAAATTAATTTAAATTTAATCTGGTGGACGGGACGACGAAGCATGTTTTTAAAGTAAAAACATTCAAAAATTTGAGATGTTTTATATACAATTTCAATGTTAAATATATTCCAATAAACTAAATTGGATTAATTTACATAAAATATATATAATTAAACTTTAAAACCAATTAAAAATATAATTTATTCTTACAAAAAAATAGAAGAAAAATCAGTTTTGAATTAAATTTAGTATTTTTTACTATTCATCAAAAAACAAAACATCATAGAAAAATAAAAAAAAGTTTCCCTATAATAATTTTTATTTTTCTATTTCAAATATAAATTTTAGTTTTACATATTAAATATATAAAAGTTCCAAAATTTGGATTTAAAATATGTTCTCTATTAAAATGTTGTAAAATGACCTTTAAAAAAACATAGTTTTTTATGCATAAAATTAGGTTTGTTATGATCTTATGGCTATTAAATATATTGGATTAATATCAAAAATATTTAATTGAATATATAAAATCTATATTTAATTAATTTCATTCACAAATAGTGATTAATTTAATTTATTAGGATAAAACGCCTTTGTGAGCATAAACATAAAAATATATCCTTTATATTCAGTTGGTTTATATTTATGCTTCTAATTAATTGGAATTCAAAGAATTAATATTATATTTTTATAAACCATATATTTTAAAAATTTATTTAGTACTATTCATAACATCTAATTTAATGGATAGGTTATATTATATTAAATAATAATATTTTAACAATATATTGTTGTTTAGTAAAACTCGGTTTTGCATGTAATGAAACCTATCTAAGAAACTAATTGTTGTGTGCGACGTAAGATAAATTGGTATTTTTTTCATAGAAATATAAAATATATATTAAATTTATTTAAAATTTTAAAATATACCATAAATTATCAATAGGTTATACACTATGAAATAAAATTTACTCTTTTAGAATTTCCAGGGTGTTACAATAATAACCAAAAGTCAAAGATTTGAAAATGAAAGGGTTGATTGGAACCCTAATGATGTACAAAACCAAGATGAAGGATAGAGCTAAAGATCATACAATAGTAAAAATGGAAAATATTACCTTTAAAGTTACATATTAAAATCATGAAAAGAAATTGAAACAATATGAAAAAATCTCAAAAGATTTATATTGCTCAGTTTCTAAAAAGGAACTGGATTAGTTAAACAAAAAAATTATAAAATTATATAGTAAAAAATTGAGGATTCAAAAAATCCTTCAAGAAATATTTGAAAGGATCTAAAGATGTAATATGCTACAAATGGGTCATATCAGACCCAATTTCCCCTAGCTAAAATAAGAAAGGAGAAATATTGAAAAGAAAAACCAGGAGAAAATTGATTATAAGCATAAAAGGTAAATAGATATTAAGGCTACTTGGAGTGTGTCTACAGACTTTATTAGATATTCTAAATATGACCCAGAAACATAGTAAAAAATCTAAAAGCAAACATGTGCTTTATAGCTAAGGAAGAAAATGTGGTACAATCTTATTATTCTTTTTCTTCTAATTCTCATAGCTACTCAAGTAGAAAATTAGTTTCTTATTTCTAAATTCTTGAAGAAAAATAAGAATTGTTAATAAAAAATAATAATTCACTAAAAAATATTCATGATCCTATTTTAAGTGAAAAAGATGGAATACTAAAACAACATCAAGAATTGAAATAAAAATTTAATACATCTATATAAAATTTTATTTTTCATGAAAATAAAATAAAATAATTATAATATGAAGTAGAATCATTCAAAATTACTGCCAATATTTTAACCAATAGATAAAAATATATAAATGAGATTATTGGGAAAAATATTATTAAAATGTAAAAATATGGAATAGGAAGTAAAGGAGAAAAATCAACGTTTTATAAAAATTAATATTTCTTTATTTCTAAAAATTCATGTTGTTTCTATTATGGAATGAAAGGAAATTATTTTAACAAATTTTATTTAAAAAATAATTAGATAAGTAAAATTAAGAAGACTTTTATTTCCAAAAAACATTCTGAACCATTTAATGAAAATTTTGGTAAAATAAGGAAAATATGGATTCCTAGATCCTTGCTTGCTGTCATAGCTGGACCAAAGAAAATATGAGAAACAAAAAAACACATCATTAAATGGTTTTTCTAGAAAATAATCATTGGGAAAAAATGTTGTATGTTATATTGACAGTGGCTGTTAAAGAGGCATGAGTGGAGATTCTTCTAATTTTCATACACTCTCAAAACTGGATGGAGGGATAGTCACCTTTGGAGATAATTATAAGGGGAATATAGTTAGAGTTGGATAAGTTGTAGATCCAAATTCAATTTCAATAAAAAATTGATATATATTCAAGGGAAAAAGTGAAACCTAATAAGTATCTATAAACTCTGTGATGATGTTTTTTATTTTTATTTCTCTAAAAATTCGACCTCGGTTTATAAAGATAAATTGCTTAAATTTAGAACACCTAAAAATGAAAATGATTATACCTTGGATCTTGATTCCTTTTATAAACAAAAATTGAATTGTTTAACTATTGAGACAAATGAGTCCTAGATCTGGCATAGAAGACTTGGGAATTGTAATTTATTTACATATAAACCATCTAATAAATACTTAGTTTATAATTTTTCTAGACTTAAATTTTATAATGATAGATTCCATGATGCATGTCAAGTTAGACAGCAACACAAATCATATTTCAAATCCATTATAAATGTTTCTACATCTAAACCACTATAACTTATCCACATAGTTTTATTTAGAACCTCTAGGGTACAAATTTTGGCTGGTAAATTGTATTTCTATGTATTAGTATATTATTTTCAAGATTTTCATGGGTTTATTTTCTTTAAAATATGAGTGAAATGTTCACTGTTTTTGAAAACTTTTGTAAAATTGTTCAAAATGAAAAATATTTTAAAATATTTTCATTAATAATTGATCATAGTAGAGAATTTGAGAATCAAAAAATTATTTCTTTTTTTTCAAACTTAGGTATTAAACAAACCTTCTATTCACTAAGAACACATCAAAAAAATGGGATTGTTGAAATAAGAAACAGATCTATTTAAGATATAGAAAGTACTATGATAAATTAATATAGCCTTCAAACATATATTTGTGCAAAAGTTGTAAACATAGGTTGATATATCATGATTAGTGTTTTAATATGACGTCTTATTAAAAATAAACCCTATGAACTATGGAATAATAGAAAAACTAAAGTAAGGTACTTTAATGTATTTGGATGAAAGGTGTATATTTGAATACTAAGGAAAACCTTGGTAAGTTGGACCCAAAGGCTGGTGAATGAATATTTCTAGGATATTATGCTGATTTTAAACCATATAGTGTGTATAATAAAAATTTAAGGAATTTCAAAAAATCGATTCATGTGAAGTTTTATAAAATTGACCCTTTTGATAAAAGGAAAGATCAGAAATATAAAATTGTTCACTCTTTTGACAACATGCGGCATGAATCACATAATAATTATTATGAAAATAAAATAAATTAAATTCATTCCACTCCAGAAGAACATGAAATTGATGAACCTGAAAATGTCTTACTGAGAAAATCTATAACCTTAAAGGATCATCCTTTAGAAACTACTATATAAAATATAGATACATGAGTAAGAAATAAAATAAATTTAGAAAAATTAACTGAATTTTTTACGTTTATATAATAATTAGAACCTCATACTATATAAGAATATTTAAATGATTTAAGTTGGTTGGTGGCTATTCAAGAAGAGATCAATCAATTCTACGGAAATAAATATTGGTAATTAGTTGACTGACCAACTAATTATCCACTAATAGAAACCAAATGGGTTTCGAGAAATAAAAAATATGATCAATGGATCATTATATTAAATAAATCTAGATTAGTAGCAAAAGGAAACAATCAAGAAGAAGAAATATACTATAATGAAACCTTCGTTCCTATTTCTAGATTATAATCAATTAGAATCATTCTATATTATGAATCTCATATTAATTTTAAATAATATTAGAAGGGTGTAAAATCTTCTTTTTTAAATGGATATTTAATGGAGGAAGTTTACATTGAAAAACCATCAGGTTTTGAAAACCGTCATCTACGATATTTAGTTTCCAAACATACTAAATATCTTAATGTCCTTGAAAAATAACCCATATCTTGGTATGAAATATTAAGCTCCATTTTTTTAGAAAATTTATTTTCTAAAGGGTTAGGAGATCCTACTCTTTTTTAGAAAACTATTTTTTATAATATATTATTAGTACAAAATTATGTAGATGATGTTATTTTCAGAACAACAAATAAAAATATTTTTAATGATTCTTTAAATATTATGAAAATTAATTTGAAATGAGTATGATGGGAGAATGAAATTTCTTTTTTGGATTTCAAATTTATCAAAAATATTATGGATATTTTTTAAATCAAAGAAAATATATTATTGATTTATTGAAAAATTGTGTGCTAAAAAATAGTAAAACCTATACAACTCCTATGTGCTATAATGTAAAACTTGATTGGATGAAGCTAGAAAACTAGTTGAAAAAGGTTATACAAAGTTATGATTGGTAGTTTATTATATCTTACTCCTAGAATACCATACATAATGTCTTACTTATGTTTATGCATAAGATATCAGTCAAACCCAAAATAATCACATCTCACTACTGTTATAAGAATTTTTATATGTTTAAAATGAACTATTTTTCAATATCTACTTTACCCAAAAAACTACTGATTCTAATTTAATTTCATATCCAGATTCTGGTTTTGGAGGATATTGATTAAATAGAAAAATCACATCTGGGACTTGTCACTTTTGAGGAAAATCTTTAGATTCATGGTCATGTAAGAAACAAAATTCAGTTGCTCTATCAACAAGAGAACCAAAATATATGTCTGCTAGTAGTTTATGTGCACAGGTTTTGTGGATGAAACACACCTTACGTTACATTGGTCTTAATTTTAATAAGATACCTATTTTATGTGATAATTCAAGTGCAATTAATATTTCAAATAATTGTGTAAGTTAATCACAAACTAAGAACATTGATATAAGACAATATTTATTAATAGATCATGATCTATACAAGGATATATCTTTATAATTTGTAAATAATGAATATCAACTTGATGATATTTTTACTAAACCACTTCCCCCTGAAAAGTTTTTATTTTATTAAGGGGGAGTTAGGTGTTTTTAATTTTAAATAAATGTTTATTAATTTATTTCGTTAATTTTTTTATTGATAGTTCTTATTTTTTATTTTGGTTATTTATTTATTTATTTATTTATAAATCATTTAAATAAAAATAATAATTTGTTTCATTTATTTAAAAAGAATGAATTTTAAAAATAAAAACTAATAATGATTATGGTGAGTAAATAGGCATGAGAAACTAGAACTGTGACACCAAAACTGTTAGAAAGCCCTACTTTTTTCTTTCTATTACTTAAAATTGGATTTTTAATCTTTTTTTCATGAGATAGATATAATATTCCTTAGAAACCCTAGAATATGAATGTTATACAATAAAATTATTAGAAATGATGAATAGGAATAGGATAGATGAAGTTGAACCAAGTTACTCGAAATGAAAGTGTGTCCCCTTCAAAAAAAATCCTTCATGTAAAAGTTGTCTATTTTGATTTGTTGTATCAGAAAAATATTTTACTGAATAAATAAATTTACTTTCAAGGTTTGGAATTTATTTTTAAATACAAAAATACTAAATTTATTTTGGATCTAGAACTGAATCATTTCTATAATAATGTCTTGTTTTATAATGGGGAAACTGAAGATATAATCACTTCATGAGTAGATGATAAGAAATTTTCCATTTCTTTTGTAGAAATTGCAATGATATTAAACTTTCCTCATGAAATAGTGTTTAATTTTTATCTTTTATTCATTGGAAGTCAGTAAAATATGTCAAAATATATAATTTTATTTCTCATTGGTTCAATGTAGATTCAGAAAATGATTATTAAGGATCTTGAGGTTGGCCATAAGATACTGGTCAAATCTTTCATGTCTATAATCCTCCTGAGAATTGTAAATTTAGAAAAGCTTATTTGTCCAAACATGTATTTAATATTACTATTCATCATTGATATCAAGCTAAACTTCCCCAGTTACATACTTCGATATCTGAATCACTGCTATCAATCAGAAGCACAAATGTATTTATATTTGTATGGATGAATTATTTATCTTCTTCTATATAGAAAGAATAATATTCTCCATATATATGTTCAAATGAAGTTTCATAATAGTAACATTATAATTTTTGGAACTTTAAGAGTGTTTGGTTTCCTCTAGAGCATAAAAAAGGAAAATTATTGCATGTTGGTATTGCTGACCAAAAAGAGTCAGTTCCTATTGATCAGGGGGAGCAAAGAAATTTGAAATCAGCAGGATTAGTTCAACTATGTAATGAGAAGGTTAGATAATATAGAATAGAGCACGTTTTTCAACCAAAAAATGATACTTTGATATGATTCTTCTTATAAAGATGAGGTAGATCCTAAAGAATTGGACAGTGATATCCTTATCACATGGCTTAGGAATAGAGAAGAACCTACCAATCAAAACCTAAAATTTGAAACTTATACAACCATAGAGGTTACTCATTTGGTGTTTTTAGGAGTCTTAATCACTTATGAGGAATAACAAGTTGAAATCCATGTGTGTGTTGAGAAAGTATCTCCTGAAAAAGAACAAGTTTAGAAATATTATCGAAGGGATGAGCAAGTAGATCTTGGAAAAGATCAAATTCAATAAATTGCTCAAGGAGATGAGAAACTTCAAATTTTAGTAACTAAAACTACTAAAATATTTGATAATAAAAATGTATCATCCATTGAGTCATCCTTGGAAAATAATATATTCTTTATCTAGATAGAAAATGGAAGTTCTTGATAACATTTATTTCTCATATAGTGAGTAAAATACAGGAATGAAATTAGCTATAATAGAAGAGGACCATCAATCAATAAATCAAGAGGAAGATTCTTCTAATTATTAGAATAATTAGATAAAATATTTAGTCATCATTTTTTATAGAATAAAGGAGGAAAATTCAAATTTACAACATGATCTAGAGTCTATAAGAAAGTATTTATAAGATTAAAGAAATTCAACTATTCCCAAAGTGGAATTTGAATCTATTCAGATCTGACAGCGCAATATCAGAGAAAATTCAGTTTCTGTATGATATTTTGATTCTTTTAAAAGAGAAATGTTAGATTAATATGGAAAACTGAAAGTATAATCCTTCACAAAGATATATTTTTTAGATTTAAATAAGTATTTGGGAAATCAGTTTGAATCATTGAGGAATAAATCTAGTCATTTCAGATCCTCTCCCTCTTATTCCAAAACATCGCCATATTTAATCAAGAGGTTTCAAGAAATTACTACTATGATATGAATGATAGGATCCATTCACTTTAGTTTAATAGTGAACCTTTGAATGTTCTATTATATAATCAAAGATAACTTTTTGAGAAGTTAAACTCAAGTGAAATAGGAATCATACTACTTATCAATCGGTTAATCGAAAATCTTTATAAGTTTCTCCAAATGAAGGGAAAATTGAATGAATTTATAAAATTCAATATGATTGAAAGTTTAAAAGTGGGTTAAGACTCATGAGTTTTGATAATACAATTGGATGAAAAACTTACATAAGGTTTATAAATATGGATATAAGAATTGAAGGAAGTTTTTCAGACTATTTGAGCTTCACCAGAACATAACACCTCTTCTAAACCAAAGCTCTCAAATTTATCCAACCCTTCTATTTAAAAATTTCTCAACCAACTTAACACTTTTAATAATTCATAAATTAGAAATTTTTATTAAATACTAATTCATCCAACACATAGAGGTAATAAAATCCAAAAACATAGGGATTATGGTGGTTTAAAATAATGAAAACTGAGAGGTTACCTAATAAAAATACTCAAACCCTCTCATGTGAAGGACCCCAAACTATTGAAGCAAGTGAATGCATCATCCAATAGAGATTTGGAGGCTAGAAATTCAGTTTTCATATTTCCATCATGCCATGTGTGGTTAATCTCTAATCTATTATTAACTAGATTTTTACTTTTTTGAATTTGATAATAAATAGACCAGGGGTGTAGCCAATATCCAGAAGCACCATTTTAACAACTTTGAAATTAGTTTCCAACATTGATAGAGTTATGTTCCTTCTACTAAAAATCTCCAGGCTAGTTAAAATTGTATTTTCTTCTACCTGAAGATAATTTCCATACCCAAAAATGAAGTAAAAATAATAATAACTCAACCTAAGGTATCATAAACTAAAACACCACCCTGAATGATACCCGAGATACAAAAAAAATCAGTATTAAGTTTTAACCCATTACTATGAGGATTCCATATGACCCAATGATTGGGAGAGGGATTAGATGTGGAAGTATGGCTTTCCTCGTTCCCGTTATTTCTATGATGGAGGGAGTAGCTATCCAATTCTTAATGATTTGATCCAGATCAATCAAGTTTCTAGTTCTAATACTAATGGTCATCTTGGAGCTAGGAAACCCCTCATATCGAGCTTTATTTTTGTATTTCCATATGCACCAGATCCCTATCGCAAGAATATAGGATCTAGAGTTAAATTCCACTATGTTACTCCTCATTCCTTGAATCCATTGATCAATAAATTTTCCCCACGAGAAATCATGGATGGGAATCCCTGTGAAACTACCAAAATAGATCCACATATGTCTGGACCATTTCCCCTTTAAGAAAAGATGATGAGAGTATTCTTCCCTTTGATCATCATAATAGACGCATTGGGATTCCATATGTATACCAAGTTATTTAATATTCATGTTATTGGGAAGTACGTTTTTCAAACATGCCACACCAAAAATATGAGATTGGCTAGAATTTCCTTACACCACAAAATTTCACCCCATTCATCATGATCGGATGCCTCATGAAACATCTTGCGATAATACCCCACCAAGAAGGAACGCATTGATAAACCCATGAAAACACACATATCAGGAATATTAGACAGCTCGATTAGATCAAAAATACTCCATTGGTTCGAATTCAGGATGGATTGGATGAAGTATGGATGCATGATAGCTTGGTAGAAGGAGATATCCAGGGTGGGGCATTTGGGAAATCCAAGTTTGTCATCGGCTCGGTTTTTTTCTAGAAATTTATCTCCCCTTATACAAAAATCCATTTCATATGCCTATCTAGAAAGGATATATAAGGATGAACCATGCACCAAATAGAGGATGATCTTTTTTTCAGGGTTTCATATATGTCACTGTATTTTTTGGTAATGAAACAGCCCCAAAGAGACCTGCCATCTAGCACTTCCCATGAAAGTTTTGCATGAAATCCTTGCATGGACCCTAAAATACCCCTAACCATGATACCTTATTCCCTCAATAGTCTATCCGTCTTCTACCATGAAGCCTAATGATGTCTCCCCTCTGCCTGGGAATCCCATATAAAAGTCACCATTGTTTTCTCTATCTGTGAGATAACTAATATAGGAACTTTGGTTGAAGGTATCACATGCATTGGGATGGAAGAGAAAACTTTGTTAACAAGGGTGATTCTTCCATTGAAAGTTATAAAGTGAATCTTTTAGTTATTAATCCTTTTTTATCCTTTCATCTAGACTATCAAATATCTAAACATGAATCGGGCTAGAGGATAAAGGTTCTCTAAGGTAATCAATGGAAAATATCCTCCTGATGATTCCCACATTGGACTCCATAGTTCTGGATCTTCTATTCAAGAACCTATCTAATGTGAACATGCTACTTTTATTGTAGTTCATCACCTACCCACTTAATTTATAATATTCTTTGATAAAATATTTTACCCTACGGATGGAGAACTTTCTACCATTGACAATAATAATTGCGTCATAAATGAATGTAAGGTGAGATATACATGGAATTTGGTGTCGTCATCAACACAGAAGGAAACATCCATCATGGAGGATCTTATTAATTAGTCTAATAAGAGTGTCCTTCATAAGAATGAATAGACTAGGAGGAATCGGGTCGCCTTGACTTAGGCCTCTAACTAATTTAAATAAACTGTATTTTTTTTTCTAGGAACGAGATGGACATCAATAGAGAGATAAAACATCTGAATAAATTTTTTATTAAACAGCTAGAGAATCTCATACAAATTAGTACCTTGATAATGATAGACCACTAGATCTGATCATAGGCCTTTTCCATTTCTATATTTTTGGAAATTTTGGATTCATGCTTTTTTTGTTTTATATCACTGATCATTTCTTGACCTAAAAATATTGCACCTTGAATCATCTTACATTTCAAAAAACCATGTTGTTCATCAGATTATTATTTGTGAAGATGAGAGGATAGGTTTTTATTGATCATAGTAGACAACACCTTGTAAGGGAGGTTCCATAAGCTTCTTGGGCTATAATTTTTTAGACAGGTTGGATCCTAGATTTTGGGGATGTGAACCAGAGATGTAGCACAAGCCACGTGAGAGAGACTAACTCCCTTGAATAAGTCATGCACCACATCCATTGTAAGGTTTTTAATGAGATCCCAAGTGGAAATGTAGAAGAAACCTAGTAACCAATCAGGTTCAGGTGCACAGTTAGAATTAAGAGTTATTACAACCTCATGTATCTCTTATTAATCAGGAATAGATTCCATACTAGATTTATCACCATCCATCACCACCTAGGGTTTAACATCAAATAGTGGTGTAATCCCCCTCAGGTAAATAACTGGCACACCAAGATTCCAACATTCAAGTAGATCTATAAAAAAAATAAAATCCCACACCTCCCACTATGTCCCTATCATTTGAGAAATATCAATCCTTTATATGTATATTTGGCTGGAAAACCAACCATTTTTACTTGATGCATGCTTGGAAATACATGGTATTTTTATATCCTTCTTTGAGACATTTTAACCTAGACTTCTCAGGGGTCAAGTGTTCCTATTCCAGGATCTTCTATACCAAATATTTATTCTTTTGGGCCAATTCATGAAAGAGATCCTCTTCCCATCCATTTTCAATACTTGCCTCCATCTACTCGACCTCTGCATTAAGGATATCCTTGTCTTGAAAGAGATATGGTTGGTTTTAAATCTAGGATTGGATGTTCCCTTTAAGATTCCTTAACCTGTTATGAAGCCTTTCCATAAAGCTCCTCAAGCTGGTTTATACTAGGAGGATGCCGCAATCTGTTGGTATCTAGGGATGGAGGTCCAACCCTGGTGGAATAAAAATTGAACACCCTAGATAGGATTGTGGGAGACCTCCATACGAATCAGATAATGGTCGGAAATAGCACAGACATGGTGAGTGACTTTAGTATCTGAGAAATGGGTAATCCTATGAAAGTTCACCAAGAACCTGTCAAGCCTTCACTAAGTATGATATCTTCCATTATAATTATTTCACCATGTAAACTAGTCACCTACAAAGGCCATTTCAAGGAGTCCCTTCTGAGAAATGAATAAGGAAAAATCATCACTCAAATTCATTGGGACCCCCCCCCCCCCCTCTATTCTCTAAGTGGTCCAAAATTGAATTGAAGTCCCCTCCCACTAACCACCACAAATTAGCTGGATCGAAATATTGAAGTTCCTACCACAAAGCCTCTCTATCAGGTAAATCACACCTAGAATTTACAAACATAACCCGAAAATAATGAAATTCCATATTTATCTTAGTACTGATAAATTGATATAAATCCCCCGTGAGAGAAATAAATTTATTTGACTTCCAGAAGATCCATATTTGATGATTCTATGGGCCAGCATTCATGATGTTGCACAATTTGATTCTATTTGAAAACACTTATATTTTTAACTATTGTTATTTGGGCTCTAACACTTCCATAATCAAAGTATTGTTTTGTTGAAGTTCATTATTTTGGAATTCTGTTTTATCCCTTGCACCCAATACGTGGACATTCTATATCAGTAAGAAGATCATTATTAATTAGAGGTAGAAGTGGTGGCTGTTGCCACTGGGGATATGCCTGTTTTGAGATCAAGTAGTGGAGGATTATGGATAGGGATCGTGTGGTCATCCCACTTGGGGGGAAGTAGGATCGAATATTGGAGAAAACTTAGAATATGAATTTGGAAACATGCATGGAATTTTAGCCAACATAGATAAATAATTACTAAGGGTGATAGTAAACCTTGAAGGATTGGGTTCATTTTTCAAAAGAGGGGGGAGTGAAGAAATAACCACTACTTTTACCTCCTTTGAATAAGGTTTAGGAGGATAAGTTTTTGAATTATCCATCATAGGGATTGGGACCTTATAAACCACCATAGACTTGCATGGCTGGATCATTTTAGCTTGAGGAGTATGTGGAGCTATTGGAAGACTAGGTATGGTATGGTTTAGGGAATGTGGGTTTGGGTGGGGAAGGTGGTTGAGCAAGGATGAAGTAGTGATCATCAGAGGAAAAGGCAGGGATAGGTCCATGGTAAACAACTTCATGGAATATGAGATATAAGGTAACTCTTGGATTCACCTTGTCTCTTTAATCGAGGATACAAGATGGTGATGAAGGTCATGATACCCAGCAAACTTTGGATCCTGAGAACTAGATCTATACCTCTTTCACATAGTGGATAAGTGACCTAGCAATGTGAAATAAGAGAAAAAGTGATTTGGGTATATGGGAATGATTTTATACCACTAAGAACATCTGTATCCTTTTTTCAGAATAAACTAGTCTGGTAGAGGCATTAAGAGATCAACTTCCACACAAATCCATGCCACTGACACATCGAGTATATTTATGGTTTTGTCATTTTCACACAAAAACAACCCCATCACATCGCCTATGGACTAGATAAAATCAATGTTGTGGAAGGTTAATGAGATTCCTGGGAGGATGAACCATACCACCACCTGTAGAGAGTCCTAGCTAGAGTATACCCCTAAGGATCATTTGAATATGTTAAAGATCCGGTTTCTACATGACCTCGAATGAGATCAATACACCTTCAAAAAATATGGTTCATATGAAATCACCACAAAGAAATTTTTCTAATTCATAACAGAGACACTAGAAGAAGTATAAAACCCCACAAAGTGACCACATTCTTGAAATAAGTGAGCAGGTACGATTCAAGCCCAAATCTCACAACCAAGGTCCATTGGAGAAGGTGGGATGTTGTATTAAAAGATTCAACTAGAAAATAATGATATGGGGAGCCGTCCACCATTCCAAGATGAACCTATTCCAAGGAGATCTTCGGGAATGGAGAGAAACCTCAACTCAAAGGAGGAGCTGACCAAAGAATAATATCCTTTAAGGAGGGGCCTTTAGATATATCGTCGGATCTTAGAGGAGGAATCACACCACCTAAAAGGTCTAAAGAAAACTCTGTAAGATGGTTAAGTGAGGAATATAGAGGATAAAGGGATGCTAAGAAGCTCCCCCCACTGTCTTCGCATCAAGCGAGGGAAAGGAAACTGTCAAAAATTTTAAATCCTCAGAGGCGCATATCATGTGTTCATTCAGTTCTATCTTTAACAATTATAATCAAAAAACATCTTTTTAATGAAAATTATTTTGTTCATTATATTTTTTTTTATTATTATTCCTTTTCATTTCTACTTTTAGAACACATATCTCAGTTATTATGTAGAATGTAAAATTTATTTACAGTTATGTAAAACATTGAATGTGTTTTAATCCATTTTCATCTAATTTCTTTTTTATATTACAAAAAGGATAAGAAAATTGGTTAAAACAACTTTCTATTATTCAATTATAAGATTCTATTATCAATTAAATAGAATTAATTTTTTTTGTAAATTAATAACTATAATCTCTATAAAAAATATTATTTCATTTGTGTTTACAATTCCTATATTTTCTAAATTAATTTATGGGTTTTGTAATCATTTAAAAGGGGGATATTTTTGGTCATGTGTTGTATCAATAATACTCTATAAATATTATTTATTTTGATGCACAAAAATATCATTTTTGTTTTACTGATGAAATTACATCAATTTTTTTTCAGAAATATATTTCTTAAAAATATTATTTTATTTATGCGTAATAATATTTTTTAAAGTATTATAAAAATGTTTTGAAAGTATTATGGAAACACTATTAATGCCTATAACAACCCTACTCTTTATTTCACATTAATACTTGATTTATTGAATAAAATTATACTTAATACAACCCAAAATATTGATAAGTCTAGTGTATTTTGGAATTAGGTATATAACATAACATCTTGAACATGGGATACAACAACATTATTAAAAACATCCTTAACAAGGTTTATTGAAAATTTATTATAACATGATCAAAATAATACTTCAAACTTAAAACTACATGGGATAACATAGGGAAATAAATAAGATAGGGATAATATATAAATAATAGTAATGGAATAAACATGGAATAAGTGATACAATTTAGACAATCAGCATATCAATGAGGAATAAAAGGAACATGAATAATAAGGCATCATATAGCATGATAATCATAACATGGGAAATGTGGAAACAACTTAAAACATTGTATCATAATCATAAGTCAAGGCTAAAGTAGCAAGACGTCATGGTGGACAAAGTACCATAAAGGAATCAAGTACACCCCTATCCCAACATGACTTATCATGATACTAAACTTTACCCAATGCATTGGAGTGCTATCTAGGTGCACCAATCATAATCATTTCATTCTCATGCTTAAGTGTGTCACATAGATCATACAACATGGATTCATTCAACATAATAATTTATTCTATGATCATGAAATTATTAATAGATACATGTAAGTCCCCAATAAATAATTACATGTTTAGAAAGGTGAATACCCTTGATAAAAAATGGGTACGTTATTCACTACACAATTATTTTGGCATGAAAAATTGTGGTGAAATTTCGACAGCATAACGAAATTACATAAAAATTCATAAAAATATTTTATGAGAGGTAAAATGGTATATAATCATTTGGACATAAAATGGGAAGTAATAGAGACACTAAAAATCATATCCCAGTATTATAAATTTGGAAATAGAAGGAATAAGGTAATAAAGAAACATGAGTAGAGAAAAGAATCCTTATGAAATTTTGGCATAGTAACGGGTGTATATAAAGGATAATGGGAGGCTTAATGAGAGTGAAATTAAGATCTCATCATTTATACATAAAATTTATATTAATGAAAATATGGAATATCATATCCCATCATAAGAAAATGAAAATTAAAAGACATGACATAAAAGGAGTGCTTAATAAAAGAGGAGAGTGGAAGATGAGGTTCCTTTACTTGAATGTGTGACTCCAAAGGATTGGTAAAGACTTATTGAGAGCTTAGGGATCCTTGGGAGGAATATAGGGAGTTAAGGGAAGAGTTCGTATGTACTTAAAAGAGTTTTATTGATGATAAATGGGATCTTGGGTTGGTTTGTATAGGAAAAGAGGGGGATTTTTTTATTATTTCAGTTTTGGACTCTACATAATAAAATATAAAAAACCACAAACCGTACCATGGTTTTCCCCATGGTTTCTTCCAATAGTTAGTGTTTTAAATTATTTTATAAGTTCGAGGAATGAATATATTAAAATATTATCATTGGTGATGTGGTGGTGAGTCACACTCTTAAAGAAATAATTTTAAAATTTTAAAATATATTATAATTCTTAGATGATTCATAATGGATTTAAAAAATAAATAAAATAAACATAAAATCACATTATTTTAAATTAAAACATATATTTGGTCTTGGATCTGATTTATATTACTTATTACTTCACATTTGGGTCATTATGAGGTCATAAAATACAAAGTATATTTATATGGTATTTAATTTTTACCCAAAAATATGACTATCTCATAAAATTATGAAAAAATCACTTTTGGATAATTTTGTTCTGTTAATTATAAAAACAATATTCATTTTATCTAACTAATTTTCTAAATTTGTGAATTTTCACTTTTAAAAATAAAAACCTACATTTATTGAAAATGATGGATTTTTTGACAATAACATTTTTTGAACCCTTATAAAAATTACATTTGACATCATAAAAATTATATGATAATTTATATTTGATAAATATTATTTAATAATATTATTATTTTAAAATATTATTTATTTAAAA
This sequence comes from Viscum album, assembly GCA_963277665.1. Taxonomy (NCBI): domain Eukaryota; kingdom Viridiplantae; phylum Streptophyta; class Magnoliopsida; order Santalales; family Viscaceae; genus Viscum; species Viscum album. Next base: position 1,058,373,150 of record OY728159.1, read on the forward strand.
AAATCCATTAATTTATAAATTCATTAATGGAATTTGAATATTAACCATAAATACAATTTTTGCTTTAAATATCATCTACAAAGTAACAATAATAGGATGAAAATATATTCATTATTCTATAAAAAATAATTTACATACTCATAATTATATGTTATTGATACATATCCCTTTATCACACCCGTGAAGGCCCTAAGATTAAGGTGCACAATGGTAGGACTTTCATGGGGCAGTTCAACGAACATGGTTTGGGTCATGATCTAGATGAGCATTAACTTCTCCCATAAAAGGTTTTTCTCAAGCCTAAGTCTTTGGATATCAGCTTGGTATTGTTCAAGAAAAAATCACAGATTTGTTATCTCCCTTAGAAGCACTAATAAGTGGGATTCATAGGGTACGACCCAACTGGTTGAGGTCATTACATCCTTTTTTTGTGATAATTGGATTTTTCAAAACCCTATATTTATACTAATCATGTGATAATTGTTCAATGGCTATATTATTAGTGGTAATGATACTTAATGGTCAATTAAATCCAATGGGAATAATAAAACCAAAATAAGTTCATTTTTTTCTATAATCGTGTTATATCATATGATGCTTAATTAAATTAAAAAGGGAATTTTATTTATAATAGTTCTAGTTGTTAAAATATTCCCCCCTTAATAAATTTTTTCCCTTAAATTTTCATTTCCCATAATATAATAGATGAGGGTAACTCTGTTTGATCATCTCCTCCAGTTTCCATGTTGCTTCTTCAAACTCGTGGTTTTTCTACAACACTTTGACAAGAGGTATTGTCTTATTCCATATAACTTTTTATTTACAATCTAAGATCTTCACTAGTTTCTCCTCATAGGAAAGATCATTATCCAATGGTACAGCCTAAAGATTGACTATATGAGAGGGTTTTGGTATGTACTTTCTCAAGAGGGATACATGGAATATATCATGTATTTGAGATAGTTTCAGTGGGAGTTTTAGTAGATATGTCACGGCTCTGATGTGATCAAGAGTCTCAAAGGGGTCAATGTATCTTGAACTAAGCTTTCCCTTACTCCCAAATATCATCACTTTCTTCCATGGTGATATGTATAGGAATACTATGTCTCTAATATCAAATTCTTGGTCTCTTCAATGATTGTTAGCATAGCTCTTTTTTCGACTCTAAGTAGATTTGATGTATTGCTGAATGGTCTTAACCTTTTTCTCCATGTCTTCAACCATTTTAAGACTTATAAATTTTCACTCCCCAGCTTCATCTAAACATGTTGGTGTTCTTCACATCTTCCCATAAAAGGATTCATAGGTATCTATTTTGATGCTTGAGTGGAAAATATTTTTGTAAGATAAATAAACCAAAGTAATATGTTTGTCCCATCCACCTTTCAAGTCCATAGAACATGCTCACAACATATCTAATAATGTATGAATATTCCATTCATATTGGCCATCAGTTTGAGGATGATAGGTTGTACTAAAAGTTAGCATAATGTTTAGAGCATGCTGGAGGCTTTTCTAGAACTTAAAGGTGAATCTCAAATCTTGATCGGAGACTATTAATAGTGGTACTCCATGTAGCCTTACAACTTATCTGATGTATATCCATGAAAGATGGTCCAGTGAGAAGTCCTATCAAATTTCAATGAAGTGTGATGCCTTTGTAAGATGATCCATGACAACCTAGACAGTATTGTTTCCTTGGGATGTCTTCAGAATTAATAGTGACAAATTCCATGGTGATTCTTTCCCATTTTCATGTTTGTATGGGTAATACCGCATCATCCCCATAGACATCTGTCTTTCAGCCTTCACTTGCTTACATACCAGTCACTTTGATATATATTCAATGATATTCTTCTTAATTTTGTCCCACCAATAGTGCTCATGGATATCTTGATACATCCTTATGATTATTGGGAGAATGGAAAAAAATTTAACTATGTGAATCGTCCAACAGTTCGTTATTTAACTCATGATTTTATAAAACACATAGTCTTGAACCAAATATAAAAAATCCTTCTTCATTAACATTGAACTTTGAGTATTTCCCTTTCCTTATATTTTCCACTTTCTTATGAATTCCCACATCATTTTTTTAGCATTCTTTAACCTTTCCAAAAGAGACGGTTGAGAAATCATTTGTGAAAGGATTGATGATGTTACTTATTTTATGATTCCCATGTCCATACTTTTCAAATCTAAGAAGATATGATCCTTCTTAATTCTCTTTGATGATATAATTTATGGATCATTTCTACTTAGATCATCTTCCAATTTTTTCACTTTCACAAGATGGTAGTGAATTGAGCATTCATAGTCCTAGATCATCTCTAACCATCTTCATTGGAACATATTCAACTCTTTATATGTAAATATATATTTGATACATTTCTGATCCATATATATTTTAAACATCTCCCTAAAGAGATAATGTAAAAAAAATCAAAGAGAAGATCACCTCTGCCAACTCCAGATCATCTGTGGGATAGTTTTGCACATGAACCTTCAACTTTATTAAGGTAAGGTAATGAATTTGTCATTCTACATCAACACACAACTCAATCCCTTCTTCAAAGAATCACTGAATAGTATGAAAATTTCTCCACTTGTGGGTATTGTGAGCATAGGGGTAGTTATAAGTATTTTTTTCAACTCTATAAACATGTCTTCACATTCATCATTCTAAGCAAACCTGACTCCCTTCTAAGCTAGATTAGTAAGAGGGTTTGACAATCATGAGAAATTTCTCACAAATTAGTGATAATACCTAGCTAACCCAAGTAAACTATGAATATATATAAAATATGTTTGCCTCATCCATCCTCTAATTGCTTCTAACTTTTAAGGGTCCACATATATACCATTACTTGTGATGATATTCCTCAAAAAAGATACTTTCTTCAACCAGAAATCACATTTTCTATACTTATCATAAAGATTATTCTTTCAAAATGTCTTTAGCATAGTACTCAAATGCTCCTCATGATCCTAATTTCTTTTAGATTATATTAGAATATCATCTATAAATACTACCACAAATTTTTTGAAGTGATCTCTAAAGACTCTATTAATCAAATCCATAAATATTGTTGGAGACTTAGTGAGTCTGAATGGAATCACTATGAACTCATAGTGCTCATACCCTGTACAAAAAGATATCTTAGAGATATCTTCCTTCCTCACCCTTACTTGATAATATCCTGATTGAATATCCACCTTGGATAATTATTTTTCACCACATAGCTGATCAAACAAGTCATAAATTCATGGAAGAGAATACTTGTTCTTTATCATGATTTTTTTAAGCTCGTGATAATTAATGCAAAGGTACATTGACCCATCCATATTCTTAATGAAGAGGACTTATGAAACCCAAGGTAAAGAACTTGGGCATATAAACTCTTTATCTAGATTATCCTATAGTTGTTTCTTTAGTTCCTCAAGTTCCATAAAATCCATTATATACAGATTCTTTGATATTGGTAATGCCCTAGGAATAAGGTCGATTGAAAATTAAACCTCTCATCTAGAAGGAAGAAAAGGAAATTCTTCGAGAAACACATCAATGAATTCCATCATGATGGGAATGTCTTCGAGTATGGTTCCTTCCTTAGACTAAATCATTTGTTCTAGATACAATTTCTCATGTGGAAAAAATATCCATGCTTTAGATGAAGGTGTTAAAGAAGATATATCATCCTGAAACTTCTACAAAATTGAGGGTCGATTCACTATATAGAGAGTGATTTCTTTCTCAAGACAATTTATGTTGGCTCTATATAGGAAAAGTCAATCCATTCCCATAATTGCATCAAATTCCACCAAAGTATGTATAAAAAGGATCAATTTGATGTTGAACCAACAAATTTTGACTGGGGAGGTTTTATATACATTGAATGCAATAATTTCCCCACTTTCCATTTTCACCAACATCTCTACTTTCATGCTTTGTGGTGGTGTTTGAATAGTTCTTCTAATCTTTCATGATATGAAGGAATGTGTAGAACCATAATCAAAAAGTAAATTCTCTATTCTTGAATAAATAACTAGAATACCTATCACCACTTTGTTGTTGGGATTAACCTCGATGGTAGTGATGGAAAAAGCTCGCCCTTTCTACCTTGGAGGTTGTTGGTTTCCTCTGAAAAAACATGTATTAGGGCATTGGTTTTAAAAGTACCCTAGTTCCTTATAGTTTTAGTAATGAACAATGAATTTAGGTTTTACTAGAGAATTTATTTCCCCCATCGCATTATTAGGTTTCTACTATCATTAATTGCTGATAAGGTGTCCTTCCTTTCCATACCTAAAGAATTTCCTTGTTCCCTTTAGGAAATTTTTGGGGTGCTTCTTCCCACACCCTTGAAAAGTGGGATGTTGAAATTTCATGGAACCATTAGATATATCTATCAGGCCATCATAACTAATCTCCACCTTCCACTTATTATCCCTATGATACCATTAATATTTTCCATCATTAATTTCTACTTTGAGGGAACATCGAATAATTTAATTATAGCTATCAAAGTCACAGATCACTAGAGATTTTCATAGACTAGATTTTAAACCACCAAAGAAGCAGTCAACCTTGTATTTTAGGGTAACGAAAAAGCCAGAGGTGTATTGTGAAGTTTTCCTCTTACGTCCTAATATATTTTTCATCTTTATACTTGAGGGAAAGGAAATCCCTTTCCATTTTAAGAAGGTGAGTGTGAGGAAAATATTTATCGAACAACATTTTCTAGAATTTATTCTACTCCATCACTTTGATCTCTTCCTCTGGCTTCATATTCTTGATCAAGGACCACCACTGATCAATTTATCCCTCCAGGTGATAAATAGCTAATTGAACCTTCTCTACCTCAAAGAATTGAAGGATAGAAAATATCTTCTCAATGGAGTTGATCAATTGTTTAGTTATTAAGAGATTATACAATCCATTGAAAGTAGGAGGTTTTTTTCACATGAAGCTCTCGATTACGTCTTATTCTCTCTTATGGGGGGTTTGGTTGCTCCACTAGATCCAGGTTTCTATTCATAACTTGAGTTAGCTGAGAGAGTATCATGATAATGTCTGTGATTCCCACTCCAATTGGGTTGGTCATATCATTGGGGGAGTCATCACACTTCCCTTTGTGTCAGTTATTAACTATATTCCTCTTATTAACAACCATTGGCTAGAATAAAAGGAAATTAGGAATGAGTATATTAAACAATTAAACACATAAAGGGGAATACAATGATATTAAAGGGATAACATGTAAATTACATTCATCTCCTTAACTTATGAGTTTCTAGGCTTCAATATATGTTATCCTTGATCTATTTCATAACATTTATTCTTACAGGAATTTTTGTTCCCTTAATAATGGTTTGTAATGAGCTTATGAATTTACCAAATCATATCCCTCATGAGTATCAAACCAGATGCGTAGTAAGGCCCGTTTTCATGTACCAAGTTACCCCGATTTAGGCTTAGAGACCCTCGTTGGAGTTGTTACTCCTAAGTACATATGTTCCAAAACCATGTCCACTTGCAACATCTAGATAGGGGTGTATTTTCTTAATAAACCACACACTCTATAATAACCAAAATTTAGGGATGTTTTCTTATACTTAGTATTATCCATATGTCTTTCACTAGAGTTTGTTAATCCTAATCCAAAAAATAATTGAACTCTTGCTTTTGATACCAACTATAGCAACCCTGATCTTTATTTCACATTAATACTTGATTTATTAAATAAAATTACACCTAATACAACATAAATGATTGTTAAGTATCATGTATTTGGGAATTATGTACATAACATAAAATCATGAACATGGAATACAATAACATTATTAAAAACTTCCTTGACATGATTTATTGAAAACTTCTTTAACATGCTCAAAATAATCCTTTTAACTAAAAACTGTATGGGATAACCAGTAGACATACATTAGAAAAGGGTGATCTATAAATCCTAGTAATGTAATATACATGGAATATGTGAAAAATTTTAGAAAATAGAAAAATAATTCAAGAATAAAAGGAACATGAATAATAAGGTATTATATAGCATGATAATCATAACATTGGAAATGTGGAAACAACTTAAAACACATCATCATAAAAATAAGTCATGTCTAAACTAGAAATAATTCATGGTGGAAAAATTACCATATAGGAGTTAGGTTGAATTATATCCCAACATGAAGTATCATGATACCAAACATTACCTAATGCATTGATGTGTTGTTTGGGTTCACCCATTATAATCATTTCATTCTCATGCTTAAGTGTTCCACATAGATCAAACAACATGGATTCATTCAACATCATAATTTATTCCATGATAAAGAAATGTGGAATATATATATGTAAGTTCCTAGTCAATAAGTACATGTTCATAAAGTTTAATACCTCTAATATAAAAATGGGTATGGTATTCACTACCCAATTATTTTGGCATGGAAAATTGTGGTGAAATTTTCATAGCATAACAGCATTACTTAAAAATTAATAAATATGGATGATGAGAGAGAAAGGTGTATCTCATCATTTTTACATAGAATTGGAAGTAATAGGGACATATGAAATCATATCCCAACATTAAAATTTGTAAATAGAAGGCATGAGGTAATGATGAACCATGAAAAGAGAACAGAATACTTATGAAATTTCCACGTGGTAACGAGTGCACATAAAGGGTCATGGGAGGATTAATGAGAGTTAAAGGAGGATATAATCATTTATAAAACAATTTATAATAAGGTTAATATGGAATATGATATCCCATTATAATAAAATTAAATGTAAAATACATGTCATAAAAGGAGTGCATGATAAAAGATGAGAGTGGAAGATGAGGTTCCCTTAAATGTGTGACTCCAGGGACTTGGGAAGGAATTATGAGAGCTTTCGGTGCCTTGGGAGGACTATATGGAGTGTAGGTAAGAGTTTGGACATGATCCAAAGAGTTTTAGTGAAGATAAATAAGAGCTTGGGTGGGTTTATATAGGAAAAAAGGGGGATTTCTTTATTATTTAGTTTTTGGACTCTACATAATAAAATATCAAAAACCACAAACCATACAATGTTTCTTTCCAATTACTTATGTAATAAATGAGTGGTTCGCATTATTTTATAAGGTAAAGGGCCTAACATATTAAAATATTACCATAGTGATGTGGAGGTGGGTCACACTCTTAATGAAGTGATTTTAAAATATTAAAATATATTATAAGTATTGGAGGACTCATAATGGATTTAAAAAAATCAATCAAATTAAATTAAAATCACATTATTAAAAAATAATATTCATTTTATATTTGATAAATATTATATCATAAATGGTTTCTCGCATGCTTAAGTTGTTGGATATCATATTGGTATTTGTTAAGGTAAAATCTTAGAAATGATATCTCCTTCATAAGCTCTAATAAGTGGGCTTCATAGGGTATGACCCTACAGGTTGAGTTTATCAATTCCTTTGCCTATAATAATTGGATTTTTCAAAACCCTATATTTATACTAATCATGTGATCACTATTCAATGACTATATTATCAATGGTAATGATACTTAATAGTTAATTAAATCCAATGGTCATAATAAAACAAAATAAGTGCATGTATTTTCTTTAATCGTGATATATCATAAGACGTTTAATTACATCAAAATGGGAATTTTATTTATAATAGTTTGGGTTGTTACAATACCCTACATTTGTAAGCGTAACGTATGGTTCACAAACCCTACATTTTAATTAATACGTATGGATAATGTACCCTAAACTATGGAAAATTATTGTTTATGAACCCTACGTTTGAGAAAAGGGAAAGTATGGATAAACAACCTTACATTTATAAGGAACCCAACATTTGAAAAAACAAATGTGTGGTACATCAACCATACTTTTGTAATCAACTTTATGTTTTCAAACCTATGTTTAGTGTTTTCTTGTTATATTAAGGAACCCTACGATTGAAGATCATTCAAAACTATGACATCTTCAAAGTGATTATTTCTTGAAGAAATTTATCTTTAAAGAAGAAGATCTGTATTCTATCAGTTGTTGTTGTAACTATGTACAAGAACCTATCAATTCATTCAAATCAAACTCTTGATTTATTGGTGTTTTAGATGCTTGAAATCAATTATAGAAGAGTATCAGTTTCTCGATCTAATATGTGGAGAAACTAGTTCCCTATAAAAGAACTAGAAGGATATATAAAGACTTTTTGTAATTGTGTAAACTACCCGCACTCAGTTGTGAAGGTATTATGATAAGAGGACCTTTTTAGTGAAAATCAACAAGCTCATAGAGACAATGTTGGCATAGTGGACTAGGGGATCTTTGTTCCTCGAACCACTATAATATTTTTTTTGTTTTCTTTTTTACTATTTATTCTCTACTTAAATTACATATAGAAGAGAATGTTTCATATCTGCATAAATCAAAAAAATCTAAGAGCTGGAATCTCTCAAGATTATCAAAAAGATACAATTCACCCCCTCTTATGGATCATTTTATTATTCCAACCTACCAACATGTTTCTATATTCTAAAACCCTTACATTATCAAGGAATAGAGAGAGAGAGAACCTTTGATACTACTCATACCTTCCCTTATAGTCGTGGGTATGAGTTTCAATTGGGAGAACTTGAACTAACTAGGGTTTTGGGGAATCTCTATCATAGGAAAGTGAAACATTCCCACCACTGAAAGTGACCAAAGAAGGTTCAACTAGATCCATTGAGATATCTATAACCTTTCATCATATAGTGATCACTTGGAACGTGTTAAGATAGTGTAGATAGACCCACATTAGAAAAATATCACATTCCTACTATTATAACTCATATTGGTCATAACCTAATAGTGGGGAAAGATATATGAGTCTTTGAAGGCCTATTAGAGAACCATATTATTTCCCACATTCCTGAGGATCTGGATTGTCAATATCGACTGGGTAATCAATGAAGAATAAAAAATATATTTTTGATTAAATAATATCTCTATCTGAGAGACCCTATACGTTTTATTTCCTACTGATCTGATTCAAACCCCAGGAAGAGGGGCCTATTATCTATTTTCCCCTTCAAGATATAAAAATGGAAACTGACTAGACAACGCATGACCATAGATTCCTAATTCATTCCCCATACATGCTTCGGTTCCATCTACATACACAACTAAAAAATCCACCCACCCTTTTCTGTTGATCCATCTCACTCCCTCAGGAATGAAAGGCCACATATAAATAATTCTAGAATAAGAATGACATCCATAATGTCATAATTTTATGGCCAATAGTTGTACATGTTTTCGCATGGCATCATTCTTGTCTTTCTCTTTCTTAAATCCCCTATACTTCTACTTCTAGAATTTGGTCATGCTCATGAACAATTTTATGACTTTGAGATATCACTCAATCACTGATGATTTTTTTATTGGTTGAATAAAATATGTGAATCATACTAGGTAAATCTTTCTCCTAGGATCATCCATTATGCCGGTTCTTGAGCATGAGGATGCCTTTTCTAGTAAAACATTCATGGAATCATCAACTGTTGGTCAATCCACTTCATCTTGATGGTTGTAGGAGTATAATTTGAAAATTCAATGACTAAGGACAGAAGGTATGTGAAGTTAGAATCCAAGGACATAGAGAGTGGGGAGGACGGTCATTGTTGTAATGTAATAGTAATGTCATTTCACGCTGATAGTAATGGGGGTGATCCCCATATATTGGATTTATCTTGTCTGTTATTACTCTACTCTAATAGTTTGATATCACATGACATGATATAATTTTTAAAGACACCATATGATCATTCATGGTAAATATCCTAGCATGATCTACTTGGTCAAGTTTCATTCAAGAACTCCAACCAACCTAACAAAAGAAGATACAGGTACCAGTGGAAGCATATTGTTTCGTTTATGAGGTCTAGGATAGGATTTAATTCTTATATAGAATAAATGGTTTTCTCTGGGTTAGTTTCCTAGCTACATTTTCATCATCTCACTTTCTATTCATGATAGAAAAGGAGGAGCCACTCGACTCAATGTATGAGGGTGGCTACAGAATGAAATGAAAAAACCTTCCACTTGAGTGGTCTATACTATACTCTATTTGACTATAATATACTCTATTTTATTTTACCAATAATTCAGATAACATGATGGATGAATGGATTGATTATTTTAACATAAATGACATAGACAACAACTTATAAGTGAAAGAACATGGTGAAATTATCCCAAGTTAGTGTGTAGATAGAGGAATTTTTTCACAAGGCCCAACACAGACAATAACAATCGAACAAGATGAAAATCATGAGTACATGGAATAAAATTATTCAAAAACCCATATGATGGCCCTGTATAATAGATTCTAGGTCCTCATCTTTTTTTAGTTCCCTTTTTGGAGGTTCACAAAAAGGGAACTGAAAAAAGACCATCTTTTCCCCTTTCAATGTTAGGGGTTGGAGTTCATGTTTTAGTTGCATTTAATACATAGGATATGAGAGGAGATATGTTTTATATCTTTCTATTGATGAGTGTTGAAAACTGGTGTCAGCATATCCTGAATGAAATCTATCACATGAGGTCAATTTTGGACAAAGATAATAGAATCTCTCAAGGATATGGTTGATCTGATTGGAGTTTATTCCCTTCTTGCTTCTATACTAGACCAGATAGAGCTGCCCTAGGATACCTAAATTAGGTATCCCAGTGAAGACCCAGAATAAGAAGAGTGTCACTCTATATAGAGTATGTTTCAATATACCAAGGTTTTATCCATTTTGTTCTATCACCAACCATGGAAGCCCTGGGTTCTAAATACCGCCTCTGGGGAACCACTTCCCAACCCCACACTTCATAAGGAAATTCCATTGTAGTTAAAGGTTAAAATATGGGTTTTCAGGGGGTATATCCTCCCAAGGGTCATGGTATTCCTAACCCAACGAGCCCAGGACATCCTTGGTCATTTCCTTGTATGATCAGGTTTTCCTATGATACCTGAATCAAGTATCCCAGTGCAGGGAGCACCTGGGGACCTGTAATACTTAAAGTATCCTAGAATAGGGTGGACCTAATCATCATCATTTATTTATTTAATAAAAGTAAAATAACACCAAAAAAATGAAAGAGCAACATGTAGAAAATAAGAATAGTCCCAATTAGGGTTTCCTAAAATGATGAAGCATGAGAGCGTCGCCTCTCATCAGATTCACCCCCTCAGGAGGAAGGTCATGCTCTTTGTGATAGAGTGTAATGTCAACTGTTATATTAGATGTGGAAGAAATATAATTTTCTATCTTATTGACTTATAATGAGGCATGTAAAATATTTTCTTGGTTGCACATGAGGGTCCTGCATCTATAGACTATATAGGCCACTGGCCATGGGGTATCATGGGTGTTCTTAAGGGAATTATAAAGGATTAAAGAGTCAGTTTCAACCGCCATCAAACTAACCTCCCTCTGCCTACAAATTAGAAGACCCAAGAGTATATATAGTGCCTCGGCTTTGAGGTAGTATCTTTCCCCAAAGCCTTTTGAGAAGGCTAGGATGAGGTTTCTGAAGGGGTCACACACCACAGCTCCACCACACATGAAGCCCGTAGAAAAAGAACTATCTTTGTTGAGTTTGAAGCTAGAGTATTGTGGTTTCCAGCATACCCAGTTTCCTTACGAAGTACCACCAATGGAGTGGGGAGGAGACATACCAGCAAGAAGCGGTCTCAAGGTGGGGGAATCCTTTAAGTTCCTCACAGATCGGGTTAGATCTAGAAGTAGGTTTTTTACTCTAATAACCAACATCCTCCCCACACATACACCTCCCTCAAACCGAACATTTTCTCTCACATGCCATAGAAACCAACAAGTTGCAAGAAAAACTATAACCCTAGCCTTCCTCTCAGGTCCCACTTGATCTGCTCCCTTGAACCACCAGTGAAGAAAGGACCTGTCCAGATTGTCCCACATGTGAATTATAGTAAATTCTCCAAAAGCATTTAAAACAATGTGATCCCATTCCCCCTCGAAGAATAAGTGATATGAGCTTTCCTCCTGCCAGTCCTCACAACATGAGCAATAATATTCCAGATTGATGCCTAGAAATTTTATATTCTCATCAATGGATATACCCTGATTTCTTATCCTCCATACGAGAAAATTTAGCTTTGTAGGCACATATTTTCACCATAGGATGTCACCCCATGGATCCAACCGATGCAAGGAAGTAAGTAGTTTGTGGTAATATTTCATAGAGAATTCTCCTGAGGAAGATTCAGTAAAGAAAAACATCGGTCTCGGTCATCATTAATATCAATAAGATTATAAAGAGCCCATTGATCGATGTCTAGAACTACATTAATAAAAGCTGGATGATGGCTGGCCTACCTGAAGGTAAGTCCTTTGTTTGATATCAAGGAAACCCCAAGACAACTCCCACCTAGTTGTGAAACTAGAAAGATATCTCACACCTACCAACAATCCAATGAGTGTATCCCCTAAGATTTAGGGAAGACCTAATCACTCTTAGTATTTTAACACCACATTTCCCCTTGGAATAGAGTATATAGTCATAAATATGGCCTATACATGAGTTTTTTACTTTCCCATGGGAAAATGGAATATATAATGTAATGGTTAAGGGCTAGGAAGTAGTGGTTCAAGGTGTGGTAAAGTGGTTGAAATGTTAGTGATGGGGGGGTAGCATGGTCGCTTCCACTTCCTGAAGGACCAAACATTGGTGATTTTTTAATAGTCTTAATAGTTATCATCTAATCTAGTAGTACTAAAAAACCCAATCACATTCCATCATCAACTCAATCCCCCTTACAACTCAAGAGAATCTTCTAATGGCGATCTTTGGGTTGTAGTGTCAATGTTCATGGAATTAGCCAACCCAAAAGGGAAGAGTTGGGGTGTAGGGGGAGAGGTCCCTGAGGATAAATACCCAAAAAGGAGAAACTCCCAGCAACCCAATCAATTAATGAGATTGCTTTTGATGCCAAGATACATTGCACCCCAGGGTTCGAAATATCCAGTACCCAAGTCAATGTTCTGAGGTGATCTCAATGGTCATGTACAAGAGATATCGATTCGTCTATTCAGACCAAACGAATATAGGAGTGATGCATCCTCCAAGCCAAAATCCAAGGTGTCTATCATTATTTCTATGCCCACCAGTTGATGATAGTCATCCTACAACTCTATTTAATAGTGGAACTTTGTACATGACATATCCCCAAACCTTCCTCTTAATTATCAATTTCTCAAATCATAATAAGTAAGGCACATAGGGCTCAATGTAGGAATAATTGAAAATGGTGTCAAATAAACTCCCCTCACTCCACTAGCTATGTAACTCCTTTTCTAACTAAGAATGCAACAAATACTTAAATTGTTTTAATAGGATCTCTTCTCATTACCTCCTTATTTTTCTTAGATAGCCCATATTTCAAGTAGTAAGTATGAAAGTGCATATTCTCTTTCCCTCCCTTCTCTACTCTTATACCAGGTGTGTGATCGATTGGAAATATCCTTCCCCTTTTCTCCTAGAATTGGGTAAATCTCAAAGAAAATGAAAACGATTGATTTGATGCTCTCTGAGAGGAAATACTTGTGGATTATTATTTAGCACTACCTTGATTCTATAAAGTATCTAACTTTCTTTTCCTATGTTGGTCTTGTCATTGGGTCACTTGTAGACTAATTAGTCATAGTTTCCTTCTTCAGAGGGTTGGTTTTCCTTTTTATCAATCAACCAGATGGTCTTTTTCTTTGTTTACTCAGAGTTATTTCAATCTAGTATGGTTTTATTCTTTGTGTTAACTCATGAAGTACTTGTTAGATTCATGGATTCTTTGCATCTCTTAATCAAATTAAATGCTAAAAAAAATCTCTCACCAACAATGATAAGCGCAAGAGCCCAAGATGATTTGGCTAAACAAAGAACTTGGTGATTAATAGCTAGTTCAAAAAGAGTAATTTTATCTTATTGTATTTCTTATGCAACTCATATGAGTAAACCACTTATTTTCAACCTACCCTTATGTTTATGAGTGGATTTTCCTAAGTCAACTTTCAAAAAGTAGAAAACCCATCCTACCATTGTTTTCTATGAGTGGAGTTACCTACAGAAATTGGTAAGAAACTAGTCCTACCATTGTGTTTAAGAGTGGAGTTAACACTATTATTTTCAAAAAGTAAGAAACCATTCCTAAAAAATTGAACTCTTAAAGAGAAATGAGCAGTTTAAAGTTATATCTCTTGATCAAGTGTCTTGAATTCAATTATTTCACTGTTATATTAAATAAATACTCCAATTTATATGTTCTCATAGACGACAGGAGAATCTAAGTTCATTTTCCTTTCTTCTACCATTCCTAGGGTTGGAGATCCATTGCCTCAACATTATATATTTAGTTTCCTAGTATCCTCAGGTAATATATTTCATTTACCAAGGTTGAGGAAGTAAAAGAGTGATGGGACAAGTAAAGATCTCACTTTTAAAGATATGTTCCTTTATTCGTTGTTCAGTAACTTCGTTTCTTACACAATAAATCCATTTCTAGTACTTCATTATTAATAAGTCCAAGAGGCGTGCTTAGAATCTTCCCTAATATTATATATTTCTCCAATTTATTTCTCACCTGGTAGTAACTATATCAGTAAAAACATTACATTGGTATTTTATTTCCCTAGGATAATTCTAAGTGTATTACCTGGCATTAGTATAAGGATTTATCCCCCAAACCTGGTGTATTTGTAAAAGATAAGTAAGTCTTTTCTTCTTTAATTCCATTTTCAGTAGTTTATGGTACTAATGTTAAGTGTGAGGTGGGGGTAGCATATAAACAAAGAGTAATTACTATCAAAATTGTATATCTTCAAACATTAGAAACCCAACTTAATGTAAGTGAGGTACAAAAGGTAAAAAGAAAGATAGTTCAGTGATCCATTAGCAATTTTTCACAAAAAAAAAGGAATTATATCTAGTGAATATGAACCATTTCTTCAGCTCTTTTGAGAATATCACATACATCCCCATCCTGGTAACCCTATTGAAGGAACCCTAGGGAGACAGGGTTAGAATCCGACTAAATTTAGAATTAACCTTAGCAGTAGGAAATGGATATAAACAGTTAGTCTAGGTGAGGGAAAGTAGATAGAGCATCAATAGATCTAGTAGTAGTGGAAGAACTAGTTGTTTTGATAGCTTTTTTTGACTCTGAACTCCATTTATTCTTAGCCATGAACAATTGATTTTTTAAGCAGGACAGATTGAAGCGAGTGGGATTCTAGTTTCCATTTGGTGACTCAGAAGTAATGTAGGTTTAGTCTCTGGAGGAAGCATTAAAGTACATAGAAAATATTGGCATATCAGTTTCCAGCTTCCCATATTCTTCCTAGAGACGGATTCAGTTTGCTCCCCTCTAGTTTTGTTTGATCCTTTTCTTCACCTTATTTCTTTCATAGAAATATTATTGGCCCCAACTTCAAATGAACGGGAATGTTTGGAGAGTATCCCATGATTGAAATGAAAATAATATCAAAAAGTTCATCATTAGTGAAAATAATGAAATAGATTTTTCTATAGAACACACACATAGTAAAATAATAGAATAGGAATCCCATTAGAAAACATTTGAACTATGAATTTGAAACCCCCCAGATCTTTTATTAATTTTAATATAGGATTAAAATAGGGACTATATGACCCTTGGGAACTCAAATATCATAGAGTCGGATATAGTTTTATAATTTGATATTTTGAATTTTAGAGTTTCATGAGGTTGGTTAAATAAATTTCCCATCCACTTATTATATCATCATCTGATATATTTGATGAAATATACTTTTTCATATCCACAATAATGATTTATTGATTTATTAAAGTATTGTGATAACTCAAATCAAGGTATTGATCCTTTCAAAATTCTGAAATATTGTTAAAACCCTTGGTCTAATCTTGGGGATTCTCTATTTGATATGTTGAAGAACTAGGATGATCTTGGTTTTCATTTTCATTTGGATCACAAATTGACACTAAAAAAGAATCACCCAAAGGTCCCAGTGGTACACTGGAATGATACAAACCTCCCAATGTGGAAGGATAGAATTGCGCCACCACTTGTTGCAATTCATCTATAAAAATATTCCCCAATCTATACTATAGAACAAAAAATATTTGGAAGAATAATAAAAACAAGTAGAAATGAAATACTATTTAAAATAAAATAAAATAAAAGAAAAGTATAAATTTGAATGAAGAATTATTTTATTTCCTTATTTTTAGATGACTCTTATTCCTCTTAAATTGATAAAAAAGCATCCAGCATCACCACAACCCACTTTCTTTGAATGATCCTTGCTCATCGAGAGGCATATCAAAAAAAATAGAAATAAATATGAACTTAAGAACTTTCCATAAGAAAGATAAAGTGAGTTCGTCATTCCTATAGGACTAGTGAAAAAAATTTGTTTAATTTTGGTTTTTTAAGAACCGAAAGAATGGGATAAATATGTATAAAGAAATTTAGAATGAGTGCAATGAAAAACTTAGGGAGTAGAAACCCCTCTCTCACTAGGATGTAGCCTTTTCAGAAAAACAGTCACCCAAGTCATGGTTAGAATAAAAATAGTTCACTGTGTGTATATATCTATGTACTTTTCCTAGAGATGCTGGTTTGAATCCTGCTTATGACATGCATTCATTTCCTTAAGAATTTACCTATTTTGGTTTGTGCTACCATCTGTTGGTGCTTGAAAATACACCTAGAATCATGCACATGGTAAGGCCATAAAAATGAGTAAGAAATTAGGACGGTCTACATCTCTCTATCTTCCCATTCTATTTAAGAAGTCCTAGGTACCCAGCCTGCTAAGGAAGGCCAGTAGATTAGCCCTTTCATTTTCTTATACATGCGATTCATGGCCATTATTGGAACTTATCCTTCCAAAGATACAAAAATCTACTCTGTAAACTCAACCTTCGTTTGGTATCGCAACCTTCAAATTTAATAGGTGAAGCTTTCATTACTTAGTCTCGATCATAGACCTTTTTCAACATTAGGTGGTCTATAAGACCTTGCAATAAACTAGTATAGATCTCTTTGGGCCTTCCACTTTCTCAATCAAAAATTCCAACTATGAATATTCTTGTTTATAAATGTAATTTTAGGATTGATTTATGTTGATCAGATTGAGGGTGCAAACAATAATTCAATTCATTCTATTTGGCTGAAGTCAATCTTCATCATGATAGATGACTAAGTTTAAACTTTCTGCTCAAGTATGATGAATTCTATTCATGAGATGGTAATGTCATGATCAATAAACTGGGATCGGATCGCCACACTTGGTGAAAAATAAAAGTGTCTCTTTCCTGACTGGCTGAACAAAAACTGAATCTCAATGAAGATGGGGATAGAAAAGTGTGACTATGAACTTATATATCCTTTTAGAATACTTGTAATCAACGCTACTCTACTTTCTTTCACTTATTCTAATTCAATTCCACAATATAACCTTTGTGTTCAAAAAATATATTATTCTCAAACAACTAATTCTACCACATATTATCTTTTCTACCTATACCGCTTCAATGAATGCTACTCCTTATACTTAAATTATTCATCATGCCACTACAACAATGTTTCAACATTTCTTTTAGGGTTATGACTATAAATTATGGTCTTTTGATCTACCACTCTCTCTAATGGTGTCAGAATCATCAATATCTGTTGTGAAAGGTATAAAAAAAGTGTATGGTATGACTACCTGGAAAATTAACAAACTAAAGTTTATGGTCAGCCTAACATATATAGTCATTCTTACTAATAGTGGTCTTATGTTAGGTATTACCTTTTATGGGTTTGAATCATCTCTATCTTCATATTCTCCTTCGATTCCAACTCAAAAACAAAACTCCTGAAACTGCCTTTCTAGATTAACCCTAGGAAAATAATAACAGAACATTCCTCAATCAATATCATTCTTCCATTACTTCTTATTTCATAAGGGATTCTTCCATAGAATAAACTATATATAACTTTTTACATGACATTTAATCTTTCCTCCCTCACATCTGTACCTATAAAATCCAATAATGCTTCTTCTATGTCATCTCTCATATTTATCCTTTTATTCATTGCTTTCCTTCTGAAACATCAATTATGGTATGAAAGAGATCTATATAAACCTCAAGTTGAATTATCTTCTATTAGGTGTAGGTCTTGAGTTCCCCATGGAACGACATGAGTTCCTTCTCTTCTCGAGTTGGTCTTTCAACTACGCACATAGTCTTGAACAAAAAATGGAAATTCGGGTCAACATACCAAGAAAAAAAGTAAGTAGGAGAAGAGAAAGAAAAGTAGATCTCAAAATGAAACTTCTTATCAGCTGATGCTTGTGTCATAGTCACCTCACACGTCACATATTAAAGGAGATTTTCTTTCACTCTAGTAGTAATGGGTATATTTCCTTCATCCGGTATGGGACTTGGTCAACCCAAAAAGTTCCTTACAAATTGAACCTTAAAAACTCTAAACCTAGGGATACATTGAAAAAAATAAGAAATGTTTCCCTTATAAATACTAGGATTTTAGGGGGGGGATTTGGTAGAGATCATATCAAGAAATTGGGAAAGTTCAAATAAATAAAAACGTACTTCACCTCCTCTCATTGACCCAAATAAACTAAAAAAAGGATAAAAGACTTTAAATAAAATCATCATAAACAATCAACCATTAGGAATTTTTTTCCTATATTTTAATTTGGTTATTAACCTTCTTAAGAAGTTACTTATTATTAGATAGAATAACTAACAGATTAATTGACTCTTTGTTTGTCCCTTCCTTGTAGATATTTAGTTTATGGAGACAACACCTTATCTATTATGTCTTTGTTCATTAGTGTTAGGGGATAGTGTCTCCCTCTACAAAGTGTTCTTTGAGAAGGTCTTTAAACAAATCTTCTTCTACAGTTCCAAAAGGTTTAATGAAGGTGGTTGGAAGATAAGAAAGACCAGATAATCCAACAACTAATTCAAGGTTCGATTTCATGCTTTAGGGAAATCGGTGTAATCCCTCCCAGCATGCATAGTGAGTTATTTTGGGGGTTAATCCCTTTACTGATTCTAGTTGTTTGTTAGGGATGTTTATTTTTTATTTATAGATGAGAAGCTAGTCTAGTAATGCAAAGAAGCCTAATTATAAGCTCTGACATTAGATCTACTATTGAATTGGATGCATGCCAACAAGGACTAAAATAGAAGAAAATACGGTCACCTTAATATTTCTTGATAGTAAATTCTACCACTAGTCCCTAGGCCGCATGATTTTTCTACCAAGAAAGGAAGGCTCTTTTATAAATTTTATAATCTATATAATAGAATTCAATATTCCCTAGGTACTCATTAAATTCCATGTAAGGCCGAAGGAATTCCATTTATGAGGATAAAGAAAATAATTAAGCTCCTCTGAAGGGATTTTTCTTTTCTAGATTATCCCTTCGCTTTTCGTAGCTAATCCCTGAAGTATGTAGTTTAACTAGTATAATCTAGTCATTCTTCTAACATAGGTATGCCTTATAGTCTAGCTAGTTTGGGAGGTCAAGATAGTAACCTGTGTTGGGAGTTATTTAACTTCCTTAGGGAAAGTGACGATAAGATGGTAAACATTTTTTGTCTTATAAACAATCACTTCTTTTCGATCTAAGAGTAGGATTTAATTTTAACTTATAATGAGAAATTCTTTCCTATTTCAGTCTATTTTCCACATCAACTTAGTCTAGTAAATAAGGGATATTTGAAGGCATCTACCTCTCTATCCTTTAGATAAAAACGATTATTGGAATCTGCACTAGTTTCCCTTATAAGGTTATCCATTCACACTACGTATTCTGATCCGGATTCATTTGAATTAGATGGAATCCTTTTCCTAAGAGATGATTCAATACTATGGCCCCATATCTCGAAATAAAATGTACCACATCTTATTTGATGGTGCTGTTACCGATTTGAATTCAAGAGTATTTATTTCAACTTCAAAAATAATGTCTATTGCTAAGACTACATATTCAATAGTCATTGCACCAAAAACAACTACTCTATTTCACTCATTTAAGGCCACTTTCAATCTTCCTTATAGGTTAAATGGTAGATATAGTCCGATAAAGCGCAGCATGTCCACTTTCGATTCAATGCCTTTCTTCACAGCCGAAAAACTCAACAATGGAATGCAGTTTTTCTGAGAGATAAATGTGTTAGATATGGAACCCACCTAATCAGGGTTTACATTCAGTTGGAAATTGAATTTTGTGGTCTCATATATAATGTAATGGTTTAATTTATGAGTGATACTTATTGCAATCAAGTTGTGTCAGTTCCCATTACATTAACCTAAGAAAAGAACACAAGGAAAAAGCACTATGAATTCCATTAGTTCATTCCAAATAAAAAAATTAATGAAAGGATTTTTGATCTACTTTATTTCATTGAGATTAATTTAGTCTTATGTCTATGATAGAATAAGTAAGTCATTTGGAAATTCATCACACAATGGTGTAAAAGGAAAGGAAAAGATTATTCTTCCTTAGGCTATTGTAAAAAATATATGGGTTGGTCCCGATCTACCATTAGAACTTCCATCATTATTACCTTGAGTCTGAATATTGAGAATGATTTCATTGAAGAAGACAAAGTCAATAGGTTTATTTCCTTCCCTAACATCAAAAATGGAAAGACAAAAAGTTATTGTTTGCTACACCCCTAATATAATAATACCTGATCCCAGATACTTTAACTATAGGATATAGGAAGGGTTGAGTGAGACTACAGGGAGATGAAACATGAATTATCTTGAAAATGGAGGGATTAATTGTACTCTCATCTAGCACTTGAGACTTGGTGGAAGGGTTACAACAATATATCAATGCTTTTTAACTTCCATAATGAAGTAAATTCCCTTAAAAACTCTTTATTTTTTACATTAGTTAGCTATAAGAATTGTGGAATTCTCATACATTACTTTAAGTGGGAGATCAATGGCATTGGTGAGAATTCTGATCTTAAGCCAATTAGTCTAGGTAGGTAGAAATCTAAAAGGGGTTTTGGTATGCTAAAGGCTTTTTTTTCTCCATTTCCAGACATACTAAATTTTTGAATCGCATTTTAAAAGTGTCTCCTTGTCAATACATGGCGTGAAAGTTCAGATGATGCTCTTCTCTACATTCACCCTTATCACAAGATGTGTGTAGTTCAGAGCACATGGTTTTAAGAAATAAATCCCATGTCACATTCCCTACTCTCTATTTTAATTTATATGGATTGATATGTGATAGGTCTATTTTTCTCCATGGTTATAAAGAAAGTATGCCCCCATATATTTGGAGTGAAATCCTGCCCACTAGGAATGATTCGTTATCATAAATAGGGGAAACTTTCAATATATAGCTCACTCCATTCCTCAGGTATCCAAACAGTCGATCTTCATCTCCCTAGTAGAATACATATATGATTCATCAATATCAGAATCTCTTTAATCTTGTGACTATTAGTAGCATTTAACGGTAAGTGACAGGGGAGGTGAGGCTATAAGAAATGATAAATACATCTCATATGCGGGATAGGTTTTTGATGCGAGGAATAAGGGCACTCTTGATGGATAGTATTCTATTTCTATTATTCCTATGCTTGTTTTACATGATGATAGAGACATCATGTCCTATAAGGGGGGATGTTGTGAAAGTACTCAAATGAGAGATTCTTTGAAAATGAAAAGAAATTGGAAAAAGAATCGATACCCATACATATCCACATTTTATTCTTTTGATTCATCTACCATCGATCATGGAATCCCTTCAAGGGAAGATAAGAAAAGTAGCGGCATAGGCATCAATCAATGGGACAACACAACTTTCCTTACTAGAATTGTTGAGAGTGGTGAGTTAGATCCAAAGGTGGAGTAAAGTCATAAAAATATGGCTTATTTGATAAAGAATGGAGGAAATTCTAATCTATATCACACAGGGGTAGTGTCATTTGTTTAAGAACTTCACCATCATAGTTGTATGGGATCCCATAATTTCATTCAATCCTTATTATTAGGTTAGGTGAAAACCCAATCAATAATATTATTAGGAGGAGAAAACATTCGGGAAATGAACTCAAAATACTTGAGACAACCAGATTGGTTGAATATTACAATCCATGCCCATACTCTTAATGGAATTAACATCTGATTCATTATTTTAATCGGCTAGAGGGAAGATAAAATAATAATCCCATCCTTGCTTGCATGTATTTTTACTATAATAAGGAATGCCTATATCATCCTAATTGAGTGAATTTCTATTGAGATCCTTTGTTCCCTCAGAGATTGAGATTCAAGTCAAGGAATTTAGGGCCTTTCTTGAGGATTCTTCCTAGGTTTTGATCTCATTTATCTTAATTTTAGTGGACTGGATGCAATAAAGAAAAATATGAAGAAAATAATATGAGATGAACAGATTTCCCGGAAGGCCAATAGAAGTAAGTAGTGAACCATGAAACAAAATCACCTGGGAGAGGGGTAGAGGCACATATGAATGACCAAGTGTGGAACTAGTCCTAGCATTGAGACTAAATCCTATGTTTGACCTCTGACATGTGACAAGGATGTGTGTTCACAGGGGATGGATGTGATTGATCCTTTTCTATTCCCTTTTTGGTTTGAAATTATTATTAACTCAGCTACCTTTTTCTATTGTCAAATTTTAACTTGTGGATGGGACTTTAACCTTCTCATATAGTCTCCCCCCTTTGATACGGAGGTGTGCAGACTCTTTACTATCTAATCACTACTTTCATTGGTAGTCAGTCAGCTACTCCTATCTATCAAAGGAATCCCAAAGCACGAATTTGGTTCATTGCAAGGAAATAGAAGCCAATGCACCCCTAAATGATCTATCTATTGAAACTTGACCATTCTAGTGGAATGAATATGGGATTTCGAATGAATCTTTCCCTTGTAATGTCCCCTGACTTGAACCTTTTAGGCCTACCAACTACTATGAAAAGTAGTAACTTTTCCCATTAGCAAAGGAAATTCCACCATTACTGAGATTTCTATTGACATCTTGACTAAAGTTCTTTCTCATTCAAGTATGCTTCTTTGCTAAATAGGACACTCTTAGACTAGAAGATGAAAGAGTAGGTGTTGGACAAAATCTGTTGAAGGGAAGGGTGACAGAGAAAAACGAGTAAAGAAAAAGGTGAAGGATTAACTTGAATCTATGGAAAGGCTGCTGAGGAATCTCCATACCAAGAAATGGGTCAAATATTGAAGAGGAATACATGGTTTTTTATGGTACAAAAGTCAAATTCTTATCAGATTTATATTCTCCCATAGGTCAATAGAATGGTGATTCTGGGGAATCAGAAACATCGGTTGTTGTAAGTAGTGAGAATGAATCCTTAAAGGTAGTGTTTGGAATCAACAACAAAAGATACATTCAGTAGAGAAAAATAAAGTGACTTAGACATCACTTATTTTCCTCTTGTGCATTTCCTTTTGGTTGGAACCTTCCTCTGAGCAGTTGGAATGACTCCTTTCTTTCAAATCACTCTTTTCTTTCCCCGGTTAGAAGAACTCTTCTTTTCTCATCCGAATGAATACTTTGATGTGAAATCCACCTTTTAAGTGAGACAACTCTCCACCACTAGTGAATAAGTTTCTCGATCATTAGTTCAGGATGAGATGTATCATAGATCACTGAGTGATCACATAGCTGATGTCAACAGATCTTTCCCTTTTCTTTGTGAACCCTTTTTTGACTCCCCCAGGTTGCGTTTCTTAATTGGTCAAGCAACGCCAACCTTCAGATCTCTGGTAGGAATAGGTTTTTAAACAATTCATTTAATGGAATACATTGTCCCTTTATTTATTTTCATCATTATGTTCCTTCACAAAATCTCTATCCCATTCCATGATTTTAGAGGAGTCTATACTTGGGGGATGGTAGTGGATTTCGGGCTTCAGGTTGATTATTCTGAGCTTCTTTAAGATGTCTAGTGACTTCTTTGTAGGATGGAATATTAATTACACCTAAAATTAGGATTAGGAAATAGAAAATGTTGTGAATATACATAGTTCATATATTAATGAGATTTTTTTTATAAAGATTGACCATGTTCTTCATGGTTATGTTGTTCCTTCTCACTTTAAGGGTCCTAAGGTGTTGATACTAGAACATACTTTAACTGAGTGGAATATTCATTTTTCTCCTGAAGGGGGATTGTTATCACATCTCTCTGGTACATTTCATGTCCATATTGATGATCAGGAACACAGGTTACAGATCCAATGGCCTCAGGATCATCATAATGAGGAAGTGACTCAGTCTTAAAGGAGGAGAGGTCATAAATGGTAAACATAAGAATGAACTCACTATCTGATCCCACAAAACCTAAATCTCCTACTATTGACTGGGTATCAATGTTTGTATCTGATACTTCTATGTCCTCGTGATCAAAACCTGATTGGGGCTTATGTAATGTTTCATGGTAAAATAAAGGTAGAAATTCATCACAAGTTTATCTATATTATATAGAGGAATATATCAAGGGAAATAAGATTTACCAGTAAGTGGTCAATTAAACATTTCTTACTCATCTCCCTACTCATTTTTTCATACTCTCTCACATGATATGGTCTCAGGCCCAACCAATGAGAAAAAAAATGGTCACTATTAGAGTAGAGTATCGAGCTTCATGATCTTCTATGATGAAAGGGACTCCTTTGTCCTTTGTCTTGGTAACTGTTGCTGCTTATTTTTTCTAGCATGAGATCATTCTTTTAAGTTCAGTTCATACTTGAAGCTGAAGGTGACAACTTTTTCAACCTCTATTCTCATAGTAATAATCTCAAAGAATCTTTGTCCTTGTGAAACTAGATCTCTTGGTTGTGGGTGGAGCAATAAACCAGTAGATCGATGGGCTCGATACTCTTCTAATAGTGATTATATGGGATTAATGAGATCGATCAGGCAAGTCGTGAGGGGAACTACTACTATGCGTCCATTATAGGGCTACTAGGTGTCCATTTCAAGGGAACCCATGAACCATACACAAAACTACATGACCCTTCTATATGGTGGAATATTGGGAAGATCTAATAGGGTTTTGGATGGTTTCAATTGAACTCAGTACCAAGATGATGGATGGTCCACTCCAACAAGCACAACATCTTGAGAGGTTCGTGTGTTTTAGGAATTGGTGATTCAGACAGCATGGTGCACTATCTATTTTGGATACTTTAGCACTAGTATTCTTGGTTTAATATTGGTATTAGAATGTGAATAACTTGATTTGGTAGGTTTAATAGCAACGGAAGTAAGAGGTTCATGGTATACTAGATAAATTCAGTGATCTCCCTAGTCATGACAGGGATACTTCATGTACCCCAGGCTAGGGACCTAGGTTTAACCATGCCAGGGTCTACTACCTATATTATACAGATCCCTCCAAGGTCTTCATTGGGATACTTGATTCAGGTATCCCAGGTATTCCTTAGTATGACATGTCATGGGACACCTGTATTAGGTCTCTCAGTGTAGGGAAATCGTGAGAGGACCAGGATAGTTTAGAATAGGTAAGGCCTAGGAATGATCACTTGGTTAGTATAGTTAGTGAACATAATGTGAAAAAGAGTACTTAGACCTAAAACCCCCTCTCATTCTCCCAAAGGAAATATCGGAGTGGCCAACTTAGGTATACACTAAAACCACATATTCCACCACCAACTCAACTCCAATATAGGTGAATGTTGTTGGAATTGGAACAATTATGTTGGATTGTTATTATGTTGGCCCCATAGCTAGGCTCTAAAAGGAAAAATCTAACATTCAACCACCGTTTTTATCGTACCATATTTTGATCAACTACTGCTTCTATCTTGAATTCCCAATAAATTCTGAATGGCTTTAATATAATTGAATTTCACTCCCAACACATGTTTTAGTCTCCCACCTTGCCTTAAAATGAGTTGATGTTCATTTGGCAATTCTCCTCCCACTACTAAGAAAAAAAGTTTTATCAGTGCTAAAAAATCATTTATCAGTGCTAAAAAAATACTGATAATCGAGGTGCTATTAAAGGGGGTTCCCTTTTATCAGCGCTAAAAAACACTGATAAATTCTCTTTTTATCAGTGATAAAAAAAAAGCACTGATAAAAGGGGTCTTTTACCAGTGCTAAAAAAGAGCTGATAAAAGGGTCTTTTATCAGCAAGTGCTGATAAAAGTAAAAAACAAATTAAAAACAAATTTAAAAAAATTCTGTAAATCAGAGGGCCCCTTTTAACAGCACTTGACCCCCTTTTAACAGTTCTAGGAAACATCCCCCCCCACCACCCCTTTAACAATGCTAGGTGCACCCCCCCCCCCCCCCACACACACACACACCCTTTAACATCTCTACCCCCCTACACCCACTCATGCACCCCTACCTCTGCTTGGATTTGAACCTGAGACATCTCCCTTGCACGCTTGCACCTTTACCACTTGCCCATCTTGTTTTTTCTCCATTTAATGATATATCTATTTATATATATATATATATATATATATATATAGTTGTATTTATTTGTATATAAATATAAATTAATATTAATATATATATATAGTTATATTAATATATATTTATATATTAATTAAAATATTAATATATATTTATATATTAATTAAAATATTAATATATATTTATATCAATTTATTTATATATATTTTTTTGTTATATTTTTTTATTCATACATTTATTCATATATTAATATATATTTATAAGATTAGTTTTAAATACATTTATAAAATATGTTTTTTGTGTGTTTATAAATAAATAAATACATACATACATATATACAACATACATACACATGTGTATATATTATATATGTGTGTATCTTTAATTATAATTATACATATTTATATATTTATATATATTTACATATATTATATATTCATATGTATATTCATATTTTAGAATATGTAGATAATATATATCAGTTTGTTAATACATACACACTAATACACACACACACACACACACATTATATATGTATATAAATATTCATATATTTGTATTTTAAATAAAATGGATATTAGTTTATATTTAGACACGGATTATATATTTAGAAATATATTTTATATGTAAATATGTTTAACTGTCTTTTTATAAAATTAATATTTTATGTGGGAATATATAAAAAAATATATCTATATTATTATATATTTGATTCTAAATAATAGTACATTATGAAAAACGATAAAATTTCAAATCCATAATATCAATATGAATATAATCCTCAGGAATAAATTCAGTACCCACTGAAAAAGGGCCAAAGGACCCCCCCCCCCCCCCTAAATGAGGTTGAAATTTCATCTAATGTTAAAAAAATTGGGTATCCTAACTAAAAAATCAGTTTTGGAGGCTTTGGGGCCCTGAAAAATGTGATAGAAGGTTCCCCTATATCACCGGTGCGTAGAGATCGTCATGGGATTCGATTTGATATGTGATAGAGGTCAAACAAACACTCGGATCAAAATTTATTGTCGTTTGAATTTTGAGTTATTTTTTCAAGTTATTTTAGATCTTTTCTTAATTTTTTAATTTTTTTGTGTCTTCAAATTGTTATTAAATGATTATTACTCGATAATACTTAGTAAATTATTAATTAATAGTTTTTTCTAAAAGAGTTTATAATCCATTTTCACTAAATATCTTATATATTAAGTGTAAATGTCTATTTATACTTATCTAAAACATATTTGAAAAATGTATATTATGTTTATATCAATATAAATATATTTATATTTAAATTTTTAAATATTTTATTTTTAATGATTTCTTTTTGAAATATACCATTTGTCAATGTTAATAAAAAATGCACTGATAAAGGGGGTACCTTTATCAGTTCTTTTTTTATCATTGATAAACGTACTCCTTTATTGGTGCTTTTTTTAGCACTGCTAAAGGGTGAAGCTATAAAAACCTGTTTTGTGGTAGTGTTCCCCGGAATGCGAGCAAACACTTCCCTTAGATTTCCCAAACTCAATAATACAATATTCCTATTTACTGGATTTGAGTTTTTCAGTGAAGCAGTAAGCACACATAGGTGCACTTTTTTCTGGGGTGCATGTTCTGATGCACTTGTCCTGGAATGGTTTGAATTTTCATTGTGTTAAGTTTGATACTGATTCTGAATCAATTGGTTTCATGTTGGCATTGGGAGATCCATTTGATTCTGTAACTATGGGTCTGATCCAAACTGATGACTTTCCCACTTCTTTCCAACCACTTTCTCCTTGAACTTCATAGATACTTTAATAGTATTTCACTAGTGCCTCAATATTCTACTCTAATAGTACCAGTGTACGCTAGAGGACCAAGAAACCCCCCTGAAAAACATGTGATATTTAATACCAGAGATAGCAATTCAATCATCAAGTATATGTTGACATCCATCACATATATGACCAAATAAAAAATTATCAGTATAATATAGGTTGTAGGTAGAGATTCGAAAACCATCATGCACACCCACACTATCCAACTATGACACAACTACGATTACAACCTCCATTCTAGAAAACAATTTCAACTCGCATGAACACCTTTTCACCTAGGAGGATACGAGGTGTCTATCCTCATCTAGTCTGAGATCATAAAACCCCCACATGTTATTCTGAACATCATATGATAATACTAACATATATTGGAAGAAATCCCCTGTATCAAGTTTCCCACGTGCAGGGTTTGATGGTGGCACCTATCGATCTCATCTGATGGGAAATTGGAAAAAATGGACCACAATGATGTAATGGTTGAGTTTGGAACCCTACACAAAATAGACTAGCCTATTTGAATGGTGAGGTTTTCCTGTGTTCTATAATACCAACACTACCACACATATATCATTTAACAACACGCAAACTGGATTTTAATAGTGCTAAAAAAGAACTATTAATTACAACGATGATAAAGGGGGGCCCCTTTATCCTCAACAAAAAAGCACTAATAAAGGACCCCCTTTATCAGTGCTCGAAATAAAATGAATAAAGGTCTTGTCGATTGTAATATGTTGTTAATATAACAGCACACCTAGAAAAAACCTACAAAAACCTATAATTTCAAACAATTCTATACACATTTAATGTGACACCAGGAATACAAAACTTTACACCATGGTATATACAAAAAACACTATTATATACATTTCAAATGATGTTTTATATAATTACATATAAAATTATCCAACAAACATTTTAAAAAATAATGTTTCACCTTTTGATGCTTGTGATCCTCTCTCAAAAATGTCTTCCCATGGTATCAATTATCAAAAAAATCACCTCAACCTGAGAAAAAGACACTGTCTATATAATAAAACAAATATTATGTTAGTACTACTATAAAGAAATAAATTAAACATTGATATGAAAGAATACATTTCTAAATTTTCAATATTTAATAAAAAATACACATTGGGATTTATACCAGTCACATCATGTATCCTATTGTGGTGGGTTGATTCCTACACATCATAAATTTGTTATGGATTGTTGTCCTAAAATATCAAAACAATTCAAATGTGTTTTCTCATTTTTAAGTATGTCACTTGTTCTTTTACTAAAATTAATGTCAATTTTAAATAATGACACATTTGGAGGTATATTGACCACACTGTGTGTCTTATTGAGGTGAGGATGATTCATACACTTCACAAATGACTTAAATATTGTTTTCTTATAGTATTAAAACAATCTAAAAATGTTTTCTCAATATTTAGCATGCTAGTTGTGTTTTTTACAAAAAATCCATTTCAAACTGAAAACACACATTATGAGTCATACCAGTCGCATCATACATTGGTTTGATGTGAGACTACTTCATACACGTCACAAATGACTTATGAATCTCTTTACTAAATTATCAAGACAATCAGAGTGTGTTTGCTTGATTTTTAGTGAGTGACACATTTCGAACTAAAATGTCAATTTTAAACTGATAACAGACACTTTTAGTCATATTAGTCACATCATGCGTCATATTGAGGATGGATTGATTCCTACATATCAAAAATGAGTCATGGCTAATTTTTCTAAATTATGAAAACAATCCAAATACATTTTTTTAGTTTTCAATATGTCACTTGTTGTTTTTTATTAAATTAATGTCAATTATAAATAAAAAGAAATACTTTTAGTGATATCGGCCACACCATACATCGTATTGAGGTGAAACTAATTCTTGCATGTCAAAAATGACTTATAAATAATTTTCATAAAATATCAAAACAATCTGAATGTGTTTACTCAGTTTTCAATATGCCACTTGTTGTTTTTACTTAAATTAATGTCAATTTAAAAACAAAAATAGATACTTTTGAGTTATACGGGCCACACCATGCATCTTATTGAGGTGTAGATGATTTCCAAATGTCAAAAATAACTTATATTTTTTCCCTAAAGTATCTAAACAATCTGAATGTGTTTTCTCAGTTTTCAGTATGTCAATTTGTTTTTTACTAAAATGTCATTTCAAACTAGAAACACACATTATGAGTCTTATTGGTTGCATCATTTATCGTTCTAACGAAAAACTACTTCATACACATCACAATTGACTTATGAATCTTTTTCTTAAATTATCAAGATCAGCAGAGAAAATTTTATTGGTTTTTAGTGAGTGACACGTTTTGAACTAAAATGTCAATTTTAAACTAATAACAAACACTTTTATTCATACCAGTTACACCATTCATCGGATTGAGGTTTGGTTGATTCCTACAGGTCAAAAATGAATCATGGATCATTTTTCTAAAGTATTAAAACAATCCAAATGTGTTTTCTTGGTTTTCAGTATGTCACTTGTTTTTTTATTTAAATTAATGTCAATTTTAAATAAAAATAAACTCTTGGAGTCATACCGGTCACATTGTGAATCGTATTGAGTATCAGTTAACTCCTACATGTCAAAAAATTACCCATGTATCATTATCCTAAAATATCAAAACAATTAGAATTCTTTTGGTTGGTTTTTAGTACACCACTTGTTGTTTTTACTTAAATTAATGTCAATTTTAAATAAAAAGAGATACATTGAGTTATACCGGCCAAACCATGAATCTTATTGAGGTGTGTGTGATTTCTACATGTCAAAAAAGACTTATACATCATTTTCCTAGATTATCAAAATAATTTGAATATGTTTTCTCAATTTTCAATATGTCAGTTGTGTATTTTTACTAAAATGTCATTTCAAGCAGGAAACACGTATTGTGAGTCATACTGATCACATCGTGATTGGTTTGACATGATAATGATTCATACACGTCAAAAATGACTTATAAATCATTTTCCTAAATTATCAATATAATCTTAGAGTGTTTTATTACTTTTTAGGAAGTGACGCGTTTTGAACTAAAATGACAATTTTAAACTGATAACGGAAACATTTAGTCATACCGGTTAAATTGTGCATCAGATTGAGGTGTGGTCAATTTATACATGTCAAAAATGACACATAAATCATTTTTCTAATGTATCAAAACAATTTCAATCTTTTTTCTTGGTTTTAAGTATGCCACTTGTTCTTTTACTTAAATTAATGCTAATTTTAAGTAAAAAGACACATTTGGAGTCATACCAGTCACATCGTGTGTCGTATTGAGGTGTGATTGAATCTTACACATCAAAAATGACTCATGGATCATTTTTCTAAAATATAAAAACAATCTAAGTGTGTTTTATCAATTTTCAGTATGTCACTTGTTCTTTTTTACTTAAATTAATGTCAATTTTAAATAAAAAGATACACTTTGAATCATACCGGTCACACCATGTATTCTATTGAGTTAGAGTTGACTCCTACATGTCACAACTGACTCATGAATAATTTTCCTAAAATATCAAAATGATCTAAATATTTTTTCTTAGTTTTTAGTATGTCACTTGTTGTTTTTACTTAAATTAATGTCAATTTTAAATAAAAAAGAGATACATTGAGTTATACCAGCCACACCATGCTTCATATTGAGGTGTGGTTGATTCCTACATGTCAAGAATGACTTATTGACCATTTTTATAAATTATGAAAACAATACGATTGTGTTTTCTCGATTTTCAGTATGTCAGTTGTATTTTTTTACTAAAATTCCATTTCAAACTGGAAACACGCATTTTTGAGTCATAGAAATCACATCATGCATCATTTTAACGTGAGACTACTTCATACATGTCACAAATGAAATATTATAATCTATAATAAATTATGAATACAATCATAGATTGTTTTCTTGGTTTTCAGTGAGTGGCACATTTTGAACTAAAATGTAAATTTTAAACTGATAACAGACACTTTTAGTCATATCGGTCACACCATACATTGGATTGAGGTGTGGTTGATTTCTATAAATCACAAATTACTCGTGAATCATGTTACTAAAGTATCAAAATAATATGATTGCATTTTATCATTTTTCAGTATGTCATTTTTTTCTTTTTGCTGAATTTAATGTCATTAATATTAAAATACACACTTAAAGTCATATTGGCTACACCATGCATTGGATTGAGGTGTGGTTGAGTTCTACACATAAAAAATGACTTATGGATCATTTTCCTAAAGTATCAAAATAATATGAATTTATTATCTCCATTTTTAGTATATCACTTGTTCTTTTTACTAAAAGTAATGTCAATTTTAAATAAAATGAGACACTTTGAGTGATACCAGCCACACCGTGTGTCGTATTGAGGTGAGGTTGATTCTTACACATCAGAAATAACATATAGTTCATTATACTAAATTATCAAAATAATCTGACTATGTTTGTTTGGTTTTTAGTATGTAAATTTTTCTTTCTTACTAAAATATCATTTCAAACTGAAAACATGCATTTGAGTCATACCGATCGCATCGTGCTTCGGTTTGATATGAAAATGCTTTATACATGTCACAAATTACTTATGAATCTCTATCCTAAATTATGAATATAATCAGAATGGTTTTTCTTGGTTTTCAGTTAGTGACATTTTTTGAACTAAAATATCAATCTTAAACTGATAACATACACTTTTAGTCATACTGGTCACACAGTGCATCAGATTGAAGTGTGGTTGATTCTTATGTCAAAAATGAATCATGGATCATTTTCCTAAAGTATCAAAATAATATGAAGGATTTTTATTTGTTTTCAATATTTCACTTGTTCTTTTTTCTAAATTTAATGTCAATTTAATATAAAAATACACACTTAAAGTCATATTGGTCACACCGTGCATCAGATCAAGGTGTAGTTGACCCATACAAATCAAAAATGACTTATGGATCATTTTTCTAAAGTATTAAAACAATCCAAATTAATTTTCTTGGTTTTTAGTATGTCACTTGTTCTTTTTACTAAAATTAATGTCAATTTTAAATAAAAAGATACACTTTGAGTGATATCGGTCACTTGTTCTTTTTTCTTGGTTTTAAGTAGGTCGGTTGCTCAGATACCAACTATATTGACCCAGACATTTCATACATAGATATCACATCTTATTTGATTAATATTCCTTACATAACTTAATGATCCATGCCAGAATAGTTTAGGTCTGGTGCTTTTGGAAACATGGAAGCATAAAGAACTAGTTCATAAGAGTCTCTCATTAATTTATTCTTTACTAGAAAAATTCTTAGACATATCATTTATAAAACCATTATTAATAACTTAAGGATATGAAACATAATAAATGGTGATCATATATGCTCAATAAGTGTGAACAATGGAGATATCAATGATCATATAAGGATAACATGAGCATAAATATGTTAGCTGGTGATATTAACATTAGAAATTCATACCCTTCATATCATATATCATAATCATGTGTCAAGGATCAAAGCATGGATGTTTAGAAGACATGAATCTTAAAGGATCAAAGAATATTAAAAACTAAAAACATACACTTTGAGTCATAACGAGCACACTGTGTATCAGACTGAGGTGTGGTTGATTGATATGTGACTGATTGATCTCTAGATGATTACTACACTGTTCAGGAAAATGTTCATGAAATGTCTTTTGGTAATTCATACTTTTCATTCAACTACTGAGAAATCCCTTGGTAGATGCATCCTTATGATTCACTTCGCATTTCATGCAACATGTTGTTTCCTATTCCACTTGAAAGGAACATGTTTTCTCTTTTCTGGATTGTTGCAAATAGTTGAAAGGAGTAAATGATTTCCCAAAATATCAGAATAAAAAACTAAATAAGTATTAGATAAAAATGATGAGGAAATTAACTTACAAATAGTAGATAAAATTATGAAAAAATTAATTAATTACATAAAAAGTTACATTTTGAGTCATACCGGCCACATCATGTGTTACCATGTTTTCCATTTTCTTTATTTATCGAAATAGAAACACTTAATTGTAGAAATATATCACTTTACGTCAAGGTCTCTCCATTTCTATTGAAGGAAAGTGATAAATGCTGACAATGCAGGGGTGACAAGGTTTTGAGGGAGAATAAGTTTGTGGAAGACATTGTTTGCATGAGTAGTCAAACATTTAATTTATATAATGTTAATGAAGTATAGAAAAAATATTATTATGAGTAAGAACATAGTATATTAAAAAAATACCTTATCATTGAATTCTGAGTTTCAGCCTTAAAGACAAATCTCTCGCGAGAATGATCAGTTTCGAACAAACTACCCCGACTCAAACAAAGGAATCCACCTATATGAGAAAATAATTCTTAAGTGAGTAATACTAAAAAGAATTAAATTAAACATAAATATGAAAAAATCCCATTCTTCTGTTGAAATCACATATTCATTATATTTGTGTGCATTCTTTCATTATGTATGCTTCCCATTCATTTCTGATCATATCTATATCGTCTTGTGAATATGAGTCTTTTCGACAGTCATAATAGTACTGAAAAAATATAAATACACAAAGGATTAATAAATATTTTAAATGAAATAGTAATTATCTTAAAAAATACTTCTTCAAGGATTCTATTTTGTTCATGTAATATGATCTCTCTCGTAAATTTACAAATATAATAACCACAATCCTTTCCACTAGTTTGTTTCGGGCACTGCAAAAATATTAAGGAGAATAAATAATTTTTTTGATATGTGTTTGGATAGTGAAATATTATTATATATACCATGATACTTGTCTAGTTGTAGAACTTTTATTCTTTCTTATCCTTATCCTCTAGCCTCATTCCTTGTTTTTCATGATATTGATGCACCACCCTATCATAACAGAATCCTCGTTAAAATATAATATAAATTATATAACTTGATGTTTAGTTATAAAATTTTGTATCCAGTGTATTAAAAATTTACAAATACCATCATGTGTGGATAGTTTGTTGAATATCCTTGCATTTAATCCAAGAAATAAATCTTTTGAGTATCCAAATTTGTCACAAGAAGCATCTAATGTTGCCTAAAAACACAAAAATGAATAAGTAATAGATGAAATAAAAATATATTTGATATGATTAAATTGTATAGTTTTACCCCTACATCATTGGTATTAAATATATTATGTCATCCAAAATTTTTCTTTCAAATTATTTGATCAGACACGTCACTATTTCATTCTTTTTTTTGGTATCATTTTTTGTTGTTATGTAGAGGAGATGTGAGGACTAACGAGTCCGAATTTTATTTAATGGGAAAATCCCTTAATTTTTTTTCATATATACACTTGCCAAAAATATGAAATGTATTTAGTCATAATTAATACAGTATATTAGCTTTTGGAAATTCAAATCATTAAAACATACCTCATGTATACATTTACAACCGAGCTGCCTAGCCAATCATAGTCGAGGATTTCACTTGTACTGTCAATACCAATGAATTCCTAATCTTTCTCTCCATACATATTTTCCTCAAAATTAACTATTTGATTATGACCATATTTTAATTTTGTATCCACATGAACCTTCAATGATAGTAAATGAAAACATAGAATGGGTTGGGTAATGTTGCTTTCGGTATATCTTTTGGATCAGTTGGTTGCTCCTTTAGATGGTTTTGAGTCGGTCTTTTGTTTCTCCCCCTTATATTTGTCCATCTGTAATAAAATTCATCAGTTAAGACCTATTTTCATTAATTGTTAATGGTTTATCTTGAAAAATAAATTGGAAATTAATACATCCTTATTGATATTTTTTTATAAGATGTGATGGCCATGCGATGAATGTTCAAATTGCTTTTTTGACCATATGAATATCTTCCTCATGAATTGTAATAAGTAGCTTGGAACTCATGTCATGGGCTATGCTAATTGATAATCAAACATGACCTATTGGAAGTGTTCTATTGTGTAGCATGTCGTTTTGTATATTGAACACCATATCCCTCACTACAAGGCAATGTGTGGGTGTTGATAGATATAAATCACAATCGTTATCACCTGGTAGAATATCAATACAAGAAAGGTAATAGTGTCTGTCTGATTCAAATTTTATAGAAACATTTGTTATAGCATTTATTACCTTGGCGAATACATCTCTTTAAGGGGAATGGATTGCCTCGTAGTTGGTGGGGGTGGGGTAGGATCTCCATGCGGTGGTTGTTCTTGAGTTGGTTCTTCTCTTTGCCTCCCCCCATAAAAGTTGTCATCATCTATCTCTACCATTGAAATTCTTCTTCAAGGGTAGTTATTCTTTTCCTAATCTATTTTATTAATTCAATTTGATACTCTTGTTTTTTTCTCAAAATATGTTTGGAGTGTCGCCCCAAAACCCCCACCTCTGGTGTGGTCATATTGTTCTGGCCGCAGGCCACCGATAATATGTGTTCATCTGGTATAAGTGTTTCTAATTCTTATTACTGTGTCGGATAGATAATATAGGAAAATAAGTTATCATTGTTATGTAATAGATATATCAATCAAAAAAATTATTATGTAATAATTACATATGTTTCCCACACTTTTTGTGTGTTTTCATCCATTAGTATCTCGTCATTATTTACACGCGCCTCCTTCCATGACACATGGTGTGGGATGGAAGTGTCTTTGGTTTTGGAGTCATCAACATTCATATAAATAGAAGAACATAATTATGGTGTTGTTTCATGCCACATAAAAGTATTACTGTAGATTTAAAATATGTACCATTTTTTTTTCAAGTGTACCCTATCCTTGCTTTATTGTAGGGGTACCCTAGTTTTGATGCTCGTTCCTTATTTTCATCACTCAGTTGTTTTATAAATAAAAAACTATCAATCAAAGTGATGAATACATGTATCATCAAACAACATATTAATATCCACAATATATCTAAAAAGACACATCAGCATGATGACTAGTAAATGCATCCCACGCTTCTTGGGTTATTAGGTGTGCATAGATAAGTGGTGGGTACGAGTTTATTTTCTTTTCAACATCTTTTAGATGGTGTCTTGTTAGAATTGTGTGAAATCCTCTATGAATCCTTCCAACAAGAATTAATACATATTTCTTGTGGGTATAATCAACTATAAATGAACTCTATAATGTATGATGAAGAGTAAGTCAATGTTTCATTATTTTATTTTTTAGTAAAATAAATAAATGATATCATAATGTTACCATAATATCTTCCCACATCGGTGTATTAAGCTCGAGCATAACATAGTTCCACGAATCTACATCAATCAGCACATGTTGCTGAGTGATGATTCTAATGTGACTACTGAACATGGTCTTATTGGGATTTACATGTTGGCCCCACACATTCCATCTAACCCTGTATTTGATTCCTTTGAATTTTTCCATGAGGGTTTTTTCTAACACCATCAAACTACGGAGCTCCTATTTTTTCTACATCATTGGTCCTTCATCGCCTACCATTTCCCTAGAATCGACATCATCAATATGTTCCTCTGGAGTGGTAGCATCGACATGTTCATAGGGTCATTGCACCTCTGCACTACGAGTAGTAGCATGTTGAGAGACCTGCTGGGCCTTAGGATTGGGAGCACCAGCACATGCAGAAGGTCATTGTTCCTTTACACTGCGAGTGGCAGTAGGTTGAGAGACTTGTTGTTCCTCGAGATTAAGAGCACCAGTATGTGCGGAATTCATTATCTACATAAGTGGTTTAACATTTAATTTAGAGTACATAAATACAGTAGCAAACAGATAATAACATGTGGTAACATGATGTATGGTACAAATAAAATATAACATGATTATTAAACTCTCTTTTTTTAAAGTCTGAAGGGATTTGACCCCTATATCGACTATCCAAATCCCTTCATTGTGGTATACTATGACATAAAAAACACCATCTACATTAGGACCACAATGAAATGATTGTGACGCCCCAATGAAAGGTTCATCCTCAATTGAATTTTCATCTGACCCTTCAGTGGTTTTAGTCGATAACAAAACAATTGACCACTTTTGCTTTGCAGGATCTGGAACATAAAATAATATTACTCTCTGTGATTCCATTATAAATGGTTCATCTATTTACCCTTTCTTACTGAAATCAACTTTCACAAATCTCAATTCATCTATTTTAACAGCACTCATGTTATCAACCCACTTGTATTGAAAAAATCGATACTTGGAATGTTGTATAATTCAAAATCCCATATTTTTTTATGATGCCAAAGTATGACATATTCGCATAAATTAGATTTATATACTTAGTACCATAAACATACATCGCTTCAGCCACAAGTATAACTCCACTATTTTGCATGGTATTTTCTTTATCATGCTCATTTGTATAGAATGTATAACCATTAATTACATAAACATTGTAAGATAATACATATACACTTGTTCCTCTAACTAGCCATTGAAGTCATTCTGAAATTGAATCTGTATTTTTATCTGAATCCTTTAAAATATGGTCCTGAAACCATCCTATAAATCGTTAATTATGTGTATTTGATATCCATATTTTATCCCTTGGTGGATTCAAATGCCTAAGAATTTCTTTGTAGGTTTCAACATTTGGGTAAATCTATAAACTATTATGAAAAATGTAAAAGGTGGGCCTGCTCCTGGTCTGTAATATTGACTGTGACAACAACTACTCCAGAAATTCCTTCACCCAAAAGATGCTCTGTCTGATGAGATTTTGGTAGACTAATGATTTCCACACCGGATAGGTATTCAGTACAAAATTCAATGGCTTACTCAACAATATATCACTCTGTAATACAACCCACTAGCTGACTTCAATTTTTGGCATACCATTTCAAAATATTCATATACAATTCAATGGGGTACATCCATCTTTAGTGTATAGGACCACATAGTCGAATCTATCTAACCAAGTGAACCATCAAATGATCCGTCATATCAAAGAATGTTGGTGGGAATAACATTTCCAATTCAAATAATATGATAGCAATTTCTTTTTCCATAGTTGGCAATTTAGCTGGGTCTATAACTTTGTTGTATATAGCTTTGAAGAAGAAACAGATCTTGGTTAATGTATGACAGAAATTCTTGGGAAAAATGAAACATAAATCTATAGTCATTAGATATTGCATCAAGACATGATAGTCATGTGATTTCATACCCTTTTAACTTTAAATCTATCATTGACATGGTGTTCTTGATATTCTATGAATACCCCTCTTGAACCTTTTATGTTATTCAATAAGTTGTAAAACTAATATCTCTCCTACCGGCAAAGAGTGTAAGTAATTGGAGGATAAAAAGTTCATTTTTCACCCTTCACTCACGCCAACTCTTCTCGCATTCTCATGTCAACCATGTCCAACCTAGCCTTAATTTCATTCTTTGTTTTTTCTAGTGCATTTAGCAACATGTCGATGACAATATCACATACATTTTTTTTCAACATGCATAATATTAAAAAAATGACTGACATAAAAAAAATTCAAGTATGGTAATTCAATAAAATGATCTCTTTTTTCAACTGGTTTTCATATGGTTTTTCAAAAACAGTTTACCAAAGGTAGTGTCCACATCTTTTACTTTATTAAATAGTTGATCACCTTTTAGTAGAGATAGTGTTGTACATTCTTCTAAACTTACATTGAATGATGTTGTCCAAGATCGGTACTTATGTTGTTGGGGTAGAAATATGAGATTTCCTAGAAACATGGTTTTTGATGAATGTTTCAATCTAATTGACTGTTTACCTTGTTCACAAATGGGATACCTTTGAGTTCCTTTAATGATATATCCTGAAAATTTTCAATAAGTAGAAAAGTCATTTATCGTCTTATACAACATGGCTTCAATGTGAAATCTTCATTTCTATAAGCATCATAGAACATAACACTTGAATCCCACAATAATTTCAAATCTTCGATCAATGGAGCCAAATAAACATCAATATCATTACTTAGTTGTTTTGATATTGATATAAGCATAGATAACATGATTTATTTTCATTTCATGCATAACCACGGTGGAAAGTTATAATTTACCAACATAAATGACCATGTACTGTGAGTTATGCTTTGAAAACCAAAAGGATTCACTCCATCTATAGATAATACAAGATGAAGGTTTCTCAGCTTGTTTCAAAATTCATAATACTCATTATCAATTCTCTTCCACTGAGGAGAGTTTTCCAGGTGACGTAGTTTCTCATCTTTAATTCTGGTATTAGTGGGCCACATCAATTTCCGTGAAGTCTCCTCACTTCCACATAGGCACCTAAACCTTGGAATGATTGGAAAGTGCCATACAACTTTCATAGGACCAGATTCTACATTCTTGTATCAAAAATCTCCACACTTTGGGCATTTTGTAAGTGATTTGTGGTACTTACAAAACAATATGCAATCATTAGGGAATACGTGTATTCTTTCAGAGATCATACTCATTGAGTGTATAATTAATTTGGCATTGTATGCTCGGCTCTGGAGCTTGTTATCTTCTGGGAGCATGTCATTCATGAGAGCAAGTAGTTCCATAAAACTGGCATCACTCCATCCGTTGCCTAATTTCAAATTATACAGCTTTAGTATGGCTGAAAATGCTATATATTTAGTGAAACCAGCATACAATAACATCTTTGCACAACTATTTAACTTCTCAAACAATTTTGAGCAATCAAGAAGTTCATCTTCAACTGTCCTTATCATTTCCTTAATACAGTTTTCATCATCATTCACACTTGTAATCACATCCTTGGAATGGTCTTCTTCATTTTCCACACCTGTAATTATATCTGATGATCTATAAAACACAGTGCAATCCCAACCACTAACTATATTCTATTTTCCCCGTGTTTATTCTAACATTTATATCTTCAATATATTCTGTAATAGATCAACTGTTCTTCCAAATCCTCTAGACTAATTTTTCTTGAATAACAATAGTGTAAACACAAACAAAGGATTTGAGAAGGGTCATATGGATGATCTTGTGCAAACTTGATGAACTCTTTCTCTCCATATTCATACTCTTTTGTCAAATGATTGGTATCCATCCATTATTTATTCATATCCATCCTATTTGATTCGGTAATATTAATATTTAAAAAAATAAATACACAAAACATTGATATAAAAATTTACCAAGTCTAAAAAATGTTGTAGACTTTAAGTCTCTTTCAATATTTATCCCCAATATCCACTTTTTAGAACCAAGGACCTTCATCTGGGATCTTCTAGATAAATCAATCTCCATCTCTTCCGACCTTTCCTTTATTGGTCCAACTAAGTTAAATTCATCCACATAAGGAAGTAAAATGACAAAACTCCCATCATAATACACCTTTATATAGTAGAAATTATTTACATTACACTACATGAACATTAATTCTACCATGAAAGAATTGAAATTCCAATTACATTGTCTTGGTGCCTACTTAAGTCCACAAAATCTCCATTTTAGACTAGAACCAAACCTTCTATTCCATTTAGCATGAAACCTTCCAATTGATCTATGTAGATCTCTTCCTATGAATCTCCATGAAGGAATCTAATCGTGACAACCATTTTTTATATAAATAAACCTTCAATGGAAACCAAGCTGAGAACCATCTGAATTATTATATGCTTTACAGTAGGAAGGAAAATCTAAATGAAATCTAATATTTCTAATTATTGAAATAAATTTACAACTAGATACGCCTTTCACTATTTCCTATCATCCACTTTCTCCTTTAGATGATAAATCTAATTGTTCTATAGACCCCTCTTTCCTGGTTCCAATTCTATTATCTACAATGTATCAAAATCATAGAGGGAATTTAATTATTCTTTCATTTTGTACTCACACTACAATGAGGCCAATAGTCGGCCTATGTTGAATCCTAAAAAAATAGAAAATCCACCTAACTTACCCACACATTCCTCATTAGGGACACTCCTATAGACTATGAAACCCATACAACTAGGGGAAACTATCTAGTACATGATCTTACTAGTGTAGTATACATCTAGACCTATTTCTTAATTCATAGGGTTCCCATGCAACCAAACAAGTGGAAGTGAAAAACAAAAGGTCAATGATCACCACATGAAAAAATATAATATATGTAGTAAATCACATATCAACTCTAACACCCTCGCAAGAAAGTGACCTTTTTCATATCCATGAATAAGCATCAAGAATTTCATATTAATAATCAATTTCATCCCTCTGAGGAAAAAGGCCTAAATAGACATATCAAACAAGGGGCCCCCTAATTTAAACTACGCAAGTGATGTTGGATGCAAAGTAATTTTAGGAGTTATAGTGGGGTTAAACATTAATTCACCTTTTTCGAGTGTGAGGTCATGATGGATATCCTATGGGTTGAATAGAGTTAGTGACATGCCCTTTCCATGGTGTTATTGTCAATCTACTTTTCTTCCCTATATAATGTATTGTTTTTCCTAATTCAATAAAAATATAAACTTAAAAGATTATTTAAAAACTACATTTCAGATGTCACTTGAAAATTATTTATAAAATTACATTTGAAATCTCATTAAAAAAACCAACTGATTAGCCACTAAAAATACATATTTTAATTACATTTTAATAGTATTAAATGTTTATTTTTTATATTATGGGCCTAAGTTAGTGGATTTTAATTTTGAACATCCATTCTTATCATTTGTGCACTTCATGCCTAATGTACACCAATTTAGGCCCAATGATTCATCTGATTTTAAGGATTTTAATTATCTATATTTTAATTTGATATTTTGGGAACTGTATCTACACTTAAATATGAACATTTTTCATTCAAGGATCAATGGTGGATTCATAAAGGATGATGGAGATATTTGGAGATGAATGGAAGCAATTCTAGAGAAGGCAGATTGGACACCAACCCACTGATGAGAATGTGGGACCCAAATTACAAAACCAATGAAGCCAAAATTTCTTGGGATGCTATAAGAGATATAGAGGAACAAATAAGTCTTCAGGATTCAGTGCTAATTCGGCCTCCATTGTGGTTATTTAGGCAACCCAAGTTGAAGATAAAATTTTGGGCCAGATTCTGCAGCCCAGAAAACTGCCCACCATTTTACACATATCTCGTTAACCATAAACTCTTTTGGGCTGAAACTTTTCATAAGGTTAGTGGAAATCTGGATATTCATTTTTGTCTTCTATTTCCCACTCCAATTCGGCCATCTATAAGGTCTTATAGGCGCATCTGTTCGGTGGAATCAAGCTGGCTGTCACCTCGGGTCAAGGGTGGAAAAGTCTCCTCTCCCTTACTTTCCACCACCCTAGGCCTACCATACTCAAGTGGAATCTTTTGTACTGTTGGAGGCTCGACCCAAGGCTCCCAAAATTCCTATTTAAGGCAGTGGTGGTGGAGGATTTTATCATCTTTGAGCTTTGTTTTCATCTTAATGTTATGCTGCCAATTTGTCTTTGTAACGTTCTTCCTTCACATGTAATTTGTTTTAATTCATCCTAGTTTCTTAATAAAAGTTCTTATTCTACTATTATTCTATTTTTCTCCATATCACTTTGATACCGTTGCCTCAAGGTGTGAATTTATTCACACCAAACATTGTGAAATTATTCACACAACGGTGGAGTGATCATTTTCTTTTTGTTGTTTTCTTTACTTCTCCAATTCCTCCCTCATGAGTCTACTTCCTGCTTCCATTGAAACCATAGAATCAATGGAGGGCTAACCCACTTATGGTTTGAACCAAGGGAGTATCAAGGGGCTGGATTGGATGTTATTTATCACCCCATTAATGTGTAATCATTTCTTTTAATTGAGATTTTTATTTGATGATTTTTAAACTTCATCATCCTTGTTGAATTTAAGGCCACACACTTCAAGTGCTAATACGAACTTTTACCTTGAAGTGATCAAAACTTTGATCCTTCAAGTGTATAGGTGATTAGTATTAAAGTGTGTAGGAATTAAACCAGTAAGTGAGGATGTTTTTTGATCTTCTTAAATAAACCCGTCTCAAAAATAAGAAATTAAAATAGTTGAAAAAGAATTTCATC
The DNA here is from genome assembly GCA_963277665.1 of Viscum album. Lineage (NCBI taxonomy): Eukaryota > Viridiplantae > Streptophyta > Magnoliopsida > Santalales > Viscaceae > Viscum > Viscum album. The sequence continues at coordinate 1,058,417,614 of OY728159.1, forward strand.
CAATCCACCCTGAGTGATAACCTAGGATAAACTCATTATTTCAAATTGAATTTACTTAAATCTGTTAGTTATCCTTTAAAGCCATATAAAATCAACCCAAGTCGGCCACTTCATAGCCAAAAATAGTCCATAGAATGTACGTGTCTATAGGTTTCTTCTTAGGTCTCTGAGGATTCGACAACCCAAGCTAAACTACAAGGATCGTTCTACCTTCGTCTCTTGGGTAAATTTGAGTGTGAATCAAATTTTGGAGTCATTGCTGGGGACCCAAGTAAGTGATCTAAACACCCATTCTATTCTCCCCCATTTCTTCTTTTCTCATCCAAATTCTCTTATCTTGTCCCTTTATCGTTTTTTTTCTTTTGGCGCATGTCCGCCTACACCTGTGATCAATCAAACCGTCTAGTTAGGGTGGATAGTCCTAGGGTTGGAGAGTCAAGTACACCAAGGGAACTCTTTCCATTAGATCCTATTCTTCCTAATACTCCAGAGTCCAAAATTGATCCCATTTCAATGGAAGGTCTTCAAAGAAACCAACTCATAAACCCGAGTGGAAACCAAAATGGAAACCCAAATGAGGCAGCCCCAAACTTGGGGAATGTAGTTGATCAAACCGTGAATGACTACCTCACACCTTCATGGACCAATTCCCCCTCATGCATTATACACATCTCCCTAGAAGATTCCAACAACATCTTTAAACCTCATGTCCTAAACCATCTTCCCACATTCCATGGAATGGAGTCCGAGATGCCCTACCTTCACATTAAGGAGTTCAATGACATTGTAGAAACCATGTGTCCCCCACATCAACTAGAATCAGCTAAGATGAGGCTATTTCCTTTTTCTTTAAAGGATCGAGCTAAAAATTGGCTAAAAATTTTGAGACCACCATCCATCAACTCTTGGGACCAACTACAAAGAGAATTCTACAAAAAATATTTTCCCCACCACAAAACAATTGCACTTAAAAAGAGTATCCAAAACTTTTTTGAAAAGGAGGGAGAGTCATTCTATGAAACATGGGAGAGGTTTAAAGACACTCTAAACATGGTTCCACACCATGGTTTTTTTATTCTTGAATAAGTGAGAATTTTCTATGAATGGTTGGGTCCGGGGAACAAACAATTCATTGACATGATGTGTAATGGAACCTTTAAAAACAAAGCCTCAAATGATGCTTACGAGTATCTAGAAAGCCTTTTTGAACAAAAACAAACATGGGGAACTTCACCTTATTCTGAAAATCCACAAAGAACTACTAGAATTCATACACATAGAGAAGAGGAAAGCCTTAGGGCTAAACTCGCAGCACTCTCTAGGAAGGTTGAGGAGATAGACCTTAGGAAAGTCCCTGAAATCCAAACTGTTGACCATGTTTGCACAATTTGTGACAAACATGACCATAAGACAGACAATTGCCCCACTATTCCATACATCAAAGATGTTCTTTTAGGAGGACCATTAGCAGAAGTAAATTCTTTGAACTTGCAAAAGCCTCAATACCAAAACAACTTCAACCCAAGGTATAATGACCACCCAGGCTTCCGCTGGAAAGATAACCAAAAACCTAGCCTACCATAGGGACAAAATCCTTACCCCCATAAGAACTACCAAACCTATAACCAGTTCCAACCCCAACCTATCCAATACCAATATCCACTGGTCCATTTTCAACAAACCATCCCACCTCCAAAATATCCCCCCTGGGATAAACCAATCTTCTCAAGCACCAACAAAAACTATTCCACAAAGCCTACTAGAACAACTGTGAAAACAAATGGAAAGGATGAACTCGGAAGTCTCTTACCTAAAACAAGAACTTCAAACCATCAAAATTGGAAAGGCACCCATGCCTAATCAGGCGGTACCATCCTCAACTTCAAGGGGAGAGTCAAGTTGCACTCAAACAACTCATGAAAAACTAAAGGCTGTGACTATTTTAAGAAGTGGGAAATCAATTGAGAAACCTGAACAACTAATTTAGAACCCATCCGAAAATTAAAACTTGGATGAAAATTCAAATGAACCACAAGATCAAACTGAGGAAACTGATAACAATGTGAAAGAAACAACTCTTCAACAAAAAACCCTACAACCTGCACCATTTCCTCAACGCATGAGGGGGAAAACCAAGCCTGAATTGAGTGAAACATTGAGGGAAATCTTCTCATAAGTCAAGTTGAACATTCCCCGTCTCGATGCAATCCAAACCATACCTGCCTACTCAAAGTACCTTAAGGACTTGTGCACTTTTAAAAGAAAATTTTCACATAAAAACCAAGTCCTTTTGGCTGCTAATGTGAGTACCACCATTCAAGGGACCATTCCTCTTAAGTTGAAAGACCTGGGTTGCCCTTACATCAATGTTGAACTAGGAGAGAGAAGATTTATCAAGGCCTTGTGTGACCTCGGTGCTAGTGTCAATCTCATCCCCTATGTTGTGTACTTCCAGTTAGGCCTAGAAGAACTCCAACCCACATCTGTCACACTTCAACTTGTTGATCGTAGCATTAGGGTTCCAATGGGGATTTTAAAGGACGTTCTAGTAAAGGTTGAAAACTCCATCTACCCTGCCGACTTCATTGTCCTTAACAACCATCCAAACTTAGGAAATAAGGAACAAACATGAATAATCCTTGGTCGTCCTTTCCTTACAACAATCAACTCTGTTATCCGAGTCCGAAATGGGAACATGATCATCACCTTTGGAAACATGAGTCTAGACTTGAACATCTATAATGCAAGCTCACAAATAGGGGATGATGAGGACATTCATGAAGTAAACATGATAGGAAGCATCAATAATGAATCCATAAAACATCAAGGAATATTTGATGGATGTTTAAGTCGGGATGAGATTGATTTACTTTGTTCACATGAAGGAAGTTTATCTCCTTGGCTTGAATCATTTTCAAATCGCTCTTATGATGAAGTCTTAGGTCCAACAACTAGTGAAACCTTTCAGCAAACCACGTTCATGGAGACCAATCAAAATTCCTTCCCTAAATCTGATCAAACCAATATTGTAGGTAAAACTTCTATATGTGGGGAATCAATCCTATCTGGAACTCTAAAAAAAGAAATTGTTATTGATCCAATGTCCCAATATACTGCTGAAATTTTGAACCAACCTGATCTTGAATTGAAGGAACTTCCCGCTACACTCAAGTATGCCTTCCTAGGGGACAATCAAACACATCCTATTGTCATTTCTTCTTCTCTTGAAGCCAATCATGAGAGGATGCTTCTATATGTCCTTAGGAAACATAAGAAATCCATTGGTTGGACCTTGTCTGATATTCCTGGGATTAGCCCACTTATCAGGACTCATAGGATTGTTCTGGAATCTGATTCAAAGCCATGTCGTCAACCACAACGACGAATCAATCCTAATCTCATTAAATTAGTGAGGAAGGAACTTCTAAAATTGTTAAAAGCTGATATCATCTATCCCATAGCTGAGAGTGAGTGGGTGAGCACAATCCAAGTGGTTCCCAAGAAGGCAGGAATAACAGTGATAACCAATAAGGATGGAGAGATTCTTCCAACTAGGGTGAGTAGTGGATGGAGGGTCTACATTGACTATAGGAAGTTAAAATCATTCACCAAGAAGGACCATTTCCCCTTACCATTCATTGACCAAGTCCTTGAGAGAGTGGCAGGTCATGCCTTCTACTATTTCTTAGATGGGTACTCGGGGTACAATCAGATTGAGGTATCCCTAGAGGATCAATGGAAGACTACATTCACCTGTCCATTCGGCACCTTTTCCTTCAAACGCATGCCCTTTGGTTTATGCAATGCCCCTGGAACCTTACAGCAGTGCATGATGGGAATCTTCTCAGACATGGTAGGGGATTTTCTAGAGGTCTTCATGGATGACTTCTCTGTGTTTGGGGATACATTTGAGGGATGTCTGCAGAATGTGGAGAGAGTCTTGTCAAGATGTGAAGAAAAGAATCTGGTCCTAAACTGGGAAAAATGTCATTTCATGGTTAAAGAGGGACTAGTTCTAGGTCATCTGTTCTTAGGTAGGGGGATTGAAGTTAATAAAGCCAAGGTTGACATCATTCGTCACCTTCCATCACCCAAAACTGTCAAGGAAGTGTGGTCTTTCTTAGGAAATGTTGGTTTCTATAGAAGATTCATCAAGGACTTTAGTTCAATCTTCCATCCCCTTTGTGCTCTTCTAGTAAAGGATGCTCCATTTGTTTGGACAAAAAGTTGTGATGGTTCATTCTCAACCCTCAAATCCTCTCTCACCTCTCCTCCCATTATGAAATCTCCAAATTGGAACCTTTCTTTCGAACTTATGTGTGATGCCAGTGACTTTTCTGTAGGAGATGTGTTAGGAAAACTTCGTGATAAAACTCCTTATTCCATTGCTTATGCAAGAAAATCCTTAAATGATGCCCAAATCAACTACACCACTACTGAAAATGAGTTATTTTATATTTTGTTTTCCTTAGAGAAGTTTAGGTCATACCTCTTAGCATCCCCCATCATTATGTTCACTGACCATTCTGCACTAAAATACCTCTTCCAAAAAAAAGATGCTAAGGTTATACCGATTAGGTGGGTCCTTCTCTTACAAGAATTTGACCTCACAATCAAGGATAAAAAGGGAGTTGAAAATGGTGTAGCTGATCACCTCTCTAGGATAGAATTCAAAGAGAACTCAAATCACTTTTCTGTGTCTGATTCATTTCTTGATGAACACCTATACTTTGTGAGTGACTGCCCTTGGTATGCTGACATAACCAATTTCTTAGTTACAGGAGTCATTCCAAAATTCTTAGGGACTCAAACTCGAAGGAAATTCCTTTCTGGTGTTAAACACTATGTGTTTGATGATCCATACCTCTATAAGTTCTGCCCTGACCAATTCATTAGGAGGTGTGTCCCATAATCTGAACAAGAGTCCATCCTTAAATTATGTCATAGTGAGGCATGTGGAGGTCAATTTTCCTCTAAAAAAACTTCTGCTAAGATTCATCAGTGTGGTCTCTTCTGGCCCACCCTCTCAAGGGACTCCTACACATTTTGTCAAAGTTGTCCTACGTGTCAACAAGTAGGGTCCATCACAAAAATGAATCAAATGTCACTCACTCCCATCTTGGTGGTTGAAATCTTTGACTGTTGGGGAATTGATTTCATGGGTCCCTTCCCAAACTCTAGGGGATACCTCTACATCCTCTTAGCTATTGATTATGTCTCAAAATGGGTTGAAGTCATTCCCACCAAGTCTAATGACCATCATGTTGTGATCCGATTTCTAAAAGAGCACATATTTTCTCGATTTGGAATTCCTTGGGCTATAATCAGTTATCGAGGAACCTATTTCTACAACCGTCCATTCTCTTCACTCATGTCTAAGTATGGGATTTGTCATAAAGTTTCCACTGCGTACCATCCTCAAACCAATGGTCAAGCTGAGTTAGCAAATAGGGAGATTAAGAATATTCTTGAAAAAACTGTCAATCCTTCTAGGAAAGATTGGTCCAAGAAACTCTTGGATGCTCTTTGGGCCTATCGAACTTCATATAAAACCATTTTAGGAATGTCCCCATATATGTTGGTTTATGGTAAAGCATGTCATTTGTCAGTGGAGATTGAACATAAGGCTTTTTGAGCAATTAAGAAAATGAATTATGACCTCTCATTGGCCGAAAAAAAAAGGAAATTAGATCTCAATGAACTTGAGGAACTTAGAATGGAGGCTTATGAAAATTCAAGGATCAATAAAGCTAAAGTACAAGCCTAACAATCTTGAAATCTTAAAACCAAACACATTGAATTGGGTAAACCTATTCTTTTGTATAGTTCTAAACTTCATTTACAGCTGGGAAAGTTGAGGTCTAGATGGTCAGGTCCATACATAGTGCATAAGGTGTACCCCCATGGGGCTGTAAAAATTCAAGATCCCACCAATGGTCAACCCTTTAAAGTTAATGGTCATAGAGTCAAACCATTCATAGAACCATTCCAAAAACATGAAGTTGATGAAGAATTGTGTGAACCCACCTTAGATGATGAAAATAATTAATCAATTACGGGTCGAAGTCGAGATAATGACGTTAAACAAAGAACTGCATGGGATGCAACCCATGGTTTTCAAGTCTCCAATCATTTTGTTGTTTTAATAAACTTTATATTTTAAATAGAATTAATGAATCATTTTGATATTTAAAAAAAATAGACTGTTGACATGTTCTTCTATTATGAGTATAGATGGGTACGAAAGAGAGTGTTATATTCATCCGTGTCACATGGTGTGATCCTTGAGTAATACCTTACCCAGAAATTTAAAAAGAAGACAATGTATCATCAGTTTATTTTATGTGTTTGTATGTTAAAATAATAATACAAAAAAATAAATATAAATATAATAATAATAAAAAAAAAGGGACACGTCATGGGTCGTGGGTCAAACCCCGTCACAACTGGCAAAGCTGCGGGGATTCGAACCCGGGACCAAAGGGAGGCAGGGGTGTGCGCTTACCACTGACCTACAGCTTTTTGTGTTTTGTTTTTTTTTTCTCTCTTTTTTTCTTTTTTTTCTACTAGGGAACTCTGCAAATGACATGGATATCAAAGGATTAAATTGGAGCAGCAAGAACTTCAACTTCAACCACCAGGTGACTTCATTCAATGATCCTCATATTTCAATTTCCTTTTTGAAATTCCCTTATCTGCCTCTACTCCTAAATTTTCATTTCTTCAAACACTGGGAACAGTGTTATTTTAAGTTAGGGGGGAGATTAAAAAAATTCTTTTCTGTAAAAAAAATGAATAATTTGAAAAAAAAATGTGTGTAAATGAAAGGAAAAATTCCTTTAACTTTGAACATGGTAATACACATTGCACACTTTGAAACTGAATATCAAATAATTTAGCATGCCCTGATTCTGATTTTAATCCTCGTATAATTTCATGAGCATAGATTTTGGAAAGTGTGGTTATCCAATGTGATATTTCATCGTTTATATTTTCAACCAAATAAAAAAAGATCACAATGCACATCCTTTGGATAGTAGGGTATTAGTTTGAGTTCATGGGGTCCCACAAATAAATAGCATAGGTTTGGTGATCATTTTAGTTTTAATATGAGTATTCAATAAAAAAATTAAAAAAACAATAAATTTGCACGTAGAGCAATGAAATGACCTAATGCGTGGCTTTCGGCACTTGGGGATCGTGACTCCATAGTTGTCTGGCCCAGAGTTAAAAATTCTATCTCTATTTTGGTAATTTGAATTTCTTTTTAACTGAGTTAACTCAAGATGATGTCCGAGTATGTGGTCTTCACTTTGTGCCCTAAGTTCTTTGAGCATGGGAGTCATCAGCAAAGTCTCGCTATAGGGGTTGACTCTTTTAAGTGCAATTTCAATTACCAAAATTTCAAAAAAAAAACAAAAAAAAACAAAAAAAAAATTAATAATAATACAATAAAAAAATTTGAATACTCATCTTAATATTGAAATGTGATTCCACCTAGCACTTCCGTCATTTCCACCTTAAATAAAGATGAACCCTCATGTCTATTGTGATACACAACACATCCTCATACTTAATTGAGATTGGATGAAATATGGCAATTAATTTGAACAAAGGAATAGGTTTGGGATTGGGATCTGCTTATGAAATTATCTTGTATTAAAATATTTTGATTGGTTTCATGATTTTTTGGTATAAAGGTTTTTGATGATCATTGTGTATTAAAATGTTTTTGGAAAAGGGAATTCGAGTTTCATATTGTTGAGACACATTTTTCTCGAGACTAGCAAATCTCAAGTTGGGGGTGTGATTAGCCAATAAAAATACATATTTTAATTACATTTTAATGATATTAAATGTTCATTTTTTATCTTATGGGCCTAAATTAGTGGATTTTAATTTTGAACATCCATTCTTATCATTTGTGCACTTCATGCCTAATGTACACCAATTTAGGCCCAATGATTCATCTGATTTTAAAGATTGTAATTATCCATATTTTAATTTGATATTTTGGGAACTGTATCTACACTTAAATATGAACATTTTTCATTCAGGGATCAATGGAGGATTCATAAAGGATGATGGAGATATTTGGAGATGAATGGAAGCAATTCTAGAGAAAGCAGATTGGATACCATCCCACTGATGAGAATGTGGGACCCACATTACAAACCCAATGAAGCCCAAATGTTGTGGGATGCTAGAAGACATATAGAGGAACAAATCATTCTTTAGGAAATAGTGCCAATTCTGCCTCCATTGTAGTTATTTAGGCAGCCCAAGTTGAAGATAAAATTCTTGGCCAGATTCTGCGGCCGAGAAAAACAGCCCACCATTATACACAAATCTCGTTAAACATAAACTATTTTGGGCTGAAACATTACAGAAGGTTAGGGGACATCGGGATCTTTATTTTTGTCTTCTATTTCTCACTCCAATTCGGTCATCTAGAAGGTCCTATAGGCGCATCTGTTCGGTGGAAGTAAGTTGGCTGCCACCTCGGGTCAAGGGTAGAAAAGTCTCATCTACCTTACTTTCCACCACCCTAGGCATACCATACTCAAGTGGGATCTTTTGTAACATTGGAGGCTCGACCCAAGGATCCCAAAATTTCTATTTAAGGCAATAGTGGTGGAGGAGTTTATTATCTTTGAGCTTCATTTTTATCTTAATGTTATGCTGGCAATTTGTCTTTGTAACGTTATTCCTTCACATGTAAGTTGTTTTAATTAATCCTAGTTTCTTAAGAAAAGTTCTTATTATACTATTATTATGTTCTTCTCCATATCAATTTGATACTGTTTCCTCAAGGTGTGAATTTATTCACACCAAACATTGTGAAATTATTCACACAACGGTGGAGTGATCATTTTCTTTTTATTGTTTTCTTTACTTCTCCAATTCCCCACTCATGAGTCTACTTCCCGCTTCCATTGAAACCATAGAATCAATGGAGGGTTAACCCACTTATGGTTTGATCCAAGGGAGTAGAAAGGGGCTGTATTGGATGTTATTTATCACCCCATTAATGTGTAATCATTTCTTTTAATTGAGATTTTTATTTGATGATTTTAAAACTCCATCGTCCTTGTTGAATTTAAGGTCACACACTTCAAGTGCTAATACGAACCTTTACCTTGAAGTGCTCAAAAATTTGATCATTCATGTGTATAGGTGATTAGTATTAAATTGTGTAGGTATTAAACCAGTAAGTGAGAATGTTGTTTGATCTTCTTAAATAAACTCATCTCAAAAATAAGAAATTAAAATAGTTGAAAAAGAATTTCATCCAATCCACCCCGAGCGATAACCTAGGATCAACTCATTATTTTAAATTTAATTTACTTAAATTTGTTAGTTATACTTTAAACCCATATAAAATCAACCCATGTTGGCCACTTCATATCCAAAAACAGTGCATAGAATATACGTGTCTATAGATTTCTTCTTAGGTCTCTGAGGATTCGATAATCCAATCTAAACTACAAGGATGGTCCTACCTTCATCTCTTGGGTAAATTTGAGCATGAATCACCAACCATTTACAAAAAAAATCCTCTTTAAAATAACACACCCTTTTTAAAATAAACCAATAAATTCCAAGCACTCATTCACAAAACCACAATTCCTTTTTTAAAGAATTCAAGGAAACTTCATGAACCAAAAGTCTTAATCATTTAAAATGAATGACAATCCTCAATATTTTACAAAATTTCATTTAAAACTTCACACACCCCTTTTTAAAATGAAACCAGCATTAAATATGCTTTCAAAACATTCTCATCCCTTTATGAAGGCCAATCTAGTTAGTTGACAAATAGTTTCCATGTAACCTAAGTTCATGCCAAGTGTTTAAATCATTTTAAATCTATTTAAAATCAAAAAAACTTATGTTGAACACATGTAAATTTTTAAGAAACATTTCAAAACACTTTAATCATTTTAAAAGAGGAATATAAGAATTTTCACAATGACATAAATCCCAAGATAGGCACTTTATAAAAGATATATAAATAAAAAATAACCAATATTTTATAAAATATAAATCTATAATACAAACCAAAAAAATATAGTTTTAGGGAAAATGAACATTTTTTCATATACTAATATCAAATGACACATAAAACATGTAGAATTCCTATTAGTGGGTCTTTCCTTGGGACCCTTCTTCTTAGAGATCACCAAATGTGAACTTCATGAGAAGATGTATCAATTTCATATGAGACTCCATCACATGATAGTCAACCATCATCTATTTCATGTAAGATAGATATATCTAGACAATATGATATATTGATTTAAGAATATATTTATGGAATATCTATGTTCTCATTATAGTGGGAAACTATTATAACCTATTAATGTGAATTATATTCCAAGGATATTAAAAAATTATTGTTAAATAGAATAATAATCACTAGTGATATAAATATGTATACATATTTTGAAAATTGAAAGTACAATGTCAGTTAGATCTATAGATAAAAGCATGTAAGCTATTAGCTATATGATGATTTTGAGAAAAAAAACCCCAAATAATTAATATTAATTGATGGGGTATAGAAATTTATATTGAGAAATAAAATTACTCCCAATTACATTGAATTGGAATTTAATCTTTAATGGGGATTAAATCCCCTTAGAATTCCATATCAATGTGGAGGTCATCAAGATGATATAGTAGAGTCCTGGGTGCTTGAAACAAAATTATGTTGGGTATCAAAATTTATTTTTTAATTATGCATTGATCGAGTGATCATAAATCATGGATTATGGGAAAATGATTTAGTTTTCTTCTTCTTATTTCATTTATTGAGAAGTTAAGGGTGATTGTTTGCAATAAATTCATGAAGGCCAATGTGTTGGGTGATTCGACTGACTGCACAATCTGATCATGAGGAGAATTCAAGTTCAATGGAGGAGACACACAAGAGCGTGGGGCCTAATGAATATGGTTAATAGAATTCTATATGTAAATATAGGAATTAGATTACTACCATAAAAAAGATAAGTATCAAATGAAATTTGGCTAAATTAAGGGAAACATATCCTATGAATAGGGGAATTACAGTTTAATAAGAGAATCTGGATCCAAGAGGGAAGGACACAATTCAACGATGTTGAGCATTAAAGGTGGATGTGCAGTGGAGGGAGGGATCAAGGAGTATGATTCATGTATAGTCAAAGGAGGCACCACCTCTAAAATATGGACTACATGTAGACAATGGATTTTTTTGCATATAAAAAAAGTCCAAACACATTCCAAATTGATTAGAGAATAGAAGGATTCTAATACGGGTGAGGGATCTTAGGAAGATAGAGACTTAATTCTTCTAGAGATGAATATTTACCTTGTTAAGAATATAAGGTCCCTCAAAGAATGATAGATCTATTACAACTGCAACTATGACCATCCTAAAAAAGGTCCAGATAAAATCCATCTCTAAGAAAAAATGTTTGAAAAATGATTTCCTATTCATGATTGAAGTTATATCCATACCATATAGGTCAAACAAGTTGATTACAATGGAGAATCTCTTTAATGAATTATGATCGTACCCAAACATCAAAATTAGAGGCAAATATTGAACATGAGAAGGCTATAAATTAGTTGAACCAAAATATCTCTATATATTAGGATATTCGTAATAATGTGGAAAAAATGGCATACCCGCGGGCGGAAGCAGTAGCGTCCAGTAGCGGCGGAGTTAGGGTAGGTGGCGGTGGCAGCGGCAGTGGAGGCAACGCAGGGGTTCACAGCGGAGGTGGGTTCACGACAAAGGAGGGTTCACAGCAGAGGTGGGGTTCGGCGCACAGTGGAGGTGGGTTCATGGTGAAAATGGGTTCGCGATGGATGCGGGCGTGCGGCGGACGAGGGTCGACGGTGGAGGAGGGTCAGATGCGGAGATGGGTCCACGACGGAGGAGCGTTCACGGTAGAGGAGGGTACGCGGCGAAGGAGGGGTCGGCGATGGCAAAGATGATGTCGGGGCAGATGAGGGGTTAGCGGTGCAGGGGTCGGCTTCCGTGAGAGCTTGAGGTGTACGAAGGAGGGGACTGTTAGGGTTCATTTATAAAATCGGGTGAAGCTTTTATCAGTGCTAGTTAAAAATGATAATAACACTAAAATAGAAAGTGCTAATAAAACATGTCTTTAACAGCACTGACAAAGACCTATCTTTATCAGCACCAAAAAAAATGTTGATAAAGATATAATGTTAATAATTTGTTTATATTATTATATATATTTATAAAATTATATATATAATAAATGTATATTTATTTATTTATAACCATAAATAAATATTTATATTTATATATATAATAAATATATTTATATAATTATATATATTTATTTATAATTATAAAATTATAATAAATATATTAATTATATATATTTACAAAATTATATATATAATAAATATACTTGTTATAATTTTATAATTATTTAAATAAATAAATAATTATTTATTTATAATTATAATTACAAATAAATATATATTAATTTAAATTATTAGAAAATTATAACAAATATATTTATTATATGTATAATCTTATAATCTAAGTGGAGTTCATGAGTGGATCTGCATATGGATGTCTTATGGATACGTGCATCGAATCGGGAAATGAGGTTCGATCTATAATAAATCAGGTCGAACCTGTGGACTTTGTAGCGGCATGGAGTGGTCATTCCACAAAAAAGTTTTTGTTATCTCCACTACCTAAACAGGCTTAGTGGTTCCATTGGCACCAGTCCGAGAGGATACTAAACCACGAGCGGATAGTGCAGCTAGCCTAATATATTTATTATAATTATATACTTATTAAATTTATATTTAATATATTTATAATTATACATTTATTATAATTATATATTTTTTATAATTATATATTTATTATAATATTATAGTCATTATAAATAGAATTATATAATTATAATAAATTTATAATTATAAATATAATAAATATATAATTATGATAAATATATAATAATAATAAATATATAAATATAATAAATATATAATTATAATATTATATAGTTATAAATATAATATATACAAAAATATAATAATTATATATTTATAATAAATATATATTTATAATAAATATTTAATTATAATAAATGTATAATAAAATAAATATATAAATTTAATAAATATAAAATTATAATAATTATATAATTATAAATATAACAAATCCATAATTATAATTAATATATAATTATAATAAAAATATAATTATTAAAAATATATAAATATTATAAATATAAAAATATAATAAAAATATAATTATAAATATAATAATTATATAATTACAATAAATATATAATTATTATAAATATATAATTATAATATCTATATATATAAGTATAACTATAATAAACACATAATTATAAATATAATAAATACATAATTATAATATATTTATTATAAATATATATTTAATATATAATTATAAATATGATAAATATATAATTATAATAAATATGCAATTATAATTAATATGTAATTGTAATAAATGTATAATTATAATAAATATATTATTATAATAATTATATTATTATAATTATTATATAATTATAAATATAATAAATATATAATTATAAATATAATAAATATATAATTATAAATATAATAAATATATGATTATAAGAATTATATAATTATAATAAATATGCAATTCTAATAATTATATAATATTTAATAAGGTTTATTTATATAAATATAAATAATTTTAATAATGTTTATTTATATATATATAAACAAATTTATAAATAAATTTAATATGGTTTATTTATGTATTTAAATAATTATATATAAACTTATAAATTTTAAATACAAGGTTTATTTATATTTATATATTTATATATAATCATAAATATAAAGTTTATTTAAATAAATAATTATATAAATAAATTATTTAAATATAAATTTGACTTTATATATAATTATATATTTTAAATAATTTAAATATAAAGTTTACTTAATTATATAAATAATTTTAATAAGGTTTATATATATATATATATATATATAAATAAATTTAATAAGGTTTATTTATATGTTTAAATATTTATATATAAATTTTAAATTTTAAATATAAGGTTTATTTGTATTTAAATATTTACACCAAAAAGGATCAGGAGGCAGGCACACCTGCTCCTAAAAAATTTATTAGAAAAGTAAAACTGACAAAAACAAGAAAATGATGAAATAGGTCACACAAATCATTCTCTCATCCACATTGATCAAGAATAGGGTCATTCATAAACTCAGGTTTAGAGTCATCATCAACATCAGTTGTTTCCCATTCTGATTGTGACTCTCTTTTCTTGAAGAGCACCAAGTACTTCTCTTTAAGCTTTCGTTGGTCGAAAGTGAGCTCTCGGCCACGTCCTCGCCCACGACCCCCATGACCTATGCTATAATATGCTTGATCCATACCCTATGTTTTTTCATCCCATTCAGCACGCCCATGACCTCTTCCACGACTTGTTGGATGACGTCCACGTCTCCATGACTTTTTGGATGACGTCCACGTCTCCATAACTTTGATTACTATCAAGCCCCTTCTGGGTCATCCTTCTCAGGCACATCCACACGGTAGTCCATGCCCTTCGCATTATCCTTCTCCACTTCTATCGCATTCTGAATGTCCGGTGGATGCTGCGCTACAAAAGTTGAAGCAATAGGGGCTTGCAACTCATGTGACGTAGAAAGAGAAACATCACCATTATGAAATTGTTCATCCATAATGAGCTTAGCATCAGATTCCGTAGGCATCTGAGCGGTGTTGTCCATTTCTTTTTCAACATTCTCCCACTTCTCCAAGATTGCCGAGGAAATATACAATTTCTAGATCACCTCCTAAAATTTACTTACATGTGCAGCAGAATTGGAATCTGAGTCTCATACTAACACACCAGAATTAGAAGAAACATGCAGGGTGATGCATGCAGCTACCCAAGATGTTGAAATAGTGGGTGCCCTAGACCCAACTATGCAGTATTTTTTTATTACTATATCATGTGTACAGTTAGCTATGCATGACGATATCTTACCATTATAGTGCAGACTTTTCTGCATCCACTATAATAATGGTAATGTCCAAAGGTTAATTGTCATGTCAAGAGGTTATAGCAGATCTCATGCTATAATGAGAACCTCGAGATACAATGACATTGATCTTAAATATATGTTATATAATCTAGATACATCTTACTGACTGGACACAGTAGATGTCTGACTATCAGATGTTGGGGGCTCATAAGCATTGAGACTTCTTCTCATGAAGTTCGTACTTGGTGATCTCTAGTAGTGAGATCATGAGGACAGACCCGCAAATAGGAACACCACATGTTTTGGGTGTCATTGGTCGCTTCTATCTACGGACATGTGTATTGGTCTTCTGACTTGAGACCATTACCAATGTATATCATTTGATTACGTACTTTGATGCAAGACTAAAACCATGGAATTGATGTCGTGGTGAGGTAGTTTGTGTTGGATGCGTCGTTGGTGGTATGACATTGGTCGAATGGGCAAGAAAGGATTTGTCGCTTCCAAGTTCAGGAAGTTGTATATGTTGGATTGGTGTTGCCCAATCTGGTTGGGCCGAATGCTTGTGGCCCGCAACTGTCGCGGGTCGAGCATCTCTGACTACTGTAGCGGAGCTGACTGACCGACACCGACAGGCACTGTAGCAGTTCGGACTTTGGGGTCAACGGGACTATAGCACTTTTGACTTCCAACCGGCAGCCACTGTAGCGCTTCTGACAAAGCTAGTCAAAGTTCACTGTAGCGACACAGACTCACTTTTCAAACAGTGATCGTCTTGTCCATTGTTTTGTAGTCCATTTTCGAGCTAGGGTTATCACTGAAAAATCTCTGTAATTTGTGCTCCCTATATAGTGAAATTCTGCATCTCCCGTGGACGTATGGATTATTCTCGAACCACGTAAATCGTTGTGTTCTTGTTACATTCTTTCTTTCGTTTTCTCGTTTCTGTCGTTGTGTCTCCCGACGATTCCACAACAACTGGTATCAGAGGGTGAGTTCGGAATTCTCCAACGATGGCTTTGGATGAATGCAAAGTGATGATTGATCACTTCGATGGAACTGATTTCAGTTTCTGGAGGATGCAGATCAAGGATTGTCTTTATCAGAAAAAGATGCACTTTTCACTTCTTGGTGTGAAGCCAGCGGACATGGAGAAGTCGGAGTGGGAGCTATTGGATCGACAGGATCTGGGCATTGTGCGCCTGACGTTGGCCAAAAATGTGGCGTTTAACATCAGAGAGGAGAAGACGATGGTTGACCTAATGAAAGCCCTCACAAATATGTACGAGAAGCCTTCTGCGGAAAAAAAGGTGAATTTGATACCACAATTGTTCAACCTAAAAATGGTTGAAGGGAGAACTGTTGCAAGATCATATCAACGAATTCAATACCATCATAAGTCAGTTGTCATTGGTGGACATTGATCATGGTGATGAGGTATGTGCGCTGGTTTTACTATCTTCATTACAAGAGAGTTGGGAAGCGACTGTAACAGCTGTGAGTAGCACTTTGGGGAATACAAAGATGGCTCTGAAAGATATATGGGACCTAATCTTTAGTGAGGATGTTCGAAGAAGAGAATCAGGCAGATTATCTGGTTCTGCTTTGAACGTTGAAGGAAGAGGAAGGTACCCACAACGGGACAATCGCAGAGGACGATTGAAGTCAAGAGGAAAGAGCAGAGACAAGGCAAAGGGGCCTGGTCCAACCTGCTGGACTTGCAGGAAGAAAGGACATGTCAAGAATGAGTGCAGAGATAACCGGAAGGGACCTGAAACCAGTGGAGCAAACACTGCAGCTGAAGGAACTAATGACGTGTTGCTGCTGAGCGTGGACAGCCCAATGGAGTCTTGGATTTTAGACTTTGGGGAGTCTTTTCTTTCTATATCGAAGAAGGGTTTCCTGAACAATTTTATTTCTGAAAATTTTGGCAAGGTGCATCTTGCTGATGACGAGCCCTTGCAGATTGTAGGTAAAGGAGATGCACGGATCAAGACCAACAGTGGGAGTTTGCTGGTTCTGGAAAACGTGAGGTATATCCCTGGCTTGAGAAGAAACCTTATTTCTGTTGGACAAATTGATGATGTAGGGTTGAGTACCACATTCACTGGTGGTGCATGGAAGGTCACCCGAGGAGCTACGGTCATAGCTCAGGGAGCAAAGAATGGAACCTTGTACAACATGACAGAAACTTGCATGGACATGGCTGCATCACTGGAAGCTGTCGAAGGTTCTCAACTGTGGCACTACAGACTCGGCCACAAGAGTGAAAAGGGGATGAACGTGCTGGTAACAAAAGGGTTGCTACTAGAGCTGATGTCGGTGGAAGTAGGCTTATGTGAAGATTGCATCTTTGGAAAGTAGAAGAAGGTGTGCTTGGCAAAAGGAGGCAGAACACCGAAGGCTGGAAAGCTGGACCTGGTGCATACAGATGTTTGGGGGTCTGCACCAATACCATCCCTCGGAGGGTCACAATATTATGTGACATTCATCGATGACTCAACAAGGAAGGTATGAGTTTACTTTCTGAAGAATAAATCTGACGTGTTTAAGATGTTTCAGAAGTGGAAAGTCATGGTGGAGAAGAGTCCGGAGCAAAGCTGAAATGTGTGAGGTCTGACAATGGTGGAGAGTATGGCAGTCAAGAGTTCAGGGAATTTTGTTCTGAAAATGGAATTCGGTGGGAGAAGACAATCCCAGGAACACCACAATAGAATGGTGTGGCGGAGAGGATGAATAGGACACTGAATGAAGGTGTCAGGAGCATGAGGCTGCATTCGGGGCTACCCAAGACCTTTTGGGCTGATGCAGTGAATATGGCAGCATATCTCATAAACAGGAGTCCCTCTATGCCAATGGGAGAATGTCTACCTGAGGAACTCTGGTCTGGTAAGGTGGTAAGACTCTCACATTTACGAGTCTTTGGTAGTTTAGCATATGTTCATGTTGATGATAATGCAAGGGACAAACTTGATGTCAAGTCCAAAAAATGTTTCTTTATTGGCTATGGTGGTGAGGAGTTTGGGTATCTCTTTTGAGATGATCTCAACATGATGGTCATCAGGAGCCAAAACGTGGTGTTCAATGAAGGTATCATGTACAAAGATCATCATGTAGTTGAAGATGAAAATGGGAACATTGAATTGGAACACAAAGAGCAGGTGGAGCTTGAAGGTGTATCTGATCATGAGACATCAGAACCGGTGGAACCTACTACTCCAGTGGAGTTTCGGAGATCAACAAGGGTGCGAAGGCCTATGCAGAGGTATTCGCCATCTTTACACTATTTATTATTGACTGACGGTGGAGAACCAGAATGCTTTGAAGAAGCAATGCAGTTGAAGGAGTCGAGCAAGTGGGAGTTGGCTATGAAGGAGGATCTTTCATCATTACATGATAACAACACTTTGGAGCTGACACCTTTGTCAAGAGGAAAGAAAACATTGCAGAATAAGTGGGTCTACCGGGTCAAATAAGAACATGATGGCAAGAGGAGGTTCAAGGAAAGGCTGGTGGTGAAAGGCTTTCAACAGAAGGAGGGAGTATATTTCACTAAAATCTTCTCACCTGTAGTGAAGCTTACCACCATCCGAGTGGTTCTCATCATTGTGGAGTCAGAAGACTTTCATCTTGACCAGCTTGATGTCAATGCTGCTTTCCTTCATAGAGATCTGGAGGAGGACATCTACATGCAGCAGCCAGAGGGATATGTAGTGTCTGGAAAGAAAGACCTGGTGTGCAAACTCCAGAAGAGCTTATATGGACTGAAGCAGGCATCGAGGCAGTGGAACAAGAAGTTTGATTCATTTAAGTCTAAAAATGAATATAAACGATGTGGCATGGATCAATGTTGCTAAATCAAGTCATTTGGTGATGAATACATTATATTGCTTCTGTATGTGGATAACATGCTCATTGAAGGATCATGTATGCAGAGGATTAATGAGCTGAAAGGACAGTTGGCTGAGGAGTTTGAAATGAAAGATCTTGGAGAAGCTGGCAAGATTATGGGGATGAAGATCAAGAGAGACCGCACAGCTGGAACATTAATATTGTCATGGGATGATTACATTGGGAAGGTCTTGATAAGATTCAATATGATGGAAGCAAAGGCAGACTCTATTCCCCTAGAGAGCCATTTCAAACTATCAAAGGAGCAATCACCAAAGACGGCGGAAGATGTTGAGTACATGGCAATAGTTCCATACGCATCAGCTATTGGAATCATGATGTATGTCATGGTCTGTACTCGACCTGACATTTCTTATGCAGTGAGAGTTGTGAGCAAGTATATGGCTAACCCTGGAAAGCAACATTGGGAAGCTGTGAAGTGGATACTGAGGTATTTTAAGAGCAGCAAGGAGGTATCTATATGCTTTGGGAAAGGAAATTCAATGCTGGGGTATGTGGATGTTGACCTTGGAGGTGATGTCGACAACAGGAGGAGTACCACGGGTTATGTTTTTACCTGTGGAGGAACTGCGGTAAGTTGGATATCACAATTGCAGAAGGTGGTGGCATTATCCACCACAGAGGCAGAATACATTGCTATAATAGAAGCTGGAAAAGAGATGGTTTGGCTGAAGAACTTCTTGGATGAATTGGGAAGAAAGCGAGAGGAGAATGTATTGCACTGTGACAGTCAGAGTGCTATACATCTTGCCAAAAACCCAGTGTTTCATGCCCGGATGAAGCACGTTCAGTTGAAGTACCATTTCATCAGAGGGTTGATACAGGATGGAATGCTGACTTTGTAGAAGATTTGTGGAACCAACAATCCAGCAGACATGTTGACAAAGCCTATGGTTATACAGAAGTTGAGGCACTGTTGTGCCTCTGTTGGTCTCTACTGATGAACAGAGGATGACAGGCAGAATAATGGAGGACATGATGGGAGCACAAGAGGAAAACAGTGTGTATTACATGAATCTGTGAATGGAAACCACGCCACTGGTGAGTGAAGAAGAGGAAGAACTTAGATTAAGTAAGTTGTCTTCATCAGTTGCATTGAAGCATAGCAGTGCAGTGGATCAGGCTACAAGTGGGAGATTGTTGGATTGGTGTTTCCCGATCTGGTTGCGCCGAATGCTTGTGGCCCGCAACTGTCATGGGTTGAGCATCTCTGACTACTATAGCGGAACTGACCGACCGACACCGACAGGCAATGTAGCAGTGCGAACTTTGGGGTCAACTGGACTGTAGCACTTTTGACTTCTAGCCGGTAGTCACTGTAGCGCTTTTGACAAAGCTGGTCGTCGTTCACTATAGCGATGCAGACTCACTTTTCAAACAGTGATCGTCTTCTCCATTGTTTTATAGCCCATTTTCGGGCTAGGGTTATCACTGAAAAAGTTCTGTAATTTGTGCTCCTGATATAGTGAAATTTTGCCTCTCATATGGACGTAGGGATTATTCCTGAACCACGTAAATCGTTGTGTTCTTGTTGCATTCTTTCTTTTGTTTTCTCGTTTCTGTCGTTGTGTCTCCCGACGATTCCGCAACAGTATATCTCATGCCTGATTGATCAAGATGGTGCCTCCTTCATAAGTCTTCGGCCAAAGCAGAAGAAAGACAAATTCATCTGGATAGATAAACAAATAATAAAGCAAGATAAGGACGATGACACAAGAGTGTGTCCTGCTTTATGAGATATTTAATGACAAAGAGATTATAGTACACAGTTAGCGTTCGTATGATGGTAGTCATTGTTATGACTATCCTCGTCTCTTTAGGGGTCATGATGGGTTGCTAGACTTCGATCTTAGTATGTGGACTTTATTCACTGCTATCACGGTAAGGGCCTAGAGGGTCACACACAATAGCGTATTCAAGAATCCACCATATTCAGTTGAATAGGTATATGGACATAGTGGGCCCCGCCACGGGGACCGAGTGTTGTCCAAGTTATTGATCGCCGATGAATTAAATAAATTCATTAATATTCAAGTTATGAATATTTGGGATTTTATTTATTTAATGTATTTATAAGTTTAGTAAATACAAGAAAAATATTAATCGAACGAATATTATTTAATATTCAAAGTTCATTTAATATTAAGCGGGATAGCGAGTCGAATTAAATGACTTGGTTTTATCACGTAGTATATTATATATATATATATATATTACAAGTATGTGATAAAATAATAAATAATATTGACGCAGTTAAGTTCGAAAAAAATATTTATTTAGTGGACGTTGAAATATACGGGGACCGGGGAACCCTACCGGGTATTTATCAACGTCGCTATAAATATTAGAGGAGACTCTCTCTTATGTTGTGCAAATCACTATTCATTAATTTATGGAATGAAAATTGAGAGCTTCTCTCTCCTCCGGCTTCCTAAAAAGAGAAGCTGATGATCCAAGAGTTCATATCAAGTTCTTCCTCAAATATCAAAGAGATCTCGATGCGGTGATCGTCCGGACGTCGAAAGCTTCGTCGAATCGCCGCGCTAGCACCTGGAATTCGACGATCGACGTTCCAACGGATTTTTGGAGCGCGTGTAGACGATCTAGAAGGATCCTATTTTGGATCCTTCAAGCGACGATCATCATCGACTAGTTGCAGTCAACTGCGGCTTCAGATTAGAAACGGATATGTTTTCATTTTAGTTTTGTGCTCTTAATAATTTACGCGAGATCCTCGGACCTCTTTGGGGCTCGGTTCGTTAGCAACGACAAGTTCCGTCGTCCCGCCGACGAAAAATTTTAAAACCCCCGGCCCACCGGCTTCCGTTGCGGGCCCCAGAACCTAACACAAGAGCCATCATTAACCTCTCTACCGGCAGAAAGCTCCTCAGCGGCCTTACCAGGAGAAAACCCACTCTCATCGAGAGCTAGTCAAACAACAACATATTCATATATGGGGTGAGGTGTGAAATCACATGTTATCTAACATAAAGACATATCCGACTTGACTGTATCCTCATGTTGAGGACCATGGGAGCCCACCGTATGAGACTTTGACTCCGCCTCCTTATCAATGACATGCCCCTCTGCAAAATCCTTCTATATAGAGCCTGGGGGCAGTTTCCCCTTTCTTCTACAAGCATCACCGGTATGCCCAGCAAGACCACAAATTGGGAAAATCATCCTTCGACAATTATAAATCTTATGACCAATGTTGAAATAACTGGAGCAGTAATCAGGGGCCTTCTCATATTCAACATCCAAATCGAATTTGTGCCCATCAGCAGATAAAATAATTTATTGAATAAGAAGGGGGTTAAGATTAACTTCAATGAGAACCTGAGCAAAGCTGTCATACCTTGTTCTTTAAGTCTCCTTGTCCATCTTGATTGGGACACCAACGGAAGCAATATCCCAGAGGATTTTCAACAGGTAGAAGAACTATCTTAATCCTCTTATCCATATCCAGACTTGGGTGATCAAGTTTCTAACAGTTAGGGGGGTAAAATTCAGATCCCAGTCTTGGATACGTAGTACTCTCGGCTAAACGGCAAGGATTGGCATTAACGACAACAGATGAGATCAGTCGCGCATCCACCGCATCCATGTTCCCCCGTATCAGATCTGAGTCATCATGCGAATCTGAAGAAACACTAAAGGCGACCTCAGATCGCTGCGTAGGGGCAACAACGGATGAAGACGGGACCGCCCGAACCAGATCTGCCCATGCCGAACCGAAATCCTCCTTCTGACTCGCAAAATCAGCAACAAGCAGCAGCACATCAACTGTCGTTGGATCATCCCGCGCCTCCACTATCACAGATCGCGAATCAACCTGACCAGCAGATCCCTTGCCTCACACCGATCGCACATCATCATGACCAGCAGATCCCGCACCTCGCACCAGAATGTGCTCAGCAGGCTTCATATGAAGCATCACCCTCCCTAAACACCATAATTGTTATGCTGGGAGGAGCTCCCGAGAACCCTTGACGCCGTCTCCTATTCTTTAAATATTTATATATAATTACAAATATAAGGTTTATTTAAATATATAATTATATAAATAAATTATTTAAATATAAATTTTATTTAATATATAATTATATATATTTATAAATGTATATTTATACATATATATATATATTTAAATAATTATAAATGTATATTTATATTTTTAATTATAAAATTTTAATTATCATTTATATTGTATAAATTATTAAATACTAATTTTCTTACAAGTTGTTAATATTACCATTTATAAAAATTAAATTACATTTCTATATATGTTTATTTATATATTCTTTAAATGAATTTGTAAAAATACATTACAATTATATAATTATTAATGTCTTTTCACTTAGTTATGGTTATAAATATTTGCATAGAAATTCATTTAAAATATATTTCTATAATTATATTTATATTTATGTATATATTTATAAATAACAAATGTATTTATAATTATATAATTATAAATATATCTCTATAAATAAATGTTTATAATTATATAAATATAAATATAGTAATAATTATATTTTTATTTATAAATTAAAAATTATAAATAAATATATACATATTTATATATTAACAATTATAAATAAATAAAATTATATTTATTTATAATTGCTAATATATAAATACATTATATGCTTATTTACATATTAAAAATTATAAATAAATATATACATATTTAAATATTTACAATTCTAAATAAATATATTTATAATTCTAAATATTTATTTATAATTGTTAATATATAAATATGTATATATTTATTTATAATTTCTATTATATAAATTCAATATATATTTATTTATATATTACCAATTATAAATAAATATATACATATTTATATATTAATAATTATAAATAAATATAATTATAAATATATATTTACAATTATATATAAATATATACATATATATATATATATTATAATTATAATTATTTATTTATAGAGATAGATTTGTAATTATATTTATTTTCTATATTATATATATTTATTATATTTATGATTATATATTTATTATATATATATATATATATATATTTAAAATAGTTTGGGGTCAAAGCCCGTGTATTAAATAGAAAAAAGAAAAACATAGATATAATGGGGTCAGACAACAACCCGCCCTCATCGAGAAATATAAAAGAAAGTCTAATACACCATAATTCATAAAAATATCAGGTCGCATGAGAACGAGTGTTCATGTTGTGTTGAGAAACACATCCACCTCAACCTTAAGGATGTCTTCCTCTTCTCCATGATTTATCCCACTGCCAGGGTCCTCCTCCATCATCAAAATAGTAATCTTCATTTTCAGTGTTCGTTTCAACAATTTTTGGCTCAATAATACATTTTCGTCCATCCTCCTCGCTAGAATCGAAGGTAAGAAGTTCAAACAGATTTTGTGTAGGAACAATACCTCTAACCTGCCTTTGCACTGCCTTAATAGGTCTTGTAGTAGCAGAGTGTATATTATGATCCTGATGTGAGACCCGAGGGAGCTCGTTATCTATCACCCTAGCTGGACAAGTCATAACCGCCACTGCTGCATGTAAAGCAGGAGGTTCTGCCATGTGTGTGTTAGCCTACATCACATAATTACTCCCCACTCTCGTACTGGGAACAACAGTACTAGTGCCAACAGAATTGTTGCCTTTAATCCTTCTTGAATTCAGCAGACCAACCTTTGAAACTGACTCACTAATAATTCATAGGTCAGCCTATTTTAACACAGTGGGACTGGCAGTATCCATGCCAAATGATACTGCCAATAACTAGTCATTAGCATTCCTTGAAGTCTCATCCATGGGCATAACAGCCTGTAAATGAAGATTGCATCTCATTCCCAAATTGGAAGCTACCACACCAATTCCTGCAGACATTATAATCTCTTCATTCATGTATTTATTCTTATTAATCTTAAAAAAATCACCGGAAACATTTGAAACTAGCTTAAAATATTTTACAGGGTCCATACCAGTTGACACAGCCAACAACTGGGCATTATCCCTTGAAATATCATCCTCCAGTGTCCTTGATTTCTCCTTGGACACCTTTGATGGAATAAAAAAAAAATCCATCTTTACTTTACCCTTTATATTCCTTGAGGAAACCAATTTATGCTCATTCCATAATTAGATATCAACACCTTGTTGTGCTCCAAACTCACGATCAGATTGGCTATCACCCTCATCACTTTGTGGCTCCCTAATATCTTCAACATTAGAGTTGTCTTTCTCAGATACAATGTCAGACCATGAAATAGCAGCAATTCCAATCTCTCCACCATCCAACCTAGACGAGGTTGAAGCCTCCTTTTTCCAGAAGAAGAACTCCAGCTGTAGACAGTAATGGATTTCCAGCATTGGCTAGAACCTGTGATGGTTCAACATTAGCGGAAGCAGAAGAATGTCCCTGCAGACCATCAACCTACTTTGAGACACCTACCATCAAGTCTTTACCATTAGTATTTCTTCCATAATCTTTAGAAAAATGACCTTATAAGTTGCAATTGTAACAAATTTAACTCTTCTGACACACATCCTTAGTATTCCCAACAACATTACAGTCCACACAGTAATGAGGATAATTTTCATACTTTTATACGCAGGTGAATATCATCGTTCTGAGTTAAAAGAATAACCTTCTCTATAAGAGTGGCACTGAGGTCCACCTCCACTAGTATTCTTGCAAAATGATTGAATCTTACCTGTTTAGTCACTTTGTCAAGCCTAAATGGAACACCTATTACTATGCCAATATCATGTAGAATTTTGGGGTACCATAGGATCCGGTTGAGCCCATGGATCCTAATCCATACATGCGCAAAAGAATTTCTATCATTTGAAAAATTAAAGTCCAAGATCCATTCGTGGAACCAAAGCATACTGGGCTTAAGATAAAGGGATCCTGAGATCCATGCACGCTATCTGAGTTCATCTGAAGAAAATAGGCAGTGGAAGAACCCACGACCGATTGAGATGCACTTCCAGTCTGTAGAACCCCAACTATCACTACTGGAAAGTAGACTTTTACCAACACTTGTATACCAACGGTTTTGGAGAACCGTTGGTATAAGTGTTTTTTACCAACGGTTTTTACAAACCGTTGGTAAATCTTGGTTTCGTGGACCTTTACCTACGGTTTTCTACAAATCGTTGGTAAAGGACATTTTTCCCCACGGTTTTTACAAACCTTTGGGAAAAGTCATGGTTTCCCAACGGTTTTTACAAACCGTTGGGAAAGATCTCCTCAAATATCCAGATTTCCAGTAGCCCCCCCCCCCCGCAGCACAACAGAAATCGATTCCCCCAATTCCCAGAAGCCCCGGTGCGGAGGTGAACCCTCACCCACCCCGAGTTCTTCCATCCGATCGGCTGCAACTCCCCCATCCAAGTTAGACTCTTTAAACTTCTTCCCAAATACAAACATTGAAGCCATCTTCCTCTGATTTCTACATTTATTTCAATATCTAGCAATATCATGTCATTTTTTCCTATTTTAGGGATTTTGGAAAATTTTATGATTCACACTATTTGATATTCAATCAATGACTAATACATGATTGGTAGATGTCTATGACTAGGGTTGACTTTGGTTTCATATATTATTTGTAACTAAACATACGACATACGACCACTAATATGGTGATTCCACCTAAGAATGGTGCAATTTTCCTAGGATCATGGGGCTTCCTCTTCTTTTGTTCTATAGAGTTTGTAGTGTTGGTTTTTAATGTATTTTATTTTCTTATGGATTTATAATGATTATGTATTGGGTTCATTTGGTCATGAATTTTGGGTGAGTTATTCTTAAGTTCTTCTTAGAGATCATTGTATTCATAAAGTGTGCCTAATTTTTTTGTAGGTGGTGTTGACTCACTGAGTGACTATTTGGTTATGTTTTTATGATGCCAACATTCGATTTTTTTAATAATGAAACCTATTTATATTTTAATGATATAAATGAGTGGTTTTTAAATATATGTTTATAAAATAGGTAAAATGTTTTCTAAGTGGTTTATTTGGAACTGTACAAATACATATCCCATTTTTATTGTATTCTAAAATATCATTAAACATATTTATACTTAGTGAATCCTTTATAAGTTTGGATCCATGTTTGAGCATTACCACTAATATCCCACAGCTTAATACCATTTTTAGATTGTGTACATATCATTATATATTTTAATGAGTTTACTTCTTCCTTCATTAATGTCTTCCGAGGATGTCTTAGAAATCTAATAGCCACTTGAATGTTTTTCCTTGCTTAAATAATGTAATGTATCCCTAGAATAGTCAATTAATTTTTACATTCTAGTAAACCATGTTGATAACCTTCATGATTATATGATCTCATAGGTGGGTGTGGTGAATATGGATATAATTTTAAACATATGTATTGAATTTTGTTTTTATCTTCCAGGGTTGCAAATTCTGCAGTTGGGTTCTTTTTAAAGCGATATATAGCAACGTTTTAAACCCCTGCTATATATGCCTAATGGTTGTTTAGTAGTGGTTTAAACCACCACTATTTAAGGTCAATATTTGTTTACCGTTTTTTGTTTCAGCAGTTTTTTTCCATGACAAAAAATGGTGAGGATATAATGGTGGTTCAAACCACTAATATATCCTTTCCATTTTTTGGCAGGTGAAACCGTCGCTAAAACCAAAAACGCCACTAAAAAACATTCTATGACGATTCCCTAAAGTTGCCGCAAAATTTATAGAACTAACATGAGTTGGATGCTGAGGCCAATTTTAGCAGTGATTTTTGGAAACAATCATAGAACCATATAGAAGCGATTTAAACTACCGCAAACTCAAAAAGAAAAAGTAGCTACTATCGGTCAATTTTTTTGTATTGTCCAATGCATGATTTGGAACTAGTTATAGTACCCCCTAGACAGCCCCACCCACCCCCTGGACACCCCCTCCCCCCGGGGACTACCCCCACCCCTAGGGATAGCCCACCCACCCCCCTAGACACCCTGTACCCTCCTAGATAGCCCTTCCACCCCTGCCAACCCCCTAGACACCCATCCCACCCCTTGGACACCTCATACCCCCTGGAAAAACACCCACCCCTGGAAAGCCCCCCACCCCCTGGACACCCCTGACCCCCCTGGACAGCCCCACCACCCCCGTGGACACCCCGCCCACCCCCCTGTACAGCCCGTGCCCCCCTGGACAGCCCCCCCCCCCCACCCTTGTTGACAGCCCACCCACCCCACCCCCGGACACCCACCCACCACCCCCCGGACACCCCCCATCCCCCCGGACGCCCCCACCCCTGGAAAGCCTCCCCCCCACCCCTTGACTCCCCCGACCCCACTGGATAATGCCGCCACCCCCGTGGACAGCCCGACCACCCCCCGTGGACAGCCCGCCCACCCCCTGGATAGCCCGCCCACCCCCTAGACACCCAGACCCCCTGGACAGCCCCTCCACCCCCATGGGCAGCCCGCCCACCCCCCTGGACACCATGTACCCCCCGAACAGCCCCACCCACCCCCTGGACACCCCGCTCACCTCCTTGGACTACCCGCCCACCCCCCTGGACTCCCCCTACCCCCTTGGACAGCCTGACCACCCCCGTGGACTGCCCGCCCACCTGGAAACCCCGACCCCCTAGACAGCCCCTCACTTCGTGGACACCTCGCACTCTTGCCACTGATGAACCATATGTATTGGCATCAATGGTTAAACAAATTTTTTTATGTCAAAGATCATCGTCATCCTAAATTCGGTGTAATTATTGAAGTAAATCCCAGACATGTTTTTGATGATGGTGATGATGAAGTTGACACTATCCCTACTGCAATTGGAAGCAACCCGTTTATTACTTATGATGATTCCAATAGCTCAATTGTCAGAGTTAATTGTGAACCTGAAGTTGTGGTGGGAAATATATAGAATCATACAGTCGTGTTCTCACCTACATGTTTCACCTACATTATTCAGAGTTTGTATCATAGTACTTACCTTCAAACCACCATAAATCTTCTGTTTCTTTATGTTTTTTTTTCAGAATGGTTTTTCTATATATTTTTTGGGTTACACATTAGTTATCTATTTCTAATTACTTCCATATTTGTTTTCATTACTGGAAATGACACCCATTGAAGAGAGGCGACATAAAAAGATGACAGAAAATAATCGTCGCATGACATAGATGGGAATTTCTCCACTCATCCCTGTTGTGAGAATTTTATTTCAAATATATATATTTCAATAACTTATAATATCATGTGTTTACTTTTTTGTTAAACTTTCTTTTTCAGGATCCACCCCCTAGACGAGATATATCCGACAAGGATCCTGATATTGCTCCCCGTACAGAGGCTGGTGGTAGGAGGGGTGGTGGTGTTAGAGTTAGACGACCATCCGGTGGTCTCGATACTGAGGCCGGTGGTACGAGGGATCATGGTGAGAGATTTAGACGATCCACTGGTCGTACCCGATTGGATTATGCCCCTACCACAGACGTATCTTCTACGCCCCATTTTGATCCTGGTGTGTCTTTAGGGACACACGAGATATTTAGGCCTCCGATGTTTACACTACCAGTTGTCCAGATGTATGTTCCATCATCTTTTTCTTCTGGTTCATTATCTCCAGGCTATTATATTCCACCTTCTTCGACTCCTGCTCTGACACAATATGTGGCTGAGGAGGGTACACTGAGGGACACTCCACATGTACGGGATATTCCTTTGGCTTCTGCACATCTAGTGACACCCATTGATCCAACTACCACATGTATATTTATATAACTCTAACAAATTTTTATACCAAAATTTATATTTATTATAACTTGTACTAATATTTTTTTTCTTTAATAACATATTCATCTACTGATAGGAGTCGGGGGAGGGGGCGTACTCGTTTGCGTACGGTATGGAATTGCTAGACACAGTTGATGGTTGAATACAATGATGATGGACAGATAATTGATAAATCTAGGTAGGAATGTCGGGGGTTTTTGGCGACGCTATCCAAATACTCTGACATCATTCCGGTCATCCCTCTCTCTTGGAGACATCTACCACACAAAGTCAAGGATAATGTGTGGGCACAAATATGGATAAAAAATCTATTGGATTTAATGTAATATTTTTTTGTATTTATATGAATTAATCTATTGGGTGTCAGCTTCGGTATAACTTCCCTGATGGTGAAGGTGAACGACCGACACGTTTAAAGGATCTAGAAGAGATTTGGAGAGCTTATAAGCATGAGTTGTATGTTGGATGGAGTGATAGAGTGGGCACAGAGTTGGATACATTACCTATCGTGGATGACTACCTGATAGAGCAATATCGCAAAATGAATACCCATTGGGCGACTGCCAAATTTAAGGTATTAATACTATTTGAGGTATTTACATGACAGTTTTCATATTTTGCATTAATATTATCTAATTTATTATTAAACATTATTTATGAATCTTCTGAAAAAAAAACAAAAAAAACATTGATTCAAAACAATACCTCCACACTTTGGGGCGCACAACTATGTCAGATCATGAGAGGCAGTTGGTACAATATAGTTGTTTATAATTTTTCCTTGGGACTTTCCCTTTTTATTATTTCCTAATTAAATTATTTAATTTATTGAATATTGAATATATGATTATACTTGCACTTTATATTGTTTCAATGTCATTACAGAAGCACAAATTGAATATTGAAGGACGTATCCCTCGAGCAAAATTGTTTTGCTCGAGTAGAAGGAAAAAAGATGGAACTGCGGTTAATGAACCGACACAAGAAAAGATTGTAAGTTTTAATTTGTTTATTTCAAAGTTTAATATCTATTTTTAAATTTAATAATCTATTAATATTTTTAACAGGCTGCTTTAGAGGCCCTTGATGCCCAGGAGCCTGACAATTTAGGGCCACACGATCATTTATATCAGGTTTTGGGAGAGGAGCACTCTGGTCGAGTACGCTGCCGACCTGGTGAGAATATAGTCCTGACGAGGTATTTTTCCTCTCCAGGTATCCATTATAGTATCACCGAGTTGGAACAGGTCAAGGAGCATGAAAGACAGTCTGATAAAAGGGTCATAGAGTTGGAAGTACAAGTTCAAACGAGGGATAAAGAATTAATGAAACTGATGAAAGATTTATCTTAATCACTTCCACCAGAGGCCAGTGCGCATTTTCAGACATTTATGTCGTCTATGGGTGCATTATCCAATGCATCAGGTAGTAGTTCTAGTGGCAGTCAAGATGATGACGTTCCTGGTGATGATGAGGATGCTGAAGAGGATAAGGGCGAGGATGAGGATGAGGACGAGGGAGAGGATGGGGACGAGGGAGAGGATGGGGCCGAGGGCGAGGATGGGGCTGGCGATGAGCATGGGGAAGATGATGAGGACGAATACAAGGACATAGATGGCGGTGAGGATGGGGCCGATGATGACAGTGGTGATGGTGATGGTGATCAGGGGCAGATTGATCCATTACATTTTTGAATTCTGTATAACTATTTATTTTTGAACTTGGGTTTTCACTCTGGTATGGATATTTTTGAATTCAGTATAACTCTTTATTTTTGAACAAATATAGAAGACTCTTTAATTTAATAATTTTTTAAATTGAATTTATCTTCATTCTTAATTATTCTTAATTATATTTAATTGCATATCTTGAATAATTTTTCTTTAATATAATTGTTTCATTTGATAAATAAAGTCATGTTTTTATAATAAAACCCCTCCAATGAAGGTGCGCTGTCTGCAAAAACTCACAGTGATAGTTTAGGGTGTGATAATTTGACTCTCAATTAGTAGTTTCAACTACCCAGTACCACTTTTAAAAACAACGAATATAAAATATATATCTTTATCATACCACAATCCTGAATCAAGAGTCTGTTTTTTATAACATAAGATCAGTTTCTATAATATGAAGGACAACTACATAGGATTTATTCGGAATCATGGCCGGAAGATACTGCCCTGAGGATGTCGCTGGATCGGGCCAACACGCCGCAGTCACACTGTAGTAATGCCGTGATTTGGCCCTGCTCCAGGACGACACCCCATGGTGGTTCGCAGTCCTGTCAGAATTTGATGTATGATACCTAGATAGAGTTTTAGATACATTACCCACCCTCCTTCCCGAACATCCCCCACGGATAGCCCCCCACCCGCCTCAATCCGAGGCACGGTGTGGCCCGTACCACTCAAAGTGTCTTTCTTTTGTTTACTTTTAAGTAAAAACAAACGGAATACGGAAAACCAATCAAACACATTTGGATTGTGTTCATACTTTAGGAAAACAATCCATGGGTGATTTGTGACATGTACGAGTCAACCCGCCTCAATCTGAGGCGCGGTGTTGCCGGCACCACTCAAAGTGTCTCACTTTTATTTGAAATGAACAACATTTTAAGTGAAAACAATAACTGGCATACAGAAAACTGACCAAATTCATTCGGATTGTGTTGATACATCAACACACCGATCCATGGGTGAATTGTGAAATGGTTGGCTAGACGACATGTCAATCGAAGGTGTCGTGTGAACGCGCTGGTCGAAAACGCACTCTGCATGTCGTAAATGGCCAAAACATGGGTTTTACGGTCAAATGCATACCGAATGACAATGTAATGACTTTAAATCACATTAAAACACCCTAATTATTTTTCTTGATGTGTACGAGGAGACGACACATCATTCGGACGTGCGGTTTGCATGACATGACTGAATATGTGTTTTTTAGGTGTTTGGCGCGCTTGAAAAACGCGTGTAGGGTGGTCGAAACCGGCCGAACGACCTCGAAATGCCATGAAATCAGACTACAACAAATTTTGGGTTAATTGGGAAATGGTCAGCCAGACGAAACATCAATCATAGGTGTCGTGTGACCGCGCTGGTCGAAAACGCACTCCGCGTGTCGTAAATGGCCAAAACATGCGTTTAACGGTCAAATGCATGCCGAAAAATATCATAATGACTTGAAATCACACAAAAACACCCTAATTATTATTAATGAGGTGTATGAGGAGACGACACATCATTCAGACGCACGGTTTTCACAGCACGACTGAATATGTGTTTTTAGGTGTTTGGCGCGCTTGAAAAGCGCGCATGGGGTGGTCGAAACTGGACGAATGACCTCAGAATGCCATGAAATCGGACGACAACAAAGGGTGGGTTAATTTTGAAATGGTAGGTTAGACGAAACGTCAATCGGAGGTGTTGTGTGACCGCGATGGCCGAAAACGCACTCCGGGTGTTGTAAATGGCCAAAACATGCATTTAATAGTCAAATGCATGCTGAACGACATATAAATGACTTTAAATCACATGAAAACACCCTAATTATTATTATTAAGGTGTACGAGGAGACGAAATATCATTTGGACGTGTGGTTTGCGCGACACGACTGAATATGTGTTTTTTAGGTGTTTGGCGCGCTTGAAAAGCGCATGTGGGATGGTTGAAACCGACCGAACGACCTCGAAATTCCATGAAATTAGACGAAAACAAAGGGGTGTGTGAATTTTGAAACGGTTGGCCAGACGACACGTCAATCGGAGGTGTCCTGTGACCGCGCTAGTTGAAAACGCACTCCGCGTGTCGTAAATGGCCAAAACATGGGTTTTACACTCAAATGCATGACGAACAACATCAGAATGACTTGAAATCACATGAAAACACTCTAATTATTATTCTTGAGGTGTAAGAGGAGACAACAAATCATTCGGACGCACGGTTTGTGCGGCACGGCTGAATATGTGTTTTTCAGGTGTTTAGCGCGCTTGAAAAGCGCGCGTAGGGTGGTC
Organism: Viscum album; assembly: GCA_963277665.1. Taxonomy (NCBI): domain Eukaryota; kingdom Viridiplantae; phylum Streptophyta; class Magnoliopsida; order Santalales; family Viscaceae; genus Viscum; species Viscum album. Next base: position 1,058,451,397 of record OY728159.1, read on the forward strand.
GAAACCGAGTGAACGGCCTCAGAATTCCATGAAATCAGACGAAAATAAAGGGTGGGTGAATTGTGAAGTGGTCGTCTAGACGGAACATCAATCAGAGGTGTCGGGTGACCGCGCTGACCGAAAACGCACTCCGCGTGTCGTAAATGGCCAAAACATGCGTTTAACAGTCAAATACATGCCGAACAACATCAGAATGACTTGAAATTACACAAAAACACCCTAATTATTATTCGTGAGGTGTATGAGGAGATGTAACGTCATTAGGACGCGCGGTTTGCGTAGCACGGCTAAATATGTGTTTTTTAGGTGTTTGGCGCGCTTGAAAAGCACGCATAGGGTGGTCAAAACCAGCCGAACGACCTCGGAATGCCATGAAATCGGACAACAACAAAGAGTGTGTTAATTTTGAAATGTTCGGCCATATGGAACATCAATCGGAGGTGTTGTGTGACCGCGCTGGCCAAAAACACACTACTCTTGTCGTAAATGGCCAAAACATGCGTTTAATAGTCAAATGCATTCCGAACGACATCAGAATTACTTTAAATCACACAAAAACACCATAATTATTATTCTTGAGGTGTACGAGGAGACATAACATCATTCAGATGCGTGGTTTGTGCGGCACGACTTAATATGTGTTTTTTAGGTGTTTGGCGCACTTGAAAAGCGCGCGTGGGGTGGTCGAAACTGGCCGAACGACCTCACAATGCCATGAAATCGGACGACAACAAAGGGTGGGTGAATTGTGAAATGGTCGTCAGACGGAATGTCAATTGGAGGTTTTGTGGGACCGCACTGGCCGAAAACGCACTCTGCATGTCGTAAATGGCCAAAACATGCGTTTAACGGTCAAATGCATTCCGAATGACATCAGAATGACTTGAATCACACGAAAACACCCAAATTATTATTCGTGAGGTGTACAAGAAGACAGAACGTCATTCAGACACGCGGTTTGTCCGGCACGGCTGAATATGTGTTTTTTTGGTGTTTGGCGCGCTTGAAAAGTGCGCGTGGGGTGGTTGAATCTGGCCGAACAACCTCGAAATGCCATGAAAGAAGAATAAAACAAAGGGTGGGTGAATTGTGAAATGGTCGCCCAGAAAACATGTGAATCAGAGGTGTCGTGTGACCGCGCTGGCCGAAAACGCACTCTGCCTGTCGTAAATGGCCAAAACATACATTTAATGACCAAATGCATGCCGAACGACATCTAAATGACTTGAAATCACATGAAAACACACTAATTATTATTCGTGATGTGTACGAGGAGACATCACATCATTCGGACGTGCAGTTTGCGTGGCACGATTGAATATGTGTTTTTAAGTGTTTGGCGCGCTTGAAAAGCACGAGTGGGGTAGTCGAAACCGACCGAACGACATCAGAATTCCATGAAATCAGACAAAAACAAAGGGTGGGTGAATTTTAAAATGTTCGACTAGACGACACATCAATCGGAGGTGTCGCGTGACCGTGCTGGCTGAAAACGCAATCCGCGTGTCCTAAATGGCCAAAACATGTGTTTAACGGTCGAATGCATTCCAAACGACATCAGAATGACTTGAAATCTCATGAAAACACCCTAATTATTATTTTTGAGGTGTAAGAGGAGACGACACATCATTTGGACTTGCGGTTTGCGCAGTACGGCTGAATATGTGTTTTTTAGGTGTTTGGCGCGCTTGAAAAGCACGCATGGGGTGGTCGAAACTGGCCGAACGACCTCGGAACGCCATGAAATCAGACGATAACAAAGGGTGGATGAATTTTGAAATGATCGGTCAGACGGCACGTTAATCGGAGGTGTTGTGTGACCGTGCTGGCCAAAAACACACTCTGCCTATCGTAAATGGCCAAAACATGCGTTTAACAGTCAAATGAATGCCGAACGACATTGGAATGACTTGAAATCACATAAAAACACCCTAATTATTATTCGTGAGGTGTACGAGGAGAAATAACGTCATTCGGACGCGCGGTTTGCACAGTACAACTGGATATGTGTTTTTTAGGTGTTTGACGCGCTTGAAAAGCACGCGTGGGGTGGTCGAAACCGGCCGAACGACCTCAAAATTCCATGAAATCGGACGACAACAAAGGTTGGGTGAATTGTGAAATGGTCAGACAGATAGAATGTCAATCGGAGGTGTCATGTGACCGTGATGGTCGAAAACGCACTCCGAGTGTCGTAAATGGCCAAAACATGCGTTTAACGGTCAAATGCATGCCGGACGACATCCGAATTTCTTAAAATCACATAAAAACACCCTAATTATTATTCGTGAGGTGTATGAGGATACACCACGTCATTCGGACGCGTGGTTTTCCTGACATGGCTGAATATGTGTTTTTAGGTGTTTGGCGCGCATGAAAAGCGCGCGTGGGGTGGTCGAAACCGGCCGAACGACCTCAGAATGACATGAAATTGGATAAAAACAAAGGGTGGGTGAATTTTGAAATGGTCGGACAGAAAACACGTCAATCTAAGGTGTCGTGTGACTGCGCTGGCTGAAAACGCACTCCGCATGTCATAAATAGCCAAAACATGCGTTTAACGGTCAAATGCATGCCGAATGACATCAGTATGACTTGAAATCAAACAAAAACACCCTAATTATTATTCGTGAGCTGTATGAGGATACGACAAGTCATTCAGATGCGCGGTTTGTGCGGAACGACTGAATATGTGTTTTTAGGTGTTTTGCAGGCTTGAAAAGCACGCATGGGGTGGTTGAAACCGGCCGAACGACCATAGAATGCCATAAAATCAGAAGACAATAATGGGTGGGTGAATTTTGAAATGGTCGGCCAGACGGCATGTCAATCGGAGGTGTTGTGTGACCGCGCTGGCCGAAAATGCACTCTATGTGTCATAAATGGCCAAAACATGCGTTTAACAGTCAAATGCATTCTGAGCGACATCAGAATGAATTGAAATCACACAAAAACACCCTAATTATTATTCGTGAGATATACGAGGAGGGGACATGTCATTCGGACGCGCGGTTTGCGCGGCACGGCTGAATATGTGTTTTTTAGGTGTTTGGCGCGCTTGAAAAGCACGCGTGGGGTGGTTGAAACTGGCCGAATGACCATGGAATTCCATGAAATCATACAAAAACAAAGGGTGGGTGAATTGTGAAATGGTCGACTAGAATCAGAGGTGTCGTGTGACCGCACTGGCCGAAAACGCACTCCACCTATCGTAAATGGCCAAAACATGCGTTTAACAGTCTAATGCATGTCGAACGACATCAGAATGACTTGAAATCACAAGAAAACACCCTAATTATTATTCGTGAGGTGTACGAGGAGATATCACATCATGCGGATGCGCGGTTTGCACGACACGACTGAATATGTGTTTTTAGGTGTTTGGGGCGCTTGAAAAGCGCGCATGGGGTGGTCGAGACCGGCCGAATGACCTCGGAATGCCATGAAATCGGACAACAACAAAGGGTGGGTGAATTGTGAAATGGTCGGCCAAACGACACGTTAATCGGAGGTGTCGTGTGACCGCGCTGGCCAAAAACGTACTCCGCATGTCGTAAATGGCCAAAACATGCGTTTAACGGTCAAATGCATTCCGAGCGACATCGAAATGACTTGAAATCACCTGAAAAAACCATAATTATTATTCGTGAGGTGTACTAGGAGAAGAAACACCATTCGGATGCGTGGTTTGTGTAGCACGACTGAATATGTGTTTTTGAAGTTTTTGGTGCGCTTGAAAAGCGTGCGTGGGGTGGTCAAAACCAGCCGAACGACCTCAGAATGCCATGAAATCAGACGACAACAAAGGGTGGGTGAACTGTGAAATGGTTGGCCAGACGTCACATCAATCGGAGGTGTCGTGTGACCGCGTTGGCCAAAAACGCACTCCGCCTGTCGTAAATGGCCAAAACATGCGTTTAAAGGTCAAATGCATGCCGAACGATATAGGAATGACTTGAAATCACACGAAAACACCCTAATTATTATTTTTGAGGAATACGAGAAGACTACACGTCATTCAGATGTGTTGTTTGCATGGCACGACTGAATATGTGTTTTTTAGGTGTTTAGCGCGCTTGAAAAGCGCCCGTGGGGTTTTCAAAACCGGCCAAACGACCTTATAATGACATGAAATCAGAAAAAAACAAAGGGTGGTTGAATTTTGAAATGGTCGGCCAGACAGCACGTCAATCAGAGGTGTCGTTTGACCGCACTGGCCGAAAACGCACTTCACGTGTCGTAAATGGCCAAAACATGCGTTTAACGGTCAAATGCATGCCGAACGACATCAAAATGACTTGAAATCACACAAAAACACCCTAATTATTATTCGTGATGAGTACTAGGAGACGAAACGTCATTTGAACGCGCGGTTTGCGCGATACGGCTGAATATGTATTTTTATGTGTTTGGCGCGCTTGAAAAGCATGCGTAGGGTGGTCGAAACCAGCCAAACGCATTCAAATTGTGTTGATACATTAGGAAAATGATCCATGGGTCATTTTTGACGTGTATGAGTCAACCCTACCTAAATATGAGGCGTTGTGTGGCCGACACCACTCAAAGTGTCCCTCTTTTGTTTCAAAAGGGCATCATTTTAAGTGAATACAACAACTGACATACGGAAAACTGACCAAATGCTTTCGAATTCTGTTGAAACTTTAGGAAAATGATCCATGGGTCATATGTGACGTCTAAGAGTAAACCCCACCTCAACTTGAGGGCCAGTGTGGCCGACCCCACTCAAAGTTTTTCTCTTTTGTTTTAAATGGACAAGATTTTAAGTGAAAACAACAATTGGCATACTTAAAACGGACCAAACACATTTAGATTGTGTTTATATTTTAGTAAAAAGATCCATGGGTCATTTTTGACATGTACGAGTCAACCCTGCCTCAATACGAGGTGTGGTGCGGCCACCACCACTCAAAATGTCTCTCTTTTGTTTAAAATGGACATGATTTTATGTGAAAAAAACAACTGACATACGAAAAACCAACCAAATGCATTCGGATTCTGTTGAAACTTTATGAATGCAATCCATGGTTTATTTTTGATGTGTAAAAGTCAACCCCATCTCAATCCGAGGTGTGTTGTGTCCAGAACCACTCAAAGTGTCTCACGTTTCTTTGAAATGGACAACATTTTAAGTGAAAACAACAACTAACATACGAAAAAATGGACCAAACACATTCGGATTCTATTGATACTTCATGAAAAGGATCAATGGGTCATTTTTGACGTGTAAGTGTCAACCCTGCCTCAATCCGAGGCACGGTGTGGCTGGTACCACTCAAAGTGTCTTTATTTTGTTTAAAATGGATACGCTTTTAAGTAAAAACAACCAGTATAGAGAAAACTGACAAAACACATTCGGATTGTGTTGATACTTTAGGAAAACAATAAATGGGTCATTTGTGACATGTACGAGTCAACCTCACCTCAATCCGAGGTGCGGTATGGTTGGAACCACTCAAAGTGACACTCTTTTGTTTTAAAAGGACATCATTTTAAGTGAATACAACAACTGAAATTTACACTCATCAACGATAGTCGCAAACTCTTTTTCATGAGTTGGGTAGTTTCACTCATGAGGTCATAAGTGACGAGAATCCTAAGAAAATACATTTTCACAATATATTATAAAAAATACAAGTTCAATGCAAAATGCATCACAAATCATTACATACCCAAATCTAGGATCAGAAAAAAAAATTGGGATTTGAGCCAATTTCAAACTCTTATTCAACTCTAATAAGTATTTCTCAGACTATTCTTCCTAGTAGAATTTGATGGGGATGTGGGGGGGGATGTGCTGGTTGGGGGGGTTGTGCAGGGGTGAGGTGAATTACTACTGGAAGAGTGGTTGTCATTTGAAGATAGAAATGGGTGTAAATAATGTTTGAGTTATTGAAACTATTATTAACTCTACTGGATGATTGTTGTCATATGAAGATTGAAATAGGGAATTGTAGTACATGACATGGTTGGAAGATTTTGATGGTTTATGTGTTTTTGTGCAATTTTAGGTGTTTTTTATGCTGTTTTAAGTCTGTATGTGGTTTTTGTGATATTTTTTATACAGGTGTATACTAGAGGGGCTACTGGAGGGATTTTGTGAAATAGTTCTGAAAAAACACATTACCAACGGTTTTAAACCGTTGGTATAATAGTTCTGGAAAAACACATTACCAACGGTTTTAAACCATTGGTATAATAGTTATGGAAATAGAAATTTAAAAACTATACCAATGGTTTAGAATTGTTGGTATAGTGTTTAGTATACAATATATACCAATGGTTTCTGGAAGCCGTTTGTAAAAACATTTACACTACCAGTACTGCCAACGGTTTGTAAAACCGTTGGCCTGCCTGAATGGCCTGAAGGCCTTCATTTTTATTGATTTTTGATAACCCCCCTTTAACGGGATGAGGGGGAACCCTTACAAGGCTCGTAGGCTCAGAGATTACATGGCCCATAGGCTTAGGAGATTACATGACCCGAAGGTCTTAGGGAATTCAACCAGACTATCTACAAGGAACTGCCCCTCCCCAGCATCTTCATCTTGATAGTAGCTCTCCACCTTTGCATTACAGTCTAGATAGGCTTCCCATGCAAGCACAGGCTGGTATCGAGGGCATAGCCATACCCTCTCATTCTGACAATCCATATGGATCTGCTCTGGTGAGTGCACCTGCTCTGAATCCTCATATGGGGATACTCCTTTTTTGTAGTGTGTCTAGGGCCTGCATTCATGTGGCCCGAAGGCCTTGGGGTGGCCCGAAGGCCTTAAGGTGGCCTGAAGTCCTTGAGAATCAACTGGCCCGAAGGCCTTGCGTGGCACGAAAGCCTTGCAAGACCCGAGGAACAAACTGGTGGCCCGAAGGCCCAGATGGATTAATAGTTCCGGCTGCTACAGTACCAAACAGTGCCTGCTACAATGCCTACTAAAATACTGCTACAGTACTGCTATAGTACCCGGAAATATGCCTCCACCCGGATTTGATATCAAGTATCTTGGATGCACCTAGCGAGTCCTCACCAACTGGGCTGAGGCTCTTGTGCTTGTAAAACCGTTGACAATACTCAAATTACACTACCTTTCCCAATGGTTATGAAAAAACCGTTGGTAATGGGATACTGCCATGCCTTACTTGCCAACTGTTTTCCAGACCATTGGTAAAGGATTAATTTCCAGCAGTGTTTGTGAAACCCTATTTACCAAATCGTTGAGCCTCCATAGTTTCTCACCTTTGGGAAGAGTGAGCCTAGCAATGCAAGAGTTTTTACCCATGTCAAGCCTCTCTATGACCACATCCGAGCTTACCTCGACGAGCGCCAAAGTTCTCTTTATCACAATCCTACCAGTAGACAATTCCTTATATGAGGCAATCAGACGCGTACCGTCTTCAGCAATTGCAACACGACCATGATCAACAGTCCCAAATGGAGTAGGGGCATGGAGATTGGATCCATCTCCACCAATCGTGGTTCGATTTCCACCAGTGAATCGCCATTGCCTCCAGACGTTGCGTAAACAAACCCCCTCCTCCACCCTAATGTATATTTATTATATATATATAGATATTAAATAGATGTTTATAAATATAAATTAATTAGATAAATCTAAATTTAAAATTATAAATAAATATAATTATAAATATATAAATATTTATAAATATAATAAATTTATATTTTATATAATTATATAATTTATTTATAGAGATAGATTTGTAATTATATTATATATATATATATATATATATTTATATAAATAAATTCATATTCATAAATATATATTTATAATTATATATATTTATGATTATATATATGTATATATATATTTAAATAAGGTTTATTTATAACTATATAAATATATATTTATAAATATAATTATAAATAAAATTATAAATAATTTCATATTTTTAAATACATATTTATAAATATATTTTTAAAATTGTAATTATTTATTTTTAAATGTAATTATAAATAGATATTTATATATATTATTATTAATTTATATATATTAAATATATATATATATATATATATTATGGGGGAGAAGGTGGGGCTGAAGTTGCCAAAGGGCCACTTTAAGTGGCGCTTTGCTACCGATTTCTCTGACGCCACTTGAAGTGGCACTGGACCACCCCCATTCCCTATATAAGGAAACTGTAGACCCCCTTAATCAAATAAAAAAAATTAAAAAACCCTCCCACCCAATTTTGCCTTCTGCAAATAGTAACTGTCGGAATGTGATGACTCTCACACCTGCTTCATGGGCCCCGAGAAATATACTAAACTATGGGAACAACCTCCCATTAAGAAAGGGAATGACGATACACTAGCCCCCAAAAATTTCAGCAACCATCTGCTTGCTACATAATGCTCCAAACTTATTCAACCCACATGAAAATTGATCGATTCCTGGTCTCTCCAATACTACAATAGCTATAACGCCGTAGGTTCATTTCTATCAATGGAAATAGTAAGTGGGCATGTGAGAACATGTTCCCTGCAGGACAATCAACTACGAGATCAAAAAATCTTCTATGACACTCAAAGGTGGATAAGATCATCAACCCCCATTTCATATAATAGGATGTGAGTGATAGCATAATCCATTTTCACCGTTCTATAACCCAATCCCAACAACAAACCCCATACGTGATTTCAGCTTCGCTTCCCAATACCTCTCCACTTTTGAAGTCGAAGGGTGACTGCCCCTTCTTTTGAACCCTTATGTTCCATTATCTTCCAAAACACCCATCGATATAAAGGACAATTTTTATCAGCGCTATTTCAAGCGTTGATAAAGGACCACTTTTTCAACGCTTTAAATAGCGATGATAAAGGGAGCCTTTTTCAGTGATCGAAATAGTGCTGATAAAGGCCTAGATACATGTTATGTACTGTTTATATAACCGTACACCCACCATCACCTACACAACAAACACACACACCACCTACACAACACACACAAGAACAAAGCAGCACACACAAGGGTTTGGAAAACAATGCTATATACATTTCAAACAATGTTTTATATAATTACACTTACAATTATCCAACAAACAGTTAAAAAAATTAATGTTCCATCCTTTGACATCCGTGATCCCCTCTAAAACATGTCCGCCCATGGTATTAGTTTCTGAACAAATCATCCCAACTCAAGAAAAAGGTTCCACCAAGATAAGAAAAAAAATATTATGTTAGTAATACTATAAAGAAATAAATTAAACATTAATATGAAAGAATACATTAATAAAATGTCAATTTTTAATAAAAAAGACACAATTGGAGTTATACAGGTCACATCGTGCATTGTATTAAGGTGGAGTTGATTCATACATGTCACAAATTAGTTATGGATCATTGTCCTAAAATATCAAAACAATCCAAATGAGTTTTCTTGGTTTTGAGTAAGTCCGTTGTTTTTTTACTAAAATTAATATCAAATTTAAATGACACATTTGGATCTATACCAGTCACATCATTCATCATATTGAGGTGGGGTTAATTCCTTCACATCAAAAATGACTCATGGATCATTTTTCTAAAGTATCAAAACAATCCGATTAGGTTTGCTCTGTTTTCGGTATGGAAATTGTGTTTTTACTAAAATATCATTCCAAACTAGAAACACCCATTTTGAGTCATATCGGTCACATCGTGTGTCGGTTTGAGGTGAGACTACATCATACATGTCACAAAGGACTTAAAAATCACTCTCTTAAATTATTAAGACAATCAGATGATGTTTTCTTGGTTTTCAGTGAGTGAAACCTTTTGAGCTAAAATGTCAATTTTAAACTGATAATGGACACTTTTAGTCATAATTGTCACACTGTGTGTCAGATTGAGGTGCGGTTGATTCCTACACATTAAAAATGACTCGTGGATCATTTTCTTAAAGTATCAAAAAAATCTGAATGTGTTTTCTTGATTTTCAGTATGTCACTTGTTCTTTTTTACTTAAATTAATGTCAAATTTAAATAAAAAACATTTGGATTTATACCGATCACATCATGCATTGTATTGAGGTGGGGTTGATTCCTACACATCAAAAAATGACCCATGGATCATTTTTCTAAGGTATCAAATTAATTCGAATGCATTTTCTCATTTTCTAGTACGTCAGTTGTGTTTTTTTACTAAAATATCATTTCAAAACTAGAAAAATGATTTTTGAGTCATTCTGATCACATCATGTTTCAATTTTATGTGAGACTACCTCATACATGTCAAAAAGGACTTAAGAATCACTGTCAAAAATTATGAAGATAATCGGAAAGAATTTTCTTGGTTTTTAGTGAGTGACGCATTTTGAGCTAAAATGAAAATTTTAAACTGATAATAGACACTTTTAGTCATACCGGTCACATAATGCATCAGATTGGGATGTGGTTGATTCCTAAACAATAAAAATGACTCATGTATCATTTTCCTAAAGTATCAAAACAATCTGAATGCGTTTTCTCAGTTTTCAGAATGTCAGTTGTTCTATTTACTTAAATTAATGTCAATTTTAAATAAAAAACACATTTGGATTTATACCAGTCACATCATGCATTGTATTGAGGTGGGGTTGATTTCTACATATCAAAAATGACTCGTGTCTCATTTTTATAAATTATAAAAACAATTAGAATGTGTTTTCTCAATTTTCAGTATGCAAGTTGTGTGTTTTTACTAAAATTAATGTCAATTTTAAATAAAAAGAGACACTTTGAGTCATATTGGTTGCACCATGTGTTGGATTGAGGTGTGGTTGATTCCTACATGTCACAAATGACTTATATATCGTTTTCCTAAAGTATCAAAACATTCCTAATGCATTTACTCAATTTTTAGTATGTCAGCTGTGTTTTCTTACTAAAATATCATTTCCAACTAGAAACATTCATTTTGAGTCACATCGGTCACATCATGCATCAGTTTGACATGAGAATGCTTCATACCCATCACAATTAACTTATTAATCATTTTATAAAATTATGAAGTCAATCATAGTGAGTTTTCTTGGTTTTTAGTGAGTGACGCTTTTTGAGCTAAAATGTCAATTTTAATCTAATAATGGACACTTTTAGTCATATCGGTCACACCATTTGTCAGATTGAGGTGTGGTTGAATATTACATGTCACAAATGACTTAAAAATCATTTTCATAAATTATAAAAACAATATGAATCCTTTTTCTTGGTTTTTTAGTATGTCACTTGTACTTTTTTCTAAATTTATTGTTAATTTATTATAAAAATACATAAATAAAATAACAACAGTCACACCATGAGTCAGATTTAGGTGTTTCTAATTCCTACACATCACAAATGACATATAGATTGTTTTCCTAAAGTATCAAAATAATCCTAATGCATTTTCTCAGTTTTCTATAAGGCACTTGTTATTTTTACTAAAAATATTAACAATTTTAAATAAAAAGAGACACTTCGAGTCATACCAGTCACATGTTCATTCTATTTCTATACATTCTTCCATGTGGTATGTTGTCCATTCATTTCTAAAAAAAACTATCTCATTTTGTGAATAAGAGTCTTTTCTACAATCATGGTAGTACTGAAAAAATATAAATAAAAAAAGGATTAATAAATATTTTAAATGAAATAGTAATTATCTTTGAAAATACCACTTTAGGGATGCTGGTTTGTTCATGGAATATGATATCTTTCATAAATTTACAAACATAATAACCACAGTCTTTATCGTTTGTTTATTTCAGACTCTGCAGAAACATTGAGAAAAATAAGTAATTTTTTTATATGTGTTTGGATAGTGAAATATTATTATATATACCCTGATTTTTATCCATTTGTAGTACTTATGATGTTTATTTTCCTTTTCCCCTAACCTCATTCCATGATGTAGAAAATATTCACGCACCACCCTATCATAACTGAATCCTCATTAAAAGATAATATAAATTATATAACTAGATGTTTAGTTCTAAAATATTGGATGTAGTGAATTCAAAATTGAAAAACACCATCATGTGTGTTTTCTTTGTTGGATATACATACATTGAATCTAGGAAATAAATCTTTGGAGTGTCCAAATTGACTTTAATGAGCATCCAATGTTACCAAAGAACACAAAAAAGAATTAGTAATGAAAGAGATTAAAATATATTTGATAAGATTAAATTATATAGTTTTACCCCTAAATCATTGGTATTAAGAAGAGTTTGTCATCCATATTTTTACTATTAAATGATTTGAGCAGCCTGTCACTATTTCACCCTCTTCCCCAGATTCTATTTTTTTGTTCTGTAGAGGTGACGTGAGGACTAATGAGTCCAAATTTTGTTCATGGGGAAATCCCTTCAATTTTTTCATATATACACCTACAAAAATATGAAATGTATTTAGTTATAATTATCATAGTATATCAACTTTTGAAAAATCAAATAATGAAAACATACCTCATGTATACATTTACAATTGAGCCACCTAGCCAATCATACTCCAAGATTTCACTTATATTGTTAACAATAATGAAATTTGGATCTTCCCCATTGTATATATTTTCATAAAAAATAATTGTGTGAGTACCACCATATTTCAAATTCATATTCACATAAGCCTATAATGATAATAAATGTGGATATAGAAAAGGCGGGTTTATGGTTCTTTCAGTATATCGTTTTGATCTGTTGGTTGACCCCTTAGATGGTTTTGAGTCGTTCTTTCTTTTCACCCCCTTCCTTATGTCTGTTTGTAATAACATTCATTAGTTCAAACCTTTTTTGATTAAATGTTAAAGTTTTATCTTGAAAAATAAATTGGAAATGGATACCTCCTTGTTGACATGTTTTTTACAAGATGTGATGGCCATGCGATGAATGTTTCATAAGCTTGTTCAACCTTATGAATATCTTCATCATTAATTGGAATAGGTATCTCAGTGCTCAACTCATGGGATACTTTAATCAACACTTTTACATGACCTGTTGGAAGTGTTCTATTGTGTAGCATGGTGTTCTGGATATTGAAGACTATAGCCCTCGCTACAAGGTGATTGGTGGGTATTGATAGATATAAATTGCAATCATTTTCACCCTGTACAATATCAGTACAAGAAAGATATTCATGTATATCTGATTCACAATTCATAGAAATAATTATTAGAACATTGATTACCTTATCTAAGAAAGGTTTTTGAGGGGAATGGCTCGCCACAAAGCTAGTGGGGGAAGGGAGGGATCTTCACGCGCTAGTTATTCTTGAGTTATTTCTTTTCCTTGCCCCCCTCCATCAATTTTTTCATAAACTATATTTATAATTGCATATGTTCTTCAAGTATAACTATTATTTCTCTCATTATTTTGATTTATTCACTTTGATCCTCCTCTTGTTTTTTTCTCAAAAAATGATTTAGGTGTCACCCCAAAACCCGCACCTCTGATGCAGTCGCACTTTTTTGTCTGCTTCAAGGCCACCAAAAGTATATCTACATCTGGTTTGGATGTTTCTGATTCCTATGACTATGTCAGATAGAAAATATAGGAAAATAAGTTATCTTTATTATTTAATATCGATTTAAATCAAAACAATTATTTGTTATATCATACTTACACATGTTTCCCACACTTTTTGTGTATTTTCATCTATTAGCATCCAATATTTATTTACACGCGCCTCCTTCCATAGGACATGGTGTGGGATGGAAGTTACTTTTAGATTTAGACTCATCAATCTACATATAAATAGAGGAACGAAATTATGGTGTTGTTTTATGTCACATAAAATTATTACGGTAGATTTAAAATACGTACCATTTTTTTTTCAAGTGAAGCATACCCCATTCTTTCTTTACGGTAGGGGTACGTTGGTTTTGTTGCTCGTTCCTTATTTTCAGTGCTCAGTTGTTGTTTTATAAATAAAAAACTATCAATCAAAGTGATGAATACATGTATCGTCAAACAACGTATTACCAAACATAATTTACCTAAAAATACTACTCCGCACGACGGCTAGTAAATGCATCCCATGCTCCTTAGGTTATCAGGTGTGCATAAATAGGAGATGGGTGTGGGTTTATTTTACCTTCCTCTTCTTTAAGATAAAATCTTGTTAAAATTGTGCAGAAGCCTCTTTGAATCCTTCTAGAAACCCTTAATATATAGTCCTTGTGAGAATCATCCATTATAAATGCACTCTACAGGGATGATGAAGAGTAAGTCAATGTTTCATTATTTTATTTTTTAGTAAATGAAAGAAATGATATCATAATGTTACTGTAATATCTCCTCACATCAGTGTATTAAGCCTAGTGAAAAAATGGTGCCATGACTGTGCATCAATTAGCATGGATTTCCGAGTGATGATTCCAATGTAACTATTGAACAGGGCCTTATTGGGGTTAACATGCTGACCCCACTTATTCCATCAGAACTCATATTTGATGCCTTTTGCTTCTTTCCTTACTATTTTTTACTAACACTGTCAAACTACGACGCTCCTGTTTTTTTTATGCCTCCAGTGTTTTGTTTCCTACCATTTACTCGGTTTCAACATCATCAATATGTTCCTCCAAAGCACTATCATAGACATGTGAAAATGGTGGTTGTATCTCTGCACTGGGAGCAGTAGCAGCAACATGTTGAGAAACCTATTGGTCCTCTGCACTACAAGCAACAATAGGTTTAGAGACCTATTTTTCCTCTACACCGCGAGCCATAATAGGTTGAGAGACCTGTTGTGCCTCAAGATTTGGAGAATCATCATGTGCATAAGTCATTATTTTCATAAGTGATTTAACATTTAATTTAGATTACATAAAAGCAGCAGCGAACAAATAATAACATAAGGTATCACAATGTATATTAAAAAAATATAACCTGATTATTGAAATCTCTTTTTTAAGGCTAAAGTGATTTGACCCCTCTATCGACTATCAAAATCCCTTCATTGTGGTCTCCTATGACATACAAAAGACCGTCTACATTGGGAACGCTGTTAAATTATTGTGACGTCCCAATGAAAGGGACATCCTCTGTTGAACTTTCATCTAACCCTTCAGTGGTCTTGGTCGATAAAAGAATAATTGACCACTTTCAGTTTTTGGGATCTGTAACATAAAATAATTATACTACATGTGTTTCCATTATAAACAGTTCATCTTTTTACCCTTAATGAAATCAATTGTAACGTCCCGGTTCCAGAAGCCACCCAGAGGCGCCCCGTACCCGGTTGGTCACATGGCCTCAAACGCATTTCCCTAAACGCCAGAGGCTGCCGACTAGCAGTGAGGGCCTTGGGTGTGATAGTGGGGAAACTATGCCCTCATTGGTAGAGTACACAACAGAAATAAATAATCATGCAATAGAGGAAGTTGTAAATAACCAACAATAATAAATAGTGGAAGAATAAATCAGCAAACAACTGGAGCACATATATATATATATATATGAAATGATGCATGATACATATCTAGGAAAACAACCAAGCAAGTCACAATGCTGGAAAACACCACAGTACCAAAACAAGTACAAAAGAAAAGAAAAACACCTCCTTTGAATCACAAGCCAAAGCTTGGTCCCTTTCTCTCCCGCTCCAAGCAATCAAATACCAGAAGTTGAAGGGAGCTTGCCGTTGTCTATACCTACAACAACATAGTCTGTTTGGGCCCAAAAGCATGACCCAAACAGGGTGTGAGACTAAATCCCACTAGGCATTCACCCGAAGATCTGTGCCTAACAGTCAGTGAGTATATGGCAGGTAAAAGTATAGTAAGCAGTAAAAAACAACAGCAAATAAGTAGGCAATAAACAGGATGATACACAATAGCAATCAACCCACAAACAACAGCAGTAGTGAAGCAAAACAACTAACACAAATAGGAAACCCTCTAGAAATTACCCACAGCCATCCCCTCTGGTCCTAACCAAGAATTACCACAACCCTATGGACAGTGCGCTCAGCCTAACCCCTCTGTCTTGGTCATACAAATTTATGAGACTCTCTGGGGAAGCCCACTCGGTCAATTCCCCTTATAGTCTAGGGTAGTCAGAGACTCTCTAAGGAAGATCATGCGGTCTAACCCTCTTCGTCCCAAGGTCTAGAGACTCTCTGAGGAAGCTATCTCGGTCAATTACTCTTATATCCTTAGGTATTCCACAGACTCTCTGAGGAATCTCACTCAGTCAATTCCTCCTCTAGCTTGGGAAGGTTCTTAAAGAGAAATCAAACAAGGTAAGACTCTCTGAGGAAGCTCACTCGGTCTACCCTCCTGTAGTCTATACAATCTGAAGGCACTCTGGGAAGCTCACTCGGTTTATCCCCTGTGGCCTATAATGTCTAATACTCACTGAGGAAGCTCACCCGGTCTACCCTCCTGTAGTCTATAATGTCAAGGACTCTCTGGGAAGCTCACTCGGTCTATCCCTTAAAGTCTATAGCACCAGGTTCTCACAACCCCGTGCCAATCAGTGAATGATAATCTTATAAGGACAAAGTACACCTATAGAGCTACTTGGCTAACCAAAGTACACCTATAGAGCTACTTGACTAACATTCTACAGGACAACAAGCATGTTATGGATCTCACTCCATCCTATGGTCACAAGTCATGGAAAAAGGTGTAACAACCAAAGTCAAACGAAACCTGAAGGTCGTAACCAGAACAAAGCATGGAAAAACATCCAAGAATAACAAAATATCCTATAACATGATTAATTTACCTCTACACAAGCATACAAGCAAGGAAGGAAAACAAAAAGGGAAAAAAGGTAAACACACAATACCCCGTTCATGGGTATTGGTGGAATTTGCACATAGAACTCAAAGACATTGAACAGTAAGGCACAAACCACCTACCTCGATCCTAAGAGATCGATATACATGAACCATGATGATTGATTCTCCCTTGAACATCGTAGATCTGAGAAAATGTCCAAAACACTCAAACCACGATAACTTGAGAAAGAAGAATAATCAAGGAATGCAACTTAAGAAGAAAGAATAAATCACCACTGCGGTTCCAACGCAATCGACAATGGTTGAATCGGACAACAGATGGAGGCTCAGGAATCCAGAGAAGTTTCGCGGTCGTACAACGTCTTTCGGTCGAACCAGACCTAGAAGAAGACATTTATGGTGATCGGGCGCAACCCCAGTCTGTTTAATGAAAAAAAGTACACGGCGTGTACTTTTAGATTACAGATCATGTAGTGTGTTTTTCCGTACTCCGCTTAAATTGGCCTCCACCTCACCCATACACACCGTGTGTGTGGCCCAGACACAGCCAACACATGACTTCGAGTGAGAAAAGAGTACACAGCGTGTAATCAGAAAGTACACGGAGTGTACTTCAAAAATTTCCAGAAACTTCATTTTTCTCAAAAACTCCAGAAAAAGGAAAGAATACCTGAATAAAGAATATCTGGGTTATTAAAAACTTCCCCCTTAAAGAAATTCTTCCCCGAATTTTCCTAGCGAGGCGTAGAAGAAGAAACCCCGAACAGCTCCAACCACTGTGATCGTACATCGCCTCCCTCTCCTCGGTCTCATCCTGTACTCGCCCGTGCTGCCAAAGCACCCGTACTAAAGGAACAGACCGCCCACGGAGAACCTTCGTACTGTGATCAACAATCCAGATGGGATTCTCCTCAAACGATGTATCAGCTTCGAGCTCAACCTCCTCGTGCTGAAAGATATGTGACGGGTCTGAAAGTAACATCGGAGCTGAGAGACGTGGAAGACGTCGTGCATGGATCGGTACCTCTGAGGTAACTACAACCGATAGGAAACCAGCCCAACTCTTTCCAAAACCTCAAACGGTCCGACGTACCACGGTGAAAGTTTACCCTATCTCCGAATCCTCTTATGTCCCAACCTCGGTGCGACACGCAGGAAAACCTGATCCCCGACCTCGAACTCCAGAGGTCATCTCCATTGATCAGCATAAGAATTCTATCGAGACTGTGCTGTAGCCATCCTCTTCCAAATCAACTCTATCTGCTCTGAGGTCTCCTGAACAAGATGAGGTCCCAGCAAAGCTGCCTCTCCTGCCTCCAGCCAGCATAAGGGTGATCGGCATGACCTACCGTACAAAGCCTCGTAAGGTGCCATCTGAATGGTTGCCTGGAAACTGTTGTTGTAGGTGAACTCCACAAGAGTAATATGCTTCTCATAAGAAACACCTAAGTCTAGAATACAAGCTCGGAGCATATCCTTAAGCACCTGGGTCGTGTGCTCGGACTGGCCATCTGTCTGGGGATGGTATGTTGTACTCAAAAGTACCTGTGTACCCAAAGCCTTTTGAAGTCCCTTCTAGAACCGAGAAGTAAATCACGCATCCCTGTCTGAAAAAAATGGAGTGTGGAACTCCATGTAGACGTACAATATCTCGGATGTACAACCATCCCAGATCATCAACAATGAAGGTCTCCTTGATCGGAAAGAAGTGATCAACCTTCGTAAGCCTATCAGTGACAACCCAAACAACATCGTTCCCCCGAGGCAACCTCGGAAACCCAGTCACAAATTTTATCACGACATCATTCCACTTCCACTTAGCAATGGGTAACTACTATAAAAGCCCTGATGGTCGCTGATTCTCTGCTTTCACCTGCTGACAAGTAGAACATCTCATGACAAAACCAAAAACATATTTCTTCATACCTGGCCACCAGTACTAGTGGTGTAGATCATGATACATCTTGGTGACTCCAGGATGAACTTCCCAAATTGAGGAATGAAAATCATGCATCAGCTCCTCGTGTATGTCTGCTGGCACCCATATGCGTCCCTGGAAACGCAAGATCTCATCCTCTCCCACTGTCCATATAGGAAGATGGTCCCCTCCTGACACACTCTCCTGCAAGACTAAGGCCTCTAAATCTGATAGCTGCCTCATCCGTACCTGATCAAGAAGTGTAGAGGTAACATCTACAGAAGATAGGATAGTCTGTCCCTGCCTGTCCTGCACTTCCAAGTGCATCTCAAAGAACAGAGCCATAAGCTGTCACTCACTACTGGCCTCCTGAAATGACTGAATCTGAGTTCTTCTGCTTAATGCATCTGCCACTACATTTCCCTTTCCCAGCGTATAGGCGAGCTCGAAGTCAAAGGACTGAAGATACTTAACCCACCTATGCTGTCTCAGATTCATATCACGCTGAGTGAAGATATAATTGAGACTCTTGTGGTTGGTGAAAACCACAAAGTGATCTCCCAGAAGGTAGTGTCTCCAACGATGTAAGGCATGAACAACAGATTCCAACTCCAGATCACGCGTAGGGTAATTCCTATCGTGTGGCCTCAACTGCCAAGACCCATATGCAACGACTCCATCTCCCTGCATAAGCACAAATCCCAGCCTGATACCCGAAGCATCACAGTAAATAGTGTAGCCCTTGCACGGCTCTGGAAAGATTAGTATCGGTGCTGACATCAACCCCCCCTTCAGCTCCTGAAAGGCTGACTCACACAAATCTGACCATAAAAACTTCACCCCCTTATTGGTCATACCTGTCAGTGGTTATGCTAGGCGCGAGAAGTCCTGAATGAAGCTTCTATAGTATCCCGCAATCCCTAGGAAACTACGTACCTCAAAGAAATTATTTGGCTTCTCCAAGGAAACTACATCTCTCACTTTCTATGGGTCCATAGATACTCCAGCCTCTGAGATGACATGACCCAAGAAGTGAATCTGATCCATCCAAAAGTGGCACTTTGAGAGTTTAGCATACAACTGATGCTCTCTCAGTGTACTCAGAACAATATCAAGATGTGTGGCATGGTCGTGTCGAGTGTGAGAGTACACCAAGATATCATCCACGAAGACCACGATGAATGAGTCCAAGTACGGATGTAAGACTCGGTTCATCAGTGCCATGAAAACTGTAGGTGCGTTCGTGAGACTGAATGACGTGACTGTATACTCGTATAGACCATACATACTCTTGAAGGATGTAAGAGGTATATCTGATGGTCTAACACCCAACTGATGATAACCAGACCTCAAATAAATCTTTGAGAACACCCGGGCTCCCCGAAGCTGATCAAAGAGGTCATAAATCCTCGGAAAGGGATATCGGTTCTTGACTTTCAACTGGTTTAGCTTCCGATAATCCACACAAAGCCGAAGGGTACCATCTGCCTTCTTCGCAAACAGGACAGGCGAACCCCAAGGAGAAGTACTGGGTCAGATGAAACCCTTTTCCTGCAACTCCTCCAGCTGCTTCTTGATTTCCTGCACCTCAGGTGTAGCCATCCTATAAGGAATAATGGACACCGATGCCACTCCTAGAACGAGCTCAATTTGAGAAGTCTACCTCACGCTCCGGAGTCAAACTTGAAAAGTACTCTGGAAAAACATTCCTAAAATGATCCACCACTGGGGGAAAGTGTAACTTTGAAGTCCCCTGGTCATCTATATAAAGACTAGAAATATGGGCTGTAACTTCCCCTAGAACATGATGCTCTGGTCCAGCTCTACCCGCCTGGACATCCCACTCGCCTCTATGATGGAAAGATCCGCCCTATGGTGATATGAAACTCACCCTGCGGAAATAGCAATCGACGACTGCCTGGAAGGGAACCAACCAGTCCATACCGAGAATGACATCATAGCCCATCATCTCTAGGACATAGTGGTCCCATAAGAAATGACACCCTACAACCTCAAGATTTCACTCTCTTCACTGATGTACGATAGATGTCCTTGTTCCCAACGGCGTGTCAAGAGTCAACAAAGTGGAGAAGGAAGAGATACAAAGCCCAAGGCTCCCCACGACCTCAATAGAGATAAAGTTATGGGAAGCACCAGTATCGAAAATATATGAAGATAAAACTGAGGAAACTAACATCTTACCTCGAACTGCAGAAGGTCCAGGATCCTGCTCATGATAGGTCTACTCCATGGCGAAAGACTGGCCTGCACCGTGGCCCTGCACCCCTGGCTGACCGCTCTAAGCTGATCCACTCTGTTGTCACTGATGACCTGGTGACTGACCACCACGGCCGTGACCTCCACCTCGGCCCGAACGGCCGGAAGAACTCTAGTTCCCAGACTGGTGGGAAACTGGTGAAACATCTCCAGAACACAGGGTCATAGAGGAACCCCTATCACCAGCTGAAGGTGAGAAGATCTGATAAAAACACTAAAGATGGCCCATATTACCACAAGATCGGCACTCCATCATATATCTCTGGCACTGAAGCCTAGTATGCCCACTACTACCACACTGGTATCATACAACCTGGCTGCCAGAAGAAGCATCCCGCAAACCCCGATCTCCTCGAGAAGACTCTCTGCGACACTTCCTACTGTTCGTAGGAGGAACACCAGCTCTGGGTGTCGAACCGCCATGGCTCACTGCTCCAGAATCCCTCAGATTGTGCTCAGTAATCAGCGCCTAGTTGACGATGGAGGATATAGAAGTCAACTGGAAGATATTCACCTGGGAGTGGATCTCCTTCCTGAGATCATCCTCAAACTTCCTAGCAAGGAACAACTAATCACCTGCTGGGATCGGTGTGAAACACTGCAGCTCAGTAAAATGGGATGATTAATCCATGACAGAAAGAGTACCCTGTTGCAGACTCATAAACTCCCGGGCTCGATCGGCCCTCAGGGTATCCGGATAGAAGTAGTCATAGAAGGTGCGTCGAAAATCATCCCATGACATACCCTGCTGGTGTCCTGACTGTGAGATCACCTCCCACCACCTCTTGGAGGTTTCCTAGAGCATATAGGTGGCCAGATTTACCCTCTTATCTAGGGGTATCTCTAGATGCTCAAAGATAGTTAGGGTGGCCTCGAACCATGACTCTGCAGCCCGGGGTCCTCCATCCCCTAAGAAAGTAGAAGGATGCTGCTGCTGGAAAACCTGCGTCTACTCATCCATCGACGGGGCAGGAGGCGATGCTCCCTAAAAAGTCTGCAACATCCTCAGGAAATCCTCCCTAAATTTCATATCGGTGCCTACAATGGGTATAACTGCTAGTGCCAAGGATGACACAAAAGGAGGATCAATAGGAGGTCCCTGATTGTCCATTTTTGGTGTCTTTTCACCGTACGACAACTGACGTACGACCGAAGGATGTCTCGGAGGCATAGCTATGAAAGATCAAAAGCACACCTTAGATCAGGATTAACAAGGATTGAAAACACAGAAGTACAAAACGGGAACAGGGGGAAGAACATCAAGTTTTACAAAACATGACTACACGACGTGTATTAAAAACTACACGGCGTGTCCATTAAATCCATTAACATGGGCGTGTACTCCTACCACTACTGGTCGTGTAACACCCCAAACTACACACCATGTTGTTCCCACACACGGCGTGTACTTTAACTCTAAACCCCTACCCCAGTCTCCTTACACGACTAACCCACACAGACCAAACTAACCCTAGACTACACGGTGTGTTCCCTAGGGACACGGTGTGTACTAAACAGGGTCTCGGTGGCCCATGTTGTTAGTTACACAACCGTCTACACGGCTGCCCTTACACGGCATTTTCTAAACAAACACAGCGTGTATATGGGAAGATAACACCGACCCATGTTGTTCATGAGACGGTCGGGTACCCGGGACAAAACTACACAGCGTGTTCTTTACCAACACGGTGTGTGCTACTCGAGCTTCCCCAGCCCGTGTTGTTAGTGACACAGATGGGTACACGGCTCTAAACTACACAGCGTGTTCTTTACCAACACGGCGTGCTCCAGAAGTTATTTTCATGACACTGTGTTTCTGCTCACACGGTCAGTGACACGGCCTGAAACTACACACCGTGTATCTAGAAAGTACACGCCGTGTATTCTGGGTTTTTCCAGGCAGTAGCTCAGAAACTGAACAGAAGCCCAGAAAACACAGAAAACAAAGCAAGGAGGTGCCAAATTCCGACCCGCAAGGGCCCATACTTCCCACGAATCAAATCTTGGCATCTCCCACAGTCATATATAAGGAAAAACAGGTCAATGATCCACTTATTTTTGTTTCAAGAGGGCCCATAACACCTCAAGAACCAAAACATGGCATTCATATAAGCTAGGTACAATACAAACAGTCCTCTATCAGTAGAAAATATTCTATCAAAGAATCTATCACAACAACATGCATAATCTACACCAAGTCTATCATAGAAACATGAAATCGCTAATGCACCCTAGATGGCATGGCAAGAATGCATGGCATGTGATTTCTAACAAGTGCCTATATGATGCATGAGATGGAATACCCTCATCTCATCGGGTTGTGATAGAAATAGAACCGTAATAGCCAAAAAATAATAACAACACAAGTCATGTGAATCACTCTAGGTGAAATCATATCAACCGTAAAATCTCAAAATCATAAAATTGCAGTAACGAGGTAGTATGGATTTTCCCTGTACACAGGTAAGATACTCCCGGGCACAACTCATTACCAAGTACTGAATCCGTCCTATCCCTGGATAAAGGTTCCAAACAGTAAATCAATAGAAAAGAACCTCCTCTGATACCACTTTGTAATGTCCCGGTTCCGGAATCCACCCAGAGGTGCCCCGTACCCGGTTGGTCACATGGCCTCAAGTACATTTCCCTAAACTCCAGAGGCTGCCAACTAGCAGCGAGGGCCTTGGGTGTGATAGTGGGGAAACTATACCCTCATTGGAAGAGTACACAGTAGAAATAAAAAAACATGCAATAGTGTAAGCAGTAAATAACCAACAATAATAAACAGCGAAAGACTAAATTAGCAAAAAACAGGAGCACATATGTATATATATGAAATGATGCATGATACATATCTAGGAAAACAGCCAAACAAGTAACAATGTTGGAAAATACCACAATTCCAAAACAAGTACAAAAGAAAAGAAAAACAGCTCCTCTGCATCACAAGCCAAGGCTTGGTCCCTTGCTCTCCTGCTCCAAGAAATAAAATACTAGAAGTCGAAGGGCGCTTTCCCTTATCTATACCTGCAACAACATAGTCTATTTGGGCCCAAAAGCATGACCCAAACAGGGTGTGAGACTAAATCCCAATAGGCATTCACCCAAAGATCTGTACCTAACATTCAGTGAGTATATGGAAGGTAAAAGTACAATAAGAAGTAAACAACAACAGTAAAGAAGAAGGAAGCAAACAAGATGATACACACAGCAATAAACCCACAAACAACGGTAGTAGTGAAGCAAAACAGCTAACACAAACAGGAAACCCTTTGGAAAGTACCCGCAACCATCCCCTATGGTCCTAACCAAGAAGTACCACAACCCTCTGGGCAGTTCACTCAGCCTAACCCCTCTGGCTTGGTCATACGAATTTATGAGACTCTCTGGGGAAGCTCACTCGGTCAATTCCCCTTATAGTCTAGGGTATTCAGGGACTCTATAAGGAAGATCACGCGGTCTAACCCTCTTAGCCCCAAGGTCTAGAGACTCTCTGAGGATGCTATCTCGGTCAATTCCTCCTATAGACTCAGGTATACCACATACTCTCTAAGAAATCCCACTCGGTCAATTCCTCCTCTAGCCTAGGAAGGTTCTTAAAGAGAAATCAAACAAGGTAAGGCTCTCTGAGGAAGCTCACTCGGTCTACCCTCCTGTAGTCTATACAATTTGAAGGCACATTGGGAATATTTCTTGGTCTATCCCCTGTGGCCTATAATGTCTAAGACTCACTGAGGAAGCTCACTTGGTCTACCCTCCTGTAGTCTATAATGTCAAGGACTCTCTGGGAAGCTCACTCGGTCTATCCCTTGTAGTCTATAGCACCAGGTTCTCATAGCCCCGTGCCAGTCAGTGCATGATAATGCTATAAGGACAAAGTACACCTATAGAGCTACTTGGCTAACCAAAGTACACCTATATTTCTACTTGGCTAACATTCTACAGGACAACAAGCATGTTATGGATTTCACTCCATCCTATGGTCACAAGGCATGGAAAAAGGTGTAACAGCCAAAGGCAAACAAAACCCGAAGGTCGTAACCAGAACAAAGCATGGAAAAAAAACCCAAGCACAAAAAAATATCCTCTAACATGATTAATTTACCTCTAAACAATCATACAAGAAAGGCAGGAAAACAACAAGGTCAAAAAGGTAAACACACAATACCCCGTTCATGGGTATTGGTGGAATTTGCACATAGAACTCAAAGACTTTGAACGGTAAGGCACAAACCACCTACCTAGATACTAGGAGATCGATATACTTGAACCATGATGACTGATTCTCCCTTGAATGTTGTAGATCTGAGAAAACATCCAAAACACTCAAACCACGATAACTTGAGAAAGAGGAAGAATCAAGGAATAAAACTCAAGAAAAAATAACACACTGTTGCGGTTCTAACGCAATCGATAGTGGTCGAATTGGCCAAAAGATGGAGGGTCGGGAATCCGGAGAAGTTTTACAGCCGTACAACGTCTCTCGGTTGAGCCGGAACTAGAAGAAGACGTTTATGGCGATCGGTCGCGACCCCGATCCATTTAATGAAAAAAAGTACACGGTGTGTACTTTTAGAGTACACAAAATGTGGTGGGTTTTTCCGTACTCCGCTTAAATCGGCCTCCACCTCACCCCTACACACCGTGTGTGTGGCCCGGACATGGCCAGCACACGGCTTTGAGCGGGAAAAGAGTACTTGGCATGTACTTCAAAAATTTCCAGAAACATCATTTTTCTCAAAAACTCCAGAAAAAGGAAAGCATACCTGAAAAACGAAGATCTGGGTTCTTACTTCAATATTCATGAATCCTAACTCCTCTATTTTAATAGAACTCCTGTTATCAACACAGTTCCATTTCAAAATAGCCACTTGGAAGGTTGTATAATCCAACTCCCATATTTTTTTTGATATTTCCAAAGTATGACATATTCACATAAATTGGATTTCTATCCTTAGCACTGGAAACATGCATCGCTTCAGTCACAAGTGTAAAACCACTATTCTGCATGGTACTGTATTCATCATGTTTATTAGTATAGAATTTATAACCATTAGTTACATAAGCATTATAATATAATACATACACACTTGGTCCTCCATCTCGCCATTGAAGCCATTCAAAAATTGACTTTGGATTTTCATCTGAATCCTTAAATATATGGTCCCAAAACCATCCTATAAACTATCGATTATGTGTCTTTGATATCTATTTTTCAGCCCTTGATGGATTCAAATTCCTATGAATTTCATTGTGGATTTGGACATATGGGTCAACGTCTAAACTATTTTGCAAAACGTAAAGGTGGGCCTACTCCCGATTTTTAATATTGATTGTGACAACATCTCTTCCAGAAATTCCTTCACCCAAAATCCACCCAGTGTGATGAGATTTTGGTAGACCAATGCTTTCCACACTGGACATGTATTAGGTGTAGAATTCAATGGCTTCTTCAACAATATATCGCTCCTCAATACAACCCTCTAGCCAACTTTGATTTTTGAAATACCCTTTCAAAATCTTCATATATCATTCAATGGGGTACATCCATCTATAGTGTATATGAACACATAGTCAAATATATCTTACCAAGTGAACCATCAAACAAACCATCATATAAAATAATGTCGACGAGAAGAAAATTTAAAATTCAAATAATATAACGACAATTTCTCTTTCCATACTCGGCAATTTCATCTGGTCTATAACATTGCTACATATATATTTGAAGAAGAAACCAAGATTCATTAATGTATTACAAAAATTCTTGGAAAAAATTCAATATAAATCTATAGGAATTAGATCTTGCATAAAAACATGGCAATCATGTGATTTAAGACCCTTTAACTTTAAATCAGTCATTGACACAATGTTCTTGATATTCGATGAATACCCCTCTAGAACATTTACATCATTCAAGAAGTTGTATAACTAATAAACCTCCTACCTAGAAAGAGTGTAAGCTGGTGGAGGAAGAAAAGTTTGTTTTTCACCCTTCACTAGCGTGAACTCTTCTCATATTATCATGCAAAACATGTCTAACCTAGCCTTAATTTCATCCTTTATTTTGCCAGCTGCATTTATCAACGTGTCTATGACACTGTCACATAATTTTTTTTCAACATACATAACATCAAGAAAGTGTCTGATATATAGACAATTCCAGTATGGTAATTAAAAAAATGATCTCTTCTTCCAACTGGTTTTCAAAAGGTTTTTTGAAAAAAGTTTACCAAAAGAAGTGTCCACATATTTTACTTTCTCAAATAGTTGATCACCTGTTAGTGGGGATGGTGTTTTACATTCTTTTGAATATCCATAAAGTGATCTCATCCATGATTGGTACTTATGTCATTGGGGTAGAAATATGTGATGTCCTTGAAATACAGTTTTCGATGAATGATTCAATCTAATTGACTGTGTACCTTGTTCGTAGATGGGAGATGCATGAATTCCTTTACTGCTATATCCTAAAAAATTTCCATAAGTAGGAAAGTAATTTATCATCCCATACAACATGGATATCAATGTGAAATATTCATTTCTATATGCATCATACAATGTAACACCTAAATCCCACAATAATTTCAAATCCTCAATCAATGGAGCCAAATAAAAAACAATATCATCACCCGGTTGTTTCGGTCTTGATATAAACATAGATATCATGATGTGTTTTTATTTCATGCGTAACCACGGTGGAAAGTTATAATGTACCAACATAATCAACCATGTACTATGAGTGCTGCTTTGAAAACCAAAAGGACTCACTCCATCAATAGATAACACAAGAAGAAGGTTTCTCATCTCGTTTCCAAAATTAGGATACTCATGATCAATTCTCTTACACTAAGGAGATTATTTTGGGTGACATGGTTTCCTATCATTATTTCTTCGGTATTCATTCCACATCAATTGCCCTGCGATATCTTTATATCCATATAAGCACCCAAACCTTGGAATGATCGGAAAGTACTATACAACTTTAATAGGACCGGATTCATCTTTCTTGTATCGAGAAACACCACACTTTGGGAATTCTCTAAGTAATTTTTTCCTTACGAAACAATATATAGTTATTTGGGTAGGCGTGTATTCATTCAGTTATCATACCCATAGAACATATCATTCATTTGGCATCGTATGTTTGGCTTGGAAGCTCATTATCTTCTGGGAGTATGTCATTCAAGAGAGAAAATAATTCTGTAAAACTGGCATCACTCAATCCATTGACTACTTTCAAATTATACATCTTCAGTATGACTGAGAATGTTGTATATTTAGTGCAACCACAATACAAAGGCATCTTTTCATAACTCTTTAACTGCTTAAAATTTTTTGGGCAATCACAAAGTTTATATTTATCTATCCTTTTCATTTCCTCAATACGATATTCATCATCATTCACATCTATAATCACATCCTCGATATGGTTTTCTTCATTTTCCACCCTTGTAATCATATCATATGATCCATAAAATGCACTTTTATCCCAACCACTAGCTACATTCTCCTTTTTCCCATGTTTATTCCAACATTTATAACTTCGATCTATTCCATAAAAGATCAAGTGTTATTCCAACTCCTCTGGACTAACATATCTTGAATAAAAATAGTGTAAATATGGACAAAGTATTTGAGAAGGGTAATATGCATGATATTTTTCAAAATTTATGAACTCGTTCACTCCATCTTCATACTCTCTTATCAAACGATTGGCATCCATGCATTCTTTATTCATATCCATCCTATTTGATTCGATGATATTAGTATTTAACAAAATAAGTACACAAAATATTGATATAATTTAATGGTTTTCCTAATTCTATAAAAATATAAACTTAAAATATTATGAAAAAACTATAGTTCAAATTTCCTTCAAAAATTATTTAAAAAACCACACTTGAAATCCCATTAAAAAACTGACCTTTTACACAAATTCCTCTTTAAAAAAGAACACCCTTTTTAAAATAAATCAATCAGTTCCAAAAACTCTTTCATAAAACCAAAATTCCTTTTTTTAAATCATTTAAGACAACTTCATGACCCAAAAATCTTAATCATTTAAAATGAGCGACATCCCTATAAGAAACATTTCAAAATGCTTGAGTCATTTTAAAAGATACACTTATACATTTTCATAAATACATAGATCCCAATAGAGACACTTTATAAAAGATACATAGAAAACACCTTGATTCATCCCAAATCAATCAGTGTTGTTTGATTCCATCACATTATTCCAAAGGTAGGTGTATTAATAATAATTTACACATGCATTTGATATTACACTCCCCACCATTGGATATCCATTATTTATGCTTCCATTGTCCAGTTATATCAATTATCCTTCACCACAACATGAGAGTCCCAACGAATATGTTCCATAGTCAGTGACCACACTCACAACCATGAAACACTCGTGTTCCAATTTACTACAAACACTACATTATCCCAATGATCCTTGGCTCACACCAAATCAATTGGTTGTACAACCCAAGAAAAATGTATATGTCTCTCATAGGAAGTAATATTGGTTCCTTCCTTTATAAATACACCTAATAAAATCTATAATAATGAACCCATTACATAATCAAAAATTTCTCAAGTGCCATTCCTTTCGCATAAAGAATTTCCCTATGCCACTCACCAGTAGAAGAAACTATGTTGCTTTCCCGATCCTTTTAAGTGAATCATGTCTCAAGTCAAAATATGAAAAGAACTATTTTACTAAACTAATAGATGGTATGATTTTCTATAGTCTATTTTTTAAAATCTTCAAAAAGTCTTTATAAATTACATTACAAAGACTAGTCATTATAAAATTATTAATTGAACTCATATCAGTAACCTCTAGAATCAAAGTGACGAGAGTATCATTATAAGTCTCAAGATAATTCTTAACTCTGAAAAACTCATTCATGAGGTTAACAACATCAAGTCCCAAAATAGTTTAGAAACTTTTAAAGAAAATTTTATAAAGAAAATATAGGTTTGGTACCTATTATGGACGCATCATCCTAAATGTCACAACTACTTAATAACATTGAATATTAATTTTTAATAATTCATTCATATATTTTTTTAAAGTTGTAATAAAATAATAATTTATATATTTAGATATAAAATCATGATAAGAATAAAATATGATTTGATAATCACTTGAATTATATCATTTGTCCCTTTGAGGGGATTCACCATAAAGTTTTTTCGGGTGGAGGGATTCATTACATGTGTTGTTATGGTTATTTGACCAGGATGTCCACAAAGTGTCTCATGTAGCTTTAGATAGGTATGACTAACAAAATATATGTTTCCCTTATAACTCAATTTATCCCTTAATAAAAATATCAATGTATTCCCTTATGAAGTAATATTTTCATCCAAATAACATAAATTTCATGCAGTGTGCTTATTTTATTTATGTCATACATTTATCCTTTATTTCTCATTTTCTTATGGGGGAGGCATTTTCAAAACCCTAAGGTTACTGGAACTTGAAGGTAGAGACCTGATGTAGTGACTTAGTTGTATCTTTACATCTATGTTATGGTATATCAATTTTGGGGATTTTTTTTCAATTTAGGTATTTTGGGAATTTATTTGGCTATCTTTATGTTTTGGGGGTTTAATTTATGTTTTGGGGGTTTAACATTAGGATTGTTGATTTGTACCAAATCTAACTAGTGGTATCACCTCCTTTTCTTATTCTTCTATTAGTTACCAAAAAGTGGTATTAAAGCTTGGTTATATAACATATGGTGATTATTTTATCAAGACTTGATAGAATGTATTGGTTTCAAGACTATTGGGTTTCCTCTAGTGAAGTGGTTTTCTAAGATTTAGTGGAATTACACTAGTAACAAAGTGGAATTGCCATTGAAATTGGTATGGTTTGTATTGATATTCAATGGTAGAGGATTTAGACTTTGAGGGAAAATGGCCTTCTTACTCTTGGAGAGTTCAAAAGTTACATTGATTTTGAATTAGTCAGAAGTGAGGTGTTCAGTAGAATGGGAAACCATGAGATGGAAGCATTATGATTTTTTTAAAGGTGTGTCCAAGAGAATATGGATCCAAGAGGGAATAAGGACATGTCTCAATGATGTTGATCATTAAAGGTGGATGCGTAGTAGAGGTAGGGATAAAAAAGTATGATAGGTTGAGGTTTTAGTGCAATAGTGGTTCTTGGTGAGAATGTATCAATGCCTATAAGGTGAATCATTTTGATCCATATCTTGGGGGAGCATATTGATTCCTTGTAAGTGTGGGGATGTAATACCATACTAGGGAGAGTAGATCAATGTATAGAAAGTACATGTCCTAGGTCTCACCTAAGTAACTAGGGTTCTCATGATAAATTAAATAAAGGAGATCAAAATCAATCATGAAGTCAATCACATAAAATCCGAATGACATAAAAAACTATTCATCTCACCTCTAAACACCCTTCACTTAAACATCCCATTTTTACCCATGTATAAAAAATTCTAATAGAAAATCAACCCAATTTATATAACCATAAAAATCCATATATAATATAGTGAAAATGTTCCCAAATAAAGACTATGTGAAGGCCTCTATGTGATGGTCTCTACATGATATGCAGTGGTGTATTCAAACATAATGTATGTGGACCTACTTTATGAGAATCTCATATATTATAAAAAACATTTTGAAGCTACCCTTAAAAACATGGGACTAATTCATTGAAATCATAAACAAAGACAAAATCAAACCATTTCCATCAAAAACATTTTAAAGATTCCATTAATAAATTTATCACAAGGGGTAAACCAAATGCTCATTTCAAATAAACATGTGAAATTTATAAAACAACTCCCTTTTAAAATAATTTTAAAATAAAAACCTCTCTCTAAAATAATTTCTACATCAAAACATTGTTTGATTTCATTGAAAAACAAAAATAGATTGTAATACAACACACACCACTTGAACCATTTCAAAAAACCTCATGGTCATTTCACAAAATCTTAATACATGAAAACATTCCATTTCGAACATATAAAAATGAAATTTAAAAGAGAACCCATTTATTCCAAGATCAAAACACAATAAAATAGTTTAAATCATCACATGGATATAAAATATATTAATAATTTCAGAAAAAAATGAATTTACAAAGAACATTAATGATTTTAAATAAAAAAAATGAAACAATTGAATTGAAAAATCTACTTGGAAGAAGAATAAACCATGTTGAAACATTCCTCCTTCAATGGAGACCAACTAAATAAGAAATAAGACCTCCATTACAAGCCCTAAAGTTCCAAAACTCTTGGATTGAAATATCCCAAACGATCCTATCATACACAAGGGATAAAAACGGAAACAAAACCAAAATGATACATATAATATATTTATTTTTATGTGAATAAAGAATCGAGTTACAATGCACACCTATGGAGGGATTCACAAAGACATGATTCAGTAGCAAAGGAGGAGGAGGAGGGTTTGTGGTGGCATAGGAGGGATTAGTAGTGGCAGTGGCGAAGGAGGAGGATTTGGCAGCTGAGGAGGATGAGGACGCAGCAAAGGTGACAGAGGAGAGCTTCGCAACAGCAGAGGAGGACTTCATGGTGGTGGTAGAGAAGGAGGAGGCCACTGAGGAGGAGGAGGAGGAGGCGGCGGTGGCAGTGACAGGGTAAGGCTTCTATGAGATCTTGAGTGGTGTGAAGGAAGGAGGAGACTGTTAGGGTTCATTTATAAAACTGATGGAATCATTTATCAGCACTAGCTAAAAAGCGCTGATAAATGTATATTTTACCAGCACTAAATTAGAAAGCACTGATAAAACTGTAATGATAATAAATTATTTATATATTTGTATATATTTATAAAATTACATGAATAATAAATATATATATACTTAAAATAAAAACTATAAATAAATACATATTTCTTTATATTTATATGTTTATTTATAATTATAAATTTATAATAAATATATTTATTATATTTGTAATTACATATATTTATAATATTTATTATAAATATATATATGTTTTTATTTATAACTATAAATATAAATATTTTTATTTCGTTATCAATATTTGTATATATTTATAAATATATTTATTTAATTATATATAACATTATATATGAAAATAATAAAAATATTTTTTATAAATTAATAATTATTTAAATAGATATATATTTATTTATACTTTTAAATAATAAATAAATAAATATTTTTTTTATATTTATAACTAAAAAATAAATAAATACTTATTTGTAATTAAAAATTATAATAAAAAATATTTATTTATAGTTGTAATTATATATATATATATTTAAATAATTATAAAAATATAACAAATATATTTATAATTTTATAAATATATATAATTAATATATTTTTTTATAATTTTTCAATTATTTAAATATATCTACATTTATTTAGATTATAATTATAACTAATTGTATTTATTTATAAATATTTGTATATAAATATATATAATTAATATATTTATTATATTTTTATTATTATTTAAATATATCTATATATTTATTTAGGAATTATAATTAAAACTATTTGTATTTATTTATAAATATATTTATATAATTTCACAATAAATATATATTTATAATTATAATTAAATATAAATAAATATTTTTATAAATATTTTTTATATAATTATAAATATATTTATATATATTTATTTATAAAATTATAATAAATGTATTTATTGTAATTTTATATTTATTTAAATATATCTATATAGTTATAATTATAATTAAAAATACATATATTTAAAAAGTATTTATATATAATTAAAATTTAATAATTATAAATATATTAAATATATTTAATGTAATTTCATAAGTAGTTTTTAGAACATAATATTAATATGGGTAACATGAATTAATCATATGCATATATAATAAAAAACGATCCATCACGTACATATATGGACAACATGAATAATAAGAAGAGTGTAATTTATAAATGAAAATTCACGATGAAACATAACATATATGCACACATGATCAATATATTTATTAACCAAATTCATTAGAAACACATATATATTTAATAATTATAATTATAAAGATATATATTTAAAAAGAATTTATATATATTAATTATAAATATAATAAATATAATAAATATAATAAATATAATAAATATATTAAATATAACAAATATAACAAATATAATAAATATAACAGATCTAATAAATCAAATAAATCAAATAAATCTAATAAATCTAATAAAAAATCTAAAAAATATAATAAATATAAATCTAATAAATCCAATAAATCTAATAAATATAAATATAATGAATATAATGAATATAATAAATCTATTAAATCTATTAAATATAAATCTAATAAATCTATAATAAATCTAATAAATATATTTATTATTTAATGAAATTTATTATACTATTATAATTATATATATATATAATTATAATCTTAGAAATACTTTTTTAAAACATTATATATATATATATGAATTATTAAATATATATATATATATATATATTAATTATAAACATGAATTTTTTTATTTAATTTATACGAATAAACATTAATTTTAAATATAAATATAATAATTTTATATAAATTAATAATATTATTTATTAAAAACATATATCAACACTAAAAATAACACTGATAAATGATCCCTTTATCAGTGCTAAGAAAAGTGCTAAAAAATGGTACACCTTTATCAGTGTTTTTCTTAGTGCCGATAAAGGGTACATTTATTATCACTTTTAGCTAGCATTGATAATGGTCACCCCTTTATCAGTGCTTTCTACTTAGCGTTGATAAAATGAGGTGCTTCCCTTGGCCCATTTTATGGTGGCGATCAAGTGCCATCCCAATCAACCCTTGGTGGCTATTGAAGGAAAATTGAATCACATGGGCACTCTTCGGACTCAATGAGTTGTGGTAGTGCTAAAAACAGTACCGTTGGGAGCACTCAGAAATTAGATAGTCATACCCAATCAATACTTTACTCTAATATTCCTTCCATACCAAACAACAACCAAACACTCAAGTCATAATATACCATTTGTTCCTAGAGGACACCCAAGGCAAACATCCTCATAATTAGAGTAGAGCACGGAGCACCAAAAGCTAGATGTCCAATAAGATGTGACCAACCACTACTTGATTACTCTGATGCTATGTTTAGAGTTTCTGTGTTAAACACTAAGCGTGATAGTTGAACCACCAAGACATCATCAGGTAATTCTGACCTTTCGTCTCCCATTACAGTCTAGCATGACTTTTATGACAATAAAAGTACCCCATTGTCACCACCTGTATCACAACTAACTAATGTGACGACACCAAAGAGGTATGAACCCCACACCCGAAGGCCAAAAATCCCATAGGATCAACCAATACTAAAGTTGTTGAACAAGAATCTATTAGGTGACCCCCTCAGTACTCTACTCTAATAGAATCACTTGATCAAATCATTCAGAACCGCACTCATCTAGTATGTTGTCATTCAACTACTATCACACCTATTCAATATTCATGGTAGTTGATAGAGCGAAGAAGAAATTTCCCCTGGTGTACATAGAGAATCGTGATGATTGCACTCATTTTAGTGTTGGGTTATTGGGGACCTTGGGTGCAGAGAATCATGAATGATCAACTCAATGAGAGATCGACCCACCACCTTTTATTGTCATAGAAGCAATGAATATGATCTAGAATATAGTATCTAGGAAAGGAAACCTCTCTTGGTGTAATCAAAAGTCCTTCCTTATGGAGACGGAAAATCCAAAGACAATTCTCGGTATAAAATACATAATAGGCTTGTGGGTTGGCATCAATGTTAGTCGATCGACTCTAAAGAAAGATGATGCGATAAGAATCAAAGTCAGGGTAGAAGAGATCCCCAAAGTTAGTGGAGTGAATAAAATAACTCTTCCATCCATAAATATTAAGAAAGTAGGGAATAAGCTTTTAGTTTTTAATCAAGATTGAACCAAGTTAGCTAAAATATGAAGGCCTATCAAATGAATACCATAGGAATCATATAGAAGTCAACCTCTAGTAGAAGAAGTGATAAGTGATTTATACCAATATATAAATACTAAGATGTTGTAAGGTTAATTCATGGCCAAGATACGAGCATGGTGCGTGAGACCATATAGTCGAGATAAACCTACCATAGTTGGAGAATTATAGAGTCTCAGTACTATACTCTATATAGTACATATTCTAGACCAATCTATAATCTTTAGACCTTGCATTGAGCTGATGACATAGACTTCAGATGCATCCTCTTCCTTGATTCATTGTATGTACTCCACTATTACAAATATGGCCTTATCAGCACTAGAAAAGTCAATTAACAGTGCTAAAAAAACACTGTTAATCGAGTTGAAGATGGGGGGGTCCCTTTTATCAGCGCTCAAAAAAGCACTGATAAATGCTCCTTTTATCAGCGCTAAAAAAAGAGCTGATAAAAAGGTCTTTTATCAGCACTTTTTTAGGGTTGATAAAAGTAAAAAAAATTAAAAAAAAAGTTAAAAAGAATATATAATGCGGGGGGGGGGGAGATCTTTTAACAGTGCTTGACCCCACCTTTATCAGCACCAGGAAAACCCCCTCGCAGTCTCCCATGCACTACCCTTGCCTGTGCATCCCCCACATGCCCTCTCGCCCCTCCTTGCTTCCACCCGAACTCGAACCCGCGACCTCCCCCCTTGCGCGCTTGCACCTTTACCATTAAGCCATTTCTATTTTTTTCTCTATTTAATGATATACCTATTTATTTATATTTATTCATATATTAATATAGATTCATATTAATATAAATATATTTAGTTATATTAATACATATATATATTTATATATATATATATATATATTAGTATATTAATATATATATATATATATATATTTATTTATATATACATAGTTATATTTATTCGTATATTAATATAAATATATTTAGTTATATTAATACATATATATTTAGTTATATTAATACATATATATTTATTTTTATATTAATATATATATATATATATATTTATTTGTATATTAATATATATTAATATATATTTATATATGTATATATAGTTATATTTATTCATATATTAATATAGATTCACATTAATATAAATATATTTAATTATATTAATACATACATATTTATTCATATATTAGTATATATATATATTTATTCGTATATTAATTTATATTTATATTTATTTATATATATATATATATATTTAGTTATAAATTTTTATCCATATATTTATTTGTATATTAATATATATTTATAATATTAGTTTTAAATAAATTTATAAAATATGTTTTTTTATGTGTGTTTATAAATAAATAAATAAATAAGTACATACATATATACAACACACATACACACACAGATATATATTTACGAATAAATACATATATATGTGTATTTGAAAAGCCATAGAATGTTAAAACGATCACAACTTCTAATCCAGAAGTTCATTTCAACTTCATAGCTAGTCAAATCAAATAAAATGAAACAATCTTCGATATGATATGTGATACAGGCCTAAAAGACATCCAGATCATAAGTTATACCTGTTTGAATGTTAAAAAATCGGGGTATCCCGACTAAAAACTCAATTTTGGAGGTCTTCTCGGCCTTTTTGGGACTCGAAAAAAGTGATAGAAGGTTCCCTTGGGTCACTAGCGCATAGAGCTCATTGCAAGCTTTGATTTGACTTGCTGTAGAGCTCAAATGGACACCCGAATCAAAAGTCATGGCTGTTTGAAGTTTGAGTTACATTTTCAACTTATTTTAGATCTTTTATTGATTTTATTGATTTTTTGTGTCTTCAAATTGTTATTAAATGATTATTAATCGATTATAATTATAAAATTATTAATTAATAATATTTTTTAAAATATTTTAAATCCATTTTACTCTATTTCTTATATATTAAATGTAATAGTCTATTTATAATTATATAAAACATATTTAAAAAATATATATTATATTTATATGAATATAAATATAATTATATAAAAATATATTATTTTTCCTCATTTTGTTTGAAATATAAACTTTATCAGCACTAGGAAAAAGTGCTGATAACCCCCCCCCCCCCTTTATCAGCGCTACTAAGAAAAGCACTGATAAAGGGGTCCCCTTTAACAGTGCTAAAAAAAGTGCTGATAAAGGGGGCCCTTTATCTGCGCTAAAAAAAGCACTGATAAAGGAAACTTTTAACAGTGATTTTTTAGCACTATTATAAGTTACCTTTATCAGAACTTTTTTAGCACTGATAAAGGCCCCCCTTTATTAGCACTTTTTTAGCGTTGTTAAAGGGTGGAGCTGTGGAAATCAATTTTTGTGGTAGTGCTCAGACTAGGGTTCTTTTATTTGTCAATTAAACGGCCTTATCACCACTAAGTGGAATTGTAAGGTTCCTTTATAGAGGCCATGGGAAGATATTTTACCAACTTTTTCATTTACAAGGATATATGAGGTATCCCAAATCTTCTCTGGTATGACCTATCCTGGGAAACTTGAGTTAGGTATCCCAATGCAGGGAGTGCATGGGAGGACCAAGAAAGGACCAGGTGCTTACTGACTAGATCCTCCATAGTCTAGGATACATCATGTATCCCAAGGAATGTATTTCTTCTTCTTTCTTCTTCCTTTGAAACTTGTGGAACTGGTTGACTGGCCTCCTTAGGATCAACAATGGTGTTTCATTCATTCTCACATACTCTCTTTTTGAAAAATCGATTCAGGGGGTTGATGGGGAGGTATATTATTCCAAGATCTATTTGAATATCATGGTAACTATTTCAAGCAATCCCACGGATTTGGTGAACTCATTTTGAAAGTGGGTCTGACTTTTCTTACTCCTTTTCTTAGGATCAGACTGACATATCTATAGAATTATTGTTTCCTCTTCCCTTTTTCTAATCTATGCAGATGACCAGAAAGAGAATTCCTATTGTATTTATTAATTCCTTAATTTGGTATTCTTTAAAAAGATTTTTTATTAGCCTCAGAAGATGTTTTTTGACTCAAGAAGGTCATCCTGAATACTAAGACTCACGAACTGATCTAGCCACCACTTTTGAAGAAGGAAAGGCATGATAAGAGATTTGAAGAACTTCTATGATGATTTTCATTTGGAAATTGATGCTTCCATCACCTGATCTTCTTAATCTGCATATAGTTCTACCCACTTTTGTATCCCCATCCTCAAGAAGATATAGTAAAATAGCTGCACTATTAGATTAGAGTATTGAAATTCCATGAAAATAAATGATGAAATGAAAGAATGAAAAGAGAGGTTTTTCTGAGATGCATCTCATTCGACAACATATTCAGTTACATAAAATGATTGTATATGAAGAATTCCTCAACCATTTAAGATACTAGTATGTGATATAATATATGATCGGTCATAATAAGTATTGAATTTCTTGATGAGCTCGGAATATTCATTCATCCCATCTTTTGAGTGGTATATAGTCCACCTATATTTACTCATATTCCATTACTACTCAGCCATACTTTCATTATCACATGATATAATTCCCTTAATAGAGATTAATATATCTTTCTTGTCCATTTTAATGATATGATATAGAGTCAACAACTTAACTTGTAAGGGATTCTTGGAATTCCATGAATCTGATATGATATTGAATACAAAAGAACTACCACTATATTTTCTCCCCCTTTAATATATTGATGTTTTTATGAATTCGATCCATGAATGAGAATGATTGAAAGATATTTCTAACCCTTTGACCTAAGGGGTTCGCTTCCTGCTCTGGTAGTAGGCTCTTAGATTATTCGTTCAGTAATGGTAGTGGTTGCAATAACATTTGTGATGTAGTCATCCATAGTAGCCACCTATCATTGAGAGGAATGAGATCATTGCTAGAGAGTATTATTAATATGATCTATGGTAGTGAGTAAGGATCATGGTGTTTTAATATCACACTGTCAAGAAAGATAGAAGAGAACTATTATAGTAGAGTACTAAGATTCCTGATATTCCATCCCCCCATCTATCTATGTACTATCATAAATAGGATCTAGGAGGTACATATGATTATTGAGCTACAAGATATCTAGTATAAGAATTTAATTGATTGAAGAAAACTTTCTTTAAAAGAGGTTGAAAGTTGACCATTAAAGAATCCATAGAGGGAGAGGCTAGTCCAGTATGTTATTTTTCTAAATCTGACATGTCAATAATACTCTAACCTAATAGTGGTGACTCTAGAAACATTTCATGGTGTGACCAGTATGGGTAGAGGACAGTCATAGAACATAGATTCAAGAAGGCATGAAGTCTCCAAAACACATAGATATAAACAGAGTGACATCAAACACTGCTGAGGTTTTTTCAAGTCTCACCATTAACTGAGCTTGATCAGGAACATCAATGAGAGATCTTGTTCCCCTCTCCAACCACTTCATGAAGATCACCCATGGAAGAGTTGAGTCCTTGTTTCTGCCTAGAAGTGATATGTTTTTCTATCCCTCGCTACCCACATCATCCACCATGCCACCCTTCAATTGATCACTTATAGTGTTTCTCAATTTGTGAGAAAAAAATATAGGTGAGTGATATATAAAATTGTAAATATCAATTCATGTATTGTATCTGAAGATCGAAAGGCATGGAATCTATCCCATACCATTCTAAGGGATATTGAGGTTTGAATCCTATCCCCAACTCATCATTTGAGATGTTGGGGGAACTCACTCCTTTGTGTCCTTTTTTATAGAATAACTCAACAATTGAGAGATGATCCATTCAGTATTCCATCCTACTTCATGGCACTCACCTTCAGTGGAGTAGTCCCTAGGTGGAAATGACTTTCCAGTTGCATGAGTGGTGTATTGTTCATATGAGCACCTACTAAAAATCTATAAAACAATAATACTGCAGTGGTTGGAATAAAATTGTAGTGGGGTCAGACTAAATTAATTGGGCAGTAGGGTTGGAAGTCAGAGATCATCTAGGAAGCATTGTATTGGAATATGAGTTTGAGCATGGTGGGATTCCAGTTTCATGTAATTGATGGTGGAATGGCTTCACTATTTTTTTCCTTGGATGATGGAAATTGTGTTGATGAGATCTCTCTAGTTTGGTAGTTCATAGCCCAATGTGCCTATTAGAGTATATTACTGAGGGCATGGGGTACGATATGCATTCCACTAGTTCCCCTTTTGAATTTTAGTGGGGGTTCACTTCTCATTCATATGAATCGACTGAGTTGCCTACCCATCGTCTATCCCCTACCACTAATCATGAAAAAAACTCAAGTATGGTTGCAAACAAGAGATAATGGCTATATCCAATAGCATCATTATTAAACCAGAGAAAGGCATGGGAATTGAAGGGGTATGAAAATGGGGGAATGGATAAGAGTGGTTCAATAGTAGTGAGATTGATCATGGTTAATGGGTTTCATGACTGTGATGGGAGAACTGGTTGAGACTATTGGAGTAGAGTATTGAGGAGAAATGTTGGAATTTTTTAAGATGAGGGTTGGATGGTTCCATTAAATTTCCCTTTAGTGAAAAATACTTTATACGTTGATGGATGACAGCCCTACAAGGCGTCGTTAGTTCCCTATGGTGCTATGCAAAAACAAAATTTATAAAACTAAGAAAATCCTAACTTAAAATGTAGTACTTGGTAAGTCTGAGTGTCAAACCCACAGGGACAGAGTGTATGTATTAAATTAATTAGAAAATTGAAATTGAAATTGTTTAATTTTTTTGGAGAAAAGGGAAATAATAGAAGGATTTGTTTGGGTTTGAAATTAGGAGAGAGGCATTTTTGGTTCAGTGACTTTCTAGTTTGTGAACTAGAGATTCAATTGATATGGGTTTTTTTAGTATTTGTGTCCGAATTGGGCCAGTAGAGAACCTTGGTCTTGGTATCCCACCCTACTCCTATGATTAGACCATTAGAATGGCCATCTACTAGATTCAATCATAAGGATAGGTGACCCAAAACCATGTTTAAACATAACCGACCTATGTTGCATAATGGACATACACAAAACAGTTCAATTAAATGATATAATTCAACAATACTCTTCAAATCACAAGAAATGGTCATGCATTTTCAAAAATAATGAGATTTGGAATTGGAAGAATGAGTTGTAGCAATCCAAAAAATGAATAAGATAAAATAAAATAATCCCAATTCACACACCCCCCTACGAATCACATCACCTGACACTATAAGAGTACTCGCTCATGGAGAAGGCAAGCATCTTGGATACCCAAGGAAGAATGGTGGTGAAGAAGAACCTAAAATCGTCACTTCATTGTCTAGAGGCCTTACCTCGGTGATGCTTGATGTCCTCTACCTATCAGTGTCTTGTAAGGGTGTCCATATGTCACTTTTTATAGGAAAACTCATCCAAAACCCGCAGTCCACATCGCTTGATTTTTCTCTCCATGTTGACCCCTACATGATGTGTACTTGGGGTACATGACGTGTACCTCATATACGTTTTTTCCTCCGCCACGTTGAATCTATAGAAACATCATACAATGGTTTGATTTCCGCCACATCGTGTACTAGTGGTACACGACGTGTACTTGAATTTCACAATGTGTTCCATTGTCATGACTAGTTCATTGCGGTCTGTTTCACTTGAAATGGTCCCAACGTGTACTTGTGGTACACAATGTGTAGTGATTTGTTCTTCAGTTTTCCATCTCCTCTTCATCTGCCAGATCTAGTGTCATGCCACATGATTGGATTATATTTTCTCCCCTTCTCATACCTTTTTCAAAAATCTATAATTTCCTACCACAAATAATAAAATAACTCAATTTGTTCCAAACATGGTGAATTTATTCAATAAATTACAAAAATCCACACATTAAAACACATTAAAATATATACGTTAAATAAACGTATCAAATCCACCCATACTTGAATTCAACCCTATCCTCAAGGATGGAATCTCAACATACTAAAAAGGGTTCTCACCTTACCTTGATTCAAACTCAATTTTAATAAAATAAATTGATCAAATAGAAAATTAAACATTTGAGTATCACATGGGAAAACTAATCAACACCTCATTTTTCAAATAAACATATCATTCATGTATTTTAATTTTCTCCTTTTAAAATATCCAATCCTTTTCAACCATCTATTCACATTTCTCAATCCATTATTCATATGCATTCCACTTTCAATCTACCTCACATGAATTTTTCCAATCATCATTAGGGTACAAATTTAAATAGAATTCAACACATACATCAAAAAAATGTAACTTATCATAGGCTTGAAAGGCATTTACCATCTCCATCATTTAAATAAAGAGATTACAATTAATCATGAGGGATTTACCAATAAGGATCAAATTACTCCGAGGCTTCAGAGTAGCTAGGTGAATGATATAAATAGTATGGCTCAAAAAGTAGGTTTAACTCTAAAGTACTTTTAATGATATTCAAAACTAGATCAATGAATGTCTCCTCCACAAATTTCATTTCTCCCTTCCCCCAAAAACTCAAAGTGGTCCCTTGATACACATAAGCATAATGAATGAATCAACCTCTCTTGCTCTTTTTCTCTTTTTTTTTTCAAATGTCATGATTAGGAAAAATATCACATCCATCACCTAACCACATACTATAAAAAATCATCAGTCTAGAAAATGGTGATTTTTGATCCTCCTAAAACACAACCCATTTTTTTTCAAATATTTTTTTATCAAGGAAGCTAAATAATGAAATACAATGAATAATTTCATGACCTCCCCTTATATAAAAATGACCCCCTATAAAAATATCGATAATGAAGTACATCCCGACACACCCAATAAAGTTACTCTCCCACACTTATTCTTTTAATTATCATGAAAAACATTTAGAGGAAGGTATGAATGGATATAAAATGCGTGTAACACAAATCATTTCCTAACAAGGCAATTCATGGCTTCTAAGGTATGAAAAAATGATTAATGAATGGTGGGTCTTAGGATAAGGGCTAACAAAAAGAATTACTCAATCATATTAAAAGTGATTTTGTACATTCATAGCTTCGATAAGATGCAAAGAATGTTCTAGAAGAACACATGCCCGAGTTTCTCAAGAAATATACTATAGAAAGAATGGAAAATATATGGACCAGTAGATTTCTTGGATATGAGATGAATTTTTGGGACAATTACTAATGTCAATGCATACTAATAATTAAATCAATTAATGAAAACACAAAAAATTCAAAATTTGGCCATATCTCAAAAAAAAATTCATTTACAATGATTAACATGCTTCTCTAAATCATGATTTATCAAATTCTAATCAACATTATTATATTTAATAATTATTTTTTCAATTTTTCTCATTAAAATTTATTGAAAAATAAATCTAAATACATGTCATGACAATTTTCCTAAGTAGTTTATGTCTCCTAGATCATTTGATTAAAGAATGAATCTACTGTGGGGCATGCAATTTGAAATTGAAACTCTACAACACTAAAATGTGGGGAATACAATTGAAAATTACTAAATTGAAACTCTTACTCCCCTTGAAATTGATGCTTTGAAAATTGGGCTGTATAGGTCCTAGTTAAACCCTTTTACAATGTGTATGTTCCCTTCACGACGTGTAACTTCTCTGCAGTTTTTTAGGCTTTCTGCCTTGATGATCCTACAAAAAATAAAAATCAAAAGTGAAAGCATAGTCCATAGAAATAAAATTCAAAAATTATTAGGTATGAGTGCTTTTCCTAAAAACATAAAATAAATAAACAGAAATACTAAAAACTCAGGTTGCCTCCCGAAAGTGCTTTTGTTTACCATCTTTGGCTCAACCTTACCTCTTTAGTTTAGGTGGGAGATGGTAGGAATGAGGTCACGTGAT
Source organism: Viscum album (assembly GCA_963277665.1). NCBI lineage: Eukaryota > Viridiplantae > Streptophyta > Magnoliopsida > Santalales > Viscaceae > Viscum > Viscum album. The sequence goes on from OY728159.1 coordinate 1,058,496,190, forward strand.
CAGGATCTACAAAATATTAAAGCCTTGATTCCTCCATATAGATTGTTCCTCTCCCTTTCTCTGAAACTAACTTTACTCATCCATTGTAGAATAATTTATCTATTTCCATAGGCCCAATCTAACATCTCTTTTCCCTTCTTGAATAGCTAAATGGAACTTCACTAATTGCCCAAACATTATCTACTTATTTGAATTCTTCATGTTTGAATATTCCTCCACTATCTTCAGCTTTTTCCAACACTTTCTTGTCTTTATTTATCTTTTTCTTACTTTATTCTTTACTCTCTATATTAGCTACTTCAACTCTCCTCCCATGGACAACATTTTCCTCTTATTTTATTAGTTCATGTCTTGAAAAATAATTAATTGGTTCATCTGGATTCTACATCACCTATTGAAAATTGAATTTAACCACTGATCCTCCTACTCTCAAACTCATCTCTCCATTTTGAACATCAATCAGTTCCCTTCTTATAGCTAGGAACGATCTTCCAAAGATTATTGGAACCTTATCTTAATTCATGTCTCTCACCAGAAAATATGCTGGAAAATAAGAGTCATCCACTTTGATGATGACATATTCGAGTAGTCCTCATGGTCATATCACAATTGTATCAGCTAGTTTAAGCATAAATAGAGTCGGTTGCATCTCCTTCAATCCCAGGCTCTTGAATGTTTCATATGACATTATATTCACACTGGCACCTAAATAACATAAAGCTCTACCAAACTCATCAGTTCCAATGGTAATTGGAATAAAAAAACTTCCTAGATCACATTGCTTCTTCAGTAGAATGCTTGAAACAACTACTGAACTTTCTCCTTACAGTGAAATGGTGGATAATTCTTCAAGATTATTCTTATTCATCTCCAACTCCTTTATGAAATTTTCATACATAGGCATGTTTGAAATTGTCTCAGTGAATGGGATGTTGATGTGTATCTTCTTAAACATCTCTAAAAACTTTTTCTTTTTTATCATCCATATTCCCCTGCTTTTCCCTATATGGATATGTTAGTAAAAGTTGTTATAGTGGTGGTACTTCATCATCATCATTCTCCTAATATTACCTTATTCTTCTCTTGACATCTTCAGCTAGTGGTGGTTCTTTTTTTCATCCAAATTCTATACCACTCCCTCATGTCATATTTCCACTTATAAGTAGTATGGATTTTACATCTACATGAGGAAGATGCTCTGGGAATCCTGGAAGCACTCCTCTTTGTCTCTCTCTAAGTGTTTCACCAATCTAACCAACTTGTACTTCTAATTTCCTTAATGATGATTATTGGTTTCATGGGTCATTTCTCGGTTCTTTGATTACAATACCATGATTGCTTGATTATGTTGTCAACTCTTTAAGAGAATCTCCTGTAGTGGTCATAAATGATGCAAGGGTCTCCTCTAGTGAATGGACTTGACTAGTCAGTGAGGGCCCTTGTTGATGAGGTTGATAATATTGTTGCCTTGGATGAAATCCTTTACTTTGATTTTGATTTTTATTTTTTTGTGGTTGTTACATCCTCTATCCCTATGCATAATTTTGTCGATTATAATCAAAATAATTTGAATCTTCATGGTACATACCTTGGGGATTTTGGTTGTCCATCATCACATCCATCTTCTTTTTCATCGTCTCCATTTGTGCAGCCATCCACCTATTGTCTACCATGTGTACTACTTGTACCATTTCTTCTTCTGGTTTCCATTAAAAACTATTACTTTACATCTCATCTAGTAGTTCATAAGTCTCTTCTAATTATTTCCTTATCAGGGAACCTCCTACAGAAGCATCTACTATAGACCTATTCTCCTATGATAATCGTTTATAAAATGTTTGAATTAACAACCATATTTTGATGCCATGATGAGGGCATCATAATATTAAACCATTAAAACAAAAAAAATGAACTATATAAAGAGTCTTCATTTAATTTCTCAAAATTTAAAATTCTTACCTGCAAATACATAGATTTTGATGGCAGAAAAAACCTTGTTAAAAACATTCTTGCCAGATCCTCCTATGTGGTAATTGAATAAGGGGGCAGACTTTGGATCCACTCCCGTGCTTTTTTCCTTCAATGATAATCTAAATAGGCGCAATCACTCAACATTGTTTGTGAAATTATTTAATTGGAATGTGTCACAAATCTCCAAGAAACTTCCTTTGTGTGAGTTGGGATCTTCATGTGGTAGCTCGGTGAATTGCAGTGAATGTGTAATAATCTAGATGACTTCTGGCTTGATTTCAAAGTGTTGTGCTGCAACAGGGGGTATGAGAATGCTTGGGTTGACTCCCATGTTTGAGGGTCTCCCATAGTTGATCAGTGCTTGCCCCTGGAATTCTTCCTTGAATATGTGGTCCCAATGGTTAGCCCAACTCTCCTTCAAATTTCTCTCTTCCAACCATGATTTTTTGTTGTTGGATGGATCCATCCTTCTCCTTTCTCTAGTGGCATAATGCCTTCTCCAAATCAGTGTTAAAAGGAAGATCTTAAGTCTTTTCCTTCCCATGAGTGGAATACTTGTGCAATTTATTGCTTCCTGAAACTACAACACGAGATGAACAAGTGTAAAATAATGAATTAAAATAAAAACAAATCTCTAAATTCCTACATAATTTAAACATAGAGGCACCCATCCTTGGAATCAGAACCAATATGACTACCCCACAGGGCGTCGTTAGTTCCCTACAGTGCTATGAAAAAACAAAATTTATAAAACTTAGACAATCCTAACTTTAAATGTAGTACTTGGTAAGTACGAGTGTCGAACCCATAGGGATAGAGCATATGTATTAAATTAATTAGGAAATTTAAATTTAAATTTTTTAATTTGTTTGGAGAAAAATGATATAACAACAGGATTGGTTGGGGTTTGAAATTAGGAGAGAGGCATTCCATGTTTATTGACATGAAGGTTCGTGCACTAGGGATTCAATTGATATGGGATTTTTTCAGTATTTAGGTCAGAATTGTGCCAGTAGAGATCCTTTATCTTGGTATCCCACCCTACTCCTATGATTGGACCAATGGAATGGTCATCTACTAGATTCAATCACAGGGATAGGTGACCCAAAACCATGTTTTAACATAACCAGCCTATATTGCGTAATGGTCTTACACAAAATATTTCGATTAAACGATGCAATTAAATAATACTCTTCAAATCACAATTAGTAGTAATTCATTTTAAAAAAGAATGATATTTGGAATTGAAATAATGAGTTACAACAATCCAAAACATGAATAATATAAAAGAAAATAATCTCTATGCACACATCCCCCTACGAATCACATCACCCGACACTATGGGACTACTTGATCATGGAAGAAGCAATCATTTTGGATACCTGAGGAATAATAGAGGTGAAGCAGGACCTCAGATCATCACTCCGTCGCCTAGAGGCCTTACCTTGGTGCTTCTTGACATCCTCTACCTCTTAGTGTATTTAATGGGTGGATGAATGTCTACTTTTATAGGCAAAATTGTCCAAAACCCATGGTCCGCATCACCTGATTTTTCTCTGTGCGTCGACACTTACATGATGTGTACCTAGGGTACACGATGTGTACCTAGGGTACACGATGTGTACCTAGGGTACACGATGTGTACCTCAGATATGGTTTTTCATTATCCACATTGAATCTGTGGAAACACCATACGCTAGTTTAGATTTTGTCATGTTGTGTGCTGGTGGTAAAAAACGTCTACTTGAAGTTCATAGCATGTTCTGTCATCATGACTTGTTCTATGAGGTCTATTTCACATGAAATGATCATGACATGTAATTGTGGTACACAAAATGCAGTCAATTATTATTTAGTTTTCCAGCTCCTCTTCATCTGAAAAAACTGGTATCACACCATGCATTTGGCTTATATTTCCTCACATTTTCATACCATTTTCAGAAATCCGTTATTTCCCACCACAAATAATAAAACCACTTAATTTTTTCCAAATATGGAAACATTATTCAATAAATTACAAAATCAATACATTAAAGCACATTAAAATATATACATGAAATAAAAGTATCAATTGTGCTACAATGATGGAATAGTTTCATTATTCATTTTTCCCAATTTCATTCCTAACTACTCAAAGATATGAATTTTTAAACACCTATGCTTTTGGAATCCTGTTACTTGCATATCTGGTTTATTTATCTTGTTAGTCATCGAATCACTTGATTGTTCAATTCCACTTATCTAATAAGGCATCGATGATCAGGTAATTGGGAAATTCGTGATGGTAGTATACTATATGGGGTTTTCATCCTACGGTCAATTGGATTCATTTCTTGTTTTCCCAATGTCTTCTTGAATTTCATAGTTCTAATATCTATCTTACATTTTGTGGAAAGAGATGGAAAAACAACACTAGTAGTTGGATTAACATGTAGCGTTTTAGTGGACACTATTCAATACATTTTCCTTTTCTTCTCTTGGGGTCTAGGAAAGAATTTTTGGGCTAGATTGTTTTGAAATGGCTATATGGTATTGGAGTTGATGGAAAAAGGAATTCTATTTCTTCCTTTTTTTCACTGTTTGTGGTTTTTCAATTGGATCGTCTGACTCAATTCTTGTGCATTCTACACCATCATATAACTCTACCTATATATCGAATGTAGGGTTGGAGAGTGGATTGGTTTTTATTCACTCCCATGTTAAATGTAATGGAGTATTTGTTTGTAGATGGAGTCTGGGGTGTTCATACCAAGACACTAGCAGCCTCAATTCCTATACAACTTGATCCGATATCAGCAATCCATATCCGCAACATCTATTGGGGTTCCATAACTAGTTTTTATGAGGATAACATAATGATATCAAACATATGGGAATGGAATGAACGTCCTGGTATTTTCAATAGAAATGATAGAGTTGACTAGAACTGGTGAAATCTCTACTCATTCGGTATGGTCAAAGGTTCCTCCTAATTGAATTAGAGGCCCTCGGAACATCCTTAAAATGTACCAATGAGGATGAAAAAGAAGATAAATTCCTCAATAGAAAGGCATGGTAATTTTTAATCAAAGTGTTCGATAACTAGGTCCTCCAAAGACCAGGATGTCCCAGGCCAGAAGACTCACCAGGTCATTACTAGGTCTGACATGGGATACGTGAAGTATCCTAGTGAGTGCCTGGGATACATGGAGTATCCTAGTGAGTTCCTAGGATATGTGGAGTATCCCAATGATTTCTTGAGATATATAAAGTATCCCATTGAGTACCTTGGTCACATTAAGTATCCCTTGAAGTACCTAGGATATGTGATGTATCCTAGTGAGTGCCTAGGAAAACTTGACCGGGACATCCAGGAAGATACTCCATGGGAGTGTGGTTAGAACCGATAATGTGGCTATAGAAAACCTTGGACCATATATTATATCACGTAATTAAATCACTAACTTCATTCCAATAGACCAAAAATAAAATATACCAACTCAATGGAAATAGTAGGTATGTTAAAGGTGAAAGGGAATGGGTGGAGTGATTAGAAGTGGGTTCAGACTAGCTAGTTTATGATGGAATTGGATATTTGGACATGTCGGTTTTTTCAAACTATTTGAATCATGCTAGGAAGTTGGTGGTATCATCATGAATTAAGTCAAGGTGGATGGTAGTTTCAGGATGCTGTCAAAAATGCATCCGTTTATTCTCAGCTTAATGCTACCTCTTTTCTTCATGTAGTGAATTGACCCTTCATTTCTTGGTGGTCCTCACTACCCAGCATATGAATATGGGTGGTCTATCTCTCTGGTTCATTCTTGATTCTTTCTAGTGTTCTTTCAAATATCCATAGTTTTGCAGTGGATTGATGGTTCATGAGATGAATTCAGGATAGTGGGCTAATTGGTATAGTAGAAATGGCGTGTAGAAGGTCAGAAGAGATGTTGAGAAGAAAAGGAAGGGAAAATAATTATGGATGTTTCCATTGGCCTCTTATAAATCCAACTCGATCAAACTCACCCTTCATCACCATTCAAATGACATTCCATAAGGTTTGTCTATTCAACGTTGTTCAATTTCACAACTCCAGGGGTTTTCAAAGGCCATGTAACAAGAAATGATTCCATGGATGGTATTAAATGTATCGACCATTAAATGGCGCCACCAACACTATTCACCTGGTATGTCCATCCAAGCACCTAAACTATTGTGTGAATATGAGAGGAGTGAATCCTTTAGAATAATATTGTTTTTAGACCACATTCATTGAATCTTAGAATAATATTGCTATAATACTAACTAGATTATACAAAGGTCAGTGAGAACTAGAAAATTACTAGGTCCTCACTGGGATACATGATTCATTCATGCTATTGAGTAGCTAGAATACATGAAGTATCTCAGAACAAGTCACCTAGTCATTCCCAGTTTTCTTTAATTGGTTCAAGACCTGATACCATGGCCCTTTTCCCACACCTAAAATATCAAACTCAATATGAGGGAGAATGTTTTAGAAAAAATAATTCAAAAAACCAATATTTTTTGGGAGGATGAATCCGGGTTCAATGGTTTCTACTATGATTCTCCTTCACATGGACATTGTATGGTCATAGGAGTTTTCAAGATAACCTAATAGTCTATAGTTGGATTGGTCTACCGTCATGGAACAAGGTGGGTACTATCAAAAGTATTATGATATGAGTGGAGGTCAAAGGGTTGGGGGTATAGATAGTGGTTTGAATTGAAATGGTAGTATGACATAGGGCGGCTGGTAGGAAATCCAAGGAAATCTAGCTTCATGAACAACCTAGGACTATCTCAAACAAGATGTGTTTTGTGATCTTGATTCCCATTTTTACTAGGGGCCAACCAAGGGGAAGGAAAGGTGGGAATTTATTTCATCTGATACTTTTTGGAAGCCCCCTTCATCCAATATCAACAACCATACTAAACATGGACATGAATAAAATTCCAACAAACTTCCATCAACCTATAGGTAAGAGTGTGTTCCATGGGCGTATATGGGAATGAGAAAAAGGACATTCAATAGCTGATATAGGATCAAATATGTACCAGACTATAAAACCAATTCCCAAGCTGACCAGAACTAAGAAACACCCATAATTTCAATTATAATGAGTCATTACATCCACCAAAAGAGTATCGAAATTATTGTAACCAATCCATACAAACCACTTGTATAATAAAATCATGATTCAGAAGGAATAATTCTACTCATATAAGATATGCCCAAATAATGACTTAGAAAATTGACCCTTTCCATGAATGTTTCAGGAAATTTAAAATCCTAAAACAAGAAATGAGACTAACCTGGAAGAAAGTGAAAACTAATCCCAATACTCATATCATATGAATAGAATAATTCCATGAAATGGGGTATATTAGAGTAGAGTATTAATTCTTTTAATTGATCAACCCTAGTACCTGATAACTTATCCAAGATCCAAGGAGAAAGTTTCTAGTTTTTTTAGAACCTTGAAAAGGTAATCAAATTATGGTACTAGACTATAATATTAGAGTACTGAGGTTGAACTTGAGTTTTACAAGAAGGACTAGTTGAGACTATTAAAGTAGAGGTGTAACAACCCAAAAATTTATCAATGGAATTGTTTCCCTTCTTATAATTATGTTATATAGTATAAAACAAATACATATCATGGATATCCTAATAAAAACACCATTCTCAAAAATTATGGATGAAATAAGTAATATTTAAATATATTAAAGAACCTATCCCGATAGAATAGTAACCCACCCCTTAAATAGTAACATGACCATTAGGAATTGTAATTCGACCAATAGAATAGTAAAATCATATATATGAAAGTATAAATAAAATTTAGGCACCTTATAAATTATAATACGATATAATTATATCATATCCTAAGTAAATAAATGTTATACAAATTATTAATTAAGTGTTAGTATTTTTATAAAAATTAAATGTTTATTTATAATGTTATAATTAATATAACGATTTAAAAGAAAATTTATTTTCATAAAATGAATTTATAAATTAATATATTGTTTTATTAGGATTATAATATCATTTTATGAGACCTTAATTAAATTTTCAAAGTGTCATAAAATTAGTTATAATTTTAAAATCAACATTTTTCAAATAAGTGATGATTTAAATTAAAAATTAAATTTCCCATATTTATAAAATTATTTTCCTAAAATGAATTTAATTTTTTAATTCCACACATTGAAAATGGTTAGGGTTAATTTTTGGTATTTTTCTATAATAGTTGATTTTTAGTGAATAGTGAAATACGATAATTTACGGTCTTTAAAAAATCCCTAAATTATTGAGTCATAGATGATGTATGGATGATGTAAGCCTATAATTTATTTTTAATATATTTTTTTATAAGGTTCAAAATATTCATAGTCTTGATCCAAAACAATAATCTAATTATTAAAATAATCAAAAACACCCCTCTCCTTCTCTATAAATACCACCCATCATCACCTCTTCCCCTCACACCTCCAAAGGCTTGAAGCTTGTATGTTTTCTACCCAATCTTCTTTCCAATCCCCTACCACACTTCTAGGATAATTTTGTCTCAAAAAAATACCAAATCCAATTTTCCTAAGAAGGTTCTCAAGGAGAAGAAGTTTATGAGGTAAAATCATCTTCCATTTTCTTCTATTTTATTTAAAGTTATTTTCTTTTCTTATTATCTTATAACCTCCCCTCATAAAAGTGGAATGATATATCCATTATCTTATATATACTGGAATTTTATTATGTTAATATAATATTCCATCATCAGGCCTCTTATCCTCTACCTTTTATTCTAAAAATGAAAAGTCGCTCATGAGGTGTTGATTTATCACCTTTAAGGACAACAAGTTTTCATTTTCCTTTAACTAATTAAAGTATGGTGATAAAACCATTATAATGATTGAAAAAGAATGTAAAATTTATTTTATAACCTTTTTTTTCTTCTGGAACTAACATATATACATAATATTAAATAATAAAACAAAGCGAGTTTGTTGTGATTGAAAAACACAACAATTAATCTAAATGAGTATCATTAACATTTTATATAATAAATCATCCTAATATTTGAAAAAAATATAAGACAAATTTAAATTATTTAATTTCATCAATAACATTTAATTTTAATTCTGGATAACTATCCCCTTTTTACATGATCTTCCAAACATGTATACAAGTGAACAAATCATGAAAATCAAGAAAAAAACAACCCCGAACGAGGAAATTGAACACTATAACTCATAAAAATGGCCATAAATGAAATTAATAAAATTATAATGAATCAAATAAATGTATAATAGGTTTTTAATTTATTAATTAATGAATCTAATTTTATTATCGAGGATATTAAAGTGAAGAAGGCATTCATACATAAGGTAAAGGGAATTATCGAACCCAATTTCCTTTCATTGGGTTATTCCTCTTTCATGCCACATTTCAGTGTTAATGTTATTTAATAATCCTCAAATATAATTTTATTGTTCTTAACTTTTCTATTCTAGGATATACACAAGTTTAATATGATTTTCTGATAAATATAAAGATTTTTCCAAAAGAATTTTTCCTTCTAAAAACACATATCTTCCTTCTCTTGAGATTGTTTCTTCTTCACTCAAGATTGATGATTCTTCTAACAATAATGTTATTAACCTTTTATGTTGGGAACTCCAAATTTTATTAATAAAAGTATACTCATGAAACTCATTCCTTTACATTGGTTATTTAATGTCTAATATTGATATATTTTCTAAGTGGAATGCATGATTATGAAAATGTTATGATGTGATGTGTGCACCCCGAATTATATAGCACTCCAATGCATTGGGTAATGTGATGTATCTAATGATATAATGTGAAATATGTGTGAAAATGATTATATATTTTTTTCACAATGATTATTATGTTATGATTATCCACATATGTTATGCGTGAACATGGTGATATCTTTGTTCACAAATATATATGGTATTTGACCACTAAGACATGATGTTTCATTTTTATGAATTGCCACATTACATGCCTTTAACTAGTGATTACTCTCATTATTATGATGATTATACCATGATTTTGGTATGATGATGATGATTATGCTCACCCCTACTATAACAATTCAGGTTTTTATCTATCGTTTTACTGGGATTTTAGCTCACCCTTTATTTGATGTATATCCTCAAGTGATTAGTTGAACTTAGGAGAACACAAGGGCCACTAAGAAGCTATAGAAGAAGGAATTAAATAATGTTTATGTTATATTATATAAAATTTATGTACGGTCTTAATTTCTCTAATATATTAAACCTTTGGATCTTGGTTTTGTAACACTATTATATTTTTTATTTTTAAAATGATGTAATAGTAATGTAATAAGAAGTAAGGTTGATATAGTTGGTATCATATAATGATTTAGTTAATTTGGGAATTAGGATTAGAGAAAATTAGTGAAACTCTTAAGTTTAATGATAATTATATGAAATCACCCAGAAGATTTGTTTTAGAAAAAATGAGAAATATAGGGATCCCATAAGATATTTCTATAGAGTTAAATTCAAAATGGAAAAAATTATTTATTCAGGACTTGTTGACTTATATTTTATTCAAACATTTTCTATTTTAGAAAATAGTGGGAACCAAGAGAAACCAAGCCAACAACCCAAGTGAGGGACAATGCAGTGATTGCCCAAACAACATCCCTAATTCCTTGAGAGGTGGAATTTAAAATTTAATGGTGATTATTACCCGTTTTTCTCTGGCTATGAACAATAACCTAAATAATGTGGAACATTACCCGTCACCTAAGAGGGAGAAACTAGCTATCAAGACTTTTATATGGCAACGAACATTTACATTTAGTGTATCTTATGATCCACTAGTCACGAAATAGTGGGCCAACTCAATCGAGAATATCTTTTATGTGCTTCATTTTTTTGATATGGAGAAGGTGACTATGACCATTTATCATTTATATAGAGAGTCCAACCAATGGTGGGTGTTGATTGAAACACCAAGACGAAGGAAAAAATCGATGATATGGAGTGGGAATACTTTAAGAAAATATTTCTTAATAAATATTTCCCTCAAAATCTCTGGACAAATATGGATAGAGGATTCATAGAGCTAAAGTAGAGGAAGGTGAATCTTTCATGGATTTTGAAGAAAATTTCATAAGGAATGCAAGGTAATACTCATTTTTTTTATAAAAATTTATAGAAAAATAGATGGATTCTTTAGTGGTTTAAAACCACACCTTTTAAAGGATCTATAAATTTGAGACTTTGGGAGTTATGAAGATGTTGTTAAATGTGCTCTCAAATCGGAGATGGAGTTTCAAGAATGGTCATATGGATATGGAGATAAGAAATGAATGATTGAGTTTTAAGATGATGGATCTAATGAAAAAGGTGGAATGAAAACCCAACCACTCACATGTCAAAAATGTGGGAAGTAGTATCATTGGAATTGACTCAAAGGGATGGGGAAATGATTTAAGTGTGGTAGAGAAGGCCCACAAGCTCATGAATATCGAAGAGACATGAGTAAGCTGAAAAATTTAGTGGAGGAAAGGATAGAACTACCCATGATTCAATGTTATAACTATAGGGATCAAGATAACTATGCAAGCTAGTCACAAGTGAAAAAAGTATTTTTCACATCGGCTATATCACACCGGTTATTCATTGCGGATGTGAAAAAGGAATTTAAAAAGACTTATATCATTAGTTATATAATAACCAATGTGATAAATTGATTTATGTGATTTTTAACATCTCTTTATTATGTAACCACTGTGGAAATTCTGAATATGTTGCCTTTTCACATTAGTTATTGAAAAATCAATGTGATAAAGGAAATTTCCCCGATTTATCACATCAGTAATTATTTAACAGACGAGATAAAGAATTTTTCATTACCTTTTCATGTTGTTTATAATATAACTGACGTGATAAACTAGATTTATCACATCGATTACATTATAACCAAAATGATAAAGGATTTATAATTTTATCTATCATCTTTTGAATCATTTCAGTGTTGTTCTTCTCTCATGAAATCCAAATTGTTTCTCTCACAAGGAATCCTTAACCCTCATTTATTCAATCTGGTGGGATGGAATCTCAGTTTTACATCTTCTTAAATCCTTAGGATTCATCATACTCCTTATCATGTATTCAATTTACCCCACTCTTAGGTAAAACTCACACATCAATCTTCTATTTAGGTCGTTCAATAAATCTAAATCCCTAACTTTATTTTTTATTCTGTGTGATTAAATATTACATTAAAATCTTCTTAAACCATCAAATTGCGTTTGTCTCATCATTTCACATTCTTATATAGATATAAAAATTCCCCATTGGTGTTGATTTATATATATTTTTCATATATTCATAAGGAGTACATTGTTGAATCTTTTATGGGATATATGATGTTTGTGGTTGGGATAGAATATTTAGTCAAAGTGGAATTGTGGTAGAATTTTAGTTAATGAATTTAGAATGAAATAAAGTCTCAATAGATGGTGTATATTTCTAATTGGTTAACCCTAATTCAATCTGTTTTATGTATAATGAGAAATATCACTCTAGGTTCTTCATACTCCCAATTTATAAGTAAAATTCCAAGTTAATCATTTCTTCTCATTACCATATTCTTAAACCATCATATTTATTCGGTCTCATCATTGCATGTTCGTATATAGATGTACACATTTCAAATATCACATTAACATATTCATATACCTTAATTAAGTGAATATTTAAGTGAAAATGTTTGTGGATTCATTTATATGTTAATGTTGTGATGGTTCTTTTAAATGGAAATGCATTTTCACTGAATTGATTCATATATGTTTATACTACATCACATCTTAAATTTCTACATTAAATTTCAAAATGTTGCTTATTTGGATGATGTTTGTGAACCATTCATTGTTTATGCATACACTATCATGTATATGGATAAATTTTAATTACTATTATAGAATTATTAGTGATAAAGTAATATTAAAATGTAATATATACATACATTCCAATGTGCATACAGTTAAATATCCAATATCATATAACTAGTGTATATGAATATCAACACTTTTCTTTTGATGTGAGCATATTATTACCTTGAAAAATCATATATTAAATATGCAGTCTGAATATTATGAGTCACTATCAATATATTGATGACATTATTGGTGAATACAAAACATGAATTGTCAATTGGTTCCATTATATAACATGTTATATTCCGATAGATATATTTTCATTAAATTACACATGCATCACATGGTATTCACACTGAAAGCATTCTTCTCCCCATAAATTTGGGGTTTTATTATATCAAATGAATTAGAATATAATATTTAAAATATGGGTTATTAGTGTGTTATATTCAAATAAAACATGTTGTTATAGAATACATAGTACGCAATATTATTTTCAAAATTTTAATAATACACTAGACATAAATAATATATAATAATATATATATATACCTCATTAAAAATTCATTATTATGTGGTTTGAATTCTACTATATGATTATATTTTAGTATGAATTAATGTTTCAACTAGTAATTGTTTCGTATTTTGTGCAAAAAAATTCTTACAAATTTGATAATAAAGATACTAATCAAGAAGAAAAATGTGCACTTGATTTTGATTTAGTTTAATAATATTCAATTTCATGTTCTATATAATTTAATTAAGAAGAAAATGAAACCTGAGATAATGGTTTAACTATAATTTTTTTAAATTACTTCCATGCATATATTTTTTATGATTTACCATTTATATATATAAAATTGTCTTCTATTATTGTATAAAATTTATAATTACATTTTTCAAATATGGATATATTTGTTTTATATTTCAAAATTGTGTTACTTTAAAATTATATAATATTTAATAAAAATTTAAAATTATCTTATCTTGAATAATATATATATTTGATATTTTTTATAGATAATAATGACTCAAAGTTGGATTACAGGACTTCGAATTAGTGATTAATACGAGGAATGTGTTGATGTTTTTTTTGGAATTTTCGAAATGAACTGTTCCAAAAAACAACATGTTTTCTATCTGTACCTGAAATTTTTAAACATGAAGAAGTTGAAAAGAAGAGATATCAAAGATAATTTAATTTTTCATGGTTTTAATCCGAGTTATATCCCCTAGATTTGGCATGGTGAAACTGGGAAGAATTTCAGATCTCTTGATGATGATTATTTGAAAGATGATAAGTATGATCAAATTAAAGAAATAATTCATGATATTTATGTAAATGAAATTGAGAAATAATATAAAATTGAGTGTCTATATGGATATTCTGAAAAACCATTTTATTCAGGTTGTATGGAATTTATGATTTTATCAACAGTGTTAAGATTGATCAAATTAAAGAGAAACATGGATGAAGTGACAAGAGTTTTATAGAGCTACTACAATTATTGAAATATATTCTTCATAAAGACAATGAACTTCTAGATTCACATTATAAATTGAAGAAAATACTATGCCCGATGGGATTAGGGTACAAAAAAATACATGCTTGTCCAAATGACTGTGTGCTATATAGAAAGGAATATGTATTTCTTTCAGCATGTTCTAAATGTGGGATGTCATGGTATAATTTGAATGAAAAATCACAAGCTTATTTATTAGTTATAGAGACCCCTTCCAAGTAATTTTTATATATTATTATAATTTCTTGTTTGAAAAATTTATTTGAAAATTCAAATGATGCAAAAAAGTTAAGATGTCATGTAGATGAGAAGATATGTGATGAAAAATTATGGAATCCAGCTGATTGTCTATAGTGGAAGATAATTGATCCCCATTTTACAATATTTGGAAATGAAGTTAGAAATATCAGATGTGGGATGTGCATAGATGGAATGAATCCATATCGAAACCTCAGTAGAACACATAGTTCATGGACTATTTTATTGTAAATTTATAAATTATCTTCTAAATTTTGTGTGAAGTGAAAATATATCATGTGGAGTGTAATGATATATGGACCAAAATAGCCTAGAAATTAAATCAAATTTTCTTATCACCATTAATTTATTATTTAAAAACATTTATGGGAGGAAGGTATAAGGGTGTATGATTCTTATAAAATGGAATACTTTGAACTGCATGCAATGATTATGTTCACTATAAATTACTTCTTGGCATATGTAAATATTTATGGATACAATGTTAAAGAGAATAAATCTTGTCCAATTTTAGAATAGTATACTTTATATTATCAACTGCATCATGGGAGGAAAATAGTATACATGGGTTATCAATTTTTTATCTATTGATCACTCTTATAGAATATTAAAAAAGGCTTCAATATCTTACTTGAATTTTACATTTCTCCAAAACCATTATCCACTGATCAATATTTTGAGAGGGTGAAAAAAATCTTTGTGACATTTGTAAAGACACATAAATATTGTAATGATAGAAACATTTGTAAGAAAAAGTTAATATTTTTTGAGCTTCCATATTGGAGATATCATGAGGTCAAACATAACATTGATTTCATGCATGTGGAGAAGAATATATGTGAAATATTGATTGGAATATTGTTAGATATTAAAGGAAAGACTAAAGATGGGTTGAATGTAAGATTGGACTTACTCTCAATGGGAATACATTTGGAGTTGTCTCCCACTCCTGATAGAAGGTAAACATTCCTACCTCCGACATGTAATACATTATACAAAGGGAGAAAATTGGTTTTTTTTAATGTCTTAATGATATCAAAGTTCCATAGGGTTATTATTCAAATTTAAAAAAAATTCAACTTTAAAGGATTCAAAGTTGATAGGTATGAAATCTCATGATTGTCACATCATGATGCAACATCTCATACCAGTTTCATTTCTTGGAATATTTCCCTTCCATGTCAGAATGAATATCATAAAGGTGTGTTATTTTTTCAATTCAATCTGTAATAAGGTGATTGATTCTAATTCTTTGAACAAATTAGAGAACAAATTAGTTTCTATACTTTTTCAATTGAAAATCTATTTTCCTCCAATTTTTTTTGATATCACGGTGCATTTAATGGTTCACTTGGTGTGATAAATAAATCTTTGCGGACTTGTATATCTACATTATATGTATTCTTTTGAAATATATATGAAGATATTTTAGGGGTATGTTAATAATCTATATTGACCTGATGTATCCATTATTGAGAAGTATATTTCTGAGGAGGTTGTAGAGTTTTGTACAAGATATTTTTCTATAGTGGAACACATCATTTTTCCTACATCTCACCATGAATGAGTTAACTATGGGAGAAACGAGATTCATGGCTTGAAAGTCAAATTATTGAAAGGTGAACATATAAAGAAGTTACATTTATACATGTTGAATAACATAGATGATTCTCAACCATATATAACATTTCATACTAATTTTTTAAAACAATGTTATCAAAATAAGAAAGAGATGTTGATTTTGAATGAGCATAACAAAAATTCTTTCCATGGTTTAAAGAGACCGTGATTGGAAGATTAGATGGATCAGAAACATTGAGATGGTTAGTGGGCGGTCCAAGTTTAAATTTGATAATATGGTCTAGGTATGACATTAATGACTATATATTTTACATGAAAGATTAGGCAAAAAAAATTCTATTTAGGATTGTAGTGTATTGGGGTTCGTAGAAGCAATTCATTTTTCAAGATCCAAATACAAAAAACCCAATATTGATATCAACTGCATGTTATGGAGTCATTGAAGAAATATGGATGGTTGATTACATTAAATTTTAAGTTCCAGTGTTTAAGTACAAATGGTTTATTAGTAGCAATAATATCAGACACAATGAATTTGGAATGATCCTAGTAAATCTTAATAAATTAGAAAACATAAATGACCCTTTTATCATGAAAACACATGAAAAACAAATTTTATATATTCTTGATCATTCCGTTATGTGGTGGTCTATTTTTTTACAAGGAAAAAATAGTATGTTGGTGATGATAAAATTGATGAAGATACTGATTTATGTGAGATCCCAACTTCCAAGGAAATATTAACAAATAATATTGATAAGCATGTCATAGATATGATTTGTGCTATAAAAAATGATCATGATAAAGGAATTTTGAATAATAATCCTTTAGTTCATTCCTAATATTACAGGTGTCATATTTTTTACTTCTGGTTTACTATTTTAAATTTCATAAATTGTCAGATAATTTAATTTGATTGTTTTTATTAGAGAATGTATTATAACTAATAAGTTAAAATGTTTTTTTATATTAGTTTTGTTTTTTTAGTTTTTCATGTTTACCCTTATGTAACATATCTATTAATTTTTTTTGAAAACAAATTATTTTTAATTTAATATGATAAATTAAAATAAAAAATATTTTATAAGAGTATATTATAGAAAAAAATCTATTTGGTGTAAAAATGATTTATTAGGTTAGAGAATTTTAACTATACACGCACCATTTTTGGATTTTTATTCATTTATTTTTGTCATTTCATCACTCATTAATATTATTAACATTTAAAAATATGAATAAAATTGTGTTATGTTATGTTTACTTTTTGTTTTATAATTGTTCATTTTTTATTTACATTTTTCTATAATAGTTGGATTTGTATATTTTTGAACTAATTATTGTTACTTTAATTTATAATATAATGATAGGTCAATCATCTAATCCACCACATGCTTCTAAAGATGATCATAATCATACCTATGGGGAGGAATTTGAACATGATCTTCTTGATGAGCCCCATCTTTCTTTACAAGAGACATCTACTCCCATAGGGTGAAAGAAGAGTTCGAGGTTTGGTAAACATGGAAGCGCACATCTACCAAAATATTAGTTTTTCATAGCTAGGACCAGAGGATACTGGTATAATTTGATGATAATGATATTCCCAGAGGTCCTAATTCAAAACAATTCAAGAGTTTTATATTAGTTCAGGCTAAAAGTAATTTCATTATTTTGACTCATGATTAGAGAAGTGTTGAAAATTTTACACTATCTCACTTGTGGGAGATCATTTTGGTAATATATTTTGTTATTATTTTACTTATCTTGAAATTATTATAGTAAATATGTTTATACATGCTTATCTAATGAAAAATGATATAACTGACACTGAAGGAGTCAGGAGTAAATGTTTATCATTGGTTTCTTGGAGATGGAGGGATTTCAAATCAACCCTCACATCAGATTTAATTTTTGGGAATATGAAACATAATAATCCATGTTATATATATCCATTTATATATAAAGATACATGGTATGCATTTGTTCAAAGTAAAATAAAAAAAAATCATTTTTGGTAAGTTAAATGTTACCTTTTAGAATTGCTTTTATATTATTGATCTTATTCATGATTTACTAATGATTTATTTATTTGTAATTTATAAAAAAGTGGATATCTCATTAAGAGATCAAATCCTGAAATGTATACCCTCATATATTATCTTGGGGAGGTTACACGTTATTGGAAGAACAAATGATGGCAGAAAAATTTCAAAAATTGAGAGCTGAGTATTAAATCTCTACAGAGGTTTCCCTCCACCCCTGGATAGACATGAAAAATGGAAGAGGAATCAGATGAGAATAAATGATAATATCTTATAGAAGAGTCGAGTGTTATAGACAAGAGGATTGTAATATGTTTACTTTATTTATTTATTTAAGTTAATTCAATTATATATATATTTTTATTTGTAACATAATTTTTCAAATATTTCATATAATATTTTCTTGAGTAGAAGATCACACATGGGGTGTTTTTAGCTGAGGGTAGATAGGATATTTTAGCTACAACATTGGGAAATCCCGAAGACTCAGGTCGTGTATGAGGATACCCGATGGGTGTATAAGTGAAAAAACATTTCCACATTATTCAGCTTCTGCAATAGAGAGTATTCATAAAAAAATAGAATATTTGAAGGATTATGTTCAGGATATTTGTGTGATGATGGAGGATTTGATCATAGCTTTGGTACAATCAAGGTTTG
This sequence comes from Viscum album, assembly GCA_963277665.1. NCBI lineage: Eukaryota > Viridiplantae > Streptophyta > Magnoliopsida > Santalales > Viscaceae > Viscum > Viscum album. The sequence goes on from OY728159.1 coordinate 1,058,515,174, forward strand.
TATACATGCAAAGATAGTTTCAGACTACAGATCCTACTACTCTACCTCCACCACCAGTTCCTAATCCTCATACTAATCTGAATCATACATCACCTCTTATTGATCATACTCAAAAATATCCTCCTACACACCCCAATAATTTTTATCCTACCCCTCAACTCCCTCCTCCACAACTTCCCAGTTACTGTGAGTTATCTGTTGATGATCCCCAGCATATCGGTGCATATGAGAAGATATTTTATATCCGTGATACCATTCATCACAAACAGATAGATATAGAGTATCATAGAGTCACTGTACAAGATATTATAGATAGATCAACCAAAATACAATGTCCTACAGATGAGGTGAGTACAGCTGGACAAAGTATAGTTCATTTTTTAGTTTGTCCATCTAGGATACTTTGGTATATTACCATAGAGGTATGTATATATGTTATTTTTTATTTTATTTTTATATAAAATATGTTTAATCATTTTAAATTTTATATGTTTATATAATTTTTTACCAGAATAATTTAAAGTTAACGAAACTCTATATAGACAACAGAAAATAAAAAAGTGTTATATCTTCATATAAAAATGCTACTAGTCTTGATAGATTGTCTACATAATCAATTTTATTTTATTTTATGTATATGAGATTCCAATTGAAGTTTATGTTTGTGGGAATGAAATGACTGTGAAGATTTTGGGAAGTGATATCATTAAGCTTGTAGTGAGATATTAGTCAGCTATAATTATAATGTATTTTTTTCCATATAAGTTAATTAACAAATTTTTTCCCATTAGTTTAATTTATTAACAATTTATAATTATGTTTTTTTATTAGGAAACTTTATAAATTTCTACATAGAATGAGAATAAATATGTATATGTATTTATGGATTCACCCTTTATTTCTCATGTATCTAGGACAATGACTAATGCAGAAATAACAGTTTAAAATTGCGAAAGATTTCAAAAGCATACAATTATGTAGTGTTGGATTTTTCCATATCATCATGAGTATAAAAAATATTTCTCAAAAACTATTATACATCTCTTAGAATAATAATAGTCTCAATGAATATTCTTATATATCAATGGTAATTGGATGTTGGGTGTTTTTTCCCAATAGAATATACACTATACTGTCTATGCTCTATCCATGGTGGAGTGAGAGAAAATTTTTAGAATGTATTGAACATCTTAGTTTGAATGTTTTAATAATTTTTTATATTATAACGAGTAAAATTTATTTTATTCATATTATTTTCAAATAGTTCATGTACTTTTTATAGAGATAAGATAAAAAAGAAGAGCAGTAAGATCAAATTTGTACAAGCTAAGGTGAATTTTCATTTTCAGTTACTAAATTTTGGATATATTATTCCAAAATATTATTTTAAATTAAAATTTATTTGGAATAGAGTTCTCATTAATGAGAATGTGTAAAAGAATTTGGATATTATGTTTTAAGATTTATGTATTAAATAATTTCAACTTGGACAATTAGAAAGTTCCAGAAGGTTATATTATTTTTATAACATTATATTTACTACTTCATTTGTTTTATTGAATATAAAAGTTTAATGATTTATTTATTATTTTTACCTTTTGGATAAACCATGAAAATATAGTTTATATGAGTTGAGAAATTTAAAAATTGATTCAGTGAATCATTTTTTAGGTTTGATTGTTTTTTAGTTCATTTGTAATTGTAAATTTGACTGTTCAATTGTAACTGTCTTTTATTGGATGTTTCTGCTGTAGTTTTTCCTGCATTTTCTACTGGTGTTTCTATTTTTTCTACTATTAATAGGATGCACAATTTTAATCTAAAAAAATGTTTTTTAAGTCAGTTATTGGATAACTGACATAAAAACCAAAATACAGTTCATTTTTCATGTATGTTATGTGATAATTGACATGAACAATAGTTTATCACATCAGTTATTTTAAGAAACCAACATGATAAATAGTTTTTCATGTTGGTTATTGAATAACTGATGTTTAAAAAGAATGATAATTCCTTTTCCATGTAGTTTTTGAAATAAACGATGTGAAAGATTGTTTTTTACATCAATTTTGGAATAAATGACATGAAAAGCCTCAACATATATTTACTTTCAAAGAATATTTTCATTAAATATTTTAAAATGTTTTTAAAAAAATATCCTTTAATAAATTCTCCTAATAACTAAATAAAAAAATAAAAAAATAATCGACATAAAAAATTATTTATGCACTAGTGAGTGCACTAAACCTTGACTCCTTGAGGGTAATCAGTGTCAACAACCACCAAATCCAAAAGAGAAAGGGAAAGATTATGAAATCTAAACTACATATTTGGATCCCAATAATTATGTTGTGATATGTTCTATGGTTATTCATCATGGAATTGGAAATATACAATTTTATTTTGGTTCTGCGCATTATTTCATATCTTGCAAGTTTAGTAGAACTATTCAAACACCACCTCAAAATATAGAGGTTGAGTTATCTATGAGGATATAAAATAATAAAATTATTATATCTAAAGTATATAACTCCTCCCCAGTTAATTATTATGGAATGAACCTCCCGGAAAATATTTTCTTACTTTATTTGGTGGAGTTTGATGCTATTTTGGGTATGGATTGACTATCTTTATACAATTCCCACATCAACTATCGATAAAGGGACATCACTCCTCACATATGGAGGCATCATATAATTCTATACAATTGTAAGTAGGAGATTAAATTTACTTTAGAATAATCATCTCAATTTTTGATATTATTGCCTTATGATCAAGCATGTCTACCTCAAATGATTGAGATGAAGGAGAGAATCATGCTCGAAGACTTTCCCATTATAAAGGACTACACTGATGTGTTCCATGAAGAATTTCTTGGTATTCCTCATGACCAATAGGTTTATTTATAAATTGAAATTATTCATGGATCTCTTTATATATAAAATAAACCTTATAGGATGGAAACCATTGAGTTGGAGTAACTGAAGAAGCAATTACAAGAAAATTTGGACAAGGGTTTTATACAACCAAGTTCTTCTTGATAGGGTGCACTAGTCCTCTTCTTCAAGAAGTAGTGTAGATCAATTTTCATTTTCATTGATTATTGTGAGCTTAAGAAAATCATGATAAAGAACAAGTATCCCTTTCCATGGATAAAGAAATTTTTTGATCAATTTCGTGGGACCATGTATTTCTCTAAGGTGGATTTTTGGTCAGCGTGTCACCAATTATAAGTGAAGATGAAAGATATTCCCAAGGCTACCATTCAAACGAGGTATGAAAACTATGAGTTCATAGTAATTCCCTTCGGACTCACTAATGCTCTAGAAATATTCAAGGACTTAATGAATATAGTCTTTAGAGATTACCTTGAAAAATTTGTGGAAGTCTTTGATGATATTCTGATATACTCCAAGATCAAGGAGTAATATGAGGAGCATTTGAATATTATGATAAAGATGTTTCGAAGGGATACAAGTTATGAAAAGTATAGTAAAAGTTATTTTTGGATGGAAGAAGTATCATTCTTAGGGAATATCATCTCCAGTAAAGGAATATATATAGACCCTTCCAAGACAAAGGCAATTGAAGAGTGACCCATACCAACATCTGTAATGGGGATATGTAGTTTTGTTGTTCTATAGGGGTATTACAGAAAATTTGTGAAGAACTTATCAGGATTTTCAATCCCACTAACAAAGTTGACTTAGAAGGGAGAAAACATTTTCTATACTAGTGAATTTGAATACTTCTTCAAAGAGTTGAAAAAGAGGCTTATCACTACACCGGTACTCACACTTTTGACAAGTGTAGAACTCTTTACAGTATAATTTTTTTTCCAAGAAGCTATTAGTCTGTGTAATGATGAAAAATGATAAAGTGATAGCCTACGCCTCAAAGAATTTGACAATTCATGAGAAAAACTATCTTACACATGATATGGAGTTGAAAACTATGATCATCTCATTGAAAATATGGAGAAATTATTTCTATGGGGAGAAGTGTGCGATATACTGATCATAAGATCCTTACATATATATTCACAAAAAAGGAGCATAGTTTCAATGAATATGGTTTGAGATCATCATGGATTATGACTGCTCAATCCACTACCATCTCAGAAAAGAGAATAAAGTTGTAGATGATCTAAGTAGAAATGATCCTGCAACATTATCAATGATGAGAAATGAGAATGATCCAATATTATTATATTTTTAAAGGATGGAAATGGGAATTATTATGTAATGAACTTCATCAATCCATTCTCAAATAATTTCTCAATAATACCTCATGGATAAACTAAAGGATTATCAAATAAATGATTCAGAAAATTTGAAAAAGGTGGAATCCATGAGAAAGGAGAAATATTCAGATTTCAAAATTAATGAGGAAGGAGTCATATGATTTGGGTCATGATTATGTTTACCATAAAATATAGAGATAAAGAAAGAGATTTAGAGTGATGCACATAGCTCAACCTTCTCTATTCACCCAGGGAGAATAAAGATGTATTGAGATCTCTGAGATAACTATTGGTGGGACAATATGAAGAAGAATATTTCTGAATATACATCAAAGTGCATGGTATGTCAGTAAGTGAAGGATGAAAGGAATAAGTATAAGGGGGTGATACAACCATTACCCATACCAACATTGAAATGGGAAAACATGACCATGGATTTTTTTTATCGTACTTCTAAATACATCCATAGGAAATAATGCTATATAGGTTATTATGGATCATCTCACAATGAAATATCAATTTATTGAAATTTATGAGGACTTATTACTAGATAAACTTTCATGGATATACATTAGAGAAGTGGTAAGGATACATGGAGTTTCACTATCAATTGTATCTGATCAAGATCTGAGATTCACCTCTAAGTTCTGGAAAAGTCCCCAACATGATATAAAAACTGATATAAACCTCAATACGAATTATCCACATCTAACTAATGGCCAATATGAGTGGACTATTCAGACATTAGAAGGCATGTTGATGACATGTTTTATGGATTTAAAAAGAGGATGAGACCAATATCTGCCTTTGGTTGAGTTAACCTACAATAATAGTTTCCACTCGATCAACCAAATGTCTCCATATAAATCCATTTATGGGAAAGGATGTAGAACACTAACATTCTTGGATAAAGTCAGTGAACGTAAGATGATATGACCTGAAATAGTTGAAGAAATGGCAGAGAAGGTGAAAACCATTCAATATCACATCAAGGTAGCCCAAAGTCGAAAAAATAGGTATGAAGTTAATCATCAACATGACCTTGATTTTGAGTTTGGAGACATGGTTTTCCTCAACATAACTCCATGAAAGAGGATCGTGAGATTTGGGAAGAAGGGAAAGCTAAGTCTAAGGTACATCATCACCTTCATGATTCTTGATTGTGTCGTACTTTTGGCATATCAGCTAGAAATTCCAAAAACCATGTCTCAAGAACATGATGTATTCCATGTTTCCCTCTTGAGAAAGCACATACCAGATCCATCACATGTACTGAATTCAATGGTGGTACAATTAGAAAATGATATCTCTTATGAGGAACATTTGGTGAAGATCTTGGACCATAGATATAAAGTTCTACACAATAAGACTACTCACCTGGTCAATGTAATATAGAGGAAGCTAAAGTATGAAGAGGAAACATGGGAACTGGAGGAAGCAATGAGGGATAAATACCCTCTCCTTTTTATGTAAAATGAAATTTTGAGGGATAAATTTCAAAAGGGGGGAAGAATGTAATGACCTAAACATTTATCAATGGAACTGTTTTCCTTATTATAATTATGTTATACAGTATAAAACACATACATAGCATTAAGATCCCAATAAAATCATCTTTCTCATAAATAAAGAATTAAATAAGTAGTATTTAAAGAAATTAAGGAACCTATCCTGATTGAATAGTAACCAGACCCTTGGAATAGTAACATAACCATTAGGAATAGTAATTATTCTAATAGAATAGTAACCTCATCTATGATAGTAGAAATAAAATTTAGGCATCTTATAAATTATAATATGATATAATTATATCATAGTATAAGTAAATATTATTTTTAAAAAGTATTAATTAATTATTGGTATTTTTATAAAACATAAATGCTTATTTAAAATTTTATAATTAATATAATGATTTTAAAGAAAATTTATTTTCCTAAAATAGATTCAAAAATTAATATTTTGTTATTTTATTATTATAAGATAAATTTATGAGACTTTAATTAATTTTTTCAAAGTGTCATGAAATTAGTTATAATTTAAAAATCAGTATTTTTTAAATAAATGATGATTTTAATTAAAAAATAAAATTTTCATACTTATAAAACTATTTTCATAAAATGGAGTTAGTTTTTGAATTATACTCTTTTAAAAATGGGTTGGGTAACTTTTTGGTATTTTTCTAAAATAATTGATTTTTTGTTGAATAGTGAAATATGGTAATTTATGGTATTTAACAAATACATGAATTATTGAGTCATAGATTATGTATGGATGATATAATCCCATAATCTAGAACTACTCATTATTATTTAATATATTTACTAATAATTTTCAAACTCTTCATAGTATTGAGCCAAAATAATAAACTAATGAATTAAATAATAAAAAAACAACTTCTCTCCTCCCCTATAAATACCACCCCTCACCACCTATTCCCTCACATTTCCAAATCCTTTAATCTTTTCCAATTTCTACCCAATAATTTTCTAAATCCCCTCACCCAAGTACATTATTTTTTATTCTTAACAAAAGACCAAATCAAATTTTCCTAAGGGGTTTCCCAAGGAGAAGAAGTTCAAGAGGTAAAATTCTCTTCCGTTTTCTTTTATTTTCTTTTCATGTTATTTTATTTTCTTATTCTATCCTCACCTAACCTCATACATGTTTAATGATAAATATATTATCTTATATATACTATAAATTTATTATGCTAATGTAATAACCCATCATCAAACCTCTTCTCCTCTAACTTTTATTCTAAAAATGAAAACATCGTCCGTGAGGTGTTGATTTATCACCTTCGATGATGAAAAGTTTCATTTTAATTTACCGTCTTCAAGGATGGTCAGAAAACCATTATAGTGTTTGAAAAAATTTAAAAATTTATTTTATAACCTTTTTTATGTTCTAAAACTAACATATATACATAATATTAAATAATAAAATAAAACAAGTTCGTTGTGATTGAAAACCGCCAAAATTAGTCTAAACGATTATCATTAACATTTTATTTAACGAATCATCCTAATATTTGAAAAAATAATATATAAGACCAATTAATTTTTTTTAATTTCATTAATAACATATAATTTCAATTTTGGATTATTATCCCCATTTACACGACCTTCCATACATATATACAAGTGAACCGATCATGAAAATCAAGAAAACGAACACTCCCAAACGATGAAATTGAACACTATAACTCATAAAAAATGGCCATAAAAGAAAATAATAAAATTATAATGAATCAAATACACGTCTAATTGGTTCTGGATTTATTAATTAATGAATATAATTTTATATTCCAGGATATTAAAGTGAAGAAAGCATTCAGACACAAGTTATGGGGAATTCTCCAACCCAGTTTCCTTTCTTTGGGTTATTCCTATTCCATGCCAAATTTCAGTGTGGATGTTATTTAATATTCCTAAAATATTATTTATTTATCTTTACCTTTTCTCTTATGGGATATACATTCTTCCAATTTTATTTTATGATAAACGAAAATATTTTTTCAAAATAACTCATCCTTCTAAAAACACATCTTTTACTTATCTTGAGATTGTATCTTCTTCACTCTTGATTGGTGATTGTTATACCAAGAATGTCATTCCCACTTTATTTTGGGAACTATAAAGTGTATCCATGAATGCATACTGATGAAACCCATTCCTTTCCATGGGTTATTATATGTCCAAGATTGATATACATTCCAAGTGACATGCATGATTATGTAAATGTTATGATGTGACAGATGCACCTGGAATTATATATCACTCCAATGAATTGGGTAATGTGATTTATTCCATGATATAATGTGAAATATTCTAGAAAATTATGATATATTTGTTCAAAATGATATTTTTTTTATGATTATACACATATGTTATGCATGAACTTACTGCTAACTTTGTTAGCAATTATGTGTGGTATTTGACCACTAAGACATGATGTTTCATTTTTATGAATTTCCACATTCCATTTATTTACCTAATTATTCCTCTCATGATTTTGATGATGATTTAATTCCCATGTTATTATTATGATGATTATGATCACCCATGCTATAATGATTCATGTTCTTAACTATCCTCTTACCAGGCTTTTTGCTCACCCCTTTATTTGATGTATATATTCAGGTTATTACTTATACTATGGATAAGATAAATGCCAATAAGAATCTAGATAATAAGGGATTAAATAATGTTTATGTTCTATAATGTAAAATTTATATATGGTCCTAATTTTCCTAAGACACTAAAACTTTGGATCCTGGTTTTGAAACACTATTATATTGTTTATCTTTAAAATGATGTAATAGTAATGTAAGAAAAAGTAGGGTCTCTATAAGAGTAATGAGATGAAGTTCAACGAATTGAGTCTTTTAGAAATATAGATATATCAATTATTATTGAAATCATTCCTCCTATAAATATCAATATCGAGTTAGTAAGTGAGGCTATAATATCATGGGCTCTCTCTCACTCCTCTTGGTTTGAGGTATCAATGTGACTATTCCTAAGGGAAAACATGGATATGTCTCAGAACCTAGTGGGTTACATATGAATTTAATTGAGTTACATGATCCCACTTGTGATAGGATAACTCCCCATTCAAGTTAGTCATTTCCACAGGATATTTAAGTGATAATACACCTTTGGATGGAAGGTAGGGATAAAAGAATGATATGGGGAATCCACTCTTAAAGGGTGACCAGAAAGCATGGAGGTTATTCGAGTAGATCATATGAAACTCCCTAAATATGGAGGCTTTTTATGAATGATCTTATTCCCTCTATGGACCCCTATGGGATGGAGGATTCCAAATGGTTGTTCTCTGAATCAATGGTAGGACATAGTTTCTCTAGGCTATGCTAGGATTCCCTTGTCGTCGAGGAAGCGTATCAGTCAAGACCCAACCCAGGTCATCCTTCTTTTTCTATTTACTCTCGCAACAAGAAGCTATCATTTCCAGTAAATATTAGTCCCTCTTCCTCTATCCATTTGAATTGAAAGAAATAAGAATGTAAATCTACTCAAATAATGTTGTGAAATTAGTGTGGTGAGGTATTAGAAGTGTTCAAAAAATATAGAGAATGACACTAAAAAATAGCATCAATCTATACTGGAAGAGATTCAAAAAAATGAGGTTGGTAGATTTCACTAAGGTTTTGGGACCTCATTCATGGAATTCATTTTTTCTTCATCGACGCATCATATATTTTTTGTGTATTGTATGTATGATAGAATTTATCATTCATATAGGTATACTATATAGCTCGTCGTGAGTAACAATAAAAGGAGAAACAAAAATCATAGGGTCATATCATTAGGGAATAAAAGTGATTGAATATCTCCAGTATGTATTATAGCTAGTTATTTTGTATATCTATCCAAAATACTAGGTATACTGTGTAGGGGGTTCAAAGAGTAGGTGTCAGACTAAGCTAGCTCAGAATAGGGGATAAATTGATAGGGAGTATCAATACTATCACAACCAGTTTTATTGTCTTATATGAGTAGATTTCATTTGATTAACATGTTAAAATAAATAAAATTTAGTGAAATCAAAGAAATATTACTTTAATAAAGAAAAGGTCAGCATGAGAGATAGGTGGTGACAGTATGGGTAGTTGAGCTGGATTCCCTTCTCTGATTCTCTTTGACCAGTCTCTGTAGCTATAGAAGTTTTAATATCAAGATGAAATCTATCTTTTTAGTAGATCATGAGGTTTTTCCTCAAGGGGGTATAAATACTAGCCATGATCTCTAAGAATCACTCAAAGACTGATAGAGGTTTTCATGTTCCGATGCACAACATTTTGACTGAACATAAAAAAGTAGATTATAATGAAACCCATGACATTAAAAACATAGAGTTTCCATTTAGAAACAAAAAATAAGACTATTTCCCATCAATGAGATCTCTCATATAGCAGTTCCAATCTGCTACTCGGTACACTCACTTCCTCTTTCTCTATCCCCAAGGATATTACAAAGTAAACTACTGTTTGAAATACATATCAATGTACCCAATAGATGGTATGGTGGTTCAAGTTCTATTTCAATGAAAATGGGTGATCCCATAGGTCATTTAGAAGGTTCATTTTTCCCTCATATCCATGTATACTACTTATATTATACTGACGTAGACGCTCGAACATGACCTTGATATACTGATTTATATACTAAAATTTCTTACCACCTCGACAAAAATCGGGAAACGATAGGGAAATTAATATACGAGCCTTGTAGTGGATGGCCTATATATAGTATGGCAGCTTATGTGGTGTTTTTTGGTCATCTTTGAAGGATCGTAATGAATAATGGGTTGAAACATTGGGGTGGTGGAAAGGTATCATGAGATGGAACATGATGTGATGATAGTGTAGTTCTATAGTTTCTCATGAGGCCAAAAAGTTTACCAAGATGGTTCAGAAGAAGACTATCAGAGTAGAGTACTAATGGGTTCACTATAAACTCATCTCTATTATTTGAATATTTAAAATGGTCTAGTTATTTGAAACCTAATCATGAGTTGGAAAATGAGTCAGGGGGTGGGTTAGGGATCTAGTGGTCTGGTCGAGCAATACCTCTAGGAATGAAAAACACCTAGGTGGCTCTAAAGTGTGGGAAAAAATTAGAATATCTTTGGGATGGTGGGATGCCAAAAGGACTTGGGGTTGTGTTAGTGAAACTAGGTAAAAATGATCTAGTGTCTTGGAGATGGTGATAGGAATCCCTGTGATACCTAGTAGATTAATCCCAATGCAGTCTAGTGATTTCCCTTCAGGTTTCCAAGAGCATGTATATTGTGAAAAATAGAGCAAGAGTAAGAGGATGGAATTTACTCTAGTTTTTTTTCATTTAGTTTAATTGATCACCATCTATCAACTAGACCCATGATATCTACCATTATAGGAGTGGGTTTACTATGACACGTGTGAGGCCATTAATGGGTTTTGTGCCCCATGAAAACCTGATGTTTTCTTATGGAGGTCCTTCAATATATATAAGTACCATGTGAGTTATAGAAATATGAATACCCTAGACACCTAGTGACATATGGTCTAGGGGGTGTGAAGGTGCTATTTTGATGAAATAGTCAAGCAGGTATTGGGGTAGGACATTCCTCCATGAGGTTTCATCATGCATCACATCACTCAGATCCAATCATCCAGGAACAATGCCATTGACCACTATCAAGATGATAGGTCAGTAGGAATAGGTATGCGGACTGGTGAGGTTGAAAATATCCATATGATGATGTTCTGTGATGCTTCATCATTGAATAGGGTATCATTCAGCACCAAAGACTACCATTGATTGAGTTAGGTGGTCATCATAATGATTCGATAGCGAATGAGGTCTTGAGAGTGTTGGAGGGATCAAGGGATATAGATTAGAATCCATGCTAGTATGACTGTAAAGGTGCATTGAGGAGATATTCACCTATTTGTGTCTATTTTAGAGGAACCATAAATGTGATTGAAGTTGGAATGGGCACAATAAAAGCTGAAGGAAAAACCTTATATAACTTGTGGAATGGTTTCAAAATCCACGTATTAGGGGATAATATCATTTTCATAGGGTTTCCAAGCTATACTGGCTGGTTTACTTCACTTTATGGATCTCACCATCAATATAATATAGGTAGTATATGGTTAAATCCCTAAATCAGAAAAATCTCCCACATACCACACCACCAAACCTCAAAAAACAAAAGTCTTGTGCCTCTTCCACCAAATAGAGGTTGTTTTTTCCTACCCCATGGGCATCAAAGTGTGTCTACATGAGCTATACCTCTTCATTGGTGGTACGAAAGGAAAAGAAAATGAAAGATTTGTCACTATTGGGTTGGGAATGGTCAAGAAAAGGATAAAAAATTGGAACATGGAGGTTCAAATGAATGTATAGTGGCGTGTATCCTTCCTTTGGTGCTGACAGTGGAATTATATGGAAAAATTACAAATCCATGAGTGGATTCAATTAAACTTGTTCAATTTAGTAGGTTGTGAAATGGATTAGTACCCTGGTATATGGTAGTTATTTCTCAATATAATATAGGTAATAGACACTGGGATACATGAATCAAGTATCCCAGTGAGCACTTGGGATACATGATTCATGTATCCTACAAACTAGTCCATATTTCATTTTGGTAGTTGCAGTTATTTTTTTCTATGTGATTTCCACTATAATAGGAAGTCAAATTCGATAGCGCATCCTTCCATTTTCTTTCTCAATCCTTATTTTGAATCAGTCATTTTTTCTTCTTTCTTCTCAACCCCAATGATAGTATATATATTCATTAAGTTCCATCAATGTGACATAATATAATGACAAGAACTCTTGCAACAGTTATTTACTTAACTAGAAGATAGCCTATTTCATTAGGAAAATCTATCGAGTCATATGTATTTTTAGGATAGATTCATTTCACATTTATAAGTGACTTGAGATTTTTACCCTAATGATCACCACCACCATGTGATTGAGCCATTGATTCTAGTACCTCTTAGCACTTTGTTCATTGCTGATTCCATTCACTTGTTGATGTATATGCCTCTTAAATTTTCCCACTTGGAGCTAGATGAAGGTAATGGGAGGCTCTAGATAAATTTTAGATACTTGGTGACCTACTAATTATGTCAAAATTTCTATAAGGATATGATTGGAACATATCTGAGTAGTATATTCAGTATCCTATTGTCTTCATGGTACATGAAGGGACCAAGAACTAACCTTCCTTATGGTATGGGCCCAACTATTATATAAGATTCTAGTAGACTAAGTTCCCAACACTATTGATCATGAAAGAACATGATATTCTAATATCTATATTATTTTAAGATAGTCTACTACATATATTATACCAATTTTCATCATCCTCCAAAGTAAGATCTTTGATTCTACACTGTAAAGGGTACTCAATTAAAATCATACCAAAGTTAAAGCACATTGCTTAAACTCTATTCTGAAATGAGAATTTCTATAAAGACCTCCATCTATCATTCCCTACTCTAAAGTCAATTCTTCAATGGTTCCTCTTGATGTTGGGGAATACAAAATGGTTGGATTGTGGGAAAAAATATCCTATTGAGATGATGATGAATCAATGCATTCCAAGCCATCCTTCCATTGATCAAGATCTATTAATTCTTCCTTTTCCTGATGGATTCATCATTTCCCAATACTCTGCACCTGGGGAAGCCTTTCTAGAACGTGACCTATCATATACCACCAAAGAGGAAATTCCCATATTGTGCCTTGTCTATATTTTCAATCGAACCGCTTGGAAAAAACCTTTATCGGTATAATATAGGTAGTGTAGTAGACCCACTCAAATGGAATTAAATGGGGTAGAGAATGCAATGAACTGCCTTGTGCGCATACTTATTAAGTCATACCATGCTCAAAAACTATCACAAAAAAGTTGAGATACATGATACTTTATCACTCATAGTGCTGGTGTATGAATTTTACCGACTAACCTCATTGTATTAGGAGAACCAGACCACTCTCTAACCATTATATAACACCATCATTGTAACTCTAACCCTTCAATTATACTGATACCTATATTATACTAGGTATTTCTATCCCTCTAGCAAGGAAGTAACAAACTCATATCCCTGGACTACTCATCTATATAATCCACCCAAGATAGAAGGTCACCCAATAGATTCAAATTCAGATAGAGAATACTATCTGGTAAGATAGCCTTATATGAGTAGGAGTCGAAGTCATCCAGTGAGTCTCCCCTTGGTTCTAGAGTAAGAAAGGTTCTAGAGTCATTTCGAGCTAGAGGAAGAAAGTTAGGAAGAATGAAGATCTATTTTCCCTACCTCATGCGATTTTAAATAAGGGGGTAATGGTTATAGTTATATTTTATAGTACCTCCCTTGAACACCTTAAGTGTGTCTAGTTTAGCACTTTGGGAGTCATTTAATGGGATAAAAAAGGCCATGAACAAACTCTATTCAGCCAATGGAGAAATGAAGTTGTACACTTGCTACATCCAAGTAACTCTTTCATCATAGATGATAGTGATCCATATTGTTCTCATAGGTGTTCAGCCTAATTACCGCTCAAATAGAAGACTACCTTGGGTTGAGTTTTATGGAGTAACTCTCAAACAGAACCCCTACCTATACTACCTATATTATACAGAGTTCCCCTAGTACCAGATGAAACACAAATGACTATGATATCACTTATACCACCATATCTAAGTCTTATGAGTGGTCCCAGTGGATGATAAGATGAATGATTGAGATACCTTCTGATTTCATTCCAACAAGTTGTCTCACCCAAATGGAAAAAGCATCCATTTGAAATGGACATGGTTTTTAAATTTTTCAATATGGTAAAGACTCAAACATAAAGCTCAATATGATCTCATGGGTGGTACGGAATAACCCCCTGGTGTGAGTGGAGATGGATGAAAGAGATATGGTAAATGTTTGCTGTCATGCTGTTGGAGGAACTCCTTTGGAGTTGAGTGAAAGAGGATTCATGGAACCCATGATACCATTCCCAAATAAGTGTATTTGGGGCCATAATGGCTATCAGAAAAGTGGTTCAACTATTGTCAAAATCATATATCTCAATATATTCTAAAGTCCAATCGTACCACATCAAATTGATGTATTCAATATCACATGTCCACTCCATCCCATATCTTAGAACTTCTCATGCCACACGTATTCAATATAACATGTCCTCCCTCCATACCCCAACATACACTATTCCATACCACCACATAATATCCTTGAATTGAAGGTGGTAGAAAGATCCCAAAGTCAAATTATATGATCCCTAAGGCTTTATATGATGATTGAAACCCTTACGATTAGAGTTCTTTTGAGTGAATTTGGTCTCAGCCCGATCATGAGTCATAACAACCAACCACTTCAATGAACTATCCATTAGTTAATGCCACATTCCATTTTATTCACATACCAATTAAATTATAATGAAAAAATTCCATGAAGAATAAAAAAAATTGGAGGTGGAGCTCCATGAACAATCACAAATAGACCAGGAGAAATATGCAGTGAAACGAGGATGAGAAATGATCTTCCAACATCTCTTCCAGCACCAATAATAGTGAAAATGTGATAGTATGAATCATATAACTATTGAATAAACCTTGTTTCTAAAAACAACCACTTCGATTTTCACTATTGACCCAGTGTATTTGAGTAGATCAAATCAATGATTCAATTTTGAAAACTAACTATGGATATGGTATCCCAATCCGAGTGGTGTATTTTAGTAGTTTCGATCACCCCGAAATCTCCATAAATATATCAAGAGAAAGAGGAAGACCCAAAAAAAGTCTAAAAAATTCCAGTACCATTATTCCATTTTAAAGACAACATGATGCTCCCTACCAAACTACCCTATTGATTGAAGATAACAACAAATGATCAAGTATAATGCACCAATGAATACATGCAACCCATGAAACCCAATTTATAAGGAAAACATTAAACCAAATATACTATCTAAGAATGAGAAGTAGCTGTGTTCATATCACAACCCTTTCAACCTAGTGAAAATAAGATCCAACGAAAAGGTATCGAGTAAAGTGAAAATATATCGATGACACTTTCCATTTAGTATATCATGACCATCCCAATTGATCGATCCTTTAGAAATTGGGGGAATAAGGATATTTAACATTGGAATATCCTACGGATAAAAGTGATAGATTCCTTGGGGGCAGATAGATCAATCCAACCACTAACATTGGAACCAAAGAAGAATGATATAACTCCCAAAAGATAGAAAGAAGGAACATAACCTCATAGACGCTGAAATCCAAAGATTCATATCTTAGTCCATTTTTTACTACTGGGGTATTCTCCCCTACCTTAACTTCACATAGTACATCACACCACTAAAGTAACAAGGTTCATAGGATCATCATTTTCCTCATCATACTAACTATGTAACACCTTCAACGTTGATGCATGTACAAAACACCACCAACTATACTGGTTCTAGGGCATATAGCTCCAAATATTGGACATGGACATAGATCCACCAAATGATCGAAATGCCTCTATGAATCAAGGATGCATTACCAGCCTGAAAGGTTTCATGAACCATCCATGATGCCCCATTCACTCCAAGATAATAGGTTAGTAGTAGTATACATAGTGTTTGAACTAATCATTCCCCATCACCAGCTACCGATTTTCCTTCAAAACCTACCTAATGACCGCAATTGAATGTAATCGGGACCAAGATAGCATTACTTAACACCTAAGACTTCCCCTATCGGTCTCTTAATCCTATCTCCCATGAATACCTCATCTATATCATCATACATATTCTATAATCATCATACAACTTGATATTCTATTTAAAATGGTACTCTAATATCTCAGTTGAGTAGCATCACCCCAGTATCATTCTCTTTAGTCACCCCAAAAAACATCATGAGATTATAGAGAAACACTAAGGTCAAACTACCTTCTCCACTCAGAAAATCCACACTTTCCACCCTACCCCATGTCGTTCCAATGTCAATATACCTCAAAAACATAATATACAATGCTAGTCCAGTTCCTTGAGTGCCTTCCACTACATAACCTCACTACAACACCACCTCAACCACAATTTCAAATCCAATATTGTTAAGGATAGGGAAACAAAGCCAGTAGGAATAGAGAAGTGTAAGTAACCGACATGGATAAGAAACTGAGCCCACTCAGACCGGTAAATGGAACTCAAAGAGAGTATATATTTTCTAGTGTATTTGTACAATAGTTTCACCTCAAAAAAGATAGAGTAAAACTCCAATGATATGATCTTTAAAGAGTACTTTTAGAGTATAGTACTTATGATGAAAATATATATATAAATAAAAGAGTATTAGGCCTTCCTGCTTCTATATGGAGGTAGTCCCCATTCAAACTTGTGTGAGACGCATATTGAAATGTATCCCATATCAAGATTGGAGTTTGAAATCCCCATACCAGATTCCAATAGCCCCATATGAATATATTTATTACCACCCTTGATATGAAAAAACCCCCAACACCAACATAGACCTCCAGATGATCTGATCTCTTCCCACCACTCTGTATCATGATACTAGTATCAGTGGATTCCCAACCCTAGAAACCAATGACCATTTCAATGAAAAAGGAACAACACCTTGCACTAAGTGTCCACGTGGTAGTAAAATAGTTTTTTTGGATGAGTAAAACATGAAAAAACAAAACTTTCATATGACACGACAACCCCTACTCAGTGATATCTAACCATGATAGCCAATGGATATGGACTTCCACACCTAGATACCTAGTGACTTATCTGATTCCCAAGAGATCAAGTCATTTGATATGGTGACCCCAGTATTGTCCCATGCCCATAAATCAATTGGATACTTGGCATCAATATTTAGAAATATAGTGCACACCGATACAAAAACCATGGAAGAATTCATCTTGGAACTGGAACACCATGTCTATCTCTTTTAATAGCAAGGGTTTTCCTAACAATAATAGGTGGAGCTTTACCTTTCCAATAAAGATCAAACCATGAACTCCAACAAGGTTCATATATATACATATTATGTTGAGATTATTAGGCATAAAAAGATGAATTGTTTCTAATAGGTGAATGAATCTAGTTATGTCATTTGAAGTCGATCTATAAAACCAGTTTCCAACTCACTTTCCTCTAGTTTTTTATACCACCTCACCCTCAAAATAGAAAATACCTTTCCTCTTCCACCCAATTGAACCATGATTACTTCCATATAATACTATTATGGTATAGTGATCTTTTCTCTACCACCATAAACACCAATCAACCTTGATTTTAGATTCCGACTTCAAGCACCATTTTCACCACAACCCATGATCCGTGAGTGTTCCCAGGCATTTCCATGTAAGCTTCCCAACACTATCGAGTGGGATGGAATTCCATTTCCAAACAATTGATTTCCCAACATCACTATTAGAGTATATTACTCACCAGAGCACACCATCCTCTAATTAATAGGAGTTAAGTTCCATGCACTCTCTCTTCTATGATCTTACCTTTTACAACATCTTGACCCATACTAGAGTGGTACCTCATCATTATCAAGGATAATTTATGTATCTCATTGAGTGCATAGAATCTTCTTGATTTCTCTTCTCCTCTTTCCACCAACATCTCTATGAAAATAAAAGTTATTGTTCCCTCTATTACAATGAAAATGAATACCTTTTTGAACCCAGCCAAACACTCTCTTGATAAAGCTGACCATTGATTCATAAAAGATTTACATTATATCCACACCACTATAAGGAGTCCAGGAACCCAATGTAAGGTTCATTGACCCATAAACTTGTCTTATCCACCACCATTGGGAACCCTACCACCTGGTGCATCTTCCCCAGTGACCATCCTGAAAGTGAACAACCTTTGTTAGGTTCCATTAGATTCCTCCAGTGGATATGGACATCATACCCACTATATCTACTTTTAATAGATCATGTATTTTGTAAACCAAATCACATAGGTGCACTGTCATTGGTGGGGTTTAGGAGTGGAATCTTTTTAATTTTATGAGGTACCCTCATGTCATGATCCACCAAGCATCACATGTTCATTTCACTTTCTGAAAGTAATATCAAATCAACCCACCCATTTTTTAACCATTGACCATAGTATCGACCTATATTGATCCCAATGAAAACACAATTTACATCCATTATGAAACCCACCCAATATTATAAATCTCTCTATAAAACCTTGTCAACCACAACAATAGCAATAGTTTCTATTGGAAGAAAGGTTCCCAACCCCTTTCCCATGCTCCCATTGACGATCCCCTACCCCTCATAGATCAATCCAAGTGAGCGATATCATACCCCCAACCACAGTAAACACCATGATACTCTAATTGCATTTATTGAAATTTCCATCATCCTGACCATGCCTTAAAACACACCTGAATGAACCATCCAAGTGACTAGTAGGAAAGTATTGGTCCTCTGAACACCCATTCGATATAAACAGATTGGTGGTATGGCAATGCACATGAGTTATTCATGGGTCACTATCTTCTTGGCCATTGGTCCCAGTGGATCGAGTATGATTTGAATTTCCTTTTCATGGAATGTATATCATATGATACAATAGGTTGTGAGATTCCAAATCCATCAGATAACATATACCTTTGAACCATGGATTGATTTTTAATGGGGAGATTTATTCTATTTGGAATGACCGTCACCATCAGTACACCTTTAGGCCAAGGGGATACCCATTGATAAAGAGTACCGTGGATGAGATGGAATGAGAATATTAGGGAAAAGGTTGTTTCCCACCCCATACCTAGTGAAGTGTATTTCACTTGTTTAAAGTAGTGCATCACCCTACGTTGAATGTTGAACCCATATTTTTTGAGTCACTCCTCAAACCACACAACACATCAAGCATATCTTTAACAACCCAAAATTTTATCAATGGAAATTAAATTCTTATAATTATGTCATATAGTATAAACCACATAAAATCACTTTAAGAACACAAAAAAAAATTTATAAATGAATAATTAATGAAATGAGAGGTATTTCTAGAAGTCAAAGAACCTATACTGATGAAATACTAACTTGACCTTAGGAATAGAAATACAAACGTTATGAATATTAAAACAACCAAATGAATAGTAACATCACCCATTAAAGTATAAATAAAATTTATTCATTTAATAAATGAATGTATGATATAATTATATCATTGTATAAGTAAATAAATGTTTTAAAATTTATTAATTAAGTGTTAGTATTTTTGTAAGTCATAAATATTTAATTAAAATTTTATGATTAATTTAATAATTTAAATGAAATTTAATTTTCATAAAATGTATTCATAAATTAATATTTTTTTATTATTATTTTAAGATAATTTTATGAGACCTTAATTAATTTTTTCAAAGTGTTATAAAAACAGTTATAATTTTAAAATCAGTATTTTTCGAGTAAATGATGATTTTAATTAAAAATTAAATATCTCATATTTATAAAATTATATTAATAAAATGGAGTCCATATTTTACTTCAACACATCGATAAATGGTTAGGGTTAAGTTTTGGGATTTTTCTAAAAAACGTGAATTTTTGGTGAATAGTAAAATACGATAATTTATGATAAAAACTAAATACCTGAATTATTGAGTCATAGATGATATATGGATGATGTGAGATCAAAATATTGAACTATAATTATTTATTTTAATATATTTAGTGATAATTATCAAACTATTCCTAGTCTTGAGCTGAAATAATAATCTAATGAATAAAATAATGAGAAAATGCCCTTCTCACCCCTTATAAATACCACCCCTCACCACCCTCTTATCAATAATGATGGAAAAATTGATAGATTCTTTAGTGGTTTAAAACCACACCATATAAATTTTATAAAAATTCGAGACTTTGGGATTTATGAATAAGTTGTTTGATGTGATATCAAAGTGGATATGGAGTTTGGAGAATGGTCCCATGGAAATGTTGATAATAAATGAAAGATAGAGTTTCATGATGGGGGATCTAATGAGAAAGGTGAAAAGAAATATCAACCACCCACATGTCAAAAATATGGTAATAATAATCTTGGGAATTACCTCAATGGGATGGGGAAATGATATAAGTGTGGGAGAGAAGGCCACCAAGCTCATGAATGTTTAAAGGATATGGGGAAGTAGAAAAATGTAGTGGAGGAAAGGAGAGTACCACCTACAGTTCAATTCTTCAACTATACGGAGCTAGGGAACTATGAAATCTAGTGCACTAAAACTAAAATCCTTGAGGGTAATCAGTGCCAACAACCACCGAAGCCAAAAGAGAAAGGGAAAGCTTAATCCATCACTATTTTTTAGTTGAATCCTGATATGATGTGGTGAAAAGTACACTGGTTATTCATCCAAAAATAGTGAACATAATATTTGATTTTGGTTCTTTGCATTCTTTCATATCTCCCAAGTTTAGTATAAGTATTAAAACAACACCTCAAAATATGTAGGTTGAGTTATATGTGAGAACAAAAAAATGGGGCAATTATTTAATCCAAAGTATATAACTCCTCTCAAGTCAATGTTTGGGGACTAAAACTCCTTGAAAAAACCATTCTTACATCCTTTGGTGGAGTTTGATTCTATATTTGGACATGTATTAGCTATATTTATACAAAGACACCATTAATTATCAGGAAAGGGAGATTACTCTTCACATTCTAAAAAATACTCCATTTATATATATGTGTAATTAGGAGGATTAATCTTATTTGGATTCATCGTCTCATGTGTGGATCTTTTTTCCTCATGAGAAAGCATATCTCGCTCAAATGATTGAGACAAATTAGAGAATCATGATCGAAGACATTCCCATTGTGAGGGACTACACTAATATGTTGCACGGAGAATTTCTTGGTCTTCCTCCTAACTGAGAGGTTGAGTTATTAATTAAACTTATTCTTGTAAATCTGCCTATATGAAAGACACCTTATAAAATGGTCACCTTTGAGTTGGAGGAACTGAAGAAGTTAAAAGAGAATTTGGACAAGGGTTTTATATGCCAAAGTACTTCACCATGGGGTTCACCAGTCTTCTTCATCAATAAGAAGGATTGATCAATGTGCCTCTACATTGATTATTGTGTGCTAAAAAAAATCATGATAAAGATCATGTATCGCCTTCCACAAATAGATGACTTGTTCAATTATCTGCATGGTTCCAAGTATTTATCAAAGGTGTACCTTTGATCAAGATATCAACAATTAAATGTGAGGAAAGAATATATTCCTAAAAATTTATTTTGAACACGGTATAAACACCATGAGTTTATAGTGATGCCTTTTAGACTCACAAATTCTCCAGAAATATTTGTGGACTTAATGAATAGAGTGTTTAGAGATTACCTAAACATGTTTGTGGTTGTCTTTATAGATGATCTTATAATATATTCCAAGAACAAGGAGGAACATGAGGAGCATTTAAATACTATACAAAATACTTTTGTGAAGGGATAAGTTGTATGAAAAGTATAGTAAATGTGTGTTATGTATGGAGGAAGTATTATTCTTGGGGAAAGTTATCAACAACAAAGGAATATTTATGCAGCCTTCCAAGTTAAAGTAAATAGAAGAGTGGAACATGCCAACGTCTGTAACAGAGATCCATAGTTTCCTTAGTCTAGCTGGGTATTACTGAAAATTTGTGAAGAACTTATCCCAATTTTCAAACCCACTTACCAAGCTGACTAGGAAGGGAGAAAAGTTAGTTTGGACTAGTGAATGTGAATATTGCTTCAAATATGCCAATACCCACATCCTCGACAAGTAGGGAACTCATTGTGGTATACAATGATGCTTTAGATAAGGTATTAGGCTATGTACTAATGAAAAATGATAAATTTATAGCCTACGCCTCAAGGTAATTGAAATTTCGTGAGAAAAACTATCCCACACATGATTTTGAGTTGGCAGCTGTGATATTTGCCTTGAAAATATGGAGACATTATCTCTATGGATATAAGAGTGAGATATATACTAATCATAATAACCTAAAATATATATTCACATAGAATTATTTTAATATTTTTTAGTTAATATAGTTAGAGATCATTAAGGATTATGACTTCTCAATCCACTACCATCCTAGAAAAGCTAATAAGGTGGCAGATGCTCTAAGTAGAAAATATCCTACAACATTATCAATGATGATAATTGAGAAGGATCAAATATTATTATACTTGAAAATTATGGACATGGGAATCATTAAGGATGAAAAATCATAAATCCTTTCTAAAATGATTACACAACCATCCATTATGGAGAAAATAAAGGATTCTCAAAGAAATTATGTGGAAATTCAGAAGAAAGTGGAATTGATGAAAAAGTGGAAATACTCATAATTTAAAATTGAAGAGGAAGGATTTGTAAGAATTTATAAGTGAATATGTTTACCTTCCAATCCAGAGATAAAGAATGAGATTCTGAATGATGCACATAGCTCAACCTTCTCTATTCACCCAGGGAGCACAAAGATGTATCGAGATATCTGGGAGAAATTTTTGTGGGACAATATGAAAAAGGAGATCCTTGATTATACATCAATGTTCTTGGTATGTCAGAAAGTGAAGGCTGAAATAAAAAAGTATAAGGGGATGATAAAACCATTTCCCATACCAACATGGAAATTGGAAAACATCACCATAGACCTTTTCACTATACTTATAAAGACATCCATAGGAAATACTGATATATGGGTTGTTGTGGATCATCTTACAAAGACAGATCACTTTATTACAATTTGAGAGGACTTATCATTAGATCACCTTTCACTAATATACATTAGATAAGTGGTAAGGATACATGGAGTACCACTATTGATTGTATCCAATCAAGATCTGATATTTAACTCCAAGTTCTAGAAAAGACTCCAAAATTCTCTAAAAACTAAGATGAAATTCAATATGGATTATCATCATAAAACTAATGGAAATTCTAATTGAACTATTAAGACATTAGAAAACATGTTGAGAGCATGTTATATGGAATTCAATGGAGGATGGGACCAACATCTTCCTCCAGTTGAGTTATCCTACAAAACAATTTTCCAATCGAGCATCCAAATGGATCCATATGAAGACTATTATGGGAAAAGATATAGAAAACCAACATTATGGGATGAATTTGGTGTACATAAGCTACTAGGAATTTAAATGGTTAATGAAATTGTGGAAAATATAAAAACCATTCAACAATATATCAAGGCAGCCCAAAGTCGACAGAAGAGTTATGCAGACAATCGTAGATGAGAATTAGAGTTTTAATTTGGAGACATGGTATTCCTATATATATCTCTATAGAAGATGATCATGGTATTCAAGAAGAATGGAAAATTATGTCCCAGGTATATTGGCCCCTTCGATATGCATGATCATGTTGGTGACGTGGCCTCCTAACTGGAACTTCCACCTACCATGTCTCAAGTATACGACGTATTCCATGTATCTATCTTGAGGAATTACATACCAAATCCCTCACATGAACTAAATCCAGAGGTGGTAGAGTTGAAAAATGATATCTTTTATAAGGAGAAACTTGTGAAGATCTTGGACCATAGAGATAAAGTCTTACACAACAGGACTACTCACCCAGTCAAAGTATTATAGTAGAACCATAAGTAAAAGAGGAAACATGGGAACCAAAGTAAGAGATGAAGGAGAAGTACCCTCACCAATTTTCAACTTAGAATTTAAAATGAAATTTCAAGGGAGAAATTTCATAAGGGTGGAAATGTAACAACCCAAAACTTTATTAATGGAAATTACCTTATTATAATTATTATATATAGTATAAACCACATAAAATAACCTTTATAACACAATAAAAACTTTATAAAAGAATAATTAATGAAATAAGAGGCATTTATAGAAGTTAAGAAACTTATACTGATGAAATAGTAACTTGACCTTAGGAATAGTAATATGGCCCTTATGAATAGTTACCACTCCCATGAAAGTATAAATAAAATTTAGGTATTTTATAAATGAAAGTATGATATAATTATGTAATAGTATAAGTAAATAAATGTTTTAAAAATTATTAATTTAGTGTCGGTATTTTTATAAGTAATAAATATTTAATTAAAATATAATGATTAATTTAATAATTTAAAATAAAATATATTTTCATTAAATTTATTCATAAATCAATATTTTGTTGTCTTATAATTTTAAGATAATTTTATGAGACCTTAATTAATTTTTTCAATGTTGTATAAAATCAATTATAGTTTTAATATATGAATTTTTTAAGTAAATAATGATTTTAATTAAAAATTAAAATTATCATATTTAGAAAATTGTATTCATAAAATTGAGTTCATTTTTTAATTCTAATCATCAAAAAATGGTTTGGGTTAATTTTTGTGATTTTTCTAAAAAACTTGAATTTTTGGTGAATAGTAAAATCTGATAATTTATGATAACAACTAAATACATAAATTATCGACTCATAGATGATGTATGGATGATGTAATCCTAAAATATCAAACTCACCTTAATTATTTTAATATATTTAGTGATACTTCTCAAACTATTCATAGTCTTGCGGAAAAAATAATAATCAAATGAATAAAATAATGAGAAAACACCCCTCTCTTCCTCGATAAATTCCACCCTCACCACCTCTTATACTTACACCTTCCAAGATTTGATCCTTGTAAAAATTATACCCAATACTATTTTCAAGCCCCTCTCCCACATCCAGGAGATCATGATCTCATCAAAAGACCAAACCATTTTCTCTATGGAGGTTCTTATGGAGAATGATTCAAGAGGTAAATTCTCTTTCCTTTCTTTTAATTTTTTTTTGAGTTATTTTCATTTATTATCATTTACTAACCTCCCCTAATAAATATGTAATGAGGACTACATTACCTGAAATATACTATAATGTTATTATGATAATGAAATAATCGATCATCAAACCTCTTCTCCTCTCCCTTTTCTTTTAAAAATGGAAACGTCGTTTGTGAGGTGTTGTTTTATCTCTTTAAAGGATGAAAATTTTTCATTTTCCATTACCACATTCAAGGCTGGTAAAAAAAAAATACTTATAATTGTTGATAATTTTTTTAAAATTTATATTATAACACTTTTTTATGTTCCTGAAGTAACATATTTACATAATATTAAATGATAAAACAAAATGAGTTTATTGTGATAAAAAACCACCGTAATAATCTAAATGATTATCACTAATGTCTTATCTAATTCATTCTCATACAATATAAAAAATGATATATATAAAAATTTAAACTTTGTTATGATAATTAACAACCTATAATTTTAATTTTGGATAATTATTCCAATAGTATATGAACTTCCATACTTATAAACAACTGAATCGATCATGAAAACCAAGAAAAAGAACACTCCCAAATGATAAAATTAAACTCTATAACTCATAGAAAATCCCATAAATGAAAATAATAAAACTATAATGAATAAAATTCATGAATAAAATATTTTGTATTTTTTTATTTAATGAATTTAATTTTATTATTCAGGATAATAAAGTGAAGGATTCATTTAGACATAAGGTAAGGGAAATTCTCGAACCCAACTCCCTTACTTTGGATTTTTCCTATTTAACTCCATTTTTAGTATTTATGTTCCATTAATTTTCCTTAAATATAATTTATTTATCCTTTTCTTTTAGTTTCTAAATATACATGTTTCTAATCTAGTTATATGACAAATGTAATGATTTTTCCAAAACAACTATTCATTCCAAAAATATACCTTTTACTCCTCATGAGATTGTTTCTTCTTCACTCAATATGGATGAATATTATGAAAAGTATGTTATTCCCCCTTTCATTTGGGAACCCAAAGTTTATGAATATATGTTTTATAAAATTAAACCCATTCCATTCCATGGGTTATTTTATGTCCAAGATTCATCTAAGTTATATTTGGCATGCATGATAATGTAAATGTTATGATGTGACAGGTGCACCCATAATTATACATCGCATGTAAATGTAATGATGTGATGAGTGTGGATGGAAATATATATTTCTCCAATTAATTGGTTAATGTGATGTATCTCCTGAGAAAAATTTCAATATGTGTGAAAATGATGCTATCTTTGTTCACAACTATGCATGGTAGTTGACCACTAAGATACGACGTTTTATTTTTATACATTTCCACATTCCATGCCTTTATCTAATGCTTCATCTCATGATTATGATGATGATATTATGCTTATGTTATGAGGATGATGATCATTCTCACCGAATTTTATATTGATTCCTATTCTTATCCATCCTCTTGCAGGGATTTTAGCTCACCCCTTCTTTGATGTATATCTTCAGCTGAATACTTTTACTAAGGAGAACACAAGGACCACTAAGAAGCTAAAGAATAAGTAATTAAATAAATTTTATGTTTTATTTTTTTAAATATTATATATGGTACTAATTTTTACAATACACTAAACATTTGTATCATGGTTTTGTAGTACTATTATATTGTTTATCTTTAAAATGGTGTAATAGTAATATAAGAAAAAATAGGGTTGCTATAATATCTATTAGTACTCTAATTTAATAGTCACACTATCACTATTAGATTATAGTACTGAGCATCAAATAAGTAGTATATTTAGAAAACTACCTATATTATATCATCCATTAGCTACCTTGGACATCGAGCCTCCTCAGGTAGCACACCCTGATGAACCATCTCCATCAACGCCAATCCAACCTAACATCAGGGATGCCTGAAGAACGTCTACCAGAACCCAAAAACACCAATGGGAATTGTACATTGAGACACAATCCCTACAAATCCGGTATCCACCCAAGGAAAACTGCATCTAGGGAAAGTCATGGCATATCTACGCAATGACTCCTTTGAGAAAACTACACCCTTATCATTACATCATTGTCATCGAAAAGATGCAAAAAATAGAAATCCAACACAAGATGAATCTCTTAGAAAAACCTCCGATACTTGATCAACACCTCCCAAGCTACCATAAGATCCTTAACACTAGACCATAATGGGGTTCAAAAGTAATGGATCGAGTGAAAAGAGTAGAGAGGAAGAGAACATAGACCTTAATAAAGAGCCTCTAATGAAGGAACCATCATGGAATGAAAAATGGTGATAATGGGACTGAGACACTAAGAAAACATGAATAATAAGTGAGAATATAGTCATGAAAGGACCATCAAAGAATGAGGAAGAGGGAACCAAGGATGAAACCCTAAAAACAAAGAAGTATGAAACAATAAAAGGAATGAGGGGAAAAAAAAGGAAAGAAAATGTCTAATAGGAAGTTCCACATTACCACTGCCCCTATCACCATAATCCCAAACCTGTCAGAGAAACCAACACACCTAACCAATATGGGGTTGAGTGTGTTAGGACAAACTGACAGAGTAGTGTGGGATAGGGGGAAACATACCAAACCAAAGATAATGGGTGGAAAAAATATAGGGAATAAGAAAAATGAATCGGAGAACCTGAGTTAGGAATAAGGGAACACTAGAAGGCAGGGGACTCCAGGAAGAATGGAAAGAAAAAAGAAGGAAGAGATCCTTGAAAGAAGAAGTCCGAAGAAGAAGGAGAAGGAGACATCACTGATAAGAGACTCTCGAAACCCTAGAAGGAGTAAAAGAGTGGAGGACAAGAGTGGGATCCAAGAAATTGGGGAGCCATCTTCTTAATAGAGTTTCATAGATTTGTGATCTAATTGTTTCATTGACTTTCATATTATTGTATGAAATCTTATTCATTCTTCTTTATTAGACTCTTCTCTTTAGTACAACATGCAATAATTAGGGTATGAATGTATTTTTTAATAATCAAGTCTATGTTTTTTATGATTTTAATCATCTCATAGAATTATGTAGGGATCTTAGTTTTACTAAATGCATCATGAAGTGACTCTAAAATAATGGACATTGATTTTTCATTAAATCCATAAAGACACATGATATAACACAACTTAATTAGAAAAGAAAACTTTGAATACATGGAACACCCTTCCTAGAGTTCTTGTTGTCAATATTTAAATAATTCATAAAGATCCTTATTCAGGTTACTAAAGTTCTAAGAAAGATTTACCTTCTTAGGATTAACTGATGGTTCTGTTGATCTATGAAAATATTATAAATTGTATCCTTCAATTCAAAAGGTGTCATTTATCAAGTTATGGATTTAATTATACTCTTTCTAGTCTATTTATGTTTCATTGATAGGATAGCCATTGTTTTTAATTTCTATAACATTCGATTCACTATACCAAATCCAATATACATATCAAGTGGGGAACTATTTGAATATGAATTGCTCATATACTTCATTTCTATTGAATTATTACATGAATTTACTATCAGGTCCTATAAATTTTATGGTACCATTAAATGATCAATTTGTAATTGAATAATATAAAAATTCTTCCAAACCATTAGCATATCGAAGAGTATTTCTAGGTAAATAAATATAACTTTTATCCATAGGTATTGGATTGTGGATCTTCTACCTTCACATTTAGATGTAAAGATATAAATATTTAATAAAAATAATAAAATACAATTTTAACATAACCCAATTTCATCATTTACCATGGTAGGATATTTATTTGACATAACACAAATTTAACATGAAAATGATTCAAATATAAACAACATAAATGAATAAATATTACCCCTCACAATAACAGATCAAATGTTATGGAATAAGGCTAATAAATCTTAGATAGGGTAATAGAAATTGTGGAGGTTAGAGATATAATACTAAAAACATCTATAATTAGGGAAAATCAAGGAGGTAGGTAGAAGTATAGGCTAGTGGGGTAGGGGTTATGAATTTTCATCCATTGGGAGTTATTTTCATTGGGAAATATTGAAGAGGGGTTTCCATCTCCAGAGAAGTCCTGTCAAGGGGTGTCTTTATACTCAACATAAATGGAGGGTGATTAGGGGTCGATAGTCTATGTTGGGGGGGGATCAACAGTCGTTGATGAGGGAGGGGGTTCGGGAATCGACATTAAGGGAGGAGGGTCAGCAACTATTGGTTAGTATCAAGGGATGGGTGCTCGGGGTGTGTGTGTGTGTGGGGGGGGAGTCGTGGCTATGTGAGTCATATTCAGTGGTTAGATGGGGATTCAGGGTGGGGGATTAGAGGATAATGTGAATTAGTGTTTGTTAAAGGATTTAGGGGAAATTTTATAAAAAAATACGTTAAATCCAACCATTAACATCTATTTTATATTACACACACTATATTTGAAATAATATTCAAGAAATTTTAATTAGGGGTGTTTATAGGAACTACCTCCAATAAATCATCCCTAAGACCTCTATTTTTTTATAGTGATATAAGGAAAAAACTATCTTCAGAAAATAATCAAAAGAAAAGATAATTTAGAGATGCAACAATTGTCCAATGGTCTATGCTAGTAATGTCCAACATAGTTAACATAGTCCTCCTAAAAACCTAAAAATCAGTTTATATATGTTGGGTGAGAATACAAGTATACTTAGTAGAGAAACTATATCCTCTCATGACATGTGAGAAGAGCATACAAATTCGCCCGTGCAAAAATAGTGAAACCAACAACACCTAAACAGGTCAACTGTCCAACCCCATTATCACCAAGGAACACTCACCAAAAAACATAAACTATGCATGATAACATAATATGAATCATATATATAAATGGAACCCTACACCACTTCCCCATTGATTTTCCAATCTCACACACCAATATCGCATGTCTCGACACTCTTGTCTCTTTTGTATAACATGTCTCCAGCCATCTCCCCATAACACGATAATATCATATCTCACCGGGAGACACCTGGTCTATCACACGACATACACTACCATAACCAGAGTTGTTGGGTATCATGAACATGAAAGAAATCAACCTTGTCCCCTCCTCCTACCATGAATTCCCCACCATAAGCCACTCCACAATATAGTCCTATCACATCTCACTACCCCACAACACAGTCACATCACATATCAATGTGAAAATTGAAAATCCTTCATCCTTACCAAGCCAATAAACCCCGCATCAACCCCATATATTAACTACATTATAAGAACACATCACCACCCCACAACATGGTCATACATCAACACACATCACTACCCCACAGTAGGGAAAACAAACTTACCACATCACCACCCCACATCATGATGACTCAAAAAAATCAAATTTTCACCCCATATAACAATTGAACAAACCAATCAAATCATATCCCCATAGCATGAACACTCAAATCTATCACATAACTACCCCAAAAATCAAATAAAAAAATGAATCAAATTCAAAATAATATTTTGAGATTTAACAATGAGGATTTTCATCAATTTCACATCTTTATTCAAGGTAATTATCACAAAAGAAATAAATACTAGGGAAACAATTTTATTATCCAATTATAATTAGTTAGCCAACTTCCATTTTAGGGTGATTCCATCTAATCAGAACAAAAAATTTCAAAATAACATGAAAAATCAACACAACAAAGCCTCAAACTGCACAAATTTTCAGTGGGGAGTTTAGCTCATACAATCAAAATATCACAAATAATGTCAAGGCTACAAAAACGTGAAATACATTCCCCTTTACCCTTTAATGTCCATAAAACTAGTTCATTATATTTATTTGTCCGTTGTAAACCATATTCCCATAGATAAACAAGAGTAAAACTATCCCACCTGATACAAAAAAAAATAGAATTGATAGATTATATATCTCAAAGAATATTTTTAATCTCATTTTCACCATTAGGTGAAGGAAGAAACACCCGCAAACCACCAATTCATAAGGTAATGAAATGTCAACCTATATTTTACCAATTATCACCAAAATTTCTTACCACAATCATGTGAAACCAAAGTAATATCACATAATTAATCCCCAAGAGAATAATGGGAGGAAACACCAGGGGAAAAAGAGAAAACCTACCTCAAATTTCCAAAACCTCACCACTGGAACCAAAGGATAAAAGTAATAGAAGGAGGGTGGAAAGATCCTTCAAAGTCTCCTAGGCTTTTCCGCAAATGAGAGAGTGGGGTACATGGTTAAATGAATTAGAATAAGCAGAAAATAATAATTTAAAACCTATAATTCAATACTTTCACATTATGAATTCCATTTTCATGATGTGAATTCCATGGGGGTCATAATTTATAAGATGTGAATCCCTTATAGGTCATGAAACCCCCATATTTCCATCTTCCGCCAAAATTGAGTTTGAATAGGCTCAGTTTAATTACACTCTATGAATGACACTTTCATGAAGTGAATCAATTTAATGGTCTCACTTTTAACCCATATACATGTTGTGAAACCAGACAACTACACAAGTTGTAAACTACCAAATCACAACATGAATATGGTTCATATTATGAACCACATATTGTAGTACAACTATAGCTCCAACCCCACCAAACACTCTGAAACCCCCTTAATCCTCCTCCAAGCACTCCCTGACAACCAAAATAAAAAAACTAACAAGTTGGGATGGTGTAGACTATTACATCAGATACGTATCAAATAATTCTCATTCTTGATAATCAAAAATAGGTCTAATGAAAAGAACGGGGTCCAAAAAACCACCCCACAAGATACCTATGAAGGTTCTCATTACCCCTTAAATTCCACCACCTTCCAAACTCATGAAAAAAACATCTAAAAAACAATTAGCATAACCAAATAATCAGACAACCACTGTAGAAACACCTAAAACTCCACATAGATCAAGCTAAAAATTCTACAATAAACAAAAAATTACCACAATCACAAAAATAAGGGAATATAATCTTCCATGTTAAGATACTATCCAGTTTGTGTAACATTGATCACCTACATGGTTTCAATCACATAAATGAATAACATGTATTGATTAGGAATTAGATCTTCCATTTTTCATATAGTAAAATATTTACCACACATCCCATATCATGGAAAACAACTCATCTAATAAAATAATAATACCCAAACATCATATCATAAAGAAAATTAGAGTAAGGAAAAACTCAAAACAACTCTAAGTACTAAGTATACATATAACTATCTCTCTCCCACATACTCTCCTCTAGGTCACCATGCTTCCACAAAACACAAAATAAAGGAATGGTTTATCCTCACAGTACCTTCTCCTGACAATTATAGATCTTCACTTGCTACTCCATGAATATAGTATCTCCCTCAACATCTAACTCTTCTAAATCAATTAAATGGGAGTCATTATGATGATAAAAACATATTTGAGAGATGTGGAAGTTTTTGTGGATCTGGTCTAGCTATGGTGGAATTTTGAATAGATAAGACACCTCAATAATGCATACCATCAACTAGAAAGGTCTAAAAAACTAGGGTGGGAAATTACTCCCCTACCAAACATCCTATATCCATGTTGAGGGGAAACCTTCAATAAAACTCAATATCTAACCTAAAACTCCAAGGGACTCCTCTTGTGACCGGAATAAGACTTCTACTGGCTCAATGCTACTTTTAGCCTATCATAAACAAGATGAGCCTTCTCTTCCATTCTCAACACCACATAAAGACCAAGAACTAACGACTCTCCAAACTCGATCTAAAACAATGAAGAATGTCCTGGCCACCCATATAAATCCTAAAACAGGCTCCAATTGATGGAAGATAGATATTATTATAATAAAAACCATCCAATGTAAATTGTTGTACCCAAGATCTGATGAAGTCTAAGATGCACACCCACAACATATCTTCCACCTTCTACATAGTTTTCTCCTTCTGTCTATCCATGTGAGGATGGAATGTAGTGATAAGGTGTAATAGAGTTCAAGAACTGTGATGAAATCCCTTCCAGAATCACAAAGTAAAACATGATTCTGGATACAATAAAATGAACATTGAGACTCTATGTAATAATACCACCTCATCCACATACTGTCTTGCTAAAAATTCCATGGTACATGGATCACATATCTCTAGAAAGTGATCTCATTTTATCAGCTAGTCAACTACAACCGAAAATGTGTCATAACATCCCTAATCTTGGGGTAAACATGTGATGGAATTCATCAATATTTCATCCCACTTATATCCAGGAACATCCAAAGGCTTCAAAAAACCATTGGGAACATGATCCTCATCCATTACCTGTTGAAAAAAAACACATCACCACAACCTACGGTATCATTCGTTTTATCCCCAGACACTAGAACTACCTTATGAAGCTATGATACATGTTATATACCCCAATGTGTACTGATTAAGGGGATCTATGAAACTCATGGGGTAATCCATCATGCATTACTAACAAAATAAACAGACTCCCCTAAAACAACATCTGGTTCTGACCATCCTCCGACCACCCCTTTAGAGCACCACCATAGCCACCATAATCATGCATCACCTCTACCTCTAAAACTCTTCACACTACTACAAAACTGTGTTAATCTAGTTCTAGTTCTTTAATAACCCTATCTAAAAGCGCTGTTAAAGATCCCCTTTGTTAGTGCTTAAAAAGCACAATTAAAGGGGGACCTTTATCAATTTTTTATAAAATGCTGATAAAGTCTCACCCTTTATTAGTGATTGTAAAAAATCATTGATCGGGGGTGGGGGTGTTTATCAGTACTTTTTTAGAAGCAATGATAAAGACCCCCCTTTATTAGCACTTTTTTAGTAGTGCTGATAAAGTGTATATTTTAAATATATACATATTTAATTGAAAGTAATATATTAATATATTAATATATTTATACAGATATAAATATAATATATATATATATATTTAATATGTTTTAGATAAGGTAAATAGGCATTTACACTTAATATATAATATATTTAGTGAAAATGGAATATAAAATAATTAAAAAAATATTTTTAATTTATAATTTTCTTATTATTTTTGAGTAATAGTCATTTAATATCAATTTGAAGGTAGAAAAATCAAGAAATTAATAAAAGATCTAAAATAAGTTGAAAACATAACTCGAATATCAAAAGGCCATAAATTTTGATCTAGGTGTCCATTTGGGCTCTACCACATATCAAATCAAATTTTGTGACGATCACTATTCCCATTATTATATAATTAAACTTCTATCACATATTTCGAGGGAAAAATGGCCCATAAGTCTACTAAAACTGAGTTTTTTTCAGGGTACCATAATTTTTTAACATTAGATGGATTTTTAGCCTTGTTTAAGGGGGTCTTATTGCCTTTTTTTGGTGCAGACTGAATTTATTTCAAGTTCTTAAATTCATATCAATATTACTGTTTTGAAATTTTATCGATTTTCACAATATAATTTTATTTAAAATTTAATGTATCCATATTTTCATGTATTTACTTATAAAAAATAACTCATATAAATACATATATCTGTATATTTACGTAAAAATGTATATTAAAATATATTTAAATAAATATATATTGTAAAAATGATTTTAAAAGAATATCTAAAATTTATTACATTATAAAAAGATATTTATAATGTTTATATAAACATATATGTGTGTATTAATAAACAGATATATATTTATATATACATATACGCAGGGTGAGTGTACAATTATAATTAATAGGAAAACCAATGTCTCATGTGAACATGAGAAAAGAGAATACTAATGCACCCATCAATAAAAAGTAGAACCTACAACACCTAAACAGGGAAACTATCCAACCCCAATATCACAAAGGTATGATCACTAAATAACACAATCTAAGTATAATAACGTAATTTGAATCATATTGATAAAGGGTAACCCACACCACTTTCCCAATGATTTTTCACTCTTACACCCCAACATTGTACATATTGGAACTCCTGTCTCATCTATATAACACATCACAATCCACCACCCTACAATGTGATGATATCACATCTCTCCCACAAACACCTAGGATATTGCACCAAATCCACTTACATAACTAGAGTAGTTATCTATCAAGAACATTAAGGAAATCAACCTTCTTATCTACTCCTACCACACACAACCCCCACCATAAGATACCCCAAAACATGGTCACATCAAATTTCACAACTCCACAACATAATCATATAACATCCTACTCGCATACACCTTGGCCATAACCTAGTGAATCATCCGACCTTCGACCATCATAGCCTACGAAAATCTACTCACCTGTAGGGGAGAACCAGAAATAATGGGTAACTATCCATCCACCATCACCATCAAGATGTTTGGGAAATAACCTTATATATATATATATATATATGAGTGTCGACACGTGGTGGTTGACATGGGTTTGGTGCATATATAAATCACAATGAATACAAATATATATATATACAAATATATATCCACACATAAGCCCAACCTATGGGTTCATAAGAAAAAATATACTAACCAACTAACAAAAACCCCACTTTTCTTGTCATCTCTAAATGCACAACACCACACAACACACAATCCTAAAGCCACCTTTCACATTACCAACTGATTTCCATTAAAAATTATATTATTTTCATATTTCTATCCCATTTAATTCCACATTCACATACCATTTCATAATTTAGCCACACTTTCCATTTTAATTGAACATTTTTTTACCATTTTAGCATTGATAAAGACCACCATTTATCAGCACTAAAAAGCACTGGTAATTTTTTTTATCCCATTAAAAAATTATATCATTTAAAACCATATATTAATATATAAGTATATTTATATTGATAAAAATATAAAATATTTAATTAAATATGATTTTTTATATAACTAAATATACATTTTCACTTGATATAAATGATATTTAGGTAAAAATTACATATAAAATAATATTTCTTAATTATTATTTATATAATCCAAAATCTGTATTATAAATCATATAAATTTATATTTCATACATTTAGTGATTTTTTTATTAATTTAATTAAAAATATTTAATATTAATTGAAAAATATTTACTAATTAAAACATTTTTTTATCAATGTCATTTTTTTTGGATTTCACATGTACACATATACAAAATTAATTCAATTTTATACATACAAAAATACAATAATAATATAAATTGTTTATATTATTATTTTATTATTTTATTTATCAATATGTAATATTTAATATAATATATTATTAATTATTATATTTTATTCATTTTCTCTATCTATATTTAATATATAATTTTTATTATGATTTATAATTAATATATATATATATCAATATATTAAATTTATTCATTTTATTCATTTTTCCTAATAATTATTTGATTAATAAATTTTTTATATTTTGTATATTATTCATTACTCATTTTTATTTATTATATATTTATTAAATTTTATTTATTTTTAATATCTATTTATAATTTTTTTTAACATTTTATGTTTTATATTTAGTTGATATTTCCATATAATTAATAAATATTCATTTTCATTTAAACACATTTTCATTTTTATTTTTGAAAAACTTATATAATTAATCTCTTATTCATTTTTGTAATAATTTTTTCAATATGTTCATCTTTTAATTAAATCTTACTCATTTTTAGATGAATTCATTTAAAATTATTTATTAATTAATAATGTTAAGTGATTTTTTACATTTTTTTAAATTTTATATATTCTAAATATTTATTTGTCAAATATTTTTTTTTGTAATTTATTCATTTTTAATGTTTTTTATACATAATTATTCATTAATATATTTGATATTTATAATATATAAATATACTCATATATATATACATATATAAATATATGTAATATTTACTTACATATGATTTATATGATACCAAATATGAATATCGACATTAAAAATCCATATATTTAGTAAAATTGTTTTACAATTAAAACATAATATTAAATAAAAATAATGGATATGTTTATCTAGTAATGAATGTTTAATTAAATGTAATTTGTTTTTCAATTTAACATATATCAAATGTGTGTTCTTTTAATTCTTCACCTAAATATAAGCAATTAATATTTATTTATAGAACACACACACACACATAATATTTCTATAATTTATTCAATTTTTAATATTCATTTTAAAATTATATTTATTAATAACATATATTTAATATATATTATGTTTCCAATGAGAAAATTTTATTCATTTTTTATTTTTTATTCAATATAAACTATTTATTAATTTTTAATATTTTTTTTGAAATTATTCAATTTTAATATTATTTATTCATTAATAAAATTAATTTTTTGAATATATTTATAATTTATTAATTTTTAATTTTTAATTGAATAATATTTTGTAATTTTATCCATTTTTAATATTTATTTATACATTATTATTAATTAACATTTAATGTTTTTAATATGGTTGTAATTTATATAATTAATATGTATCCATTTTCATTTTAACATATATTCAATTTTACATTTTTAAATAATCTATATAATTAATAAGGCCTTTTCATTTTGGCAATATTTTTGTAGTCTATTGATTTTTTATTATTAAATTTTACTCTTTAATAACATTAATTCATTTAATATTATTTAGTTTTACTTATTCAATAAAAATGTTACTTATTTTTTAATTTTCTTTATGATTTATTTAGTTTTTATATTTATTCTTATAATATTATTACAATTTCTTATTTTTTAATATTTATTTATATATATTTATTCATTAACATTTAAGGTATTTAATATGACCATGATTTACAAATTTAATATGCATTCATTTCATTTTAATATAAATTTATTTTTAATTTTTTTAATAATTTATATAATTAATTAAAATCATTCATTTTATAATATTTTTTAAGTTTATTCATTTTTAGTTATTAAGTTCCACTCATTTATAACATTCATTCATTTAAGATGATCTATTCATTAAAATTGTTAGTTACTCTTTACCTTTTTATTATTTATTCATTTTTAATATATATTCATTTTATAATTTTTTAATTTATTTTATATAGTTTTTATCAGCACTTTAAAAGGAGTGCTGGTAAGTATAGGTTCTATTAGTGCTAAAATTAAAGTGCTAATAAATACATATCATTATGAGCGCAAAGAGGCAGTG
Organism: Viscum album; assembly: GCA_963277665.1. Taxonomy (NCBI): domain Eukaryota; kingdom Viridiplantae; phylum Streptophyta; class Magnoliopsida; order Santalales; family Viscaceae; genus Viscum; species Viscum album. Next base: position 1,058,553,979 of record OY728159.1, read on the forward strand.
CTAATAAATACCCATCTTTATGAGCACTAAGAGGCAACACTGATAAAGAGTGGCATTTAGCAACACTTTATATATTTAACACTAATAAATATGAGACTTTATCTTTGCTTTTATATTTCAATGTTTGATATGACACTATATGGTGTCATGGGAATACAAACATGCATAAATTTTGGAAATGCCACACACAATTGATTTTTTAGTTTAATGAGGACAATCAAATTATTGGTAAAATAGGGTGAGAATGCAGGAGTTTTATGGTGATGCTTTCCAAATACTCTGTCAACATTCCATTCAAGACACTCTCCTGTAGACACCTTGAAAATCATGTAAATGATAATGTTTGGGCTCAAATATGGGTAAGAAAATTAATTAGATTTAATTTTATATTGTTATTTTATTTATACGAATTAATATTTTGTTAGTAGCTTCATTATAATTTTCTCGACGGTGAGGTAGCAAGGATTGCATGACTAATAGAATTAGGTGAGCTATATAGGGAATATAAGCATGAGTTGAATAGTGTATAGATTTCTTGATTTAGAATAGATTTATAGGCCATACCTATCATGAATGAGTGTCCAACAACACTTTTTTAATAAATTATTTTTAATTGGAAGAGTACTGATATTAAGATATTAATTAAATTTTAGGCTTTTGACTAAAAATTATGAAGATTTTCATTTAAAATATTTTATTATTATTATTGAAAAATATTTTTTTAGGAATCATTGAAAAGAAATATAAAAATAAGGATGCACTAAAGTACCTCCACACTTTGGGGTGGATGACGATGTCGAAACATGAGAGGAAGCAGATATATTTCTTTGACACTTACATTTAATTATGTATAATTTCTAAAAATCTATACTTCTTTTCATATTAATATTAAGTTAATTAGTTAAGGTGTACTAATTTTCCACATATTCATCATTTATTGTTTTTAGTACTTTTAATTTTGTTTCTCAAGTGAAAAAATTAATTGGATCATAGTAGTAATGTAATACTTTATCACCATTGGATTAAAAACTATTTAATTTATTATCCCATTTCTTCTTTATATTTATCATCATCCTACTAGACACTAAATCCATATTCTTGTTAAAATAATTTCAACATATCTTGTCAAGAGATCATAAAAATTTCACTTTATTTTTTAATAGAATCCTATTTAATCTCAAAACATTAGAATACATCATAAATAATATATATATATATATATATATAAAACGTTCAAAGAAACATAAAATCATTTTTTGATACCGTATTATAAATTTAATTAATTAGAAAGTAGGTTTAATTGAAACATAGGAGAGAACAATTCTCAACAACCACATATGAATATATAAAATCATCAATCCATAAAGATAAAAAATGATTCTTAGATATATCTAAAAGCAAGAGATGTTGTCTTTGATTTAATTTATGAATGAATAAAATTAAAAATAACTAATAGCTTCATGAGGTTAATCTGGGATTCAATACCAATTATAAGGGTATATTAATGATATGTCAACCGTTAATAGGAGATGACTTAATGGTAGATGTCCAATTAAAAACAATCTCCAACTTAATGTAGGACATCTCATTTTTTATTAGTTTTTTATTACAACTCCACCCGTTGTGATCATAACGTATCAAAATAGAATACAACAAAAATATCAAGTTTTATTGACCATAAGATTCTTTAATATATAACCATTCTTCTTCTATGTATATTTCTCCCCCTTAGAACTTTACCCCTATATTTTTTACTTGTTATCTACTACCACTGAAATCTATAGAAAAAAATCATTTTTATAGAAAGTCTCATAACATGACATGAAAAATATTGAAATTTATTGTTTATTATTTTTCAACTCAATAACAAAAAATCACAACTATTTAACTCACTATATCATGAAAATCACCCCATATATTACATTAAAAAATATACCAGATATATTCACCCTAACTGGTTTGTATCAACTATGTTCATATTTTTTTATCAAAACCATGATATGAAACTACACTATATTTATCTTTATTTATTGGCTAGTATTGATCTGTTATGCTCTAAAATTTATCAGTTTAACACATTATTCCATTTATCATACTAGTTTTCCTTACCGGTTTTGAATAATTGTTTCACAAAAACATGTCTCCATACAAAAACTCTAAAAATTTTATTTTTTGTATAATATAACTTATTGATTATTTTGAAATTGTGTTTTTCAATACCATTTATCCATTTAATACACTAGTCTTATTCTTCTCAACATCATAATAATTTTTCTTACTCTATTTTATTAGGAATTTAACAAAGATTTAAAACATGACATGTCTTAATACTTGTAAAATATGTCATCATCTTCATCATTTCAATGATTGAAATCCATGGAATATTGGATTATTTTGAATTGTTTACATTTTCTTCCCAAAATAGTTCCAATTTTTAATGTATCTCTGTGAAATGTCACCAGGACACCACATGATAATTCTTTATATATGATTTTTCTATTCATTTTATCTCATGTGATTTATTTTTTTGTCTTTATCTTTATTTTATATAACCCATTAAACATTCCATTCTTTATCACAGAACCATTGAATTCTCTAATGCTCAAATTTCATAGTGAACCTCATTATTTTTCATCATCCACATGGAACATGAAATGAAAATGAAATATTCATATAAAATCACTTGAATATGTACTTATGGGTAGATATAAGATAAACTATAATATATATATGAAAAATATTTACAGTTCATATAATCTTTATCATAAGAATAAAACATAGCCAACTTATTTTTCATGGTTCATGCAATCGTAACCTCATATTGGATGATGTCATTGAGGAATCTATAGCCCTTATTGAGCAGGAATTTTTGGGGTTAATTGGAGAATCCTTCCCCCTAATCATTTATATAAAATATTCCCTTTGATATTCAAACCCCATAGGAAATATATTGAAATAAAATATAAAGATACTATTTATTTAAGAAAAAGGAACATGATAAGATCTAAAATACTACATGATTTATAGATAACCTAAATTCTCTTAGCCTCTATAGTCATCTCATATATAATACCAAAACTTCTTTGGTGTAAGTCCACAAATTAGATTCTAATATTATTTCCCTACTCCTTTCCTTATAATTTTCCATTAGATCATATTTCCTATTTGGCATTGAAAATAAACCAAACCATAAATCCCACAAGGATGCATATAACTCATTTTTTCATTAAACTTCATATTTATTCACTCATAATTACCTAATTAATGTCCCTTTTATATCTTCTTTTATCCTTTATCAATATATATGATCCCTTACTTGATATTGAAAAATAAAATATAGATTCATTAGATCATCATATAAAATAGATCCAAGGCATTCAAACCAGTCATGTACACTAGACACCACATTATAATTTTAATCTTAAGAGTTTTACTTTTGAAAACACTATAACCCTATATCTACATCCCATATCCTAGGAATACTCTATCAAATCATCCACATCATGATATTTCCTGAAAAATCTAATTAGAAATATCTTCATTTCACTCCTTCACATCCAATGCAAAAACAATATCACCATTAGATAAAATCACCAAAAATATTCTTTTAGATATCTATAGATCAATTTATCACTAAAAAATAGAAGAACATATATATTAGAAAAATGATGAGATATAGAAAAATTACATAACATTGATTAAATTTAACTTTTTCATTTCAGTTTGATTAATTATAGTTTCTCATAGTTGGGGATAATAAAATACATTTATGTGAAATTTAATTCTATTGGTTTTTTTTATTTTCAATTAAATATTGGTTTTAATGATCTAATTTTATTTAAAATTATAGTATTGTTGATTAATGATTTTCTAAAATCACTGGAGAGGGAAATGTTAAACATTAAAGGACATATGCCTCAAGAAAAAATGTTTTTCATGATAATAATGGAAAAATATGGAAGTGAGGTAAATGAAAACACTCGAAAACAAATTGTAATTTTTACATTACCGATTTCAAATTTTAATATCTATTTTGTAAAAAAATAGTTTATTTACATTTTGAATAGTGTAATTTAGAGGTCTGTGATGAGAAGGAAGCTGGAAATGTTTTGAAAGATCATCATTTGAATCAGGTATTAGGAGATGATAACCATGGGAGAGTACTCTTTTGACCAGGGAAGATTATTTTACACGCTTATGGTGCCAACTCTGGTGGCACCAAGATGGAAACAACTCTTATAGAGGAAACACATGCTCATAAAAAGGCATAAAAGTACAAAAAATAGCCATGTGAGAGTGTGAATGAAGTCAAAAGTACAATGAGTAAATTATGAAATTCATTGTAACATTATTTCCATCATTTCCAGAAGAAACCAATGTGGTTTTTGATTGAAGAATGTTGACATTTATTTCTTTATATAATGCATCAAGTGATAGTGATGATGGTATTAATGGTGGTTAGGATGATAAATTTCTTAGAGATAGCGATGACAATGGAGATGATGGAAATGGAGATGGAATTTACAATGAAGGTGATGGAGATGATGATGATTACCATGATTATGGTAATAATGATAGTGATGATGATGATATTGGTTATCATGATAGAGAGATTAGTCTTTCACATTTTGACTGATTTTTATGATACATGATGTTTGATGATTGGATGTGAATGCATATACGTGTTTCTTTGAATATGTGTTGTAATTAGTTGAATTAATTAAATTGTTTCCTGATATTTATATTTTGGGTTGAAGTTATTTGGAGGTGTCGGTGTAGGTGTTTGGTTGTCTGATGGTTTTTAGCCAAGATGGGTGTGTTTTTTGTTTCCCAAGTGAATGAAGGATATACCAATGGTTTGTTAAACCATCGTTATAGTGTAAATCCATGCCACCTACACGAATAGTTTTATTGAAAATGTTGGTATAGGTCTATACTCACACCTATATATCCAAAAATTTGGGGAACCACTAACATAGCCTATACTGATAGTTCAAAACCGTTGGTATAGGGAATTTTTCCAGCATTGTTGGATGCCCTTATACCACTAGTGTTCCTCAAGGGTTTAGACGTTTTCCTTAGACCTTTTTATATTTCACACTAAATTCTCACCATTACTAGGGAGTGATCCTTTAGTTTGTTTCATGTAATCCTACTTATATAGATTACTATTCAAAAATTTACCTTTCACATCTATTTGTTATAATTTGAAGTCAAAATGAGATTGTAATGTAAATATAATGTGTAAGGAATATTATTTTGATACTAGATAAACTGTATCAATATAATTGATCCCTTACTCTTGAGTGAATGTAGGGTCCTAAAAACTCTGTAAGGAGAAGGAAAATACTCCCACAAATTTGATGAAGGAATAAGATAAAGATTCAATTGAATGATTGGAACAAATATTTAAGAAATCGAATTTAGAAAAGGACCAAAGTGGTCCATGTATGGATTTCCAGAAATTATATGTGGATGGAATTTCCCACAATCCTATTGCTATGTAGATAGCCCAAAAAAGGTTGGTCCATGAGGCATTGGCCAATGAACCTGGTAGTTCATGGAACAAAAGGGGAGTGATGTTGATCCCCAAAGAACTACGTCGTTGGCGGAATGGAGGCAGAAAAATTCCACCCACAAACCACGGACCTGTGAACTATGTTGTTGGAAAAAACATGACAGATAGGTACACCCCCTCACACCACCCTCACAATCTCAGTTTTAAGATAAGGTAAGTCTAGTAATGTTCCATAAACTGTATCATTCACAGGACCGAGGTGGTGGTTTTCACCTCCACAAACCATATCCCCAAAAATCTATGTTGACTGAGTTGTCTGTGGGCTGATCAATTTCCCCATGGAATTCTGCAAAAGGTGATGTATGAACCATAAATAAAACCTCCTCAATAGTCTATAAAACGACCCTGAGGGGAGCCAAAGGAGAGAAGATTTAATTTTTAGAGAGCTTGTAGTTTTACGAGTGGAATACTTCGAAGGGAAATGATCAGCGAAGTACGAAACAGTGAACTTTTTCTAGTAGGTATAAACCCACCACAAACCATAAAAAAAGAAAGAATAATAATATGAGAAAACCATGAACCTAACTAGAAAACTTCAAACCATACTCCCTTCACTGATGAAATTCCCATGAATTTTAGGACTAATACCCCTTATTCACTCTAGTGTACCCCATATCACATCTCTATGTACAAAAAACCCTACCCTGCGTAGCGTTCTTCCATGCGAATGGACCCCAGTACTGCATACCATCATGGTATGAGAATAGAACCTGAGGCCATGTACCACTACGGTATGCGAACCACATCCAGGTTTTCATACCACCTTGGTACACGGATGTCATGCAGCTCTACAAACCGCCTCAGTACGTGGAAAACTTATCCACCTACAAAGTAGTACGCTATGCATAGGATACCCCACACTATATAAACAAATGATACATTGAATAGGGTGCTGTTGGGATTTCCACCTTCTGGTACCGATCATTACCTTCGGTTCCTATCCCATCCTCGGAATCCCCTCCCCAAACTAGTCCATCGGCATTAGAAAAAATCCTCTTCCAAATCCACCAGACCCATATGAACAGAACCTCGAGCACATAAAATATAGTGTCCTAGGATTAACATACATGGATATTACATATTTTTAGATGAATATTTAGTACATTAAAAAAATACATGCCATAGTACCGTAATAGTTTAGTGTCTATATAAACTTGTAAACAAAATATTCTATCACCCATAAAGATCTCCCCCTTTAATACTTATACCTAAAACCTTTCTTCATAACCTAGTGAAATGAAACATGAAAATGGGTGAGCTCAAATGCTCAGAAAGGGTAAACAAGGGTGAAATGTGAGCATAAACTTGAGTATAGGGGTATGAGAATGTGATCCTGTAAATGGAAGATCATACCCTACATATCAAAGATCATAACATATATCATGGCATAAATATTTGCAGTTCATAAGACAAGAGTCATATGAAATAAAGAGCATAATCTATGAAAGCATAAGATAGGAATAAGAAATGGAATTTTGGAAAACACAGAAGCATATAATATGATTTCCATAGTAGCCAAGGTATCACATCCGAGACCATATTAATATACAAAGTCATTTATTAAACCAGGTGAACCCCCATTCCATCTATGTATTACAGAACTGAGGGAATCCTCATTCCATCCCTGTAATACTGAACTGAGTAAACCCTCATTCCAGCTCTGTATTATTGAATCGAGTAAATCCTCATTCCAACCCTATATTACTAAACCAAGTAAACCCTTGTTCTATCCCTGTATTACTGAATCGAGTAAACCCTCATTGCATCCCTTTATATCTAATGAGATATGAATCTTTACCAAATGCATTAGAATGAGATATAGGTCCCACCCATCACATAATGAAATCATACATACATGTGTCACAAGATCATAAGTGAACATATCATAACCCATAAAATGAAATGGGTATCATAAACATGTAAACATATCATAACATGTGGAAAGATACAGGTTTCATAATCATTTCATCATAAACATAACCCGTGAAAAGAAGTAGGTTTCAAAAGCACATAACCTATGAAAGAGAAATGGGTTTCAAAAAAATATTTCCCACGAAGGAGAAATAGGTTTCATAAATACCATGGTATTAATCATAACTCATTCATTAAAAGTATATTAGTGTAACCCTTATATTATTTCCTATAAATGCATGAGTAACATCAATAGATGTCATCTTAGTTGGAAAATAATTTTGAAATATACTATAAAAACATTTCTTGAGGAAAATATCCTTTATTGCTTGAAATAATATTTTTAATACATAAAACCATTTGAAAATAATTTTCCTAGAAAATACCTCAAAAACTTATATATAATACATGAAATAATTTTGAAAATATTTTTCCTTTAAAACATTTAAAATAATCATCAAAAAATTTTAAAAATATTTTTTCTTTGAAAACACTTGAAAAATTTTAAATAAATATTGAAAGTGTTTTAAAAACCATTTCTTTGAAAATAATTTGAAAAAATATAAATAAATCTTTAAAACGTTTTGAAAATAATTTTTCTTGAAAACTTATAATGAAGCTTGTATTTTTTTTGAAAAACATTTCTTTGAAAGCACTTTGAAAACTTTTAAATTGATATTGAAAATGTTTTGAAAACCATTTATCTAGAAAACTTATAAAATAAGTTTGAAAATATTTTGAAAATAAAATTTCTTAAAAAATAATTTGAATATTTTTTTCTTAAAGGCGAACCTTTTAAAAATTTCAATGGAATCTTGAAAGGAATGATGACAGAAAAATCTGTACATGTCATACAAGGTAAAAAGAACATTCCCTTTGCACGGTAAAAAGGGTGGAAAGGTTCCTTGTTTGGAAAATGAAAATAATACTGCCTTGAAGATATTGGAGAAAGAAAAAAAGGGTACACATGGATTTTATATATTATCGGATAATTGTATAATATTCTTGGAAACCCATTTTAGAAAACATATATTTCCGATCAAAGAGAGGGTAAAGTCGAGATTTCCTAAGAACACTTTCTTAACAATATTATATACCAAAGAGTATAAAATGGTACCAATAAATGATTATATCATAAAATAATAGAGTATAAGTAAACTCATTAATTTTCTTGGGATATGGATCATAATATTTCATCAAATAGAATAAACATAAATAATCTCGAAAAGCAATAAGATTGTCTCAATAAACTCTTACAACTTGGTATCTTGGGATCATGCTCTCCATGTAAGGAAAGGAAATTGCATGAAGCTTAGGATATCATGAAAATAATTAGATTCATGTTATAACATGTAAAATGAAAGTATATATGCATCTAATAATATTTTAGGTTCATAACAAAACATGAGTCTCAAAGAAGGCAAATTGGGATAAAACTATTTTACCGATTTGGTAACTTTTGAAAGTTAAACCCTGTAAAATAAGGATCATAGAATATATATGTAAATAAAAATAAATTTAATTTAAACATACATAAAATAAAATCATGGTTAGTACACACACCACACAAAAGGAATGAGTGGTGAACATAGCTTGTATCTCACAGAAATTAATAGTGAGATGAAAATCCCCTTACCTTGTGTCTTGACTCTCTACATACTCGTACAAGATTTCTGTATAATAAAAATAAGTTTATTATAAATCTATTATAGAATAATATTATTATATCTATTACTATATATTGTTTTATTATAACATTATATTACCCTCTTACTAATGATCTTATGTTAAGTTTTCACTTTGGGTAATATTCACTTTGTTCTTCGCATGTGTCTTAATTTGTTACATCTTTAGTCCTTATAATTATATTATGATTCCAAAATTTAAACCCTAATATAAATATAAGTTATATATCGTATAAATTTATTATAATAATCTATATAATATAGGATTATGAAATGTAATACACCATTCATGGAGACAGTAAGCCGTACGTATAGATGAACACTATTTCTGTTTTTATTGATGTATTGAAAGAAAGTATGTAAATAATGTATGTATATATACATGTTTTTATATATGTATATCATTATTATAGTATCATTACTATATAATATATATCATATAATTTCATTAAACCCAACCTTAATAAATTCCATGTGGTGTGTGAATGAATCACATCACTTTGAGGGGGCGATAGTCCATACTTCCTTAAACAAGATTATCGTATTAACACCAAATGGAAAGTAAATAGATGTGTATTGTAAAAGGGATAAATAATATTAAATAAATATTAAATATAATATATTAAATATATAAACATAGTTTGAAATATAATTTCCAACATGATTGGTGTTAAAATATAAATGAACAATCCTCATTTTGTGAGGTAGTAGTTCGATGTACACAGAAACAATATGTTCAACATCCATTAGATGGAGGTGTGAGTAAGTTTAGGTTATAAATTTTTTATAAAAAAAATCCTATTATATGTAGGATACTATTTGTTTCACACAAAAATGGAATAAATAGAGTGGAGGAGGCATATAAAGAAAATAAAGGAAAAGAGTTTGAGAGAAGACGTTACCTCTAAATCAGGTAACTCCTTTGGGTTTGTGCCTAAAGGATTCTTTGAGAATATTTCTGCACAAAGGGAGGATTCAAGTTATAAGGGAGGATTATTGTGAGTCCAATTGGTAAATTATTGGAAGAACTAAAATGGTTTGAGAGGTGTGAGGAATGGGTAGAGGTGGTGGCCTTTTATAGGGAAGGAAAAGGACTCACATGGAATTTTTAGAAATAAATTAGGTGCACACATGATCTTACCTAACAAAAGTCTTACCAAACCAAAATAAATAAACAAAATAAGGTTTATTTATGAACTATAGACATCCAATTGGTGTTAGACAAGTTTCTAGGTCATTTGGGCCCTAAATATTAAGTTTTAGTCCCAAATTAAGTTAAATTTGGCCTTAATTGTCGTGATTAATTTTAATAACTTTTACTAATAATTTTGATAAAAAAATTAACACAATCTCATTAGAATCTAAATATTAGACTGAATAAAATGTTTTATGTAATATTTTTTAAATTCACTTCACAAAAGTAGAAAAATTAATATTAGTTCTAATCCCACAGATGGGTCGAAATAACAGGGTTTTAAAGTAAGAAAAATATTCAAAAGTTTTCTAAGATTTTATATTTAGTTTCAGAGTAAAATTTACTATAATTAATTAAATTTTATCAATATATGTAATATTAATCTAATTTTACCTTAAAAAATATTTACAATATCATTTACCATTAATAATTAATTAGAAAAAAATGTAGTTTTTAACTAAAACGTGGTATTTTTCAAAATTCACCAAACAATGATGTTTATAAAAAAAATCCCAACAAATAACCCTAGGATAATTTAGATTTTCTGAATTTAAAAAATAATTTTATTTTATCCAATTAAACTTCTAAATTTTTCTAAAATTACTTTCATTATTAGAATCAGTTCATTCTAGAAAATGATGTTTTTAAATAAAAAACGACTTTACCAAAAATATTATCTTTCATTATTAATATGTTTTATTTATATAAAAAACAATATTGGAAAATTATTCATTACTAAGTTTTAATCCTATGTTATAATTATCTTATTTATATAATTAAAACAATAAAAAGAGATGTTTTGTAGAAACTCAGTGTTGCATGCATCGTATGCCAAGTCAGTATTGCTTGTAGCGCAAGACAAGTTGATATTGCATGTAGAACAATCCAAGTTGGTATTTCTTATGAAAGGAATGATTGACTTAGTGTTTTAATATATATATATATATATATATATATATAACTATTTCTAGTTTCATGTGAAATGAAAAATATTGAAAAGTTAAATTAATTCAAAAAATAATAATTCTCAAAATCTCAGGGTGTTACATCAACACATTCTTTTGAGTCTACATACCTGTGGCATGAGAAGACATGTGGGTAACCCTTGTAACCGTATGGTCCCCTGGAGTGTTTCTATGTCTACATTCCCATGGTAACCTTGGGTCCAACCTCGAGATTATCATATACACCTCCCCGTTCTAGGGATCAAGGGTAATCATTGGCGTTTCCATTCAATGAGGGGCAGTGATAAGTCAAAGGGATCATGCCTTCCTTTACTTTTGATGAGGAGAAATTATTCTCCCTGTTCCTAGAACTAGCTTTAAGGCCCCCTTAAGGTGACCCCATATCCTTTCTACTAGAGGCGACACTCCATCTCCTCTCAAGATATGCCTGAGACATGTCCAAAAGGATTTTCAAATGTAACTATCCTGGATATCAACATGGGTGAGAGTTGGAAAATTCAAAGCCCCCTCTCACTCCCTTTGGGCTAGTAGTCATGAACTCTTCTACCTTCATCCTCCTTTTCTCTCAGAGGATAAGAGAAATTGTGTGGTTTGACATATCTATGGCTCCCTCTTGTTTCTCTCACCGAGCATGACTCATTTGGGAGTAGAGGTTAACAATGATCACAACATCAACACCATCTAAAAATGAACTCTGAGAACTCTAATTCCTTCCCTAAATAGTATATGCAGTACTCTTGTCTGACGGCCTGATATCATGTGGGGAGATTCCTTGTGTAAGCCTCACCCTAAATGAAAAATAAGAACTTTGATTCCTTCTCTAACCAGGATACGTAGGGCACCTTTCTAAAGGCCTGATCTCAAGGGACATTCTCCTTAAAAGTATGTCCTAATAGTAATTTTCTCCCAAATCACTAGGGAATACTATTCATGAATAATCTCTGATGTGACTTTTTTAAGAATGGCCTCCTCTATGGTGTAAGACCCAACCATGACTTCTCCAATGGGTAGATCTAATGTGTAATCCCCAATCATGTCCCCTCATAAAAGGGTCTACTCTATGGTATAATCCCCAACTTAAACCAAATAATGAGGGATTTTATTCCCAACTAACTGGGATAGGTAGAAATCCTCCCTTAGGTCAAAACCCAGCACACGAATCACCCTAGTGTTCACCAGTCCATATCCTCGATAAGACCATATCTACCAAGGAGATCATGCCTCTCCTGAGTGTCCTAGTGCTCTTCAGTGTAAGTCCCACATGAAATCTTGACTAGGAATCCTCTGTCCAGTCTTTCTTGATTAACAATGCTAAACTTCATGGATGGGTCCCCATCACCTGACCTTACAAGGTGATGTTTCCAGTTAAGTGGAACTAAACTACATGGGTTCTAATTCCTCCAAAGAGGACACATATTAAGCCCATATCATGGGTTCTATCTCGATATAAAAGAAAATTTTTTCCTCCCTAGATGATGATAAAATCTAGAGTGCCACATCATAGGGATTAAACTAGTGTTGTCTCAATAATTCTAGATCCATGTATATCCATGGTTGATTTTTCAACCCAAGGGTAACCCACAAACACATTATTGGGAAATAACTAAGGATTCATAGACATATGAGCATTGATTAAATCTATAAGAGAGTCTTAGAGTAGGCAATAATTCCCACCAAAAGGGTGTGATGAGCTCGACCTCCCATCCTCTTGACCAAGGGAGTCCTTAAGTTTCATTGGCCAAATATTCATCTAATGAGAACATTCCTTTGGAAAGAAGGTCCATAAATCATGGATACTAGGACCATTGGGTGTTCCTGGATCCACAAATAAACCCATTGGAGACCATCTGAATAATCGTACCCAATGTGGACCGATTTCACACCTACTCCACCCCCTGCAATCGCATACCTGAACTATTCAACTGTGGAACCTCCTTCATAAAATAAAAAGGGACACACTTCCTAGTCTCAGTGTGACCACCTCTCCCACTAAAGAGGGTTACAATGTAAATCAGGTTGAAATGAAATGTTAAAACTAACATGAAACTCTATAATAGAAAGTAATCAACTGTTATCCATCAGACCATTTCATCCACCCTGGTAGGACGTGAATCAGATCGAAACAAAAATGGTGAACCCAATGTGAATCCTTAACCAAGGTGGTGGTGTCATCCCACCACAAGCCCCTTTAATCCAAGAAGGAAGATATCCAAGAAAGATCATCAATTATTCATTAGATCATGATATGGTACTTTGAATGTGTTTTTTGTCTGTATATGTCATATATATATTCCAGGAATTTTGTAGAGCTCTCTTAGATCCAAATGGAATCTCAATAATTTTCTCAGATGCACATGTCAATGACCACACAAGTGGTCGAGTTCCCAACAAAGAAAATGACTCCCTCACCTAACCATCATCTTTAATGATGTCTTTAAAATGCACTGATAATAGAGTACCAAAAAATGGTACTCTCCCTATGGTGGAGGCTGTAAGGTAGACCCTTTAATCGGGGAAAGCTCGCCAGGTGCCTCTTCATCCGCATCCGACAATCCAGTATATGATGACGCCACTAGTCATATCCAATCGTTTCAAGAGGGTATCCCTGGAGTGTGATAATGAGTACCTCCCTTATCTTAGGGAGGTGGATGAAGTCGACAACAATGTATTCACCCCACCTACACAAGAACCCCATTCAAGGGATCCTGCCAGAGGACATCGCCACCAGTGGTGTACAACCTGATATCCTCACTCTAAAGAGGATCCCATACCGAGGGAACCCGCTGAAGTCCAATGTACACAGGCCCCTCAATCTCTTTACCGAGAGTGAAAAAATTCATAATCAAGAGTTGTTTATCACCCTTGTTCATGACGATGAGGTCTTCCACAAAAACACAAAAACATATAATAGGAAGGGATATAATTCTTCCCATCCTAATGAGGCCCGCCATAGAAATATGGTGGCGATCCACGAGCAGATGCATATCCCTGATCACTCCTATGAATCCCACCATTGAAATGGGTGAAAAAATATGAGCAAACTCACATTCTTTCTGGTGTTATTCGGTCCCTCTACACAGACAGAGCGGTAAATTATAGGTAGATACAAATCTTTTCCAATGCATAAGAAGCCTCTCATCTCAATAGGATGACACCCAGCTATAAGAAGGCACAAATCGCTGCTAAAACATACCAATCCTACCATCCAAATAGGGCGTCAAACCATGGGTAGTTATATAATTATGGTGATGCATATAAATCCCACCAATCAAATATGGTGGGAATATATAGGTAGATGCAAATTCTTGCCTACCACAACGAAGCCCACTAGCGAAATATGGTGGCAAGAAAACATGAGCAGAGTCAAATTCTTGCGGATGTAAATCATGACCATGATACAAATACAGTGGTAAATGACCAGGAATAAATTCCTTCTAACAAATATAAAGTACACTAGCCAAATATAGTGGAAAACAGAGAAAACAGCCAGTGGCAGATTTATTCGTTTACCCCGGCATAGGAGAACTATCATTACCCACTGGAAACCCATGGAGGATTATACATAGATCCTAGACTATATCCTTCAGACGTGTCAATATGTCATTGCATCAATGGAAAAATAAGGATTTGAGTCCACAATCCTATATCCTTAGGTAGGGTGATTCATCCACAAAATCAGATGGTCACCCCCGATCAGACTCGCATCCATGCTCCAGTCTAGGAGGGTCGATGGATATATTTTGTGATATAAGGACAACCGAATCATAAATAATCACTCATTCCAACCGGGGGACACTTTTTTAACATGGTGGACACTCTAGGGTAGGATTATATCCCTGCCCAAACTCAAGATACTCATCGGAATATCCTAGCGACATCACGGGAACCAACCAAACATGGCCCCGTATGTGAAGGCCATTACCAACAGTAATCATCCCTAGTTTCCCTCAAAAGAGAAACCAAACATAAAAGGAACCAAAGGAAACTGTAAAATGAAGATAACATTCATTATTTTTCTCTACTATATGTTATTGTTATTGACACCATCAAACATATATCAATAGAGGCTCAATATCCTATCAATCCATTACCAAATTATGGAGGTGGAGGTAGTAGTAGTGAAGGTCCTCCATGAAATATCGCTACTGGTAGCTTTGAAGGTCCTCTATAGAGAACCAAAAGGGGCTTACTCTATGGTCCAGAAATGATTGATAATGGGAATCTATCTCTAATGCGTGTCTGGGTATCCTTCTCCTTGACCAGAAGATCAAACAGTAAGAGTGTCCTCTCCTTTCTGTCATCCGCCCTGATGGTCCTCCCAAAGGTATATGACGTAGATACGTTTCTCTTTATATTCGGATATCAATATGTGATTGTAGGTCTCTCCATGGCATCAGTCACTATGAAGTCCCTCCTCATAGTGACATCAATCAATGATAAGGTCCTCCCCACATTGTATTACATCATGAAGGCCCTTCCCAGAATGTACACTATAGATACTCTCCTTGATTCCAGAGCTACGATGGTAGTCCTCACTGTGATAATAGTCATTGTGAAGGCCCTCCCCTCAATGACGGAAAACAACAAGAAGGTCCTCCCCTTGTTTCGGTTCGTCCTGAAGGTCATCCTTAGTGTATACACCATAGAATTCCTCTCTATGGCTGGACACTAAGTTGAAATGGTGGTCCTAACCATCATGGTACCAACTGAAAAGGTCCTCCCTGTAGTCAAAATTTACACCAGCGAGAAGGTCCTCCCCTCATCGGGTCAAATGCAAGAAAGCCCTCATATGCTGAGGTGCTTTAAAAAATGGAGTACAAAATGTTGGATTCTCTCTCCATGATAAGAGATATCCTTTCTCAACTAGAGGACGGTCTGAGGAGGTTCTCATCTTCCAATCCACCCTCGTACCATTCACATGTCAACAAGACTCTCACTAACCCCGCTTCTTGGAATGAGATCATTAAGGAGTAGTCAAATTGGGAAAATCATGTAGAAGATTCCATAGAGGAACAACAAAAAGATATATTTCTTCGGAGAAAAAACTATCCAGGGATGAAATAAAAGTGATGTATTATCCCACTTAGACTTCTTAGTTCAACATACTAAGAGATTTTTCAGAAGAATGTATGCATAACATTTTCTTCAATATGTGGACAACTCTCCACCAGTCAAAAGAAAAGGGTTTTCCATATGATGGGTATGCTGACTGTGTTAATGTCTTGGGAGAGCTTCACTATCAAATTGACATAGAAGAAATTCCATCTGCACAACATCCAAAATAAAAAAGGTGAATAAGGCCTTGAGTTGTCCTGCCTTCATGCATTGAACAAGTTGTGCTACCTTATCAGTAATTCCCCATCTAATGTTAATATCTGAGGATGGGTAGAACATGGTGCTCTACACTTAACCCCACAACCCATCCAGCAGAACCCACTAAAAGTGACATCTTTCAATGTCATCATCCCCATATGGAATTCAAATGAAGTCCCTACATAGGAAATGTGTAATATTCAACAAGAAACAACCTTGAGTAAGTCTCAAAAGTGTTAGGCCTAATGAGAGAAACCCATTGATAAGCTCCTAAACTAGGCCACCAAGAACATCCAATAGGCCTCTTATCTAAGGGATTCCAATCAATGAGCACTCCTCATGTCCTCAGAAGTAAACAATTCACATGTAGAACCAACACTATATTTGGATCACACCCACATGGGATTGTGAAAGATCAAAAAGGGTGAAATAGAAGAAGCATCCACTATAATACGGGATCAAACCTTGACCATAGGGATGGGGGAATTTTTAACACAAAATACCCCCAAAAGACTAGAAAATATAGGCTAAGGCACATCAACTGAAGAACGAGAAAAACCCTAGCCCATAGGGTTGGGAGCATTTTTACCTCAAATTACTTCCCAACGGATGTTTGTCTTCTCTTGACTGGAGAGAAAAAGGGTTTGAGGGGTCCCCTATTCCATCCCATCCCATGAATCACATTCCCCAAAATAGAGGCACACTACAAGGTCATATCAGGGCTCTATTTAAGTCACTCTTCACTAAGAAAACTAAAGAGCCTCACAGAATGGTTTGAGAAGATCCAAAAATGGACACAAGAAGCTCTCCTATAATTCAGCACCTAGTATGACACACCAAATGCGATATGAATCAGTGAACATTATGGACATAAACACCATATACCCCACTAAAAATGATACAATTAGTGTGGAAAAGGATAAGAGGTCTCCCTTCTGGAAACGATCAACACTAAGCTTGGAGGTGTGCACACCAAAAACCAAAGAGTTTTCTTAAATTTGGGTTCCCATTTAGTGAATATGCCATTACCTCCCACATGAATCCCCAACAAGGAGAAGAATAAGAACTTTCTCTATGACCCACTTCCTCCTACTCATTAAGATTCTTCCCCCACGCTTGAGAATATATTTTCTCGACAAGAAGAAAAAATGAAAGAGCTAAGGTGAATCAACACTGAGATACTAAGTGCAAGGTATACCACTGGGTATATTCCTTAGGTGAAGCATCAATACACACTTCCATCAGATGTACATATGCCTCATAGGCTCATCTCGATGGATGAAGTGAGGTTGGAAAGATCATTCAAATTAGATATGGGTACATTAGTCTAACTGAACCCATTCTTGATAGGATATCCATATTTACCTCCATTAGAGAATAAACTGGATCAAATTCAAGAGAATCCACAAAGGATGCCTTTAGTTGGGTATCCACCTCAAGTTCCAGCAGCACCGACACATCCAATATTTCCCCCTACTACACCCTCTCATGCTCAGGTCCAACAGGACATGCATCAAGGGATCCTGAATACCATCGAGTAATTGAAAATCAAATGGAAGTAATGGAAGGATATCCCACTCCAATACAACTAGAACAGAATCCCTACCCCAATTGTGTAAGCTACGTGCCTCTGCCACCAAATTTCAGGAACCACATATTCCCTATATTCAATGGCTTAGGGGACCCAAAGCAGCCTATAATACACTACTATTCTTATTATGATCCTATGATGGTAACCTCAAAGCAACATTATGTTTTTAAGATTAGATGATTTGTGAGAACCTTGCAAGGTTTAGTCTTTGTGTGGTACACCAGTTTTCATGCTAACTCAATAATTGGATGGGAGGATCTCCGACGCCAGTTCATGTTCCATTTATTCCCGACATTTCCAGAAACAATATTCAATGATCACATGAACTGAAAACAACAAGAGAATGACAGAGTTTTAGACTTCATTTCAATATGGAAGGGTCGAACTTACTCCTTGAACCAGTCAATCCCCTAAGATAAGATGCTTTCCATGTGTGTCGATATTCTCTAAGATGAGCTGTGAACACCAATCATTCCTATGAATTATACAAGTGGGTTCCGGGACTCTCCTCCATCACCAAAATGATAGAATATTCCTTTCAATAGACTAATCTCAACTCCTAAGTAGCTCCATCTACCCCAGTAAAAATATAAGGAAGATATGAAGCAGATTCTATCATGCTTAAGCCACCATGTGCACCATCTCCAGCTCCAAGGTCCCCACAAAACCATGCAGGCCCATATGGACGTCAGCAAGTACTCGCACCTCGTCAAGATGAGTGAAGGGGGGCCAAAATAATGCAATTTGAAGAACATATAAATAATGTTTATTCCTTCCAGGATGATCATGTCTATGTCTAATTTGTAGCTACCATGAATTGCAACTTGCTTCGACTTTTGAAGTCAAAGTAGGATGATGAAGTAGGTCTTGATGATCAGCCTAATTACAATCCCTTCCAAAGGATATTAGGGAACAACATTCAGGAGTTATTTTTCATCAAGGAACTCTTGAAATGAAGGATAGATTCCAAATAAGTCAAGTTGGTACCACCACCAGCACAAGTAGCGTATGTTTCCACCACTGATCTGGATAAAGAAGGCGAGTGGAAAAAAGTTTTTAACAAAAAGGAGTAAAATTTAGATAGTTGGATGAATTGGAAAAAAATTAACCGAACCCATAGTATCCTCTAGGAATATTTGAGGCAATTGATTGTGCCTCCAATAGCTACTGATGCAACACAACTGACATCCTCGACCCCACAATCCTCCAAAGGCCGACTGTAACATCCCAGGTAAATAAAGAATATAAAATTTTCATATTTATTAATATTTGTGAATTAAATATTAATTTTACTTTAAAGGATATGCTATGCCTGATAGCGTAATAAACATGAAACAATGGGTTTCTTTGAAATCTTATGTTTCACACAACTTTGAGTTATACTAAAAATAATACAATAATATTATTATTTTAAATGGTAGTTAACACATAGCTGTTGTATGGGCGGGAATTAACTAAACTAACTTAAGTATTATTATACATGGTTTTTAAATGTCTTTAAATTTATATAATAAAATTTAGAGACTTAAAATAAGAAAGAATCTGATTTTAAGCATGAAATACTCTAATATTCTTTAAAAGGTTGTTTTACCGCCTTTTGATGGTGAACCCCTTTTCAATCTAGTTTTTGTCACTCTTATATGTTATATTTGACAAAATAAAATTCTTCTTTAGAATAAGGACATAAAAATTTATTTTGGATGAAATTTTGGTATTTCTATGATAAAGTACATTTTTTAATGAATAGTGTAAAATACTGAATTTTAATTCAAAACTACTTTTTAATATAATTTCTTTATATGGTTAGATTTTCTTTTTCAATTGGTTTTAAAGTTCAATAGATTTTTTTTACCATTTAATAAAATTTTGGTAATTTTAAGTAATTTAAATTTGAAATTTGACATAGACAAGTGTTAATCTTTTGATAGTTATTATTTCTTAAAAACACACTTTTTGTTTTGAAAATGAGAATTAATTTTAAATTAATTTCTTCCACTTCTGTATTTTGAATTTTGAAAAATAGATTCAATATTTTTAATCAGGAGGTCCAAATTGGGAAAATAGGTAACTTTTATTTTTAGTCATTATGAATATTTACTTCAGTAAATATTTTATTTACCATGGTTAAAGGGCAAATCTGGTAAATAATGGTAAAAAATAATAATATAATAATATTAAATTACCCTTAAACTTATTCTAACCTTATTTTATGAGATATTTCCGAATAAGGTCATACTTGGGTTGATTTTGGGACCCCAAGGAGCCATTTGAGAGTGATAATTACACTTTATATTAATTAATTTAAAGAAAGGAAAAAAATAATATAAACATAAATCTTTTAGTAAAACATTTTTATATGGGGTTATATAAGAGATTTTTCAACTAAAAATATTAATTTCAAACCTAAAAATATTTCCTACATCATTATATTTTATTTATAATTTCTATACATTAAATAAATAAATTTAATTATGACGCAATGATGATGCAATAATTACTTCATTAACAAAGGATACAAATAAATTATATTATAATTATTACAATAAATTTATTTTGAACCTTATTATGCCATAAATTAATTTTATAGGTTATTATGACTTGTTATATTTTCATTAGTGAAGGTTTTTTTAAATAATCAAGTGGTTTGGGTGTTTTTAAAAAGTCATGATATGAATAGTATTTTAATGGACATAAATGAGTTTTTAAAACAAATATTATTTTATTAAATGATATAGTAATCCTAAAAATATAAGATTCAGAAAAATGACATAGATAATGTTTAATATGTAATTAATTAACCACTTATGGTTCTATTGGAATTTTATAGTAACTATATTAACCTTATAGAGTGAATACACAAGAATACATGGTAAGAGTCAAATTAGTTAACTAAGGTTTAAAGGTAAATGATAAGGTTAAATTTGAAACCAAAACATGTATAAAACCTATTGTTTGAGAGGATTTAGAATAATAGTAATATATTCTTAAAAGTTAATAATTTTTCTACCTTTTGAAACCGAAATTTAATTTATAATAAAATAATATTTTCAAACTTTGCTAAAGAGCCCCTCCTACCCCTTATAAAAAGCCATCACCTCTAACCCATTACCCACACCTATAAAGCCCCTTGTATCATCAAAACTCTACCCAAATAACCTCCCAACATACCTATCTTCCACCTATAATAATTACCTTAGTTATAAGTCACTTCATGAAATCCTTTTGGTTCATACTAAAGGGAGTTACCTGATTTAAAGGTAATGTCTTATCTTAAGTTCTTTTCTTTTATTTTACTTCTTCACTCCCTACGATCTTCTTATTAGTTTATTATGTAACAACACCAATATCCTCAATATACTAGGTTTTTTTATGAGATGTATTATAACTACACTTACACACACCTCTATCTAATTGATACAAACATACTGATTCTGTGGATGGTGAACTACTGCCTCACAAAATGATGACTGTTCAATTATCTCCTACCGCATCTAATGGTGGAAATTATGATGGAACTGTATTTATATGTGATATATATTATATTTATATTGTCTCTATTCTTCTGTATTTTTCAATTATAGCATACCTTTATGGTTTCCATAATGGGTAAATATGATAATTTCATTTGAGGAAGTACGGACTACCACCCCCTCAAAGTGATATGACTCATTCATGACATACATGGAACGTATAAAGGATGGAATTAATGAAATTATATATGATATTATAATGGAATTATAATATACATATGTATCATTAAGTTTTCATTTCATTAAATATTAAATAGAAATGAAAGTAGTTTTCTTGCGTATGCATGGCTTCAATCTCCATGAACGGTGCATTTCATTTCTTATATCCAAATGTTATGTACTCTTATAAATACATATATATATATACTGGATATATATGATTTATATGATATTTAAATAATTAATATCATTTTTTATATAATGTAATTTTGACCACATGTACAACTTGTAATTATAAGAAGTTCATTTTTGACTCAAGTACCAAATATCAACAAAATGACCGTTATTAACATAAATGATTACATAGTGTCTCTAATATGATAATAAGTGACATAAAAGGAATAATAAACTTGCAAAAGGTTCTTAAGCAATTATAAATTAACTTTAGTTTATTATTCAGGAGATCAAAGAACGAACGAGTCAAGTCGGACACGAGGGAAGGGGTTTTCATATCACTTTTTATTCTAGTGAGATTCATGCTTTATTTTCTACTATTTACATTTGTGTGGTGTATGTACTGCACATAATTGTATCCTTTGTGTAATAAACTTTAAATTATGGGTATTTACATCTTCATTGTATGATCCTTCTTTCATGTGGTGTATGTTTTGTAAGTTACCAAATTCTTAAGGAAACCTTTCACCTTCCTCTTCTAGTCAAAGACTTATTTTAAGTTATGTCTTTAAATTTCAATTATCAAATGTTGGGATATGTTGTTCTATATCCTTATTACTTTAAATTTTATATCCATGTTACTAGATACCCTTTTCTCTCTCATCAACTCATTTTTTTTTACTTTTTAAGCGACATCATTATTTTGTCTTATTTCTGTATGAGTAATTCTTAACCATATTTCTATTCTTTGGGTTAAACTTATACTTCTTGATTATGTCATGATATGGATATGTGTGAATAAAGTCTGATTGTTTTATAATTAATATCCACTTATATTGGGTGTATTATTATTTTTCACACATAATTATATCATTGATTTTTCTTTAATATAAGGATATGATCTTTGCAAGGGACTTTGTCTAAATTTACATTCCATTGAAACTTATTTGTTGTTATAAAACAATTCACTTTTATATGGTGTATATACTACCTTTTGATGTATTATATCATGAATCTCTTTATTCTCATGATATTATAAGATTTGATTAATGTTATTCCTCAATTATTTATATTCAAGCGTCTCCCATTTGGTTAGTAACTCTTTAACTAAAACTTCATTTTTAGTATTTTAAAGATTTATTATTCTAAATCTTACTCCTTAATGTCCATGTTTTAAAAATGGTTTTAAGGATTTACTTATATGGACATGAATGTTCTGAAATGAAAATTTCTTTTAAAATATTTAAAGTGGTATGGGACACTTTGATTAAAAAATCTCTTTATTAAATGTTTTAAATGGTTTTGAAAATGGTTTGATAAAGCATTGATTATGTCAATATCTTGAAATGATATATTGTGATTGAAATGCAGAAATGTTATCATTCCTTGATTCTTGTTTTATGTGTTATGAATATGTTATGGTTATTGGGAATTATTTACATATATGTGTGGTTCCATAATAAACCTAGGGTGGGTGAGCCCGAGATATCTCTCCAATGCATTAGGTAATGTGGCAGAGGTAAATGTTAATGTTTCCCCTAAGGGATTTAGGAAATGTACTTTGATGGGTATTCCAAATGTATCTCCCTTTGTAGCTGTGAAAGCTAAAATTTAAGTATGTTATGGATGACACAAGTTACCTTTATGATTTATGAATTCTATGTGTTATTCATAAATCTTATGATTTCATGAGGTATGTTAAAGATCTTATGTTTGGTATGTATTGGCGGACTAATGTTTTCTTTATTTAGTTTATATTACTTACTAAGATTTTTATGCTCATCCAAAGTTTTTGAAATATTTTTCACAGGACTTAAAGATGAATAGGGTCAAGGATGGGATCAAGGAAAAGTCATGATATCTGAAACATGGAACTAGACATGACAGTTTTTTTAAGAGTTTTTATTTTATGAAAAAATGGACATTGAGTAGAAGTTTATACATGTAATACTCAAGTTGTTATTTATATGTTATGACCTAATTCTATAAATATCTAAACCCAAAAAGAACCTCAATTTCAATTCTCGACTTAACTCAATATTATGTAATGTTTAAGGCTGGGTCCTTATAGATGGTATTATAGGTCAGTTTAGACAACTTTTGGGATTATGAGTTTTTGTTAAACACATTGTTAGTCCCTATATCTATTATTTCAGTTAAATCCTTATTTTATAACTTTTTTAGATCAAGGAAATCCATCTACATATGAAAGTAGGAGGATATCAAACAACATTCATATCTCTTCCTAATGACATGCTTGCAATAATTATGGAAAAGTCGTGTTTGGATGATTTTGAAACTTTCTCTAACATACAACTCACTTGAAATCAATTATTTTAGATTTAAAACACCTCCACTATACCTTGATATCATCATGGATAATGGGTTGTATTTAATCAAATAATATTTTCACAATATTCTCATATTTTCAATAAAGGTAAATATTATCAAGGAATTTTTAAATATTTTACCTTATCACAAGATTTTAAAGAATATTATGATTTTGAAAAAGGTTCTGAAGAATAAGAACCATGCACAACTTATTTATATTTTGTTTTAAAATATAGTCTCTCAGCACATACTTATGGTATTTTAAAAGTACCATTGATTGAAAGTTTCAACTCAAACTTGTTCCAACTGTTTTATAAAAATCATGTTTTTTCAGATGTTTTGAAATTATATGTCATACATGATTATTTTTTGAAACTATTTTTCTGCGAGCACCCATATGACCCAAGTTGTACAATGTGTATTTGGATGAAGGAAGAAAATGATTTTGAAGGATATCTAAATCATTTTTTCAATGAATGGACCTTCTACCTACATGAACAAGATGATGATGAAACCATATGGACACCATGATCAAGGTATGATGTTAATTATATTGGGATTAGTTTTATTTTATTATATGAAGGTGAAAAAATGACAATATATAAGATATTGAGGTCTTAATGTATTGGGATGAAAGTGAAATGTATAAGAAAAACTTTGAGGTTAAAACATGTTAGGGTTATTTTTGAGTTTTATGAAAAGGACAACACACAGGCCGTGTGACAAACCATCACGTCAGAAAAATCTGTGGGAATCAAACCCAAAACTAAAGTGCGATTATGATTTATCACCTACCACTATACTACATGAAGTCCCTGGTTAGTATGACTTATTCATTTTAGTTAAATGATTTTATTGATCAAGAATAAGTTGATTTGGGATATTATGTTTTATAAAATAGATATCCTTAGTATAGGAAAATGATTTGGTGATTAAGTGATAAAGGTTATTTTAGAACACGTTTGCTCTTTTAGGAACACTATATGCTTAAGGGAAATAAACTAATATGGGATCTCATTTGTGGAGTAATGGTTGAAATTTTATTTTGGAAGAATCTATGTTTTTATTGTGGACATATGGAGATTTGGGTTATTTATGGAAATGATTAAACTATCATAGAGAATATGTGATTAGGTTAATTACTTTTCAATATGAGACTTTAAGAGTAACCGATGTTATTTGAAGACTATGTGATCAAATCCGTCAGAGTTTTGAGTTTCAATATTAGTTGGATTATTTTGAAGAATTTTTTTAAGGAAAATTTTTTATTGAATGGTCTTTGTTGAACTTTGGGTATTGTTTTTTGAATTTTGGATATTAAGAGTAATATTTCTTTTTATAAAGGATTATCCTTTTTGGGGATTATCTGATCTCGTACTAACCATTTTTGTTTTGGTTGATGTCTAAATATAGGGGAAATATATAGTTCATCTTTTTTAGATTATGTGATACTCTAGAAGTTGATTCTGGCACTCTAGGTGTGACCAAGTCATCTTGAATACTTATCATTTGGAGAAAATATGAGTTTTTGGTAGAATTTTATTAAAGGATGACACTCTACATGACAAGTAAATATATTTTCTTACAATCTTAGTCTTGGTAGTAATAAAATTATTCAACTATATGAAAAGGATATTGAAGCAAAAATGTTATATGCTCTCTTTTATCATCAGACTTTTACCCAACCACAAATTTATGGTATTGTGGCGGTTAACTTTCTGTGATCAAGTTCTCTATCACTATCTATTAATCTATGAGAGTTATTTTCTCTTCGATATCCATGTTTTCTTACATGGAATCCTAGTATGGGTTATCTCGGGTGACATTTTTACCTCTCTTTTCTTTCTTTTAAAGTGAATGTTTTATTGACTCTTTTTCGATGTGGGACTTTTAATGAAGTTTCGAAGCCCAATTTTAAAATTGTGAGGACACAATTCCCAAAAGGGGTGAAGGATGTAACATCCCGAGTAAATAAAGAATATGAAATTTTAATATTTATTAATATTTTTGAATTAAATATGAATTTTACTTTAAAGGGGTGCTATGTCTGATAGTGTACTCAACACACAACAATGAGTTTCTTTGAAATCTTATATTGCACACAACATTGAGTTATACCGAAAAATAATATAATATTATTAATATTTTAAATGGTAGTTAACACATAGTCATTGTATTAGCAGCAATTAACTAAACTAACTAAAATATTATTATACATGTTTTCTAAATTTATTTATATTTATCCAATAAATTTTAGAGGCTTAAAATAAGAAAGAATCCGATTTTAAGCATGAAATACTCTAATATTCTTTAAAAGGTCATTTTACTGCCTTCCGATGGTGAACCCTTTTTCAATCTAGTATTTGTCAATTTTATATGTTCTATTTGAAAAAATAAAACTCTTCTTTAGAATCAGGGCATCAATATTTACTTTGGATGAAATCTTGGTCTTTTTCTAATAAAGTTCATTTTTAATAAATAGTGCAAAATACTGCATTTTAATTCAAAAGTGCTTTTTAATCTAATTTATTTATATGTTTCGATTTTTTAATTGGTTTTAAAGTGTAATTAGATTATTTTTTTACCATTTAATCCAATTTTGGTCATTATAAGTAATTTCACATTGAAATTGGACATAAACAAGTGTCAATCTTTTGATAGTTATTATTTCTTAAAAACACGCTTTTTGTTTTGACAACGGGAATTAATTTTAAATTAATTTCTGGCACTTCTATGTTTTGAATTTGGAAAAATTGATTCCATATTTGTAATCCTAAGGTCCAAATTGTATAAATAGGTAACTTTTATTTTTAGACATTATGAATATTTACTTCAGTAAATATTTTTTTACCATGGTTAAAGGGTACATCTGGTACATAAGGGTAAACAAATAATATTAGAATAATATTAAATCACCCATACACTTATCCTAACCCTATTTTATGAGATATTGTAGACCAAGGGAATACTTGGATCGATTTTCGGACCCCATGGCGCCACTTGGGAGTGATAATGACACTTTATATTGTTTAATTTAAAGAAAGGACAAGAATAACATAAACATGCATCTTTTAGTAAAACATTTGTATATGGGGTTATATAAGTGATATATTCAGCTATAAATATTCATTTGAAATATAAAAATATTTAAAATGTCATGGTATTTTATTTATAATTTTGATACATTAAATAAATAAATTTAATTTTGACACAATGATGATGCAGTAATTACTTCATTAACAAATGATTCAAATAAATGATATTATAATTATTAAAATAAATTTATTTTTAACCTTTTTAAGACATAAAAGAATTTTAGATATGATTATGACTTATTATATTTTAATTAATTAAGGTTTTTATAAATAATCAAGTTGTTTTGGATTTTTTTAAAAAAGTCATGATATAAATAGTATTTTAATTGACATAAATGAGTTTTTGAAACAAATATTATTTTATCAAATGATATAATAATCCTAAAAATATAATATTCGAACAAATGACTTAGATAAAGTTTAAAATATCATTAATGAACCACTTGTGGTTCTATTGGCATTTTCTAGTAACTATATTAACCTTATAGAGTGAATACACAAGAAGACATGGTAAGAGTCAAATTAGTTAACTAAGGGTTAAAGCTAAATGATAAGGTTAAATTTGAAACCAAAACTTGTCTTAAACATATTTTTTGATAGTATTTTTAATAATATTCATATTTTATTAGAATATAATAAGTTTGGGACCTTTTTAAATAGAAATTTAGTTTATAATAAAATAATATTTACAAACATTCCTAAAAAGCCCCTCCCCCCTTATAAAAATCCATCACCTCTAACCCATTACCCACACCTCTCAAGCCCATTGGATCATAAAAACTCTGCCCAACTAAGCTCCCAAAATCCCACTCTTATACCTATAAGCCTTACCTTAGGAAGAAGGTACTTCAAGAAATCCTTTTGGTTCAAACCAAAGGGAGTTACCCGATTTAAAGGTAACGTCTTCTCTTAAGTTCTTTTAATTTATTTTACTTCTTCACTCCCTATTCTCTTCTTATTCTTTGATTACATAAAAAAATAGTATCCTAAATATAATAGGTTTTTGTTATGAGAAGTATTAGAACTACACTTACACACACCTCCATCTAATGGATACGAACATACTGTTTCTATGGACAACGAACTACTACCTCACGGAATGATGATTGTTCAATTATATCCTACCGTATCTCATGGTGGCCATTATGATGGAACTTTATTTATATGTGATATATATTATATTTATATTTTTTATATTCTTCTATATTTTTAATTTATATAATACCTTTATGGTTTCCATAATGGTTAAATATGATAATTTCATTTGAGGAAGTGCGGACTACCGCCCCTCAAAGTGATATGAATCGGTCATGCCGTAGATGGAATGTATAAAGGATGGATTTAATGAAATTATATATTATATTATACTATAATTATAATATACCTATGTATCATTAAGTTTTAATTCCATTAAATATTAAATAGAAATGAAAGTAGCGTTCATGCGTACGTACGGCTTACCGTCTCCATGAACGGTGCATTTCATTTCTTATCTCCAAATGTTATGTACTCTTATAAAGACATATATATACTGAATATATATTATTTATTTGATATGTAAATAATTAATATCATTCTGTATAAAATGTAATTTTGACCACTTGGACAACTTGTAATTATAAGAAGTTCATTTTTGACTCAAGTACCTAATATCGACAAAATGATCGTTATTAACATAAATGATTAAATAATGTCTATAATATAGTAATAAGTGATATAAAAGGAATAATAAGCTTTAAAAAGCTTATGAAGAAAGTTTAAATTAAATTTATTTTATTATTCAGGATATTAAATAAGGAACGAGTCAAGTCAGACACGAGGTAAGGGGTTTTCATATCACTTTTTATTCCCATGAGATTAATGCTATATTTGCCACTATTTCATTTTGTGTGGTGTATGTACTGACCATAATTGTATTATTTGTGTAATATAATTTAATTTATGGGTATTTACATCTTCATTGTATGATACTTCTTTCATGTGGTGTATGTTTTGTAAGTTACCAAATCGGCAAGGGAACTTTTCACCTTCCTCTTCTAGTCAAAGGCTTATTTTATGTTATGTCTTTAAATTTAAATTATAAAATTTTGGGATATGTTATTATATATCATTATTACTGTAAATTTTATGTCCATGTGATTAGAGACCCTTTTCTCTCTCATCAACTCATTTTTTTAATTTTTAAGCGACACCGTTAGGCTGTCAAATTTATGTAAGAGAACCTCTTAACCCATTTCAATTCTTTGGGTTAAACTTATACTTCTTGATTATGTCATGATATGAATATATGTGAATGAACATTGATTATTTTACACTTAATATCCACTTATATTAGGTGTATTATTATTTTTCACACATAATTATGTCATTGATTTGTCCTTAATCTAAGGATATGATCTTTACAAGGGACTTTGTCACGATTTACATTCTATTGAAACTTATTTGTTGTTATACACCAATTAAATTTTATATGGTGTATATACTACCTTTTGATGTATTATATCATGAATCTCTTTATTCTCAAGATATTATAATCTTTTATTAATGTTATTCCTCATTTATTTGTATTCAAGCGTCTCTCATTTGGTTATGAACTATTTAACTAAAAAATCATTTTAAATATTTTAAAGATTTATTGTTATAAATCTTTCTCATTAATGTCCATATTTTTAAAATGGTTTTAAGGATTTATTTATATGGACATGAATGTTTTGAAATTAAAATTTCTTTCAAAATATTCAAAGTGGTATGGGTAACTGTGATTCAAAAATCACTTTATTAAATGTTTTAAATGGTTTTGAAAATGTTTTGATAAAGCATTGATTATGTCAATATATTGAAATGATATATTGTGATTATAATGTGGAAATGTTATCTTTCCTTTATGCTTGTTTTATGTGTTATGAATATGTTATGGTTATTGGTAATTTTTTACATATACGTGTGGTTCCATGATAAACCTAGGGCAGATGAGCCCGAGATAGCTCTCCAATGCATTAGGTAATGTGGCGGAGGTAAATGTTAATGTTTCCCCTAAGATATTTAGGAAATATACTGTGATGGGTATTCCAAATGTAACTCCCTTTGTATCTATGAAAGAAACAATGTAAGTATGTTATGGATTCCACAAGTTACCTTTATGATTTATGATTTCTATGTGTTATTCATAAATCTTATGATTTCATGAGGTATGTTAAAGATCTTATGTTTGGTATGTATTGGTGGAATAATGTTTTCGTTCTTTATTTTATAATACTTACTGATATTTTTATGCTCATCCCAAGTTTTTGAAATGTTTTTTCATAGGAATTAAAGACGAATAGGGTCAAGGATGGGATCAAGGAAAAGTCATGCTGTCTAAAACATGGAACTAGACCTGACTCTTTTTTAAGTGTTTTTATTTTATGAAAAAATGGATATTGATTATAAGTGTCTACATGTAATATTCATGTTGTTATGTATATGTTATGAACTAATTATCTAAATCTCTAAAACTAAAAAGATCCTCAATGTAAATTCTTGACTTAACTCAATATTATATAATGTTTAAGGCCATGTCCTTATATCGACCACTCAAAAAGAAGTCCAATGAGAAGGGAGGAAAGAAATAATAGAAAAATGAACTTGAACCAAAGACAAAGTTTTATTTGACATTGTTAGATTTCATGCCAGTAGATCTGAAGATATGGTAACCATCCCACCAAATGAAACCAGTGGGGGTAGATGATATGGTGAAGTCATCGTCAGAAGAGGAGGTTATTTTTGGCTCTATTAATATCATCCACTTGATGGATCCCTTCTCTAACAATGATTTTGGTTATCAACCAGAATTCACTATACCCAATTGGGTGGCCATAGGAATAAGTCACAGAGGCCAGGGATATCAAGGGAGATGCATCCATGGAAGAAATCAAGCTTATAGCTACACCCTTGCTCAAACCGGTAGTGTTGCATAAACCTATGGAAGGACCCTTTAATGGATCCGAAAGGGATAGGAAGATTCTCCTACCCACACAAAAATCCACCTTAGTACAATTTTTCTAAAAAATCTACCAGTGTTAGAACATTTGACTAATTACCCTTGAAAGGTGAGAATACCTGCCTAACCCAATCCGAAAAGGATGAAAGCTCCTCTAGCTCCGAACCCAGTGGTCGAACTTTCTTCATCAAATGATCTAGTCCCTAAAGCACTTGTGAAATAACATCACCAATCTAGGAAGAAATGACCTTTATACCAGAAATATGAAATTCTGAAATATTTAGCTTTAGTACCAACCAATCCATCAATCATTGATGCACTAAATTTATCAGTAGATCTTAGATAAGCACTCATCGAAGAATTTCTATGTCCATAGGAGTTCAAAGCTGAGGTGGCCACTACTGAAGTTTACCGGACATAAAGTAATCATAGAGAATTCCACACAATTATCTCCCTCATAGATAAAGATGAATAAACCATCATGAAAGGACACATAAAACCATTATATGTGTCTAGAATAATAAATAAAATCAATATACAAAAATTATTTATCAGCAATGGATATAGGGTTAATCTCTTTCCACTGTGAACACTTCATCGACTAGGCTGCAATGAGGATTATCTAACACCATGCACCTCGACCTTTTTGGGATACAAAAAAAGTTATCATAAAATATTAGTCCAAATCAATCTTGAAACCCGGTCTAGTGACCTCATGGATCACCTAGATTTTCTAGTTGTTCAAAATAATTTGGCCTTCAATGCCCTGTTAGGGGGGCCTTGGCTACATAAACAAGTATAAATCCTTTCCTCATACTAGAAGTGCCTAAAATATATCATTAATGGACAAATTGGGACACTACATGCTGATAAGGCCCCATTAGACCTCTATGAACCAAACTATATTGATGTAGGATTCTATGATATGAAGAGAAACAACCCCCAACTGATGAAATTGATTGGGTCGCCACCCCAAATGGTTTAGAAATGTTTCCCACCAATCCCCTCAAGTAGCTCAGGGAAGAATATTTACTTCAAATAAATGAAATTGAAAGAAAAAGTCCAAATTTAGATGTGTATTCATCACTCCTCATGATTTCGATCACAGCCGTTGAGCATGATAATGTTGAAAAACTCACGAAACCTTAAGATAATGATGAGGGATCATATACAAATGCCCTCAAACCATCATCAAAAGTCCAAAAAATCCTTGCCTCACTCACTGAGGTAGGAGGAAGTGTTTCCTCACTCAAAGAAGATAGAAAAACTCTTTTACCCCTCACTGCATCTTCTCCCAATAAGCCCCCGCCAACAACCGAGGAAAAAGAGACAACTTTACCTCCCAGATACCAAAAGTGAAACTGTTCCCTCAGCCGTGGAGAAATCATTTCACGGTTTTTTTTCCCTATCATAAGATGAAGAGGAAGATTATGAGGATTTATAGTAGGAGGAAGAAGACATAAGGTATTCCCCTCCATCATTTGAGGAAGGATTCTCTACCACTATTGATGAACTCAAGGAAATAAACTTGGGTATGGAAGAAGACTCGCAACACACTCTGGTTAGTGCATTAATGCCTTTCAAAGAGAAATAGG
This sequence comes from Viscum album, assembly GCA_963277665.1. NCBI lineage: Eukaryota > Viridiplantae > Streptophyta > Magnoliopsida > Santalales > Viscaceae > Viscum > Viscum album. The sequence continues at coordinate 1,058,587,080 of OY728159.1, forward strand.
TATATGCCTCTTTACTAAGGAAGAATCTAGATGCTTTCACATGAATTATATGGTAAATCCAAGTCTCAATATAGAGGTTTCCACTCACCACCTAGGCCTGCCAGAGGACCACCATGGTTAAATGTAAGCCTCCAAAAGGATGTAATCGACACATGCTTCAAAAATAGAGGCTGGAGTTGATAATATCATCAGATATAACTTCATTTGAGAGGTCAAATACACCATATGGATAGAAAAAATTGTCTCCATCAAGAAGAAAAATGGCCAGATTAGGGTATATATTGATTTCAGCGATCTCAACTAGCACTACTCGAAAGATGATTTTCTAGTCCCGATCACATAATTGTTGATTGATGAAACTGTTGGATATGAGGCTCTCTCTTTCATGGAGGACTATTCAGTATATAACCAGAATTGAATGGCCCAAGAATATGAGGAATCCACCAGCTTTAGGACTCCCCAGGGAGTGTTTTTCTACATGGTGATTCCTCTCAGTTTGAAAAATGATGGCACCACATATCAGCATGCCATGAACTTGATTTTCAAACCCTTCCTGGGAAATTTCATTGAATTCTATATTAATTATTTGGTGGTTAAATCATTATAGATCTCATACCATCTAAAAGATCTTGAAACCATCTTCAATAAACTACTACAAAACAGTCTAAAAATGAACCCCCTGAAATGTGCTTTTGGTGTTACCTCAGGGAAATTCCTCGGCTTCGTCATATGCCACTGGGTCATCAAAGTAAACCCTTACATGAAAAGTCCATCCTTATTATGCCACCTCCTCTCAACCTCACTGAGCTGAGATGACTCTAAAAACACCTAACCTACATTTGACACTTTATATCCAACCTCATAGGCAAATTCTTTCACTTCACCAACTTAACGAAGAAAGTGGTAGAATATTAATAGAATGAAGACTGTTAGGAAGCATTCAAAAATATCAAGAAATATCTCTTAACCCCACCAGTTCAAATGCCACATGTTGAATAATACTACTCATTCTATACGTAAACTCCTTGTAGCGATCCCCATGCACCTTCCTTGAACAGAAGAACGATGCTGATAGTGAGAATAGCCTATATTACCTTAGCCGATCCATGATCAATGCTGAGACTCATTATTTGAATATCAAGAATAATTTCCTTACATTAATATTTGTGTCCCAAAATCTAAGGTATTATATGTAGCACCATGAGGTCCACTTTTTATCTCATAGAAACCCGCTCAAGTATATTCTCAACCGTCCAATGTTGACTGGACAACTATCATAGTGGGTAGTCATCCTGCAGTAGTTCGATATGTGGTTCATACCATACAAATCCATCAAAGGAAATAAATTAGAATATTTCTTGGTAGAGAATCCCTCAACAGAAGTGTCCCCATTAGATGATGAGCTCCCTAACAAGGAAGTTTTCTCTATTCAAGAGAGCTCCTAGATGTTGGAAATTCACTTAGACGAGATGTCCAGAAGCCCAATAGAAAAAAGAATGGACGACCCCATGTTCAAAAAAGTTGGTTTGGGAGTCATACTCAAATCCCTATAAAAAGAATTTATGCCCTATTCCTTCCAACAGTCAGAAGGATTCAAAAACAATGAAGCAAAGTTCTAGGACATCATTATAGGCCTAGAGTTGGCACTTCAAGCACCATCCTAACACCTAAAGATTAAAGGTGACTCAAATTTGATCATCAAGAAAGTCAATGGTGACTATTCTATCAAGAAAGAGGAGTTGATCCCTTTGATGATCCATATCCAAGAACTAATGGTAGAATTACCATTAGAGATGACATTGACTTATATCCCCATGTCGAAAAATGTGCAAGCCGATTCATTGGAAAACGTAGCCACAACTCTGGCCGACCCAGATCGGAATGAAAAAATCATCAGTATTGACCACCAATGGATGGTATTACTATTCATTTAGGCTAAAAAGAATAAATTGATGAAATCAGTCCCATCTATGAGTTGTATGGTCCTACCACTAGCTGGATGACTCCCATTTTAGATTAACTTCAAAGGGGAGATCTCCCACCAGATAGGGTTGGAAGGGAGAATATCCAGAGATGAGTAATCAACTTCATAATGTATGATGGCAAAAACTGGCATAAGGTCCTTTATAAGCGAGGCCTTGATGGAGTCCCTCTCAGGTGAATAGATATAGAAGAGACCACCACCATCATAAAAGAGGTACATTCCAAAACTTTTAAAGGACATCAATCAGCATCCAATATCTCACAGTATATTTTAAGGATTGGGTACTATTGTCCCAAAATGATGTAGGATTGTGCCACATTCACGAGGAAGTGTAATTACTAACAAGTTCAAGAAAATTTCATCCACTAGCCCCCGAAGTTACTTCACACAGCTAAGTACTCCAATACATTTTCCATATGGGGAATGGACTTCATGGGACCATACACTCCCACCATGGCTAGAAAATACAAATATATTCTCACAACAACCAAATTATTTTCCAAATGGGTAGAAGTTGTACATCTCAAAGAGGTCGAGGAAATAATCATTATTAGATTTGTGAAAGCCAAAATCATCACCAAGATTGGTTTCTATCATAAAATAATGATGGAAAACAACACCGATTTATTCTCATTTGAAATGGACAAGTTATATCAAGAGCATGGCATCAAGGCCAACTATTCATCCTGCTATCATATAATAACCAATGGGTCAATAAAGGCCTTCAATAGGGCCCTATGAAATATACTCTAGAAAAAAGGTAGACTAGTACAAGAAATCATGGTTGGATAAGCTCTTTCATGCTATGTGGTCTTACCATACCACGACCCGCACCACCACTCAAGCAACCCTGTACTCATTAGTATATAGGATAGAGGTTGTTATACCCATTGAAGTTCAACTAACATTTCTTGATGCGGCCATATGTGTTAAATTGTACAAAGATGAGCAGTCCCAAAAATTGTTCGATGAGATGGAGTGGTTGGATGAGAAAATATTTTACACTGTTCACCATTTGTAACTTTACCAGAACCGGATTGCACGAGACTTCAATAAGAAGGTTCGCCTCTGATCTTTCCTCGAAGGATAAATGGTGCTGGTACTAAAAACCCAGATGATACTCAAAAATAAACCTCTAATGTTGGATCCAAAATGGGAAGGACCATATGTTATACATAAGGTCTACTCTAATAGAGCATATGCATCAATTTCAATAGACAGACAACTCACCAAATATCCTACCAATATGAGGTTCCTAAAGAAGTACTTTGTGTAATAGTATCAAAATCGTCTTACCTACATGATGTTAAACTACATATCACCACCCATGTCTATGTTACACAATGTTAAAATATACGGATGTGGTCCCGATCATATGAAATTAAACTGCATTATGAACTCATCATTGCTGCAAGACATTAAAATACATAGAAACATATGAATCCATGCTATACGATGTTAAACTAATTAGCATATTCATTATAACCAAAATATGTTAAACTAAATGGTGTTCAATATTTCATAAAAAACAAATTTTTACAAATGAATCAGATCTGTGAAAGGAAAGATAAAATTTACCCCCTTCCTACGTATGGGTCTGACCAGAATAGGGAGGGCCTTTTACAGAACTATGTGTGAGCTTGATTCCTTCCCTCACAGGATACATAGTGATTTATGGATCCTATGTCCTGGTCCATCCCCCAACATAATACACAAAAAACAAAAAAATAACCCCTCCTTACATATGGCCTAAGCCTCTGCAGGAAGGGCCTTTTACAGAACTACATACGACTTGATTTCTGTTTATCAATGGGATATGTAGAGACACCTTGAACCTAAGTATTTCTACAACCATCACATGATAAGGAATTCCTCTATTATATAATCACTTTCCCCTATACTATAAGAGAAATCCTTATCTATCCTTGTTTCTCACACTGAGTATAACTCACATGAGCTTAGGAATGGTGATAGGTATTTCCCCCACATAGACCAAGCATAGAAGAGTATAATAATCCCATCATCTTGAAATAATGGTATAAAATTCCCCACTCTCAGTGCACAGGTCATACTGGCACAAGGAGTCCTTAGAAATATGTATGGATTGATTCGAATTCATCAATGGGATATGTAGTTATTCTTGGACTCTATATCATGGTCTAGACATCGTTCAGGGTCAATAATGACCCTCTCCATGCATATAGGTCAGACGTGCACACATGAATCTATGAAAAGTCATAACCGTATGACGTTAAACTATAGGGTACCTTTATAACTATGTATGGATTGATTCCCATTCATCAATGGGATACATAGTGATTCCTGGATTATACATCCTAGTCTAGCCACCAGTCAAGGTCCACAATTCCCCCCTCACTATGAATAGGTTGAATTGGCATAGAGAGTGTTCAAGAGATACATGTGGCTTGATTCCCACCCTCGCATGATATGTAGTGACACCGAGATCCTTCATCCTAGTCCAGACACAATTCAAAAAAAACTACTACTTTCCTATGCACAGGTCAGACTAGAATAGGGAACATGTTTTCATAATTACGTGGACTTTGATTCCCAACTAATTGGGATACGTATGAAACCACCATGAGGTTCAAGCCTGACACTGCACTCACCCCATTATTTTCACGTTGGTTCACTCTCATCCTTACTGTATGAAGTTAAACTACATGGGATACTAATAGTATGTGTGGTTTGATTCTCATCCATCGATAGGATATGTAGTGACAACAGGGACCTCTCGAGTCCAGCTTCCATGAATCAAATGCCTCCCTTGTATATAAGGCAAAATTGCACAGGGAAATTCATCAGTACTAACTGCAAGACATTAAACTACATGGAAAAAGAAGTCCTAACCACATGACATTAAATTGTAAGGTATCTCAAGAACTACGTGTGACTTGATTATAGGTAGAGTGAGATACATAGAGACACTTGGGCTAGAAATCCTGGGTCCAACCACATAGAATAAAACAAAAAAAATCCCCCAATCTCTTGGATTTGAAATGAAAATAGATGTAGGGGATTTCAAATATGTACTCTTACATCCAAAAAGTGTTAAAAACCATGCTTCCCTTTACATATGAATCAGATCTATGTAGAGGAACTCATACCTCAGAACTAATCATGGTCTGGATATTTCTCACATACCCAGACATCCCCTTTTCATCCATCAAACTCTATGCCCCATGAAATATAATATCACCATAATCATCCCTGGCTATCGTAAATGGATGGTCAATGTCTTGCAGACACCATGGTTTGACTATGAACACAATCCACTAGTATATCTGCATATATTTCCCACAAAAATGGCCTATAAACCAAAGTAAAATTCATCCCCAGGATAGGATTTTCCCACTTCTATATTCCCATTGGCTTTTAAGCCTCACATCATCCCTCCTAACTCAAGGGCTCCTAGAATCATGGTTAATTCCTTTTTCTTCCGCTCATGTATGGGGCATACCAGGAACATCTCAACCTGATTATCTCATATTTACGCATGATCCCATTGATATTTTGTCCCTAAAACATGACATTAAACTATATTGTCAATGTACTTTCTAAAATACTTAAAACGTAATGTACCCACAACAACTATCTCATTCACATTGATTCACCCACTTTCGCACCACATGTTATTAAACTATGTCATTCAAAGTCCTAACCATATGACATTAAACTACAAGGTACCCTGAATATAGGTAAAATGACCTGAATCATTGCGAATAGACCAAACTTGTGCAGTGAATCTGATCATGGGACACCTGGATCTTCAAAACTGGGCCCTGATTCGACAAGGGAGTCAAAATATCCCACACCACATACAAGTCAAATCTTTGTAGAGAGACTCCTAATTCTACGAGTAATCATGGACTAAGAGTTTCTGATATGTATAAAAAAACTCTTTCAATTCACCAAACTCCATGTTTTGAGTGATCTTGGATCATCATAATCCTTCATAGACATTATAAATGGATGATCAATGTATTACAATAACCTTTTTTTACTATACACACAATGCCTCAACATCTTTGCATATGTTTCCCACAAAAATGGTCTGTCAACCAAAGGAGAGTTCATCCCCAAGAGAGGATTTTCCAATTTTAATACACCTAATGGATTCCAATCCCCATGTCATTTCTCCTAATCCAAGATCCCTCAAAACCATGGTTTACACTCTGCTCCCTACCCTGTCCAGGACATGTCAAAACATCCTGGCTTGATTAATCTCCAGTTACTTAGGGATTCTATATCAACGTCCTAATCAAATGATGTTTAAACAACATGATACGCAATACCCGATATTCACCCTTATGATATGACACATCATAAGGGTATTTTACCTCATGACCCTGTATAGGAAATGAATCTATGCAGGAAAGTTTGTCACACTCCCCACCTCATTAGCAAATCCATATCCAAAACAAAAATGTCCCATCCATATGTGTGAATCAGATCCATATATGAATGAGACTTAAAAGAACTACATAAAACATGATTCTTATCATCACTGGATACATATTGGAATCCGAATCTCATATATTAGATCCATCCATGAAAAAATATTGTCCCATCCCTGCCTGCATAGGGGGAAAACCTGCATGAGGAAACAAATCACATGGATGGGATACAAATTCCTCCACTAATTCTCGGTATTCCAAGTAAATTTAAACCTGAAATGACCCATTTTCACAATAAGAAACTCCTCTTAACACATCATACTCTATGTATAGAAAGGTCTAAATCCCCATAACAATCCTTGGCCATCAGAAATGGATGGATAGTTTCTTGGAAAAACCTTTGTTTGACTATGCACACAATTCCCCACGCAGCTCTGTATATGTTTCCCACAAAATGGCCTATTAACCAAATGAAAATTTATCCCAAGGGAGGATTTTCCTATCCCTATATTCTTATATGATGTGTACGTCTCACCTCATTCTCCGGTTTTGAAAACCCCCCAGATTATAGTTTACATCTTTCTAACCTCATGTCTGAAGGTGATAGAGCATTACTGGTTGAACATTCTTGGAAAAGGAAAAATTCCCCCCCCTTTGGTTAGAAAAAAATGCATTAAACCACAAGTCTCAAAAGTCCTAGTTGTACAACATTAAACTACACCATGTACTATCCCTCCTTTGTATAAGTAAAATTCATGTGGGAGAATTTTCTAAACAAGAACCAATATAAATACCCCCATACATTCATACATTGTTCCCTCAACATGATACCCACTATTTCTCTCAATAGAAACATAAATCCAAAATTCTATAAAAAATATATGGCCATCAGAAATGGACAGTCAGTGTTCTGTGGGAACCTTGGTTTGACTATGGATACAATGCCCTAGCGTCTTTTTATATATTGCCCAAAAAATTTCATCTCAACCAAGTGAAAATTCTTCCTAAATATAGGCCTTTCCCACTTCCATATTCCCCATGGATTCTATGCCCTATATCATATCCCATATCCAAAAATCACATGTTAGGGTCAAAAAAATCCTTCATCCATGTCCGAATGTTTCAAGGACATTCTTGGTTAATGTTTCCTAAATCGGGGTCCTTGCCCTATAAGTCATGGGAAAATTTGTTTGACTTAAATCATTAGTAATGATATTATAGTTTTAAAGACTCTAAACTTATAATGAAAAGAGACACAACACTCTCCAGGATGAAAACCTGCAAAGGGAACCCTGAACAAAAGTCGGGTACCAGTTCGCTAAACCTATACTCCATACTATTTAGGAAAAACATCAAGAAATCAGAAAATCATAAAGAGATGAAAATATTGTTAGTTCAAAAACCCTAAAAGGGTGGCCTAAGAAAAATTGAATTTATAACTACTAATCCCACACCATAACAGGTTTAGGAAAAAATTAGTGTGATAGCGAAAAAAGGCACAAACTTTGTAGGGTTTTCCACGTGACCCTAGATAGAGTTAAACTACACTCTCCAATCCACTCTGCTTAGAAAAAAGGCATAATTTGATTATTTAATTTATCCCAGATTATGATTCAAATAAATATCTAGTTGAGATTATGGTTTCAATTTAAGTCGATTGATTGATATTGCACGAAAATGAAAGAACAACATTAGAGAGATTTTTTTTGTTCTATAAAAAAAAGATATAGAGGGAATCCACAACCGAGGGTCTCTCCATGTAGTTAAAACATGATCATTACAAAAGATGTTTAGAGGACTCACAGAGTTGTTTTAATACCTGATTCAACTCTTAAATGTCCTGACAGAGATTTAGAAAATTTGTGCTCTTGGACTCCATAGCTTCCCACAATGTCTCCTCCTCCTACACTGCCTCATGGACAATCTTTTCCCCTTCCTCTACTAACCTATATCCATCATCATCTATGGGAACAACATTGGATCATTCCTTTTTGAGTTTATTTAGTTTTCTGCTCCACTGTTCTAGTTCCTGATCAAGCTACTCCTCTATGAACTTTTGTTTTTTGAGTTTTCTCTACAATCTCTCGACTGATCCAGCTTGATCCGTAGCTTTATTCATACAAATTTGTTTGGCCATAGCAAGATGAGCCCCATATTTTGCAGAAAAAGGATGGGACTCGAGTGCACCGAATTTCTCCTTGGACATGACCACCTACCTCACTATGTCAAAAATGTTGGGGTAATCAAATCCTCCAAAACCTAGGACCAAAAACTAGTGACATAACTTTGGTAGATTCATTGGAATATCGGCAAGTGGTGTTTTAGAAATCAATCTCTAGATGTTCTTCCATTCCCTTTTATGGCTATGTTAAAGGCTGAGTAGACCCTCTCAATTAGTCTTAGAATCAATCCCATATGAAGAAATATATTCAGGAATGAACGTCATTGGGGAGGGACCTGATTTAATGGCCACATCACAACAGGATCTCTCAGCAACCTCACCCCTGATAATTTCAATAGAGGGAAATATTGAAGTCTCTATCGAAATCACTAGTGCATGTGGTTGTGATAGTAAGTTAGAAATAAAAAAAGTAAACACCCTCAATCTTTGAAAGAAAGTAAAATAAAGGATGGTGGAAGGGGGATTGGGAAACTAACCTCCACTTTCCAAAACATAGATTCCATCAACTACTATGTTGAAATTTTCACCATATGAATATAGTGCCACATCTTCAATGTGCAATCGAGTTTTAGGGATGCCCAAGAGAACCCATGACTCAGGGCCATGAATGACTAAACCAGAAGCCTCTAAAGAATATTCCAAAAGATCACTCAAAAAAATTTGGCTTGCAGGAATAATCATCTTGGAAAAAGGTGTGATATCTAGTTCTAAACCCACATGAACCAGGACCACAACCTCTCATATACTCATAGAAAAAGGCACAATGTCCCATTCTAAATTGTCAAGAACTAGGATAGTACCCTTTCTTGTGGGTGTGAATCCTAGTGGATCAATATTAGAATGCTCAATTGGGGAGTCAATTTCCAAAGTGTTACCTCCACAAGGGAGGGGTCCATCTGGTCTATGGAGGTTGAATCCTCAAGACTTGGAGCCCCTCTAATAGCCTAATATAATTGGGGCTATTCACCAAATTCAGTTGCTACTATCAAATTCATACCGTCTTTCTCTATGGAAGCAGGATTAACATGATTGATTGGGTTTTAAACCACTAAATTCTTCTACTCTATCAGGGTAGATGTTATATGATTTGTTCAGGAACATCCAGAGGGCTCATAATACCCCTAGTCTCCTCAACTGGTCCTGTCTCTCTGCCCTCTTCAACCACAACTGTTGGAGGTACTTGTTCTACCATAAAAGAAACACGAGCCGTAGATGCCTGGGCAACTTCCACTTGATTACTTATTGGTTATGCAGCAAAGTATGCACACATTAAATGTTTAGAAAGATAAAAGTGTTTGGTCTAACAATTGATGGGAAGATATTTAAATTACTTATAATCCCCTTTCAGGTGACTCTCGATAGTTGGGATGCTAGTCGGCATTTCTTGGTACACCATGGAGATAGATCCCTGATGGGACTATCCAGTGGTTCCAGAGGAGGGAATTTCCTAGAAGGATATGAAATAACTTCCTCCATGTGTTCAATAGAGCTAGGAGAACTTTCCCTCAAAATACCCACATTTGAAGGGACATGTTCCCCCATTACAGTTCCCCTAGAGGTGTATACTAGAGAAAGGATCATCTCTTGAGACTCCTCAGGTCCCTATGGAATTTAAATAAGAGAGTTCAGAATCTTCACAATGATGGAAATTAAAGTAAGTGTTAGTAAATATAATGACCTCTGAGAGTACCACCATCCATGCCACCTGGTCACACTAGTAAAGTCTATCTTTGGAGGCATGGAGGCACCTATCCATCTCTCTCAGGAATACAACTACCTTATCTGGCTGTTCTCCAGCATAAATAAATGTCGGGGAAATAACTTCACAAAAACTTGGAAGATGAAATAACACTACTTGAAGTAGTCTCCAAATTTCTTCATCATAAGAGTTCACCCCTAAGTCATCCTAGACCCTCCATGTTTTTGGAAATGTGTCTATGATTGGGATGGTTAGTGAAGAATGATCGGCCTGGGGAAGCAGAGTAAGTCTCATCAGTCTCATTTGATTTCATGTTGCCTCCACATCCCTGGGACCCTTAAGAGATAAACTCTTATGAGGCTCCAGGTGTGAGTGAGAAGCTTCCATCGCACCAAACACAGTATGAAAATCAGAAATCTCCTCACCCTCTGAAGGGTGATCATCATCATCACCCTCTTTTCTAATATCTGATCAAAACATGGCATATACTTGATGATAGTATTTAAAATTATTATTTTGGGAATGGATCAGGGTTTCAAGGTCCTAAAGGTAACAATTTACCCTCTCAGGCTCATCATCATAATACATGTTTGCTAGTACTAACACATGACCAAGGTTATTGAGTGAAACCTATCTCTCTCAAAGGAACTACCATATGGTGTGAGGGGACTGATCGCAAAATGATTTATGATTAGTAAAAATATCCTATTACCTCTAGGCCACTAAAAAGGCAGCATCAGAAGGGATGGGTGGATGAATCCCAGTGGCATCCTCGATAGCTTGTGAGGTCACACCCCAAAGACTCAAGAACTTCCTTGGGAGTTTAGAGATGAGTGGATTCCGAAGCACTTTCCTGGATTGATAATGTCTAGAAGCTTCTTATTTATTACCCTTCCTCTTATCCTTAGATTCCTTGGGGGTTTTAATAGTGGGAACTAGATCTGCTAAGTGGAAAGATGGATATGATTGAGCCCTGGAATCAACATAACCTCTTGTATGAAAGGGTAAAAAACCATCAAAATCTGGTGTAAGAACCCGGTTTTCTCTATAAAATACTTTGGAATATTCTTGATGTTATTCCAGAGTAGCACCTTCAGACGACGTGCGATTCCGAGCCTCGATGTGGCTGAAATTAAATTTTCAGTGCGTTCACACTGGGCACGCCAAATAAATAGGATAACTCCTAAACGGTGATTCAGATCCTAAATCTGAGAGTACATATGGGTTCGAAATGGTGTTTTTACCCTAGTAACGACATAAAACATGTCGGTATGGGACTTTGGGACCCCTCACCCGTTGGCGGAACATTAAACGGATAAATAAAATAATTAATTTATTCTTTTAATGGTTAAACTCATGTGTCTCTTAAACGGTAGCTCGTATTGGAAAACCGAGGGCACCGATGAGTTCGGAATGTTCTGTTTTCCCTAGGAGGGGTGTAATTTTGGCGGGCGCGTCCCTTCTGTGGAAAATGGCCCCATGGGTGTTTTCGTAATTTAGCGGCCTTAGACGTTAATTTTTATAACTTTTGAACGGAGTCTCGGATTAAAATTCCGAGACCTCCGTTGCGCTCGGGAGGTGGTGTTTACCCTAGGGGAGGCTTAATCTTGACCGCACCGGAGGTTTCGGAAGTGGGTCTTTTTGGGAGGAATTCCTTAATAAACTTAAATTCTATTTAAGTTTATTTTTACTCCCATATCTCTCTCATTTATCTTTGGCACCTCCCCCGGTTGAAACCCCCTCACCCTCAACCTTATCTCCCTCAATCCCTCATCCTCCTCCTTCCTCCCAATCAATGTGGAAGTGAAAGTGGCAAGGTGCGGATCGTCCTGAAGCGTCAGGCTTCGCCCAAGAGGTAGGATTGCGCGTTTTTGTTTTATTTTTCCCGCACCTCCTTTGAATTCATAAATTTGCATCAAATTTCCATCGAATGGTTGAGAGAATCCCATGGTTTTGTAGTACTTGTTCTAATCTTCCCGACGCATCTTTCGGATTTAAAATCTGAGTCTTGAGGCGTCAGCAGCGGTCCGTCGAAAAATGTGGGTTTTGGAGGTTGTTTGGGTTCTACGGTGAGCGGACGACGGTGGCGCAAGTCTCCCAGGCGGCGGTGACCTCGGCTCAGGTGGCAGCGCTGTGCTGCGGGTGAGCTGGGACAGGGGCCGCGGGCTTTGGCGGCTCAGCAGCAGGCGTCTGGGACGGCGGCAGCAGGCGGCGTGGCTCCGGGTTCCAGGGGGAGGCGGTGAGCACCAGGCGGTGATGGGGGGGCTCCGGCTGCAGGTGCCGAGCGCGGAGCACGGGTGGACCGGCCCTTTGGCCGGTGGACGTAAGAGGAAGACCGGGGTCCTAGTGACCCTGAATGTTAGGCAAGGACTCGTGAGATGCGGCTCCTATGGGAGTGGAGCCGGACCGGCTCCAGCCGGTCCGGGCAAGGCAGCCGGCCCGTATGAACCGTGGGCCGGTTCAAACATGGTGGGACGGCCGAACCAGCCCGACCCACCTGTCTTCGTCCGTTAAAATTTAAACACCCATAAAATTCTGACCAGGTGTCGGATTTGCGTGTCGTCTGCGGCAACGCGTTCCTGGCGTTGAGATGAACTTTTTCAGATGTTCTTGGGAATTTTTAAATCCCAAGATGGGGGCTCGTTGTCGTGACACGTACGTTAAGTGGGTTAGCATTTATCTCCGAGGTTTTTGTTCTGGACGACACAGACACATCCGAAGTCCATTTCGAGCACCGTCAGTGGCGTTGCGATCCTGGCGCCGATACAAAGATTTCCAGAATGGTTTTAGGCGTTGAGGCCAGAGTAGAGGTGTGGGCCCCACGGCCTGTCTTTTAAGCTGCGAGCTGCGTTTAGAAACTTTTTCATCGGACGTCCGTTCGGGGCGTGCGGGTAGTCGATTCGGGGTGTTTTTCCGAGGGCATTGCAATGGTGCAACCTGCCCTCTTTAATTCATCATGCTGGTGCATGCCCCGTGGGGGCTATTTTGGGAGTTGGCGGTGATTTCCAGCTTTATCACCGGGTGTCTGTTTTGGACAATTGAATAGTACATCTTGTGTACTTTTCAGAGAGGATCTCAATGGTGCGATCCGTTGGCAGCGCTTCGGGACTGGGATCCAGGTCCCACGCAGTACCACTCATGTTCGGTATGTAGGAACACATCTTTTTCTCCAGATATCCATTCCACTCAACTGAGCAGTCAATTTGACGTGTTTTCCCAAGGGGGTCGCAATGGTGCAATGCGCCCGACTGTTTTCGGGGCCAAGGCTCGGGACCATGGGACGCCGTTCGCGAGTAAAGCGGTGTCAGACAACTTTTATGTCGGATGTTTGTTGGAGGCGAGTAAATAGTCTTTCTCGCATGTTTCTCCGTGAGGATTACAATGGTGTAATCATTTCACGTGAGAGGATCCTCTAACGTGATCTTATTAAATGTGGAAATATGAAAGGTGCTCCAGTGGCGGTTCTTCTTACTGTGTTCGGAAGCGAACCCTTGGCGTGAGATTGCGTGCACTCCCGTGTGAGTGAAGTAAATGTTTGAAGAGATGTGGTTGGTCGTTCCTGAGTTGTTGAGGTGGAAAGTTGGAGTTATTACATTTAATCCATTGGGTTGACGTTGGGGGTCATGTGCATGATAGCCTTTGGGCTGGAAACGTAGCATACTCTGGGAGTATACGGGAACGCTTGGAGGTACATGTGGTTGTTTGTACCTGAGAACGTTTGTGCGCTTGGTTGGAGATGACTTGGGGCCACACGTCGCTTAGGCCCCATGTGCGTGTCGTGTTATGCTTTGTGTACCCTTGAACTCTTGCGATGTAGAGGGTCCTTCTGTTCTCGTTTGTTTGACCAGCCAGGTTGAGTTTCCCCTGGCTCTATTCTTGTTTGTTTGACCAGTCGGGTTGAGTTTCCCCTGACTCTGTTCTCGTTTGTTTGACCAGCTGGGTTGATTTCCCCCTGGTTCTGTTCTCGTTTGTTTGACTAGTAGGTTTGAAGGGTTTTCCCCTAGTTCTATTCGTTATGGTTTGGCTGGAAGAGTTGCTTCGTGTTCCCTGGTAGAGTTCTTGTGGATTCGGTGTGACCAACACATTACGCGGTCACCGATCCTCTACCCAGGAGGTTGTACCATCCAACAGGGATGGCCAGTGTGGTACCATTGAGCAAGGATGGCCAGTGGGTTACCATCCAGCAAGGATGGAGAGTGGGTTACCATCCAGCAGGGATGGCCAATGTTGTACCATCCAGTAGGGATGGCCAAGGCAGTTCCAGGTTTACCTCCAGCGGGGCTGGGAAGCGGTCCCCGATGCCGGGTTTACCTCCAGATGGGCTGGGAAGTGGTCCCTGATGACTGTTCCGAGCCTCCCTCCAGTGGAGTACCATTTTACGAGACTGGTCATTGGGAATCGTTGATGACTTTAGCTGGGTCTCACTCTAGTGGATTACCCTTTTATGGGACTGGGCAGTGTAGCACCCGTCTACTTTTGCTGGGTCTCCCTCCAGTGGGAACCCGTCGACTTCTAGGGATTACCCTCCAGCGGGGCTGGGCAGGGGGTCGCCTATCGACTTTGAGAAGACCTCTCGACTATGTGATTGTGAAGAGGTGTGGTTTGAATTTCCCCAGAACTCTCAAGTACGAGGGGAACTTTCTCCACCAAGACGCGTCCTTGTGACGCGACCTAAAACCATGCAGGTGAGTCAATGCCTCCCAAAGCGGATAGTGTCGAGGTGTGGTGATTTGAGCCCCTTGATATGCAGTTTGGGGTAGATGTGCGGGATGATGGGCATCGATGGTGTTTACTTATTGGATTGTTGGCTACTCAATTTCTTGGGTTGAGCTACGGGACAGAGATCCCCTTACGATCTTGTTCCGGTTTCTTGACAGAGCATATATATATTTATATACCTTGTTCTAGTACCCACTTCTTGGGCTTTCTTACTCTCCCTCCAGGAGAGGTGAAGACGTGTGGGGTATGCTATGTGCTTTCCGTGTCTAGCTTCTCGTGGTTTGATGAGTCTACACTCCTGCTATAGGTAGTGAAGACTCGATGAGAAGTTAATCTTCTCACCATTTCCATCTCCTTGTGTCTGGATGAGTCTACCTCCTTTGTCTTGTTGGGTTGAGCTGGACTCTCTACTGTTACTCTATTGCACTCCTTGTTGTACTCTTTACTACACTCTCTGTTGTACTCCTTTACTATTTCCTATTCGATCTACTGCTCACCCTTCAGCACCTCCTTTGTTGCTCCCTCGAGCCTTCGGGGTATCTTACTGAGTATTTTTATACTCACCCCTGCTTGGGATTTGACCGCACTAGGTGTTCCCTTGAATACGACAGACAGGTTGGTCGTGACTTCAGCAGATCTTAGGAGTTTGGGAGCTTGGACTGCGTGCGGTGGTTGTAGTCAGGTTCTAGGTGTGGGACTCTCCCAGTTGTTTACTTTTGTTTACCTGTTGCTGGGTTGTGACACTTTTCTGGTTGGGCGCGTGTTTTTCCCTCTTTCTTTTCAGTTTACCTTTAGCTTTGACTTTGTAATGTTTAGAGGTCGATGCACTTTTTGTGGTTGTTTATAGAAGTTGGTAATTTTATTTTATTTTATTTTCTTTTTTACTCTACACTTCTGCATTGAGTGGGATGCGTGTGTATACAAGTACTCAGGCAAAGGCCTCCCTGAGTTGTTTAGCCTTCGGCACTTATCACCAGCCCCTGGCCTATGGAGGCAGGCTTGGGGTAATTGTGACTCGATCCCGGGTAGGGTCAGGTCCTGAAAAAGTGGAATCAAATGTGGTTCATTCCTTGGGATGTTGTTCAGACGTCCCTAAAAAGGAATTAGTTGGGATTTAGGGCAACAGTGTTAACGTGTCTCAAGAGCGGCTCTCAGGCCAGGGAGTCCAGTGATGGTGCGGCTGCCAACATATCCATTCAGCAAGACCCTCATAACCTGCTTGTCTACTCATCATGCTGAGACACTCGTTGCAGGGAAAATTGGTTTGTGAATCACATAGGATTGAGTCTTTGACTGTCCTTCTTGAGTCAGATCCCCATTGTTGTTACTGTAATATACATATATGCTCATATGACTGCGGCACTCCTTGATAACATTCAGGATGTCTCCATGAAGACAGCCAGCCAGGATACCAGCTTTGGTTCGTGACGACAACCCTTTGAGCTATGAAGCCGCAGTCCATGACCCATCATGCGAGTCTCTTTCTCCGGGTGGGGCAGTAGCAACACCCCCACTTGGTGAGCAGCAGACAACTTTTTCAGAGCAGGCTGAGCTTGAGCGCAGGTTGAGCGCGCTCCGTGATTTCCAGCGATAGAGACCGCTGATGTTCAGTGGTGAGCCAGACCCTCAGGCAGCAGAGGTTTGGCTTGGGAGAGTGGTTTTCCTTTTCAGGATTGTGCAAACACCGGCAGATCTTATGGTGGCTTTGGCTGCCAACCTTTTCTGAAGAGTAGCCTGGCGTTGGTGGAGTTTGGTGACTTAGTTTCATGACGATTCGTCGCTTTTGTTGGGTGTCTTTCAATTGTTGTTTCGTGAGATGTTTTTACCCTCCTTCTTACAATACGTTCGGATTCAGGTGCTATTGTAGTTTCAGCAGGGAGGGATGATAGTGGCCGAGTATGCGGTTAGTTTTGTAGACCGTTCACACTTTTACCCGGACTTGGTCCACGATGGAAACTTCCGAGCGCGGAAGTTTGAGCAGGGTCTCTGCAGAGAGATTCCTGATGTCATAGTACCCTTGAGAATTCTTACTTATGAAGGGGTGCTAGAGCAAGCGTTGGTGACAGAAAGTTTCCTGTCACGTTCTACAGTTGGTGGGGCAGCAGGCTCGACAGAGCCGAGATGTATGCCGCAGCTAGTGGGCGTCGTGTGGCAGAACCTCGACGGAGGCGGCCTTCCACCCACCAGTTTTAGAGACGTGGTCGTGTACCACTGCGGAATCAAAGTGCAGGGCCTCAGCCGAGGATACCCTTTTGTGAGTGGACTCCGGGCCGTGGTCGTACACCACAGTGGCACCGAAGGGCACCAATGCAGCCCAGAGAGAGTCGGTGTTATGCTTGCGATGGGTGAGGTCACTTGTCATGAGAGTGCCCGACTAGACACGCTGAGAGCATCGGGCAGGCAGTAGGTTCACCACCACAGCAGAGGCAGTACTGTGATCGGAGTAGCACCCAAAGAGGTGGTGCTTGCTGAGGGGTAGGAGGAGCTGGAAGTGAAGGAAGGCCTTATGAGGTATTCCCATCACCACCAGGCAGTCCAAGTCAGGCTCTGGGAGCTGACAATTGGGACCATGGATAGTCACGAGCTTTGGATGTCTATGATTCTACAAAGCATGAGGTGATAAGAGGTACGCTCTAAACTCTTCTACTTTTTGCAGTAAAATTGTTAGACTCTGTGTGTGAAATGATTTTCTCCCTGATCCTTGCTTGAGGTGTTACCAGGGTGTCATGGGCAATTGGTGTAACCCTGTTTCAGTAGATTAGAAGACATGTAACCTTTTCTTTAGTCAATGGTGTCGACTACTTCGCTCTCCGAGCGTGTAAGAGAGTCTGGGTCATGGTACATCGACTGTGAAACCTTGCATGACCAGATATCCTTGGGTGTTTCACCATATGGATATTCTGAAGGAGGGAATCACTGGGTTTTTTTCCCAGGTCCAAACGGTGATTCCAGTCGTGGTGTGCGACGTAGGGGTTCGGTCGGGGAGATGAGCTACCCCTGAGAGCCTTCGGGCCGTTCGAGATCGTGTGAAGGGATGGAGAGGTTCCCTACCGCCTTTCCCTAAACCCAAAGGCTGGTTTGGGTGCATAGCGTCTCCCATGTGATTCACTCGATAAGAAGTGTGCATGCTCCTATGCATGTCATCGGCAAGGGAAAACCTCGCATGAACAGATCAAATCCTTTGGTCCGTGTGCAGTGACGCGGGACTGTGCAAGAGTTCTTCTAGGTACGGGAGAGCCAGGTGTGGTCTTAGTACCCTAAGTTGTTCCCTGGTTTTGATTTTTAGGGATGAAAAGAATGAATTAGGTAATGATGTAATAACCCTATTTTTCTATAAAATACTTTGGAATATTCTTGATGTTATTCCAGAGTAGCTCCTTCAGACGACGTGCGATTCTGAGCCCCGTTTTGGCCAGAATTACATATTCAATGCCTTCACACTGGGCACGCCAAAGAAATTGGATAACTCCTAAACAGTGATTTAGATCCTAAATCTAAGAGTATGGATGGGTTCTAAATGGGGTTTTTACCCTAGGAACGACATAAAACATGTCGGCGCGGGACTTTGGGACCCCTCACCCATTGGCGGAACATTAAACAGATAAATAAAATAATTAATTTATTCGTTTAATGGTTAAACTCAGGTTTCTCTTAAATGGTAGCTCGTATTGGGAAACCAAGGGCACCTTTGAGTCCGTAACGTTCCGTTTACCCTAGGAGGGGTGTAATTTTGGCAGGCGCGTCCCTTCTGTGGAAAATAGCCCCCGGGGAGTTTTCGTAATTTAGCAGCCTCGGACGTTAATTTTTATAACTTTTGAACGGAGTCTCGGATTAAAATTCTGAGACCACCGTTGTGCTTGGGAGGTGATTTTTACTCTAGGGGTGGGTTAATATTGACTGCGCCGGAGGTTTTAGAAGCAGGTCTTTTTGGGAGGAATTCCCTAATAAACTTAAATTCTATTTAAGTTTATTTTTCCTCCCATCTCTCTCTCATTTTCCCTTGGCACCTCCCCCTGGAGAAACCCCCTCACCCTCAAACTTCTCTCCGTCAAGACCTCCTCCTACTCCTTCCTCCTAATCAAGGTGGAAGAGACAACAGCAAGGTGCGGATCATCGCGAAGCGTCAGGCTTCTCCCAAGAGGTAGGATTGCACGTTTTTGTTTTATTTTTCCCGCACCTCCTTTGAATTTATCAATTTTCATTTAATTTTTGTCTAATGGTCAAGAGAATCCCATGGGTGTGTAGTAATTGTTCTAAGCTTCCTGACGCATATTTCGGATTTAAAATCCTAGTCTTGAGGCGTCCGCAGCGGTCCGTTGAAGAATTCGGGTTTTGGAGGTTGTTTGGGCTCTCTGGAGAGCGGACGACGGCTGCGCAAGTCTCCCAGGAAGCGGCGGCGGCCTCGGCTCAGGTGGAAGCATGGCGCTGCGGGAAAGCTGGGACGAGGGCTACGAGCTTCAGCGGCTCAGCATCAGACATCCGGGATGGTGGCAGCAGGCGGCGCGGCTCCAGGTTCCAGGCGGAGGCGGCGAGCGCCAGGCGGCGATGGGGGGGGGGGGCTCCGGCTATAGGCGCCAGGCATGTAGCACGGGCGGAACGGCCCTTTGGCCGGTTGACGTGGGAGGAAGACCGGGGTCCTCGTGACCTCGGCTGGAAGGCAAAGACCCATGAGATGTAGGTCCTGTGGGAGTGGAGCCAGACCGGATCCAGCCAGTCTGGGCGAGGCAGCTGGCCCATGTGAACCACGGGCCGGTTCAAGCATGGTGGGCCGGACGAACCGGCCCGGCCCACCTGTCTTCATCTGTTAAAATTTAAACACCCATAAAATTCTGACCGGGTGTCATATTTGCGTTCCATGTGTGTCAACACATTCTTGGTGTTGAGACGAACGTTTTGAGATGGTCTTGAGAATTTTTAAATCCCGAGACGGGGGCTCGGTGACGCGACATGTACGTTAAGTGGGTTAGCATTTATCTCTGAGGTTTTTGTTCTAGACGGCACGGTCACATATGGAGTCCGTTTTGAGCACCGTGAGCAGCGTTACGACCCTGGTGTCGAGAAAAAGATTTCTAGTATGGTTTCAGGCATTGAGGCCGGAGTTGAGGCATGAGCTCCATGACCCGTCTTTTAAGCTGTGAGCTGCGTTTAGCAAATTTTTCATCGGACATCCATTCGAGGCGTGCGAGAAGTCAATTCAGGGTGTTTTTCCAAGTGCATTGAAATGGTGCAATCTTCCCTCTTTAATTCAACACGCTGGTGTGGGCCCCACGAGGGCCGTTTTGGGAGTTGGCGGTGATTTCTGGCTTTATCACTGGGTGTCCGTTTTGGACAAGTGAATAGTCCATCTTGTGTACTTTTACGAGAGGACCGTAATGGTGTGATCCGTTGGCAGCGCTTCGGGACCAGGATTTGGCTCCCATGCAGCACCGCTCATGTTCGGTATGTTGGAACACATCTTTTTCTCCAGATATTCGTTCCACTCAAGTGAGTAGTCAATTTGATGTGTTTTCCCGAGGGGATCACAATGGTGCGATGCGCCCCACTGTTTTCGGGGATGAGGCTCGGGACCACGGGATGTCGTTCGGGTGTAAAGCGGTGTCAGACGACTTTTATGTCAGATGTCTGTTGGAGGTGAGTAAATAGTCATTCTTGCATGTTTCTCAGTGAGGATTACAATGGGGTAATCAGTTCACGTGAGTGGAGCCTCTTATGTGATCTTATTAAATGTGGAAATATGAATGGTGCTCCGGTGGCGGTTCTTCTTGCTGTGTTCGGAAGAGAACCCTTGGTGTGAGATCACGTGCACTCTCGTGTGAGTGAAGTAAATGTTTGAAGAGATGTGGTTGGCCGTGCCTGAGCCGTTGAGGTGGAAAGTTGGAGTTGTTACGTTTATACCTTCGCGTTGACATTGGGGGCCGTGTGCACGATAGACTTTGGGCTAGAAACGTAGTATACTCTGGGATTATACAGGAACACTTGGAGGTAAATGTGATTGTTTGTACCTGAGAACGTTTGTCCGCTTGGTTAGAGTTGACTTGGGGCCACACATCATGTGGGATCCATGTGCATGTCGTGTTCTGCTTTGCGTACCCTCGACCTCTCACGACGTAGAGGGTCCTTCTGTTCTTGTTTGTTTGACCAACCGGGTTGAGTTTCCCCTAGCTCTGTTCTTGTTTGTTTGACCAGCCGGGTTGAGTTTCCCCTGGCTCTATTCTCATTTGTTTGACCATCCGGGTTGAGTTTCCCCCTGGTTCTGTTCTCGTTTGTTTGACCAGCAGGGTTGAGGGGTTTTCGCCTGGTTCTGTTCTCGATGGTTTGGCTGGCAAAGTTTCTTCGTGTTCCCTGGTAGAGTTCTTTGTGGATTCGGTGTGACCAACACATTATGCGGACAACAATCCTCTACCCACGAGGTTGTACCATCCAGCAGGGATGGCCAGTGCATTACCATCCAGTAGGGATGGCCAGTGGGTTACCATCCAGCAGGGATGGCCAGTGTTGTACCATCCAGCAGGGATGGCCAGAGCGGTTCCGGGTTTACCTCCAGCGGGGCTGGGAAGGGGTCCCCGATGCCGGGTTTACCACCAGCTGGGCTGGGAAGTGGTCCCCGAGGACGGTTCTGAGCCTCCATCCAGTGGAGTACCCTTTTACGGGACTGGGCATTGGGACCCTTCGATGACTTTATTTGGGTCACCCTCCAGTGGATTACCTTTTTACGGGACTGGGTAGTGTGGCACCCATCGACTTTTTCCAGGTCTCCCTCCAGTGGGAACCTGTCAACTTCTAGGGATTACCCTCCAGCGGGGCTGGGCAGGGGGTCACCTATCGACTTTGAGTAGACCTCTCAGCTATGTGATAGTGACAAGATGTGGTTTGACTTTCCCCAGAACTCTCAAGTACGTGGGGAACTTTCCCCACTGAGATGCGTCCTTGTGACGCGACCTAAAACTGTGCAGGAGAGTCAGTGCCTCCCAAAGAGGATAGTGTCGAGGTGCGGTGATTTGATCCCCTTGACTTGCAGTTCTGAGCAGACGTGCGGGATGCTGGGCATCGATGGTGTTTAATTCTGGGACTGTTGGCTACTCACTTTCTTGGGTTGAGCTACAAGATGGAGATCCCCTTACGATCTTGTTCAGGTTTCTTAACAGAGCATATATATATGTATATACCTTGTTCCAGTACCCACTTCTTGGGCTTGGTTACTCTCCCTCTAGGAAAGGCGATGACGCGTGGGGTATGCCACATGCTTTCTGTGTCTAGCTTCTCGTGGTTGGATGATTCTACTCTCCTGCTATAGGTAGTTAAGACTCGACGAGAAGTTTATCTTCTCACCGTTTCCAGCTCCTTGTGTCTGGACGAGTCTAACTCCTTTCTATTATTGGGTTGAGCTGGACTCTCTACTATTACTCTACTACACTCCATGCTGTACTCTTTACTGCACTCTTTATTTTACTCCTTTACTATTCCCTATTTGATCTACTACTCACCCTTTGGTACCTCCTTTGTTTCTCCATCGAGCCTTCAGGGTATCCTACTGAGTATTTTTATACTCACCCCTGCTTGGTCTTTTCCTGCACTTGGTGTGCCCTTGCAGACAACGAACAGTTTGGTCGTGAATTTAGCAGAGCTTTGGGGTTTGGGAGCTTGGACCACATGCGGGGGTCGTAGTAAAGTTCCTAGTGCGGGACTCTCCCAGTTTTTTACTTTTGTTTACCTGTTGCCAGGTTGTGGAACTTTTCGGGTTGGGCGCATGTTTTTTCCTCTTTCTTTTTAGTTTACCTTCATATTTTACTTTATACTATTTAGAGGTCGATGCAATTTTGGTGGTTGTTTATAGCAGTTGGTACTTTTCTTTGCTTTTCTTTTCTTTTTACTATGCACTGCTGCATTCAGTGGGCTGCGTGTGTGTACAGGTACTTAGGAAAAGGCCTCCTCGAGTTGTTTAGCCTTCAACGCTTTTCGCCAGCCCCTGGACTATGGAGGCGGGATTGGGGTAGTTGCGACTCAAGCCCTGGTAGGGTCGGGTTGTGACATATGGAATCTTGACCTTGCAATGAGTGTCCTCTCAAGTAAAAATTTTCCACAACTGTCGGGCTATGTTAAGATTTTTTTCCTAATGCGCGTTGTTGAGGGTATGGGGACACATCATCTGGGCATAGTTAATCTGATTAACAAATCTGTAAGGAGAATATCCTTTACAGATAGGTTCTCCATCAATAAGGGCATCCAAAATACCCTGTCTCAAAGAAAATAGGTAGTCTGGATTGATAAAGTCTTCTGAATCATCATTCAAAATGGTACCATTAGGGGAAGTGTAAGGATGATAGATGAAGTGGTCATGAAATTTGATTCAATCCATCAACTCCTGTTCGTTCTTTTCCATCTGGTCTTCCTGCATATCCTGGGTGGCCTAACCCGACGACATAACCCTGCTGGTGCTTTGAAGGTACGGTTAAAGAACATCATATGGAATTGTTAAAGGATTGATAAATGTGTATCCTCTTATGTGGGATCCTATCCATCCCCATAGGATTTTGAAGGGCCCAATCATCTAATGAGGTGGCCTTCCCTTGCTAACCCAACCTAGTATGTGGTAGATTTTGGACCAGACCAGAATGGCCATGTTGATGCGTTTTCTGGTGGCCAGTTGAGAAACCATGAAGAAGGTTGCGGCTCTCACACCATCTGAGTCTCACACTGGTAGAAGCCAGCCACTAAAAAACATGGCCAAAAAGGACCCCAACGAAAAAAAGTGGTCCATGTCTGGGATGATTTCCCATCCCCATTCGTGGAATCAGACCTTATCCAAGGTAGGCCAGTAGGAACCTACCTACCTTTGAGTTTCCTTGGATGGACAGGACTTGGGTCTGCACACATCATTCTCTTGATCACTTAGCATAGAAAATTCATTAATACACTTAGAGAAAGAAATATCTTGATTTGGGAAGTGGTTGATGTTATTCAGAAGTTTCTTTACTTGTGAAATGGTCATTTTATCCATAGGAGGAGTCCACTCCTCATTGTCCTAGGTGGAAGCAGGAGGTAAAAACTCTTTATACATGTCCCCGACAATAGGGACCCCAAAAATCATCCAAAAATCCCAGAGACTAATGTTGACCTCCCCATGGGCTAAATGAAAGGTATTGGTATCCAAAATCCATCTACTAAGAAGTTATTAAATGAGGGATCAGGTCTGATGATCATAGGTTTGGGATACCCAGACAACGTCATATGACCCCACGACTTTCAATTCGATGCAGAATTCTTCACAACTCTGATGGAGGAAGAATGGACATCCCTAATCCAAGCCAAATGAAGCTCCAGAGCGATGGTCCTGCTTCAATGACCAACCATGTTGTTTGGAACTTCACGCATTGATATGGTTTCAATGGGTTTTTTCATATGGATTTTTCCGTGCTTCTTTTGATTCTGAGGAGCGTAGTTCAATAAGAACCCATTAGAGGTGTCATTCAGTATGAATCATCCTCTTAATGAGATAAGATCCTTAGAAATGGTGCTTTTTATTATCCAGGCAGCAGGTTGGTTATCCACATGTGGATCTAGAATATATGTATTAGGAAGTAGACCGAATCCATAAATTGGCACCTGGTCTAAGATTGGGTACATCGTCTGGGTTGTGGTAAGTAGTTTCACTAAGGATTGATGCAATGGGGAGAAAAAGATTTTTTCCTCAATAGAGGCAACCATACTCTTATAGCATTTATTGGTATCTGAAAGGGGCATGACCACAACATCAGTAATAGAAACAACTTTAGCAACAACTTGAGGATGTGCCATTTCCTTCCAACATTAAAAAAACCATAAAAAGGGCTAGTCCAACAGAATCTTTGGAAAAAATAAAAAAGATAAAAAAATACTAAAAGAAGTCCACATATCAAGGAACCACATACTAAACAGTACACATGGTTTTCGGAATGCATTACCTACAAACTAGTGGTTTGAGGAATGCTCTACCAGATTCTGGCTCGCGAAGCGATGGACAGTGAACCGAACAGTTCACAGACTAGGTGAACTGCATACCGAGCCTTGCTATGTTGTAATCTAAAGTGAATACTTAAAAGTTTAAGTTAAACATTTAAGGTTCAGTTCAATGAATTGAGTTTTTGTCTGTGGAGCAAGAAAACCATGTAGTGGCTTACTACACTGCAATTTAAACTTACATTTTAGGTTTCACAATTCGGTTCACAGATTCAAAGGTCGATTCGCAAATGAGAACATCTGTGAAGAGATCACAGTTCATGAAATGAAAAGCACGGTGCATAGATGATGGTTTTTGAAAAGGAACTAGTACTTGGGATAAAGGATAGTTGAGAGTGCTATGCGGAAAACTTTTCACCAAGAATTCTGGTAAATGATAAATGACTTGGTCCCCCTATATATAGGTGTGGTCCCCGAACAGGTTCACCTTTCTACTACAAACTGGCTTAGTTTAGAACCCATTTCTACATGGAAATATCCTCTTATTTATCCCTATTAGAACCCATTCCGATGGGGGAATTTATAGGGTCATGAAAACTAAGAAAAGGGAAAGAAAAATACTCCCACAAATTTGATGAAGGAATAAGATCCAGGTTCGATTGAAAGTTTGAGAAAAATTTTGAAGAAATAAAATTTAAAAAAGAACAGAAGTAGTCTATTGATAAAACACTATTTTATTGAATATTTTATTAATAATAAATGATATAATTTCCTCAAATTGTGTTAAATATGTTTAATTAGAAAGTATTTGGGATTAGATCATTCATTTGAATATTTGATGAAAATTCCAGTTTTACCCTTTATAGTTCACTGTAGTATTTCGCAGATAAATATTTTTATATTTATTATTGGAATTTGAAATTTTTTAAAAGTGTTCCTAACGTAATACTCTACAATGTTTATTAATGACACTAGAGCTAAAGAGTGCAGTTGGTTGTTGAAAATGGTTCATGAAGTCAAAGTTGGGCTGGACTCTCCAGAATTGAGAAGCTTCTGTATTTTGGCCATAACGCCTTCATATGGGCCTGGATTAATCCCAAATATTTATAGGAGATATAGAACCCATATCCTCACATATTAACCTTCTGGAAGGCCGGCCAATTCATGCGTTTTAATGGTCAAATGGGCGGTGCAAGTTGGAATAAAATATTTGGCCGAATTTCCACATTCACACTTGAAACCACTTGTAACCTCTCCTCCCCTCCCCTCTATAAATTGGATTTTTTCTCATTTGGAGGGTTTGGGACGTGCATTAGGATATTGGAGGCAGAGTATAATTTGTTTCACCCAAATTATCCAACCATTGTAAGAGGGGTAGCTCTTGAAGCAAGGATCCCCTCATCGAAGCCTCCTTCTCTTCTTCATTTTGTAATGTTTTCATTTGTGTAATAAAATTATTTGATCTTCTTTTATTCCTCATATTTTCTTCTGTTTTGTTTAAATTTCTTCTTCTCTTAATCTTCCTAATTGGGTTGTAATTCTTGAGTAGAAGCGTTATTGGGTTATACCCATTAAAAACCTTTGCACATGCAAAACGCTTCTACGATGATTACGCCACCTATGGAAGAGTAGTCTTTTAGTAATCGATCAATCTTCTACCCTATTCATTTAATTATTTTGAATAATTGTTCTAATGTAATTCACATAATATTATCCATGAATTGTGTTTTTAAATTACAATAAACTAAGAAAGCAATTGAACAATTAATACAAAAACACGTGAGGTCGAGATTTTGTGTAAATTCTGAGAGCGCGATCTTAATCGGTAATACAAGACCAAACATGATAAATTTTTGGAGTTCAAATATAATCCCTAAAAACAATTCATCCTAATTTCCAAAATGGATATGTTCTCTAATTAACCACTGACCATAAGCTATCCTTTGAACAACAATCAACGCAAGGTGCTGCGATTGCGTGTTCTGAAGCTAGCCTAGGGTTTAAGTAATTTCATCTTTGTGGTTAAGTTAACTCTTGTAGGGTTCGAGGGATAAAAAATTAGGGAATAATAATTAAGTGGATACTGATTTAGATGATAAAGATTAATAAGTAAATTAATATGTAGAGTTATATCGATTACGCATTTTAAAATAGATTTCTAAAAAAACATCTTCTTGTTGTGTCGTTTTAATCGAAATTCATTTCAAAACAAAAAAAACAAAAAAATATACAATCTTCTTCCATAAAAATTCTTCTAGATTCATAAACTATAACAAACCTAATCCTTTAAAGTAGTGTTTTTATTCTATTCTATTTTATTTTTTTAGAATACCTTTAATAAGTTGTTAAATTCACTTCCTCCTTTGAGAGACGACCTTGGTCAGCCACTCTACTGCACCTAAGTACCCCAAAATCACATTAATCATTTGAGGGTTCCCACGACAGCGCTCTTTCAAATTGGTGTCGTTGTCGGGGAGGCAATTAATTTATTCAACCATTTAGAGGTATTTATTTTATTTTTAATTTTATTATTTTCTTCACCTCTCTCTTTCATCATTCCCCTTTCTCAAGTTTTCATTTTTTTTTCATCCTCTTCTTTTTTTTGGACCATCAACTCAAACTTCTAATTTTTATTTTACTATGGTGCACTTTCTTTATTTTCATTTTTATTTGATTTATGACACGAACTAATCACAAATATCTCTTAGATATTGACCCTGAGATTGAACGTAGCCTTAGGGCACGAATCAGACATTCTCAATCTACCGGATGTTTCAATATTCAACCAGTTGGTGAATTCCTCTCTTCTGGAAACATTGAAATTGGAAGAAATTAAAATTCAAACATAAAAGAGGAACCAATGGATGGAAATAATGGAAATGAAATTAATAGAACCATTCGAGAATTGGTTGCACCAGATATTAACTATCAACCAAATTGTATTGCATACCCAAATCTCGAATCGGACTTTGAACTAAAATCTGGGTTAATTCACTTACTTCCAAAGTTTCATGGAATTTCTGGTGAGGATCCCAATAAACATTTGAAATAATTTAATGTGGTTTTCTCAACCCTAAAACCAAGAAATGTTTCTGAAGATCAAATTAAATTAAGAGCATTCCCATTCTCACTTTATAGAGCTTCAAAAGATTGGATGTATTATTTGCAACCTGAAGATGTAACATGTTGGAACGATTTGAAACGTCTTTTCTTGCAAAGATTTTTTTCAGCATCAAGGACCACATCCATTCAAAAGGAGATATCGGGGATCAAGCAAGCACAAGGGGAGTCAGTGTATGAGTACTGGGAACGATTCAAGAAGTTGTGTGCAAGCTGTCCACATCACCAAATCAGTGATCAAATACTCATCCAGTACTTCTATGAAGGACTCACACCTATGGAGAGAATCATGGTAGATGATGCAGCTGGAGGATCATTGGTGGACAAGACACCAGTAGCTGCATGCGCGTTGATCGACAAGATGGCCCAAAACTCCCAATAATTTGGTGATAGAGGTACACCACATGTCAGGGGAGTACATCAGGTAAGTCCTTCTTCTCTTGAAAGTCATTTGATTGATACCAAGTTGGAATAATTGACCACTATGATGAGGCAAATTTCTTTGGAAAAAAAGAAATCTCTACCCCTCCTTCAAGGCCTTGTAGTATTTGCACTGAGACAAGCCACCCAACTGACTGTTGCCCACAACTCCAAGAAATAGAAGATTGTGCAGTAGTGTTCCCTGGGAGACCATATCAGCAGCAACAACAACAACCATATCCCCAAAAGAAGTTTGATCCATCATACAACCAAGGGTGGAATGATCAGTCGGACATGAGGTATAGATCTGGAAAACAACAAAGTCCCCCTTTTCAACCAAACTTCCAGCAGCCTCCACCTTACCAGCAGGGTTTCAAACAACCCCAAAGGAGATTTGAAGCTCAAACATCAACGAGTCAGCAACAAGGGAAATCTCTGACACAAGTTAGACTCTAACACTGATTATCTTTTGAAACAAATTGTTCTTAATCAACAGAATGAGTTGAAGAGTCAAGGTTCAGAGCTGAGAGAGTTGAAGACTCAAATGAGCCAGATTGCCACCGCCCTCCATGAACTTGTGAGTAAGAATTATGGAAATCTACCTTCCCAACCCACTCCAAATACAAAGGGTAATGTTAGTGCCATCACATTGAGAAGTGGGAAGAAAGTGAATGATACATCTGTACCTACCATTCCATCAGGATTCACCTCTACTCCAGAGAATCTGCATTCCATACCAACTGATGATCAATCCAAGGAGAAAGATAAAGGTAAGAAAAAGATTGATGATGTTCCTCCTAAACCCATTCCTTTTCCAAACAGGGTTGTTCAAACCAAGAATATGGCTAAAGAAGCAATGAAAAAGAAGTTTTTGGATACATTCAAGCGTGTGGAGATCAACATTCCTCTACTTGAAGCCATTAAGCAAATTCCAAGGTATGAAAAATTCTTAAAAGAACTTTGTACCAATCGAAGAGGGCTCAAGAAAAATGAGAGGATCAAACTTGGAAAGAATGTCTCAGAACTCATTACAACAACTCTAGCAATGCCAAAAAAGTGCAAGGATCTCAGGACATTCACCATCCCATGTACCATAGGTGAGTTGCACTTCTCTGATGAACTTTGTGATTTAGGTGCTTCCATAAATGTGATGCATCACTCTGTATTCTCTTCCTTGCAGGTTGGTGAGTTGAAGCCAACAAGAGTAGTGGTGCGGTTGGAAAATAGAGCTATAACATATCAAGCGGGAGTCCTTGAGGATGTACTTGTTCGGGTAAGAGACATGATCTTCCCAGCAGATTTCTACGTGCTTAACATGGAGGACGATCAGGTAAGTTCTCATGCCCCCATTATCTTAGGTATACCCTTCCTCAAAACTGCAAAAACTATCATAAATGTCAATGAGGGTACACTTTCCATGGAATTTGGGGATGAAGTTGTGATATTTAATGTTATGGATTCCATGAATTACCCCTCTGAGGACCACTCTGCATTTGTTATCTCCCATTTTGAACCACCAAATAAAAACTCCATGGAATTTGATTGTCCTATGATTAGGGAGATTATCAGTATTGGTTCGAGTTTGATGTCTAGGATAACTTCCACACATGTTGCTGATACACAATCCTCTCTTGGATTTGATTTTGATGTGGATTCATATTCTGATTTTGATCATGTGAACTCTGATTATGACAAGGCTATTGAGTATGCTAATGGATTTGATTATTTATTCTCTAATTTTGATGATGTCTATTCTGATACTGATGCTCTTTGTGCACATATTTCAGTTCCTTCAATGTCTCCATCCATACTACACCCTCCTTCATTAGAACTCAAGCCATTTCCACCAAATCTGAAATACTCATACTTGTTGAGTGGTGAGAGATTACCCGTTATCATTGTTAACAATCTCCCTTTTGAACATGAAGAAAATATTTTGAATATTTTTAGGGAGAACATCAGGGTGATTGGGTGGACCTTGACTGACATATCAGGTATTAGCCCCTCCATTTTCATGCATAGGATTCTCTTGGAGGATGGGGCTAAACCGGTGAGACAGCCACAAAGGAGACTCAATCCCACCCTCCTAGAAGTTGTTAAAAAAGAAGTTGAAGAATTACTTGAGGAAGGTATAATCTATCCCATTTTAGATTATCATTGGTTAAGTCCTATTCAGGTTGTGCCTAAGAAAATTGGTGTTACTGTTGTTAAAAATGAGAAAGATGAGTTAGTTCCAATGAGGGTGCAAAACAGTTGGCGTGTGTGTATTGATTATAGGAAACTAAATCAGTCCACTCACAAGAACCATTTCCCCCTCCCATTTATTGATCAAATGCTTGAGAGACTAGCTGGGAAAACACACTATTGTTTCTTGGATGGATTTTCTGGATATTTTCAGGTTCCTATAGCTCCAGAGGATTAGGAGAAGACTACATTCACCTGTCCCTTTGGCACATTTTCCTACCGAAGGATGCCATTTGGACTTTTCAACGCCCCAAGTACCTTCCAGATATGCATGGTGAGTATTTTTTCTGATTTTATTGAGACTTGCATGGAGGTATTTATGGATGATTTTACAGTGTGTGGGTCTTCATTTGATGAATGTCTAATTAGTTTGGGAAAGGTGTTGAATCGTTGTATTGAGAAGAATCTGGTCCTGAACTTTGAAAAGTGTCATTTCATGGTAGAGCATGGCATTGTCTTAGGTCATATAGTCTCACAACATGGGATAAAGGTTGATAGATCTAAGATAGACATTATTTCATCCTTACCCTATCCTTCATGTGTGCGTGATGTTAGATTTTTCCTAGGGCATGCAGGATTTTATTGGCGCTTCATCAAAGATTTTAGTAAGATTTCTCTTCCTATGTCAAGATTAATTCAAAAGGATCTTGATTTTTTGTTTGATGTTTCTTTCAGGAATTAATTTGATGAGCTAAAACAACGTCTGACCACTCCACCTATCATACCACCCCCACGGAGGGAGATTACTTTTGAGCTTATGTGTGACGCCTCCAACTTTGCGGTTGGGGCTATCTTATCTCAAAGGGTGGAGGGACGTTCGCATGTGATCGCCTATGCATCGAGGACACTGGATTCAGCCCAATCAAATTACACAACCACTGAAAAGGAGTTTCTTGCTGTCATATTTGCTTTAGATAAATTCCGTTCATATTTATTGGGCTCTAATGTAGTTGTTTTTTCTGACCATGCAGCTTTGAGGTACCTCCTAAAGAAGCCAGATGCAAAGCCACAAATTATCCGTTGGATGATCCTTCTTCAGGAATTTGATATTGAGATAAAGGACAAGAAGGGATCAGATAATTTGGTGGCAGACCACATGTGTAGGCTTACTCACACACTAGAGGATGGCACCTTGGACCAGGTACCACTTCAGGACACTTTCCCGGATGAGCATCTCTATACCATCTCAGGTACGCATCCTTGGTATGCTAATTTAGTTAATTACATTGTTTCCTCTGAAATCCTAGAAAATTTGAAGAATCATCAAGTCCAAAAATTAAAAAGTGAGTCTAGGTATTATGTGTGGGATGATCCTTACCTCTGGCGCATGTGTAGTAACCAAGTCATTAGGAGGTGTGTTCCCGATCATGAGTTTGAGTCTGTTTTGCATCTCTATCATACACTTGCTTGTGGTGGACACTTTGGACCCCAACAGACATCTAGGAAGGTTTTGGACTCTGGATTATATTGGCCTAGCTTGTTCCATGATGCCCATGTGTTTTTTAAGTCATGCCCTCATTGCCAACACACTGGGAATATTTCTAGGAGACATGAGATGCCCCAACAACCCATACTATTCTGTGAGATTTTTTATGTATGGGGCATCGACTTTATGGGTCCTTTTCCTAGTTCATTTGTATTTTTGTATTTTTTGGTTTCTGTTGATTATGTGAGTAAATGGGTGGAGGCCAAGGCCACCAGGAGTGACGATTCTCATGTTGTAGTGGATTTTGTCAAGACTCAAATTTTCTGCAGGTTTGGAGTACCAAAGGCCATCATCAATGACCAAGGGACACACTTTTTCAATAGGAATTTTTCTTCCCTCCTTCGAAAGTATGGGCTGACACACAAAACATCAACACCATACCACCCCCAAACAAATGGCCAGGCTGAGGTTTCAAATCGTGAGCTGAAACAAATATTAGAGAAAACCATGCAGCCAAATAGGAAGGATTGGAGAAAGCGCTTGGATGATGCATTGTGGGCTTATAGGACAGCATACAAGAAACCCATTGGTATGTCCCCATTTAGGATTTTTTTTGGGAAATCATGTCATCTCCCAGTGGAATTCTAGCATCGGGCATATTGGGCTATAAAGAAATGCAACATGGATTTGGCCCAAGCTGGAATTCAAAGGAAGTTTCAAATTCAAGAGCTTGAGGAGATTCGACTGTCATCATATGAGAACTCAAGGCTCTACAAGGAAATATCAAAATTATCTCATGACAAAATGATCCAACAAAGGGAGTTTCATGTTGGAGATAATGTCCTTCTCTATAGTTCACGACTCAAGATGATGCCTGGTAAGTTGCGTTCCAGATGGTTAGGTCCTTATATTGTGACTAATGTTTTTCCTTATGGTGCAGTGGAGATCAC
Organism: Viscum album; assembly: GCA_963277665.1. Classification (NCBI taxonomy): domain Eukaryota; kingdom Viridiplantae; phylum Streptophyta; class Magnoliopsida; order Santalales; family Viscaceae; genus Viscum; species Viscum album. Next base: position 1,058,620,178 of record OY728159.1, read on the forward strand.
ACAAGAGGACACTGGAAGGAGCTTTACAGTCAATGGGCAACGTTTGAAGAGATACATTGAGGGACTTCCTACTGATGCAGTGGATTTTATCACACTGCATGACCCCATCATCATTTGATCACATCAGTCTATTCCTAACCCTTTCACTTTTATATTATTTGTCCTATTTAAAAATTATGCCTTTCATGTGCATATATCATCTCATGGGTTCACATTTAGGACAATAAAATATTTTAAGTGTGGGGGAGCGAACCTTTTAGTTTAGTAATTTCAATTTTTTTCCTGATTTAAAAAAAAACAAGCAAAAAAATTGTGTGTTTTTTCAAATTTTGTGTGTTTATTTTCCCATTTTCTTTGTGTTTTTGAAATTTTTGAGCTGAAATTATTCTCATAATAATTTTTAAATGCATATCAATGAGTGAAATAATTTATCCCTTGAAACTAAGCTTAAATTAATTCTAAAAATGACTTTGTTTCAAGTTCAAATATTTAGTAATTTCATGAAAAGTACACCGAATTTTGAATCCCATGCCACATATCACTGTCTTTATATTTGAAATCACTTTCCTGTGAGGCTTCTAAACCATTATTTTCATATTCTTTACATTCAACTCACTTCTTGAGAGAACCAAACCATGCTTGATTTAACCAGAATTTGATCTATTCCTGTCAATACTTGAGGGTTTGAGGTTCTTATGTTTGAACGATTGAGGCATTTGTTTTGTATTAAAGCCCCTATTTCAAAGAATAATTTTTTATAATGGCCTACCTTGAATATTTAATCCTTTTAGCCCTTAGAATCCATGCACAGCCTGTTAGGTTATCAACATTACAATCCAATTTTCCTTATCCAACCAACTCTTGAAGTGAAATTGCATAATCTAGTTGAGCTTAAGTGTGGGGGAAGCTATGTTGTGTTGTGCTACCAAATTTTTTTATACTTTGGGTGGAAAATTAAATTCTTAAGAGATGTGTTTGCTTCTGAAAAAAAAGTCATTATATTGAAAGCTGTGCCTTTTCTAGAGCTTTCATTATAAGTGAAGTTGTGCCTTTTCTGAAGCTTCTAATTGAGGTGTAAAGCTATGCCCATTTGGAGCGTTCAAAGAAAATCATGTTTGAGAAGATTAATTTTTTTTTGATGCTGAAATGATGAATGGTGTAAACCTTTCATGACTTTTCATGATGATGGAGCTGAATTGATACTATGGGGATTGAGGAGAATACCATATTCAAGTGAAAATTAGATTAATGCAATTTTGCTTCAAAAAGAGTCAAGCCCTCCTCATTCAGCCTCATAATTTTTCACATCTAAATCCTACCAACCAAAATCCACAGAACAGACCTAAAAAGTCCTCATGATAAACATATGTCTTTGAATCACATCGGTTAGCGATGTAGGAATCTATCAAGCCTATGGTTACCCTTGTATGAGTTTGGATGAGAAAAACATTGCAAACAAATTGACATTTGTGTGATAAGAGAAAATTCAAGTGAGATAAGTGTTTTGTGCATGGGAGGATAAATAAAGTGGAAATATATTGAATGATATAAATGAAGAACTTGAAATAATGGTTTTTTATGCGGCATGATATCTTTTGTTTCTTGGTGTGCAATTGTTTGATCTCAAGGATATGTGTTTTAAAATTGGTTTTGATTTGATATTGATGTTTACTTTATATGAGATTTTTCTCAAGAGTGAAAAAGGGTAAGTGTGGGGGAGTTGATAAAACACCATTTTATTGAATATTTTATTGATAATAAATGATATAATTTCCTCACATTGTGTTAAATATGTTTAATTAGAAAGTATTTGGGATTAGATCATTCATTTGAATATTTGATGAAAATTCCAGTTTTACCCTTTATAGTTCACTGTAGTATTTCGAAGATAAATATTTTTATATTTATTATTGTAATTTCAAATTTTTTAAAATTGTTCCTAACGTAATTCTCTACAACTTTTATTCATGACACTAGAGCTAAAGAGTGCATTTGTTTGTTTCAAATTGTCTATGAAGTCAAAGTTGGGCTGGACTCGCCAGAATTGAGAAGCTTCTGTATTTCGGCCATAACGCCTTCATCTAGGCCTAGATTAAGCCCCAATTATTATAGGAGATATAGGACCAATATACTCACATATTATCCTTCTGGAAGGCCGGCCAATTCACGCGTTTTGGTGGTCAAATGGGCGGTCCAAGTTGGAATAAAATATTTGGCCGAATTTCCAAATTCACACTTGAAACCACTTGTAACCTCTCCTCCCCTACCCTCTATCAATTGGAGTTTTTCTCATTTTGAGGGGTTGGGAAGTTAATTAGGAGATTGGAGGCAGATGAGAATTTTTTTCACCCAAATTATCCAACCATTGTAATAGGGGTATCTCTTGAAGCAAGGATCCCCTCATCAAAGCCTCCTTCTCTTCTTCATTTTGTAATGTTTTCATTTGTGTAATAAACTTCTTTGATCTTCTTTTATTACTAATATTTTCTTCTATTTTGTTCAAATTTATTCTACTATTAATCTTCCTAATTGGGTTGGAATTCTTGAGTAGAAGCGTTATTGGGTTATACCCATTAAAAACCTTTGCACATGCAAAACGCTTCTACGATGATTACACCACCTATGGAAGAGTAGTCTTTTAGTAATCGATCTATCTTCTACCCTCTTCATTTAATTATTTTAAATCATTGATCTAATTTAATTCAAATAATATGATCCATGAATTGTGTTTTTAAATTACAAGAAACTAAGCAAGCAATTGAATAATTAATACAAAAACACGTGAGGTCAAGATTTTGTGTAAATTGTGAGAGCGCGATCTTAATCGGTAATACAAGACCAAACGGGATAAATTTGTAGTGTTAAAATATAATCCCTAAAAAAAATTCATCCTCATTTACAGAATGGATATGTTCTCTAATTAACTACTGACCATAATCTATCCTTTGAACAACAATCAATGCAGGGTGCTGCGATTGCGTGTTCCGAAGCTAGCCTAGGGTTTAAGTAATTTCATCTTTGTGGTTAAATTAACTCTCGTAGGGTCCAAGGGATAACAAATTATGGAATCATAATTAAGTGGATACTGATTTAGATGATAAATATTAATAAGTAAATGAATAGGTAGAGTTAGATCGATTACACCTTTTAAAATAGATTTCTAAAAAAACATCTTCTTGTTGTGTCGTTTTAATCGAAATTCATTTCAAAACTAAAAGAACAAAAAAATATACTATCTTCTTCCAGAAAACTTCTTATAGATTCATAAACTATAAAAAAATCAATCCTTTAAAGTAGTGTTTTTATTCTATTCTATTTTATTTTTTTTAGAATACCTTTAATAAGTTGTTAAATTCACTTCCTCCTTTGAGAGACGACCTTGGTCAGCCACTCTACTGCATTTAAGTACCCCAAAATCACATTAATCATTTGAGGGCACCCACGACAACGCTCTTTCATCTGCGTACTAATTTCTAGGAATAGTACATGGATAGAATTTCCCGTGAACCAAATGGTATGCAGACATCCCACAAAATGTTGACCCATATGGATTTGTCTAGTGAACCAGGTAGGTTACATAATGAATGAGGAATGACATTGATCCCATGCAAACCACGTTATTGGTAGAATATAGGTGGAGAAATTCCACCCACAAACCATGGCCCTATGAATCGTGTCACTGAAAAAATGATAGAGAGGTACGCCCCCACACACCATCCCTACAATCTCAGTTCGCGAACAAGGTGAGGCTGACAGAGTCCTGCAAACTGCATCATTCGCTGGATCAAGGTGTTGATTTCCACCACCGTGAACCACAAACCCGCAAATCTCTATTGATCGATTCATCCAAAGGCTGAGAAATTTCTCCATGGGCTTCCACAAAAGGTTTCATGTGACCAATAGATACAACCTCCTTAGTAGTCTATAAAAATACCATGAAGCGATCCAAAGGAGAGATGATCAAATTTTTGGAGATCTTAGAGTTTTATAAATAGAAGACTTCAAAAGAAAGTATGGAACCATGAATGGTTTCTAGAAAGTATAAACCCACCGAAAACCATAAAAATAATCAAGCATAATAATATTGGAAAACCGAAAACCTAATTGGTGAACAATGAACCATAATCCATTCACATGTGAACTTCCCCAAACTATAGGACTGATTCCCCTTATTCAATCCAGTGTACCTCATAACACATCTTTAAATAGACGAATCCCTACCATGTGTAGCGTTCTACGATGCAGATGGACTCCAACTCTACATACCAACGTGGTATGTAGATGGAACCCAAGGACGAATACCCCCATGGTATGCAGACCACATCTAGGTCTGTGTACCACCTCAGTACATGGACCACAACTGGGTCCACATACCCCCTTGTTACACAGACGACATCCAGGTCTTAGTACCACCTCAGTACATGGAAGACACCTCCACCCGTATAGTAGTATGTCATACAAAGGGTACCCCACCCCACATAAAAAAATTATACGTGGAATGGGGTACCATCTGGCTTTCCATCTTATGGTACCGATCATGCCCTTCTGTTCCCTTCCCATAATCTAAATACCCTCTGTGAACTAGTCCATAGACTTTAGGCCAAATACTTTTCCAAATCCGTTGGACCAGTATGAACAAACCATTAGGAATACTAGCACGTACTTTTGAGTCTACATACCCATGGTAAGAAGAGACATGTGGGTAACCCCCCCCCCCAACCGTATGGGCCCCTAGAGTGTTTCTAGGTCTACATTCCTGTGGTAACCTGGGGTCCAACATTGGGATGCTCAAATGTACCTCACCATTCTAGGGATTAAGGGTAATCACTAGATTTTCCATTCAATGATGGGAAGTGATAAGTTGAATGGATCATGACTACCTTTACTTTTGATGAGGATTGATGACTCTCCTCTTTCCTAGAACCATCTTTAGGGTACCCCACTTAAGGTGAGCCCATGGACTTTCTAATAAAGGCGGCACTCATTCTCCTCATAGGCTAGGCCCAAGACATGACTGGATATATTTTCAAATCTAACTATACTGGATATCAACATAGGTGAGAGTTGGAACATTAAAATCCCCTCTCTCCACTTTTGGGCTAGCTGTTGTGACCTCTTCCACCAACATCCTTCTTTTCCATCATAGGAGAGGGGAAAGTGTATGGTTTTATGTATCTATGAATTCCATTTTTTTCTCACACCGAGCATGAATCACCTGGTCTTAGATATTTACGATAATCACAACATCCAAACCATCTACAAATTAACTATGGGAACATTGATTCCTGCTTTAACCAAGATATGTAGGATGCCTGTCCATACACCCGAGCTGAAGCGGGTACATTCTACACATAAGGTCCACCCTAAATGAACTACAATAACTCTGATTCCTACTCTAACTAGGATACATAGGATTCCTTTTTTAAGGCCTAAGATCAAGGTTCATTCTCCTTAAAATTATTTTCTAATAAGAATTTCCCCCAACTCACTAGGGAAACCTCTTTAGAAATAATCCTCGATGTGACTCTTTCAAGAAAGGAATCATCTGTGGGGTAAGCCCCAACTATGTATTATCGAATGGGAAGATCAAATGTATAATCCCTAATCATGTCCCCTCCTAAAATGGCCTCTTATATGGTATAATCTCCAACAAAAACAATACTATGATATATTTGATTCCCAACTAACTCGGATACATAAGAATCCTCCCTGAGGTCCAAACCTAGCACACAAATAAACCTAGTGTTCAACGGACCATATCCCCAGTTGGGCCATATCCACCCAGGAGATCATGCCTCTCCTAAGAATCCTGGGATGCTTCGGTATAAGTCCCACATGAAATTTTTACTAGGCATCCTCCACCTAGTCGTCCTTGTTGTATGATGTTAAACTGCAAGGATGAGTCCTTGTCACATGACCATAAAAGGTGATATGTTAGGTTAAATGGAATCAATGTATGTGGGTTCTAATTCCTCTCATGAGGATACAAAGTAATACCACCTCAGGGGTTCAATCGCAATATTAAAGAAACTTCCATCCTTCCTATTTGATGATAAACTCTATAGCGCCACATCATAGGGCTTAAACCAGTGTTGTCTCAGTAATTCCTGATCCATGTATATCCATGGTTGATTTTTCAACCCAGGGGTAACGTAAAGATGCATTATTGGGAAATAACTGAGGATTAACAGACATATGAACATTTATTAAATATATAAGAGAGTCCCTAAGTAGGAAATAATCCCCCTTAAAAGGGCATGATGAACCCAACCTCTCATCTTCTCAACCAATAGAGTCCTTAAGTGTCATTGGCCAAATATTCATCCAAAAAGCGTCTGCCTTTGTAAAGAAGGTTCGTGAATCATGGATACCAGGATAGTTGGGTGTTTCTTGATCCAAGAATAAACCCTTTGGAGACCATACAAAGACATCATACCCAACGTGGACTGATTGTCCACCTACTCAACCCCCTACAATCGCCCGCCTGGACCAATCAACTGTGGAACCTCCTTCGCAATATAAAAAGTGGCACACTACCCATTCCCAGTGCGACCATATATCCCACCAAATAGGGTCATGATGTGAATTGGGTTGAAATGAAATGGTAAAACTAACATGAAACTATACAATAGAAATCAATCGGCTGTTATCCGTCAGACCATTTCATCCACCCTGGCACGATGTGAATCAGGTCAAAACAATGAACCCATTTGCTACTAGTTAGGTCTTTTATCTCTCAATTTTTCCTAATGAATTTTTATTGGTTTTAAAAACACATTTACATCCATTATTTTTTACACCATGTGGGAACTAAAAAATTCCCATACATCATTAATCTTCATGGAATTAAACTCATCATTCACCGAATTATACCACATATTTAACTCCTTACAACTAATGTCTTGTGAAAATGTTTCAAGATCATTTTAAACTCAAATATTGTAGTAATATTATTTTAGATACACTATTTAATCACTAAAAATCTAAGGTTTTCTCATCATTTTTGATCTTCTAAATGTTTCACCATTATTTTCATGAGAAATTTTTTATTCCACCAGTTATTCAGTAGGTTGAGATTCTTGAACTATTTGATCTAAATGATGATTATCATTCATTTGTGGAATGATATTTGACAAAAAATTAGTTTTTTATGAAAAATTATCAATTTATCACTTGAGGTATAGGAATAATTGTTTGAATGATGCTAACCAATTTTTTTTATTGATATCACTCCCACTAATCTGGTTATTTTCATTAAATTTTGTATTTATTGATTCAACATTTATAGTGTTTGATTTTATACAAAAAAATAACATCCTTTTAAAATTTTGGAAAATCCAATGACGAATCCAATAATCAACCTAGGATCCAAAAATTTTCCTTTGGATTATAAAAATGAACTTCTGATGTACATACCCAAATGGAAACATATTGAAAACTTGGTTTCCAATTCGAACCCTATTATAAATGTATGATACCGATTTAAGTCATTCAGACCATAATATTTTAGGCATATATAGTTACTATGAATACTTTATACCATGTGAATTAATGTTTGGTTTCATCATTCAGCTACACCATTTTATTTTGGGGAACCTGAGATACTTTATTATGAAAATATTCCATTTTCTTGAAGAAACCTTAAAAATGGACTATGTAATTATCCTACATCAGTGTATCTCCCATAGCATTATCCACATCGATCTAACATCCTGATCTTAACTTCTTTACCACATTGTTTCTATAATTCAGCATTAAAAACCTTAAAGATTCCAATTGCTTCATTTTTTGTAAATAAAAAAGAGACAAAAATATTTTGAATAGTCATCAATAAAGGAAATGAAAAATTCATGGTTATGTAAATCAATTTCTGAGAAACATATATTTGTATGTATGATTTAAAATATGGATGAAATTTTATTATAAACTTTCATTGATTTAATGGTTTTCTTTCACTTAATAAAATCCATAAAGTTTTCCAAATCAGTGAAATCAAGAGTACTAAGTACCCAATAATGAACTAATATTTGAATCATTTCATTCGAGATATGATATATTATATGGTTCCATAACATATAATAATTTTCATTTATAACAATTATTTTAATACCCGTATGAACATGCAAGTTATCATTATCAATTTTAATTTGAAAATTGATAGAGAAAAGTCCACCCTTTAATGTACCACATCCAATGATGCCATTTCTATCCATCAAGGAAAAATTAGTTTTACAATAATTGAATGTAAAACCTTATGGTACATGTTTGGAAGCATAATTCATTTTTTTTGTAGAAACATCTAATATAAAATTTATTTTCCAAATAAAAATTAAACTTAGTGTTTAAGACCAGAACACATGTCCCCATGACTTCCACATGGGATCACATATTGTTTCCTGAATAGACTCTAAGCTCACTTTCTACTAGGTTCCTTAGGTTTATCATTCCCTACAAGGTATTCACAATATTTATTTTATAACTAGAATCAATCCAAAATGTGTTATAAATTTTATCAACCATATTTTATTCATAACAAACAAATGACATTGAAATGCCTTTTTTCAATAAAATTATTAAATTTTCTACAAGTTTTCTTTTCATGTCCTTTTCCATTACAAAATAATCAAATCAGTTCATTTTTAATATTATATTGAGGTATCAATTTATCTTTCTCCTTCATATTGGATTGACATTTATGATAAATTTGTTTCTAGTGCATTCTCAACATATTGGGTTTTCTCATTTTTACCAGAATCACTTCCTCCTCTTGAACACACATAGTCGTTAATTCATTTACTTAAAGTTTATCTTAGAAGAGGTTATAAATGACATGTATTGATGTAGTAGAGTGTTGAGAACAATATTCACTCAAAATGGATCCGATATATCAACCTTAGGATCCTAAATTTGAGGAAAAATATCCATCACATGCTTGATGTGCTCACATACACCTTCCATTGTGGAGAGTCTCTTAGATGAGAGCTTCATGATTAATTTTCTTAATAATTATTTATCTGAAGAGGTAAAATCATCATCTATATCTTTTAGAAACTCACGATCATTATTATGTCTATTGACTAAACCATGAATGCAAGCACATAAAATAGTTTTTATGAACATATTGCTAAGATTGTATGATCCCTCCAAATGTTTATATAATGTTATATCATCTAGTTCTCTATCATTATTAACTTCTAGTGGTTTATCTTTCTGAATAAGATAATCAATGTCCATCCATCCTAGACAAAAAAAATTATTCCCTTCCTAATTTTATAGTTGGAAGACTTTAATTCAGGAATGTACCATTGAATATCATTAAAACCCGACTGTATAATTGAAAATTAAATACATTATTATTAGTTCAAATCACATAATTTACAAATTAAATTCTATTAATGAGTCTAAAAATATATAATTACATGTGGATGAAATTTTAAATTTTATAGATTCATGAAATTAATCAAGAAACATCAATTAATACTTTAAATCATAAATTAATGATTAATAATTTGATAATTCAACAAAACATAAGAAAGATTATTTAATTTTAAATATTCATAATAAATATTGGAAAATTATTAAATCTAAATTTAACATTTTGTCTAAAGAAATTATAATAAAAATTCATGTGGGAAAAAATGTATTATATATTTCATATATTATTTAAAGTGATTTAATGAATATGTAAATTTTATTTTATTAGGAAGGTTATTGAAAAATATAATTTTTAATAACATTTACCAAAAACCCAGTTAAATAATTATTTTACCAAATGAAAATTAATGATGTATAAATATATGTTATTTTCTAAAATTGTAACAACTACACGTATTATTTTATATGATTTTATTAACTATATAAATTTTATTTAATTAGGAATATTGTACAAAATACTCATTTCAATAAAATTTTCAAAAAATATTGTCTAAATTATTAAATATTTCAAATAAACATCTTTAATAACTAAAGATGAATAAATGACAAGGATGATGGAAGAAAAAACATTATATATAAACCCAAAAATATGAAGGGTTTTATTAAAATACATTTTATGAAGTTTTATTACAAGGAAGAGGTTTATTCTCCCTCTGACACCAAATGTTATAAATTTTCAAAAATAAATAATTCTATAATTTCTAAATTTATTTAATGAAAATAAATTGTTACTTGCCCCTAGTCATTCCAAAATGTAGGAAATTGAGTAATCAAAACCTGAATGTATTCTACACTCTACACAAGGGATGTAGATGGTGTATGTTATTTGATCTCCAGTGAGTGGATGGGCCTTGATATTTTATAGTAGGTTCTACCATCTATAACTCAACCCGGTTTACTCCATCAACAAAGAGTATCAATGTATGAAGATTTATTTCCATAAAATAATCAATAAATATTATGGACTAAATTTAATACATTATATTTATAGAAAATATTTTATTATATTTATCATAATTCACCATGTTAATTTTATGTATAATAATTTATAATCCCATAATTTATTAAATTATTAAATAATTTATGGGTAATTTATTACATGAACTAATTTTTTCAAGGGTCACATGGTCGAGTGACAATGGCATGATAGTCTCTGGATGAGGTTCTAAGTTTAAGTCCTCTTATCAATTATTTTAGTTAACTCTGATAAAAGTGTTTCTTTTATCATACTTTTTTAGTACTATTAAAATATAGTACTGAATTCACTCAAATTTGTAGTAGTGTTTGTCATAAATCTTCTAATTTTTTTTACAAAAATTATATAATGATAAATTATCGAATCCACTTGTCACTCTTATCTTCTTGTGAAAAACCAGCTCACTATGGTTTTCAATAAAACATACACTATTGTCGATTTGGATTTATTCAGTGTTTTCCTTAATCAGTAATAAAAAAAGTTCTAACCAAGTCCACATTTATCAATTGGCTTGGGAACCACTAGTGATGACTGTGTTTCAATCTTCCTAGGTACTACCATCCTCTTGACCAAGAAGATCATTTGCGAACCCAGCCATGGGATCAGGTAGCCTTCGTACATATAAACCTATCAATGAAATTTTAATTAATGAGGAAATGAATATGGGGGTTGTGAATTGGGTTGTAGTATCAGAATCCTAGTGAAGGATGATTATGAGGCATGTGTGAAGAATGTGATGGTAAAAGTGGTGACATTCATAAAGACATAGAATGTGTCAGAATTTTTGGATTTTTAAATTTTAATAATAGAGAGAGAGAGATGGAAGAAACACATAATATATTTTAGAAGCAATGGAATGTCAATGAGGACGAATGAATCATCAATAACGGGGTGTGAAGAGATGATTATTATTCCATTTGTTGAAATTAATCCTTGATATGGAGATCAAGTGGCATCTTCTAATTCCCAATATCGATGGTATGATGAAATGTTATGTTCATGGTTGTGAGAAATTTCCTTTAGGTGAGAGAATAAATTCCTTATGGGTGGGAACATCCTTTAGATTAATTTTCTGTATTTTACAACTACTTCCACTTCACTATTGGGATCTTCCCTAATAAAATGGGCTGAGCATGAAATCATGGGAGTGTCCCAACATAAGGTTCATTATAAATTTACTCTTCTAGTAGGTTATTATAACCAACATTGATAACCCCATCATCATTGATCAAAGTTACTTCCCTAAGGAATACAACTGCATGGGCCTGGTGTTGGGGTGAAGATCAGCGATGTGACATACGAGGACATACAAGGGGTGTTTGTGATAGAGATGGGGGTTAATCATGCATGGTTTGTTCAATAGTTATTTTTTTCTAGTTTTTAACCGGTATATTTTGAATCCCCATAATTTTTAATTCATTTCATATTTTAAATAAAAAAATTTCTTCAGCATGGGACTCCTACATAATCTATTTATCAACCCTTTATTTTGGACACCTTGCTTTGATCCATCTTGCAATTCACCATTCCTTGCTACCTTATGGTCAAATGACATCTATTCTTTTATTTGTTACAAAATTATCATATGTGAACTATCCATGTGATACCCACTATACATTTTCCCCTCATGACTTCAATTAGGTATTTTGGTGAGCACTCCTGGTTAGGAAATATGGGTGAGATCCTATAGGTGGGTTCACTTCTCAACTATAAAGGAAATATCGTTATGTTTATTCATCAATTGGGACCCTCTTGCCTAGATTTTTGTTTTAGTAAAGAGAAAATAGTTCCAAGAAGGGGGAGATAGTCCCTATTTTTTGGATTTTTTATTCTCTTCTTTTCCCTAGATAAGAATATAGGAAGTTCAAATCCTGGTTCTCTTATCCCTTATATGAGGGATACAATGGTGTGGATCATGATGATTTCATCCTGCTTTGTTGATGAGGATTTTGAAGGACCTATTTATGTCATACTCGGTTCATTTACTTGGTGTCACCTTGATGTAGCATACAAAGGTTCATCATAAGAAATATTATGGATATAGTCATAAAAACTAGGCATGAAAAAGAAAGATAAAAATGTGTTTGGATACAATGACAATAAACATGAACAATAGTGGAGTCAAATAGCAGTAGACTCGAATAACATTATTAGACTTGGATAGTGGAACCAGACATGGATAATAGCACTAAATGTAGATGATTCCATATTTGTATGATAACCCAGGTCTACAATTGGCTAGAGAATGTAAATTATTTTTCGCCATTTACTGATATCTCTTTTTTTCATTTATTTGACATGTTTAATGATGAATTCCACTTTGTTGAAATAATTCAAGTCTGGTTATGGATTAATTTTTCACACAAAGTTGTTTTGGGATATTTTTTTATCATTATCATCACTTATATAATTCTATATATGTTATAATAAATTTTTTTATTATGTAAATACATATTATGGAAATAGATTTTAGATTCTCATTAGGTGATTTTTTTGTGTTGAAGCATCCTGAAAAAATTCTATTTCTATGTTTTCATAATACTGTAAAGAGTTATAATTCTATTTGGTTTATATAGTTGACTATGTTATATGTTTCTCATAGATGGTAAATTATTTAAACATTCTTATTTGGAATTATTCATGTACTAATGCCTGATTTCATATTTTTAGATTTTGTGAACAGATTTGATACCAAATTGGATCTTCACCTGTTGCATGCAGACTGCCACATCAACGCACACCATAATAACTGCTATGAGATCCAAATTATGTCTAATAATTTTTATCAAAATTGGAAATCAATTTATTCATTACCTTCATTTATTAGTTTTTAGATTTTACATTACAACATGATTTGATGTTCATTCAATAAGGTCATTTTCTCTCTTTTGGATATAATTTTACAGATGATATTGTTATTCCCCCCACCTTTTTTTACCTTGTTTGTCTACATGTTTGAGATAGTTGAGACCTTTGGTAAGTGATTCCTAGATGTGTCTCAGGTTTTGGGGTAGGAAGGGGTGAGTTTGAGGTTAGCTTGGGTGAGAGTGTCATTGATAATAGTGATGTATGGTGAATGTTTTTCTAGTTTATTAGGTCTTGTATTTTCTTCCTATTTTCCTTAGGCATGAGATGATATTTAGCTATATGTTTGTTCATATTTTTTGTGTCCTAGTTTGGTTGGCCTCTCCAGGTGTTGACTAATTTTTAGTGGTGATTGGGCATGTGTAATGATTGTATAGGTAGTGTCATATGAATAGGTTCAGTGATGATTAGGTTTCATGGAGATTTTGTTGGGATCTCTCCTACCGTGTCTATTAGTTCTTAGATGTTGATTTCAGCATGATTGATTTTAAAATGAAACTAATATATTCATTATTTTATTTCTTATGTTTTTTCTTGTTTAATATTAATTATAATTCTCTAATTTTTATTTCCTGTCTTTATTTCTTAATCTTTTATTTTTCTCCTTCCCTTACGTGGGTTTTATGAACTGTCTTTACCCTTATCTGAGGTCATGGAGGCCCTTGAAAAGGTTTCCATTATCTAGATTTACCCTTACATGGATCTCCCCTAACCCTTATATAAATCATGTATGGGCGCCTTTACACTAACATGATTCCTTGGTGACCCTTGTGTTGGTTATTTTATGCAGACTACTCTTAAGAATGTTTTATTCTTAATATTTTACCCTTAAATAGCCACAGTGTAACCTTATGTGAGATCATGTGTAGCCTTATGAATAATTTATATTTAAGTTTTTACCCATACACAAAACATGGTCCTTCCTTGTTCCAACTATGTTTTACACGTACGTGAGATATGGGATACACTTATGTGAGCCATGAGGTATATTTACATGAACTATTTAATTTGTGTCTTACCTTTACTCAAGGGGATAATTACCCTTATATGATAGTTATTAACTTTAAATGAGTTTTAGTAGACCCTTATGTGATGTGCATGGTACCCTTAAGTACACAACATGGTAACCTAATTCTAGTATCATGATAACCTTACACGAGTAGTGTGGTACCCATATGATGTAGGTATTAATATTATGTTTCAAGCATAGCACCTTTATAAAGTGTAGTGACCCTTACATATCGAGACAGTGGCAATTACATGGAGGTTTACCAACCCTTACTTGGGTGTGAACTTTTTGAAACCTATTTTAATACCTTTATATATGAAAATTATTTTTTTATTATATCATAAACCCCTTTTAAAGATGAAGGGGAACCTAACATGACTTCAAGGACATAAGACATTTAACTGTTCCCCAAAGGGTCAAAATACATAAAACCAAATCAAAACAACAAGGGAAGCCCCTCCCCAGCATAAAAAAATCAGTCCAGCTTCCACCTTCTCATCGCTACTCAGCTAGCTATCCTGTGCAGTGATGCACGGGCCTGGTACCGATGGAAAAATCCATACCCTCTCAAACGTCCGATTCTAAATATCCATGATCAGAGGAAAACTCAGCTCTAAACCTCATTTGGAACAATCCCTGAAGCAGAAATGGAATCATAGACCCTTGTAGCTTTGACCTCACATCAGAACACACCACCCAAGCAGAATCAATCAAAATCAAAGATTCGTACAGCAGATTCAGGAAAGCAGCAAGGAACTCCCCCCTCCGAGATACGCCATATCCATCGCCAACCACACCAGAATCACACCAGAGACATCGACAAGGCACGCCACTTCGAGCCGAGATGCAGAGCAGCGCTAGGCCACAATGTTTCCAAGACCAAGAATCCATCCACACCGAACCGATCCAAAACATCGAAGCCACGCCGAGCAAACCTCAAGAATGAGAAGCCGAGCCCCGCCGATCCGAGCCATAATCCAGAGCAATAGCGAGCCTCATCATTTTCGAGTACCCAGAGTCATCACAAAGCCACATCGCAACCACACAATTCACACTGACACCATGCTACGCCATCTCTGAGAAGATCCAGAGGGCCGCTGTTGAGACCAAACCGCACGTGAGGAGGGAGGGAGAAAGGCCAAGGAAGAAACCCTAGCCGCTGCGAGGATAGCGTGATGCTGCTCAGAGGCTCTCAACCCTTATTTTCTCTTTATACATGGTTATATTATCTATTTTATGATATTGTTGGGTTGTTATGGTTAAAATGTTTTCCAACTATTCATTTTAAATTTTCTATATTGTCATTGTAGTAGTGTGAGCTCTTTTGAGGGTATTTATTATGATTCATCAATAAATCTACAATGGTTTATTTTTTTGTAGGTTTCTGAGAGTTTATACTGATTTTAGAGGGATACAGCTTCATCCATTAGAAGTGAATCGATGCTTGAGGAATCATACCCTAGCATATGAAACATTAAATTTGTCGATGAAGAACATATATTACCCAGTACAATGTTCTAGTGGGTATTTTTCTCCTATTCATGAGGTGTCACTTTTTCATATTTATCGATGCAGAAAAAGATACAGAGAGGACCTTTATTTGTGATCGGTTGGTAAATCTAATTACTCAAGTGAGAATTTACTTTTCATTATTATCTCACATTTTTCTATTATAGTTTTCTTATTCCATTGTTTTTTTATGTTTAATGTCTTATTTTTCTATATGGTCTTTGAGCGTTAATAAAAATAGGTAGTAGGGTGGTTTTCTTAATGTAGAGTAGGACCAATTGGAATTTTACCATGTTAAATCTCTTGCATTATTTGTTCTTTTCATTCTTTCTTCTTTAGTTTTTTGTTTTATATTTTTGTCATTTGTTTATTTATAATGATTTGTTACATTACTAGTTAGAACACTCCATACCATCCATGATACTTAGAATTTTGAGGTATACAATTTTTTTTTGCCTTCATTACTCGGTATCAGTTACTCAAACATATTATATAGCTTCCTACATGAATAAAATTGAGAAATTCAGTGCCAATAATTTTTTTAATTTTTGGAGATTAAAAATTAATGTCTTGATAGTGTTGTAGGGGATGTAAGATTCTCTTTTTAGTCATAAGATACCCCTTTTATGTTAGTTCACTGATGGAAATATAGTGACAACCAATTTATATTTCCCTCCCGATTCTTTTATGAAAGAACAATGATTTTTAAACTTGTCTTTAGATTATAAAGTCCAATGAGAGGTCACTTATGAAACTTTTACAATTGGTATTTTTCTTGAACATGAAAAAAATTATATGAAAACATCTTTAACTATCCATATACATAATAATAAAAAATTATATACCTTTAATATGCATCCCAAAAAAACTATTGAGGTACACTGTGATGAGTTTAATAAAATATTATTTGACTTAGCCAATATAAATGATAGTATTTAAGGTAAGGACTGAGACATTATACTTTTATTTTATTTAGATATCTCATATGAATATTCTATTGATTCTATTATATATGGATGAGGTTCCTTAACCAAAAATGATGTCATGTATTATTTTATTTATCCTGAGTTGTGTGAGATGGTTAAGGTTAAACCTGTGGCCAAGGGGATGAATGTGAGGTGGCATCTAGAGTTTTGAGGGAAGAAAAATGGTAAAATAAATAAGGGTGGAAATAAATATAACCAATCTTGGGATTATTGGTCTAAATCAAAGCTAAATTAGGTTACCTACAACTATTACAGGAAACTAAGGAATGTTAGACCCAAATTCCTTGATTTGAAATCTAATAATACTTCTAAAGAGTCTAGTGATTATTTAATCTTTTCCAACCAAGGAATTGAAAGTGTTAAGATGTTGTGTGCATCCTGATACAAACATCATTTTAAATTGGTTTTATACTCATGAAATTCCTTACATATGTTCACCGCTAGTAATTCTATTTCTATCTTGACTGAGGAAGCTAAAAAAGGTAGTTTTAGGCAACAACAAGAGATGTTGTGACATGGGTAGAGGTTCTTTTATGTTAAATATTTCATACCATTATCTAGTAACCTTGTTAGATGTTATATGTGATCCATATTTACAGTGGAATCATATATCATTAGGTGTTAAGGATCAGATAGGTTTCTCTTTTAATTTTGATTCATGTTTTCTAATAATCTCTAATATTGATCGCATATCTATGAAATGGACCTTAATGAATGGGTTATGTGCTCTTGATGAAAGAACACATGTAAAAAAAATGTGAAACACATGTTTTACCAATAGTGACAACATTATTCTTTAGAATAGGAAGTTGAGAAATGTGAGTACTAAAGGATTAGAGTTATTGAGAGAGAAAGGGTTGCTCACTCATGTTACTCTATGTAACTTACACTTTGTGAGGAATGTGTCTTGTATAATTCCAAAATAGTTATTTTTCATAAATCTATCTTTAAAGATGGTTGACCACTCGAGTTTGTTCAATCAAATTTTTGGGGACTAATTAGGAATACCTCCTATAGTGTAGGATCTTACATTGTCACCTTTAAAGATGAAATCTTAGGGAAAGAATGAGATTATTTTTGGAGAAATAAATTTGATGACTTTGGGGTGTGTAAAACATGGAAATAATCTGTATAAAATTAATATAGAATGAAATTAAAGGGATTGATAACTTATAATTTCCTTGAGTACCTATCTAATAAATTAATTATTTTTTTTTATGTTGAGGGAATCTTTAGGCACTGAACTATGAGTCACACTCCTCAACAGAATGGTCTTTCTGAGCCTATGAACTATAGTATTATTGAGAGGGTTCATATCATGCTTTTATTCTTGTCTTGAGAATGTTATTTTGGGAAGAGGCTATCACTATAGAGGTCTACATGATAAATAGGTTCCCCACATCTAACATTTTTTTAAGACTCCTATAGAGCTATGGATCCACCAACCCCAATCCTATGAACATCCTAGGGTGTATGAATGTACTACCTATACTCCTTTCAGGAAAATTAAACTTAAGATTATGGCTATCATGTACATTTTCATATGGTATCTTGAGGGGGTAATGGGGTATAAGATTTAGAGAGATAAACTTGGATTTTATAAGTGTATTCTTAGTTGGGTTGTGGTATTTCAAGAGTATTTTCATCCTAAATTATAGCCTCTCACTAATGTGAGTGATGGTCCTTCTCATAAGAGGGATCTTAAGGTTGATCCTCCCTATATTAGTGAGTCTCCTATTAATACTCCCCGTTCTACCTCTTGTATTCTCCATTCTAAACTCGGGCTTGAATCTAGGTTTGATTTTGATGGCCCTCCTGATGATAGAGATCTCACTGTCCTTAAATTTTATCATCTCACTAGGTATATGCATGGGAGGTTCATTAATCCTCCTTCTCGGTAAAACCATGCTGATATGGTTTCCTTTAAATTTCACGTGGTAAAGGATCTTGGGGGATAAGATCCCCAAAGATACAACCAAGTTGTCAATGAAAACAACTTTAAGCATTATATTTCATCAATGAAAGATGAGATGGCATACCAAAGGAGAACCATACTTTTTCCATAGTCAATAAACCACCTTATTACAAGGTGATTGGATTCAAATGTATCTATAATAAAAATAAAGACAATACAATAATGAATAAAGGTAGGTATAATTTATAGGATTGTAGCCAAGGTCTTCCATCAAAGAGAGGGAATCAATTACTATGAAATCTTTTCTCTAGTAGTTAATAACTTTTTAATAAGTATTCTTATTTCTTTTACTACCTATTTTGAATTTCATATGGAACTAATAGATGACCAAACTTTATTCTTTCATGGTTATTTAAATTAAAAATTATATATAAATCCTCCTTCTTGTTTTGATCATGAATTTAAATCTTACCAAGTTTGGTTTCTTATTAAATAATTACATGGATTAAAAAAATCTTCAAGGAAATTGTATAATAAGTTTTATTCATTTATGTTGAAAATGGTTTCAAAAGGGGTCAGTTTTATGTATGTGTATATTTTAAATTTGTAAAAATTTAATGCTTTATTTAATACATTATGTTAATGAAATGTTACTCATATGTAGTGATATTAAATTAATATCCCATTTTAAAATGAAAATTAAATTCAAATTTTGATATGAATGATCTAGGCTGTAATAATAAAATTCAAGACATGATAATTATTAGGGAGAGAAATCATAGAATTATTTATCTACCACAACATTCTTATACCCTCAAAGTGATTAAGAAGTATTTTTTTGATTCATTGAAGCTAGTGTTCCTTTTGGTCATCATTTTTTATTTGTATTATCTTAGTCACCTACCACAACTTATGATATTGAATATATGACTATATTACCATATTCTAATATAGAGATAAGTATTATATATGTTATGATTTGTACCATTACATATGTATCCTTTTCATTCTTTAATTTGAGATAGTTTATTGAAAATCTAGGCAATACACATTTTCATTATCTTAAATGTTTATTAAGTTACATTTGTTCTACTTTATCTCTTTCAAAATTCTATGGCGGGGATGTAAATTCTTTGGAATTATTTATTAGTTATATAGATTCTACCTATTCTAGAAATATTGATAATAGGAAATCACTAACTGGTTATGTCTTCATTACATTTGAAGGACCTATACCATGAAAGTGTAATATTTAAATAGTGGTTGGCCTCTCAATCACTGAGGCCAAGTACATAGAAATGAATGAAACTATCAAAGAATCTATATAACTCAAGGGTTTGAATTCCTTGCTCAATGTAAGCAATTATATTATTACTATATATTGTGATTATCAATATTCCCTTTATCTGTAAAAATATTTAATGTCCAATAGTAGGTCTAAGAACAAAGATATTAGCCTTCACTTTATTAGATAAGTTATAGATAGCGGAATAATGTATGTTTCTACGATACAAAAAGATGAAAGTATAGATAATAGTTGGATTAAGGTTGTATATTTATCTAAGTTCAAGCATTGCGTAGGTATCTTGAACTTTATTCCAATTGAATAACATTTTGGTGAAAGAACATAATTATTTTGTTTGAGTTTCTTTTGAAAATGGTGTATATTTTTTGATTTTAGCATAATTGATTTCCAAATGAAAATAATCTATTACTTAGTTTATTGTTTATATTTTAAAATGTTTAATATTTATTATAATTCTATACTATTTATTTCATACCCTTTTTTATCATTATTTTGTTTTTCTACACTTACATGAATTTTGTGAAGCTTTCTTTACCCTTAAGTGAGGTTTTAATGGCCCTCATGTGGGTTTAATTTCCCTAACTCTACCATAAGGGGGTTTCCATAAACCCATATAAAAAACTTGTATGGGTTCTTATACCCTTACATGAGTCCTTGTTGAACCTTACATAGGTTAATTTTCAGAAGAAAACCATTACATAAGTTCTTTTCTTAACTAGTTACCCTTATTTAGAAATGGTGTAACCTTACATAAGATTGGGAGTACCCTTATGTGGAATGTGTTTTAAGGGCATTACCCTTATGTGATCTATTATTTTACCTTACACGATCTATGGATTACCCTTATTCAAGATATTAGTTATGCTAACATGATACATAGGGTACCCTTATGTGACCGATTTAAATTTTTGTATACCATTATGAAAGGGGCCAGTTACCCTTACATGAGTGGTCTTACCTTTATGTGAGTTTTGGTAGAACCTTATGTGATTCACATGGTACCTTTACACCTGTAGCATGGTACCATTGTGTGAGATGCATGGTTCCCTTACATCATGGGACATACCCTTACATAACATGAGATATAACTCTATGCAGTTTAGTGACACTTATGTAGCGGGTCAACAACCTTTACATAGTTTCCTACTGAACCTTACATGGGTGAGACCATTATGAAACCTATTTTAATACCTTTACGAATGATTTTAATTTCTATTTTGTGTAATTATCAGGTTTTTAGGGTTAAAATGTTTTTCAACCATTCAATTGAAAATGTTTTTGGTCCATTGCAACTGCATTGGATCTTCTAAGGGCATTTCTTCCAAAAAAATAATAGGTAGATAGAGATCGATTCATGTGTAGATTTTCATGTTATTTATATTAATTTTAAAGAGATATAGAGATAGAGCTTCATCCATTGGAAGTTGATTGAATCTTGATGAATCATACCCTTTAAGATTCAACATTTCCTTTGTAATTAAATAATAGAGATTCTTGGGTTTTGTGTCTTGGTGGAGATTATGCTCAGGTTTTTGGGGTGAAACTTTCTCTTCTTTATAGATGGAACAAAATATACATGAAGGACATTTATTTGTGATTAGTTGGTAAATCTATTTATGCGAGTGAGAATTTACTTTTCACTATTCTTTAGTATTTCTCTATTATAGTTTTCTTATTCAATTATTTTTGTTGGTTTGATTTATTGTTCTTCTGTGAGGTGTTTGGACATTAATAAAAATAGGATGTAGGGTGATGTTATTTCTAAAGAGTAAAACCAATTAGTACTGAACCATGTTAAATAACTTTAATTCTTTTTTTTCATTCTTTTTTTTTCATTTTTTCTCTCCATAACTATTTTTTTTATTTGTGAAACTTTATTTCATTACTTGTTTGAACATTTCATACTACGCATGATCTATGTAATTTGGGGGTATACTAGTGTTGGTTCATCTCTTCACTAGATATCATTAGGATGCTACGCTTGGATTGTTTTTCTTGGTCAGTAGCTTGTTTTCCTTATATTATAGATGTTCCTCACGAGTTTAGGGGCTTTTATTAAGTCCCTTGGAGATGCATGAGATTTGTAGTGATACCTAGTTGTTGAGATACTTCTCCAGCTGCATGGGTTTCAGTAGAGTGACATCCTTAGGTGGTGATTCTTGATCCCTTCTTATAATGGTTTTACCCTTGTTTTTTTGGGTTTAGGTGAAGAGTAAAGTGATTTTCTTATGCTTTGTGTGTTTTTTCTTCTACCGTTGGTTGCAAAACTATATTGCTTTAGTTGAGTTTGTTTTTCTTTGTGAAATTTCTGAGCTGTTTTCTATTTCTATGTTTTTAGAGGATATATACTACTATTTTTTTATTATTTTAGTGGTCATTTTAGAAAACTGATGCTAATTCATATTGAAACCATACTTAAATTTTATTTTTAATTGTTTATTTAATTTCAGTAGTGAATTTTTTAAAAACCACTACAAAATTAATGATAATAAATAATTATTTACAATTTTAATTACTTGTTAATACTTAATACTTAATAATTATTTATTAATTAATAAAAATTATTTGTTATTTATAATTATTTATCATTTAGTGTTTTAATTATTTAATAATTTTAATTTATTTATAATTATTTAATTATTATAATTTATTTATAATTATTAGTTAGTAATTATTTCAAAACTAAATAAATTATTAATTATTAATTAGAAATAACTTATTAATTCGTTTTTATTTATTAACTATTTCCAATTAATTAGAAATTATTTATAAGTGAATGTAATTATATATAAACACACACACACACACACTTATATGCATGTATGAATATATATTTATTTACAATTATATATATTTTTATGTATTTATGTATATTTATGTATATTTATATGTATTTATATTTATTTACAGATACATATATATATATATATATATATGTATCTTTATATCCCTTTATATATATAACTATATATATAGTTGTATATATATATTTATTTACAATCCATATATGTATTTATGTATATTTATTTATAATTTATATATATTTATGTGTATTTATGTACACACACACATATGTATTTATATATATCATGGAATATATATATATATGTATATTTATATGCATTTATTACATATTAGTGGATACTTATATATATGTTTATATATATATTATGTGGGTATATATATATTTATGAATATTTATATGTGTTTATATATATATATATATATATAGATTTATATAGATTTATGTTTATATACAATTATATTAAATTATATATATATATTTTTGTATATATATGTGTCTGTGTATTTAGATATATTATGTGAGTATATATATATATATATCTTCATGTATGTATATATATATATATATATCTATTTATATATATATATATATAAGTTTATATATAATTATATATAATTATTTATATATATATAGTATTTATATGTATATTTATATGTGGTTGTATATATTTATATGTGTGTATATATATATATATAATATGTGGTTATATTTACCATAGGCTGGAATCATGGACCCCTTTTATTAAAATAATGATAAAACTAAAAAGAGGATGAGGTTAGACAATGTGATCGTACCCTCATCAAACAAGAAAATCCTACATTAAAAAAACACCAATTCAATGGGACAAAATCTTTCAAATCAATAGAATACCACCAACATTATCAATATTAGATTATAGACCATGTGAAAATGACCACATTCAGAAAGAAACGTCACTTAGTGAGATCAACCCGAAACATATAAATTCAATTCACATATACTTAATCCATAATTGAGTACCCATGTTATGAAGACAACCTCAATAATCCTAGCATCACAAATGTATTGCTCTTCTCCAACTCTTATCCCTTTTCCATAGGGTGACTTCATCATCAAATTCCACTTCTATAGGGGCATTATCATTACTAAAAGCTACAACAACCATTTTGGTACAATCAAAATGTTTTACTCCAACACCAGGGCTATTTATAGAGTTCAATATCTTTCCCCAAACAGTTGTATCATTTAAATATAATTATAGATTGAGACCCAACTTTTTAACAAAACCTCAGAGAGTTGATCATGGCCTTTAACTCTTTTGGAAGATACTTGAGTCGAGGATGAAGCATAAACTACAGTTCCCATCGTAATATTCTATCTCTTTACAACCCATTTCATTATACCTAACTAGACTTTACCACTATCATTAGAAGATGAATTAACATCCACATTACCTCCATTAAGAGTAGGGATAATCCTCTCCAGGTAGATTACCCTTTCTTGGACCATTTTCCTACTACCCATGGATGTTTCATATGTTCATTAATGCATATATTTTTATCCCCATTTAGATATTTTCTAAGTTAATATAAACATAACCCAAATATTTTATTTTTATATGTTACCTATACAATTAGACTGGTAGAAATTAGTTCTCCCTCAGGGTTGTTGATTAGTATCAATAATCTTAATAGTCTCAACCTCTATTATAATATCTATAGGATGTTGGAAACTTATAACAGTCTTATCAAAGTTACCATGCATCACATCCTTTTTGGAAATTGTTGAGAAATTATTCTCATTACTATTTGACCTAAGATCACAACCATTTGTCTTGGAGGTGGATTAGTAGGTATAATAAATTACATACCATGTACCATTTTGGTAATTTAAGATATGCACTTTTCCTATAATGGAGAAAGAGCCTAACAAAAAGAATCATTTGATGAATATCTTATCACCTAATTATAACCTAGTATAGTAAATCCCTTCATGGACTTGGGTTTTAAAGATGATGTATCTTCCAACTTCGTTTTAACATCATAACACCTTGAGTTTATTAGATTGTGCCGCTACCATAAAAAATGATCTACATTGTGATTCTAAATCATAATAAATATGATTATCCACAATAATATTCAATTTCATCCAAAATTCTTGAAAAAGAGAATCTTTAAATTTTAAAATATTATGCGAAGTCTAATCATTATCCTCAATAATTTCCCAAGGCCCTTCTTACTCTATGAAATGAAAGAGTAATTAATTTTCCCATTGAACCTTATCATGTGATGTGCTTAGAGTACCAATGCATGAACCACCAAATGTACCATTACTTAACTTTTCTTCGAAGAACCCTCTAAAGAAAAAAATTTAAAAATCTTTAAAATATTTATTATCTAATATACCTTGGATGAAAAATCCACTTCTTCTAAATCAATAATAATATTGAAGGCTAACTTCCACCCTTGGTTCATATCAACTGTAGTAGGGGCAGAAAAATGAACCAAGTAGAAGAAAATATAAGGTTCACCCAGATCATTATTAACACTTTCATGTTCTATAAAGGAATTAGAACTCTCAGTTTCAGAATTATACATGCTAGTATCCATGAATTAATTTTTACGATCCAAGGATTGATCATTGGCCTCAACCTTATTTATTATTTGACTATGATTTAAACAAGGATATAAGGAACCAAACTTAAACAATACATATTCTAGTTTATTTAGAAAATAATTCATTTTCTTTCATTTTTTAATATATTTTAGGATCAATGTTTTTGAATATTATATCATTACACTTATATAAGTCAGTATTAAATCATAAAGTGGAAACATTCACTTATTATCCATTTTTCTAATAAAATAAAACTTTTAGAATATAAAAAGTTTTATTTTCATGACACATATTCACAATTTTCATCTTGGAATCATCCTTTTCCCTAATCATCCTTAAAACTCTTTTAAAAACATTTTAAAATATTAGATGATCAGAAAAATATCACCAAGGGATATAAAAATAAATAAACTCTTATTCCATGAATACTTATACAAATGTTATCCTCTTTTCAAACTATTTTTTTTCAAAACAAGAATTTAATTTCCCAAGAAATAAACTTATATTCCCAAATATCTTCATAAAGAATTTCAGAAAAAAATTTAAAGGAAAAATAAAGCTCACAAAAGTTTGTTCGAAATCTTGAAAATCTCATGAATACTTTTTAAAAAAGTTATACTTTTCACCCTAAAGAATTGGAATATAATTTCCTTTAAAAATTATCTAGTTTATTACCTTTCTGACATCATAATATTTCCATAAAAATATAGAAAACATATATAAATAAAATAGGTAACTTATAGAACTATTTTCATCATTTTGAATAACCATCATGGTTATAAATGGAATATCCTTCACAGTTACTCATGGAATAACCATCACGGTAACACTTAGAATAACCATCACTACCAACTTCCAAACATAAATATTATCCAATGAATTGAAGGTATATCATAGGCCCAACCATCATATGAATATAACAAAAGAAATTATCATAACCGAAAATTCTTATGTACTATAAAATAATCATAACACATAAACATTTTCATTTTTTTAAATATTAATTGCACCCACAATAAAAAATTTCAAGATATTGATATATCCCTTTTCTATTAAAACCCAATTTTTATAATTAAAATTACTATAAAAAAGGGAATATTATTTTTATTTTAATAAACCATGAAATATTTTAGTGGAATTAAAATATCAATTAATGGTTATGGTGATAGAAAAAGTCTTTTTCACCACATATGTTAAAATATAACATTTTTTTCCTTTTGGAAATAAAGTCAGAAGGTTCCATATAAAATACATAAATAGATTCCTTTTTAAAACCTTAAATTGAAAGTAAAAAATAAAAATACAAGGTCATTTATAATTTATTCATGTATATATATAGATTTGCATAAAATAATCTTAATAATATCTATAAGGAAGAAAATAGATTTTTAAAGGAAACATTAAAATAATATTTTTCTTATAGAAAGTCCCTTACATTGAGTCTGACTCGTCACATACATTATTTATCTTCCCAATTAATAAAATTATGTTAATTATTTTATTTTTTAATAAAATATTTTGATTCTATTATTCCTTTTATTTTTATTTTCTACCATATTATATTCAATTACTTAATCATTTTAGTTTATATTAGATGTTTTGATGATATTTTGATCATATGTGCAAAATAACATCGATAGGTTGAATATAATCAAATAGGTCACTATTAAATTATAAATATAATAATCATGAAATAGGTATATTTTTAATACATCAATTATACTTTTAAAACCAAACATAAAATATGGTTATCAAAAATGAACTACGTTACATTCACAGAGACGGTATACCGTACACACAAATGAGTAACACTTCCATTTTTCAATGATTATTATGGAAAGAAAGAAATTATTTTAAATTTAAATAATTATCATTATATCATGAATACCGTATTTTTTTCTTTTAATATACTAATATAACATCCATGTGATGTGTTGATGAAAAATGAATCATATCACTTCATAGAGGTGGAAATTTGTACTTATGCACGAACGATGTTATCATTCTAAAAATGGATAGAAAAATAAGAAATTATATGATATATTATATTTTTATATTTATAAACATGTCATTAATATCATATATATACACTAAATTCATCAATATAACCATCTTTGTGATATGGTTATGGAAATCGAATTACATCGGTTAGTGAGGCGGTAGTCCACCGTACACACAAACAACTATTTCATTTCCCATTTGACTGAAAAAGATATGGATATTGGTTATTACATTAACATAATACAATATTAGTATATGGAAGATAATGTGTTATTATTTAGAATGTATGAATAATATTTTAAGGAAGTATAAGAATAAATAAAACAAAAATGATTGGTTAAGAACTATACATCTTCTTCAGACAACCTCTTAAGTTTTAAATAAAAATCTTCTCTAAGATGATTTTATGATATAAAAAGGATTAAAGAACATGGGTAGGGTTGTAATGAAATTATATGGGAAGATCATTTTAGAAACCAAAATTCTTTTGAAGTAAGAAGAAAAGAGGATATGAGGTGCCCTTTTATAAGTAGGTGGAGGGGTATTCTTGGAATTTCATAAGTTATTAAAATAATATAAATTAATTTTCATGTTGAAATAGATATAAAATGATTTATTTCAAGGATATGATGATAATGGGTCTAAATTAAAATATCCAACAAAATTTGGACAAGTTTAGGTGATGTGTAAACCCACATATTTTTATTTTAACACCTGATAAACATTTTGATGTTAACTTTTATAACAAAGTTTTTAACTCTTTAGGTGTCAATATAGTTACTATAAATGAAAAAACGAACCATATATAGAGAATTTTTTATGTAATAAACCGTATACCTTTAACTTGGATAAGGAAAATATTTTTAGGTATTTAAAATCATTTAATAAAATATTATTTTATATACAATATCAATAATGTCTTATTAACACTATTCATTTATATTTTAACATTAAAAACATCACGATAAAGATTTAATTCAAATATAAAAATTTAATATACATACTATATGTTATTATTATCTAAAAAATTTATGGGACACTATAACTCACTCATATAATATAATTTTTGATTTTTTAAAATCCTTATATTGATTTTTCCACTCCTTGCACAAACACTGTGTTAGTATTGCATAATCATTTAAGATAGTTATTTTATTACTAAAAATTAGCAATAAATTACCATAATGAAGAAAATAATTTACATTTGAAATTAATATTTATAATTTGAAACATCCTCTATTTATTCCTATGAAAAAAAATATATACAATAAAATAAAGAGAACAATATTTTTGACTTTTCTTTATGTGAAATAATATAAAGGTTAACTCATGGAAATTGGAAAAAAATATTATACTTCTGTATGATAATAGTGAATATATAATCATCTAATTAAATTATGGAAAGTGTTTGGATCATTCTTTACCCTTATCATTTTATTTTTAACCTTAATTATCTAATTTACCCTTCATTATGACATCAAAAATTACTACAATTATTATTCACAATGGCTAAAAATAAAAGAAAAAAATTTAAAAAAATTTATACTAATACTAAATATTGAATCAATTTTTATAGATTTAATACACATAAGTGTAATAATTTAATATAAAATCAAACCTGCAAAACTAGATAAAGAACGGTTTTTAAAAAATGTGTTTTTTTATAAAAATAACTTTATACCAAATTCATGTGTAACATTTATTCCAACGACCAAAACTAGATTATTATTAATCAAAATTAACTAATTAAGTTTTTAATCTAATACAGAATGTAAATTTACTATGTACATTATTTAAAATAAAATATTATTTTCAATAAAAATCAGTACTTTTCACTATTTAATGAAAAATAAATATTTGTAGAGAATCATCAAAAATTCAATTTAAGATAATTTTTACATTTTTAATTAAAAAATGAAATTAATTTTGTAAAATTAAAATTCTATAATTTTGAAATCATGTTTTTAAATAAAACTATATAAATTATAAAAACCAAATTTTGTTAGAAATAAAGCCTTTTTCTTTTGACTGAGAAATTACCTAATATTATTATAATGAATATAACTCTATAAAATAGAATTAATAATTTTATGGAAAATTTGTTATATTAAAATTAAATAGATTTTACATTATTCCTTATTTTGGAAATTATATACTTACAATTTTATTCATTTATTAAACAAGTGGGAATATCTTTCTCTCGTTGCATTTTCAGATTACTATGTCAATAATTCAACCATATGGTTTTTCCTCAAAACCATAACATCATTATTTAAATTTTTTTATAATACTATATCTCTATAAGGAATAATTTGAATAGTCTATTCCTCATAATAAAGATTATCTTCCAATTAAACTTCTTCACGACTCAAAACATAAGATGAATTCGACACATATTTTTTTAACCTAAAAACATGAAATACATTATGTAACAAGTATAAAATCATAGAAAATGACACTCAGTAGAAGAAGAATATAAATTTATCTTTTATTTAATATATTTTATTTAACCATGAACTTATCTTACCCTTTTTAAAGAAATGAATAACACATTTCCATGTAGATACTTTAAGAAAAACATGATCACCAACCTCGAATGAAAGATATTTCTTCCAATTATCTGCATAACTTTTTTGACTACTCTAAGATATTCTCATGTATTTATGAATCATATTCCCTTTTGTCAAAAAATTCCTCCACCAAATATGGTACCATAAACATCCTTTCTCCTACTTCATGCCAAAAAGTTCGTATTTGATGAACATTTCCATAGAATGCTTCAAAAGGTGACATTTGTATACTAGAAAGAATAATGATATTATAAGAATACTTAACCAAAGAAATATGTTCATACCAACTTACCTAATAATAAATTTAACAATAATGAGGAATGTATTCAAAGTTATGAATCATTTTCTTGGACTATCCATCAGATTGAGGATTAAAATTTGTACTAAAATTTAATTCAATTCCTAATGACTTTTTAAGTCAGTTTCCAAAATTAGAGGTGAATCTAGGATCAAGATTAGATATAATAAAGATAGAAACTATATGTAAATTGAACATATCTTTGAGATATAGTAAAGAAAGTTTATCTAAATACATAGTAAATCAAATGGGAATGAAATGTGCAGACGTAGTTTGTCAATCAATAATAACCCAAATGGAATTATTACCCTATTATTTCCTTGGATATCCTATAAAGAAATCCATTGATATATTTTCCCATTTCCACTATAGCATTGGAGAAGGGTGAAGTGTCCCCTTTAGAAATTTCAATTCTCCTTTAATCTTTTGACAAGTGAAACATTTTATGGTAAAGTTAGTAATGCATCCTTTCATCCCATCCCACCATTAATACTCTTGATAGATTCTATATGTTTTAGTACTACTAGGATGAATATAAAATGGGGAACTATGTGCTTCTATCAAAAATTAATTAATTAACTAGGAATCAGAATTCACACATAACCTTTTTCTAAATCTCAAAACACATTTTCTATCAACACTAAACACTAGAAAATTACCCCTATTTATAGATCATACATTTTCTTGTAAAACATTACCCTCTTTCTCAGCTTGATTAATTATTTCTGGTAAATAAAATTATACTAGAACTTATAATTAAAAAGGGGAGGTTTCTAAATCCACAATTCCTTAGCCAAAATTCATCAAATCATTAAACAATGGGTCATGATTCAAATTTAACCTTGTTAATGTATCATTAATCTTTTGACTCAAAGAATCTACTACATTGTTTTACTTGCTAGGATTGTAATAAACTGTGTAGTCAAAATCATTTATCAATTCCAACCATATTCTCCACCTCATGTTCAACACTTTTTTTGAGTGAATGTATACTTCAAAATTTTATTATCAATATATATTTTAAACTTGGATTCATTTAAATGATGCCTCTAAATTTTTAAAGAAAAAACAATAGAAGATAATTTTAGATCATGTGTAGGATATTTTACCACATCAAGTTTCTTTTTCCCTAAAGCATAAGAAATTACCTGATTATTTTGCATCAGGATACAACCCAGTCCTCTCTATAAAGTAGCACTAAAGATGGGAAATTCATTGTTTTTGGAGGGAAGAGCCAAAATAGGATCATTTACTAATCTTCTTTTCAATTCCTATAAATATATCTAACATTACTTTTTACAAATGAACATAAATCCCTTCCGTGTTAATTTAGTTAGTAGGATATATAACCATGTAGTGTTTTCAAAAAATCACCTGAAAAATATTTTAATCCAAGAAAACTATAAATCTTAGTAAAATTTATAGGAATTGGTCATTCATCAACCCCTTTAGTTTTAGAGATATCAATTGTTATTTTATCATTATTTATTTTGTGTATAAGGAATGAAATCAATTGTACCCAAAGATCATATTTACTAAAAAAATTATAAATTATTATCATTTAGGTTTTATAAAAAAAACCTCAGGTATTTTTCACAATACTTTTATATTTTTGAATAGATTAATATATCATTAATTAAAAAAACCCTAAACTAATCCAAATATTCATGGAAAAATTTATTTATTTGATCTATAAATATAGCTTGGGAATTTTTGAATCTAAAATTAATCACCACAAACTCATAATGCTTGTATCTAGTCTAAAAATCTATTTTAATAATTTCATCCAACCTAACCTTCATCTTATGGTACCTAGACCTTAGGTTAACCTTCAAAAAATACTTATCTCCCTGGAGTTGATCAAACAAGTCATCAATATAATAAAATTGATACTTATTCTTAATTTTAATGTTATTCAAAGGTCTATAATCAGTGAAATAACTCATAGAGTCATCCTTTTATTTAATAAAAAATCGGAACACCCTATGGTCAAGTACCGGGAAAAATGAAACCATTAACAAGAAACTCCTATAATTACTTTTCTAATTCCAATAATTTTAATTGAGCCATTTTATAATGGGGTTTGGAAATAGGATTTTCATCTGGAACTAAGTCAATAATAAATTTAATTTTTTTTACTTTGGTATAACACCAAATAACTCATCAGAAAAAACATCTATGTATTATTTTACTTATAGAATATAATTAATATGTACAGTTCTATTATTTTCAACAATATGTGCAAGATAGATTTCACTTCCATCTCTAAATAGTTTTTTAGATTCTTGATATGCTATCAAAGGCATGGGTTTATTATTGTATAAAAATAAAACTCTTTATAAAAAACATATTTATCTCTACAATATATCTTATCTTGGTAAATATAGAGACAATACATGCTTAAAATAACATCAAACTATTCTATGGTAATAAAAACAAGGTTTTCAATTAAAGTCATTCCACTGACAAAAAGATAACGATTCTTATAATTTCTATTTACATTAATACTTCCCCTAAGTGTATTTACCATAATTCATCACTTCATTTATTTAATCTTCCCATTATTCACATTATTATTTAGAAAATAATTTTCATAATAACCTGACTCACTATATTTAAAACACTCTACTACCTACTTATCAATATTGGACTCACAAATTCCATACACATTTTCATTATAATCACAAGCCATATTCCCAAAATTACTACATCAGAATCACTTACTATATTTCATAAAGAATTCACATGGGTGATTTTATATGATACCTATCACAAATTAGAAACTTTATTATATTACCTTCATATTTGGCTAATGGGTTCTTTCCCATTGCATGTCACATGGAAATATTTTTATTCTTATTTTCATAGAAAACTTGATCATCTAATAATTCCATTTACACCTTCTTATAGCAGTAAACAATTTTCTAATGACATTTATATTCATAAGAAGACAATAAACTAAGATATAGTGGATTCAATCCTAATAAAAACAAATTAAGTTTCTTTTCATGATCCAGATAAAATTTTGTGTGTACCTTGCCAAATGGGTGAAGCATGCTTCATATATGACCATTGAATCTTAACCCTTTAGTTTTAATTTAAAGAATTTTTTTATACTATATTTAAACACCATAAGAAAATAATTTTCAAGGAATTTATTCTTAAATTCTTCCAACTCTAAGGAATCAATTTCTTCCATATCTTTGATATTCTTAAACTTTGAGCCCCAATAGCAATTTTCTACTTTAAAATGGTAAATATAAAGAGTTAAATTTTGATGATCTAAGAAACGCATGACATTGAATATCTATTCAATATATTTAACCCATACCTTTAGTAATCACTGGGTCATAAGATCCACTAAACCCATGTGGGTGTTTTCTCATAAAATTTACAACTACCATAATGTTCCATTGTGGTAGGTTTGGGTTTCTTATAGAATAGATTCCACCACCATTTATACCTTGCATAAAATGATCCATCATATAAAAAAACTACTCAGTTCAAATTCCAAACATTCTAGGTTACTAATTTGGAAGGATATTGTCCTCTCAGTGCCTTCCTACTTCAACATCCCTATTTACACTATAGAAAACCATTCATAACATACATAGTTTAGATGAAGAAACATAGTAATATTTTTATGTTATATCATCATAAATATAAATTAAATATATTTTAAGGATAATTACTTACATTATAGTAACATCTAAAGTAATCAAAACCTTTACTCTAATAACAAAAATAATTACTAAACCATAAAAAATACATATTCTAGTTTCTTTAGAATGTAATAATTTTTATTTCATTATCTAAGATCTCTTAGGATTTAGGTTTTATATAATATGTTTATTTCCCTTAAATAAAAAATTATTTCATCACAGTGTGGGCACATCCACTTAGTATCCATTTTTATAAGAAAAAAACTTTTAATATATAAAAAGTTTTATTTTCTTGACACATCTTTATAATTTCCATCTTAACCTCATCCTTGTCCATAATTATTGTTAAAAAAATGTAAAAACATTTTAAAATATAGGATAATTACAAAAATCCTAGTAAGAAACATAAAAAATAAAGATATAAACCATTATTCCATGAAAACATTAATTTATTTTAACTTTTTGCAAAACAAAATTTGATTCGAAATAAATCATTTCTTACCCAAGAGATCACCTTATCCCACAAATATTTTCATAAAAAAATTGTTTAGAAAATTTAATGGGAAAAAACCCATAATGGTTTCTTTTAAATCATGAAAAAATTTCCATAAATATATAATTTTCACCCTTAAGAAGTATCATATTGTTTAATCTAAAAATAAGACCGTTTCTTACCTTTTTGAAATCATTATGATACTATAAAAAATATAAATCATAGATAACTAATATAAGAAAATTAATGTATCATTTTCATATCACTATTACATATAGAATAACCTTAATTGTTATATATGGAATAAACTTAATGGTTACACATGGAATAACCTTCATGGTTACACTTGGAATAAACATTAAAATTATACTTAGAATAACCATTATAGTTACACTTGGAATAACCATCATAGTCATCTTCCAAACATAAATATTACTAAATGAATCGAAGGGATATCTTATACCCACCCATCCTTGGTTTATAATGGAACCACACATTATAATAAAAAAATTCCTAAGTTCCATAACATAATCATAACACAAAAGTTCTTTCAATTTTCAAAATATTACTTGCACCCATAATAAAAAATTTCATGATATTCACATATCCCTTTTTTGAAAAAAAATAAATTTCTAAATAAAAAATTACTTGAACAAAGGGAAGTGGGGTTTTCATTAAATAGAAAAATGGAATATTATAAGGAAATAAAAATATAAAATAATGGTTTTGTGGTGGGAAAATTAATTCTCACTATATACGTTAAAATCAACCCTTCATTTTGTCTTTTGTAAAGAAAGTCAAAACATTCCCTCAAAAATATGTAAAAATATTCATTTTTTTAAAACCATTTTAAGAAAGTAAAAAGTGAAATTAAATGTACTTTATAATTCATTCACGTAAATATAGATACATCCATAAAATAATTTTAATAATATGAAAAAATCAAGTGAATCTTTAAAAGATACATATTTAAAAGTCCCTTACCTTGACTCCTTCTCATCACATACAATCATTATCTTCAGGAATAATAAAATTTTGTTTATTATATAATTAATTAAAAACCCTTTTAATATTTATTATTTCTTTTTTATTATAGTTTATATTGAATTAAATATTTAATTGAGTTTATATTGTATATTTTGATGATATTCAGATCATATGTCCAAAATGACATCTGTTGGTTGACTATAGTAAAAAAGATCATTATTACATAATATTAATAATAATCATGATATAATTTTCATTTTTATTCATTAATTATAATTTTAAAACCAATTGTGGAAGAAGGTTATGAAAATAGAACTACGTTACAATCATGGAGATGATAGGCCATATGTACGTATGAGTAACATTTCTATTTTTTAATGATCATTATAGAAAGACTGTAAGTATTGTCTTATCTTTATAGAATTATAATTATACCATGAATACCATATTAGTTCTTTAAATACAAAAATTTATCATCCATTTGATCAGGTGATGATGAATAAATCATATCGGTTCGTGGATGTGGTAATCCACACGTATCCAAAAACAACGTTATCATTCTAAAAATGCATAAAAAAGTAAAAAATTATATGATACACTATATTTTTAGAATGATAAATATTTAATTAATATAATACATATATATATTTAATAAATCATTATAAACATACATGAGAGATGGGGATAAAAAATGAATTATATCGGTTCATGAGGCAATAGTTTTCCGTACACATGAACAATGGTTTCGTTCCCCATTTAATAGAAAAAGAGATGAATATAGGTTATTACATTAGCATAATAACTTATAAGTATATGAAATATAAATTTGTTATTATTTTATAAATTTTAATACTATTTTAATGATCTAGAATAATAAATAAAACAAAAATTCTTGGTTAAGAACTATACCTCTTCTTTGGACAACCTATTATGGCTTACACCAAAAGCATCCCAAAGATGGTTTTTTGATCAAAACAAGGATTCTAGGAAATAGTAAGGTATATAAGCAAAGTATTTAGGTAGATATTTACTGAAACAAAAGGTTATTATAGTGTAAATAAAATATGAGAGGAGGTGTACTTTTATAAGTGAGGGGGGAATTATTGGAATTACATAAAGTATTAAATTAATATAAATTAATTCTCATGTATAAATGGATCAAAAATAATTTATATATAATATAAAATGAGTATGGATAAAATTAATCTCATAAAATAAAATTTATTCAAGTTTAGGTGATGTTTATACCCTTATATTTTTGTTTTAAACCCCTGATAACCCTTTTGATGATTACCACTATAGTAAGAGTTTTTACTAATTAGGGGTCAATATTGTTACTATAAAATAAAAAAAAGGATCATAAATGGACAATGGTTTCTTTAATAAACCATATCAAATACACTTGGATGAAGATAATATTTTTAATATTTTTAATTCATTTAATAATTAAATATTTAAAATAAAATATCAATAATCTAATTTTTGACCCTATTATTTTAATCTCACTTATAAAACTTAAAAAAAATGGAATTCAAATAAAAACTTTTCAAATAACTAAAATATTTCATAATTATCTAAAAAAATCATGGGAAACTATAAATCAATCAAATAATATTATTTTTAG
This sequence comes from Viscum album, assembly GCA_963277665.1. Taxonomy (NCBI): domain Eukaryota; kingdom Viridiplantae; phylum Streptophyta; class Magnoliopsida; order Santalales; family Viscaceae; genus Viscum; species Viscum album. The sequence goes on from OY728159.1 coordinate 1,058,657,215, forward strand.
AGTCTTTAAATTTTTTTATTAATTTTGCACTCCTTGAACAAGCACTCTGTTAGTGTCAGATAAGAATTTATGGAAACTATTTAATAAATTTAAATTAGAAATAAATTAAAATGATGAAAAATATAATTTATTTTAAAAATTAAATTTTATAATGAATCATATACTCTATTTATCCATGTTTTAAAAATTTAAAGATAATAAAACAAAGAAAAAGACATTATCTTCATTGTATAAAATAATATAAAAGTCAAAATCGTGGATAAATAGAAACAAAAGGACATATATTTTATTTTATATTATAATTTATGAGATATATTATTTTGATTAAATCAAATAAAGTGTTAGGGTTATTTTTTGTCCTTATCATTTAATTTTTAACCTTAATTATCTAATTTACCCTCTACCATGACAACATAACTACTATGATTAATATCTATGATGAAGAATAATTAATAGGAAATATTTACCAAAATTTTACCTACTAATTAAAATTATGTAATCCATTTTTTAAGAATTTATTCACATAAGTTGCATAATTTAATTTAAAATTAAACCTAAAAAATGTGATGAAAAATAGTTTCTCAGAAAATTATTTTTTATATAAAAATATATTTATACCAATTTCATTCATAAAATTAATTAAAAAGACCATAATTGAATAATTATTAATAAAAATGAACTAGTTGAATTTTAAAAATAATACAAAATGGAATTTTACAACTTGAATAATTTAAAATAAAATGAAGTTTTCAATAAAAATCCATATTTTTCATTGTTTATTGAAAAAATTATATTTTTAGAAAATTATCAAAAATTCAACATAAGATAATTATGAAAATTTTAATTAAAAATTTTATTTATTTTTTTCAACATAAAATAATATAATATTGAAATCATGTTTTTAGATAAAACCATATAATATATAAAAACCCAATTTGGTTAGAAATAAATATTTTTCATTATAAAACAGAAATTTCCTAAAATCATATAATAAATATAACTCTATAAAATATAATTATAGTAAATATGAAAACTATTTATCTTAGCATTACCTGGGTTATTAAACATGACATCTCAAATGAAACATTGAACCTATATTATCCTTCCTATAATTAAATGTTAGATTCCTACTAATTCATAGTTCAAAACAAAAAATAGTAACCTTTTCATAATAAATTAATAGGCCAAAATCATCCTAGGGAGTATATAAGATAACCTTATTGTATAGATTGGAGGTGATATCCACTTCAACTAACGCTCTCAAAAAATGTCAAAAACTAACCAATTCTGTTTCATAATCCATTTTTAATGGGATTTCAATTGAATAGTTAATATCATAAAAAATTTAGATATGCTATAAACCTGATACATGCCATTAATTTTCACCTAAACATGCAAAAAAGTTCCCTTATACTAATTTCGATTGAAATTTAATCTCTATTCATGAATCCTTAGAACACCAGGTATTAATCTAACTGAACTAATAACCCATGAATTCCCTTTAAATCCTTCACAAGGAAATATTATCTGATACACACCATGACCAAGGGATATCCATCTTTATTCCAAACATCCCCAAATTGAGGACAATAAATTTTTCAAATCAGGGATGTTCCAAAACTTTAAACTTATCCCAAAAGAAATTCATACAACAATAAAATTATTTTAGAGATTGGAACTTTTTGAAATTTCTTCATAATTGGCCGAGACATGTGTTATGCTCCCCTTCAATATAATCTACTATGATATCCTCTCTTTGAAAGTGGAATAAATATACCCATGAATTCAGAGGTCTTCCCCTTGTTGACCTTAGCCACCTCCATTTCATAAATCAAAACTAGGATAGAATTAACCAACTATTAGGAAGTTAGTAATATGTAATAAGTAAAAGGAAATATGTAATAGGTAATATACAACATGTAATAAGTAATAAGTAATTATTAATAGTTAATATGTAATAGGTAATAATTAATAGGTAACAAATAATATGAAATGGGTAATAAGTAATAATTAGTGTATAATAAGTAATAGGTAATAGGTTATATGAAATAGGTAATAAGTAATAGATAATAGGTAATCAGTAATAGTTAATGGGTAATAGGTAATTAGAAATAGGTAATAGGTAATATTTAATTATTAATACAAACTATATAATATATAATAAGTAATAGGTAATATGTAATAAGTAATCAAAAATAATTAATAGGTAATTGGTAATAGGTAATATGTAATAAGTAATATGTAATAGGTAATAAATAACATGTATTACATAATAGGTAATGGGTAAAAGGTAATGGGTAATGTATAATAAGTAATAGGTAATAAGTATTGTGTAATGGGAAATAGGTAATAGGTATTAGGTATTAGGTAATAGATAATATGTAATAAGTAAAAGGTAAAAGGTAAAAGGTAATAGGTAATAGGTTATTAGTAATAGTTAATAGGTAATGGTTGATAGGTAATAGGAAATAGTTAATAGGTAAGAGGAAATATGTAATAGGTAATATGTAATAGGTTATAGATCAGAGGAAGGAAGTAAGACACAATATGTAATGGGTAATGGGTAAGAAGTAATATATAAGAGGTAATAAGTAATATATAATAATTAAGAGTTAATAAGTAATAGGTATTGGGTAAAAGGTAAGGGGTAATATGTAATAGTTAATAGGTAATTGGTAATAGGAAATAGGAAATATGAAATAGGTAATGGTTAATATGTAATGGGTAATAGATAATAGACAATAGGTAATAGGTAATGGGTAATGTGTAATAAGCAATACGTAATGGGTAATTGGTACTAGTTAATAGGTAATAGGTAATAGGTAATAGGTAATAGGTAATAGGTAATAGGTAATATGTAATAGGTAATAGGTAATAGGTAATAGGTAATGGGTAATGGGTAATAGGAAATTGGTAATGGGTAATAAGTAATTGGTAATTGGTAATTGGTAATAAGTAATGAGTAATTGGTAATGGTTACTAAGTAATAGGTAATATGTAATATGTAATAGGTAATAGGTAATAGGTAATAGGTAATAGGAAATAGGTAATACGTATTAGGTAATAGGTAATAGGTAATAGGTAATAGGTAATAGATAATAGGTAATAGGTAATAATTAACTGGTAATTGGTAATATGTAATAAGAAATTGGTAATTGGTAATAGGTAGTATGTAATAAATAATAGGTTATAAAAAATAGAAAATAACCCTATGACGACACTTCTATTTTCATAGTTTGGAAAATCATGGCCTTAGAAATCCTATATCCATTATTTCTATAAACCATGGCTATAAGAGAACATATAACCATAACTGTGGTGGTAGGTTTCATCAAAACACAAAAAACCATGGAAATTAGCAGGAAAGAGCTACTACCAAGGATTAGTAAACCACAGTAATAGACAACTATTTCTCTGGCTTAAACTATTTTCATAGACACCTATTTTAGTAGTTTAAATTGTGGCCATAACTTCCTATTTCCATGGTTTAAACTAAGGACATAGATTCCTATTTCCATGTTTGAACAATGTCCATATCCACTTATTTCTATTTTTTAAACCATGGTCATTTCCACCTATATCTATGGTTTAAAATGTGTCCATATCCACCTATTTCTACAAATTAAACCATAGCCATAGCCACCTATGTCCATGGTTTGAAACCATAGAGATAATAACCTATTTCCATGGTTTCAACCCGTGGTAATAAGTATTTTTTAAATTATTAATAATTATAATTATACATAATTATATATATTTTTATCTGTATATATATAAATATATAATTATTTTTATACGTATAGTCAGGTATAGTGTGGTGGTAAAGTGTTCTAAAAATATAGAGGAGGTCGGAGGATCAAACCTCCCTAAAATCATTTTTTAAGTCTATGAACACAGTCTCAAACTGTGGAGGTAGACTCATAAGGTGATAGTTTGAAACTATGTCAATAACCACATATAGCCACAGTTTGAAACATTGGTCGTATCCACCTATTTCCACAGTTTAAACTATGGCCATAGCCACTTATTATTATGGATTAATCCGTGGCTATAGCCACATATTTCCATGGTTTAAACCGTGGATATAGCCACATATTTCCACAGTGTAAAAAATGGATATAACCACCTATTTCCATGGTCTAAATCATGGATATAGCTACCTACTTCCATAGTTTAAACTATGGATATAGGTGAGACCCTATTATAAAGGCTATAACTTCCAATGATTAAGTAAACTATGGCCTTAGGCTATGACCATGGCTTTTGGGCCTACTTCCAATGTTTTAAATAGTGGAAATCAGCTAATTTTGTAGTTATGATAAGTAATAATAGGAAATATGTAATACATAATAAGTAATAGGTAATACACGATAGGTAATATATAATGAAGTGCACTGTGTTGCATTTGTTGTCAATTATGTATGTTGTTGTCAAAAGGTGACATGGAATGGATGGATGTCAAGGAGCGTCAAGATGTGAATGTCAAAGGATGTGATGGTGATTGTGATGGAAAGAGAATGGCCATGGAACATAGAGGAATGTCACTTAGGAGATTCACTAAGTGACATAGGAGATGATGGTTGAAACATTCTCTAGTCGTATCAGACGATTGTAGAACTGATCTTAATGTTTCAATACTTGTATCAAGGTGATACTAAGTGACAACACTTGAAGAATGAATGATGATGGAGCATCATTACATCTGACGATTGATGAGTTGTTCTTTAAGTTCTAAGAACTTGTATCAACTGGATACAATGTAACAACATTGTTTAAAGACCATGAATTGTATTGACAATGCATGAGGAGTGGTAAATGATCCATCCACAATCACTGAGTGGATGAAGTGGTGTTAATGAAGTCCATGCACTATTACTTATTGGATGTGAATTTAAAGATGTTCCAATTTGATCTCTGATTGGATCATTGAAGAATTTTGATGAATTCTAGTGAAGAAGAATGGAGTAATTCTTAAGAAGAAGAAGGATGGAGATGAGAAGAAGAAGATTTGTGGTTTGGCATATTACATTTGGTTAACATTGTTTTTACACAAAGTCCTAACTATTACTTAAGCAAAAAATATGCCAACCTCAAGGGCCAGCCTTAAGGGTTCAACCCAAGGCTCTTGTGGGACTCAAGGTCACGACGCCCATGGGGATCCCATGGGGCCAGCCCGAGAGGCCGGGGGGCCGTGTATAAGCCCTGGGGCCACGCAGGGGAGTCAAGTCTGCGGAGTGTGGGCGCCAGAGAGTGCACCTAAGAGTGAATAGTGGGCGCATAGCGCGCCCGCGAGAGGCAGAGGTGGGCGCAAGAGCGCGCCCGTAGAGAGAACACGGTGCGGGGCAGCACCGTGGAGGGGGAAGTTCAATTGTGGGTTGGCAGGGAGCGGATGGTTCTTAAACCGCGGAAAATCCGCGGGCCATTTTGATGTGGGATGGAAAATTTCGCTGCGGAACAGATCTGGACCGTCCAAGCGATCGCGCAGCTGATCGCGGCCGCTCATCCGATCTGCCGTGCCACAAAATAATCCTGGCCGTTGGAGATCATTAAAACTCCGATCCAACGGCCGCGTCATTATCTTCTTCCTCCTGTCGAGCGATGACATGTCGTTCCTTCTTTCGTGACCTCACCGTGTACCAGTGCCTCCCCCGTGCACTGAAGTCGAGCTCCCGACTGTCTTTCTCGAAGCCGAAGGCACCATTGTGCTCGTCTCACCCTAAGGAACATATACATGCAATAAAAAAGGCATGCACACATTGAATGGAGAATTTGGAGTTCGGCCGAGGCAAAAGAAAATGCCTAGGCCACGTGGAGGTTATGCTTTGCATGAATCAGGGTAAACAGAGAGTTGCATGCGGTTCCATGAACATGCACGTAGAGGAAAAATAAAGGCAGTGAACCCACGGTGAAACAGGAGATAAAAATCAATATTTGAAAAATCTTGAAGATCCTAAATCTTCGGGAGATCAAAAATTATCACGCGGATGATCAAAGGCATTCCTCTGCCTATATAAAGAGAGGTCGTGCCCTCGAGGAAGCTTGCTGATCCTTTGTTGAAAATCTGACGTCCCGTGAGTGCTTCAAGCCTCGCAAAGAACACCCTGCGCACCCCCTGCACGACAGAGAAGCCCGAAGCTCCCCATAGCTTTGCGAAGACCCTTTTGTGCACCCCTTGCATGAAAGAAGACAAGGAGGTACCCTGCGCACCTCCCTTGAGTGACAGGAAGTTCCCTCTCTGCCCGCACACTTGCACAGGAGGAGGAAGGAGCCCCGCGGTGTTGCACCTTGCACACCCAAGGACTTGTGCGCTACCTTGTGCACCCAAGTTCTTGCGCGATAGAAGAGAAGAAGGATACTTGCACCTTTCGCATCTTGCACTAAACCCCTACATGGAAGTGGGAGAAGAAGAGGAGAAGCTGCATCCTTGCGCGCCTCCTTTGAGTTCGGTAGGATTATAACTACACCTACGGGTTAAGTGTTTGAAGGCAGTGAAGGCCGCCACATTTGTGTGTGTGCTAAACAAGAGGAAGGCCGAGACTATACCTTGTGTGTGCACCAAGTGGAGACCACACCAACTGTGTGTGAAAAGTGGAAGAGCACACCTTGTGTATGTGTGAAAGAAGTGAAGAGAAGGCCAAAGACAAAGAAGAACACTTTGAGTGTATGTGGGAAAACAAGAACAAGTGAAGGCCGAACCTAGTGTGTATGAACTAAGTGATAGTGAACACACTTAGAAGAAGGAAGAAGTGGAAGACTCTCACACTAAATTATAACACACATTAAGTGTGTGTAAACAAATTGAATTAAGTGTGTGAAGTTCAAGGAAGGTGTGTGTGCTGAAAGTGTTTACACCCTTTGAGGGTTTATTGCACCAAGAGAAGAAACAAGAGGAGTGCATGCTTGCATGCATGCATGTGAACACGTGAAAAAAGGCTGAATCTGCTTGTGTGCAATTTGAGGAGTCCAAGACCAAGAGTTCTTGAAGAATTTGAGAATCCATGCAGTCAGTGCATGAGGAAGCAGAGATGCCATGCACTCAGTGCATGAAGTGAGACTGAGTCAGACTGAAGTTAAAGACATCAGTTGTCTGAGTTTTCAGTAATTGAGAAGTCCCTGATCAACTGAAGTGATCAGAAGATGTGAGAAAGAACAATAGACCTTATCAGAGGCTGTTGAAGATTACTGAAGAGAGAAGCCAGGTTATCCTAAGAGAAATGAGATAAATCCTGAGCAAGATGAGAAGTCCTGATCAACTCAAGTGACCAGAGGAAGAGAGCAAGGCCAGCAACCTTTATCCCAGGCTGCTGAAGATACTTGAAGAACTTTAATTGAAGAAGTACTGCTTATGTGACTCGAGAAGCCAGGAGAAGCCCCCTGTGAGACTCAGGGTGGAAGAAGTCTTCAGTGGGATTCTGGAGCAGGCCAGTGGGACTCTGGTAACAATGTGGGACACAATATAAAGACCCTCCTGTGGGACTCAGGAGAGATACAGTGGGACTCTGTATCGACCATTGTAATACTAAATGATTATAATGGAAGAAACCATGTTGGGGTGTTTAACCAACATGGCAAGGACGTAGGCCTTTGGAGCCAAACCTTGTAAATCCTTGTGTCCTGTGCCTTTAAATTTACTACATCACTCGAGGAAAGGATGAGAGATACAAGAAGAGTGGATCGAGGCCTTAACAAGACATAGAGGTTTAATTGATAAAGAATCAATTAGTAAAAAGTTTTAAAGGATCACTGATTCACCCCCTCCCCTTCTCAGTGATTACACTGATCTGGGCACTTCAATTGGTATCAGAGGGAGGTTACCTCTAAAAGATCCAACGAAGTCTTTATGAAGTGCAGATTTGAGGAAGTGAGTGAATACCCTCAAATGGAGATATCTGCCAAGACTCTGAAAAACAGGAAGAAGAAACAGGCAAAGAATATGAAGAAATCCTGTCCTAGCTGTGATGAAGTTGGAACAATGAATGATCTTCAAAATGCACTCAAATATCTTCATAAGACAGTCCCCAAGGAAGTGGGAATGTGTATTACTACAAGAATCCTTGATCTTCAAGATGAGAAATTACAGCTAGAAGAAGAAGCCAATTCTATGGAAGATCAATTGGAAAAAAGGGTTGGCATAACCAAAACTCTCAGAAAGCTGGTGAAGGCTAAAGATGAAATAGTATCTCTTTGCAATGAAAGATATGAAGACACTACTGAAGAATTGCAAAGAATCCTTTCTGAGAAATAATTATTTAAGATAATGGTTAAAGATGCTTTCCATGCGCTGGAAAAGAGGCACAAAGTGTCAATGGTTGTCAGAGATGCTCAACTAGAAGATAAAGTCAAAATGGTGAAGAAGCTTGACAATTCATTGCTAGAAATGAAGAAGGTGCATGATGACCAGATGAAACAGCTGGTAGAAAATTGGGAAGGAAGGATAAGAACTATTGAGGATGAGAAGAACTCCCTCAATATGAAATGCTTATAACTGGAGGTGATATTGAAAAATCAGCAATCACCCAAAGCCAAAGCCTCCCAGTCAGCTGAAAGGAGAAATGTTGCTACTCAAGTATGCATTGAGCAGGATAATTCTAAAAGAAAGACATCCTCTAATAAGAGGGAAACAACTTCTAAAAAGAAGGTACCATCCATCCCATCTTTTTCTCATGTTTCTAAATTTGTTTCCACAAAAAGTGCAGGATGGAAGAATAACTCCAAACAAGTATGGATGAAGACAATGAAGAAAGAGAGCTCTCCTGAAACAACACAACAAGTCAAGAAAAGTACCCAACAACCAGAAGGACTCAAAAAGTCATGATTTTTGGGTCAATGTTGGTGTTGTAACAAGTATGGGCATTGTGAAAATGATTGTTGGTACAATCCTCTCAATGTGAAAGCACAAAGGAAGCCCATTCCAAGGGGGAGCAAGCCAGAAGGAAAGAAGAAGCATCCACAGGTCCAGAGACATCTGTTTACTGCTAACAAATTTGGATTTCTTGACAACATCTGGGATGTTTGCAAAAGTGGTCAAAAAGATACATGTCAATCTCCAACTGTATCCAGAGCTCAAAAGAAGAAAAGATCACAGAACCTGGCTCATAAATAATCCTTGGGAAGCAAGCAGAAGAAAGCTGAAAAAGCTCCCAATAAGATTTTTTCAAAGAAAGAGAAGTCCTTGGATTTGAAATCCAAGAAGGGTGATGCATCCAGAAGGACCACCAAGAAGAAAACATGCTTCTACTGTGGAAAGAAAGGACATATCATGGATCTTTGTAAACAAGCCATGAAATTCAATAGAGGCAGACTGGAATCAAACAGACAATCAATCCAGATGAAGCAGAAGGGATTGGTTGAAAACAAGTTGCCTAAGAAAGGTAGCTTGAAAGCTTCAAAGGAACCATGTGGAATATCCAGAACTGAGGCCACACTTCTAAGTGACTTACTAGTCATATGTCCAAATCAGTTGCAACTTGCCAAATATCTACAAAGAGATGAAGATAAAGCACTGGAAATAGCTAAGGCAAAAGGAAAGAAAAATATTTCACATGAAGATCAAGTTCTGTTTGTGAGGTGCAATAAATATGGTCATATCAGTAATAAATGCATTACACTCATTCCAGCTCAAAAATAATTCTTCAAGAGAATGAAGATTGCACCAGGAGATTCTAGTGCTCTGAAGGCACTTAGAAAGAGAGGAGTCACACACAAAGAAGTTGAAGAGGTGTTGAGATCCACACCAGCACAAACATCATTAAAGATCAAATGTGCAAGTGTGAAGAATGGAGAAAGTGGAACATCTCGGTTGAGAGAATCTTCTCAACCTTGTTGTTCAAACTGATGAACAAAGGAGGTTCCATCTTATTCCCTAATCACTAGTATATACATGTGCTTACATTTCAGGGAATTTAAGATGATGATCATTCTCAAATTGAGAATGGTATGGAAAAAATGGAGTGCACCCCTTAAGGGGGAGCTAATCTGAAGAAGATGATCTTTTGTGATTCATATCATCTTGTGAAGAATGAAGGTATTCCAATCACACTTTCATCCCATGTTTCTTAATTGTATTTAATATGTCAATTAAGGGGGAGTGTTTGATTGAAGACAAAAGGATGAAAGGGGGAGATTTATCTTTGCACCTGAACTTTCTAATGAGTTTTGTGAAGTATGTGCAGGATTTAGAAATTCATTGATATATCTGAAAAATTTCAATCCCCTTGAAGCATGATCTCACATGTATAGTGAATGTTGGAAAACATTGAGTACCTTGGTTACATCACTCTTGTTTTCTACACCGGGTTAGCCAAAGTAGACTTAGAGTGGATTTACTAAAGGTTCTTTGCTAAAGAGAACATGTGACATCATCCCTCTCTCAGTGTTTTTCAAGAAAATACTTTTCAAAGGGAGGAAGAGATTTTTGAAAGAGAACCACACCACACCTTTGCATTTTATTTCCAATAAGGGGGAGAAAAGATTGACACACATATTGACCCATTCATATGTGCTGAAGAAGTGTATTAACAACAAATACAAAGGGGGAGATTGAAGTTCAATGTGTTACATTTGTTGTCAATTATGTATGTTGTTGTCAAAAGGTGACATGGAATGGATGGATTTCAAGGAGCGTCAAGATGTGAATGTCAAAGGATGTGATGGTGATTGTGATGGAAGGATAATGGCCATGGAACATAGAGGAATGTCACTTAGGAGATTCACTAAGTGACATAGGAGATTATGGTTGAAACATTCTCTAGTCATATCAGACGATTGTAGAACTGATCTTAATGTTTCAATACTTGTATCAAGGTGATACTAAGTGACAACACTTGAAGAATGAATGATGATGGAGCATCATTACATTTGACGATTGATGAGCTGTTCTTTAAGTTCTAAGAACTTGTATCAACTGGATATAATGTAACAACATTGTTTAAAGACCATGCATTGTATTGACAATGCATGAGGAGTGGTAAATGATCCATCCACAATCACTGAGTGGATGAAGTGGTGTTAATGAAGTCCATGCACTATTACTTAGTGGATGTGAATTTGAAGATGTTCCAATTTGATCTCTGATTGGATCATTGAAGAATTTTGATGAATTCTAGTGAAGAAAAATGGAGGAATTCTTAAGAAGAAGAAGGATGGAGATGAGAAGAAGAAGATTTGTGGCTTGGCATATTACATTTGGTTAACATTGTTTTTACACAAAGTCCTAACTATTACTTAAGAAAAAAATATGCCAACCTCAAGGGCCAGCCTTAAGGGTTCAACCCAAGGCTCTTGTGGGACTCAAGGTCACCACGCCCATGGGGATCCCATGGGGCCAGCCCGAGAGGCCGGGGGCCGTGTATAAGCCCCGGGTCCACGCAGGGGAGTCAAGCATGCGGAGCATGGGCGCCAGAGCGCGCACCTGAGAGTGAATAGTGGGCGCATAGCGTGCCCGCAAGAGGCAGAGGTGCGCGCAAGAGCGCGCCCCCAGAGAAAACACAGTGCGGGGCGGCACCGTGGAGGGGGAAGTTAAATTGTGGGTTGGCAGGGAGCGGATGGTTCTTAAACTGCGGAAAATCCACGGGCCATTTCGATGTGGGATGGAAAATTTTGCTGCAGAACAGATCTGGACCGTCCAAGCGATCGCGCAGCTGATTGCGGCCGCTCATCCGATATGCCGCGCCACAAAACAATATTGGCCGTTGGAGATCATTAAAACTCCGATCCAACGGCCGCATCATTATCTTCTTCCTCCGGCCGAGCGATGACATGCCGTGCCTTCTTCCGCGACCTCGCCGTGTACCAGTGCCTCCCCCGTGCACTGAAGTCGAGCTCTCGGCTATCTTTCTCGAAGCCAAAGGCACCATTGTGCTCGTCTCACCCTAAGGAACATATACATGCAATAAAAAAGGCATGCACACGTTGAATAGAGAATTTGGAGTTCGGTCGAGGCAAAAGAAAATGCCGAGGCCACGTGGAGGTTATGCTTTGCATGAATCAGGCTAAACAGAGAGTTGCATGCGGTTCCATGCACATGCATGTAGAGGAAAAATAAAGTAAGTGAACCCGCAGTGAAACAGGAGAGAAAAATCAATATTTGAAAAATCTTGAAGATCTGAAATCTTTGGGAGATCAAAAATTATCACGTGGATGATCAAAGGCATTCCTATGCCTATATAAAGAGAGGCCAAGCCCTCGAGGAAGCTTGCTAATCCTTTGTTGAAAATCTGACGTCCCGTGAGTGCTTCAAGCCTCACGAAGAACACCATGCGCGCCCCTTGTGCGGCAGAGAAGCCCAGAGCTCCCCATAGCTTTGCGAAGACCCTTTTGCGCACCCCTTGCGTGAAAGAAGACAAGGAGGTACCCTGCGCGCCTCCCTTGCGTGACATGAAGTTCCCTCTCTGCCCGCACACTTGCGCAGGAGGAGGAAGGAGCCCCGCGGTGTTGCACCTTGCACACCCGAGGACTTGCGCGCTGCCTTGTGCACCCAAGTGCTTGCGCTACAGAAGAGAAGAAGGATACTTTCACCTTGCGCGTCTTGCACTAAACCCCTACACGGAAGTGGGAGAAGAAGAGGAGAATCCGCATACTTGTGCGCCTCCTTTGAGTTCGGAAGGATTATAACTACACCTACGGGTTAAGTTTCGAAGGCAGTGAAGGCCACCACATTTGTGTGTGTGCTAAACAAGAGGAAGGTCGAGACTATACGTTGTGTGTGCACCAAGTGGAGACCACACCAAGTGTGCGTGCAAAGTGGAAGAGCACACCTTGTGTATGTGTGCAAGAATAGAAGAGAAGGCCAAAGACAAAGAAGAACACTTTGAGTGTATGTGGGCAAACAAGAACAAGTGAAGGCCGAACCTAGTGGGTATGAACTAAGTGACAGTGAACACACTTAGAAGAAGGAAGAAGTGGAAGACTCTCACACTAAATTATAACACACATTAAGTGTGTGTAAAAAATTGAATTAAGTGTGTGAAGTTCAAGGAAGGTGTGTGTGCTGAAAGTGTTTACACACTTTGAGGGTTTATTGCACCAAGAGAAGAAAGAAGAGGAGTGCATGCTTGCATGAATGCACGTGCACACATGAAAAAAGGATGAATCTGCTTGTGTGCAATTTGAGGAGTCCAAGACCAAGAGTTCTTGAAGAATTTGAGAAGCCATGCAGTCAGTGCATGAGGAAGCAGAGATGCCATGCACTCAGTGCATGAAGTGAGACTGAGCTAGACTGAAGTTAAAGACATCAGTTGTCTGAGTTTTCAGTAATTGAGAAGACCCTGATCAACTGAAGTGATCAGAAGATGTGAGCAAGACCAATAGACCTTATCAGAGTCTGTTGAAGTTTCTTAAAGAGAGAATCCAGGTTATCCTAAGAGAAAGGAGATAAATCCCGAGCAAGACGAGAAGTCCTGATCAACTCAAGTGACCAGAGGAAGAGAGCAAGGCCAGCAACCTTTATCCCAGGCTGCTGAAGATACTTGAAGAACTTGAAGTGAAGAAGTGCTGCTCGTGTGACTCGAGAAGCCAGGAGAAGCCCCCTGTGAGACTCAGGGTGGAAGAAGTCTTCAGTGGGATTCTGGAGCAGGCTAGTGGGACTCTGGTAACACTGTGGGACGCAGTATAAAGACCCTCCTGTGGGACTCAGGAGAGATACAGTGGGACTCTGTATCGACCATTGTAATACTAACAGATTATAATGGAAGAAACCATGTTGGAGTGTTTAACCAACATGGCAAGGATGTAGGCCTTTGGAGCCGAACCTTGTAAATCCTCGTGTCCCGTGCCTTTAAATTTACTGCATCACTCGAGGAAAGGCTGAGAGATAAAAGAAGAGTGGATCGAGGCCTTAACAAGCCATAAAGGTTTAATTGATAAAGAATTAATTAGTAAAAAGTTTTAAAGGATCACTGATTCACCCCCTCCCCCTCTCAGTGATCACACTGATCTGGGCACTTCATATAATATATAATATATAATGCTAATAGGTAACAAGTAATAAGTAATAAGAAATTGCTAATAGGTAATTTGTAATATGTAATAGGTAGTAAGTAATAGGTAATGGGTAATGTGTAATAGGTAATAGGTAATAGGAAATAGGTTATATGTAATACGTAATCGGTAATAGGTAATTTTTAGTAGGTAATAAATAAAAAGTAATAGGTAATATGTATTAGGTAATAATTAATAGGTGATAGGTAATAGGTAATAAGGTTTTAAATATCATTGTAATAATTAATAGGTAATAAGTAATGAGTAATTGGTACTAGGTAATATGTAATAGTAATAGGTAATAGGTAATAAGTAACATGTAATTGGTAATTCATAATTGGTAATATATAAAAGGTAATAGGTAATAGGTAATCAGTAATAAGTAATAGGTAATAGGTAATTGTTAATAGGTAATAAGTAATAGTGATAGTTTTTGGCATAGTTAAAGTGCTTCGATGGGCATAAAATAAATAAAATCTATCAATTTGGTGGATTATTCACCATATTATACATGACCTGAACAAAATGACAAGGAACTTTTTCTTCCAAATATTGACATAGAGGAACCCATAACTTGGAGAGGATCTTGCATGTAAAATTTATTATTAATTTATTTATGATATGAATAAAACATTACCTCATTAAGGAAATATCTTTGATGATGTCGACCGTATAAAAAACTTTATCAGATTACCCTAATCATATTATTAGTTTCCAAGTGTAGAATACCTTTAATGGTGATCCACATGTGATCCTTTGATCTTTAAACAACATCAATTCATTTCTGAGTGTTAGTACAATGAATCAATAACCTGGTTTTTTTCTTGATCTCTTCAATATCCTTCAGGAATGAAGGAGTTATTCTCATTCTTGAGAAGATGAGAGGAAAATTTCAATAGAAATAAAGAATTCCTTTGTGTACAATGATTATCGATTATAAATTTATGATTAACCATACACTATACACTATAGACATAAATATTTATTTTTATAGAGTTAGGGATAATGTTAACATATTATTTAATATCTTACCAACACCTAAATAATATAATAATTCTTAAAACATCCCTTGAATAATAATAATAATAATATTTCTATTTTATGTCATGCACTAACATGAATAATTGATAAATATTATTTACCAGCATTCAACTAAATATTCATCACCAGAAATGATCTTGGTCTGCTCAAACCACTTATATTTTATGGAATAAATGAATAAATACTTAATTAAATATGTCATTCATCAATAGATATTTATGATTAATAAAATATGAAAATAATTGTTCCTTGGTCTTGAAATTAAAACAAATTTAAATAATTAATTTCAAATACAATTTTATCTAGATCAACAGAAACACTCTGTGTGTGAACCTCTAGGATTCTTTCTTGTTTCATTAGGCTGGATTACCTAAATTCCATGATTACTATCTAGAAATGGGTAAAGGAATCCAAGAGAAAGAACTTACTGTCACAATGATGACAACCACACATGAATGGTCACTATGTAATATAATTTCTTTTTCACAATATCTCATCAAGTAGTTCTCACATCCATGTCATGAACCAATATTCTTAATACTTATTTGAATACATAAAATAAACACATCATTACACCATAGCCATGGACCTTAATTTGATAGCTCTATTCCAATGAATGGTATGAGATATCAAATTCTATAAATATTGAAGGGAAATTCCCTACTCAAATTATTCATTAATAACATGTCACTTATGACGCACCCAACGTATCTAACATCACCATAAACTATATAGTCAAGGTACACAAAATAAATCTATGTTCATGATTTGTATCTTGAATTAATAATAATATTAAATTCTAATGAATGTTAAACATTCTCGTAGATAGGAATATCTGATGACACCAAAACATACTGAATTCCTAATGGTTGGTCTATTGTCAGTCTATAGTTAAGATGAAAAAATAGCCCAAAGGGGGTGAATTGGTGTTTAAAGAAATATTTTTTTGGAATAATACATCATAGATGAAAAGAATTAGTATAGTAGAAAATAAAAGAAATTGAACTAAATAGATCAGTAGTTTGTATATAAATTATCCTATATTTACACTTCACCCCTATCACGAACTTAGAGTGATAGAACCCACTCTAACCTATATAATGGAATCTTACAACGGCCTTTTCCCCCATAGATTCAAAACCCAATTACAAATCCGTTTTCTACCAGAGGATTAAACCCAAAACATCCTTCACATTTAAACCATATAGGAACAACTTGAATAGTCTTCCATTTTCCCCTAGAGGCACAACCCAAAGATGGACTATTGTTTAGGAGTCAATACCCACAATCCTACCATTTAATGGGTAGTGTAACCGTTAACAATTACACACACATAAGATTAATAAGTAGAAGTAGAAATAAAAAATGAGAAGAATAGTTATAGTATCTGATTGTTTAGGTAGTAGTGAAATCATAAGTAGTAAAAGATTAGATGTTATTTAGTTCGTCACTGAGAATTAGTTGATCAACATAAAATTGTAGAACATGTACATTTCAAGTATGTCCTCAACCCCTAAAAATTTACTAGTTCTATAATATTTAAATATATAATGTTTCTTTACTTAAGAAACTTTAAAATATAAATACTACTGTATCTATTATTTTCTTGAATTAATAATTAAGAATTCAGTTTCAATGAACTACTTCATAGTTGTTCAATATTGTTTCCCAGATGATATTCCTTGTGTATATCATTTATAAATGAAAAAAAAATATTACTAAAGCTCACCTAAAAATTCTGTAAAGTAAAAAACTACACAATGCTACCTGTTATAATATTTAATATAGTATTAAATAATAATAATTAATATCCTAGAAATACTCCTAGATAATATTTGAGATTGACTCTTTATATACATTCCAACTTGAATATGAAAATATCAGGTTCAAAAATTTTAGAATGAATATCCATAGACAATTAACACCATAATAATCCCATTTACTTCTTAATAACACAATATAAATCATGTTCAAATGTATTATTTATAATTAATAATTAATTATAGAACAAATAAAACATTTAAAATACTTAAAATAAAATTGTAGCAAATTCTAATGTCAACTATTACATAAAATAGAGAAAACAAACAGGTTTTAGAATAACCTAGGGAATTTCATAGAATCACATTGGTAAATCCATGTAGGTGATTCACATATGGTAATTCACATAATCATTTTAGTCAAGTGAATTGACATAGCTGAATCAATACAGGTGAATTCACATGAGGAAATCATCATATCTGATTTACATAACCAAATTAACATTACCATTTTTACAATGTAGACAATTTATTCATATAGGAAATATTATTCACATAAGTTAATATATATGCATCTATTTCTCATAAAATAAAATTACTCGTATAGGCTAATCACCACATAAGATAATTTATCATGTATCCAAAAATCGACGTAGCCAAATTTTAAAAACTATAGATAACTTGACTTAAATAGTTTCAAATATAAAATCTACCTTCAAAATCATCGAATCATATTAATCTGTGGTTGAATTATATTTTAATAGTTTCAATATATTTTCATATATTCAGTAATCACCATAATTCAACTTATAAACCTCATGTTATCATTAAAATATAGTTGTAAATTAGTTCTGAAAAACTATATATAACAGAGATAGAAAACATTATATTAATTATAACCTAATTTAGATCATGATAATGATTGATTTTGAATTTTATGTCTTCTAATGAAATATTGAAAATATTTCAATATTTCCAAATAATCATAAATAAATAAATTTATATTTTTTTATAAGAAGTTATGTTTGTAATACTATTGGAATCTGAATACAGAAAACTGGCTACATAGTGAACAATGTTGGAAAATCTGCTATGTGAATCCCTTATGTGAGAGTTTTGGATTTGTGAATATCATATGTTGGAGTAGTAAAAAACACTAAAAAATTATATTTTAAGGCCCTATTAGACTTATTTTTCTTAAAACACTATATGAAACTTGTAGAACATATTTAGACCAATCAAAATATGAAATTTAATGATATTTTATTCAAAAAAATATTATGATCTATTCTAAGATAAGAAAATTTATTTAAAACGTAATAAAATTTACCAATAATATCAATGGAAATAAAACAAATATATCTTTATAATTATCCCAACATAAAGTGGCTCAAGGAGCCACTCAACAGGGTCTGTTCCCATAATCTCTCATCTTGGAGATCACCAAGGATGAATATTTATAATAAGAAGTCTCATCACCTTATGAGTACTCACACATAACATTCATGTTCTATTTATTAAATAATAAAATTTTATCCTAATATATAACAATATTTAATAATATCATCATTCCATTTTAGGGTTCTCATCATAATGGAGAACTCCTATAACCATATCAATGTGACAGATACTCTACAATATTATTACATTATATTACTGTAGAGAAATGATCAATATGTTATAATATGTTTCATTAATATTAAAATATTAAAATATTAATTTACTCAGAGTACAATTAGTTGGTTCTATGACACCAATTCCAAAAAACTCTCATATGAACTAGATCCAATATCCTACAGCTTTTGGTCCTCTAACACTCACATGATAATCATGTTTCTACTAAGTCAAGGCTTTAGTCAAGGGGTCCTCCAATTTGTCTTCTATGGAAATTATTCTCACCAAAACCTCACATCTCTAAGTAAAATCCCTAAAGATATAATACATTTGATGTATTTTCCTAATCTACTGATGTGACCTCGTCTTCTTTTCAAGGGCCAGTGCAATAGTATTATCATAATAGAGTGTGATGAGATATTTAATTATAAGAACCAAATAAAGATATTGGATGATTTGTTTCATCTATACTACTTATTTAGTTATTTAATAGGCTATAATATATTCAGACTCTACTATAGAATCCATGATCAAAACTTAATTTGAGCTCTTACAACTCACAATACCTCTATACAAAGTGAATATGTATCCCATTTTCAATTTCATATCATCTTGATCTCTTTGAAAACATTCATCTGCATATCCTCTAATGAATAGTTTCCCATGTCCTCCATAGACCATGAACATATCACTAGGACATCTCAGATACTTAATGATTGTCTTGACATCCATCCAATATTAGTCACCTAAGTTAGCTTGGTATCTACCTACCAATCTCAAGTAATAGGAAACATCTATCCTAGTATAATGCATATCATACATGAATGACCCAATCACTAACTTTTATAGAATAATTTTTATACTTTTTATTTTCTCAGGTGTCTAAGGACACATTTTCCAAGAAATATAAATGTAATGTGACACCAAAACAATACCATCATGAATTATTCCATACTAAATCTATTTAGAATCAAGTCAATATATACCATGACATATTCAAAGAATCCCCTTGTATCTATCATTATGTTTCTTGATCCCCAAATTATATGTTTCTTTTCCTAATTCATTTATGGAGGAAAAATTATTTAATGATGACTTAAAAGAAATTAAGGATATTATTTCATTTCTAATAAGTAATATTTCATCGACATAAACCATTCCAAAAACAAATGAACTACTAGTAAACCATTTATAGACTCAAGGATCACATTCATTCATTATAAAATCAAATTCTGTTATGGAATCATCAAAATGAATGTTCCATAACCTGGATGATTTCTTTAATCCATAAATTGATCTTTGCGACATGAAATTTTTTTGGCATCCTTTTGAGTTAAAAACCCTTCATGTTGTATCATATGGACATATTTATGAAAATTCCAATTATGGAAGTCCTTTTTTATATCCATTTTCAAAATCTCATAGTCATGGAAGACCATAATGGAATGTATAATTCTTATGGACTTTATCATTGAAATTGGTGAAAATGTTTAATCATATTCAATTCCATGAAGTTGTTTAAATAATTTTACAACCATAAATTCCATATAAGTACCAAATGTCTCTTCTATGTCCAAATTATCTTTAAATACCATCTACAACCATTTGGATTTACATCTACTAGGGGATCTACTAATATATAGAATTTATTTTGATACATGTAATCCATTTTAAAATTCATGGATTCTTTCCACTTGGAAAAATATGTTACACTTACTAATTCCTTATAGGTTATAGGATCATTATTATTAAATAATATTGAGTCACCATCCTCATTGACTAGAAAACAATACCATTGTGGTTCTATAACCTCCCTTGTTCTCCTATGCAGTATTTGTGTCCATGAAAAAACTTCACCCATGTTGATTTGTGGAATTTTTTCGTGTTCCAACTCTTGTGTATCTTGATATTGGACCTCATAAAAATATATCTCTCCCCCAATATCTTTTTTAGAGACCTAATTCTTCTCAAGGAATACGACATTTCTATATAACACAACTTTTTTATAAAGAATTTTATAGTTGTATCCTCTAGTTTCATTGGGATATACTATAAAGATAAACTTTTTACCTTAGGGTGAAATTTTATTACCTAAATAGATCTTAAAAAACTCTTAACAAACACTTAACACCCCCACATATGTAAGTATGGTAACATGAGTTTCTTTCCATTCCATAATTGGTATAGAATACCATCTTTCACATTAGTTTCCAAACAATTTATTATATATGTTTCATTATATAAATCATATCCCCAAAAGTATAATAGAAGACTCGTGTGACTCATCCTTAATCTCACTATTTCCAATAAGGTGTCGTTCCTCCATTATCTTACTCTGTTTCACTAAGGTGTATAAGGAGGAGTGAGTTGGGATAGGATCCCAAACTCCTATTAATAGTAAATGAATTATTGATTAATATATTATCAACTTTAATCTTAGTGGAGTTTCTTAATATTCTTACCAATATGGTTCTCAACTTCAATCATGTATTCCTCGATTTTTTCAAAGGAATCCAACTTATACCTCATTATATAGACATAAATATATCTACTTAAATCATTATTAAAAGTTATGAAGAATGATACCCCACCCATTTCTTGAACTGTAAATGGTGTATAAACATCATTATAAACTAATTCAAGATTCACTTTTTCCTTTTCACATTATTCACTAAATAGGGATTTGGTAATTTTCCTTATAAATATACATTACATTTACTATGTTGGTTTAGTGCATTAGAATCTAAATATCTATATTTTTTGTAATTACTCAAACTCTTTTTATTTAAATGACCTAGCTGATGATGTTATAGTTGGGTGCACTATGCTTCATGTGAATAATATTCATTATCAATTACCATTACTTGGTTCATGTAATTAAACACATGAGGACTGTTTTTAAATGTGCCTTAGAAAAAATTATATCATTATAAAAGACGAAACATTTATTCCTAAACATGAATATAAATATATCCATATGAAGTAAAAATATAGATATAATGTTTTTGGTAATGACTGATGCATAAATAAAGCCTTTAAAACCCAAGATCATTACTATTGAAAACATGAGGTTGTAGTAACTGATATCTATAACAACAAGTTTATATTTGTTGGATGCTCATAAATATATCTCTTCTTAGTAAATATTTCTATATATACATGGTTTCTATATTTAAATAAAAATTTGGGCACCAAAAGATGTATCAAAAACCCAATTTATAGAAATGAATAAATTACACGATAAAAAAAGATCCTGATTTTTCACCTTTCTTCTTTGGATATGTGAATTTTTTCTTAAAATGGACCTTTTTTCCCCATGAAAAATAGATAACATCCTACCCCTTTCTTGTGACTTAATGTTTTTCTTATTTGAAGGGTGTTGCAAAGATGATTTGGGATTAGAGGTCTTTTCTTGTCCTTTCCATTATTCCCCATAAGGATGGAAGGATTTATACTCTTTCACTCTTTATCTACTTGGAAAAGTAGGGTAAACTGATATGGTAGAGAATTAGCAATGTTATTCCTGTTAAAATTGACAATAATAGTAAGGAGTCTTAGAGGGAGTAATTCATGAATGCTATTGGTGTGTAGTTCATCAGGGAATTTATACCCTAGAATGTCTAGGATCTCAACATATCTAATGAGCATGACTATGTGAGGCCCATCTAGTGAACCCTATTTAATATTTCACTAAAAAATTCCTTGGTGATCTCAAAATGTTTCTTTGTTACTCTATCTTGGTAAAGACCACAAATAATCATGATCATTCTATAAGAATATATGTTTTTTTGAGACTTAAAGAATTCACAAAACATATATGACAACATCAAACATTTAACTTCAACCTGTCATTCAAATGTTTTTCTTATACAACGAACACCTCATCACTCGCCTCCCTCACTGGAGGATCTGGTGATGAGGATTATACAACATATGATTTATAATGATGGAGTAACACAAACAACCATTCCTAAAAGTTATTTCTAGTAAAGAGACGACCAATCTCCAATATAGATTATATGGATAATGTGTTTGATAAACTTTCTGTTATTATATAATTTAAAAGATAATATTATTACAATATTTTTTGATAAAAAATTAAATTATCAATAATAATTATTAAAATTTTATTTATTATTAAATCTACATCTATTGTTTCACGTCTCAATATCTCTCACAAATGATCTTGGAATGACTTGTTGGTTTTACATTCTTGTGGAAAGGATATATTTTTTCCTTTCATTATAATCCATATGGAGGACATGGAAATTACTAGAAAGTATTTAGGTATGCAATCTCATCGACTAAGGATATGAAGATCCTTGATCCATTGAGTTGACTAACCAATCTAGAAACCCTGCCTCATATTTCCTTAGTAGTTTCCTCCAAATTTTTATTGGATAGACACAAGTCATTAAACCTAATATTGATATTCCTAGGTTGATCCACTATTTTTGTTAAGACGTCTGGAAAATTAAAAGTTCACCCGATAGAGGTAAAATTAAAACTTAAACTATTGGTTTATCTTAATTTAGATGATGGAAGTATTTAAGAAATTAAAATGTACTTGAGGTATTTTTTTTAATTATGTGTAATTACTTTTCTTGGTTTATCTTTTACACATCTTGTTAATATTACGTGGATTTTACTTAAGTGACTAATCATGTTTTGATTAAAAAATTGTATAATCTATTTATTTGTATTCCATATTTTCAAATTAATTCATTTATATATGTGATTGTGGTATTTCATCCACAAAATAAAAAATTCACAAGACATAAAAAATAAATGAACCGATCATGAGCTTATCTATAAATTGATTTATTGAGTAGAAAATAAATCAACCATTGAACTAGGGTATAACACATAATGCTAGTCTTGGAATTAGTTGGAACATTCCACCCACTCACACATGTATCACTTAGGTTGACATGATCTTGTTTCCATCTTGAACTACCTCAACATGCCTTGGGATAATCCATTTATTACAAGTATTTATAAATCACATGCAGGTTGGGATAACTAA
Source organism: Viscum album (assembly GCA_963277665.1). Taxonomy (NCBI): domain Eukaryota; kingdom Viridiplantae; phylum Streptophyta; class Magnoliopsida; order Santalales; family Viscaceae; genus Viscum; species Viscum album. Next base: position 1,058,680,633 of record OY728159.1, read on the forward strand.
ATGATTGGTTAAGGGGGATTACATAAATTAACATAGAAATCCATGTCCTACATAATGTAGGGATGGATGACTTACATGGAAATATATTTAATTTAATAATTAATAATTGAAGACCCATGAAATAAATTTAATTAAATTGAACCAATGCATACACATGTCTGGTTTAAAACCTTGAACTTTCATACACATGAAATCAATTCAAAAAAGTAAAACTGGACAAAAATCATTTCTATTGACTCAACATTATTAACATAAATACACTTTAATTGAGTAATTAATTAATTACCTTTTATATTAATGACCATTAGAATTATCTTATAGATACCCATCATAAATTAATTAATGGAAAATAAATTAAAGAACCAATAATTATAGATAATTACAATAAATTATTTTAATATTTAATAATTATTTAAAAATATTGTTAAATTTTCAAAAAAATAGGTTGAATTCAATATAAAAATGTTTTAATGAAACAATTTGAAATTTTTTTTACTTTAATTCTATTCTTTATTAGGTGATTACACAATGTGTACTTACAAGATACACATTGTGTACCTCGATTTCAGTGTAACCGAGTTATACACATGGGGATTCTGCATGTACCCAAGCTTCACAACACAACATGAAAAATATATCTACATGTCACATTTATCTCTTATCATGTGTATGTGAAACCCATCGATGGGTTCAATGTGTATTTTAGAGGAAATAAATAATGAACTACATGTCATGTACACTAGCTACATGTTGTGTATCTCATTAATGCTCAATGTTATGAGTCTCATACAGGTTGAAAATGTATTTGAACACACGTCTTGAAGTAATTTTTCTTCTATACAGTGTGGAATACATGATGTGTATGCTAGATACATGTCGTGTAATCTAACAACCTATGTGCTAGATTGGCCCAACCTATACACAGTGTGTAATAAATTCACCATGTCTGTTTACTATTCTGAATGTTTTGTATCCCACGACACATCTAGATATAGGAAATTTGGGTACATGATATGTACTCTAGAAACACACCTTGTAATGAAGTCTTATGATAATTTTTAGCACATCTCAATGGAATCTCTAGTCATTCTTCATCTGTTCTTAATCCCATAATAAAATGAAACTATGTGATAATGAAAATATCAAAATAATGTTAATTAAATATCATATTAAAGAATGAATATTATTGAAATGAAATATCTAACAACTATTAAACATATAGATCAACAATAAAATAAACAATTATAATTTTAAAATGTGACCAATTTGATACTAATTGTAGGTTTTGGGCACAGTGAAAGAGCCTTTATGGTAAATAAATCAATTATTTTTTTTGATATAGTTGATCATTCAAAAAACTTTACATTATGTTAACACCATGAAAAATTAAAATTTCCCACAAAATATTTTCATAGTGAAACCTAGAACCTAAAGAGGTTATTGTATGTTAAATTTATAATTAATTTATTTTTTATCAGAAGAAAAGACTACCTCATAAAATAACCTTGTTTTATGATGTTTTTTATTTTACATCTCATCAGATTATCTTCATCGTGTTATGATGGTCCAAGTGTAGAATCCATCTATCAATGATCCACATATGCTCAATTGATATTTAAATCATGTTAATTGATTTATATGTTCTAGAATGATGAATAAATCCTCTTTCATTTTTCATATTAAAATATTGAAGATCCTTCAGCCTTGAAGGAGTTCTTATCATTCTTGAGTATATGAGAGGAAGAATTGAAGTGAAAGAGAGAAGTCAATTGCGCACAATAATGATCTATTCTCAATTTTTGATTAACCCTTCACTATAAACATAACCATAATTTTATAGATCTAGGGTTTAGGTTAAAATATTATTTAACTTAATATCGACACATAAATAATATAATAATTCATAAAAAATCCCATTCTAAATAATTATAACAATAATATTTTATGGTGTGTGCTAATTCTCAGTAATGATAAATATTATTTATCATCTTAAAAATACATATTCCTCACCAAACACGATATGTGTACTCTATAACCTCACCAAATTTATCTAATACTCGGATAAATATTTAATTCAATATTTCATTCATCACTAAATATTTATGATTGATAACACATGAATAAAATTATATCTCATTTTTGAGAAAAATATTTATTTCATTAATTAAATTGAAATAAAACTTAGTTAAGATAAAAAAACACATAGTGTGTGACCCCCTATTATTATTTCTTATTATAATTATTTAGAATTTCCTAAAGTCTAAGATTATTATCTCGAAATGGGCCATGAAACCAAAGAGAAAGAATATAATGTCGAAATGAGGATAACCACATACGAACACTCACTATGTAGTATAATCCATTTGTCACAATGTGTCATCATTCATGTTTCACATCCACGTCATCAACCTGTATTATTGATATTCATTTCTTTGAATCTATGAAATAAGTAGGACATTTAACTACAACCATGAAATTAAATGAAATTTCTATACTCTAATAAAAGGGTTGTGATATTAACTTCCAAAAATATGGAAGGGAAAAAACATTTCTCAACTTATTTATTAATAACATCTATCTCATGACGCAAACAATGTATCCAACTTCACCATGAAATATTTCATCAAGCTTTATGACATACATCTAACTATTTGATCTGTAACATGCATTGATGATAATCATAAATTCTAAGGATCACTACACACACTTGCACATTCAAATATCTGATGACCCCAAAACATGAAAAATTCACCCCGTTAGGTTTTTTCACATAATCTCTCATCTTGGAGATCACCAAGTGAAAATATTCATGAGATGATATTACATATTCTTATTAGTGCATACACCTGACATCCACATTCTATGTGTCTCGATATGTAATTGTATTCAAATGTACAACTATATTGATGAATATCGTCAAGGCATTTCAAGGTTCCTATCATAGCAGGAAATTAATATGAATTCATCAATGATAAAGATACTCTAGGACATTATTACATTAATTTAATGAAGATAAATGATCAATATGTAATAAGTTTTGTTATTAAAATTTAAATATTAAAATATACATGTAGTCAAAGTATAACAAATTGGATCTAGAACACCAAATCCAATAAAAATGTAATATGTAATAGTTATTAGGTAAAAATATAATAGGTAATAAGTAATATGAAATAGGTAATTAGTTATATGTAATAGTTAATATATAATAGTAATTATTAATAGGTAATGGGTAATAAGTAATAGGTAATGAGTAATAGGTATTAGGTATTAGGTTTTAAGTAAAAGGTAATAGGTAACGCAAAATAGGTAATAGGTAATGAGTAATATATAATTGGTAATCGGTAATTGGTAATAGGTAATATGAAATTTGTAATAGTTAATACATATCAAGTGATAGGTAATGTGTAATAAGAAAAAGGTAGTAAGTAATAGGCAATGAATAATAAGTAATAGGTAACAAGTAGTAGGTAACATGTAATAGGTAATAAGTAATAGGTAATATGTAATAGGTAATATGTAATAGGTAATAAGCAATAGGTAAAAAGATATAAGTAATAGGTAAAAAGTAATAGGTAGGAAATAGGTAGTAAATAATAGGTAATAAGTAATCGATAATCAGTAATAGGTAATAGGTAATATTAAATAAGTAATAAGTAATAATTAATAGGTAATTAAAGATACATATTAACTAATATATAATAAGTCATAGGTAATATGTAATAAGTAATAATTAATAAATAATAATTAATAAGAAATATGTTAAAAGTAATAGGTAATTAGTAATAGGTAATATGTAATAAGTAATTAGTAATAAGAAATAGACAATAGGTAATAAGTAATAGGAAATACATAATAAGTAATTGGTAATAAGTAATAGGTAATTAATAATAGGTAATAGGTAATAGGTAATGCATAATACGTAATTGATAACAAGTAATATGTAATAATTAATAGTTAATAGGTAATAAGTAATAGGTAATGGGTAATAGTTAATAAGTAATAGGCAATAATAATGGGTCTTTATGGAATTATTTATTCTATAAACTACCTCTTTAGGAAATGTAAGATCATTGCAAGGGTTAGAAGATTGTTATGCACAACATTTTATTTGGAGAATTATATTATGTTTTTGAGAAAAGTCAATCAAGAATGCTCTCAAGAACAAAAATTCCATTCAATACCCTCCTTCTCAAGGTATTGAGAGAACCATAAAAAATCCTTTAAGCCACAAAGGAATTATTTTTGTGATTATTGGTTAATGGTTTAAGCAGTGAGAATTATTCTTGTAGCACCCAAAGATTTTATGGAAACATTATGTGGTTTAATGTTTTATGAGTGGATACTTATAGAGTGTATCTACATATGAATCATTTGACACGATGATGGTATAATGAGAAGAGGTCAATCAATTTGACAAAAAATAAATAATTTATAGAGAGGTAATTATTATATATTCTATAATTTAATTTTAAATTATTTGTGAAAGACCCTCTCTAGAATCTTTTGAGGTTGTTATTCATCAGGTTTTTAGATTTATCTAGGGAAATCGATGAAAAACCACTATTGGGCATGGGTAAAACCACTTTCATTGCTCCATTAAACCGTAAAGTTCTATAAGAGTGGTTATATAACACCTCTAGATTTTGTGAAATATTTTTTTTCAAATTAATTTAATCTTTTTGATATTTTTCATTTCACGCAACACTAAATATATCATTTTAAATAACTACATTTGGGTTTAATTATACATAACATTGAGCTAGTTGTGCACTACATGAAACACATATATTATCTTTTGGAATATAAAAAACTATTTTTTTATTTTGTTACAAACAATACCAAGTCCCTTGGATATCTTTCATTACACACAAGGCCAGGTTTTTACCAAACTATAACATATTATTAATATGATCATTAAAATATTATTATAGATACCACCTAGATGTTCGAATGGATGTTATGAATAAGAATAAATAAATTTTAAAAAAATTATTTACATATCTATATAAAATTAATACTTTGGTTATCAATTACTAGAAGTGAATATAATAACTATTTGAAAATAAAGATATTACGTTTCTAAGAAAACTCTTTTTCTATGTAAAAACACAATTTTATCTCAATAAATTAAGAAAAACACTTTTTATTAATGTTTTAAATAAAATTTATATATTATATATTCAATAAATAAATTTTATAGTCATCCAATATATTTTGTAAGTATAAGATAAGAATAAATCAAATTTAATGAATAAAAAAGATGTATTCTTCTAAAAAACAATTTACCACTTTTTGATGGAGAACCCATTTTAAATATTATTTTTGACACTTTTATGATTTATATTTGACAAAATAAACTAAATTTTTGAAATCGGATCATAAAAATTTTATTATGGTGAATTTTTGGTAATTTTCTGGGAAGTTTCATATTTTGATGAATATTGAATAATACTGAATTTTAATTCAAAACTACAATTTATTGTAATTTATTTATAAGGTTAAATTATGTTTTTGATTGATTATAAAGTTTAATTAGATCAATTATATGTCAATTAATCCAATTTATGTCATTTGAATAAATTTCACTATGAAATTGGATATAACAACTTACCAAAAATTTGAACATTTTTACTTTACAAACCCACCTTTTTCATCTAGTATGTGGGATTAAAATTGAATTAATTTCTGCCTCTTATGGGATATGAATTCAAAAAAATGGATTCAATATTTTTAATAATATTAATATATAATTTTATATAATTTCAACTTAGTTTTTGAAATAAAATATTATCGAATGTAATTAAAATTAATTACAATGATTAAGAGGAAAATTAGCTTAATAAGGAACTAAACCTTAATCTTAAGGGCCAAAATGACCTAGACACTAGACTAAAAATTATTTAATGGCCATATTTCGGATATTACACCTATAATGATCCATAATTTCCCATTTTTAACCATTGGGGGACAATTAAAACATTGGGGGCACTCAAATCCTTTCAGAAATACCAATGTGTCCTTTCCACTCTTTTAAAAGACCTCATACTTTCCCCCATATTTACACCTTTAAATCAATTTTTTGTCTGAAAAACCCTACCCAAATTTCCTACCATATCTAATCCATTAAACCTAGAAGAAATAATTTGGTAATAAATCCAACCAAGGAAGCTCTCTGGTGCAAACCAAGAGGAGTTCCCCAAAGAAGAGGTAGCATCCTTCCTTGAGCTCCTTTTCTTTATATTCATTATTTACCCCATAAAATCTTCTTATATCATTATTAAGTAATAAAAACATATCCTAAATATAATTTTATGTCATTATTATAACTTTTCTACTTACACCTACACACACAACCACCTAATGATAAACAAACTTACATTTCTTGTGTATAGAAAACTACCGCCTCAGGAAACGATGTTGTTCGTTTTTCCTTTACCACATCTCATGGTTGGGAATTATGATAGAATATATATTTCTATATGATATATATATATATATGAAATTTATGATTTAATTATTATTCTATAATTTTTATATAGAATATAGCTTCATATTTCTAATTTTTGTAAATACGATAACTTTGTTTGTGACGTGTGGACTACCTTGTACTCAAAGTGATTTGATTCATTCAAAATTGAAATGGAATGTGTTATGAATGGTATTAATGAAAATGATATATATGAAATAATAATTATACTGTACTTGTATTATATATATATATATACATATATGTATTTTACTTTATTTCTTTCAATACGAAAATAAAACGGAAATAATGTTCATGCGTACGTATGACCTACCATATCCATTAATGGTGTATTTAATTTCATATTTATATATTTAATTTATTATTATAAATAAATATATACTGAATATATATGATATTTATATCATTTTTTACATTCTATAAATAAGTAAATCATGATTTAAGTAAGAGGATCAAGAGTAAAAATCCAAATCATATTTGAAAAGAAAAGCAGATATTACCCAAAACATAACAGTAACATGGAATTGTTAAAAAATGGGTAATAGAAAGTAATAAACATATAATATATGGTTCTATATATAATAATATGGTTATTTGTTAAATTAATAGTAAATTTATATTTATTATACATGAGGATTGAATGTGTACGAAGAAGTTCAAGACTTATGGTAAGGGTTTTCTCAACACAATTTTTATATCTATGAGATACATGCATTATTAACCTCACATTTCTTTTGTGTAGTGTATATACTACCCATGAATTTATTATATAATTTTTATAAATAGATTCAGGGGTATTTAAATATCCATTTTAGGATATTTATTTTAGTTCATTTCTGGTTCAAAAGATACCAAATCAGTAATGTATTATTTGTCCCAAGTTTCCTTCTTTGAGATACATGCCATGGTATGCACAATTTTTTTATATGGGGTGTATATAATATCCCTTTGATATGTTATATAATTAATATAATTCTTTCATGATATTTTTATCTTTATGTAATGGTATTCTATCATGTATAGTATGATTCAAAGTTACCAATGCAGTAATAGTTTATCGCTACAATCACATCATTTATCAGGGTTGTTTATGACTATGCTTCCATTGATGAAATATTGTGATCCATATCTCAAGAACACTCATGAATTCTATTATACCGTGGTTATCCATGATATATTCATTTATTAGTAAAATTTTACACTTTTTACCTAATATAATTAATAAAATGTTTTTTAGGAAAATCTAACTTTATTTCTCCATTCGGTTGAAAATATATGTTTTTCATACCCATGTTTTCTAAAAAGGGTTTTCAAAAATATTTTATTTTTGAAATGTTTTTTGATGTTTTCAATCCCCTTTTTTAAGTTTTAAATTATTTTTTAAAATGTTATCAAGATTTCTTTATAAGTTTTCAAATTATTTTCGATGTAAAAGTACTTCTAAATGTTTTCAAGATTATTTCACAATTTTTCAAATCTATTTTAAAATTAAATGGTTTTAAAATTGATTTATGTTTCAAAGTGTGTTTTTCAAATAATAAAATATATTTTACTCAAGAATTTTTTAAATGATTTTAAATCTTACTTTACTTGTTCTTAAATTGTTTTAAGGAAAATATTTTGAATATGTTCTATATTTTAAAAAGTTAATTTTCCTTAAGAAATTCTCTAAGTGATATTTCAAAATAATTATCCATCTAAGATGTAATCTAATGATATTATTTAATATTTATTGGGTACATGATCCAAGAAATGTATCCATATTTTATTATATTTTTTTGACGATATGATGTTTACGACACTCGTTTCACATCCAAGATTATATTCTTTCGAAACACACTTCATTTCACTAGTTACACTTTAATGAAATGATTAGGAACCCTATCTAGTTTCCATATGTTATGATGTTATTAAATGTTAATGATACCCATTTATTATCGTGGTTTATGATTTTATGTTTATAAAACCCATCTCTTCTAATGGGTTAGGATATGATGATTTTTTTCATGTTCCACATACATGTATGATCTCATTTTATGACGGGTGGGACCTCTATCACCCTAGTATTCATTAGATGTTGATAAATATTTTATCATATCGAAGGGTACATGAGAGGGAATCCCATTCCTGAAACAAGATGGTACATGAGAGGTAATCTCAATCCTGAAAAAAGAGGGTACATGGGAGGGTATCCCAAGGCCGAATCAAGTGGGTACATAGGAGGTTTTCCCAATACCAGAATAAGAGGGTACACAGGAGGGAATCACATGTCAGAGTCAAGAGGGTACATGGGAGGGAATCCCAATCCTGAAACAAGAGGGTATATGGGAGGGAATCTGAAGTTTGAATCAAGAGGGTACACAAGAGGGCATCCCAAACATAAAACAAGAGACTACATGGGAGGGATTCCCAAACTAGATAAAAGAGGGTACATGGGAGGGCATCCCATGAACAAAAAAGAGGGTACAATGGAGAGAATCCCAAGCCTGAAATAGGTATATAGTTTATTATTATAAGCATAACAAGTTTTGAAGTTCTTGGAAGGTATCCTTGAAGTAGGATTTCAGAATCTTATGTGTTTTCCAAAAATTCCATGTCTTATTCCAATGATATTCCTTCATGGATTCTGATACCAATTACGTTGTGATACATGTATCATGAATTATAAATATTTATTCCATGATTTATGTTAATGATAATTGACATGTGTGGTATGATCTTATAATGTTTTGATCACATTTTCATACCCTTATGCTCATGTTTATATATCTTGTTTACCCTTATTGAGAAACTAAGATCACCTATTTCTTATGATTCCTTTCCCTAGGTTATGATGAAAGGTTTTGAGAAGAATTACTAATATTTAATATCTTTGTGGGAAACATTCAATATATTTTACCATTTAATAATATTTTCTTCCATGTTTCCAAAGACACTAAACTACTATGGTCCTTAGGTATGTGCTTTTTTGATGTGCTAAATATTCATCTTAAATGATGTAATATCCATGTATGTTAAGCCTGGGACACTATAGTTGGCATCGAAGGAAAGTATTAGTCAACCTTTGGAAAATAGAATGTGAAAAATTTATTGAGATCCCTATGGATATTTATAAGAAAATGTCTAGGGATGTATCTAAGGATAAGTCTTACAATGAGATAAAATATTGGAAAATGTCTTGGAATTTTGGTAAATGATAGAGCATGTGGTTTTCTAGTAATTCATTCTTATCTGGATACTACAAGTGGATATAGATTTGACACAAATATACATGTTTCTAACAACCCCAAAAAACCATATTGATCTATACTAAATCGGGAACTCTTGCATGACAACGGGCCATGATGCAGACCTAGGTTGACACTCTTAGGGGATATGTTTTGAAAATTCAAAAACTCTTTATAAACCGTAATTATGGATTTAAATTGAATATGACTATTAATAACCTTGGATAAACCTAAGGTGTCATAGATTAAATAAGTACGTGACATTATTTAGACATTCTATAAATAATTTTTCATTATTGTGTGATTTTATACTATGATTACCATTTCTCACCCTATGTTTTATGGTTTTAGTCAATAGAGGGAACTAGAAGAAACTGGGTTAAAATTAAATGATTCACATGTGGAAAGTACGTGCATGATGAAAATAAATTCCCTAAGTGGAAATATCATAAAGAGAATCAGGAAGGTCTATGAGTATTGGTTATACTGTTGAAGAGAAAGAGACAACAAATGGCATACAAAGGGTATGAGATGTTCTTCCAGTATTATTTACATTAAACATAAGAATAATGATTGGATTAAGGTTGAGGGACCGTAATGCATTATTCATATTTCATATTCCAGTAAAGTGATATTAAGGGATAAGATGATGAAGCCTATGTAATGGTTTAAACATAGTGTTTGATGATTGAAGTGTATATGGATAGGAATTGAAGAATTATGTTATATGAATCATGAAGTATATGTTTTCCACTAAGTATCTTAAAAACTATATTTAATAGTGATGATAAGATACAAAATTTATTTAATGTAAATTGGATATTTTTATTAAAGGACGGTAACCCTTATTGTGTCCCTGATGTTGAGAAAATTTTGTTTAGCTTAGATAAAGAGATAATTTAAATGGATAAAGTAATTTTGATATTACTGATTACCCTGTAACTGATTATTGATTTGTTGAATTTTTTTTCTATGTCATCAAGAATTAATTTTACAACTTATTGTATTTAATTAATATATCTAATAATAATTGGAATAAGGAATCATTAATTTTTTCCAAAAGGATTTATGGTAATTAAGGTTATTACCATGTTTTAATAGAATATATGATGAGGGTATTCACATATTTGGAATGTGATAACCAAGATCCACTTTTTGATATATTTGGGATCAATGTTAAGATAATTTCGTTACCATCTTTCTAAATTTTTGTATTTTCAACTTTTAGATGGGTTAAAAGGTTAACCATTTATGGAAAGCATAAGTTAATATTTGGATGAAGTTTTTGAGATTTAAGTATTATCTCAGCCCATGAGGATTTATGAAAAATGGATAAACTATTATAAATAATTATATTTAATGGTAACTAATGACAGATGGGATGGATTATCATAAATATCATGATTTTTTAGTGCTTCAAGAGTAAAAAATTCACCTTCATTTTTAGAGAAAGAGGTGAAGTAGAAATTGATCAAGGCACCAAAAAGGGTGAGATTGTACTGAATCAAGTAATTATATCATTTCATGAAAATTCTTCAAATCAAGGGAAATGATCTTGAAATTGAAAATGATACCCTAGTACATTATTTCTTGATGAATCAAATGGACCCTTATATCATAACATATTTATGGGTTTATGATTGTTAACTTTATCCTAACTTTGTTCTCTATCACTCTATATTAGAACATGATGGCTATATTTCTCATCAATTTCTTTGTTTTAACTTTCCACCAATGTTCTTCGATATGGTAACCTAGTTATGAGTTAATTTGGGTTACCTCCATGTTTTAAACATATCCTTTTAAAGGAAATTTTAATTTTAATTTTTACAATGGGGGTTTCTATGAATGGAAATTTCATGTGTTAAACCTTTAATAATGCCAATAAATTTAGAGGGAGAAATTAATTTTAAGTGGGAGAGTATGTAATACCCTACGATTTTGTGATGCATTTTTTTGAATTAATTTAATCTTTTTGATATTTTTTCATTTCACGAAACTCTGAATATATTTTTTTAAGGAACTAAGTTTGGATTGAGTTATACACAACACCAAGTTAATCGTGAACAACACGTAACACTTATATTATCATGAAGTACACACAAAACTATGTTTGTATTATATTACATATAATACCGAGTCACTACTATAGCTTATGTTACACGTAGGGACATGTTTTTACAGAACTACAATGTACTATTACTATGATTATTAAAATATTATTATAGCTACAACCTTGCTGTTGGAATGGTAGTAATGAATTATATTAACAAAATTTTTAAACTATGATTTAAACATGTATATAAAATGAATTATTTGGTTATAAATTACTATAAGTGAATGTACGAACTATTTTAAAATAATGAAATTACTTTTCTAAGAAAAATATTTTTTTTGTACAAAAACAATTTCATCTCAATAAATTAATCAAACAAATTTTGATCAATGTTTTCAATAAAACTAATATATTATATATTCAATAAATTCTTTTGATACTCTTTGAATAGATTGTATATGTATAAGATAATAACAAATCCAATTGTATGAGTAAAAAGATGTATTCTTCTAAAAATAAATTTTACAACCTTTTAATGATGAACCCATTATAAATATGAAAGTTAACACTTTTATAATTTTAATTTGAAAAAATAAAAATTATTTTTGAAATATTAACATGAAAATTATATTATGGTGAATATATTGTATTTTTTTTGTGAAGTTTCATTTTTTCATGAATAACGAATAATACATAATTTAAATTCAAAAATGATTTTTCATCTAATTTATTTTTAAGGATAAATTATGTTTTTGATTGTTTTTAAAGTTCATTTATATCAATAATAAATCATTTAATATAATTTAGTTCAATAAAATTAAATTTACTTTGGAATTGGAAATAAACAATTACCATACTTTTGAACATTTTTACTTTTAAACCCCGATTTGTTATATTATCTACGAGATTAAATTTGAATTAATTTCTTCCACTTATGTGATTATAATTTTTTTAAATGAATTAAATACTGGGAATAATAGTAATATATAATTTTAAATAAGGTTATTTTTGTTTTTTTAAATTAATAATAGTGAAATTAATTAAAATTAATTACAATGACTAAGAGGAAAAGTAGCGTAATAAGGGACTAAACCACAAACATAAGGGACAAAATAATTTATAAACCTTTATAAAAATTATTTTATGTAAATATATAGTATATTAAACTTATAAGTATCCATAATTATCCATTTTCAACCCTTGGGGTACAATTAAAACGTGGGGAGCACTCAAATATCTTCTAGAATACCCAAAGTGTCTCTTCCCCTCTAATAAAAGGCCTCCTCTTATCCCCCCTCTTTAAACCCATCAAAGAATTTTTTTTCTCATCGAAACTCTGCCAAAATATCCTCCCAACTCCCCCACTCATCTTATAATCCACCCTTTGTGTTTAAATCCAACTAAGGATGTTATTTGGTGCAAACCAAGAGGACTTACCCAAAGAAGATGTTACATCCTTCCTCAAGCTCCTTTGTTTTATTTTCATTATACACCCCATAAAATATTATTATTCCATGAATATATAATAAAATATGTATTCTAAATATAATGATATGTTTTTATTTTAAGGGTTATACCAACACTCACACACACTTCCATCTAAGGGGTAATGAACTTACTATTCTTATGAATGGTGAACTACCGCCTCATAAATGATGATGTTCGTTTTTCCTTTACTAACTCTCATGGTTGGGAATTATAATTAAAAATCAATTTTTTTGATATATATATATATATATATGATATTTATGTTTTATTTATTATTATGTAATTATTATATAAAACATACCTTAATTCATTATATTTTGCGTAAATATGATGACTTCGTTTGTGGATGTGTGTACTACCACCTCATCAAAGCGATGTAATTCATTCACACATTACATGGAATGAGTTAAGTATGGGTTTTTTGAACTTATATTATATATATGAAATAATAATTATATTGGAATAATTTTATATATATATACATATATGTATTTTACTTTATTTTTTTCAATATGATAATAAAACAGAAACAATGTTCATGCATACGTACGACCTACTGTCTCCATGAATGTTATATTCCATTTCATATTTATATATTTTATAGTTTATTATAAATGAATATATACTGAATATATATATGATATTAATATAATTTTTTAAATTTATGAAATGAGTAAATCATGATCTATTTAAGAGTACCAAGAATAATAAGAAAAATCATATAAGAAAAAGAAAGAGAATATTACAAAAAACATAACATTAACATGAAATTGTTAATAAAAGGATAATATAAAGTCATAAACAAATCATAGGTGGTATTATATATAATAATATTGTTATATGGTAGATTTATAATAAATTTATATTTATTATACAGGAGTATTGAACATGTATGAAGAATGTCAAGACACATGGTAAGGGTTTTCTCATGTCACTTTTTATATACGTGAGATACATTCCTTATTAACCACAAATTTCTTTTGTGTGGTACATATAATCCCAATTAATTAATTATATTATTAATATAATTACATTTATGTGTATTTAAATATCCATTTTATTATCTTCCTTCTATGGGGTTTATGGTTCAAAAGCTACCAAATCATTAAATTAATTTTTGTCTCAAGTTGCCTTCTTTGAGATATATGACATGTTATGCACCTATATTTTTCTATGAGGAGAATATAATTCCACTTTGACATGTTTTATCATGAATATACTTATTTTATGATATTTTAAGATTCATGTATTGTTATTTTCTATGTAAAATATGAGACAAAGTTACCAATGTGGTAACATTTTGTTGTTACAATCTCATCATTTATCGGGACTGTTTATGATTATGCTTCCATTGATGAAATCTTATGATTCATCTCCTAAGAACACTCATGAATTTTCATATCCTATATTTATTAAATATATATTCATTTATTAATAATTTTTTTACCCTCCATGGTAATTAAGATAATTATGTTTTTTATGAAAATATAAATTTGTTTCTCCTTTCAATCATGAATTTGTTTTCATTCAATACCATGTTTTCCAAAAAGGTTTTTTGAATTTTTTATATTTAAAAAGTGTTTTTAAAGTTTTGAATCCAATTTTATATGTTTTAATAAAAAATGTTATCAAAATGTTTTCAATATTTATTTATATTTTTTCAATGTATTTTCAAAGTAAAAGGAATTATAAATATTTTCAAGATTCCACTATAATTTTTCAAAGCTATTTTCACTAAAAAAGGTTATAAAAATGATTTATTTTTTAATGAGTTTTTTTTTCAAAGTGGAAAAGGTATTTTCCTTAATAATTTTTTTTAATTATTTTAAATCTTACTTTCTATGTTTTCAGAAAAAAATAAGAAAAGGATTTTGAATATGTTCTACATTATAAAATGTTAATTTTCTATAATAAATGATCCAAGTGATCTTTTAAAATACTTATATACATAAGATGGAATCCTTTGATATAGTTTAATAAATATTGGGTACATGATCCAAGAATAACATCCATATTCTTTCTTGAATGTTTTATGTTTTAAAGGCATGATGTTTACGATTCCTGTTTCTCTTACATGAGTTATATGATTTTGGGACCCACTTCTTTTCACAGGTTATGCTTTATGAAAAGATAAGGAAACTATCTATTTTCTATATGTTATGATGTTGTGAAACTTTAATGACACCCAATTCATTTCATGTGTTATGATTTGATTTTTATAAAACCAATCTCGTTTCATGGGTAATGATATGATGAATGTCTTGCTATCTTGTGGCACATGTATGTATGATCTCATTATGTGACGAGTGGGATGCATATCACCCTTCAATTAATTGGGTAAAAATAAATGTTTTATGAGATAAAAGGGTACACATAATTTTATATCAATCCAAAAACAAGAGGGAATCCTGATGTCGAAACAAAAGAGTATATGGGAGGGAATACCAAGCCCAAAACAGGAGGGTACATGAGAGGGCATCCCAAACCTGATACAAGAGGGTACACATGAGGGAATCACATGAATAAATAAAGATGGTATATGGGTGGGAATACCAAGCCTAAAAT
Source organism: Viscum album (assembly GCA_963277665.1). Classification (NCBI taxonomy): domain Eukaryota; kingdom Viridiplantae; phylum Streptophyta; class Magnoliopsida; order Santalales; family Viscaceae; genus Viscum; species Viscum album. The sequence continues at coordinate 1,058,696,459 of OY728159.1, forward strand.
ATGAGGGTAAATGGGAGGTCATCCCAAGCCCGATTCAAGATTTCACATGAGAGGGAATCCCATTCCCAAAACAAGAGGGTACATGGGAGGGCATCCCAAGCCTGAATCAAGAGGGTACATGGGAGGGAATCCTAAGCCTGAAATAAGAGAGTACGTGGGAGGGAATCCCAAGCCTAAAAAATAGGGTATATGGGAGGTAATCCCATGAAAAAAATAGTTATATGGGTTATTATCCCAAGCCTAACATTTTATGAAGGTCTTGGTAGGTAGCCTTGCCATAGGATTTTATATGATTATATTTCTCCCACAAATTCAATGTCATATTACTATTTTAATCTTTCATGGTTTATGGTCTTGATTAACTTATGATTAATGTCTTATGAACTTCCAATCTTTATACCATGACTCATGTTCATGATATTTGATATGGAGGGTATGATTTTCTAATGTTTTTATCATGTTCTCATACCCGTATGATCATGTTTATCTCTCTTATTTACCCATTTAAAGAATTTAATCTCTCCCTTTATTATGTTTAAATTCCCTAGGTTATGAAGAATGGTTTCAAGTAGAATTAATAAAGTGGATGATCATTGTGGGAAAAATTGAATATGTTTCACCAAATTAGAATATTTTATTCCATGTTTCCAAAGACACTAAACTATTATGGTCCTCAAGCATGTGATTTTTTAATGTGTTGAATAATCATATAAAATTATGTAATATTTATTTATGTTAAGGATGGGTCACTATAGGTCACATATTAATTTATTATTATTTATTAATCATTAGTAAAATTATGATTTTTTTAGTTTTCAATTATAGTTTATTTTTTCTTTCACTTCAATGATGGGATATAATGTTTATTCACCATCAAATGATCAAGAATAGAAAAAAATTATGAATAACTTTTGAAGATTCCAATAGGAATTTCCATATATTTTGGACAAAGTATACATGATCATACAACATCTATCTAAAATGTGCATGTCATGTACCCATATTCAATAAAAAACAGAGAAATATGTAAATTAAGAAATATATCATGGTAGAAGAGCATGTAACATAATTATAGTTTCTTAATTGGTCATATGAAACTTAGGTTTTGGGGTCACACAATGCATATTCGACATACACACTGTGTAACCGCAAATAGTTTGGCCCCACATTGAATGAAAATACTATGAGGTCAAAGTATACACTATAAATTTAATACACATGTTATAGAGACTTAGTGTTAAGAAAAACAAAATAGTTTGGACTATATAATGTGTAACTATCATACACTATATGTATAAAATAAATTTATACATTGGTTACACACAAAGTACCTAGGCATGTAGTGCAGATGGACAAAGATTGTAATAAATTATTTGCAACACGACGTACAAGCCATGTAATGCATACTAGTTTACATGTATTACCTGCAGAGTCAGATTGTAATCGTGTAAATTAATTACACTGAAGTAAAATTAATAGCATCATTAAACCAGAATACATAGCCTGTAGTGGCGTGCATACCGTTTAACTACATAGTATATGGAAAGGACTAAATAAGAACCCGAGTAGTTTAGATGGGTAGACTCTATGTTTTCTTCCAAGGACACACCATATACATAGTTAATTATAAATTAAATTAATAAATATAATTTATTTAAAATTATAGATTATGTGAATATCTAAGACTATTCATAATTAAGACAAATTAATAAATGAATTAATGAGATAAATAATTTTTAAATATTTATTTTCTCTAAATAAATAAATAATTGAAATGAATGTTAGATAGTTTTAAATTTTCATAGTCACTTTATGCAGGATGATCATGATCATGATCAACCTATGTATGTGTTGTGTTTCTTTTTAATTTAATAATTATGTCATTTAAATTTTTAATAATCATTAAAAAACTAAAATTATGTTATAAATTTCATTACATACTCTTTATTATGAATGGGACTATGTATTAAATATTTATTTTATGTAACCCCATACCCCTAGTTTCCTCACATACGTGTGAGTAAATAAAATTTGAAAGATGGATCTCCTAGGTCAATGAAGGCAGTTCATGTTTACAGTCAAGGTGAAACCACCCAAATAGAAGCATAGGAGGAAAGGTGAAATGTTATACCTCGATCCAAGGTATGGTTCAAGGTGTTATTACCATAGGGTTATGGGTTAGTTTATCATCTAATCAATAAAAAAACCATTATATATGATAATAATAATTAAAAATTTATTTATTTTATTTTAGTCAAGTTTGTGGTTAATTATTTACGTTTAACGGATAATTTGTCAAGAACATATAGAATAAATTATTTTAATAGCATTCAAGAAGGAATCAAATAAATAGATTATGCATAAATTATTATATAATAACATGGTTAATAACTATAAAATATACATAATATTAAAATAAAGGTAAAAATGATAAAATAAATAATATTTATTCATAAATATAAACATTCCTCAAAGAAAATATTAATTCAGTATAGCCTTCCATTACTTTTGTTAAGATGAAACCATAGTTCAAAGTAATTTTCAAGATTATTCCAAGGTGATTTAAATTGTTTTAGTGTTTTAATAAATGTTTTGTCTCAACACAACATATTTTACATTAAGGTTTGATCACCTCTATAAGTATTGGTGAAACTAGTAATAATGTGTTGAGTAAATCATAGTTAAGGATTTTTCTATTTAGGAGTCTATTAAACAAATCAATGAGTCATAAGTTAATATAGTTGGAAAGATACACCTACCTAAATACATTCGACTAGCTTGTCAGTCCCCCATCTGGGTAATGAGAAGGAAAATATAGGTCATTTCCACTAGAATATCCACATGATTGTATATAACAAATACAAAAATGAGGGATATTGGGATTTTATAGAATAGTGTGAGTCCAATAAATAAATTTTAATAAATCACTTTTATTTGTAATTAAGATAAAGTACCAAAAAATTATTTTATTTTAGTTATAAAAAATGAAATGTAATAAAATTTCCAAATTCTCACTACAATGCATACTTTGAAAAGATAATCTCATCTCTGTAAGTAAAATACATGAGTTTTACAAGGATTGTACATTATACTACACCAAGTGAGGAAACCTTACGTAATGAAATCACCTATTTATGAGGTTCCCTATAAGAAGTCTATTGAGGAAGATAACTCTATCTACTTGAGGAAAATGGATGATATTGTAGATGTCTAGTGCTTCCTGTAATCTTCTACGTCTAGTGAGATCTATAAGAAATAAAATGATGTCGATTCATAGAAATTTTTTTCTAAACATTGGGATATCTATTAGGAAAATGATAAATAATATTAGCATGTTATCTCCAATTAAATTTTATTTTTAATTCAGGGGGAATTTTTTCTAGATATAACTCATATAGTCAATATGATTGTATACAATGATCATTTGGTCATGTTGTGTGTGGAAATTCTCTATAGGCGGAAGCCATAGCAATTCATAGTGGTCTAACACTGATTAGACACCACAATCTGTACTTATCAATAGTTTAAACCAATTCTACCTCAATAGTGACTTTAATTTCAATTAAACTACCTACTCATTGGTTCATATCATATTACATTAGAGATTACTAGAAAATGATCAGGTAGAATGTCAAGGTTGTGCACACTAGGCATGAAGTAAATATGGAAATGGATATTCTTACAACCAAAGGTGATGCATATGTTCCTATTTTTATTTTTATCTAGCATCATATATCTTATATAGGAATATAAGGACATAATTTTGAGTGATTCGAAAAGACTTTATTATATTATGCCTCTAAAAAATTATGTTTTTCCCAGATTTTCTTTTAATAAAATATATTTTATTTTCTATCTGAGTTGCATAATGACTTAATACTTCCATCACAACCTGAAATATATCTATTTTAATTTTTAATTATAATATAAAAAATACTGATAATCCACATTCAAAACCCTCCAATTTGATTTTTTGAGCTAATAAGGACATGAAGTGTGAAAAACATGGAGTTCATATAGTGAATATGAGAAATATCAAGATAAAGGTCCAAAATACTCACTCCAATATTAAGGATTATAAGAATAACCCTTCTAATAAGATTATGATCTAGTGGTGGGTACCAAAAAAAGGTATAGAATGTTATCCATGTGGCATAAAGGTCTATTGGATAAACAACTACACCATAGTGAGGAAGAAAGGGGATGATTCATGTGTGTTATTTATCAATTGTAATTTTTACATATCTACTATTTGGTTATTAGAAACAACTTTTGGTGCTCACATTTTTATCAAAATATAAGAACCATGTAGATTTAGTAAGGTCTCTAGAGGTGAGGTTAAAATTAGAGCTGATAACAGAGAAAGCTCGAATTCTTTGGATAAAACACATTATCATATTACATTTACAACATGAGAGATCTTGTTATTAATGAATATTAATTATGTGATAAGAAATTTCAGAAACATTATTTCTGTATGTAGTCTTGATATGGATGGTTTTATCTTCAAAATTGTGAATTATATCAACTAATTTTACAAATATAACATATTTTGTGGTATGGATCATCATAATAACGGTATTTATGTTTTTGAATATGAAAACTAAGTATTGTAAAATGATAAAAATATCGGTTCATGTGATAGGTATCACACATAGTTGTGGCATCACTAACTTGTTCATGTAAATGATAATTTCTTGAAAATTATTTATCAAGATGGGTACTTGGATTATTTTGAACTAAAACCACTTGATAAATGTCATGATTTTTTACAAGGTAAAATTTCTAATCCACCCTTTTGTGGATAGAGTGAAAGGGCTATAGAAACTCTTGAATTGGTACACAATGAATTCTATATATCTTTTATAGTTGAAGATATATGTGGATACTCATACTTCATTACTCTTACTAATGAATTAAATAGACAAGGATCTGTCTACTTAAAAATGAATAAGTCAAAATCCTTTAAGAAACATATGAAATTCATGAATGAAGTAAATAATCATCTTGGTAAGAAGATAAAGAAACGTTGATTGGATCATAATAGAGATTATCATAAAAAATAATTCATTGGATATCAATGGGTGTTTCAGATTCTGTCTTAACTCACTCATCCTTATGCACCATAGTGGAATGGTGGTAGTGAAAGCATAAACCATAAATTATTAGACATGGTAATGTAGATGATTATTCTTAGAGATATTCTATTATCATTCTAGGGACATGAATTATATTCTCTAATACATTAACTAAACCGAGTACCAATGAAGTTAAAAATGGAATTCTATATGATTTAATGCGTGGGATTAAACTAGTTTTATCACAAACTCATGTATGGGGTAGTAATAAAATTGTTAAGGACACTTATAGAAAAAAACTAGAACCTCAGGAAACGAAGTGTTTATTTTTAGGATATCCTAATAAATCAAGTGGATATTATCAAAAAAAGCCTAAAAAGGATGGTTATAATGGAAATACAGACCATATTTTATGAGATAGAGATAAAAATCTCCAAAATAGATTGTGTCTGAAAGACTAATTTCAATGAGGTGGATGTTGAAGACATATATGACTTGGAATAGGAAAAATTTCCACAAGACCCCATATAAGAGATTTTTCTATAGACATAAGTACTGAATATGAATAATAAGAGGTTAGAGGACCATATAGATAAGGTTTTCTAGTCAGAGGGATGGTAACTCATTATTATTTGAAAATAAAGAACCTTTTTCCAATAAGGTGGTAGTTTATATCTTAGAAGTTGTATTATTTCAAAAAGTCATGGATTATAATATGGATCCCATGTATTAGAACCAAATATAGTTCTTGGTTAATATATTAATAGATTTAATGATTTTTAGGTAAATGTTGGTATTCAAGAAGAAACTAGACATGGATGGTAATACTAGTACATATAAGGAAAAACCACTAGATAAATAGTTTAAGAAACACTAAGGAATACACTATGATAAATCAATTTCGCTAGTTTCAATGCTAAAATAAATTAGAATATTTCATTCTATAACATTTTTCCATGACTTGGAGATTTTCAAAGATGGATAATAAAAAATATTTTAATAATAGGTACCTTATGAAATATTTATATATAACACAATTGGAAGAGTTTTAGTCTTCAAAGGATTCCAATAAAATATTCAGGATTTATAAATCCATTTATGGATTGAAGTGAGCATGTAATTCATGAAACATTTATTATTGTCAATATATAAGGATTTTTTTCATTAAAAATTTATATGATCCATTTTCTGTGTACATTTCATTTGGAGTACTGTTATTTTATTAGTAGTATATGTCAAGGACATATTACTTATTGGAAATGATATACTAGTATTATAATTAGTTAAGGCGTGGTTAGACAAGTGATTATTCAATAAGGGAATAGGTGATTTAATTTACAATATAGCGATAAATATACTTTATGATAGATTTAAGAAGATGGATGGAGTATGTTATGGTATATACATTGACCAAACAATGAAGAGATTTAGTATATAAAACCCAAGAGATGATTATTTCTAGTGTCACATGAAATACATCACTCCAATAAAATGTATCCTTAAATACAACATGATATAGAGGGGATAGGTAGTTACAATTATGATTATATAATATGTTCCATCATGTAAATCATGTTATATAATAAGATTGATGTTACCTATGCCTTGAACATGAAAAGAATATATCAAAAAGTTTCATGAGAATAACATTATACTACTATTAATGATATCATATATTTCTAATCCATAATAATAATACATTCTTGGTTTATAGAGACTATGAGGTATTAGTTATCTATAGATATAAAAATTTTAGTTTCTTGACAGATAATAATTGTATGAAATTGTTATTCAAATGCATTTTTTGTCTCAATGGAGGATTTGTGAGTTGTAAGTGCTAAAGGATGTTCATTTTTTTCTAATTCTATATAATAATATGAGTTTATTTTATCTTATAATACAACTAAAGAATTAGTGTGGATATGTGACCTAATCTATGGTCTTGATGTCTTTAAAAGAAGTAAATACCATTCCACATTGTATCATGACAATACTATAATTGTGGTTTTAGCCATGGATATAAGGTAACATCAGTGGTAGAAGCACATACTTTGTTAGTATCAACTACAAATGTATTTTTCTCAACTGGGTGAGGTCATAGTAAGTATAGTTTCATAAAAGGATAATGTGTTATCCCCTTTGAATAAAGTGTTATCTAAATATAATCATGAGCATTATATAGGGGTTAATAGATGTAAAGTGATTGGTTGTTGACTCTAGTGCAAGTGAGAGTATGAAAAAGTTGATTCCCTTGAAAGAAATACATTTTAAATTAAATTACTTGTATACTCAGCCTTTTGAAAATTAAAATATCTTATCACGTGATGATTTTCAACTATATAACATTTAATGTGATAATTTTTAGACTATTTGTTTCATCGAAAGTATATAGTAGTCACATAGTATGATCAGAACCTTGAAGTTCTATCGTTAAATTATTAAATATATTTTCTATGTACAAATTATATCATCTAACTAGACATAGATTATATAATACCTTAAGGTTAAGAGGCTCATAAAACACTGAGATTTTTTTCTCATGAAGTTTTTCCTTGGTAATCTTTAATAGAGGTGGTTATGAGAACATATCTTCTTATAGGAATTTTATATGACTTATGGGTAATTTGATATTCCTATTCAAATATGGTTTTATTTTTCATTATAGTTGAGATTATTATTAATGAACATCACTTGTCATTTATATTGATGTATTTATGAAAACCATGATTACATATGATTATGGTGAGTTAGGATAAATTAGATGTGTTATGAGTGATATGGTTTTTGGCCCAGTGCAAGTCACTAAAAATACCAAGAGTAGTGAAAATTATCCATTAAAAAATAATAATATATTATAAAAATAGTGTTAAAAAATAGTGTAGATTAAAAATATGCATTTTAAACAGATAGATCATGAAAAGTGAAATCATAGAATTCAAGTGAAATATGCAGTGAAAATAAATTTATAGCAGTTTTGATCAACAAGATCATACATTTACTTTTCACTCATTTCTTCTACTCAAGATAAATGGAACCCACTCTGTAAAATTTCACTTTTTAAAACATTTTATAACCTTTTATAAGACCCTTCATTTTTCTCACCTAGAGGCATAACCTAGAACAATAAAACTTTCTTTCTATAGGCCATGGAAAATCCAAGAACATTGAATAGATTCATAGCTCAGAATACATGATATTTGTTTAATAGGTATATGTTAGAACAAATAAACATAAATTTGGAAGGGAAAATAATAAACCAATAGTTTAAGAACAAATAGAAAATAAAAATTAAAAAAATATTGACATCCAAAATTTAAAAAATGAATAATAGAATGTTAATGACACTCGATCACTCCTTAAAAAACTTCAAATGTTGAATATTCTTGGTGATATCATGGTAGAAAAGTAAAATTCATAGTAGCATAATCTCAACACTTTCATATTTCATTTCCCATTCATCTATATTATATAGATCTATCTTGATCAGAATGTGTAAGAAAATTTACAATGGTATGATTCAAAGAGATCCATAATCATATCCTTATGGGTTTTATTATTATTGATCCTAATATCTAATCATTAAATTAGTCTCCAAAACTCTCACTAATCCTATTTGGGGAAACTAAAAAATAGTAATAATAATAATAATAATAAAAGATATCTCAAATTCTCATAAGAATAAAATCATGTATGAGTGTTTTCACGTAAGAAAAATTCACATATGCATAATCATCATTATTCAAACCAATCAAATAAATGTATTTTGAACAGACAAATGTTTTTAAGGATCTATGTAAGAATAAATTTTCATAGGCATATTTCACATAAATGGAATTCATGTAAAAAGATTTTACATAAATTAATTTCATGTAAATGGATTTAAAGTAAATATATTTTAGGTAAAATTATTTTTATGCATATAATCATAAAATGAGTTGTGTAAACAAGATTATATACTCTATAAGGATAAAAACATAAGAACATAGTTTCAACCAAATCCTTTTTAAAAATAATAGTCATATGAGTAATAATTTAATCAAAAAGTATTTTGAGAAATTATAATTACTTAATTTAATGTTATCTAATTTTATAAAATGTGAGTTAGAATAGACATGGGAGGTATTATAATACTTGAAACATATAAATAAACAAAATTTAACCCTATAACCCCCACATATTCAATAAATTTAGTCTTAGAACTAACAATATCCCCCGTTTTTAAATTTACAAAAATGAACATGAATTTAAAAAGATTATCCCCCTTTGGAAATATATCAAAAAATTGAATAATTAATAATTAAAAAATAGTCCCTTTATTTTTAAAATAATATTACATACTAAAAAATAGTTACAAGTATAGAAAAAATAAACTTAGATGTTATAAACCTAAAAATATTTAATCTCTCTTAATTTATGGAAAATATTATAATATACTAAATAAAGTCCCAAAAATCTCAAAATTACTCAATCTATTCCTTGAGTATAGACTGTAGAAAACTAACAAGAGACAAAAACCATAAATACAACAATAATTCAGATGACCATGGTTTTTGTATTAGTTAAAATTCTAAATGAGTTTTTGGGGGAGGTTTCTTAAATGTTGGATATGAATGAGAGTTAGTAGGTGCTAGTTTGATTTTAAGATTAAAAAATATCCAAGGGGGGGTACATTTTCCTTTTAAAATGAATTTAGAAGAATTTATATCAGAGTATTAAATTAGTGCTGTGGAAATAAAATAAAAAGAGAAAATGAGTTTTTATATTGGTTTAGATCTAAATGATCATAGTCCACTCTTCAACCCTCTCACAAAATGAGATTGATGAAACCCACTAAGACCACCTAGAATGGAATTATTAAAAAAAATTCCATTAAAAGTAACAAAAAAATTAAAAACACTTCTTTTCTAGGAGTCATAAACCCAAATATACTTGACTTTTTCTTCTTGGATGAAAAAAATGAACAACCCACCTTTTCCCACCTAGAGGCACCACATAATTCAAGAATTTTTTATGGGAGTCATAACACACAAACCAAAAATATAATGGGTAGTATAAACCTTCAAAATTACAAATGCATAAAGATATATAAAGAAGTAAAACCATAGAAGCTGATAAAAGCTTTACAGTCTAAGAGTCGAGGAAACATAGAGCTCTCTAGAAGTAAAGGATCAAATTATTGTAGTTATAATGTGAGTACAAGTTGATCACAAAAGTATTTCATACATGTACAGTTCGAAAATATCTTCATCCTTGTGTCATGATTTGGATCTATCAAACTCATTTTATAGAGTTCTTTTCTGTGCAATAGATTCAAAGAAATAATTTTATAGCAGTTTATCTTTCTAAATGTTGCATGGGATATTTTCAATAAATACACATGAAAAACATACCCACATGGGTTAATTTGATAATATATAAAATATAAAACATATTTTAATATAATAAAATGTTAGTATAATTGATATATTGACAACAAATATTTATAATCAATATTAAAGTCCCTTGGAATCCCCCTAAAAGTATATGAGATAAGGTATTCATATTGCAACCATATTAAATTTATAACTCATGTTTTCATAGGAAAATAAAGTGAAACATCCACCCATAATATTATAATTTAATCCATCATAAAATTGTTCAAAATAAAATTCCTTGTCATTAAAATAATTAATATTTATTTTAGAAATAACTAAATAAAGATAAATGTGATGACCCAACCCATAAGAGCCTATTTGGATGGTGGAAGTCTGAGCCACCACTACCCCAAGACCACCTCTAATAGGCCTGGGGATATAGACCAATTCAAAATAGGCATATCATATGCATGGGTGGCCTTATCATAGGGTACTAGTTTGCACACACACACACATACATCCCCATGTAAAAATGTAGAGATAATAAAACAACTGATACAAAAAATGCATGCATACAACTATCCCACAATCAAAGACTTAAAAAGTACTTAAATCATTAAAGGGTTAAATACAATCCCACCAAAAACTGAAAAATCATACAACCTTCTTAGAAGGAGGGGACCACTTTCAAATTCATTATCGATACATGCCTTAGTTTTTATAGCTCTATATGTTATAGAATATCTGGGTCCTCATAGGACTCCATTGAAAGGCCTATCATCTCTATATGAAACTATAAGTGAGGGAAGATACTATGTATTGGTGAGTGTAAAAATACCTAATAGCCACCACAAAACCCAAAACAAAATGGATAAATGAAACAGAAATAGTCCAGTTGACCCAAATCCAGATGAGGATACCAAATAGAGAGAGAACAAGAAACTCTATATTGATTAATCCTCATCTATACATGACTAGTAAGCTTATCTTCATGTGGTCTTTCAATTATACATCACTATAATGAATCCCATAATAACCCAAATATATTCATCTTAGACTACATGTCTCTTGAGGTCCTAACCTCACAACCATCCACAAGATTCTACTTGATTCTCAAAGGAAATGTTCATCCGGGAGATCTCACTCCATAAACCCTTACATTCATGATAGAACTCAATAAAGAGATCTTGGTCATTAGGAATAGATCTTCCATCATTGATGGAACACATCTGAGAGATATCACTCCATTGGGAATTGCTTAGTTGTTGAAACATCCCTGCTATCCTTAGTAGAATACATCTAATAGAACATTCTCTTCAAGTATCACCATGAAGAAAATCATGTTATAAACTAGTAGATATTGATACATATATAGTGGATATATCCCATATCTAATGGGTGACTTCATTAATAGTATTGGAAACATTGAATAAATCACCTCATAGATAGGTGATCACACCCAGGACCACTGGGGGACCCAACAAACCTAATATAGTACCCAAAAGATTATATCAATTAGATAGGGGATCGACACCAATGAAGTGTTGGTCGTGATGATTTCATGAACCCCATATAGAATAAACCAATAATTAAGGGATCATATAGCTGATGATACCACAAACCATACTGAAAATACCCTCTAAGTAGAGGATCATATACCCGACAAAGCCACAAACCCAACTGAAACTTCCCTCTAAGTAGGGGATCATATACCTAATGATTCCAAAAACCCTTCTTGGATAACATGATAGATAAGGTATCAATGACCATGTAGTGTTTCTCATGATTATACCCTAAACCCTACTTGGTAAAGTAAATTTGATAGGGGATCCTACCCCAGCCTCCCAAAGGGATACACCAACTGTATTTGTGTTCATCCTATCGAGGGGATCATAATACAGTGTTGAGGATGTAATTCCACACTATTTACTCATATATATATACCAAGGTAAGTCTATCAACCAATAATGGTCTATGAATATCTAATATGATACATTCTTATACTCACCTCACATCACATATCATACAACAAAACTCTGTCCACCGTTGTGTCCCATGTAGAAAAATACTCAAAATACGTTACTCACAGGAAACCATATGAGTCCTAATGATGGAGATGCTTGAGGAAGAAGTCTTTGAGGTGGAGTACATGGCATGTATTCATAGTAAATTATGTTTCCCAATAAGTCAATACCGGGCCACATTCCCTCATAATACTATCCAAGTATTTTTGGAATATACACGGTGTGTATGTCATGTCACATGACATGTGACATTATTCGATCTCATAGGCATTTCCTTGCCCATACACAACTGGATGACCATGTTAGACCTTATGGAATGTAACCTTGGTACACGATGTGTCTTGTCTATCCAGATACTTGGACATTTCCTTAGCTCTTGCATGTGTTTGGCACCCCATGCTCATGTATGAAACCCCGTTCCAACATACCTGGTCATGCACTTTGGCCCATGTACACCCTAGGGTTATAGACATGTACTTGAACACGACTATGTCCTATTACATGGTGTGGATTCCCATGTATTTGGACACATGTCCTAGGATCACAACATGGCATGTACCCCAGTACGTGGCATGTATTCCCCAATGATCATCTGCCCAAAAATAGTAGAGAAAAAGTCATGTAATCTTATATTACACACCGTGTGACTAGGAATTACAAAGAGGAATCCCCTACATTCCACACAAAATTCCCCGATTTCCAACAAAAACCATAGATATACCTCTATGGGATCTCTTCCAATCATAATAGGGCTCTATAACCTTAAAAAATCCATAAAAATAGATTGGGATGTAAAGGTCATAAATTCACCCACCCCGAGGAGAAAAATAGAAGCTTCGAGCCCAACATAACCCATGAAAGCTACTATACATAGATCTAATGGTTATTGGTATTAAAAATGGGCTCCTTTTTCACTTCATCACCTCAGTACCACCTTATTTCATTCGTCACCATTGGAGAGAACATTCCTATGAGATCATATGATGTCAGACAACATGTGACATGAGGTACACATCATGTATATTTTAAAATACACACCAAGTACCATGAGGTGACATAGCTTGTGATCAACATGGAGAGATAAAATGTGTATTATGGGTACACACCATATACTCCCCTCAGATACCTCCCCCTCATGCATCTATATCCTCATGACTCATATAAAGGCCCACGATTTTCTTATACTGAGTAGTTTTTCGCATGGGAAGCGATGGTGGGATTGGTTTTTGGGTTCAACATGCGATGCAAGGTGAGGATTAGTGGGAAAAATTTTAGTGATGAACAGATCTTTATCAGTTGAGAATCATCCCTTGGTATTTCCCTATGAGGGTAGTATGTGAAATTAAAACCTTTCTATAGGATAGTCATCCCCTCAACATGATGATCTCAGATAGAGTTGGTGTATCCCTCCAGGAGGCTGGGGAACGATCCTATATCATATCAAATTTCTTAGGTGGGTTTTGTGGTATCGTCGAGACCAAAACTACATGGGAAGTGATCATTATTCAATAAGGTTTTCCAAATTTTGTTTGTGTCAATATCGGGTATACAATCTGTTACTTAATGGGCGGTTTTAGTAGGGGATGTGGAATCAACAGGTATACAATCTTCATATAGATGGAGGTTTCAGTATGGTTTGTTATATCATCATCTATATAGTTCCCTACTTATCTTGTTATTCTAGATGATGTTTTTGGAATAATTGTGACCAACACTACATGAGTAGTGATCCCCTATTAGAGTTATATGATCTTTCAGTTAACATAGTGGGTTCATAGTGTCCCCCATTAGTCCTAGGTGTGATCCATTATCTATGAGGTGAGATGAGTTGGTGTATGGGATGGATGGACCATCTACTCCGCCTGCCCTCTCCCCTCCGATTTCTTTTTCTCATGATGTCGTTGGTGTGACTACCCCTTCTTCCTGTCGGAGGGAGGATGGGGTGATGGCGGGTGGCCTCAAGGGGTTGTCATTCAAAGAAGCTCTTTGTGGAAGGTAGGTTCCTTTGGCTCAGAAAGGGGGTGGATCTTCTTCTAGTCTTTTTTTTGCTCCTCCAATTGAGATTGGTTACAAGCCTGCTTGTAAGGTGGACAACCTTCTTGTGTTGGAGCTGTCATAGAAAGAACTTCATGATGCATCAGCCTTCCATGATCTCGCCTTGGTTTCTTGGTTCGGCTTCAACAAACCCTCGTTGAGTGTGTTCAGAGCCTTCATGGACTCATATGGGCTTTGGCAGCCAGTGGCTATGTCTGATTTCTCTAGGGTTTTGTTCAGCATCCAGTGTTCCTCTTTGGAAGAATTTGTGAGTTCTTTGGCTAGGTAGGATTGCTAGTGTAGATAGTGGAGGTTTTCCCTTTCTCGCTAGTCTTGGGAACATCATTTTGGTAGAGAAACCTCATCAGCAACCATCTGAGTCTGCCTACCTAGACTCCCACACATTTTCCTTAATCCGGATATTTTGAAATCGGTGGGGGATTCCTTGGGTTTGTTTCTCTATTATGATGAGGAAACTTCTAGATATTTTTCTACGGCTTTCATGAGGATTTTTGTTGAAATGGACCTCTTCTCGAAGCTTCCAGAGTGGTTTCTTTTAAGGTTCGGTGATGGTTGTCAATGGTGGAAAAGGATTCTTTACAAATATCCTCTGAGGTTCTGTCTGGCATGTAGTCTTCAAGGGCATTCGTCAGTGATTTGTAGAAAGTGGAGGTATGGTGTGGGTTCTAGCTCAGGGTGACTAGGATCTTGGTGCGGTGGTTTAGGGGAGTTGGGGTCGCTTGGACTGTCGTTAGAGACACCAGAGTTTCTGTCCTTTCTGGCGGTGGGTTGAAATTCAAATGGTGGTCCTCGCCTGCACACATCACCGTCAGATCCAACCGTTATGGCTGTTTCGAAACCTCGTTGGGCTGGTTCCCCGAACAAATATTTGATTTCTCTATCGCCTACGATCCGTGGGGGATCTAACATGGTCGACCCAACTCTGGATGATTTAAGAGATTCTAGGGGGGTGCTATTTTTGGGTTTTTTCCCTTCATCTAACTCATAAGTTTTTATCAATGCACCCTATTTTAGATCTTGTCTCAACTGTCCCCAGACTTCATTCAATGATCTATACTTCAACACTGGTCACCATCCACCAGCGGGTTGCTTTATTAGGACTTGTATTTGGTAGGTGTGTTAAAGGAGATGAAGTCATCACGGGGTCCGCTCAAAGTCTACTTTTGGTTTCCCTTCTTAATGGGGAATCAGAGGTTCCCTATTCACCCCCACTTCATCGGATAGGTTATCACTCCTTGAGGACTCTAAAGGGGCTAAGATGAATATCTTTTCTCCTAAGCATGGTGTCTCTGTTGAGAGGCTCCCTGGTCCAATAACATAGACTAAATCGAAGGAGGCTAGTATGTCCATCTCTTTTCCCCATCTGAAGCTACTGGTTATAAGAATAGGTGTGTGAAGTTTGAATGGTGTCACTGATCATTTGGAATGAGAGAGGGATGGGGGATCCTACAAAGAGTTCTATTCTGGTATCAGAAGCTAGGAAATACAAGGCGTCTGTGGTGGTCATTCTTGAACCAATGTAGGGTGCTTCTATGATCCCTAAGATGGAGAGGAAGATGGGGTTCACTTCGTGCATGCATGGATTTCTTGTTAACCCTTTTATCTAGATATTCTAGAAAAAAATAAATATGGAGCTTCTTATCCTTATGGAATAGTGCATCAATACCAAAATTTCCTTTGCGGGGCATGATAATGTTTTCCTTTATTTATGCCAGTAATGATAGTACTGAGAGACTAGAACTATGGTGCTTTCTGGGATCCTTTCAGATGGATTCCCTTCCATAGTTCATGGGTGGAGTCTTCAACACAATCACTGACCCTTCAGAAAAGAAAGAGGGTTCTTCTTGTAGAAATTATGGAATGCAAGACTTCAGTGACTTCATCTCTTCGGTCGGTATTTTTGACCTTGGTGTCAAAGGTAATCATTTCACCTGGTGCAAAAAATATAGAGGAACCAATATAATATAGAGCCGGCTTGATAGATGTTTCACGAAACTCCAAGGTCTTGACTCCTTCGGGCAGACGACAGTCACTCACCTCCCTTGATCTTTATCTGATCTCTCTACACTTCTTTTGGAGCTTCATAAGGATGTGTCTGGTCACATGGATTTCCATTATTCCATTAAATGTCATCTAGAGAGTGAATTCATGTCTATGGTCAGAATCTCAGGGGAGGCGGGGAGGGGGGAAGGCCTATCATGGTCTTACAAATAGACTTAAGAGGATAAAAAAGGATATTCTAGAATAGATTGCACACAGACCCATCAATGACTGAGGAGTAGAAAATGTCCAAGTAGATATTGGAAGACTTGAGAAATATTTTCAAAATGAATGGGATGAGAGAAAGTTATTTTTAATCTGTGATAAATGCATTTTCCTTGTGGAGAAGCTGCTTGAAATTGAGAAAGACTACAAATCAAGATCCCACGTTAGATGGCTAAAGGAGGGGGACCAAAACAGCGCTTATGTTAGTGCATGTCTGAAGGAGAAGAGTAACACAGGGCTCAACCATTGTTTAGGTAATGGGATCTATACGTAATATGTAGAGGCTATTGGCCACTTGGCTGTGGAGCACTTTGAAAGTATTTTGGCTGAGGCATTGAACTAAATCTCTGGGGATAATCAAACCACAGAAGAGACAGAGGCCTTCTGGAAAGGGATTCCAAAAATGGTGAGGAACTCTGATAATGAGATTATGTTGGCTATGAAAAATGAAGAGGAGATTAAGGGTTATGTCCTTGCCATGCCTCATGGTAGTGCTCCTAGACCAGTTAGTTTCCCGGGAAAATTCTATGTGGCTGCATGGGAAGTGGTGGGAAAACAGGTGATGGAGGCCATACATGAATATTTCCGGGATGGTGAATTAAGAAGGTCGGTGAATGATTCTAGGGTGGTACTCATACTGAAGGTTAAATATCCCACTTCTATTGGGAAGTTTAGACCCATAATCCTTTTTAATTTTTCCTACAAAATACTGGAAAGTATGATTTCTAGGTGGATGAGTGGGATCATACCGAGATTAGTTTTCGGTGAGCAACATGGGTTCATCAAAGGGAGAAGTATACAGGGGGTGGTCGGAATTTCTAGAGAACATTTGAATAACATCAATAGAAGGGTAGTTGGATATAATGTCATCCTTCAAGTGGATATGGATAAAGCTTACTAAAAGGTTTAATGGAGCTTTATAATTCAAGTGATGCGTAGTTTTGGGTTCTGGGAAAGGGTTTTTGATATTTAATTTCGGTGTTACGCATCTCCATGGCTATCAATATCCCAAAAGGGTAAATGTTTTGGCTTCTTAAAATCGGTGAGGGGCATTCAGAAAGTTGAACCTTTGTCTCCTTCTCTCCTTATTTTGGCATCGGATTCCCTCTCTCAAAGTATTCACAAGGGAATGGAAAATGGAAAACATGAACCATTCTTTGGAAGGAAATGACGGGAGGCCATTTCCCACTTGATGTTTGTGGACGACATACTGGTCTTCATGAATGGAGGACATAGATCCCTGATTAGACTCATGAGTATCTTCTCGGTTTATTGTACCATGAGTGGGAAGAATATCAACGCAGTGAAGAGCTGTGTCTACATTTCCAATAGGTTCCTGGAGAGATGATGCAGGTCTATTCAAGAGATTCTTGGCTGACAATGAAGGAAAATTCCTTTGATGTATCTTTGGGTTACTCTCTCTGAAGGATGTGTTAAGAAAAGTTACTTTGAAGACATCATGAACCACATTTTAGGAATAATCCTGATCTGGAAGAGCATATTTATTTCCTTCGGGGGACGCATCACACTTATCAACAACGTTATCACCTTCATCCCATTGCATGATCTATCTATTATCCAAACACTAAAGGGGACATTGCAAGGATGGAGAAAGTTCTTTCTGCTTTCCTATGGGACGCCAACTAGACCAGATGATGTAATTGGGCGTCCTGGGAGCATATAGTGAGACCAGTGGAAGAGGGTGGTGTGGGGTTAAGTGATATTTTTGAAAGCATGAAGGGAATACAAGCATGACTTGCATGGGACATAATCATGGGAATATTGATGTGGTCCATTTTCTTTAAAGGTAGATAAGGTGATCCTTGGAGTTTTAGAGAAGTTAGAAGAGAAGGCCATACTGAGTAGGCACGGTGCATGTTTGATCATATTGAAAAGCTTTGAGACTCTGATCAGTGGATCATTGGAAGAGGAGACATTGGTTTTTGGAAGGATAACTGGGTGGGGGAAATGATCTTTTTCCCAGGTTGTCCTTACGCCGATATCTCTTTCAAAGAAGCAAGTAAGTACCCTATGTTCCTCAAGGAAGTCCTTAATGAGGAGAATAAGGTGGTGTTATATAGTATTAGCTTGGTCGAGGAGAAGGATAGATGTTTCTTCACGGGTTCAAATCTGGGAAACTTCTCCACCCGAGAGTTTAGGAGGAGTAGGCATGTATAGATCGCTTTGGAGGAGTGGGATGAGAAATAATGGAGCAAAGAAATCCCCACCAATGCATGTGGTTCTGTTATTTTGGAGTTCAAAACTTTCTATGGTTCAGGAAAATCCTTGGGGGAAGAGGCACGAGCGCTGTATACAGGGATCCAAATCTGCCAGGAGTGTGACTTCCAGGTGTCGGAAGTGGAGTCAGATTATGAAGTGCTGGTGAAGATGGTCCAGGGCAGGCATGAGACTCCATGGGACCTGGTTTATATTATCATAAGGTTTGATATGGAAACTACCTTAGGTCAAAGCATTCATCATAGTTGGAGGGAGACTAAATTTTTTTCAGTCACTCTTTCAAGCATCAGACGCCCAGGAGAGGGACTAATTTTTTTGACAGTTTGGGGTATCTTTCATGGGAGTGTCAAATTTTTCTTGAAAAAGATCCTCTTGGCTTACATTATTTTCACCCACCTTGAGGGTTTCTGTAATGGAGGGACTTTAACTCCCATTGTTGATAACAAAAAAGTACTTTTTAGTCAGTCAGTATGAGGTGAGATCATTAGTTTTTCTAGTAGGTTTGTAGGAGTACGCCCTTGGGAAAGAGTGATATCACCTCTCAAAGTAATGTGATCTTCTAGGTTCTAGAATAAATTTCTTCATGGAGAGACCCAACAATGTATGCCACCAGGGATAATGGAGATATTTTATCATCTTAGAGAAACATGATGGAGTGGAATCTCTCAAGTGAGTTACATTAAGGATGGAAGATATTCTCCCAAAGGGTGATATTGCTCAGTCGAGTTCCATCTAGGATGTAAGGGCTCATGGAGTGAGATATCATGGATGGGCATTACCTTTGACCCTTGAGTAGAATCATGTGGCTGACAGTGAGGTCAAGAACTAATGATACTTAGATTTTGAGACACATATTTCTAGGTTATTATGTGACTCCTTATTTTGATTTATGATTGATAAACCATTTTTAGACGATCTAAGTGGTGATGTATATCCAAGGAAAGGTTGAGATTGAGTTTCTTGTTATACCTCTCTCAAGTTTCCTCTTCCACCTTTGGGTCGAGTTGACTATTTTCTTTAAGTTTCTCCCTTTTATATTGGGGTTTTGGGGTGCCTATAGGGTATTTTTATACTCACCATGGGATATTATCTTCCCATACAAGATGTGTCTTATGAAAATTATAGGCATTTGGATGGAGTCCAAGGATTACCTATTGCAGGCGGAGAATAGAGAGCTAGTGAGACTGATGCATGTATCAGTCCTGCATTTAATAGTGGTACCCTATTTATATGAATTTTGGATGCATTTTTAATTTTTTATGGGATTTTATTTTTCCCTTTCATGATTTTAGTACTTCAATTTTACTCTAATTTATGGGATAGATGTATACACGCATTTCTATTGTCAATTTGTTTTATTATCTCTACACTGTAGCATAGTATTGTACATATATATGTGTGAATATAAGTACCATATGATAAGGAGTTCCTTGTGTATTGTATGCCTACTTGGTTCTAGTCACTATCCTCTGTCATATTGGTGTTGGTATTAGTGTAGTGGTATCTCAACCATCCATTAGACATGTTTCCACGATGGGTTTTGTTGTTACAATAAACATTAGAAAAGACTATGAAGTAATTTAAAATATAAACTTGTAAATAAAACATAGCATGTTTTGAGAAAAAAATATAATAAAGGAATTTTGTTACAATAGATAGGTCATAAGGTAGGTTCAAAACTTTTCCAAATTTTAACTTTTGGTCACTTCATTTTCTTTCATGGGGTTACTTCATTTTTTTCATGGAGTCTCTTAATTTTGTTCGTGTGGTCACTTCATTTTTATTCATGTGGTCATTTAATTTTTCTCATGCGATCACTTTATTTTTTTATACAGTCAGATCATTTTTTATGTGGTCACTTCATTTTTTTCATTTGGTCACTTCATTTTTGTTCATGTGGTCACTTTGATTCTTTATCAAATTTCCACCGATGGTAACTTATCAGGGTCACTTCAAGACTATAAATTTTTTAATCATTATTACTTCTCCAGGTCACTTAAAAACATTATCAAATTTACTCTCATAGTAACTTCTCGAGGTCATTTTCATACTATTTAATTTTCACACAAGGTCACTTCTTGAGGACACTTCTAGACATTGTCAAATTTTCACTCACAACAACTTCTCGAGGAAACTTAATGATTTATATAGAATATTTAAATACTAAAAAAATATTACTATGTATGAGAAATTATAATTATTTCAATCATAAAAAATACTAATAATTGGATCGTGGAACCAATTAAACATTATCACCCTTTTAGATAATTTCAAAATAACTATCAATCCCAAAAATTTATGCCATTTTTTTGAAATTGAAAAAAAATATTTAAGGTTTAAAGATTCCCCCACAAAGTAAAATAGTTATTATAGGAAAAGAAACTAAACCTAAAAAGTATATCAAACACATAAATATGGTTCCCCTAAATTTATAAATTTTCAAGTAGTATGTGCAGAGAGAAAATATTTCAATATTTTCAATTAAATATATAATTATATGCAATGAATTAATCAATAAACAACTATATATATACATGTCGGCGAGCCAATAGAATAAAACAGATTCAATATACACACCGTAAAAATGTAAATATTTAAAGTTTTAGCTCAAATTACTTTTAAATGTCCCCCTAAATATATATTCTATATTATCTAATTTCCATCACACCAAGATCAAATTTAATCTTTCCAAAATTACCTAAATCCAGGTATTTAAAAATAAATCAACAAACTATTTTTGGAAGAAAAATATTCTTGAATAATAATGATTATTGAACATGGTCTCTAATAAAATCATATTTTACATCAATATTATTAGTCCTAGAATGTTTTATGAGATTTTTTGAAATAGAAATAATTGAATTATTTTCATATAAAATAGGAATATTATCAACCAAAGCCAAAATTCAAAAGAGTTAAATTAATACATAACAATTGAGAAAAAATATACAGCAACTATATATTCAAATTAAGTATTTGAATGATCCATGTATTTTTTTTATATTTTAATCCCAAGAAACATAATATTTTACAAGTAAATAACACCTAGCTAACTGATACTTCTATCTTTCATTCATCCACCAAAATCAGAATCTTAATATCATTTCAAATCAAAATTATTCCTAGGAGGATAAAATAAAACAAAATTCATATAACCTTTAAGATATATATTAATTATTTTAAAATATTTGATTTGAATTTAGATAGTTTCTATTTTAAATCTATAAAACTTGAAAATGGAAAACAGAAAAACATGCCTAGATATAGTTAAAAATAATAAACTTTCAATCATTCCTTTATAAGTTATAAAATCAATAGATTTTACAGATTTATCAAAATATAATTTTAAAGTAGAACTCATGGGAGTATTTTCACTTTTATAAGAGTTTAAACTAAATATTTTAACAATCCCTTTAATATAATTGGATATATATATAAAAATACCATCAGTTATTTGAAAAATTTACAAACCAAGTAAGAATATCAATTCCCCATCACACTCATATCAAATTCTAAAGTCTTCAATCATGAAAATACATTAAAAGGAAATTCACATGAAGATAAAAAAATAATATCACCAACATAAATTTTCACAACCAAGATATCATAACAACCCTCATTCAAAAAAAAATTAGGTTCACAATTTACCTTCTCGATTTTTTTTTCAAAATAAACATTGTTAACCATTCATACAAAGCTTCATGAGCTCATTTCAAACCATATAAATCCTTAGATAGTTTAAAATCCTGAGTAGTTTGATTTTTATATTCAAAACATGTGTTTGTATAACATATACCTCTTCATAAATATAAACATTTAGAATAGTGGGTTTGAAATCCATTTTGAAACAATTTAAAACAATGAAATGAAGTATAATTTAACAATAGCATATTTTCCTCTAACATAGAAACATGTCTAAAAGATTCATCAAAATAATTTACTTATTATTGTGACTATTCTTGAGGAACTATTATAGATTTATTTTAAACTATATTTCAATATTTTTCCAGTGTTTTTTATAATGATCCATTTTGTTCCAATAAATGAGAATCATTTTGTGGAACAACTGAAGTCCACATACTATTCCTAGTAAACTGAATTAATTCTTATTGAATATCCATTATACAATTAGAATCATTTAAATATTCAAAAATATTATTGGGGTTAATATTACAAATAATACCATGATATAAAAAATATTCATAATAGATTTTTTAATATGAACATTTGATTCAACATTACCAATCACATTATCTATATTATGATCACATTGAGTGTTATAAGATTTTTTATGAACAAATTTATATTGAGAATAAGTATTATCCCCAACACCCAATATGTTATTATTTATTTTTAGTTTATTTCTATTTAAAATTAAAATATCTAAATTTATCCCCATGTTCATCAATATCATCATCCATTTTATTCAAAGATATTTCAGCAAACATAACATGAATTAATTCATTATCAACAATGGTTCTTTTTGGTATCCTTTATATACCTTAATATTAATTTAATATCCTAAGAAAATGACATCATAAAAATTTGAATCAAATATATCTAAATAATATTTAGTATTAAGAATACAAAATTTACATCCAAATACTCTAAAATATCAAATTTTAGGTTTTCACCCCTTTAAAATCACATAAGGTGTCATTTACAAAAAGGGTATTAAAATAATTCTATTAGAAACATAAAAATATGTATTCATAGGTTATACCAAAAAATATTTAAGTAGATTAAACTCATTTATCATGGTCCAAGGCAATTATTTATGTTTTATATTTTTTCTTTATACGAAACCATTTTATTGTGGTGGCATAAGAGATAATTTGATTTGAAAATTCATATTTTCATCAAAAAACTAGAAAAATTATAGATTCTACAATTCACCAGAATAATAAATTATAATTTATTTAATAAAATTTCCTTTCTCATTTGGAACTAATTTACATAAAATGATCAACATAGATAATGTTTCTGATTTAGGTGTAAGAAAATAAACCCATTGTATCTGGTAAAATCATTAATAATAAAAAAATAACATCTCTTACCACCCAAAAAAGCTAGCTTAATAGGTCCAAATAAATATAAATGAATAAGGTCAAGAGGAATTAAAGTTTTTAATTCCTTAATTGACTTGAAATTGATTTTTTATTATTTCCCTTTCAAGCAAGATTCAAAAATAATGGTGATATCTACTTTATGTTCAAGTAACTTCTAAAATGTTTGATTCATGGAAAATATGGACATTAACCTGAAATTAGTTTATTCTATCCTCTCATGGGACACAAATTTATTAGATTGTACAACATTTAATCATTTGACATTTTGATTTGTTAATTTAGAAAAAATTAATTGAATAATTATTGTTTTTTATATTTTATTAAAACAAAACAAATTTTTCTATAAATAAAATGCATTTATAATTTTTAAATTTTAAAAGACATTCCATCATCACAAAGTTATAAAATACTTATTAGAAAATTTTTTAACCCTTCAATGTATAAAAATTTATAAATTATTACAAAACCTAAAATTACAACCTCACAGAAACCTTTTACCTTTCCTTTATAATTATCTCCAAAAGTAACATTACCTCCCTCACATTTATTTAACGATAAAAAAGTTTGATATATCACCTATCACATGTCTTTATAATCCATTATCCATATACCAGACACCCCTTATGATTCTTTAGAGACATTTTCCTATATAAAATAATTTAAGAAAGATTTGGTACCCATGAAAATTTAGGTCCAATAGGATTAGAAAATGAATTATTGGGAATACATACTGATTTTAAAAAATTATTTATAGGAAATATAGAAGAGAATTATTTTGAAATAAGAGCCTTATTTTTTCTTAGATAATGATGAAATCTTAAGGAACAATCTATTCTATTATGACCTTTTATATAAAATTTAAAACATGTAGCAGTATATGTCCTTCCATGAGTACTTTTAACAAATTAATTATTATAAATTTTAGGTAAATTATTATCATAACCAAGAAAAGATGTCCTTTTTTCAATCCTTGAAACTCGTCATTTTATCAATGTTTTCTCTTCCTTGAATAGAAATGAATAGATTTGACATTAAAATTTAAATTGCATTTAAGAGTTTATTCTATTTAATAATATCATCAAAATTCCATATTCCAGCCTCATGATATTTAGACATGAAATAAACCTCTCTCAATAATTTATTATTTTAAGAAATGGTAGATTTATATTTTTTGAGCATTTTATAAATCATTATGTGTTAAAAAAATTCATCCTCGATATATTTTTTCATATCTTCATTCTCCAAAAGAACAAAATTATATTGAATCTCAATATTTCGATATAAACCAGTGATCTTTTTAACTTTATGGTCAAGTATTTCAACATATTTAAACAATTCCTCAATATTGAGGTTTTTAGATTTAGATTTAGATGGAGAAAAATAATTAGAGTCACTTAATGGTTTTATAAATCCATTAAGCACAATATTTCCACATCCTTTTCTAAACCAGATTCTTCAATAGAACCAGAATCTTCATGGGAAGTCCACCCAGCTTCCATTTCCAAATTTTCATTATTATATTACATCATGTAATTTTTTTCATTATTTAATGTTTGGAAATTAGGATTTATATTCCACCTTTTATTACACATAAAAAATTAGATATTGAGCATGAATATAAATAAAATTTCCTTTCTTCTTATCCTTGTGATCATCATTATGATGATATTTTTAGGATCTCCATGATTATACCTTCTTTATTTTATATTCACCCTTTGTAACATATTTTGTTTAATTCATATGACTACTTTGTAACTCAAAATAAGATAAGTAAGAAGAAAATTTTTATTTAAATGAAATTCCATTCTTCTCTGAGATGTGTTCCTCGGTAATTTTTTTAGTTTTAACTCATATTGTAATAATTATCTAGTAAACTCATCAATTGTATATTCCATGATATTTTTTACATTCATAAATAATTTTTTTTTGAATTCCACTTCTTATGAAGTTATCTAAGTACTCTTTCAATAAGATTATGATTTTCAACTGTTTATCTAAACGATTTCATATAATTTACAATACTAGTAAATATAAGGAACATTCAATTAAAATTTTCATATTAACCCATTTTAAATTCTTGTTATTCAACTCTTATCAATACCAACTTAGTTATAATTAGCTTATCTGAGGTATGATTTATAACATGAAGAATTATTAGGATTTTATGTGCAATTTTACAAACTCATACATGACTATACATATTTATGTTTATTCCAAAATATAATATATTCATCACATTTTAGTTTAAAACATACTTTACTACATCATTTCCATCCAATTATTGAGGGTAATCTTCATGAAACTTTTATAGTTTATCAATGATTATCCAATGATCAATGATAAGTGTCATTAATATGTCTTACATATAATATTTCCAATATCCAAAATCAGTGCAATCAAAATATGGCGGTTATTGAGGTATCCATCCATCATTTCATATTGCTCATTATATAATAATTAGATCATTACCTTTTACTGTTATGTTAGTAAAAGGTTTGATATATATATATATATATAAATATATATATCAAAAGAGAAAGGATTCCTCCTCAAATACAAATTTCTGGTTTGAATTAATTATGAAAAAAAATCCAAGAGGTGGTGAATTGGCCATTTATAATGAATTTATAAGATATTATATGAGAGTGTAGAAATTAGTTTTGTGGAAATAAAAGAAAAATCATAAGATATTTTTATCATCATTCAGATCTAAATGATCATAGTTCACTCTTCACTCTCATGAACTGAGAGTGATGACCCCCACTATAACCACTTATTAGGGAATCATTAAAAAAAATCCCACCTAGATTCACAACCCAATTAAAAATTATTTTCCACCCTAGTGGATTAAACCCAAACAAACATTCCTTTTTCTACCTGGTGGAATAACCCGAAAAACCTATGTTGTTCCCACCTAGAGGAACAACCTAATTCCTGGATTTTATGTTAGAGTCACAGCCCACAATCCTATCTTTTATTGGTAGTATAACCCTTTAGAATTATGAACATAGAAAAAGATATAAATAATGAAATCCACATCACTAGATCAAAGCTTCACTATCCAAGAGTCGAGGCTATAAGGATATCTCTAGTAACAAAGGATCAAATGATTGTTGTTTGGTTGAGAGTAGTAGTTTTTAACCAAATTATATCACATGTGTACTATTCAATAATACCCTCCAATTCATATCCTAATCTATATCTATCTATCACATTATATAGAGTTGTTTTGGGAAAAATAGATCCCAAGAAATAATCCCATTGCATTTTATCATTCCCAATATTTCATGTGATATCTTCATTAAATGCGCTTGAAAACATACCCACATAGGTTACTTTAATAATAATTAAAATTTAAAAAATATTGTATAGTGATAATGAGTTAGTATAATTTTTACAATACCATCAAATAGTTGTAATCAAAATAAAATTCCCATGGAAAACTTAAAAAAATTATGTGAGATATACTGCTGAAAATCCAACAACATTAATTTTAGAACTCATATTTTCCAAGAAACTTGTACTAAACATACACCCATTTGATGATCATTTAATCCTATATATAATTATTTGAAATAAAATTCCATAAAAATAAAATAACTAATAATTATTTAAGAAATAATTAAATTAATATAAACATATGAAACAACTATACTATAATTCAAAATTAAATGTATAAATAAATTAGATCATGTTTTCAGTTCAAATACGAAAAACTAATTAAGTGGTCATAGATAGGTCATATGATATGTAATTTTTTTTCCAAATTTAAACTCGTGGTCACTTCAGTTTTGTTCACACAATAACTTCATTTTTTTCACGTGGCCACTTAATTTTTTTCATGTAGTCACTTCATTTTTATTTATGCAGTCACATAATTTTATTAATGTTGTCACTTAATTTTTGTTCATGTACTCACTTAAAATTTTTTATGTGATAACTTAATTGTTTTTTTCATGAATCCACTTAATTTTTTTTTCAGTTGGTCAGTTTTATACGTTTTCAAATTTCCACTAATGATCACTTCTCAGGGTCACTTCCAGACATCTCCAAATATTCACTCATGGTCACTTCTCAAGGTCATTTATAGACATTGTCAAATTTTCACTGATGGTAACTTATCAAGGATACTTTAGGACATTATCAAATTTTTACTCATGACCACTTCTCAAGGCCACTTAATGATTTAACATTAGTAAGTAAAAACACAAAAAAGTCTTAGAGTGTATGATAAATTAGAATTATTTTAGTTATCAAAAATATTTATATATTTTATTAAGGATATAATTAAATAATAGGAGGTTCCATTACTATAGGTAGTACCACTCTCCCAATCTTCAGAGAAGTAGTATCATCATATCCATCTTTTGACCTATATTTTGGTCTCTAAGAAGGTGTGTTGTAAAAGTTCTCAAAATTCTTCAAAGCAACACTAAAATAAGAAGAACCTGTATGGAAAAAGACAAGTTTCTTTAGAGGTATTGAAGATATAACTTATTTTATAGAACACTGAACAACATGATAATCTTTAACATTTATTTATTATTTCTTATAAATTCTATTTGGATGAAACAAAACATAAACTCTTTTCATGGAATCTATAAAAATATCTAGATTTGTTATTCTAAGAGATATTCTTCTTCTAAGATAAAATAGAGAATCATATTAATGGTAAATTCTCTTGATAATATCTTATTTATATAAGTACAATATGTAATTGAAGGATTTTATGTGAATTTGAGAAAATGATGATATATCATTACTAATTATCCCATTAAATATGAAAACTTGGATAGAATGTAATCTCAAATAGATTTGATCTAAAAGAGCAGTAGGCTGTTGACAAGATGATGTATCTAGAACAATAGGGACTTCCTCAGGAACATGAATCCTCTTAAAAATATTATATGGTCATATCATCAATTCATTCACGAATATTTTCCATGATATGTAAAAATTTCTATTTATTTATATTGATTGGACCAATAGAATAATAATTCATATCCTGTACATTATTTATCACTCCCAATGTATCTTCCACTTATCCACCAAGAGATTCTTACTAATAGGAAACTATCTAATCTAAAGACACATTATTCCCAATGTTTCATTTTATGATTTATTCTTTGGTATCTTGAAACTCAGTTGACATTTAATTTTGAACTCTTGAATAAGAATATGTGTTAACATGTCACACTATAAAGATTGTATCCGTGGAGACAGTGAAGTCAAATATGTAAATATTTTGTAAAACGAATTTGAAATCAAGAGACATAGATGATTCTTAAGTATATGGTGTGGATTTGGAATGAAACATTTTGAAAAACTAAAAAATGGATTATAAATACACTTATTAATGTGTGTAATCTCTTATTCAATTTTTGTTATGAAAGAATAAATATCCTCAAAAACATCCTAAGAAATATCTAATTGAAACTTGGGAAGATTATAAATCATGTCCATTTGATATGAAAGAATAACTCTAAGCTCATTAATGTAAGTCTTTGTAGCACGAAAACCTTTGAGAGAAATCATATGAGATTTTGTAACATCAACTTCTTGAGTACTCACAATAGGTTGTACAATAAGGAATCACTAGAGTTTTTTGATCAAGTCTATTTGGGATACCATCATCCCAATTAGATTATCAAAATCCTATTTATAAACTAAATTCTCCCTGAGCTACTTGATATCATACTTAGAAGATATAAGTTAATTATTCAAAATAACATAATCTCCTTTGAGATTATTAAACTCAAACATCAAAGATGATACAATGCTTTTCATGTTCTTTTCTAAATCATTACTTTAACAACTCTTTCTCATAGATGGGGAATCCTCATACACATGGTAAGGTGATGGAACAACCTCTGAATAATGGGAAAGAAATCCATCTGCTTTGAAGGTTATATACCTAGATCCATATTTATCAATAGGTGATCTAGGAGGGATTGGGCCAACTAATGTGTTCTCTACTTTAGGTTTCAATATGTATTCAATAGCTTGTATACTTGTGGAAGTTACAACTAGACACTCTATATGTGAAACTTCATCTATCTCAATATCTGTTGAAACATGTAAAAATGATTGCGAAGCTCCAAAACTACATCCTCTTGTATATGGACGAACTTTTCCACAACATGCCAGATTTTGGACACATAAAGATCTGGTCTGGTAGAAAATAACTCCAGTATATACCTTCAAGGCACCCTCCCAATAGGTGATGAAACCTTAGGTGGCGAGGTTATGAATGGATCCCCCTAAGCTAATTTAGGTGGTTTTATAACCACCCAAGATACAACTTCTTTTTGAATAGGTCTTAGAGATCTAGAGACTACATTCTACATGTAACCATTTTTTTTTCTGAACATCGAAGAGAGTATTACTTTAGTGACACTTTACAACTACTCCCTCATTGATATATACTTGTTTATTCATCAACACTAGTTATAAAAGACACCCACATGGGTAATAATTCCACTTTCACTTCCCTTGGAGGTAGTGATGCATAAATGACATCATATATCGAGGTAGATCCAACATCATGTTTTTTATTTGGAAATATAATATGTATATGTAATGAAGTAACTCATTTTCCATCTCACTAGATCTCCAGGTAATCCTAGTCTAAATGAACATAAATAGTACATTCCATTCATCTTCCTGATCTTTCACAACCCTATTCTAGAAAATGTGGTTTGAAAGGGAAACATGAATACTTCAATTGGACCCACTACACTTACTCCAACAAGTTTCTGGATAAAATTGAACTTTTCCTCATGTGAATAGTAAAGGACATCATCCATTTCAATATCAGAAATAGTCAAAAAATTTCAATTCAATTTGGATAACAAAACATCATCTTCTTCACTGAACTGAAAATATACATTCTACATAAACTCAATTACTTCCTCCTCAAAAGAAAAACTGTATTTCATCTCATTGAATACAAACTACCATGCTTGTAATTGAAATAATTTCCTAAAATATATTTCATTTCCAATTATCCAAGAAATATCTATACCCTTCCCATTTGAGACACTACAAGGTACACCGACTACCATTTTTTCTTAGAATAAATGAAACTACCTTAATCTCCATGCTTATACATCCCATTTATAAAATGTTTGGTTAGAGTTTGATTAAATATAAAGAGAAAGGAGGTGACATTTTGGATTTATGAAAAGATAAATAGGTGAAAGGTGAGGTGTTTAATGGTCAATTTGGTTTTTAGGTTACATTTCAAATTTTGAGAAGGGATATATGAACAATTAGGTTTTGGCTCAATTCCAACTTAAAATAGATAAAATAAAATGAAAAGTTAAATTTATTTTCTAAAACTGATTAATGATTAGTTAAATATACAAGAAAAATAGGTTTTTAAAATAAATTAATATAGATTAAACAAATTTAATTTACCAAAAAACATCTAATACTAAGAAATATTCAATAAATAAAGAAATTAAATCACAAAAAAAATAAAAATAAAAATAAATTGAACCCATTTAAATCTAAATAACCTTAATTGCCTTTTAATAAAATAAAAATGTTCACATGTAGGGGGATTCATAAAAATATTCCACAATTGATTAACAATAGATTTAAATTAAAGATTGATATAACATTTTTGAGTGTGATTCCTCAAAAAATGATGCATTAGGTCTATATGCTCAGTTCTTGAATGTTTTATAAGATTCATTAAAATAATGATAATAATAGGGTTATTATATTATATTTATAGTTTATTATAATTGAATTAAAATTATAATAAGGAGTGTTTCATCCACAACACCTATATACAATATCTAACAACAACTATGTATTCTACTTTTTTAGTGGATAATATAACTCAGTGTTGTTTCTTAATAGAATGATATACCATATATTTTCCTAGAAAATGGATGGTTCTTGAAGTACTATTCTTATCTAGTAAATAACCACTAAATTTGGCATCTAAAAAAGATAAAAAATAAAATCAAATATTTTTTGGAAAAAGTAAAGAAATAGAAATAGTTCCCTTCAAATACCAAAAAATTATTTTAGCATATTTCAAATGAGATTCCTTGGGATTTCATTGGAATCTTTCAAATGATCATACTACAAACATAATATATACTCTTATTATAGTCAAATACATTAGACACTCAATTATTCCTCTCTATGACTTTCTTTCAACTAGTTTCCCATTTTCATCCCAATCATTTTTTTCTTTATAACTCATAGGTGTATAATGTACCTTACTATTTTCAAGTATGAACCTTTTAATTAAGTCAAGTGTGTATTTATTTCGATTAATATCTTTAACAATGTTTTTTTAATAAATATAAAAACATAAAAATAAATTAAACTCATCCATCATGGCCATTTAAAATTCCTTTTTATGAGTTTTGAAAAATCATTACATAGTTTTTTGTTTGTAGAACCAAAATCACATCATCAACTTATATCTGAAATAAAAAAATATCAACATGTAAAGTTTTCTTAAAAAGTTTATGTCCTTAAACTTTTTATAAAAATAAATTTGATAAAATAAAAGAACAATAATGTTCATGAAAAGGTCTAGTTTCTTTTTTAAGGGCATAAAAACAATTGGTATGTTTGAAAACAGAATTTGGAAAATGTGTATTTTCAAAGCCAAGAGTTTTCTCAACTTAATATTTATCCCTAAAAACCCATTTAGAAATTTAGATTTTATACCTATCTAATATAATTTTAAATATATATGTGATTCATAGGATAAAGGAATCTTAATGGATTTTATTCTTTCTATGGTTATAATGGTAGCTTCACAATTGTTCCTCCTCTTGGTTATACTCTTTAGTTATTATTATATCCTTATTACTAGGGATCACACCATGATCATACTATTTGTTCCTTAAAATGATTTTTGTTTCTATAATAGGATAATCATAGGGCCTATAAACTAATTCACACACCTTGTTTCTCTTGAACTGGTTTAATTCTTCTTTCATTTCAAAGTTTCAACTCTCATCGATTACAGTTGCTTCTATGGTTATGGGTTCTAGTTGATATAAAGAGGGAATAAATTATACAAGATTTACTACACCTTATCTAGTACTAATCTAGTAATCTAATATTCATATAACTATTTATAAGGGGTGGTTTTTAATGTTTCTAGGGTATCTAGGTATCACATTTTCATGTTTACTTACATTTATCCTTTTAGGATTTTGTTCACCATATCAAGTTCCAAATCATATTCCTTTTTATCTCAAAGGCAGGTTTAGGTATCATGTTTTCAAAATAACCACTTAGATCATGAACTTGATTAATTTTGTGATCAATTGTATCACATTAATACAATTTCACAAGAGTTGATTCATCTATAATCTTTGACCTTTTGTTGAAAACTCTATATGAATTTGACGTTGTAGAATATCCATGAAATATTCTTTCATAAAACTTTCAATCAAATTTACCAAGATTATCCTTATTATTGGGAATATAAAATTTTCATTTAAATTATTTAAAGTATCCAACTTTTATATTTATATTGTTTCATTTTTCATCGGATTTTTTTATAAATATAGGCCTAAATAGAACTCTATTTTGAAAAACATGTTGTATTTACCGCTTTAAACAAAAAATGAGGTGGTTTCTTATATTCACATCACATAGTCTTTGAAATTTATTGCAAGGTATTATTCTTCCTTTCAACAATAATATTCTATTGAGGTGTCATGGGGACTTAAAAATTATTTTTGATACCATGTTTTGATAAATAAGAATTGAGCTCACGGTTTTTAAATTACCCTCCATTGTCACTTTTCAATGAAATAATTTTTGAAACTTTATCATTTTGAACCAATTTAAGAAAAATTATAAACACAAAACAATCTTCAATTTTAACATTAAAAACTAAAACTTAATTAAATATAGAGAAATCAACAATTAAGTCATAGAGATAATATTTTCCTTTTAGGATTGGTATTTAAGACAAAAAAAATTATCCAGGTGAATAAGTTTTATATGTTTTTAAGTATCAACCTATTTAAATTGTATTAAAGATAAATCTTTTGGTTTTCCCATTTCTCATGCATCACGTATTTTCAATTTGTTTAATTTTAGTTTTGGAAAATATGAAAATAAGTTTCGTTTTGAAAATTTTCTGAATTAATAGATATTATAACGTGAAAGATTCTATTCCAAATTCAATATTAATTTGTTTAACCATTTATATAGTTCAATTTTTCTCTAAAAAATTAAGATCTAAGGTATATACATTCTTAGTTGTAGGTACTTAAAATTTATGAATTTTATTTTTGAAAATAGAACATGCATTATTTGTAAAACCAAAAAATAACCTTCAACATGAAGTTTTGAAATACTCCATTGGTTTTATTTTAGTAATTAAACTTTGAGAACTTTGTAAAATACTTTATAGGTTTTTTAGTAATTCCACATAGAGAAATTCATTTATGTATATTGAGCTTGTATTTTCCACAGATCCAAATCCCATAATCTTTTCTTTATCATTGTCACCAAATGTGACATAACCTCTATCATATTTTGATAAGGAGCTTAAATTAATGTAATATCTACTTTTATCACAAATTTTTCAATTACGTAACACCTTATTTATGTTTTTATGTATGTAAAGTGATTGGGTAATATTTGGGAGGGTTTGGAGGACTTTAGGCATATTTTCAGATCATTTTTATAGGTTCACTGTTTGAGAATGATTAGTAGAAGCCATTTGACACCTCCAGAAAACTATGAAAGTAGAACATATAGATCTAGGTATGCGTATGGTTAGAATAATAGGTTTCCAAAACCATAGGAACACCCATGAGACACTGTAAATTTGGGGATAGCGGGATAGTGAACGGTTTCCCTAAGTGTGCATCCTAATCGTGTATGGCTACAAGTTAGATACAAAAAATTGTAAATCTAACTCATTTTTTATACATAATGGTTCTTTTTTCTTATATTATGACCCTAACTCAAATTCCTCTCTTTTCACAGGATTTAGAGACCATTCCTCTTGATCCGGTAATGATTTTTTTCTAATTCATGGTGAATTGATGCCCATTGTAACACCCCGAGATTTTATGAAAAATATTCTTTTAATTTCATTAATGTCTTGTGTTGTATGCTACACCAAGATTACCTTGCGCTATACGCAACACCGTATTAGCTTGCAGTATACGCAACACTATTCTTGGATCGTGTTACACACAATTTTGATAATAGTTATTCTATGCAACATTGAGTATATATATATATATATATTCAATGTATAAATTAAATATGGTTGGATTCTGTTATACGAAATAACGAAGGATTCTTGCAAAACACGCAACCCTAACTTGGCTTGCATTACACACAATCGCGACCATCCTCAATAGCGTGTGTTGTACGCAATACCGGGTTTTACTAAACAATATATTATTATAATATTATTATGAACTATCCGTTATGAATAGTATTAACTAAATTTTTAATTTTATAACATTATTATTCATCTTACACATTTTCTAGAACATGGTATAAGAACAAAATAAATTTTTCGGGCAAAATAAGTATTTTTCAAAAAATGCAGTTTTGCCGCCTTTTGATGGCACACCCACTTTAAATCTAGTTTTTGACATGTTTATAAGTTAAATTTGACAAAATAAAATTTTTCTTTGGAATAAAGAAATAAAAATTTACTTTGGATAAAATTTTCATATTATTCTGGTAACTTTCATATTTTGATGAATAGTAAAAACACGCTATATTTTAATTAAAAACAACTTTTTTCATCGAAATAATTTATATGGTTAAATTATAATATTGAATGGTTTTAAAGTATAAATAGAATATATTTTTACCATTTAATATAATTTATGTCATTATCATTGATTTTACATTAAATTCGTAGGTTAAATCAATTCAATCTTTTGCAATGTTTTAAAGAAAAACCCATTTTCTTTCGACAACGGGATTAATTTTAATTTAATTTCTGAAACTTTTGTGTATTGAATTTGGAAAAATGGATTCCATATTTGGAATTAGTGGGTAAAAATTATGTTAACAAGCTACTTTTTATTTTTGGAAATAATGAATAGTAACTATGGTTAATTTTATTTACCATAGTTAAAGGTAAATCGGGTAATTAAGGGTAAATATAATATTATAAAATTACCCTAACACATGCCAAAATTCTATTGGATGGCTAAAAGTAGACCCATATAACCTAAGGGTCGGATTAGATTCATTTTATGGACTTTTGACCATGAAAATAATTTAATTATTATTAAAACCCAAGAATGTGACAACATGTCACTCTCTTAAATATTATAAGTATAATAATTTTTATTGAGTGATAAACATCATAAAACGTCAAACATTAATAGTCTCCAGAAATCTAATAAAATTATCTACATCATGATAATTTATTTAGAATTTTTATGGATTAAATAATTGTCATTAATGGTGATACATTAATGATACGGAAATTATTTATTAAGTGAAAAATAAGTAATATAGTTTTTATTGAAATAATAATACCCATTAAAAGGCCCAAAAACCTGACCAAAACTTCTTGGTAGTGTATAAATACACCGTAATCATCCAATGACCTAATATATAACCGTTTGGATCCATATAAAAGTGATTATGACACTTATATTATTTTATTTTAAATGATGCCAAAGTTGTCACCTTCATAATTTAATAAATATAACAATTTAAATATTGTGATTTTAAGATGATAAATTCTAGTAAAAGTATTATTGTGAAAGGTAATTGATTTATCTTCATCATAGGATTTTATTTTTAATTCTTATGCAACAAATCTGTATATTAAATAATTATAAAATAATGTTGTAGTAATTATTTTATTAAGAGATAAACCAAATAAATGGTTTTAAAAATAATAAAATAAATATTATATGAACTATTTAATGTGATCCACTAATTTTATATATACATATGAACTATTATGAATCTATTAAAGCTTTTATATTGAACATATCTTCTGTATATATTTTATTTAAATTCAAATAAATGAATAGTGTCAAAATTGACACTATTGTTATTTTATAAAAATAACATATTATAAAATTGTTTAAAAATCACAAAAAATATCTAAAAATTATAAATTTAAATTTATATGGTCTATAATGTTATAAAGTAACCAATTATGGAAAATTCACAACAAATAATTAATTATTTGTTATAATTTAAAATTTAGAATTTTATTACCACAAATAAACTTAAATAGATTAAATAAGGATAAATCAAAATGATAAGGTTTAAAATAAGATCAAAACATGTATAAATTTGATTGGTTGATGAGATTAAAACCCTATATCATATAATATTTTAATATTAGTTATTTTTGGAGGTTTTTAAGTGGGGTTAGATTTATTATAAATTAATATTTTTAAGAATTCCAAAGGTGCCCCTCTCCTCCCTTATAAAAGGGAACCTCCTCCCTCTATTCCAAACACCACTTTGAGCCTTCAAGCTCGGCCAAACCCTGCCAAATTATCTTCTAAACTTCCATAGAAACATCCTAGAGGTCTTGGTCTTCTTCAAAGACCAATTTTAGTGCCCTAAGAGGAGGTCTCAAAGAGGCGCTTCAAAGAAGAGGTAATGTTCGTTACCGATTCTTTCAACTTTATTTATTCTTATACTTCTTCTTCTTTAGTTGTTTCATTATGAAGTAATAACATAAGTATCAATAATATACTTATATGTTATTATAAGTATGAAACAACCATATTTCACCATCTATCCATCCTACGGAAAACGAAATCACCGCGCGTGCGTACGTATGGAATACCGTCTCCACGCCGTGGTGTAATCTATTTTCCACCACAACCTTACTTGAATGGGTATAATGGTGTAAATAATAACTTTATATGATTATTGTAAAGTGATATTGATTCTTAAATAGTATAAATACACTCCAATACAATTCCACGATCATGAGAAAGATATCATCGCTCGTGCGTACGTACGGACTACCGTCTCCACGATGCGATGAGATTCATTCTCCACGTTAACCATTCATGAATGCTTATAAAGTATATATAATAATTAATCATGAAATATATGACATAATAATGATACTGGATTTATGTGTATATATAATTATTTCATCTACTTAATTCCATTCAACTCAATAAGGAAACGAAAACAGCGTTAATGCGTACGTACGGCCTACCGTCTCCATGAACGGTGTATTTCTTTCCATTTACTGATATATTATATATATGTATATTCTGAATATATATTATATATAAATCATGTTTTATATTCTGTAATTAAGTAATCATGATCTAAGTAATCATATGAATAATTACAAGTCAAAACACGGACGACAAATGAAACAATTTTACCCAAAACGCTCTTTAACATGGAATTTACAAAAGAACGGGTAATATAAAGTCATAAGTGAACCATATATGATATCATAACAATGAGTATGATTCTTTAATAAGTCAATGACATTATTTAAATCATTATACAGGAGGTTCGGACACTTACGAAGCAAATCAGACCTAAGGTAATGGAAAATATCACAATCTCATTTTTATCCGAGATTGTTTATACTTTGGTATTTACTAGGGTGTATTTTATCATCCACGTCCATGTTCCGTCAATATGTAATATTGTTTCCATCCACCTACAATTGTTTAAATCCAATTTTACCCTTCGGTGAATTTTTAGTAAAAGATATGAAAGGAATCTTTTGTCGTTTTTCGTACGAGGTACTTTTTGACTTTTCCGACAAAAGTACGAGAAGAATGTTTTTTTAACTTATACGACATGAATATATTTTTAAAACATTATTTCCAAGAAGCTTACTTTAAAAGTTTTCAAGTTTATTTTTAATCAACTACTTTTAGATTAAAATTTTATGACATGTTAAGAAAGGAGAAATGTTTTTGAAGTAGAAAGGATATTTTCCTCAAGAATGGAGTTCAAGTGTTTTATCAAAATTATTTTCCATATAAGATAATATAGGGTTCTGTTTCTATCCCTATTATTACATTGATTTGATTTATGTTGTGATGGAATTATTTTTATGAATTCCTTTATCTTGTATGAATTGTTTTATGGTGTCATGATGTTTAATAATCCCATTTTTATTACATGGGTTATGCTATGATGTATGATTTATGATTTTGTGGTACACATAAGAATGGTATCATTATGAGATGGATGGGACCTATATATCCCTCCAATGCATTGGGTAAAGATTTTATATCTCATGAGATATACATGGCTGGAACGGCAGGTTAAACCGGTTCAGTGAAACAGGACTGAAACGAGGAGTAAACTCGGTTCAAAAATGGACTTTGTCCACTAAGATAGTCTTGGAAATGTGTCTTGACTAATAAGAAATGATTATCTATGATTATGTGTGTATGACACAAAGTTTCATGTTTTAAGTTATGATTATTGGGATTACATTTCACTACTATGATTTATCCCATGTTATGAAATTATGATCTCTTTTGCAGGGTAAGATTTCCAAAATGTTATGTTCTTATGAATATGATGTGATTGATATTTCTTTTTTTTACCCTTACCGAGCTTTGAGCTCACCCTTTTATGTTTTCTTTTCCCCAGGATATAAAGAAAGGTCTTAGGTAAAAAAAGGAAGATCTTTATGGGAGATGTTGAAGATCTTTAACCACGATTAGAAGATTATATTCTGAGTTTCCAAAGACACTAAACTATTACGATCCTTGTGTGTGTGTTTTTGTTATGTACTAAGTATTCTGTAAAAGTAATGTAATGTCCATGTACATTAAGCTTCGGGTCTCTACAACCATATTCCTGGCTAAGTCTCCATTCTTGGTTGTTTTCATTAGATTTATTATTCTTCCCTATATTGGAATGGTATATTAAATCCTATAGGGATAGATCTAGGTTTTTTATTCCAATAATGAGGATATTTTCCCATATTGATGTTAGGGAACAAAATCTACGGTGAGGTTTTAGAGTTTCAATCCATTTTGTTGAAGAATTTTATGTCATTATTCATTTTCATTGTAGTTTCCAAGGAAGGTGGATTCACTCTAGAATCATCCCATTATAACATGAAGGATTGATTTCAAATTGATTGTTTTTATTATAATTGAGTGTGAATTTTTTGTGAAATTATTGATAGTGACAGTTTATTGAATTGTTAAAATTGGTTGTTTGTATGAAATGTGAAAGTGGTAACATTATTTTCAAATGATAATTTTAAAATGATTGTTTGGTTTTAATGGATGTAAAAATGGTTTTGAATAAAAGGATGGTTTTATTGAAATGGTTTAGAAATGATTTCGTTTTCCCAGTTATTGGCTTAAATGGTTAAGATTGATTTGAATTAGATGGATAATGGTCATCAAGTACCACCATCAAGGGGATAAAGTATGTATGTTAAGTTACACCATCAATGGTAACAACAATATTTAGTGTGTGTGTGGTTGTTTCAAATTTAATGGGTTATTCTAAATTATTATTTAGAAATATTTGAATGACTTGTTTATTTTCATTCCTTAGAAATAGATTTTTTTTGGAAAAGTGTTATGATATGAAAACTATTTAACATACAAATGGTTTGGATTTTATATAAATATTTTAAATTGTTATATAAATTGTTTTATATAAATGTGATAATGTGTTATATTATAGTGAAATAAGTAGGTAAGTAATTTGGTGAAAAGATACAAAGTTTTATACTCACCCCCTATTTGGGAACTTTGGTGCATTTATATAGATTTTTTATTAGGGAAAATATAATGTTAAGGTATCACATTTATTTAGTGATACTTCACGATACTTATCTAGGGATTGTGGTGTTGGATCATAGAGAGATTTGGAAGTTATTTTGTTGGTGTCTTTAGAGTATTTGAGATTTAATGGATTTTATTCCACTTGTATTTGGATATTGGTCTTGGTTTTTTCATGATACTATGATATAGTTTGGTTTTTTTTGTTATAAATTGGGTATTATGTCAGTGTTTTCGTGCATCATATACTGGTTGTTGGATTGGTTATCTTGGTTTGGTAGTTTTCATTTTCAAATAATAAATCATCCCCCAACTATTTATGATTCACTTAGAATTTATTTCTAGCCTTTGGTGTCTTGGGGATGTCACCTAAGGCCACGTATCTATTTTATCTCATCTCAGTCCAATGTGTATGGGTAGGATGTTACAACTGGTATCCATTTGTTCTATCCCTGGGTATCAGTTCTATTATTCATAGTGTTAAAAATAATCTATTATTAGTCCTTGAATTGGGTTGGTAGCAAGGAGTAGGATCTTCAGAACATTAAAGTCATATTCTCAGTTGGAAAAGGAGGCTTTTGAAAATTGACAGTTGATGTTAGTGATTGTCGACATGCACATGAACTGTGAAGAATGAGTTAATGTTGATGTTTTATTTTTGGTTTCTTATATTCCTAATTTCATTAATATGGTTAAAGAGGGACATAAAACCACTTAAAAATGTGTTTTTATGAGGTAAAAAATCAATGTTGGGGAGGAAATTAAAGGATGGTAGCTAGATGAGATTTCAGTTTTGTGGTTTTGAGACTATTTTGTCATGGATATCTCTTTTTAGGATCAACTTCTTCATGCTCACCTATATTCAAGATGATATATTCATCCTAGAATATAAAATATGAATATGAAATTAGAAGAACAATTTTTGTGGTTGGGGATAAAAAGAAAGGTGGTTGAGTTTGTTTTGAGATGCCTCACCAGTTGGTAGGTTAAGACAAATCATTAGAGAGTAGTGGGAATGTTTCATTCATTACCTATTCCTGTTAGTAAATGGGAGTATATAGCCTTAAATTTTGTGACAAGACTCCCAAGGACGTTTAAAAAACAAGATTCCATATGGGTGATTTTGGACCAGCTCACAAAGTCAGTCCATTTCATTCCTATTCATGAATCTCATACGGTGGGGGAATTATCTAAAATCTATATCCAAGAAGTGGTAAAAAGTCATGACATAATAATTTAGATATTTTCAGACCGAGATCTGATATTTACACCTAGTTTATATAAATCCCTACAACAATCCATTAGGACTCAGTTGACTATGAGTATGGTGTATCATCCTCATATGTGTGGATAACCTGCAAGTATGATAAAAACATTGGAAGACATGCTTTGGGACTGTCTAATGAATTTTTATTGCCCATGGTAAGAGCACATACCATTAGTGGAGTTCTCATGTAACAATAGTTATCATACCTCGATACATATGGATCCTTTTGATGCATTATATGGTTTTCCTTTCCGTTATCCACTTTGTTGGGTAGTGACTGATAAGACTTCACTAGTTGGGCCAATATTTGTGCAATAGAAAATAGAGAAGATTCTGTTGATCAGGAAAATAATGGAGACTACTCAAAGTTGTTACAATTCATATTCGAATCATCATTAATGACCTTTGACATTTAAGGTGAGTGATCATGTGTTCTTGAGAATCTTTCCAAGGCTTGGTAATAATTGTTTTCGAAAGCAGGAAAAGTTACATCCTATATACATTGGAACTTTTGAGATGCTTCAATAGGTTGGTGAGGTTTCATATCAGTTGGAATTTCCACCATGATTCAGTTCAATTAATAAAAAAAATTCATATATCACATTTTAAAAGGTATTAGCCTGATCTTAACCATGATATCCAATGAGATCATGTTTACGTAGAGCCAGATGATTCATTGGTTCATACGTCAATACAGATTGTGGATTGGAAAGAGAAAGTATTGTGTTATAAAATCACCGGTCTAGTGTATATTTTATGAAATCATGGTTAGATTCAAGAAGAAACATGGGGATGGGAGAAAGAAATGGTCAAGAAATGACCCAAACTCTTTTAGGGAAACGATGGTTTTCTACATTTTGGGGATGGAAATCCCAACGTTGGGGAGAATATAGCACCCCCATTTTTAATTAAAACTTTATTTTTTTATGTATATAATGTTTTTGGTTTTGGTTTGGTTAGGTATAGAGGAAT
Organism: Viscum album; assembly: GCA_963277665.1. NCBI lineage: Eukaryota > Viridiplantae > Streptophyta > Magnoliopsida > Santalales > Viscaceae > Viscum > Viscum album. The sequence continues at coordinate 1,058,739,523 of OY728159.1, forward strand.
TTTTCATGTTTTGAATCATTTCCAGAGGTTATCGGTTTGGGAAAGGTTAATAGAAACCATGAGACAACTACAAGAAACAATGGAAGTAAAACAATGGGATTTGGGTAGGCTTATTGTTTTGCACATGGTTTGTCCAAACCATACGACCACCCAGGGAAAAAATATTCTTTCAGGGATAGATGTATGGTGCATGATTAGTGTATGGTTTTCCTAACAATGCACCATAACCCTGCACAATTAAAATTTAGATCTGAAAATTGTGGACATAACATGTTTTTTCTCTTTATTGGTTATTTTTCCACTAGTATGACCCTAACTCAAATTACTCTATTCTCAAAGGCTATAGAGATCATTCCTTTTGATCTAATAGTGATCTGTTAGTAAATCATGGTGTGTAGATGCTCTGATTCCTTGGTAAGTCTTCGTTCTTTGTTTTTTTCCTTAGATATCTTCTTCTTAACTCTATTGAAATGATATATCAAATAATTTTGGAATGGATATAGGTTTTTTATGCCAATCATGATAATATTTTTCCATTTTGATGTTAGGGAATAATATCTAAGGTGAGGTTTTGAAGTTACAATATGTTTTGTTGAAGATTATTGTGTCATTCTTCATTTTCTCTATAGTTTTTAAGGTAGTTGGTGTCACTTTTAACTCCTCTTATTAGAAAATTATGGATTGATTTCAAATTGATTGTGTCCTTGGAATTTATTATGAAATATTTGTTCAATTAAGGATTGTGATGATTTATGGAATTTTAAAATTGAGTGTTTTGGGGAAAAGTTAAAGTGGTAACTTATATTAAAATGATGATTTTAAAATGATTTTTAGTTTTGATAGATGAAAAACGGTTTCAATAAGAGGATGATTTTATTTGTATTGTTTGGAAAAGATTGTGTTGGAATGGTTTTTGGATTAAATGGTTAATGGAGAGTTTATTGAGATGGATAATGGTCGTGAAGTACCACCATCAAAGGGATGAAGTATGAACATAAAGTTCTACTATCAATGGTAACACCAAGATTGAGTGTGTGTGTGTGTGTGGTTGTGTGAAATGGAATGGGTTATTCCAAATGATTATTTATAAATGGTTAAATTATATTCTTCGTTGATCTCATATGAAAAGGATTTGGTTTGGAACACTATTTTGGTACGAAAACTATTTTAATTAGAAATGGTTAGACTTTGATATAAAATATTTGAAATTGTTACATAAACTATTTTATATAAATATGCTAACATGATCTATCCTAGTGGAGCGAGTAGGTAAGTCATTTGGGGAAAACCTACTAAGTTTTATACTCACCCCCTGTTTGGTAACTTCTTTGTAGTTGTAGATATTATTTATCGGGACACAGGTAAAGGAAAGGTATCACATTTCATTAGTGATTCTTCATGATAATTGGGCATGAATTGTAGATTTGGAGCTTGGATCTGGTTGGAATTTTCTATGTTGGTGTCTTTAGAGTGTTTGAGAATTTTTTCTTCTGTCTTTTGATTTGTATTTCGATATTTTTATTAGTTTCCTCTTGCCACTTTGATATAGTTTGGGTTTTTTTGTTTTACATTGTGTTGTATGTCAGCATTTTCATGCATCATATAGTGGTTGTTGGGTTGGTTATCTTTGTTTGTTGGTCTTCATTTTTCAAACATAAGATCTTCCCCCAATGATTTATGAATCCCTTGGTATTTATATCCATCCTTTGGTGTCTTGAGGATTTCACATAAGGCCATGTGTCAATTCCACCTCGTCTCAAGCTAATGGGCAGGGGTGGGAAGTTACAACACTCACATTCCTTGAGAACCCGCTATCTATATACCATTTATCATCGATACTCATAGACCCTTTTACATATAAAAACAAATAAAAAATGGTCTTTTTGGTAACAATATTCTTTTGAGTCTAGAAATGTTATAAAATTTAGATTAGATAACCAAAATCTAATTTTTCTATCCAGAAAATCTAGCACTGGATTTTGAAAAACTATTCGAATGAAAAGCTTGTCTAAATAAACAAAATTTAGGATTTATTAAGGTAAAATTATTATCATAATGAACTGATTGTTTGATGTTAAAAATAACCTTATAGATTTATTTATTACTAAAATTGGGCACAAAAATTGTTTTATAATGCTTTTTTTATTCACATTGGATTCCGAATAAAAATTTATCTATATGGTCTTTATTATTACATAGAATCTGGCCGAGGTAATTTTTCCCTTTTTCAAACACATTAGTTGCAAATTTTAAGTACTGGACTTATTTTTTTCGGATTTTAATTTTTTTATCATGTTCGGCATAGGAAAAAGTTGAATATTGGACCATGATTTTCATATCTATTTTTTAATACCTATTTTTCATTAAAAAAATTATACGAATCCCTATGGGATTTGTTTTATTCTTAAAGATTTAAAATTTTGTTTCAAGCATGGTGAAATATGAATTTAGTTTTTCAAATGAGCCATCATAGACATAGATTCATGATAAGGAGAATAAAAATAATGTAATTCATATAAGTGTTACATAAAGAATATATTATCCTTTTGAAAAGATATTTTATCTTCAGAATCTGAGCTAGAATCACTAATGGAATTTTCATAAGAACTCCATTATTCATTCATGAAAATATTTACTTTCTTTTTACCGCTAATGTTCTTAAAATAATATTTCAATGATTTATTATTATATTTAAATTGATGGAAGTTTGGTGTTATGTGCTTTACTATATTACTCTCATAGAATCTACCTAAATAGAGTGTTCCTCATAATTATTATAATCATTTATGGATTTTATGAAACATATTATTTTTTTATACAAATCTATAAACTTTCTTGTAAATTAAAAAATCTCATACTATTCCAAATTGTTTAAAGTATATTATTCTCCAAATGACTCATAAATATATATAATCTTGTTATAATTTTCATATTTATAAGTATAAATATTTAAGGAATAGTTTATGTTTTAGCAATCTTATGCCCATGAATACAAACTTCCATTTCTGCTTCATACATCATATGTGTACGATATGGTCTTTTATATTGAAAATTTTCGCATCTGTTGATTTCCTAATGGAATCTAAGATTTATCTTCATCAAGGTGGAAAAATTCTAGGGAATTTTAGATCTTGATCTAGTTTAGAAATATGTGTTCCTAAATTTGAAACATTATTTACAACCATATAAAGTATTCCATTTAACCAATTTATGCATTCTCCTTCCATCATAATGAAATTATCGAATTTAATCTTGGAAATATTTTATTAAAGAACTCACACGTTGTTATTTTCTTCATAAGACACTAATAGGGTGGTCCAACTCTCATAGTATATTCACATTGTGAAACTTGGTTGAACTCATTAGGACCTAGTCCATATATTATAGAATTCATAGGTTTATATTTTATATCTGATTCTCGTTCATGAGTAGTATCACAATTATGTATATCTCCTTCAAGAATAATATAGGGCTTCATGGATTTTAAATAATCTTTTAAGTTAAGGTTCTTTATGTATATTATCAACCATGCCTTCTAGCAACCATAATTTTCTCCACCAAAGTAAATAGCTCTTATCATTGATATTCCTTCCCTTTTGTTCTTTCGTAGTGAATTTCTTTTAAAATAATCTTAATAAACTTACCATTATAAGTTCATAACTCAAAATTAAATTCCTCTAATACTAATTGTTGGTTGGTGACCACCTAAAATGAGACCCAAAATGGGTGAATTGAGTCCTTGAAATTTTATTAGTTTAGTAAACCACACACCTTAAGGTATGATAAGTCCTAATATTTTCTTAACATATTCAAGAAGATAAAATAATAGTAGAGAGAAAGAGGCTAAACTTCCAATATTTATAATGGTTTTGGGATAAAAAATACCCCATTGTACACCAAAAATGCTCAACTTCTAGAGCATGTTGATTTTCACTAATATTGGTCCATTTACGAGGGTCTACAAATCCATTTCCTAGGGAATTAACACCTGAGTGCAAGAAATTTACACTTGGTATAATATGAGGACATTTTACCAGTCTCTAATAAGGATACATAATACCCCATAATTCAAGGTTATTTTATTGTAAAATTTTTTTACATAGATTAAGAATCTAACACTTCCAACAAATGGAAGGAATGAATGAGCGATTATAAATAGAGCTCATAGTTGCAAGATGAAAATGATAAAAGAGAAGATTTATCTAGGAGAGAATATAGGGATGAAAATAAAAATAAAGAGAGTTTTATAAAACACAGAAATGATGATATTGATAGTGTATCTATAAATAATTGGAATAGTTTTCTTCTTTAGCTCGAAACAAATTAGTAGCACAAGAGCTTCGGGAGAGAGAGAGAGAGAGAGAGAGAGAAAGTTAAGGGTGAAAGTGATTTATATTTTTTCTGTGTATATTCACTATATTTATATTTTTCACTTTATAATACTCATGAAAACCTTATATCTTAATTAAAAAACATGAAATTAATAAAAAATAGTCCATAAATTAAATTTCAGATGTCCTTTTCTTGAAAATACCTCAACAACCGGACGATGCATTAAAAAAATTCTACGAATTTATTCTCTTAATACTTGTAACCTTTTTATAATATATTTTACCAAAAAGTGGTGATATAATATTTAATTCATAGATGAATGAATCAAATTACACTTAAATAACTCCAAATGTAAGAAATATGTTAGTTACAAAACAAAGTAACTAACTCTGGATCACCATAGAGCTGAATTCCACTGATTTTAATTCATGTAGCTGAATTGATCCACATATCCATTGTTCACATAGACAATTTCTTCACATAACCAAATTACATTAGTGTTCTTCATGTATCCTAATTATTAATATAGCATTACCACTCACCTAATTAAATTTTATTTATTCAAATTAATCACATATCCATTTGGAACTGTGTAGCTAAATTTTCTACATATCTAATTCAAGTATCCAAATACTCCACCAATCCAATTATTGTATCCATATTTTCGATGTGTCAGTTTTCTCACATGGTCGATTCATCGATATAACCAATTTCTATGTAGCTAATTTTGTGACACATTTAATTCATATAGGCAATTTCCTCACTTTGATTATTTTTGATACTTAGGAAAATTTCATCTAAAACATCTATAAATACAAAAAATAGTATAATGGATAAAATAATGATAAAACCTAATAACCACACATAAAAAATCATTAGTAATAAATGAAATATTTTTGGGATCATGAAAACCTAAAGTACCTGGTATTGAAACAACATTAGTAGTTAAAACAAATAAACATTCTTAAAAATTTAAATAGATTAATATAATATTTTTCCAAATTAGAGTATTTAAAAACATGTATTTTCAATGGATAAATCATGCACAATGAAAGTGTAATGTTCAAGTAAAATATAAAATGAAAATAACAATAACAATAACACTATAATTTTATAGTATTTTAGATAAGCTAAATCCCATTTCTTCACTTAACCCGTCTCTTATACTTGAGATAAATGATACCAAATATGAAAAAAAATCACTTTTGAAAAGATGTGATAACCTTTTACTTGACCCTTCCTTTTTCCCACCTGAAAGAAAAACCCTAAACAACATTCTATTCTTTCTAGAAACCAAGGAACAAACAAGAACATTCCATTATATTAAATAGATTAACAAATATATAGATTTACATTTTTAAGGGTTATAATAAAGAAAAATGGAACTAATTTTTATAAGGGAAAGTCATAAATAAAAAGATTAAAATCAATAGAAAAAAAAAAAGAATTCAATTTTTATAATCAGATTTTTTAAGAATTTAATATCAATGCAGTGTGATCACTCCATCCGAAAGATCACAGATTAGAGCTCATTTTTTATTTCACTATAGAACAGTAGAATTTCTATAGAAAAATATCATCAATTTGGTATTTTTACTCATTCATCAATGTTATAAAACTCTTTCTTGATCATAATTTATAAGAAAATTTCCAATGATCAGCTTCAATGAGTTCCATGATCCTCTCCATATGGGTTTTACTTATTCATGATAATCCAATTTCATATTCATTAAATTTTCCAAAACTCATACCAAACCTATGTAGAAAAACTAAAAAATATTGAAATAATAATAATAATAATAATAATAATAAATACATCAAATCCCTGAAAAAATAATACCATGTATGTGTGTTTTCATGTAAGAATAATTCACATAAGCATAATTACCACATAAACATATTAATAATTGGAAGGTATTTTGGAAAAAAGAATCATTTAATTGTCTATTTAGATATAAATAGATATAGGCATATTTCATGTTTAGGAATTTCGTGTCAAAAAATTCCATGTGATGGAATTTCAAGTAAAGTGATTTCACATAAAAAGATTTATATATTTTGGGTCCTAAAAACTCTACAAATGAGATCAAAATAATTCCATAAATTTGGAAAATGAAGGAAATAAAATTTAATGAATATTTGAAGTAAAAATATTCAAAGGGAAAATCATGAAGGGAAAATCCATTCATGGAATTGCACTCTGTATGGAGGTCCATTAATTCACAAAGAATTCGTGAACTAAATAGTTCATGAGATGGTGACAGTGGTTCCATCACCAATAAATTAATTGAAGTTGTTTGTGGAAACTGGGTGGTGATTTCTACCCCTTTAGATGAATATCCCCCGTGAACTAAATAATTTATAAGATGAGGCGGTACCTATGAATTCCCAAAAATGAAATGAATTCTTTGTGGGACTGAGGTGGTGATATCCACCCCCTTAAATGATGGCCACCTTCTGTAAATGATTTCCCCACTAACTAAGTCATTCATAGGTTGGGGAATCCTCCACAGGCTTCCAAAAAAGATGCCCATTGGCCCACCATGGAGGACCAGGATAATTGGTATCTAGTTCCTCTAATATTCTATAAATAGACCCTTAGGGGGAACATAAAATAGAATGATACTTAGATAAATGAAATTGAAGAGAGGTGAAGTGAGGTACCATGAAAATTGGAGTCATTCGATGATTCCCCGCAGGTAATGCCCACCACTTATCACTAAGGAGGAAATAATAAATGGTGCTCTGAGAACCCAAAAACCTTTGTGACCATATTTACCATGAGGATTATAACTAATCTTCCCTTTGAAAATAGACACCCCATATAGAAAAGTGCTATTCAGGCAGAACCCTAACTCACATATAAAATAACTATGCAGAAGGAAATCAACCTTGTATAGAAATTCACTACAAAAAAGGAACTGGACCCCATGTAGAAAAACACTATGTGAAAGGAACCTTATCCTATATAGCAACATGATACGTAAGTGGAACCTAGGTATTCATAGCACAATGCTACAAGGATAATCCCCTTACCAGCATAGAAACATGCTATGTGGGGTGAACCCCATCCCATGTGAGAAAATTCTACATGGAATGAGGAATACTACAATGTTCTGCCCTCTAGTTCCAACCATTCTTTTCTTTCATATTGTTAGTTCTCATATTGGCCCCTCCACAAACCAATATAATGGAATCATGATAAGCCCTCTTCCAAATCCTCTTGACATGTATGATAAGATCAAATAGCATATATGTGTGTCCTTCTGAGTTTACATACCCCTGGAAAATGGAGTCGCATGGGTAATTCCCACAACAAGGTGGATCCCCGAAATACCCTCGGGTTTACATTCCCATGGTAACGTGGGTTCCAAACTTGGGTTTCTCACATGAACCTTCATGTTCTAGGGATTGGGAGGATTTTATAGCCTTTCCAAACAATGAGGTCCAATATTGAACATTATCCCTTTCTCAGAACCGATTTTAGGGCACTCCTCCTGAGGTAAGCCCCTAGAATTTCTTGCAAGAGTTGACACTTTTTCTCTTCATTTCCTCCACCAAGAAAACATCCAAATAGATAACTAAATGAGACTATCCTGGATATGAAGACAATAAAGGAAATGATACACTCAAATACCTCCCTCTCTCCCTTTGGTCTCTAGTACCATCCATCATCAGATAGAATGAGATCGTGTGATCATCAAATCTATTTCTTCCTTCTGTTTCTCACACCGAGCATGAATCATGTGAGCTTAGAGGTTAGTAGTGATTATGAAATTTGTATGATCCCAAAACTTAAATGGGAATACTATATGGTATATGTCATGAAGTCATACTTCAAACTTAAAAGGTCCTTATTATCAATAATTCAACACCAAATAGAAAGCTTCCATGAATAAATCCCAAGCATGCCCCCAAAACATTGGATTCCTCTAAGGTGTAAGTCCCAACTCATATAGAACTATGTGATATTTGATTTCCAACTAACTTGTATATTTAGGATGTCTCCCCATGTTCCAATTTGAAAATCCCCATTCATCATGATTTCTTCTAGACCATAGCCCTTGTATGGTCATTCCCCTACCTACGAGACTGCATCTCTTATGGGTCCCTTGGTCCACCTCATTATAAGTACCACTCTATCATTGACTAGGAAAACTTATCCTAAATGTCCTTAACTCGTGATGTTATACTATATGATTGGATCCTTGTCACACAACCTTAAAAGGTGATGTGTCCAGTTGAGCGTCACTGAACTATGTGGGTTGAAATTCCTCTCACAAGGATATGTAGGAAGCCCATTTTATAGTTTAGATCCCAATAGAAAAATAAATATCACCCATGGATGGTAGAAAACTATACAATGCTCCATCATGTGGCATAAAACTAGGTTCATCCCAATAAATGACATGAGAAAATATGATCTATCCAAAAAATGGTAATATTGATGGAGAACCTCAGATACATATAGATTACTCCATTGATGGAGAAACTCAGATACATATAGATGATTATATACCCATGCATTGTTTTAATGGATCATTTCCTCAGGGTACTACTTATACACACTTGGGAATGGACCAAGGATTCATGAACATATCTAAAATCTATAAGATAGTCATGGAACATGCAATAGTCCCCCCCTCCAAAAGGGTGTGATGATCTCGAATTACCATCCTCTAGAACAATGTGTTTTTTTAAGTGTTGTTGGACAAGATGCACAATGGACACATAAATTCAGAATTTCGGTCCATGAATCATGGATGTGAGAGTCGTTGAGCATTTTTGGATCCATGAATAAACATGTGGGAGACCATTTGAAGATTTTATACCCGATGTTAGTTATTGGACACCATTTAACCCCCTATAGTCAATCTTATTGGGTATAAAATATTCTTTGAAGGAAAAAATAGCAGACTTAGTGTGAAAGACTTAACTATAGAACCACCTTCATAAGAAAAAAGGATATACCACCCAGACCTCACCAGACCACCTCATTCCTCACCGAAACCCATCTTTATTGTCACTAAAATGGTGAAGATGATGTGTATCCTTAACCAAGGTGGCGATGTTAACCCTTTTTAGGAACCATTCACATCCAAAAGTGAAGAGGGAAAAGTAAGACCATCAATCACACATGTGGTCATGAGATGCTACTTTGATGAGGTTTTGTTGTCTGTACTTTTCACATACATTGTAGAAACTCTTTATAGCTTCCTTTAATCCAATGGAATCATAGATGTTTTCCCAGACATGCATGACAATGAATACACTGGCTAGATACTCTTCAAAGTAGAGGACTCCCTCACCCACTAATCATATTTAATGCTGGGTCTCAAATGCACTGGTTTGAGATTACCACCAGAAGGGTAATACCCCGCCCTAGTGGTAGCTAAAAAGACTATAAAGTCCATGAATCCCCATTATCAATCTGACCAGTGATGATTGGCATCCTAGAACCAGATAGATCCACTATTTTTCTCCAATCGTTTTGGGAGCCTGTCCCTAGAAATAAAATGAGTACCTCCCATAATTTAAGAATGATGATGAAGTCATCACTAACAATTTCATCCCTGCACCATAGGCTGAACTCCGTCTTCATCTATGTCTCATGGAAGACTATCCTCATCATGAATAAGATAATGCCCCATGGGAACCCATTGAAATAAAATGGACCTCGATCTATGGGGAGGCCCGTAAGGGGTAGAAATAATATAATCTGTAATATGACATCAAGATAATTCATACTGGGGAAACCCGCCATAAAATACAATTGTAGACTATGGGAAGATGTATATTTATTCTCCCTAACATGAATCCCATCATTCAAATAAGAAAAAAAAATATGAGCAAGCCCAAATTCTTGCTACTGCTTGTCAAAACCATTGTGAAAATTAGGAGTAAAATCACAGGAAGATGGAAATCCATTCCAACACACATGAAGCCCATTAGTGAAATATGATGGAAACCAAATACAAGAAGATGGAAATTCCCATGGATGCATATCAAGATATTCAGATGAATACAATGGTTATTAGAGAAATAAACTATCATATACAAGCCATAAACAAGGGGCATACACATTCTTCTAACCCAGCATAGGATAACTATCAGTACCCACTAGTAAGAAATGGAGGATAAAAGTGTGTACATATTCCTACTCCATCATCAGAATCAGAATAATTTTCCATTTCATCCAATTATGTCTCTCAACACTTCCTGGAAAATGATGGAGGATTAGACATCAATTCCTGACCATATCCTCAAAACATATCAAGACGTAATCACATCTATAGCAATAGAAAGGATTTTCTCCCACAATCCCACGTCCCTAAGTGGGGTGACTCATCCAAAAAATGAGGTGGTCACTTCAGAGAAGACATGTATACCTTATTCCATCTATGAGGGTCTTCAACAATATTCCACAACAAATGGAAAACCTGATATGGAACAAATACCCATTCCATATTGGGGACACCATTCCACCATGGTAGATGCTCCAGGGATGACATATATCCTAGCCCCAACTCAAGATTCTCACTGGTGTATGTCGGTAGCACCACATGAGATACTTGAATAGGAACCCATCTATGAAGGTCGTCACCTACTTCAAGCGTCCATGGTATACTACAATAGAGTACCGAAAAATAAATCATTCCAAAGGGAACTAGAAAATGATGAGAAAATCAGTGACCCTACTCTACTGGAATCTGTCATTCTTGCTGCCATAAAACACTTATATCAGGTGGATCAGGATCTTGACAATCCCTTACCAAATTATGGAAGTGGAAGTAGCAGATGTGAAGGTCCTCCCCACAACATTGTTACCATAAACTCTGAAGGTCCTCCCCAGAGCATGTTTAATGAAGTCTTACCTCAAGGAAAATGAAATATCAATCATGATAGCCTTTTTTCTGATGTGTGTGATAGGAAGGTCCTCCCCTTGCTATCATCCACTCTGATGGTCCTCTCTAAGGTATATGCTACAGAAATTCTCCTGGTAGTTAGGTATCAATCTGCGATGGATGCTCTTTCCATAATGGTAGTCACTACGAAGGTCCTCCCCTTAATGAAATCAAAAAGAAAGTAGGTCCTCCCCTCGATATCATTCATCCTAATGGTCCTCCCCAATGTATACACTATATATGTTATCCATACTGGTGGATATCATGTTATGATGGTAGTCCTTATCATAATGATACAATATACGAAGGTCGTCCTTGCAATCAATATATATATATAGGCAGAAAGGTTCTCCCCTTGCCAAATCAGATACATGAAATCCCTCAAATGGTAAGGAGCTTAGAGGGATGAGGTCAGATATGTTATAAACCCTATCAATGACAAGATACATCCTTTCTCAACCAGGATATGGACTAGGGAAATGGTCATCCTCATATTCACCACCATACCATTCACACATCAATGAGACCCCTACCATCCCCTCTACTTGTGACAAAATAATTAAGAAGTATCCTAATTAGTAAGATCAAGTAGAGGAATCTATGACAAAAGAAAAAAAGGATATATTTCTCATGAGAATATAATTGGACAGGGATGACATACCAGTTATGTTTTGGCCCTCAACCACTTATCAGTTTGATATTCCATGGGAGTTATTAGAAGAATGAATACATAACATTTTTCTCTACATCTGGACAAATCTATACTACCTGAAAAGAAAATTATTACCCTATGATGGGTATGAAGACCAAGTCATAATATTGGGAGAGCTTCATCGTAAAATTGACTTAGAATCCATTCTGTCTACATGGAGACAACAATCAGAGAGGTGATAAAAAGATCCCCAACTGACTTGCCTTAATGCACTGCATAAGTTGCATCATCTAATCAGTGATTCTCCATCTAGTATTCATATTCGGGGATGAGGATAGAATGGATATTTTCATTTTATCCAATGATCTATTTAGAATAATAACCCATTAACATTGAATCCTACAATTTCATTATCCCAATGTCGAAATTAAATGAGATCCCCGCCCAGGAAAGTTAACATGCTCAACAGAAACATGTCTTGAGTAAGTATTAAAATAATTAAGACTGAATAGAGAAATCCATTGAAAAACACCTGAACCAGGAGACTAATAACAGTTAGCAGGATTCCCATTTAAGACAAGCCAATCACCAAGTACTTCTAATGTCATCAGAAACAAATAGTGCGCATGTAGACCTGACACCATATCTAGCATACACCCAAATAGGAATACAAAAGATCAAGAGAGAAACAAAATTAGTATAAACCGCTACTGTAAGGTATCATCCCCATCCCAAAAGAAATGGGAAATTTTTACCACAAAATAACACCATTATACCAAAAAATCCAAGGTGAGGCACAAAAATTAGTGATCATAAGAAACCCAAAACCACAGGTTTGTGGGTATTTTTACCTCCACCACCCTCCCCAAAAAATCAACCTTTTCCAATTTAAAGAAATTGAAAAATAGATAGGTCTCCCATTTTGTCTCGTCTCATGAATCATTTCCCCTAGAAGGGATGCATACAAAAAGGTCTTATAGAGGTTCCCTTTGAGTTACACTTCACCAAGAAGCTCGAATCGGATCCCAAAATGGAAGGAGAAGATATAATGAAGCATGAAAACCTCCCCCTAAAATTTAGTAGCTGGTATTCCAACAACAATGAATTATGCATTGGGGAACACCATTGACATCAATCCTATGGACCACACTGAACACGATGCTAGTGGAGAATAGCAGGAATGGGATGGTTTCACCTAAAATCCAATCCACAAAAAGAATGAAGGTGTGCTTACCCGAAACTATTGGGTCCCTATGAATTTGGGTGTCCCCTTGATAAATCATCCACCACCTCCTTAAGAAATATATATTATAGATAAGAATAAAATTAAGGTCATATATGATCCAACAATACCTCTTTATGAGAATGATCCACTTAATCTAGAATAATGATTCACTTGGAAGGATTAAGAAATCAAAGAGTTGAGGAGATTAAATGTAGTGATACTTTGAGGTAGCAATCCTATCGAATATGTACCCTCATAAGAGCCTCAATGTACACTTCAAGAAGATGTACCTCATCCAGAAGTGTTTATCCCGGTAATTGTAGTAAGACCCTAACATCCACCCAACATGGAACTTGGACCATAAGTCTACCTAGAACAAACCACAAATGAATATCAAGACTTCCATCCATTAAAGATACAACCAGAACAGGTTCTGGTAAATCCTCAAAATATTTTCCCAGCTGGATATTCGTGTCAAGTATCGAAAAGAATGACACATCAAATCATTCCCCTAGTTGTGCCTACAGAATATCAAGTTCTATAGAATGCACATAAAACATATCATAATTAAAATCATGTCATTAGAATCTCAATTGGAATCCAGGGAGGAGTGTCATGCATCGGTACAATCGTAATGAAAACCTTACTCTGATTGGATTAGAGACACTACACAACCACCAAATTTCAAGAGTCTTATGTTACCAATATTAAATAGTTTAGGTGACCTGGAACAACATATAATTAAATACACATCTTATTTTGATCTCATGATAGGAACCCTAGAGAAACAGTAAGAAATGAAACTCAGAAGTTTCTTATGAACTCTTCAAGGGTCATCCTTTATATGGTACACTATTTTACCAGATCAGTCAATAACGAGATGGGATGATCTTTTTCAGAAGTTCATTTTACACTTCATCTCAATGCTGTTAAAGAAAACAATCATTTACCTCTTGAACTACAAATAAAGAGAAAATAAAAGAGTATTGTACATTATTTCCTGATGGAAAGAGATAACCCACTCCTTTAATTATCCACTCCCCCATGATGAGATGCTTTCAATGTGCATTGATAACTTCTATGATAAGTTGTGAACACCACTCATCATGGTAAAGTACATGAGTGGTTTTCGTGATTTCTTATCCATTCCCTAAATAATGGAAGATTCCATAAAACTAACTAATCTCAAGTCTTGGGTAGCCGAACCGGTCCCTGGAAAAAGAGTAGGGAAAGATGAAGTGGCCTCCATCATGCTTAAGTTATCCCCTACACATACTCCATCTCCAAGGCCTACACCATATTATGAAGTGACCCTTGGAAATTAATAGCAACCCCCACCTCAATAATACAAGCAGAGGTGACTCTAGATAAATAAATTCAAGGAATGAAGAAATTTGTTTTACTTGTTTTGATATGATCAAGTCCGTGTCTATTTTATAACTGTTATAAACTCTAATCTACTCCATCTACCAAAGATAAAAAGATCCGACAAAGAATTTATTTATGACCAACTAGATTATTTTCCCTTTTACTGGATAATTGGATACACCATCCATGGATTTTTTATCTCCAAATAACTCCCTCAAAAAATGATACATTACAAGCTAGTGAAACTGGGTCCACCGCAAGCACAAGTGGAATATGTTCTCACTAATACTTCTAATAAAGGATGTGAGTGGAAAAAATTTGATATAAAGACCACACAAAGTTTCTATATTGGTATGAATTGAAACATAACTAACTAAACTCATGGTATTATCCATGAATAGTTAAAACAACCAACTATACCCTGGATACTTCTACTACAACACAGTTGACGTCCTTGGCCCCTCAACCCTCCAGAAGCTGATTTTCCAAAAAGTAGCATGAAAAAAATGGTAAGGATAAAGTGAAAGGACAAGCGACATCATCAAGGAAAAAGTTATCTTTGACCCTATTAGATTTTAAGTGATCAGATCTAAATAAACATGCAACACCTTGTCAAACTGAACAAAAATAAGTAGTCATTCAGGTAGAGTCATCATCAGATGAGGAGTTGATCTTTAGATCTTTTAATTTCATTTACTTAATGGATCCATTCTCCAATGATGAGTATGGATATGAAACTGAGTTCCCTACACCCGATTGGGGAACCAAAGGAAGAGGCCACAAGATCTGAGGATTTCAGGGAAGATCCATCCATGGTAGAAAACAAACATATGGATGTACCCCTAGTTGAACCATCAACGTTATAGAAACTCATAGAAGATCCTTTCAAAAGACCCAAAAGGAACATGAAAATCCTACTAAACCTCCCAGAAGCCACTCATGATCATTCTAGAATACCCATTAGAATATGAACATGTTTCTAATCACCCTTGGAATGTAGGAAGGATTTCTCATCCCAAACCAAAAAGAACAGAATCACCTCCAACTCCTATCTCATGGGCCGATCCATCTACATCCAATACACCATCCCATAAAGAGCCTATAAAAGAGAGTCCCATGGTTGGGAATCACTAACATTTTGAGAAGAAATATGATATCTTGAAGCAGTTATCCCTGGTACCAGCCAAGATTTCAATCCTGGATGCTCTAAGTTTGTCAAAATATATAAATGAAGCAGTCATAGAGGATCTATTGAGACCCAAAAAATATGAAGCTAAAGTGGCTACTACTAATGTCTATTAGATAGAGAGGAATCCTCTATAATTTCATGCAGTTTTCTCCTTCATGGATCATGATGAAAATTACATAACACAGGGACACATCAAACCCTTTTATGTGTCAGGAAGGATAAATGGTGTCTATATTTGAAAATATCTTGATGATAATGAATCTAAAGATAATTTTATTCTGGTGTGAACACTTTTTTTGGTTGGGATGTAATGAGGATTACCTAGTACCTTTCACCATAACTTGGAAAGGATATGAAAAAAGTGAGAAAAATATGTTGGGAAAATCCAGAAAAAGACTCAGTTTAGAGACCTTCTAGAAACTCATAATTTCTAGACATATAAAGAAACATTTCCATCAATGTCCTTCTAGGAAGACCTTAGTTGCATTTACATGTATAAATCCCCTCATTGATCCATTAGTGCATCAAATATTTCATTAGTGTATAAAATGGAAAATTTCATGCTAATAGGGCCCCATTCAAATTATGTGAGTCACATTATATCGACAAAGGATTCTATGAGTGGAAAGGGAAGTGACCCTTGGTCAATTGTATTGATTGGGTCATCACCCAGAATGGTTTGGAAATGATCCGAATTGATCCCCTATAACAGCTCGATGAAGATTACGTACTATCGATCGATCATATTGGGAGCGTGAGTCTAGATTCAAATGCATTTTCAGTAGTCCTTGGGATTTCATTCATGAACACGAAGTCTAGTGGTGTTGGAAATTATACTAACTCCCTAGTCGATGAAAAAATATTGGATGTAAATTCCTTTAACCCATCACTAGAGCTCTATAAAATCCATACCTCACCCACTTGAGGAAGAATAGGAATATGAAAACCCTCTATCCACCAGTCCATCATCTCCATAAAATCCCCCATAGTCATTTGGGTCACCAGAAGTTGCTTCATCTTCCAAATATCAAGATATCGACTCCTCCCCCAACTCTAAAGAACTCATCTCTAGAATTTTTTCCCATCAGAACAAGAGGATTAAGAAGATGAAGAGGATGAAAAATAAGAATATCACCTTAGGGATTCCCCTGAAACATTTGAGGAGGGATTCTCTACAATCATTAAAAAACTCAGAGAAATAAATTTGGGTACAGAAGAAGATCCATGACCAACCATTATTAGTGCAACCATTTCTTCGGAAGATAAAAAGGTATACACCTCCTTCTTGAGGAACCATCAAGATATTTTCACTTGTAACTACACATAAATGATAGTTCCAAACATTTATGTGGCTACTCACCACCTAGGCTTTCCAAAAGATCACAGAGACTATAAATAAGTATCTAGAAGGATGTACCCGATGCATGCTACCAAAATAGAGGCCAATGTTGAAAAGATCATTTGAGAAAGCTTAATTCAAGAGTTATAATATCCCAAGTGGATGTCCAAAATAGTCCCCATAAAAATGAAGAACAAAAAAATCAAATTCTGCATCGATTTCAAATATCATAATTAGCACTATTTGAAAGATGATTTCCTGCTATCGATCACAAAACTGTTGACCAGTGAAACTTCCATCTTTCTTGTCTCTCTTTAAGTGATGGTTATTTAGGATACAACTAAATCTTAATGGTAGAAAAATATTAAGAATACACCACCTTCAATTCCCCCTTGAGAGTATTTTTCTATTGGGTAATTTCATTTGGCTTGATGAATGCTGGAACCACATATCAACTTCACATGCATCACATATTCAAACCTTTATAAGGTAGGTTTTTTGAATGATTTTTGGATGAATTGGTGGTTAATTCAAAAACAATTCATATACCACCTAGAAGATCTTAAAATCTTCTTCAACAAACATTGAAAACATAGCTTGAAAATGAACCCCTTAAAATTTTCTGTAAGAGTAACCTTGGGAAAGTTTCTCAGCTTTGTCATATGACATCATGGCTTCAATGTAGACCCTGAGAAGAAAAAGGATATCCTTAGAATGTCACCTCATGGCAAAATAAATGATTTTAGAGGACTTCAAGGACACTTATCCTACAGTCGACTCTTCGTATCAAACCTTTAAGGAATTTTTTTTCCATTCACTATATTGATGAAAAAAGAGGATGCATATTAATGGACTGATGATTGTCAAGAAGCATTCGATAGTGTCAAGAGGAATTTCTTATGCCCACCCTTGCTAATTCCTATTATTGAAGGAATACCAATCAATTTGTATGTTACTTACTTAGAGATATCCCTATGTTCCTTACTCACATAGAATAATTCTACCAATAATGAAAATATCCTTTATTATCTCAACTGAACCTTGATTGACATAGGGACACAATACTCAGATATTGATAAAAGAAGTTTGGTGCTAATCATTGATGTCTAATAAATAAGAAAATAACTACAACGCCCCGAGGTCCATCTTGTCTCTCATAAAACCCCCTAAAATACATTCTAATTTTTCCAATGTTGACTGGTCATCTTTCGTGATGGGTGGTCATCCTACAATAGTTTGACATACTATTTGTGCCTTAGAAATCCAATAAAGGCTTAGTGTTAGTAGATTTTATGGAAGAGCACCCCTTAGCAGAAATAACTTCATTGGACACTGAACTGCCTGATGAATTATTTTTCTTTTTTCAAGAGGATTCCAAGATCTAGGAGATTCATTTTGATGGTGCATCTTGAAGCCCAATAGGAAAAAGGATAGAAGACCCCAAACTCATCAAAGTGGGGATGGGATTCATAATCATATCTCTATAAATGGTAGTCATACCTTACTTCTTCATACTATTTGAGGGATTCATGAACAATGAAGTAGAATATCAGGATCTCGTAGTAGGTTTAGAGTTGACACTTTAGGTACATGCAAAGAACTTGAAAATAAAAGGTGATTCGGGACTGGTCATCAAGTAGGCTAATAATGATTATGCTATAAACAAATTAGGAGCTAATCCCTATGATAAAAAAATTTAAGAGGGATAGTAGAGGAATTCCTCTCCGATATAACATTAACTCATATCCCCCAGTCAAAAAATGAATAGGACAATGCAATAAAAAATGCATCCACAACACTAGTTGATCCACACCAGGATGAAACAATCATCAACATTTCTCACTGCAAGATGGTTTCAACATTCATTCAGACTGACATAGAATAAATTGATGATATTTTCCCCATACTTAAGCTATATAGTCATCCAACCATCTAGATGGAACCCAATGTGGACTACCTTCAAACAGGTGAGCTCCCACTGGATAGGTCCAGAAGATAGAAAATATGGATATGAGAAACTAACTTTGTTCTATATGATAGCACAAGTCAAAAAAAGTTCCTTTATAATTGGGGCCCTGATGGGATCATTCTCCGGTGCATTGATGGAGAAGATAACATTGATATCATGAAATAAATTCGCAATGGAGCCTGTGGTGCCCAACAATCAGGATCTAGGATTTCCCATCAAATTCAAAGCCTTGGATACTACCAGTCCACTATAATGTAGGATTTCACTAAATTCACCATAAAGTGCCTTTCTTACCAAGTTCATGTTAATTTCCTACAACAAATCATAGAGTTACTTCACATAGAGAATTACTCTTGGACATTCACCATATAGGGAATGGACTTCATGGAACCATATTATCCCACTACTTCCAAGAAATTCAAGTGCATTCTCATAGAAACCATGTTATTTTTCAAATGGGATGAATCCATACCCCTCATAGGGGTTGGGGTAAGAAACATTGTCAGTTTCATGAAAGCCATCATCATCGCCAGATTTGGTGTCCCTTAAACAATATTAACGAATAATGGATATAATTTATATTATGGTGAATTTGTGAAACTATATCAGGAGTATGGTATCAAGACCAACCGTTCATCCCACTATCATGAAACTGCTAAAGGATAGATAAAGGCCTTCAACAATACCCTATCCAATATAATCTAGATGATAGTAGATGAGGATAAAAATTCATGGATGGACAAGCTCCTCCATGATCTTTGGGCCAACCATATCATGACTCAGACTATCACCCAAAAAACCCCATAGTCATTAGTATATGGGAAAAAGGTTGTCCTACCCATTAAATTTCATTTCCCTCACTCCGCATTGCCATCTGTGATCAACTTCAATTGATGGGAAATCATAGAAGCAACTAGATGAATTGAAGTGACTCAATGAAAATAAATTTCATACCTTACACCATTTTTAGGTTCACTAAAACTAGATTGGGAGAGGGTTAAACAAAAAGGTTTGAGACCAATATTTCATCGAAAGAGAGATGTTGTTGGTTCTCAGGACTCTGATGATACTCGAAATTAAACCTCTAAAGTTGGAGACAAAATGGGAGGGACCATATATCATAAATAAAGCCTACTACAATGGATCTGATTTCTTAATTTCAATAGATTGAAAACACACTATGACTCACACCAATGAAAGGTTCTGGAAGAAATATTTCATGTAATTATACATCCTTCATTCTGATTTCACGATGTTAAACTACATGGATCCTTCATCCTAACAGTATGACGATAAACATCACACATTGTCTAGAATCTATGAACTTAAATTGGAAACCTGAGTCCAAGCATCACAACTTAAAATTTTATATAAAACTCCTCAAGAATGTGTTGTGTTTTATGGATTTCTTTGGTCCTCGTTCACATCCATTTTGTTATGACACAACTTGATGAACATAAATGTTTGAAACGCCCCCTTGGTCCAAATTCGTTGACAATAAAATATAAGTTATCATCCTAATCACATGAAATTAAACTATAGGACACAACATCCTTAATACTCGATGTTAAAATGTATGGAACCAGTCATCCTAACCACATGATGTTAAACCATATAAAGACCATCCCTGCAACATGACATAAAAATGTGCTGCCATCATCCTAGATGCACGATGATAAATTTCATAGCATCAAGGGTCTGAACTCCATGACCCTAGTCCAAGAATTAATTTCCTCGCCACATGACATTAAACTTAATGGGGATCATTGTTTCAACTAACATTTCACTTCACATGAGAGATATCTCTACAATAGAAAGATGAAAATGCCTCTATTCCTATGTGAGGGTCATATCCATGTAGGATTTATCTTTCTCCAGAACTAATTGTGCATTGATTTCCATCCTATGGGATATGTAGTGACTCCCTGACCCCATATACTGGGGCCATCCATGAGCAATGAGAAAAACTCAATCCTCTAGGTATGGTTCAAAACTGCATGGATAATTCCCATCTAGAACTATGGGTGGCTTGATTCCTATCACCAAACAATACATAGTGATGCATATAATTTGCATGGTAGGCCCAGTTGAAAATTTCCATCCATCCATGGGATGATTTTCTTACTAGCCATTGGCCTCAAGGCCTCTCTTGAAATTAGTGTTATGCTTCTTATAGGAAATAATCCTTATCATATGTCCTTGATGTATGATGTTATATTCCAAGGAACTATGGTTTCCTCTTATAAGATGGAATCTCCTTTGACATCAATCATCTACCATGCCACATTCAATAACTACATGTCTCTTGATTCCCATTCACATGGGATACATAGAGATACCTAGATATTTTGTGTTTGGGCCCAACTATAAATCCATTCACCATTCCGGCCTTTTGTCATGGCTTCCCTTCAGGGGTGTGTGGTGTGGCATGAGGGATATTAGGTCCTCATTCACTTCAGTTTATAGAGACTGCTCCATGCACCTCCATTGGAACACTTTTTCTCCCTCCATCCTGAAAACATGACATTATACTATGCTACCATAGTCCTAGCTACATGATAGTATACTACACATTGACATCATGATGCCCTCGCCTAAGAGGACATCACCCCTGACATCGTTCATCCAACATGTCATGTTTAAAGATGTATATATTGATTGATTTATGATCACATGGGATACATAGTGATACCCAAATATCCAATGCAAGATTCATTCGAAATAAAAAAATTCCATGCTTTCTGTGTATGGGTCACATATTCACATTGATCCCTCATCAAGAACAACATGTGTATTGATTATTGTTTTGACATGGTAAGTATTGAATCGTAGGAATCGTTTCCTTGTCCCAGTAATGGGTAAAATAAAAATAAAAAATGTCTCCATCTCCTAGGTGAAAATTTATGTAGGAGATCTCAAATTTGGGTCCCTCATTTAGAGATCCATCAAATAAATATAGATTCCCCCTATGTATGAGTCAAATATATGTAGGGAATTTCTATATCTATGGAAAATCATAGATTTAATGTTTCTTCTACACTAGGAAACATCCCTTATATTCCTAAAACTCTATGCCCTAGGAATTTTTTTACTTTCATAAACCGCCTCGTCCAATGAAAGTGGGGGGGAGAGTGTCCTTAAGACACCTTTGTTTGAAAATTCACAATATGACCTAGTTAGCTTTGCATAAGTTTTCCACAAAAAAGGTATATCAACCAAAGGTAAATTCATCCCTTGTAAGAACTTTACCTACCTCCATATGCCCCAATTTCCCTCATACAACATATCATTTCTCCTAATATATGAATCCTCAGGACCATGGTTTAAACTTTCCTTCCCCCTTATGTCTGGGGCATGTCAAAACATCCCATCCTGATTAACCTCCAGTTACTCATGGCTTCTATGATAAGTTGTCTTAGTCGTATGACCTTAAACTACAAGATCCAATGTTTTAATCACATGACACTAAACTATATGGTATTAAGAACTACATATGGATTGATTCCTACCCTTGCAGGATGATTAGTGTCCCCTAAATCTACAATCCTCGGTCTAGCTGCAAAAAAAATTGCAAATTCCCCCTCTTTTCCTGTGTATGGGTCATACCTGCATGAGAAATTTCTAGACCCCAAAAATAATTTTTCCCCCATATTTATATGCATGAAATATATCTAAGTAGGATAATCCAATATGACCCAACCCATTGGTGAACTTGAATTCAGAAAAATTTCCCCAATCCTATGCGTGAGTCAGATCATCATGGAAGAACATATTTTGAACCTTGATCCATTTTTAAGCTCTTATCTGAAGGGAAATTCCAGCTTTTCTATATAAGAGTTTGACTATGATATGGGTAAATATTCCAAGAAATACATACATCTTGATTCCTTCCCTTGCAGGATACGTAGTGAAGCTCACTATGTGCAACAATAAATATGTAAAAAATGTCTCATCCCTATGCACTGGTCAAACCTACATAGGTAACCTCTTAATAATTGAATAGAGATAACATATCTCATTTTTTATAAGAAATTGTGACTTTAAATTCCCTTTTCGGGTTCAGGAACACTCCTTTCACAATCCAAACTCTGTGTTCAAAAATCTTCTAATAATAATTACCATCCCCGACCATTAGATGTGAAAGCTCAATGTCCTGGGGACACCTTTGTTTGGCTATACACAATATACCATAGTTCACTCTGTATAATTTTCCCACAAAAACGTTTATCAACCAAAATGAAACTCATCCCCATGATAGGATTTTTTTACCGTTGTATTCCCCTATGATTTTGATGCCCCACATCACTCATTGGATTCAGAAATCTACTAGATTATAGTTTAGAACATTTTCCCCCTTCATGCCAGAATATAATAGAACATTATTGGTTAATCTACTATGAAAATGGAGATTCATTTACCCCTTGGACAGACTAAAGTGACCTTAAATTTTAAAATACTAGACATCATATCTATAAGACGTTAAACTTAACCACCCATGTCCTGGTAGTACAAATTTAAAATGAACCATGTTTCAACCCTCCTTTACATAAGCCAATTTTGGGTGGGACTGGTTTCCCATTCATAATTAAAGCTGATACTAATTTCCTCATACTTTTCATCATCACACTTTAGACAAGACACCATTCCTGGTATTGAAAAATTCAAAATTCCATAAAATTACATGGCCTTTGTAAATGGAAGGTCAATGTCCTGAGGACACCTTTGTTAAACAATGCACAATATTCCCTAATTGTTTCTGCATAATATTCCCTAAAAAATGGTCTTTCAACCAAAGGGAAATTCTTCTTTAAGTGAGGAATTTCCTACCTATGTAATCCTCAAAAAACATCATGTTGGAAACGATTTATATAGTTAATCCTCACGTACTTTCCCCATACCATGGTTCAGATTTAGAAATCATAAAATCAGGGTCAGGAAAAATCCCTCATTCCTATGTAAGAAATAGAAAATATTAGGACATTATAAACCAATAAGCCATATCTAAGTGTTCAATCCAAAATTCAAGGTCAAATTTCTTTTACCTAAAACATCCGTAATGTTATTTCAGTTTTCAAGACTCTGAACTACCCATGGAAAGAGACAGAAAATTCACTAGGGTGAAAAAGCGCAAAGGGTACCCTAGGTAAAATTTGAGTATCATATCTCTAAACCTATTATTTTCATGTTTTAAGAAAATATAAACCAATAAAAAATTAAAGATACACAAATCATGTTAGGTCGAAAAACCATAAAGTGTGTCATAAGATAAATTCATGTTGTACCCCCTAAGCCCGCACCATAGTAGACTTAAGAAAAAATTAGTGTTATAACAGAAAACACACAAAGTTTGTAGGGTTTTTTATGTGATCCTTGAATAAGTAAAAGTATTCTTACTGAGTCCCTCAGCTCAGAAAAAAATTAGAGCATTATATGATAATTTAAACATGGTTGTCCTATATCATGATTAAAATTGATATTTTGTGGATATTATCATTCAAAATCAAATCAAATATAATTGATTTTCATTGAAGAAAATGGTAAAGGATAATAATTGAAGAGAAAACAAGTTTTCATTCCATTTTATAAGAATGGATGAGCATAAAAAACCTGGATTTTCTCCATATAAGTAGGACATGATAATTACAGTAGTTACTCAGTAAATTTGTAGTGTTGTAACAACACCTAGTCTAAGATCTCTATGGATCAATGAATCTCCAAAAAGGTTACAGTATTGGCCTATGAACTAGATTATATTTCATCTTCCTCTTTACCTGCTTCTAATCTTTCCTTTTCCTCCACCTCCACTAGACATTTTCCTTCATCAATGGCTACCGTCGTATGAGAAAATTCATTCTTCACCTTCTCCAGTTTTTGGCTAATCCCCCAAACATCTTGACGAAGCCTCTCCACTAAGGTCTTAAACTCTATAGTTTTTCCATATTTCCTCATGGATATTTGTACATGATCAATAGATTCACTAATAAGGATATTTCAGGAAGTGTTTAGGTGATCCATGGAGTCTTCATTTGAGAGACAAGAGTGGAGTGTGGTAACCTTCTCACTGGTCGCAATCACCTATTTTACTATATCATAAATGGAATGGTAATCAAATCCCTCATACCTAAGGAATGAAAACGAGCAATGAAATGTGGGATGTTTCTTCAACAAGTCTTTCATGGGATTTTTATAGATCAAATTTTATATTTCCATCCATTTTTCTAATGGGAAGTATAGGGGTCGACCAATACCTCTTAATATACCTCAGAGTCACCGTTTGATGGAGGAATATATTCAGGGATAAGCACCACCAGAGAAGTCATTAGCTCTGAAACCTCAACATGTCTTGACTCTGTGACAGCCAGATCCCTTGTAATAATGGAAATTTGGGATATCAAGACACCTTTTTTATCCGCTAGTATTACTGGTTGTGATATGGAATTCAAAAAATTGAAACAGTTAACACCTAAATCCTGAAACAAAATAGAATGGTTGAAAAGCATGGAAATATCACCTCCAAGATCTAGGAAATTGATATTCTAGGACACCATTATTCCATAGTTTCTTGAAAAAGTGTGTTCTAAATCTTGAGTTTTTAAATAAACTCCAGGTTCCTCAAAGGATATCTGGGGTAAAGATTCCTACTCAATAGAATCAAAAAATTTCAAAAGGTCACTCACTGACACTTTTCTTATAGGAATAATTATCATGTAACTAGGGGATATTGCTAATATTAATTCTTCTAGAGCCTCTACCACTCCTTTTGTGGTAGTTCTCCCTAGAGGGGTGGGATCAATATACTCCGTGGGGACACTGACCCCAAAAGACATCCCCTTTGTAGGGAAAAATTAGTTTGATTAGGAGCATTCATCCTCATGAGACTTTTTATCTCCCTAATATCCTCTATTGTTTGATCCCCCTCATACAGTTTAGTTACCACTAGAGAGGTCTTTATATTCGTCTCCATTGGAGTAGTATCAACAATCTCAGTTAAATATTAAACTTTGAGAATTCTCCAACTATTGAAATTGTGGTTGTTTTCCCCTTAATAGATGCCCTCCTAGGGCTTGGGATCCTCAAAAGGATACATTTGGTATGGCTTCCCAGTTTTGTTTGGTTGTAGTCATTTGTAGTAACACATGTACCTTAGAAAAATTAAGAGCTACATGCCTCTGGGAAAAATCTTCCGGGTTACCCACTTGACCTACATTATGTTATGCACATAATGACTGATTAAAAAATAAATATTCAAAGAAAGACTATAAAATAAATAACTACAACAATTACCTATGATCCCCAATTTTAAATGTACCAAAATATATGACGTGTTCTGACACATCATGATATGCAATGGATATGACCCTCTGGAAGGAGCAACATGTGGGGTTAGGTGTGTACATTCTCCAGCGGGATTTGTAAGGACCCCCTCCATATGCTCCATGACCCTAGGGGAGTCCTCTACAATGACTTCGACATCCAGAGGTATATCCTCTGAAGCAACAGTAACTCTCAGGGTGTATACTAGGGAATAATTGATCTCTTGAATCCCTCCTATTACTATAAGAACATAGAATAAGCCTTTAAGATCATAATGAAAAGGAAAAGAATGGTTGAGGTAAAAAATAGTAATTACCTATTCAATAGTATCACCTAGATTCATGATTATCGCAATGTATTCTACTAGATCAGAACAATATGTTCTATCCTTAACCGAATAGAGGCTGGTATCCATCTCTTCAAGGTATATGTCCACCTCACATAGATTTTCATGAGATGGAATCCACACAGGAGTCGTGACTTCTCCAAATCCTAAAATCTTAAGGGGATATTCCTAAATCATATCCCAAATATCTTCAGGATATGTTCTTTCCCTTAAATTAAACCATTCCTTCCAAGACTCATGTAATGCAACAATAATATGGATGGATAATTCTAGATGATCTGTCTGGGGAAGTAAGGTTTTCTCTATTAACTGCAACTGATTTTTAGGAACCTCTACTGCCTAGAAACTCTTAGGGGTTGGGTGCATGAGAAACCTCGAATGGGAATGAGGTATTTCTCCCGCTATTGTTATAAAAAGAGTTTTGAAAAAAAATTCACCCCTGGAGGAATGGACATCGTCGTTGACATCTTCATTGACCTCTTACCGCAACATATAAATAACATGACAAGAATATCTACAACGGTTCTACCGAAGAATGAATTTAGGTATCAAGATCTTAAGGGTTGAAATCAACCTTCTTTGAATCTTCATCATAATATATGTCCATAGGAACTGAAATTTATCCACACCTAGTTAAGGAAACCACCTTCCCTTGTATAAAATGACACAGAGCATTAGTGGACTGATCTCTCCTTAAAAAATCCCATTACCACCCGGCCACTGCAAAGGCAACGTCAGAATGGATGGATTCTTGACCTTATAAAGTGGTTCAAAAAACATTGGAGGTTGATCCTGAGGGATTCAAATACTTATTTGGGGGTTAGTAAACAAGATATTTTCGTGACTACTTTCCCAGGCTAGAATTCCAATGAACTTTCTTTTGTTTCCCTTTAGACTCAAAATCTTTATGGGCCCTAAAAATGGGAACTATTTTTTCTAGTTGACCATTTGGGTATGATTGATTCCAAATATAAGAATAGTATATTTTGGTGGTAGGCTTGAAACCCATGGGATTTAAGAGCTCAATATGGAATTAGGTTTCTTCCCAAGTAAACATCAGCCAAAGTTGTTGGGCTATCATTAAATGTTTCTACTTGCGCATGTTGTTAAGGGTGGGAGGATACCTCATCTAAATACATTTGAATTGGTGGATAAAGCTATAGGGTGAATATCCCTAACATAAAATATCTTCATCAATCCTGGTGAACAAGATTCCCTCTATCAGGGAGAAATAATATCCTTGCTTGATGAAATCCACAGATTCATCATTCCCTAATGTATTACATGTGGAAGGGTAAAGATTAGAGGTAAAGCAATATGACAGTTGAGTTGTCCCATCAATTACCACTCATTATAGTCTGATGGAATGACCATGCTTATTCTCTGAAGGTATAGATGGATGGTAGCACTTGGAATAAATTGAGGGTTGATGAATGGATATATTTCCTTATAAATATCTTCCCAACCTTAGATAATCTAGAAAGGACCAACCAATTTGTGTGGGGGATTAATCTCTCTAGTATTCCCCAAGAAATGATTGGTTTTTTCCAATACCATGATGGAAAGGTTAATACATATGTCACCTTCCAATTGATCCACCATGATAAAAGTCATGACTCTTGCACCAGTACCAGAATCACACACGAATAGAATCCATCCATGTAAAAACTTGGCTTCAAAGGCTGACAGTCATAACAATTGATCATTATTAGGGAAAATATCCCACCACCATTCATTGAACCAAAACTCTCCTAGAATGGTCTAGTAAACACCCATATGCCTTTGAGTTCCAACTTTTTGGAATGTTCTCAATATTTGTGTGCAGAGCTCTTGACCACTTATTTTAGAGAAATAATTAATAGAATTGTAAAATGTAACATCTTTCTTTGTATGAGGGTCATCATCATTAAAAAGGTCTTGTTTACCGAGTAATAAGATTTTTGGAAATAGGAGTCCTCTCTGTATCATCCCTGATTGAGGAGGGTGGAAAAAATTCATCATACATGTCACTGAATATATGAACCTCTAAAATTATTTAGACATACAAAAGGAAAATACCAACTTCCCCATGTACCAAATGCTAGGTATTGGTGTCTAGTCTCAACCTTATAAAATGTTTTAGAATGAGTTTTTGGTTTCTATGAGAAGAAGTTTGGGATACCTAGACTGTCTCGTATATCCCCCTGCCTACAACTCAGTTTTTAATTCCTCATAACTTTGGAGGACCCAAAAAGGCCATCCCCAGTCCAAGAATAATGATCCCCTAGGGAGAAGGTACTATTTGGTTAACTATAAATGTTTTTCATTCTACATATATTTTTACACAATGTTGTGATAACAATGAATTATGTTGTTTGGTGATTGAAAGTTCCCATTCAGAGTAATGTATCACTGAGAGGGGATGGGGTGAATCAGTGATACCCTTTTTATGTTTATTTTTAATTGAAACCACCTTCACCTCCCATTAAAGATTTCAATTCCCTGCTAAGAAACAAAACATCACACATACAAAGGAACAAAACTATTTACAAGGTTCACTATTCAATAAGAATATCTACGTCCTTGGTATTGTTTGGAAATGATCCAATACCATACAATCCACTAGAAATAAATCCTTAGATTTCAATGAGTAGGATGCACCCTTTCACACTTTTAGCACTATAAAACAATACAACTAGTTCATGTGCATCCACTTAGAACAATAAGGCAATATAATTGTTTTGTAACAAATCATGTTACATGTGATTCATTTAAATTCAACAAATGTATTCAATTGAAATACAATTCATCAATTCATTAGCTAGAAGAAAGGTAAGAACCACTTGGACTTTGTTATGAAACATTGAGTCTGATCTTTTCTGAGTCTGATTCTTTTGAGTTTGATTCCTACAAAACAAAACTCCCAGTATGATTTTCTGATAGAATATAATGGAAAACGAATCGAAACCACTTAAATCCCTAAGTGTGATGAAACTCAGTAATATAATGCGTTAGTCCAGAAATCTTTAATATAGTGCTACCCAGTTCAAAAAATCTTATTCTAATTAATTCATCCTAATAAAATCCCCAACCGAATACAATACCCATTGAAATGTAACCAATACAAAACAAAACATTATCACTTTCTCTCACTAAAAAATCTAAGGTTCTCTCTCTTATATGGTGAATAGTGCAAGAGTTAGAAAGTAAAATGTACTTGTTTCCCTTTTATAGGTGACCCAAAACAAGTTTAGGAAGGAATCCCAAAACACTTTCCCACTCACTTAAATTCACCCACATTTGAATTTCACCTAAAATATTGGAGAAATTATGACTTCATCAACTCTTCTCGATTCTTCTCAACCCCCCCCCCCCAAATCTTCACCAATTCTTCTTTAGACTCTCATTTAAATTGCTAAGACCGATTTCAATTGTTAGGAATACATGGTTCTGATCAAATGAGTCTGATTAATCATTCCAATTTCTTAATATGATTCTCAAAAGTGATTTGAATGAAAATCTTGCATTGGAAAGTTTAGATCCCCCCTGAGAAATCATTCAGTAATATTCTTCTCTTTTATTTTCACTTGAACCACTTGATGAACAAAACTTCAATAAAAAAAAGTTCCTGAATCCTGAAAACCTTCATGTCTTTGAATTCATTGAGGATCATCTTTAGAATCATCTAACTTCAATTGGAAAGTATTGTGACTTTCCATTCATTCCTGCTTCTTTCTTTTCATCTCAACCCAAGCATGATCTTTTTTTAATACAAATGGTCTAGAAAGGATCATCTTTAATATGATCATTCTAGATATGATCATTTATGGTTACGATCATTAGGGTTATGATTATTGGGTATTATCAAACACATTTTGAAAACAATGATTTTCCCCGATACGATACAATACAATCTAAAAATGATGATCTACCCACATAAGATACAATACAATCTAAAAATGATGATCTTCCGAATACAATACAATTACATTATAAAAATTATTTATTTTTGATTGGAATCATATCTTCTCTTTCACTCAGATTTGATAAATTATTGAAAACAATCAGCATCATCACTTACTCTTCAATCAACACCCATTTTCAATCGGCACCAATTTTTAGTCAGCACAACTTTTCATTGGAACCATCTTCCATCGATAACATATTTTTCTTCACTTGGTATCCAATTGTTTTGAAAGACAATCGATACTATCTCTTTTTATTCTTATCAGTACGACTTCTTCAAATAGAACCACCTCTTCAATCTGGTTATGATTGTTTTGAAAAACAAACAGCACCACCTCTTCAATCTGGATACCATTTTTTTGAAAAACAATCAACACCACCTCTTCAATATGAATACTATTGTTTTAAAAAACAATCAGCACTGGATCTTCAATCTGGATATGATTTTATTGAAAAATAATCAGCACCAACTCTTTGATCTGGATACATTTGTTTTGAAAAACAATTGGTATAACTTCTTTCTCTCTGCCATCCGGATATGATAAATCTAAATACGATTATTTTCTGATTGGAAGAATATCTTTCGCTCCCCCTTTATTTTATCAATATTTCATCGCATGTTCTCAATACAACTCATCATTTATATGAAATACAAATCAGAAAAATCATCATCACAATTACATAAAAAAGTTTCATAACTTTCCATTCACCAAAGTTTCTTTCTTTCCCTCTCATTCTCATCCTGAGAACAAAAATTCAAAATACATGAGTACAATTTTCAGAAAACATGAGTCCAATTCCTTTCAAAACAACCCCAAAACAATTTAATCCACAAAACAAAGTTAATTTATTTCCTTTCTTAAAAATCAACCATGATAAAAAAAAGACAACTCTTGAAACCATTATCACATTTATCATCATCTTGGTCCTAATAGTGCCTGCACAATTTCCTCTAGAGAACGAGGGGTGTAATTAAATAGGGACCTAGTATTGTAGATTTACACATAAATCACCCATTTTCTGAGATGTTTTCTTGAGGGATGTAACTATTTTCAATAATCTAAGCTACATGTTGGTTGTACCGACAAAGTGACATAACTGCCATGACAAATGGATGACCGAATCCATAAATTAGAAACCTATATGAGACTAGATTTCCTCTTTAGATGACACCAATATGTTATTCTAATGATTAATTAAGTGTGATGATAGGATTTTTTTTGTCAACAAGGTCTATCATTGTCGTCCTCCTTTCATCAGCATCCGAGATGGTTGTAGTAGTGACAACAATTGAATAAGTAACTTGTGGAGGGGACATCTTATTGTACACATCAAAAATTAAAAAGAAAATGAATTATTTTTTACAAAATGGAAAGGAACTAAGTATCATGAATTATTTATTGGAAAAGGAATATAATTGTGAACCATCTGTCTATGGAATGTTTCACCTGTGAACTAAAAGTCCGCAAAGTCACCCACACACGAACCAACAGTTCTGAAAGTCCATGAAGGTGTTGGCTCGTGAAATGTTGTCTAGTAAAGTGATGGTTCATAGAAAACTTGAATCCATGAGGTATTCAGTCACTATGTGGAGTTCCAAAATTATCTTTGGAGGATAAGGTTTTTAGTTCGTGTGTGATGGAACTCAGTTTGAGGGTGAGGACGTCTGTAAAGGAGACAATTCATGGATGAAAAATTGGTTAGGAGAGTTTGTGAGAGCACAATGTTCACCAATAAAATCAGTAAATGATTTTTTGGGTCCATTATATATAGTTGTGGTCCCCTCCTCTAGGTCCACTGGTGCACCAAAAAATGGTTCAAAACATTACTAATTTTTACATTGGAATATACACCTCTTCATTTTTATTGGTACCCATTCTAATGGGTGGCACTTGTTGGAACCTAAAACTCCACAAATGAGATCGAAATATTTCTATTTATTTGGAAAAGGATTAAATAAAATCAAATGAAGAGTTTGAGGAAAAATATTCAAAGGGATTAAATCATGAAGGATGAAGAAAATTTCTAAGGGAAAATTCCTTCATGGAGCACCACTCTACATGGTGGCCCAAGTCTTTACGAAGAACCTACGAACTAAATAGTTCATGTGATGGAGATTGTGGAACTAGTGCCTGAAAAGGAATTGAATTAGTTTTCCAGAAGGAGGTGGAAATTTCCTCCCCCACAGATGAATATCCCCTTGTGAATAGAATAGTTTGTGAGATGAGGTGGTACCAAAAAATCCAATAAAATGAAAAAATGTTATTTGTGGGACTGATTCATTTATATCCTCCCCCATAAATGATGGCACATTTTCTGAATGGTGTACCCACTGACTAAGTCATTCTTGGGTTGTGGAATCCTCTATGGGATTACACAAAATACTCTACTTGGACTACTATAGAGGACCGACCACACCGGTATCCAGTTCCTATGATATTTTATAAATAGACCCCAAGGGGGCCTAAAAGGTGATCAAGAAATTGATGAATGAAACTAAAGAGAGTTGAAGTGAGGTACCATGATAATTAGAGTCCTTCAATGATTCCATTTGGGTAAACCCTACTACACAACATTAAGGAGGAAATAAAAAATAGTGGTCCATGAACCCAAAACCCTTTAAAGAAATATTTCTCATGAGGCATAAAGAATAATGCATAGTAAAGAAATATGCAAGAAGAAACCTGCATTGCATAGAAAAAGAATACAAGGAAGGAACTCAAACTAACCTAGAAAACCATTATATGGAAGGAACTTGACCCCGCCCAACAAAAACTACATAGAAGAAACCTGGTTCTATATAGCAACATGTTGCATGAGTGAAACCCAAGTCCGCATAACACAACGCTATGTGGAGGGCCACCTTAACTTCATATAAACACACTACATGGAGGGAAACCCATCCCACATAAGAACATGAGACATGGAAAGAGTAATCCTAGGGCGTTCTACCCTCCAGTTCCAACTATTTGCTTAATTCTTATCATTAGTTGTCATGTTGGACCCTCTGTGAACCAATCAGTTGACATCAGGATATGGCCTCTTCCAAATCTACTTGACATGTATGATAAGGTCATTGGTTACATCAGCATGTACTTTTGAGTTTGTATACCCATTTCAAGTGAAGTCTCTTAGGTAATTCGCATAACAAGGTGGATCCCCAAAATACCCTCAGGTTTATATTCCCATGGTAACATGGGTTACGACCTTAGGGTGCTCACGTAAACCATCCTGTTCTAGGTATTTGGAGGATCCAGTGGACTTTACCTTTGATGGGGGAAAGTGTTGAACATTATTCTCTTTCCAATAACTAATTTTAGGCCACTCCTCCTAAGATAACCCCTGACCTTTCTTATAGTAGGTGAAACTTTTTCTCCTCTTTGACTCTGCCTAGGACATATATTGATAGATCACCGAATGTGAATATCTTGGATATTAAAACAATAGAGTAAATAGGCACCATAAAATCCCTCCCACACTCCATTTGGGTTCAAACACCATACATTAGCAAATATGGTGAGATCCTATGATCAGCAGATCTAATGTTTCCTCTTGTTCATCACATCGATCATGACTCACATCGGCTTAGAGGTTCATATCAATTATGAAATCCGTATGATCCCAAACCTCAAATGGGCTTCTATAGAGTATAAGCCTCGAATCTACACTTCAAATTTCAAAGGGAAATATTCCCAATGATGCATCACCAAATAAGTAGATTCCATGTATAAGTCTTAATAATTCCATCTTAACATGGTCTTCCTCTATGATGTATGTCCTAAATCATACCAAACGTTTTGGGATTTGATTCCCCACTAACTAGGATACATAGGAATCCTCCCTAAGGTCCAAATAGAATATCCACTTTCATCTTGATATCATCCTAACCATATCCCCAATAAGATCATGCCCCTACCCATGAGACTACATCTATTCCAGGCTCCTCAGGCTACATCGACATAAGTCACACACCATCTTTGCTAGGAACCCTTCACCTGGATTTCCTTGCCAAATTATGTTAAATTACATGGGTGGGTCCCAGTCACATGACCTTAAAAGGTGATGTTTTTAGTTCAGTGACATCGAACTATGGGGGTTCTGATTCCTCTCATGAGGATATGTAGAAATCCCATATTATGGGTTCCATCCCAATATAAAAATAACTCTCACCCCCTGGATGATGATAAACTCCATACCACCCCATCATGCATAATAAAACTCATGTTTCCCAACTAAAGGACATGGGAATCTTTGATCAATCCATAAAGCGGTAACATTTATTGAGAACCTTGGATACGTACAAATTCCTCTATAGATAGAGAACATTGAATACATACAGATTATTCTTAACCCATGCTTAGTTGTAATGGATCATTTATTCAAGTTAATACCTAATATACACACATGGGAATGAACCAAGGATTAATAAACATATATTTAATCTATAAGAGAGTCCCAGAACATGAAATAGTTCCCCCCAAAAGGGTGTGATGAGCTCGAGTTCCCATCAACTCGACCAATGTGAGTTCTTAAGTGTCTTTGTCCAAGTTACCCAAAAAATGTCTACCTTTGGAATGTAGGTCCATGAGTCATGGATATGAGAGCTATTTAGCATTTATGGATCCATGAATAAACCTATTGGATTCCATTTGAAGATATTATACTGAACATTTGTGATTTTACACCATTTCACCCCTGAAATCAATCCACTAGGGTATAAAAAGTTCTTCAAGGGGAGAAAATGGTAAAATTGGAAAGAAATACATAACTACAGTACCTCCTTTATGAGATAAAAACTATGCAATTACCAAACCTCACTGGACCACCTAATTCCCCATAAATACCCATATTCTTCAAAATAACAAAGTTTTCATGGATTCCTTTATAATAAAAATAAATGTAGTACATAATATTTTATTCATAAGTAAAAAATATTGTGATAAATTATAATAATAAAATTTAAACTAATATAATTTATTAAAATGTGAGTTATAGTAATCCTATGAGGTATTATAATATTGAAGACATATAAACAAAAAATAAAAATTATACAATTCTTTCCCAACTTCAATAAACTTAGTCATAACACTATCAATTCAATTAATAAATATTTTGAGAAAATATTTGGTCCTTCTTAGTTTAATGGAAGTAGATATCTCATTACCTTTGATAGGGAATAAAATGAATGAATATTTCCATAGATAAGATGATTTTACCCACAAGTTCATTTATGAAAACTCAAAGAAATATATATTAGGCATATAGGTTGATGACACATGTGATGTAACATGTTTGATGATATATCATGAAAAATGGAAAATATTACATAGTTATAATTCATAGGTGGTTATTGTCTTTATAACATTTAACTTATTTATTTATGGGATCCTATATGTGTTTTGGAATTTTAATCTAGGGATTTAGGCGACTTAACATTGTAATACCAAGAAATAGGCCTAGAGTTTCACATATAAATTGTATCCAAATCATCAGTTAAATTCTATAATAATTTAATATTAGAATAAATATTGTTCTCATTTTCTAGGGAAAAATATTTTTTCTTGTTATTGATAAAAAATTCACTCGTGAGTTATTTAAGAGAATACATATTCTAGTTGAATATTAAATAAATATTTATTCATTATTTTATTAAATATAATATTATTTATTTAATTAAATAGTCATATTTTAAGGTTCTACAGAAACCAAGGATGAATGACGGACCTTGTAAAAGGTTTCATGGGAATGATATAATAAATATCATTTAAATAAAAATTAATTAATTAATTTAATATAAAATATTTATATAATCCATGAGTTATATGCACATGAAAGAAATAAAAATAAAAATATTATTATTATTCTGTTTCAGGATAGTTAAGGATGATGAGAATAATAAAGTCACTTTATGAAAGTATTTATTATCAAACCAAGCTATCTAAACCTAGTTATAACATTTATAGTGTTAGCCAATTTTTTTTCACAATATTCTATAGAAAGAATTATCTCAATACCTAGAGATAAATCTATTAGGAATGCTCTTAAGAATGAAAAGATCTAATCTTCTTCCTCCCTCTAATGTACCTTATATAATTTGAATAAATCCTTCAAGCATCAAAGGAATTCATGTTTTTATCAATAGATAATTATGAAAGTAGTGTGAATCATCTACACTAGCACTCACAGATTCTATGTTGGATTTTAGTGATTCCTAGAACATGTTTGGATACCATTAAATGGATTTTGAACTTGAATCATTCAATGAAAAGGTTATATGATATTAATAGGTCAACCAATTTGATATATAAGAATAATTTCCAAGTAAGGTAATTCTTATATATTATATAAATTATAATTTAAAGATCCCCCAAGTATGTTATAGGGTTAATATTAACCATAATTTTTTGGAATTTATCAAGTTAAATTATTTCAAAGTCATTGTTTAGATTATTCCCAACAACTTATATTGTACCCAAGAACCATTACTATATATATTGGGACAACTGAATATTAAATTCAATATCCTAGTGAAATGGCCATCCTCAATGGAATTTTAATTATACCCTTCATCTATTTTAGTTGACAATAGTAAAATTAACTATTTTTATAGGATCCATGTCACAAAATAAAAGTATTGCCAATGATACCCTTATGAATGGTTCATACTTGTACCCTTCATTACTATAATATATGTTCATAAATCACAATTCTTTCATTTTAACTGAACTCTTATTATCAACCCATTTGAATATAAAAAACCCTTGGAATATTGTATAATACAACACCCATATTTCTTTGATAATATGAAACTATGAAATATTCATATAAATTTGATTTCTATATTTGGTACCAAATACATGGATCACTTCAGCCACACGAGTAACTGCACAATTTTACATTGTGTTACGTTAATCATGTTCGTTTGTACAGAATGTGTAACTATTAATTACATAACCATTATGTGATGATGCATGTATAGTTTTTCCTCCAGATAACCATCAAAGTCATTATGAAATTTAATTTAAACCTGGAAATAATTCCTTGAAGATATGATCTCAAAACCATCCTATAAACAATTTATTATGTGTATTTAATATACATATTTCATCCCACATTTGATTCAAATGCCTAATATTTTTTTTGTGAGCTTCAACTTATGAAAAAACTCTATATTATTATATAAAAAAAAGGTGAACTTACTCCCACTCATTAATAATAATTGAAAAAAAAATCTATTATTGAGATTCCTTTACCCACAATGTTCATAGTGTGATGAGATTTTATGCAACAAATTCTATCAAAATTAGATAATTACTAAGTACAGAATTTAACGGCTTCCAAAAAAATATATCACTCTATAATAAAAACTTATAGACAATTTTTTTGATTAAACCTTTCAAAAATATTCATATACCATTTAATGGGGCACACCCATTTTCCATGCTCCAGACTAGAGAGTGAGATATTTAAAACTAAGTGAACCATTTTATAAATAGATAACAGAGGAAAAAAAATATCAAATTCAAATAATATGGAAACAATTTCATTTTATATTGATGGAAACTTTTATGGGACTATAACTTTATTATATATATCTTTGAAAAATAAAAAATGTCTTATTAATTTGTATTGAATACTTTTAGGTATAATATAATATAAATATATAAGGGGTAAATCTTGTATCAAAACTTGTCATTCATATGATTTTAGGCCCTTTAACATGAAATCATTCATTGAAATGATATTCTTGATCTTTGATGAATACCCTATAGAAATATTACACCATTAATTAATTTTAAAAACTAAAATCTATCTTTCCTAAAAATATTATAATTTAGTGGAGATATAAAATTCCATCATTCACCATTCACTGTTATAAAATTTTCCCTTATAATTGTGTAAATAATTTAAAACCTAGCCTTAATTCCATATTTTTTTATCAGGTGAATTTAGTTATTTTTCAATTACACACTCACATAAATTTTCTTATATGTACAAAACATTAATAAAATGTTATATATATTAACAATTCCAATACAAAAATTCAAAAAAATACTTATATCTTTTTGCAACCAATTTTCATACGTTATTTTGAAAAGAGTTTACCAGAAATAGTGATAATTTCCAATAATACTAAAATTTTCAACACTTGTTAATAAAAAAGTTATTATATATTATTTTTAATTCACATTTAATGATGTAGTAGAGGATTTTAATTTATTTCACTGGGTTAAAAGTTTGTGATTTCTTATAAAAATCTTCATTTTAGAATGTTTCAATCTAACTGGAAAAGATTTCCATAAGAAGCAATTCCATTTATCATCGAAAACAACATGGTTCTCAATGTGAAATATTAATTTTCATGAGATTAATAAAATATAACACTTGAATCTCACATAAATTTTAGATCATCAATCATTGGAGCCAAAAAAACATCAATTTCATTTCCAAGTTGTTTGGGTTGAGATATAAGAAGATAAAACAAAATGTATTTGTACTTCATGCATAAACATAATGGAAATTTATAATATAAAAAAATCAATAGTCATGTACTTTGAGTACAAATTTATACACCAAAAGGATTCATTATATCTATAGATATCAATAAATAGAGGTTTCTTGGAACATTTTATAATTTAGGATACTCATGATCAATATTCCTCCATTGAGGATGGTATGTTGGGTGACAAAGTTTTAAATATTTAATTCTTGTATCTTAATATTGTGTCAATTTAAATATATTCTCCTTAAATACATATATCCATATAATCTTTGGAATGATTATAAAGTACCATACATTTTTTGGAGTACTTGATTCATCTTTCTTATATCATTCCACACCACACATAAGGAATTATTTAAGTCATTAATATTAATAATAAAAAAAATTAAAATCATTTGGATAGGTATTTATTATTTTAGATATTATAAACATTGAATATAGAGTTCTCTTAGCATCACATATTTTACATATAAGCTCAATAGTTTCAGGTAACATATCATTCAATAGAAAAAGTAATTCTGTAAATCCATTGGCACTCTATCCATTTCAGTAATTCAAATCATATAGATTTTATATGATTGAAAATGTTGTATATTTAGTTCAAACATCATTAAATTAAACCATTTAATAGATATTTAACATCTCAAATATATTTTTACAATCAATAAGGTTGTATGAAACTTCCATTTCCATTTCCTCAATATGATATCCATCACTGTTTATAGTTGTACTCATATTTGAAAATCCATAAACTAATCTGTTATCCAAGTAAATAACTACATTTTGTTTGTACCAATGTTTATTATAACATTTATAACTTCAATAAATTCAGTGATGCTTAATTTTTCTTCAAAATCTTCTTGATAAATTATTCTTTAATAACAATTATATAAACTCTGAAAAATGATTTGAGAAGGGTCATTTCCTTGAAATATTTCAAACATGATAAACTCTTCATCCCCACCCTCTTAATATTTTATTATGAGATTGAAATCCATCATTTTTAATTTATATTCATCTTATTTGGATAATAAATATTAATATTTTATAAAAAATAAATAAACACATAGGAGGTACTCATATACCATATTTTTTCTTACATGTGTATATTATTTAAAATATAAATTTTAAAAAATATAATTCTAAATTACAATAACTATATGTGGTGGCTCAGATGCCCTATAGACTGAATGAATTTAACATCCTGATGGCCTTGTGGCCTGAAGACCTAAATCTATGGAATGTAGGCCCAAATTGTGTTAATAGTTCCATTGCTATAGTGACTTCCACTATAACTGGTACACTAACTACTATAGTAACTCGGAAAATCCACATTTCTTAGTTTTGAACATGGGAGTTCTGGACTCTAAGTAAGAGCCTATACTATATGGTTATAATATAATTGGTAATGTGTGAAGGGTAATTCTTAACTAACAACATGCAGCCCCGACCAAGCCCAAATCATGTTTTACGTCCCTATGCTAAGAATTTTTTTTAATTACCATGTTCATTATATGAAAAATATTGGAGTTTAGTGGGACTTGATCCTATGAAAGTTACCTCAGGTAGCAAGTTAGTTCCAACCAAGAGTACCACTAAACTAATACCATCATGAAAATAACTGAATAAAACTAATCAATAGAATCAGGTATGATTATTCTTTTTATCCAATAACCATATGGTTTTTCTTATTTAGATAAGTATTGGGGTCTCTTATAATCCCTTATAGTTGTTTCCATTTTATGAGAGGTAAAACTCCTCTCTCTTCTTCCCAATTTGTTTTACATTCAATGTTTTGGTGAATTAATCAACAATTTTTCCCTTGAATTTTTATGAAAAATTAAAAAAATAATTCCATAATATTTTTCACTATCATAACCATAATATCCA
The DNA here is from genome assembly GCA_963277665.1 of Viscum album. Taxonomy (NCBI): domain Eukaryota; kingdom Viridiplantae; phylum Streptophyta; class Magnoliopsida; order Santalales; family Viscaceae; genus Viscum; species Viscum album. Next base: position 1,058,780,500 of record OY728159.1, read on the forward strand.
TTTATTTTTCTCAGTTCCTTCACCTGGGTGGGTTCTAAAAATCATGAATATTCCTTTTCTCTTTAACCACCCATCTCAACTAATTTTCATAGATTACCCTTTTCTCTTTTCTTTCTCATTTTAACTCAACTAAAAAAATATTCCATTTAATTCCACTTATAGGATAAATAATCATATTCGAAAAATATTCCATAAATATCTATAAATAAATTATTTGAAATATATTTTTATGTAATTCCTACAACTATAACATGTGTTGTGTCATGGATCATCTCATTTTGTGAAACACTCTCTAATTTGCAGTATAATCTATAAATAAAATTTTTATTATAAGTGAACTTCACTACTTGATATTCTCAAAAATCATCAAGAATAAAAACCCCATTTTTGTTATTTAAATATCTATATAATATTTCATGTATCATCAAATTTTATTTATAGAATGATTTATTCTAGAATTTCTTAATTTAATGTTTATTTAAATTCATTGAAATTATTCTAAATTTTATATGATTATCCAAATTCTATGAATAATTCTATAAATATTTCAACTTTATTCATTATTATTCTATGATGTTTCAATTAATGATGATCAATTATAGCATGAATAGTTTTGATTTATTCCTCAATTTTTGTGGGGAATTTCTCATATATTTGTTCCTCTAGTGAAATCAAAATTTTATAATGGAATGTATATTATAGGATGTAGATATCTTAAACAAAGTATCTAATGAAAAAATATTAGATGGTATCAAACAAATTATTCTCCATCCAAAATATCTTACAAAATCTAAATATCTTATGCACTGGTAAAGTCATCTTATGTATTTAAAGTAACTTACACATTTAGAAAAAAATATTCTGAAATTCAATGCATCTTAGAAGAATTCTATTATATTACAAAATAATAACAATATATTATGAAATTATAGTAATATCATACAAAAACTCATATTTATTATAGAAATACCATGTCTCTTGTGAAAAAATTATATATCTTATTTAATTTTTATAAGATATCATAATTAGATAATTTTTTAGCCTTGGAAAATAAAGACTTATAAAAATGAATGTATCATAAAAAATAAAAAACATTTTAGTAAATACCTAAAATATGTCACATAAACAGAATAAGATGATGGAATTTTTTAATTTTTAGTACTGAGATAAAGAAACATATGATGTATTCCTTGGAAGAACATTTTACATATCATTTACATCTTATACATGGAATGACTTTGAAAAAATTCAACCTCAACACACTATAAAATCATACTTATTCCTTTACTTTTTAAAAACTATCGTCTCCATCTTAGATAAACATAATATTTATCAAAAAAACATTATAAATATCATTCCCCCTTTCCATATTTAATATTTGATACATATATAAATATTTTGTATTATGAAAACATCATACGTATTCTTTTCCTTTGAAAATTCTCTATTTTGAGAACACCATGAAATTTTATGTATGAATTTAGTCATAGAAACAATTTTACCATTAATTCAAGAATCCAAAAATCGTTTAGATCAGCTCAGAACCACTTCAACACATCTCAAGGCCTATTCAAATAAATCTAAAAAAATATTAATAAATTTTAATGTCACTTTAATCTGATTCAATAATACATATAACATGTAATGATTTAATTTTTAGTATCCCAATAATATTAAATACCATAAAAATTCCATCTTCACATATTCTTTATTACACCTTTATCCAAGTGGTATTCAACACTAAGCAATAAATCCACATTTCTTAATAAATCCTTGTATTTGTTTCGGTAATCCATCTAATGTTGTAATACATTCAATTTTATCCTCATAATTTACATAGTAGTCAACATCTCCTCACACTTCTCCAAACAATTTTATACGTTACTATTAACTTATAATCAGTACTTTTTATTGATTTCCATGAATAACAGCTCAAGAATCATAATCTTTAAGGCATTCTCACCAAGAATCGAATCTATAGAACCCATTTTAAAATATATGATAGTTTCTTATCATTACATGAAATGGAAAATTATCAATCAAATTCATTGTTATATTATTTCATTACCTAATAGACCAAGAAATATTATCTTGATAATTAAAACCAAATACAACTGACATAATCCTTGGGCTCTTTAACCTCCCCCTATGGATTTATTGTCAATGGAATTAATTTCTATAAAAACAAATGTAAAAATTTTCTTCTTTACTCCAAGAATTTTTCCTTCACCCCCATATTTATAATAAATACAAAGTCAATATTGTAATGTAAAATTATATTCTACTCTTCAACTAAATTGATTTGAAAAATCATCTTCTCCCCCCTTTTTTCTCCTCAATTCATTGCTCTCTTCCTTAATGGTAGAATATATCAATTTCACATGAGAGAAGTGTGGTACCAAATTTTTCATAAAAATATTCCATTAATTAATCAGCTCTAAGACTACATGTTATAGTATGGGGATGAAAATAAGGGTAACCAATTTTGATAACAAAGATATATATATATATATATATGTAATCCCAAATGAGATTCAAAATGAAATTTTCATTCTTAAGGTTTGTTTAAAAATATTTTGATTAGATTTTATGAACATTCACTCATCATAAAAAATATATCAAAAAAAATCAAGTGAAAGTATATTTAATGATTTAAAAATATATTTATTTAACAATTACCACCCTTAATTATATTATTAAACATAGACCAAAATACTATAGGAAAAGTGATCATCAAACCTTATTCTCAGATTATATTTAATGCTATAAAAAATTAAATATTCACATATAAAATAAAAAATATCTAGAAGATTCATGTATTTGATAGCTCCCCCTTAAGGGATTATCTTTAATAATTTTCATCATGGATTTTTTTCATCATGCTAAGATAAAAGAATTTTTCATACCAACTGAATCCTAATTAAAAATGAGGTGTTGCAAGTAATGGGTTACAAGGATAAAAATGATACAAATTGATATATTCCATAAAGAATAAATATTTTTACTATATAAGTATCACAATAAACATTAAATTATCCTTTTTTGGGTTATCACCTCTGATTCCTAGTACAAGATAGCACAAATAAACATTGATTGGAATAAGGTCATTCAATGTAAATTATTTAATGTGAGTAGTAGGGTTGAGACTTGGATCATAAACCGAGGACTCGTTTAGTTATAGTTATAAAATGTTGGGAAATCACAAATCCTACTTCACCATTGAATTTTTAATTTTTTGTATCTTTAGAAAACATGGATTTTTTTCCGTTATAATTCCTCTTAGTTGGAACAATATTTTTTTACTTTAGAATATAGATCACTTTAAATATTTTTTGTCTGATCTATCTTTTTAGAAAATTCCAACTATAATATAATTATTTAGGAATTATTTTAAAACCTTGTGATCCTTATTACTGTGTGTTTAGTGATTTTTTAGTAACATTCTTAATACTTGGATTCACTATTGTGTTCACTTTTTTCAATAAATTCTTCTATCTTAGAAGGCATTCCATGCATCTGTTAGTGGTATTCCTTAGATTTCTCATATTCCATAATACCTTTTAGTAGATTCAGGTTCATCATTTATAGATATTCTCTTATGAATTTCATATTATTTATCTTTGATTTCATTCACCAAACCAATCATACTATCCATTTCATTGATTGATTCCCTTTTTGAATCTAGCTTACTTCCAATTATATTAAAGTTTATGGACAGTTTTAAATGGTCCATGTTGTGGAATTTATTTCCACAGTAGAAGAAATTTTTGCATACTCACACATGAAAACACATACTTATATATATAAAAACATACATATAAACATATATACTTGTACATACACTACACACGCACACATACCCATATATACACATACACATGCACATATATACACATACATATATGTACATACACAATATTCACATATATAAACATAAATATACATAAAAATACATATATACACATTCACATTCATGAACATATATTCACATACATGCCTATAGATACACACAAAAACAAAAATATGTATATATATACATACATACACACATACAAACACATACACATACACATGAACATTAATAAATACATTCACAAGAAAAATGTACATACACATACACATGTACTTATACATAAAGGTATATGTATACACACATATATATATATATATATACATAAAAAAATTCACAGGTATAAAATTACATACATATAAACCTTACTTCCAACCCACACATGACCCACAAAATGTTTTTGAGCACACAAAAACCTTATTTCTAATGGAAATTGTTCTATGTAGATTTACAAGTGACGCTTCAGGTATGAATAACTTGATAGGATGTGAGATTTATCTAATTTCAACATTCAATGGTAATTATTTCCTTCTAGGATACTCTCTTATTTATTTATGACATATTCATGAATCCTTCACAAATCCCAGTTCAAGACTAGTTACCTCCATGCAAGCCATTGATTAAAACTATGAATTAATAAGAATATATATATATATATATATATATATATTAGAGGTTAGTAATCCTTCTCTTATTATCTATTTATGGTATGGTTCAATGAAATATAAATTATTTCTCAGTAATTTATTTCTATTTAGGGATATGTTAGGTATGATGGAGTTGAGATTAGGCCCATGGTAAGGGCTTCCTACATATCCCTATTAATGGAATAAAAATCCACATAGTTAGATTCCACCTATTAGGACACTTTGTACACTTTAATTTCATGTCACAAGAACCATTATGGTTGTTTTTATGGTCACACAACCATGACCTATTCTGAGTAGTTTAAAGTCATACGAAATGGACTACTAGGTGAAAAAGGGCTAGCGATGGTTAGTGTTGGACATACACATGAGTGTCCCTTTCTTATTCATATTTTCTATTTGTGACTAAACTAGAGAGGGTATGGTTTGATTCACTGGTTATATTTATCATGTAGTTAAAATGACTTTTAGGTAATATAGACTCTTGAGTCTGAGTTATACAGCTCAAGAGGAATATAGCCCTGTGAGAAGGAGTTATATGGTTCACAGGGGACATGTCCCAATGAAGATATTGTATCCTAGATAATAAATAATGTGGCCTAGTAAGGATGGGGTTCAAAAGGAATATAGGCTAATGGGGTTATTTTTTCATGTAATATCATAGAACGAAGATATGTCACATAGGTAATATGTCCCAAAAGAGATATAGTTTGGGATATAGTGTTTGACCCCTAAAGGGGTATCCAATATATTCTAGTTGATAGGAATAAAATCACACATATTTCATGTTGCATGGTTTGAGGTTTTGTGATTGGATTATACCATGAATATTAATATCTTGTGGTAAGGATTTTGTTATTAAATTTACATCATGTCAAAAGGATGTTTGTGTAATGAAAGGGGTGGAAACAAAGGATTGATTGGGGTTTATTCATAGGTGGCCCATATATGTGAACTTTATATGTGTTTGAAACTAAGTAATGAAGTACAAGTGGTCTATTAGAGGAAGAAATACTGAATATTATATGTTGGGAAATACATTGATTGGTTCCCTGTGTCCAAACTAGGTAATAGGAAGGATATGTGTGAGGCTTGTGAGTATACAACCATGAGATGTATGACCTGGTTATCGATTCATGTGAAGGATAGATTTTGGGTCTTTCACCAATTAAGAGTCCCTTTCTCTCTCCCTAGATCAAAGATTGAAACAGGGTCCAATTTATACCCAATTCGATTAGAAATATTATACGGAAAGTTTAAGATGGGAATCCTAAGATAGCATAATTTTCACCAGTATACTCATGATATGGACACTTTTTATCAAGGGAGTATATGATTTTAATTACCCTTTTGGATCATATTTGTTTATAAGGAAAACTTAGAAGAATATTTTAATCAAACAAATATATGATTAAAGGTGTGTACAGTGATGTGAATTCTCTGATAATGTATCTCAGGAGGCTATGGAGGGGTCTTGCATGAATTCCTCCTAAATGTGAGTTTACATGAGATAATGTGTGTAAACTTTTCTTACAACTATGTAATACCATTTAAGACACCTGAGTGGATGATGAGACTATCATGATATCATATTATCATGACATTTAAAATGATGTAAATATTTCCCTATTGGGATATAAAGGAGATGTATTTCTTAAAAAATAAGATCTAGGTCATGAGTCACCATGGTCATAAGGTTGGGGTAATATAGAACCCTAGTATAGGGTATGGTAATGTGGTGAACCTAATATGGTGTAGGGTGAAGTGGTCACCCTAATGAGGACACTTGAGTGAGGGAACACCCTAGTATAAAGGCTTTGGAACAACATTGACCTAATGTTTGGAAGAGTGAAGGGTCACCCAAGGGGATGAGTTAGGATAAATGTATACATTGTATAAGTAAGGTGAAAATAGATACCCTAACATGTGGTAAGGTGATGTAGTTTCCAAAATAAGGAGGCCTATATGAGGGATCTCTCTGGTATGGAGGTTGTTGGGTATGACTTGGGCATGTGACTTCCAATTTTATCATCATGTGAGGAATCCTCCACTATATATAAATAGGGATGAAGTAGTTTATTGTGATGGTTTTGAAAAGTCAATACATTGGGTAATTTAATTACAATCAATTTTAAGTTAATTTCCATTATTTTTATAATTATCAATGCTACCTAAATGGTGTTTGGATACTTGGGAGTGTGTATCTTCTCTATCTTGGGGCATCCCTTCATCTTCCTCCATGTGTTTTTCATGTGAAAATGGGAACCCCTTGGGACAAATTATAGGTAAATATGTAGTGTATGGAACATGAAGTATAGTCACATAAGGCATTTCACACATGTGGTATGTGTTTACAACATAGGGTGACAAATTGTTTGTGAGATGTGGAGTTGTTAATGTGCGTTGGGATCACAATTCAGGACCCCTACAAAGTGATAGATTTCTCCTTCAAATATTTCACCTCACAATATCTTGGACTCCATCCATTTACAAAAAATGTGAACCAATAAATTCTCCCCTAAAAATGTTATTAGATTAGAATGGAAAAAATTATTTTCAAAGGTACATGTATATTTGTAATGAACATTGCATTGAAATAGGTCTCATGTGTTTAGGTTGAAGGGTTTGTCATACCATTCTCACTAATACATAGGAATGGGACACGGATGTTTAGTCATGGGAAATTCATGTCGGAACTTAGATATAGGTGTGATATGTAAAATACCCTATAAATAGTGTGGGACCAATTTGGATTCATGCACTATTTTTAATTGGGTGAAACCTACAGCTTCACACTATATTCTCTCCACTAAGTAATTCATTATACCTAAGGTAAGTACAGTACAATCATCATCACATTGGACTCAATAAAACATGTTTGGCTTATTATTGTTGATAACATGTCATTCAGTTTCATGAATTAACCTATTGAAAGAGTTTGAACCAAAGGACTTGAGAAAGGATGGCTAAGTGAAGGCACCTGGAATTTATTTTGCACTTTAAAAATTTTATCCCAGTGGTCATTGTGTCTAATAAAACCTTCCTTCCTTTTCATTATTATTATATAATTTTTTATAATATTTTTAATAAGTAGGTGGGAAACCCATCCTATTTTATTAAAAAATATAAGCACCTTTTTATGGGAAGTAGGAGGCTGTTAGATGGCTATATGAAGACCCAATCCTGCCAAAAGCAGTGGACACCTCTATGTACATGCCCTTGCCTATGTATCCCCTCATGTATTTATTACCATGTATCCTCCTTACAACATTCGACATCATATGGATGATCACCCCATATATTGACTATAAAACTATAGCTCTCTTTCATCCCCAAGAAACCCACCACTGATTCCACCATCCACAAGATCAAGACCAACTACGCCATCTGCCACTACCAGAGGTCGCCACTGTCACTGACTATGGATTTCCCACCAAAAATACCACTACCCATACACCAGCCTACCTACACCATTAGTGATGACCCATTTACACCTCTATATTTTTCCTCATTGATCAAAATCACATTGATAAATTCTTCTTATTTTAGGAATGAAAATGGAATTCACACTGAACACACTCCATATATTGAATTTGTTGGGGAGATTACCGATTCCCGGCCAAAAAATTGACCTCAATTTTTTTTTGAGAAACCTGATGAAATATGGAACTGATATATTTTAGAATAAATAAATCATTACACATGATTCTTAATGTGGAATAACCCTTAGATTCGGAGGAATCAAAAAGTATAGGTAAATTTCAAAAAATAACCATTGTAAATCACACAATACAAGTAATCCATGTAATTATCGAACATGAATGTCAATGAAAGTGAAGAAAAAGCATGTGTGAAACCAATCCTCGATATTACTCAATCTTATCTCTAAAAAATATCTTCCCAAAACCATTCTATAAAGATACAATTGTGAAAAAAAATCACCATTTTGTCGATGAAACATAACTAGCTCGAAGATCTTCATCCAAAAATGTCTCATCCTAGAACCATCTTGCAAAACCTAAAGGATTTCTATCACTCATGATCTCTCCATATTTTTGTAACACCAATCATAAATCGAGAAATGCGGCATAATCACTACTCTCAAAAATACTTTCGATACAGGACCACATGATCTATTTCATTATTTCTACTTCACGCCTATTAAATGTTGATTCACCTAATATGATACCTATGATGTAATATCCCCATTCCTTCTCTTGATGGACTAAATCTTTAAAATATTTAAAAGAACCTCTCCATGAGTACAACTTAATGGCATCATTGTCTTCTAGTCACACGAGACACTAAAAAATTGGATACCTTTTTCTGGTTCTCCCTTTCCAAAAGCATTGTTCTGGAACACATTCCATAATACTTTGCCGCATCCTCTTATATATACACCAAGTCCATATCTCTAATTAATGCATTCAACATTAAACTTTCCATCAACTAATATTGATAATTAACTCTCCATTAATGTTGGGGTAAAATCCTTTATGAATTTTTAGATATATATCTCTATTAATAATTTTATCTCTCAACTCAACAAATGTGTTGAATGTAAATAATAACCCCCTTCAGTATTCCAAATAAGGGGAAAATCCCACAATAATAGTTGTGAATAAAATAGGTTGGTATTTCACTATCCATCATCATCTGCAGAATATATGTCAATGTCCTTTTACACTTTTGAAAAAAAAACTCTATTCTCCCCCTGAAAAAATAAATCTAAACACTAATTTTTTCATCACATCCTTATCTTCATCATATTGCAAAACAAGACCAGATCCCGAGATATCTAGCTCCCCCATAATCATGATGGCCACCAAATCTGGAGAAACCATCGAAATAAATTACTCCTCATGCTCAAAATACATCAACCAGCTGGAATATCACATCTCTCAACCTTATTTGATTTAAAAATATCATTCTACTTCATGAAAGAATTAGAGATCCTATATGAAACTTCCATAATCCTCACATAAAATTGGAATCCCAAACCATCACCTTTGATACCACTATTTTAGAGAATCCAGATTCTAGGTTGAAAATTTTCTTGAAAAATATATGTGAAAATCCCAAAGAAATATGGAAGCGATATTAAGAAGAATAAATAAATCATTATACATTATTTTTAACATGTAAAAACCCTCTGATGCGGAGGATTAAAAAACCATAAGGCAATTTTAAAAATATCTACTAGGAACTGGAGAATACAAAGAATCCAATTAATGACTGAACTTGAATGTAAATGATGGAATAGAAATAAATGGTGTCAAAACTGTACCCTAAAAATACAACATATTTTATCTGAAAACATCTTGATAATTTCATGCTCAAAAGATTTATCTGTGACAAAATGACACCCTTATATCAATGAAACATCAATTCCACAAAGATATTCATCTGAAAATGCATCTGCCAAACACTATCATATGACACCTGAAGGATTCTCTCCCTCATGATCTCTCCATAATGATGTATCACCGATCATTAACCAGGACATGCCACCTAATCACCGATATCATGAAGACTTTTGATACATGGCCCTGATCATTGATTGTGTCACTCATACTTCACACCTATTAAATGCCGATGCACCACACATACTACTATCAATGTAGTAGCCCCCTTCGTGCTCTCGGTGGACCACATATTCCACATCTTTCCAAGAACCTATCTACAAGTTCTAGTTAATTGCATTGTCATATAGTCACATGAACTACCACAAACACAGAATCCCCTTCCTAGTTCTCACTTGTTGGCTATACCGTACTGGAAAACCTTCCAAAATATGTTACTGAATCCTATTATATAGACACTAAGTCCATATATCCAATTAATGTAGTGAACATTAAATTTACCATCCATTAATATTGATAATTAACTCTCCATTATTACTAGGGGAAAATTCTTTATTAATGTTGAGATACATCTCTCCATTAATTATTTTCTCTCTATCCTCAATAAATGTTCTAAATCCCAATATAATCCTCAATACACATCAAGGAAATTATCAATGATGTTGAGAAGGGATACCATAGTATGTGTAGGAATTAATTATTAGCCTTTTCATAAATCCCAAGGTGGAACCATTGGAAATGTGCATTGTACAACTTCCTTCCACAGTATGAACATGGATAGTTAGATGAAATCACTTTTCAAAGGTAATAAACTCCTCATATCATGGTTTATTGAGTATAAAAATCTAGGAAAAAAATTCTCTAATGTTCTTATTTATAAAAAAAGTGTATATTCATTGGGCATGCATACTAAATTACCCTAAGGATTCCTTGAACAACTAAAAGAATATACCAGAGCCTGAGACATAGTAATGATCCTAAATTTTGTATCATTTGTATATTGATCGATTGTAAGGATGGAATGTTGAATAGGACCTATTAAATGAAGGAGGTTTCAATCTTGAGCGGATGATGGAATTTTGCATTCCAAATATGTGTGTAAAATTTAATGATTAGATATTTGATGTAATAATTAATGATACTATCTAGATTTCATAGACCCATATCTATAAGAATTTCAACTTAATCTAGGAGTTTCAGATCCCTTGGAGTCCCCAAAGAGACATTCCATCAAAAAAATTGTTAAGTGGAAATTATCTTGTGATAATTTTTATAGGAAAGATGTAATGAAACGAATGTGAAAAAAAAACAAAGTGAACATGCATTAGATATAAATTTATTTCACCACAAAAAATACTACAAAAATTAAAGCAGATGTGCAGTGACCAGATATATGTGATGGGAAAATAAATGTTAAAATCAGAATTTTTTAATGTGGAAAATCCAGAAGGAAAAAACCATGGATCTAGTCCAAAAAGTATAATCCACTAACAATAAAGATTAAATGTAATAGAATCTCAATTAGGAGAGGGATCTCTAAAAAATACTTAGATATAATAGAGGATCAAAAGAAGAAAGAGGATGCAGTCTAAAGGCAGCCTAAAATAAGGAATATAGACTGATAAAGAAACTTAAATAGATCTAATAGTGAAATCATATGATCCCCATCTGAAAAAGGTGAAAATGAATAACATAGAGATAAGAACAAAGAGCACCATAAATAAAATGAAATCAGAATAGAGGAATTTATTAATCACATATCAAAAAATCGGTACCTAAAACTGTAACTGCACCATGTGGAAGGAAAAATGAAGACCTATATCCAGTGAACCTAGAGAGAGAGCTGTACAAAAAAATCATCCATAAAAAAACACCCACCATAAATATTCGTAAACCTTCTAAAAAATATATATTTTTTGTTTCCTTCTTTTTATTAAGATGCACAACCATGGGTAGATGAGGAGGATCCCCAACAAAATCCTACTCCAACTCAACTAGGGATCACTACCAACCCTACAATTATTTGGAAAGTCACTAATTTGCATTTGGTTTTACTTTTGGTCAACATGTCTGACCAATTGGCATCAGTGTGCATATTCTCAATCTCTTATAGTCTCTAATCAAGGATTTCATATATCTAATGATACTAAACATTTATATGTTTTAACCTTCCATGAAATGTGGAATTCCTTCCCAAACAAACAAAACTCTGATTATCATCAAAGAAATCATAGTTTACCTTATTAATATTGATCTCTCGAATAAATGTAGTCATTAAAAACAATTATTTACATTCCTCTATAACTATAATAAAATCATACTCTATGGTAGGTAAAGCAACACATCTCTAAAATCTAGACTACCAAGATAAAACACACCCAATAAAAGTGATCAAATATCCTAAAGTGACTTTTTGAATTGATATATTCTTACATATATAAATATATAACAACCAAATAAGGTTCCTCATTACTAAAACAAAATCTCATATCAGAAGTATCAAGAAGATAATGTAATATATACTTTTCTATTCTCCAATTCTCTCTACCTGGATTAGATAGAAAATGACTAAGGACACCAACTGCATGAATTATATCTCGTCTAGTACATACCATCACATATATAAAAAATACAATGAAATATAGATAAGGTATGTGAAACATATCCCCTCTCTCTTCATTAGTAGAAGGTGACCGATTGGTATTGAGCATAAAATATAAAGTAATAGGATTACAAATAACTTTGGTTTTTTCCCATAGCTAATCTCTAGAGAACCATATAAACATATATCTCATGAGATAACCACAATTTCTTGTCCTTTCTGTCATAGAATATCAACATGGTATGAAAATGTCATAACTATAATTTCATGGACTTTCTATCTTGGTAAATCAACATTACATGAATCTGTAGTGCGTACCACAAGTTATTCATTGTAAAATACTGAAAGAGATCATTCTTTAATTAGTAAATTATAGAAGCATCATGGACAACAATGAGAATATAATCAACATAAACTAATAGTATAATTAAATCATCATCAGTAAATTTTAGAAAAAATTGACCATATGATTTATTCTTGAAACCCTGATGAAAAATAAAAGATTCAAACTTCTTATATCATGCTCTCAGAGCTTGATTCAAACCAAACAAACTCTTCTTTAATCTCCAGACATGATTATCATTACCTGCTTCAACAAAACCCTCTAGATTATCTATATAAATATACTCCTCTAGATATACATGGAGGAAAGATGTCTTCACATCCATATGATCAATTTATAGATCCAAACTATTATCCAAATCAACAACAACTCGAATGGAAGAAATTTTGAAAAATGGTGAAAAAATATAACAAAAAATAAATACCTTTCTTATAAAGGAAGACATTAACAACTAACCCTACCCTGTATGATGGAATAGAACTAGATTCTTCATTTTTAATTTGATAAATCCACTGATTTTGAAAATTTATCTTACTAGTGGATAATTTAAATAGCTTAAAAGTGTAGTTGTGGTGAAATGACGTCATCTCATCATCTATTTCCACAACCCATCTATCCATATGTTCTGTTTCCATTGTCTCCTAAAAATATTTTGGTTCTCCCCCTTTAGCAAGGATCACATACTCATCAGGTGAGTACATAGTATAAATAGTACCATGCCAAGATGATATCTGAAGTGTAACTGGGGGTTCTTTAATAAACCATGAAATCAGATCACCAGAAACAATAGTTTCATCAGAAATATAATCTCCAACCTATTCACCCTAAACATCTTTCTATACATCAACATGATCATGAGAATCAACAACATGTTGTAAATGTGAATCCAAGCCTATCTAAAGATAGAAAAATCCATCATAAATTGTAGAAATAGATTTTTCTCCCTTATCAGTATATGAAATTGTTTGATCCTCCATAAACACTACATTATAGCTTATGATAAGTTTCTATAAAGCATGATCATAGAATTTATACAAAAACACATCATCTCCATAGATAATTAAAATACACTGGCATGACTTACCATTGAGAAAGGATCTCTAATCTCTAGAAATATGCAAAAAATCATTAAAACCGAAAACACATTATAGTCATACATGATATCTTTTCTATACAAAAACTTTTCATGAGTTATTGTCTAAAAATCAACATCTGGAAAAAAATTGATGATATTAGTAGCAGCAAATAAATTGTGACCCCAAATTTTTTTAGGAAACTTTACTTCTAAAAGAAAACAATGAACTCTTTCTAACAAAGACCTGTTCATTCCCTTTGCTACACCATTTAGATAAGGCATCTTAGGATGTTTCTTCTGATTGCAACCACCTTCTTCCCAACAATACTGATCAAATGGACCACAATACTATCCCCCATTTTCAGTGAGAATACATTTCAATTTCACACATGATTCCCTCTCAACAGAAACTGAAAATTAAATAGAAACACTGAGAACCTTAATTTTTTAATTCTAAACCTAAAACCAAATCATATGTGAGTATTCATAAAAAACATCAAAAAATAAAACCACCATTAATGGTCTTAGATTTCAAATTAACACAAACATCATAATGTACTAATTCATGTACCCATGACTTCCTGTATAAAGGATGACTATTGAAACTCTCTCTCCTCTATTTCCCAACCATAAAATGATCGTACATGTCCAATTTTACACTCTTATAACATATAAGAATATTTCACTTGACCAAACAACCAGTCCATTTCTCACTAATTTGACTAAGCCACTTGTTCCATAACTTGGATGAAGCACTGCACTTGACAATGAAAATAGTGTCACAAGAAATGGAAGCTATAATCTAGTAAAAACTTGAATACTTCTTACCTATATCCATAGTCAAAGAATACTAGAAAATTAAAATTGGCTATAAAAAAGTACTGATAAACCTTTCATCATTAAGAATTCTACAAAAAATAATATTCAAGAGAACCCCAGGCACATATAAAACATTATTCAAAACCAGCTTACTTCTTATACTTGTCTCTAAAAAAACATTCTCAATACCTACAACTTCTGCATGATCATCATTACCCTTATTCAAAATCCCAAAATTACCTAGCCTATAAGATTTAATGAACTTATTTTTCAATGTCACAAGAAAATATGAACCACTATCAACAACCCTTCAAAAATCATCTGAAGTAATATTAATGGATTTATAAACAATAATATGATTGCCACTATAGCAGCGGTGACAAAATCATCTCCATCACTATTTTTCTTCATGTAATTTTTCATCATTCTATTTTCTATTTTCAGTTGATAACAAAAATTATT
The DNA here is from genome assembly GCA_963277665.1 of Viscum album. Lineage (NCBI taxonomy): Eukaryota > Viridiplantae > Streptophyta > Magnoliopsida > Santalales > Viscaceae > Viscum > Viscum album. The sequence continues at coordinate 1,058,795,661 of OY728159.1, forward strand.
AACATTTACTTTATTACCAAAATTATGACATTAAAAGTATCTCTGCTTCAACCCAGTTTTTCTTATTCCAATTCTCTTACTTCAACTAATCTTTCCTTGATTATTTCCCTAACTTATCCCTATGTCCTTTATTACTAAATGCTCTGAAGAAGATCTCTCCGGAGTATGTATCCTAGAATCTTAATTCAAAATAGTTTACTAAACAAAACTGATTATTGTGAAACCATTAGAAGAATAACCAGTTAGTGTAACGCATAAATTCTACCAAGAATTTGGTATTGTATTAAGCAAAAAAAATCACTAAAACATCTTCTTTAAAATTAACACCCATACCATAAAATTGGTTAAAACATTCCCAACATTCACACAATTAGTCATAAATAGACATACCCTATTTGTACCTCAAATTCTTCTTTTTTTAGAAATAAATGATTTATTTTTTCTATATTGGATGAATACGTAGTCTCAATATTCTCCCACAGTGTTCTGGAGTGAGAAATGTTGACAATACAGTTCATCACATTGTCTTCGACCCACTTGAAAATAAAACCACATACCATCTCATACTCAAACCCCCATTCCTCATCTGAAATTATTTCTATATTCTGAGTACTAAACACTAGACGATGATTTCTCTTAAAAAAAAGTATTTCTTTCATTTTTAATTTCCACAAATAGTAGTTGGTACCATTCAAAAAAATCATCCAACTATAGTTGGATTCCATAATTTATCTGAATAAAACCAAACCCTTTGATACCATATGTTGATAAAGACAAAAAGAGATTAATCCAAAAATAACATCAATGAAAAAGTGCAATGTAAATAAATATTTTCACTTCAAACAAGACTACAAAAATTATAGAGGTTGCACAATGACAAGATATATGTACTAGAAAAATAAATGTTAACACTAGAATTTTTTATAATGGGAAACCCAAAATGGTAAAAACCACAGGATCTAGTCAATAATGAATAATCTATTAATAATCAAAATTACATGGTAAAGACTCCCAATGATGGGTGGGATCTCAAAAAAACATAGATAGAATAGAGGATCAGAGGTAGAAGAAAGATGTTGTCTGATTGTAGCCTAAAATGAAGAGCACAGCCTAATAAAGAAACTAAAATATATCTGGCTATGAAAGAAGATGATCGTTGTATGAATAAAGGGCTCAAATGAAAAACACCAGGATTGGAACAATGAGCACTGAAGATGAAATCCAATAAGATCAGAGGAATTACATCAGTCATAGATATGTAAACCACTACTTAAAACAATAATTAAACAATGCACAAGGAATAATGAAACCCAAGATATTGTTCACCTTGAGAGAGATCCTCACAAAAGAATCGACCATAAAAAAATATCCACCTAAAATATTCATAAAACTCCTAAAAAATATCAATTTTTTTCCTTTTTTTTATTTAGAGGCATGTTTTAAGGCCATATGAGGAGGCTCCCAAACAAATTTTACAATTTTTATATGGGATTTATAAATAGAGTGATGTATAATGAAATTATACCTTCAAAGTTTTCATAGGTAGATCTTAGGAGAACAACCTCAATTTCCAAGGCATTGGAAGATGAAGTAATACATTTAAGGGGGAAGGATCCCCAGCAACATACAAATGATAACTTTGAGATGTAGATCAATATTTTCATGGCCCTCCTAGAAGACGACCCAATTTGAGAACACTCCACATGGAGCCCATAGATGAAAAAGAGAGTGGAATAATGCACATAATATTTAGATCTAGAACAATGAAATTATGAGCAGTGGGTTTATGATGTTGATATGAAAATCCCTCCTTGAAATTTTCTATCCAGATTCATCATCATTTGTTAGAGTGGGTACCTAATACTAGTTATTTATTCTCATAATTATGTAAGGATGAGTACATTTTTTATGGAATCTAAGTTAATGGAGGGGGACTCTATGAATATTGTGAGGGGAGAGGTTGAACCAAACACAAGAGGACCCTAAACCCTAGAAGAACTGAATTTGGACTATTTCAAGTAGAAATCGATATTCATAGAATTAAAATAATAAGATCCAAGAAAGTAAAATAAAGATCAAGGAACATAGTTATTTACGAGCTTTTCTCCGATGGGGATCTATGTGTATGGAAATAACACCACCCACTATGCACACATTTTGTTAAGCTCGATAAAAAGAAATAGAATTACATAATAAAATTTTGTTGAACCAATGAAAAAAAATATTAAATTATAAACCTAGAAAATGAGAAGTATGAATGTAAATAACTTACAGTGCTCGAATTGAAGAATCATTGTAGTTATGTTCTCTTCAAGATGAAAAACTAACTTCAACCAAAAATATAGTACTCACCCATTAACGCTTAACACATGGTTCAAATTGATATCCACTTGGATACTCCACCACACGTCTTCTAAAAAAAGGATTCTATAAACATAGATCCACAATAAGTGGTATGCCAGTGGTGTATTCTTAGAGAATGGTAGAAACAGAGGTTCACCACGGAGAAATAAGAAGACCGCCAATTCTAGATTTTCCACCGAAGAAAAACAAGATCCAACTAGGGTGAGGATGAGCAGGACAGAAATAATTCCAATGTGATTAGGGTTTTAGGGGTCATAAATCCATTTGGCACCCTCAAACATCACATAATATATGAATAGGCAACAAAAAGATGTCGAAATAGAAACCAAACATGCACAATTAATCATGGGGTCACATGGGGGTACATATCAAATAGGCGGTGAGATTAATCAATGGCTAGAAAAAGATGTCGTGATTAGATCACTGAAATAGTATTCATGTTATAACATGACCCAAAGGTCATATGATAAATAAAGAGAGTCCCAAAATATAATCTCATTTGAAAAAAATACAATTCTATCAGACTAGTTTTTATAGAACATATAAAATAATTCTAAAAAAATACATTAATTAAAATCAAACTAAATTGAATAATTAAACATGGAATAATTTCAATATGAAAAGAATAATATGGAATTCCATAATTCACAAATAATCACCATTTTCAATTGAAATTAATGATGTTCTAGTACATATGGTTTTAGAATCAGAACCAAATTCAACCTATCTAAAAAATCTTGAATTTAGATAATTTGACAACTTTAGTCAAACTGTCAGTTATGTTATCATCAATTTGTATCTTATTTACACACATAGTTCCATATTATAAAACATATATATTAAAATGTATCCTAATATATATGTTCTTTTATTTACCAAGGAATATTAAATTTCTAGAAAATTGAAGTGTTGATTGACTATCAGAATATACAATTATAGAATAATTGAAAAGATTATGTTCAAAAGATATGCCTTTAATTCATAAGGATTCTTTCACTATCTCGATCAAGGAAATACACTCAGATTGTATAGTTGTAATATCTATCATAGACTAAATGTTGTATTTCCATGAAATGGGGCCATAATAAGTAGTGAAAATATAACCAGTCAATGATTTTATGGTGTCAATATTACCTGCATAGTTAGCATCTACATATCAAAACAGAAATATATAAGTGACAACGTCTTTACCATAATACAAAGATAAATTATAACTATAGGCCATATATCTTAAAATCCATATAAGTTCATTCTAATGTGGCTTCCATGGTGTGGCTATAAATTGGTTAAGAGTGAAGATTGTGGTTTCATATGTTAAAGAGAGTTTAATGTTCCATCCAAGAGGTGTATCAATAAGATTGAGAGATTCAAACATATATCTATTTATAATCTTTAAAATATAAGCATGTTGAGAAATATAAGTAATTTATTTGGTCTATCACTAATGATTTTAACACCTAATATATTCTTATAATCACATACATCTTTCATTTAAAACATACCTTTTAATTGAGACTTTACAGTAATGATAAGACTCACATTTTTATAAATGAAAAGCATGTCATCAACAAAAAGAAGTAGATAAATTAGACAGTTTTTAGTCGTTTTGAAATAGACACATGCATAATATTTACTTACTGTAAATTGGTTATCTAACATAAAGGAAACAATTTTTTTACCACTTTCTAGAGAATTCTTTCAATCCATTCAATGATTTATTTAACTAGCATACTTGATTAAGTTTTAATTCCATTGAATAATAATCATGAGGGTTTATATATAGTTTTACATTTACATTTTAATGAAGGAAGGTGGTTTTAATAACCAATTTTTCATTGTGAAAATCACTATAGGCAATAAAAGAAAGTAAAAGATGAATATAAGAATTCTTGACAATAGGGGAAAATATTTCTGAATAATCAATGCCTCATATTTGAAGGAAACCCAATGTAACTATCCAAGATTTCTATTTCATATTATTTCCATTATTTTTAATTTTTTTTCTCTTATAAATCCACTTACAACATATAAATTTTTGAATTAGGTGGTTTATAAACATTAAATGAAGTGTGATTCATTCTTAAAGATTGCATTTCTTCATCCATGAAAAACACATGCGGTTTTGAGTCTTTGTCATTTAAGTATTTTCTATAGGTTTTAGGATCATCATCTATAGGATCCTGACCACATTGATAGAATATGAAAAATTTTCATTTTGAATGAACTAAGTAGGAGGTATTGGGACTCTCCTTTATCTATCTTGAGTTAACAGGTAATCCCTATTAGTATAAGAAGGCTCAAATTTATAATCGAAAAACTCGAATCATCTTTTATAGTGGGTTGTTCATCGAATAGATTGGACTAAAGAGGATACTCAATCTAGTCCATAGGCAAGTTTAATCATCATGTTCAAGGCCTGAATCACTACTTCCATATGTGTAAGCCTTAGGTTTAGGGTAAGAGGACTCATAGAAAACAATAACCCCACTTATAGTAAACTTTGGGTAACCAATTTTATCTACCCAGAGTTTAAATCCCATAACACCCATGAGATACCCAATAAAGATTCATTTTAGAGCTCTTGGTTCCAGTTTATTAGACATAATGTGAGCACAATTAGTACAAAAAGACACTTTAGTAGGTATAATAGGGATGTTTATAATTCCACAATTCATCAAGTGTTTTAAGTTGATTATAAAAAGAAGGTAATTTATTAACAAGGTATATAGTAGTGATAAAAACCTTTTCCTTGAAAGAGTTAGGGAGACCCAAGCATGCAAGTATACTTCAAACACTCTCTAAGATAATTATATTTATCCTTTCTACTAGGACATTTTCTTATGGTGTTTCCCTAATAGTTTTATGCCTTTTAATACCTTCATATTCACAATATTGAATGAATTCAATGGACCGGTATTCTAACCCTTTATCTATTCTCATGGTTTCAATTTTCTTCCCAATTTAGTTTTCAACCAATTTTTTCTTGGTTTTATAAGTTTAGAAAACATCATATTTATTTTTCAAAATGTAAATCCCAAATTTTCTAGAAAATTTATCAATAAAAGTGAAAAATAAGATTCTCCGCAATAGGAGGTCTCAATAGCTAGTACCCATAGGTTAGAATGAATTGTATTCAAGGGGTTGGTAGATTTATAAGGGGACATGTTAAAGGTAACCCTCTTGGTGTTTTCCATCACACAATCTTCACAAAATGGAAGATTAGTACATGTGATGTCACTAGACCACCCTTTATTATTGAGTCATTCTAGGATGTTAGAGCTAACATGCCCTAATATCCTTTTCCAATGCATTGTATTATCCATTTTGGTGGAATATACACTACCCAACTTCCAGGAATGCGTCTTCCCATTCGAGAAATAATACCCATTGATAGGAGATCCCTTAATGATGGTTATAGATCCTGTAAATATTTTTATATAGCCTCTTTGAGATATAAAACTGATCCATTTTGATCTATAACTCTTAAGGAATTCAAGTTTATATGATGTTTGGGAACCCACATAATATGAAGTAGGGTGATGATGGAATGGTAATCTAGTCATAACAAAACATAGCCTCCACCCTCAACCTTACAAATCATATTATCACCTAATAGGTCATCACCTTCTACCCTTTCAACCAATTATATGAATGAATATTTAAATGTACACATGTCAAAGGAAGATCCCAAGTCTAAGACCCACTCTTGATTGAGAGCATGGATAGAAACCTTAAGGACTTCAACAACTTCATAACCTAAGTCAACTAGAAAGGACCAATCATATGGATATTTGGACTCTAAAACATGTTTGAGTTTCCTACATTCTAGATTAATATGACTTGGTTTTAAAAAATTAAACTAAGTTAATTTTCTTTACTTAGAATTATATTTTGGTTTAGGGGGTTTATTTTTATTTCTTTTATATTTACTAAACACTTTATTTTTTCCATTTGATTTTTTGTTCAGCTAGAAAAAATATCTCAACCTCACCATTGATTATAGGTCCAGAGTGTAGTTGTTCTTATTTATGGGATGAATTATCCTTTTCAAGGGTTAGGGAGTCTCTACCATACATCATAGTTTCAACTAGTGTGTTGTAGGTATTATCTAATGATGTTAAAAAGATCATTACTTGATCCTCATCATCATCAGTTATATTATTATTGAAAATATATAACATATCTTTTTTAAATTCCTAAAGATGGGATTTAATATAACTACTAGGTTTTATTTTAAATGAAAAAATGTGGTTTTTTATATAAATCATTCCAAACAAGGAAGAATTCAAGTATAATTTACCTTGTTTAAGGAAAATACCATCATCATTAGACTCATAAGAAACTTATCTTATACCAACAAATGAAGAAGTAAAGAGTTTTATTTTTTAACCAACACATCAAGGGAAACATCTTGGTACTCAATAGTGGTATGTCTAGTTTCATTAATAGTTATAATTGGTTTCTTTTCCCCATAGAGGGAATCAATTAGGCCCTATTATACTTGAAGGGTTGTCATCTTAATTCACCAAAAAAATAAAGTCATTATCACCATCAAATTTCTCTATTTAAAATGAATTTTTTGAAATATTTACCCACAGAGTAGATGTCAAATGCTTACACACAATATTAGGCATACACCCCCAACAACCTACCAATATCTTAGTAAAACAAATCTTATCTAATGGGATTCAAAATGTTAATAAATATATTGAAGATATTGAATTTTAAAAAAATTAGTAAATGAGGAAGTGGTTAATTAGGATGAGATCAATGTGTAGAAATAAAAATAAAACCAGAACTAAAAACAAAGAAATAAGAATTGGTTCTGATATAAAAACAAAACTAGTGAAGATCTGGTACTAATTTTTGAGGGGATAGGGTGTACAAAACCCAAGAGAAACATCAAACCCTAGAAGGACTGAATCTATAATATTACAAGAATAAATTGATATTCAAAGAACCATAATAATAAGATGAAATTAAGAAAAAAAATAAGGGAACTAAATTATTTACATGTTTCAGTTCGTTGGGGACCTATATACATCGCAAAAACACCAATAAGTATGCACATGTTTTATTAAGCTCAAAAAATAGAAATTGAATTATATAATACATTTTTTATAAAGAAATGGAAGAAAATATGAAATGCTAAACCTAGAAAATAAGAAGTAGGAATGTAAAGAACTTATAGTGTGGGACTCGAAGTAGTTAAGTGGTCCTAATATCTTTAGGATAAAAGACTAACTTCATCTACAAAGCTAGTACTCACACCGTAGCACTGCACACCTAGTTGGATTTGATCACAACATAGGTACTCCACCACACATATACTAAACTAAAGGATTTTTTCATTTAAATTTCCACTAGAAGTGGTAAACTAGTGGTGTATTCCTAGAGAAATATAGAAATAATGGTTCACCACTGAGGAAAAAGGATATCACCGATGCTGGATTTTCCACCAAAGAAAAATGGGAGCCAACTAGGGTGTGGATGGACTAGAATAAAAGAATACCAATGCAATGGCAGTTATAGGGTTCATTAATCCCCTAAAACCATTGAACGACCAATGAAAATTAGATATTCCATGAAACCATGACAAAATATAATCCCAAAAGACATAATTAATCACTGGGACACATGGGTAGTATAGATCAAATAGGCGGCGAGATTAATCAATGACCAGCAAAAGATGCTATAGTTGGATCACTGATGTGGAATCCACATGATAACATGTCTCAAAGGTCATATTCCTAATTATGATAGGACAAAATTATAATCCCAAGTTAAAACAACTAATAGCCCTATAGATCATGCTTTATATAGTATATAATATAATTATAAATAATTTTCATTCCAGAAAAATGAATCTAAATAGAATAATTAAAGATGAAATAATTTTAAAATGAAAACAATAAAATGGAATTCCATAATTCATATGTCTCCATCTTCTAATATTAGAAATTATACACTAATAAATATTTCATATATATAAAGGTATTGATCTCATTCATATCCTAGGGTCATTCTATGTATTATAGGTATGGATGATAATAACTTTTAACACATACAAGACCTATATAAGAGTCAAGATCCTAGAATGTAGATCCATGAAATTAATCATGGATATTTCTATTATCACATAATTTTTGTTAAAGGAATATATATCCTTAGACCTCCTAATTATAAACTTGGTTCTTAAGTACCTCCCATATAGTGATATTCACAATGGAATATTCATGAATAATGGTAGTAGAAACTATGAAACATGGTCATACAAGATGTATGTGAGGGATTATGTCCTTGTATCCTAGGTGGAATATAAAATTTTCTATGATCCCTATGCACCTTATCAATTCAAACATAAATTTTATTATCATAAATGAATTTTTTTGAACTATTAGTAGACACAAGGAAGGAAAAACACCCCGTGGTGGTAAGAAATATTTGGGTAATGATGGTCAAAGAAACCACCCATGTCCTGATCAATCTGCCTTTTCTGAGTTCAGTTTTTGGTTTAATAACCTGATACACCTATTATTGGGTGTATTTATCAATTGGGTAATATCTTCAGGTAGCATTCCAAGATTCAATGTTTATTCATCCCCAAATAGAGGGAAGTAGGTGATAAGAAACCCCAAAAATAAAATGTGGCTAAAGGGTTATTAAATCATTGGATTTTACTCCACTATAGGTTTCTCAATAACTATAAGTTTAGGATCTAAAAAATCCAGAAGCATGGTCAATATGTTCTACTTGTTGGTGATGGTGTAAAACTGTAGATGCAAATTGGATACCAAGGAAATAACTAAAATTTCAAGATATTGAGTCATTTTAATGACTTGAAGGATGGTTGGATAATGTCTCCTCATGCTATAGGTTTTTATAAGACATTAACCTCTATGAAAAATTACTTTTTTTTGCAGAATCTGTGAGCTTATGGACTATCCATCAAGGCAGTTTCTATCTCCCTCGACATGGAAATACAAAGTCACCTTATGAAAATAACCTCAAGACCAACCCTTTTGAGGATACAAAATGAATTAGATAGCTGTAGATTCTATTAATTACTATTTATGATGGTATCCCTATCATAAATATGGTGCTAATTTTGTTTTTCAAATTTAAATTCCTTTTTAGATTTCCATGAAAATTTAATTTCTTTTTACTTTTATTATTATTATGCATTATTTTCCTCTATATCCTCCTTTTTGCAGGCCTCAACATGAGATTGGTGTATAAGACTTTGTTTTTAGCTCTAGTTGGTGGGAAATTTCCTAGTTTTCTAACCTGATCCTTAGCATCTTCCTATGTGTCCCACTGGTCATTGATTAATCCATATCATTCGACTCTACTTATGGGTGTTGTGCTTTCTCGATGATCAAAGAGATGCATCCCACCCATTCCCTTGATGATGTGTGTCCCATGATTTACTATATCAAATTTACTTGCCTGATCTTAATGATTCATCCAATTTCCGTCATCCATACACCTGTACAACTCTCCTATTGTGCCTATCATCCCATATCCTTTCCACCTTCTCACTTTAATGCACCTTATAACTTTATTTTCATGTGCAGTTCATCGTGGTCCACCCCAATCCATTCTAGAGACAATATATTTATATAGGGTGTTCTACTTCACCTCTTCCACCCCTTCATGACCTCCTATTCTGATGATCCCCTCTAGTGGAGAGATATTTATTCACAAGCTCTGTTTTGACCACATCAGCTTCATGGTTCTAACAGCCAAGTAGTGTCATTTCTCCTTCAACAGTTTTGAGATTTGTATTTATGATATGGTATATTTACAATTTTGGTTCTACATTAAATTTATTTCTATCTTTTTTTTGGTATGTTTGTTGGGGTTTCATGTGTGATTCCATCCTTTTTATAGGTGAATGCTTCCATCTTTTTCCGAGGTACACTATGAGTACTGGAGTTGTAAGGACCTCATTCACGTATATCTTTTATGGTCTGCATGTGTTGTTTTCTAAACATTATACTCATTCTTATAAGTTATTTGTTTGTTTTTTATAATATAAAAATAATGTTTTTAGTGTTGTTCCTACCATGGAGTCGGACCAAACTGGTCTGAACAACATTAATACATGTTTTATTCAATACATTTCTTTATTTCCATTATTGTTCTTTCTGCATCTTATTTTTGTTTTCTCTCTTATTTGAACTTATCGATTATGATCATTAAAAAAATTCCCTTCTTGAACACTATGATATTTGGACTCTCTATTATTAGATCCTCTGTATCCATCACAATTAGTATCATAGCCTATAATCATTTAAGTGATTTCAGCTAAGTTTGACACCAAGAAGTTTGGTAGTGAAAACAATTTCAGTATTTGGAGGGTTAAAATGCATAAACTATTAGTTCAAAAAAGACTTAAAGACACATTTCATGGTACTAAAAACTGTTAGTTACCATATCTATAAATGGTTATTCTTCCACAAAGTATTTATATTTCAACCATAGAGTTTTAGAAAAGGCTAAATATATGTTTTTTACAGTCCTAAGAGATAATGTTCTTGGCGAGGTTTACCCTCAAACCACCACTAAATCTATCTTATAAAAACATGAACATATATACATAAATAAATCTTTTCTTAGAATTATTTATAGGAAAATGAGACTTTATACTTCAAAGAGGAATATTGTATTGTCTATTCGTGTTCAACAGGACGAATTTAATATAGTGCTTCCTGATTCAGAAACTATAGATGTATAAGTTAAATATGAAGAAAAATATTTAATCATTTTAAGCCCTATTGATGAATCATTTATCTATTTAAAATATTTTATGATGTATGGTCATGATTCCATAACAATATAATAGGTTAAGGCTATTGTTTTGTCTTTTAATCTTCAAACACACTATTTTATAGAAGAAGGTGTAGATTCCAAGCACAACATAAGCAGGCAATGCATGGTGAAAAACTTTTATTTTTTCCATGATCAATGATCAATCCCAGATTTACATAAAGATAAAGTTCATGATCTAAGAAATTGAATCAAGGAAAATAAAAAAGGGACAGAATTCTGAAACCATGAGAGAGGATCATTACATTCTATTTATAATTAATTTTATCAAATAATAATTGCCTTAATTGAATTATTTATTTGTTGACAGATTTCGTAATAGATCTGCAATGAACCTTCATTGTGTTGTAGGAATAAAGTGTATATTCCATTTGGTGGTGATCCACACATGTTCTGTGAATCTATAGAAACCACTAAAAGAATATCTAGGTACTAGTACGAATGATCATTGCACTTGTTTCATCCAACTATGATCACTACTAGAATTGCTTCCAAAGTTCTCTTTGATCTGGTGGATTAATATTGCTCTCAATTTCTGGGAGCAATCTTGGAGAAGAGATATCTCCAGGGCTTGAGACAATTCTCTAATTCTATTGTGCACAACCCTAAACAAATGAATTATTCTACTGAGAAAATAACATATCTTGGTTTATATATTCCTAGGCTTCAAGTAAAATAATTTAAAAGGTGCCCTTAATTACTTATTTAATCCTAAAGAAAACCCTATTTCAAATAATAATAATATTATTATTATTATTTCTAAACATATGCTTGACATGTGAAATAATATTAAATATTATTTAATCAAATAATTTATGATATTTATTATTTTTTCACTGGACAATTTAAACTCAGTCCAAAATTCCTCTATAATATTTATTGGCCCTTTAATAATGATTATTAATTTATTAAATATATATCACTACGTTATTTTATAATAAATAAATAAATGTTATATTCACTAATTAGAAAATAAATATTAATTAAAAAAAATTCTAACACTATATTCTCTCAAATAACTGGTCGTAAAATAAATGTGATCAAGAAAACATGAATAATTATTAAACCACATGTGGGAATATTATTTATTCAACTTGTTAAATAAAAAAAATTATTATTTTACTGAGATTCTGCATACACTTTGTGTGTAACCCCCTAAGCCTATTTCTTAGTGGCATTAGGAGAAACAACCTAAATTGTAAGGTTAGAATCTAACTTCATTCCAATGAACCCATAGAGAAAGAATTTAATTCTAAAAAGTCATGTTACCTCATGCAGACACTTAATGTATAGTATAATCCCTTTATAGTGGTATCTCTAATCTATCAGGTGGCATGTTGGTGCCATCAACCAAATAGATCGGTATCTCATTCTTTGATTTCCCAAAAAATGAAATTTCATATGGAACACCATGGACATTGATTAATTTTGTTTATATCATTTCCATCAAAGGGACTGAGATATAAAATTCTATTAAAATGGAAGGGATAAGTCCTTTCTAACATTAATCATTAATTCAATATTACTCTTGATTCACCCAATGTATCCAACCTTACAACAGACATATATCACCATGGTTCTCTTACATCTCTTGTGATCCTATGTAGTACTTGTGTTTTAGAAATTAATTCTTCCATGGGTAACTTTGAACCTTTTCACACTCCAAATATTGTGCATCTTGAGCATCAACTTCATCAAAGTATATCTTTCTCCAACTATCCTTTTTTTTGATGTACTCCCTCTTAAGAAAGATAGCTTGTCTGGTGACTGTCACTTTATTTTCTGAGGGGTTGTTTAGGTGGTATAATTTTTTTCCTTGGGATAACTTATAATGATTCACTCTGTGCCCTGGGGTTCTAGTTTGTTTATAGATAATCCCTTAACAAATATCTCACTACCACATACACATGTATGCGACAAAATGGGTTTCATTCCATTCCATAACATAAAGGGAATTACATTTGAAACTTTAGTTGGAACTTGGTTTAATGTTTGTGTCGCAACTTGTAATTAATATCCCCAAAAGGATTATGGAATATCTACATGACTCATCATCGACCTAACCTTTTCGAACAAGGTACATTTTCTCCATTCACTACCACCATTAAACTGTGTTGTGTAAGGAAAACTGAGTTGAGATATAATCCTAAAATCCCATATAATGTTGATGAACTCTTTGTTAATATATTCACCACCTTGATTCGGTCAAAGCTACTTCATCTTCTTACCACGATGATTCTCTACATCATTCTTGAATTCCATGAATTTGTAAAATGGATCAAACTTATAACTAATATATTAGATATAACCATATCTACTCAAGTCATCGGTAAAATTTATGATGTAATTATACCCACCTATAGCTTCTACTAAAAATGGTCCACAGACATCAGTGTATAAAAATACAAGGAGCTCTATGGCCCTTTCACTCTATCCAAAAAATATTGGTTTGAACTTTTTTCTGTGTAAATGAGCATGAAATATTTCATGTGGTTTTATCTCGGAAGATTTTAAATAACCTTCTTGAAAAATCTTTGTCAAATGCTTCTCATTTACATGTCCACAACGATGATGCCAAATTTGGGTGTTAAATGAGTCATGTGAAAATGTTTCTTTATCAATTTACAACACTTTGGTTTCATAATTTAATACATAAAGACCATTATTTAATGTTCCATACCATTAAATATGTTTTCCTTATAAAAGAAACAACTTTTATTTCCAAATATGAAAATATCACCATCTGTATATAGGCATGATAAAGAAATTATGTTCTTGGTAACCATAGGTACATAATATCAATCTTTTAAAACCCAAATCATCCGAATTGGAAATTAAAGGTGTTAGTCACCAATGGATAGATAATCCATCCTTTCACTCTTAGCATCTCTATGATCCACATCTTTGTAAATCTTTTGAAATCTACTTGGTTCTTGCATTTAGACAAAGATTTGAGCTCCACAAGCTGTATCTAATAACCAATGTGTAGATATGGAAATAATACACTCAAAAACGTATGCACATTTTGCTTCACCTAGAATCTTGGGGAAGTTCATATTCTAGTGTCTTGACTTTCCACATTAAAAACATACTTCCTTGTTTTCCTTTCCCTACCTTGAAATCTTATTTTACTTGGAAGGACAGTTCTAGAGAGCTTTAGACTGTTTATAAGTATTTTTCCCCTTTTCATTGTTCTTCCTTTTCGTATTAACCATAAGGAATACGAGTTTATCACACCCAATGTCCTTATTCACATGGATAATCAAAGTAAGAAGTTCTAAAATAATCTTCTCATTATTTCTCATGTTGTAATTGAAAATAAAATGGGAGAAGGACTTCGGAATTGTTGAAAGTATGAAAACTATATGCAACTCATTTGGGTATTTAATTTTTAAGATTTCTAAGCATTAAATGTAAAAAATAAGCATGAATTCATGAGGACAAATTTGTGAAGAATATCTAAAATTATTTGTGAATAAATCATTCGATATCTCGTACATTTATTGTCTCACCTTCTCTTGATAGAGATACTGAAAGTGAGATGTCATGCTATAGGAATCCATATCCTCATGTTGCTTTAAAAGTTCATTGGGCATGGATGATATCATGAAACATTGAACATATATAGCATCATTCAAATGATTCTCATAGATATATAGCTCTTCATCACTTTCTTTATTACTAGACACTTTAGGAAAAGGTTCTTCCAGTTTATATAATTTCTTTTCATGGAAATATGTTTGATGTCATTCTATTTCTGTTTCTACAAATAAGATAAGAATAATTTTAGTACTTTATCTAATAAAAATTGTATACAAATAAATAAATATTATATTATATTTATTAGTCTCCCACTATTTTATCAGAATGCAATAGCCCTCGCCATTGGATTCTGAACATCACGTTGCTTGGATATTCTAGAGGAAAAGATCCATATTCCCATTCTCATTACCCCAACTTTTCTTGCTCAAGAATCTTAAATGGTTTTAGGTAGGCATTACAAATGATAACTACACTAAATCATAGTTCCTTGACCTGTTGAGTAGAATCCCCAATCCTAAAATCATTAATTTAGATTTCTTCAATGCATTCCTCTTAGTTACACCAAGTCCTTCTTCGGTAGCCAACCCTTGATGTGAACTAGGTTAATTCAACCCATAAATTAAATTTATAATTTCTCGATAATTGAAAGAACTGCAAATTTGGAAGGTCAATCACATTGAACTATGGTTCGATTTTGACTGAATTAGTGGAAGACTATACTAACTTAAAATTTAATATTGAGGTATTTTATCCTTTATTCATAAATTAACAATTGTTATATTCATAAAAGGTTTGTTAATATTAAGAGTATTTACATAATTAATTAACCATGTATTGGATGTTATTTATTCACATTCCATTTTATTTTAGTTTTATGTTATATTCTCATTAATTTCATTAATTTATGTGATCGTGACAAAATATCATTAATTAAATAATCACACACCTAAAAAAATAAAATAATAAAGTAGTATGATCAAGATATTTTACTAATGGTTAGTTTATCTTACTGTTGATAAGAAAATTTTTGACCTAGGGGAAAAATAAATTTAACCAATGAAGGTTTGTGTTACAACTTTCCACCTATCCACCAATATATCTCTCTTGGATTGGTTTCGCCTCAGCTCCAAACATAAACTGTCTCCTCTAGCTGGGGCGATCCATCCATTACATATTCTTTTACTAACACGCATGTGAGAGGAAGAGGTTTTATATAAAATAAACAATTGGAATGTTGGCCCTTATATAATAACCGGAGAGAAGGCACAAAAGACAAAAATTTAATTTAATATTAAATTAAATGTAACCAATCACATACAAAGTTCTGGTCCATTCTCATAATAATCCACATGCATAAAATGATTTACACATTTAATAAAACTATCATTCAATTCTTAATATTTCATATTTAAGATAAATCATGCTTGAATCAATTTAATATCATATTTAATTAATCAACTATTTTTATCTTAATTCTCATCCAAATTTATTTGAGATTCTCATCTATTATAATTTTAAACAAATTAAATAAATTCATTTAAAATTAATTGTGTACATAAATATACCTTGGAAAAAACATGGTAAATACCTATCAAAAAATACCAACATGTATTATACTCATATACTTTTAACTATTATGACATATGGAATACATGACTTACCACATACATTCATGATGTGCAGTATCAACATAATGAGTACATGAATTACATGTTTTTTTGGTCATGTGTTATTCTTTAATGAATGTAGAGAGACAACTATAATACAAATCACACCTCATATGAATATCTGTACATTATGAATATATTAAATAAACATTTATATGAATATACATTAAAACCCATCACATGGTGTGTCCGATCAACTTAATGACCACATGAAAGAACATATATCAAGGTTTACATAATATAATAAATATATTTTAAATATATGAAATTTGGTATAAGAACATGGTGTGTACAGGAAATCTACATGGTGTGTACATCTCTCACCATCTATCTGAGTTACATGACTAGGGACTTGGTATGTAAAACATACCTCATAAACTAGTGTACACTGTGTGTCTAATGGGATAAAAATTGTGTGATATCTAAATTACATGGTCACCAGTTAGGTTGATCATTCATTGAAATACACAGTCTCTATATGACTCAAAGGGATTGCACACCATGTATGTGGGCTAAAAGGTTTCTAATATGGCTGACCATGTACTAGGATAGTCTGACCAACACACTGTGTAAGAATTAAATACACCACGTGTCATCAATGTAGAAATATTGAGTAATTATAGAATTAACTCATAGTGCGTTGAACATATCTACATGGTGTGTAAATATGATTACACTGTGTCCACTTTTATGTTGTCCAACTAGAATCCTTGGCACCTCCAGTTGAGTTCCTCAATATTATTTTAATCATAAAATTGATCTTTTAGATTAGATTTATGATAAACAAAGGAGGAATGAGCATATTTCATAGTTTGGAATTAAAGGAATGATTAAACATGAATTGAAAAACTAAATTAAAATGTTTAAATCACCAAAAATATTTAAATAATTATAAATTATTAAGTTACAACACATATACCAATTGTTTTTTTCAATCGCATCGAAAGCATGCGATGGGTGGTGCCTAACGTTTCCTTTTTACATTATTGATGATCAATCTGAGATATATAGAATGGTATATGTCATGATACATGAAATTGAATCAAAGAATATATACAAGGGATAGAAAATTTGAACCAAGAGATAGGATCCTCACATGTTGTTTATAATTAATTTAATTAAATAAGAATTAACTTGATGGGATTATTTCTTTTTTGATGGAGAAAGTAATAGATCTAAGATGCACCATCATTTCTTTATAGGAATCAAGATAATATTCCCTCTAGATGTTATCTATACATGTTCCACAAATCTCCAAACAATGTTGAAAGAATCTCTAGGTACTAGCAAGATAGATCCTTATACTTGAATCATCTACCTTTGATCACTACAAGAATTTCATCCAAAGCATTATCCTAGACCTGGTGGTGGAATATTTCCCTATGTTCATAAAAGTGATCTTGGAGGATATAGATATCTAGAGATTGAGGTAATTCTTCAATTCTATTATGCACAACCCAAAACAAATGAATTTTTCTATTGAGAACATAATATAAATGGGTTTATATATCACTGGGGTTAAAATAAAATAATTGCACAAGTTACCTTAATTGTTTATTTAATCCTTGAGAAAACTCAATGATAGATAATAATATTATTATTATTATTATTTATTGACATGCGCTTAAATTAAAAATTAAAAATAAATATTATTTAATCAAATAATAATATATATCTATTATTTTCTCATGAAACCATTTAAAATCAGTTTATAAATCCTCTAAAATATTTATCAGTCCTTTAATAATGACTACTTATTTATTAAAAAATATCACTTCATTATTCTTCAATAAATAAATTAATACCATATTCACTAAATATAAAATAAATATTTATTAAATATTCTGCTCACATTATATTTTCTCGAATAATTGGTGATAGAATAAATAAGATCAAGAAAACATGAATAATTACTAAACCATGTGTGGAAAAAATATTTTTGAACTTTTTAAAAAATAAATAATATTATTATTATTTAAATGAGATTATAGATACACTTAATGTGTGATCTTGTAGGACTTTTTCTCAGTGGTATTTGGAATATCAGCCTAAAGTCCAAGGTTAGTGTCTAGAAACACTCCATGACACCCATAAAGGAAGAAGTTAATTCCACAACGACATGTTACCTTATGAGGACACTTACTGTGTAATATAATCCCTTTATTTTGATATATCTAATCAAGCACATAACATGCCAGTTCCATCAACCAAAGTGCTTGATGTCTCTTTCTTTGATTTCTTATAAAATGAACATGCCTATGGAACACCATGGTCATGGATTTATTTAGTTTTTATAATTTACATCAAAGTGCATGAGATATCAACTTCTATTAAAATGGAAGGGAAAAATCCTTTCCCACATTATTAATTACTGAAATATTACCCATGGTGAATCGAATGTATCTCAACATTCCACGAATATATGTCATAATGGTTTTCATCAATACATCAAAGTACGGGAATCATAATATTCATTTATAAAATCTTAAAGTCTAAGTATCAACACACACATTCGCATATAGGAACATCCAATAACACATATAAATTTTGACTTACCACCAGTAGGTCTCATTTTTATAATATCTTACTGGATATCACCAGGGTCGTACACTATAATAAGGTGCCTAAATGTACTATGAGTCTTCATCCTAGATAGATTTTATCATTTGTATCTTTCAAATGATATCATCCAACTATAGAACATATATTTTAGAATAGTGTCATAGAACATTCATGTTCTCATCCTAGTAGGGAACTACTATGAACTTTTCATACAATAATTACTCTTATGACATTATCACAGACTATGTTACGTAGAATAAAAATCTTGTTGTGATACTCAATTTTTAAATATTCAAAATAATGAATACATGTCATCATAAAGTACATATAATTTGGTTCTAGGAACCAACTCTAGCATAAGGAAATTGGGTAAAATATTAACCTTAATTTTTGAGTGTTAGGGGCCTAAATAGAATAATTGATAAAGAATGGTAGGATTAGAACCTATTTAATAACATCTATTGTTTTTTTTGTTGTTTAAAAAGTAGTATTAAAAGGAACTATCCAAATTTTATGAACAAGTATAATATATCTCATAAAAATATGGTTTTACCTTAATATGACACTAGAGATCTTTTTATAATGTTTATCATCCCTTTTATCTAGAAATAGTTATATCATCTTAGTTTTATCCTTTCTATGTTCCTAATTCTATCCATATTATATGTGTAGGGGCCACCGATAGGACGGGGGGTTCTATGGTCTGGTTTATGTTGTTCAAGTTTAGATGGAGAATATTATCCTATCAAATTCATGGTTTGGTTGTTGTGTATTTTTTCTTCCTTTTATTACATTCATTATTTTTATATTTTCCTTATTTTCATGTTTGGTAGATTTCACTCCCAATGAAGGATGTGCGTCTCCAGGTACCTGCATTCTTGGGAGTTCCTAGTTTTGATGGAGACTTAGGTAATGTTTATTACTAAATTTTATTTATGAGTATGTTTTAGAAATATGATATCAGTATAAGTGTAGGTATGGGTAGTCAATGTGACACTTTGGAACACAATAAGAGTATCAGTTATGGACAGATGTTATAGGGTTAGGTTTATTTTTGATAAATAAAAAACTACCCAAACCTACTAGTAGGCTAGCTGGTCCATTTAAGGAACACCATCTACTATTTTCTATTTGAATTTAAAAAGGTAGATATTTTTTTTTCAAATTAAAATTCCCATATATATTTCAATGAAAAGGTATTTTAATTTTAATTTTAATTATAATATTATTATACAATTTTTTTCCTATATGGGATGCTCTATGAAGGCATATGCATGGTATTAGTGGATGGGCCTTTATTAGTGGATTTGGGTTGTGGGGAACAACCTAGTTTTTTGGTTCACTTATTTGATCCTTATCTTCTTCCCATGTGATCTTCTATCCATTGATTGAGTTATATTTGGTGGCTCTTCTTCTAGGCGTTGTGCTTTCGTGAGGATATATGTGATTCCTCCCACCCATTTCCCTACTTCCATGTTTCCTATTCTTTTCAAAATCCATTGTATTTGCATGATATTCATGATCCTTCCTCTTTACCTCAACATTCTTCCTATCTTCCTTCCCTTCCATGCATATCATCTCATCAACTCACCACATTTTTTGCCTTTAATTCACCAAATCATTTCATTTGTGTTCCTAGTTATTCTTGGTTCCACCACACCATTATAAAGAGAAGATTTTTCGAGTGGTTTTTTTTCACTACTTCAATTCCTTTGCGATGTTCTTTTCTAGTGATCCCCTCTGGTGGAGGTCTCTGTATTCATGAGCTCTATCTACACCACATTAGATTCAGGGTTATACAACCCAGCCTGAATGGCCTGAAGGACTTTATTTTTAGTTTAGTGTTTTATTTCTTTTTTTATTTTTGGTTTGGGTTTTTGGGTTTAGTTCTTGAGTTTTTCCTTCCAAGAGGTGAATGTAACCATATCCAGTCAGGTTCATTGTGATTCCTAGAGTGGAAAGGACCTCATTCCTAGATAGCTCCTATGTTGCACATGCATTTTTTCTCTTCATTATCTTTTATGTTGTATTTTATTTGTTTGTTTTCATAATAATAATTGTTGTAGTGGTGTTATTTCTGTGGATTAGGACCAAGTTATTCCAGACCACATAAATACCTATGATATCCTTTATTTTCTGGAATTTTATTTATTATTCTTTATTTTTATTATTTCTGTTTTTTCACTTCTTAAAACATCTCACTTATGATCATTAAAACGATTCCCTTCTTGAGCACTATGAGAGTCAAACTTCCTATTATTGGATCCACTCTTTCCCTCATAGAGGGTGGGAGATATGGAAAAGTGAGGTATGACCAAGGTAGTCTTCAATATGTCCATCGATGATGAATTGGATGACTTTTTCAACCTTAGTGATATCAATTACTAATTCCTTTTATACATAATCACTTTAAGATTTGAATCAATCCTAAAAATATCTAATTTATCCTTTATGGAGAACATGGGTGTAAAATATATCTGCGGATTCTGTTGATTATATCTAGGGGTACTCTGATATGTTCCTCAAGTTTATCCACCTCGATGGAAGAGGGGATATTTCCTGGTCATAAATAAATGTGGGAGGTTGAGGTCCAAGAACTACATTCCATATTCCTTGCTCTGTGTCCTTCTCCCTATAGAGTAAGGATAGATACCCCTCCATCCATGACCTAAAATTGGTGGAATACTGAGATTTTTATGAAGCATATTTTGACTGGGGAGAGAGAGAAATCATCAAAGTCACTCTTGCCTCCTGATCTCAATGGTGACATTATGGTCATTTTGACTATAGAATCAAAATTCTATGAGATATAAAACTAATTTTTGGGACTAAGAGATGAGAAAAAAAATATCTAAGGATACACCCCCATCACCTACTATAGAAGGAATAGAATCAATGGAAGTAGGAGTGACCACATTAGCTGCTTCGACTACCTCCACCGGTGGAGGGTTGACAATCAATGTATATTCACTAACTGTAATGGCTACATTTAGATTACCCAAATAACTTTTTTATTTTATGATAGGGATAATAATTATTTATGAATCCACACACATGAAAGATGGTCTACTATTAGAAATAGAGGTCCACACCACCTTGGATGAATATAGGGATTTAAAAAAGGGTATATATGGGAATAATTTTTTATATCATACAAATTTTCAATGATTCCACTACATGGAAGTGTTCAAATAAAACCAAATATCATACACCATTATTTATAGAGAGAATAGTCATATTTATCTACTAGTTAATGACTAGATCTATTTCACCAATTCAGGTGGAGGATTCCACAACCCAGGAGTCGAAAAGTGTGAAACCCCTTGGCCTACTAGTAGTGGACCACCAATGGATCCTTGCAGGTTCACCAATCCAGGTTTTTTATTCTAACTATTCTTTGATTTTAAAGATCTTAACCACTCTTGAAGTTTGTAATACTTTCTATTAAGTGATGTACAATTTTCTTTATGTGATCATGATAAAACACTTTAGAGAGTCTATCATAAATTCAAATTAGGATTCTTGAACAATAATTATGACAAAAATCATAGTCACAATGAAGAACAAGGATTATCAAATAACCCCTAGGTTAATGCCACCATATATCTTGGTCAAAAACCTTTGTAAGATTTTTAGTGAAAATTTCAGCATTCACTTTTGAGTCAAAATCAAAAATTTAAGCATCATGGTTATCTTTACACTGTATGTTATGTACCATGATGTAGTATTTTCTTTGTAAGAATTTCTTATGAAAAAAATTAAAGGATACGCTAAAACTACCTCAATATTTTCAGAACCAAAAAAATTATCATCATGATGTTATTCCACAATGTTTATTTTCACGCCACAAAGTCCTACTCTATGGAACGATATGTAAGGCCATTCCACAAGAAGTCAGTCTGATTCCTACATTTATTATGGTCATGATTCATTAAAATTGGACATCTTCAAATTTAAACCCCCTGAAGAATTCCATAACATTACTGAAGTATTTTGATCCTCTAAATAGAGAACATTTATGACCTTGGAAATCTAAATAACACAAAGACAACAACATTTTCAAATACACTATGATCTTTAAAGTTTTTAAATATCTAAATTATATCTCTTTATAAGTATATTTCCTTCAATGAGTTTGTGACAAATTTTTTATCTTTATCACTGAAATTACTTTCTCAATATCTCATAGGGTTTATTTATATTCTTTGAAATATTAGTGACTTATAAAAAACACCCTCTTACTTCCCTTTCATTAATTATTTATACTTACTACCATTAATGTGGGGTACTATGGTTTTCTTATAGTTCAATTTAAAAAGTTACAAGACAACATATTTTAAGCATTCAAGCTTCACTACTAAATAACAAGTGTCACCTATATCTTATTTCCTACTATAACCTAAAAATAAAGGGATTTTTTTGGTATATTTGATACCATTTAAACCATATGATTAATTCATTAAATCCTCAAGATATTGAGGTGGGATCTGTGTCTTACCTTCGGGTACTATTTCTTAACATCCTTACAAAATATCTATTCACATTTTCTTTCAACATTTTTGAATTATTTATGACTTTTAATAGTTAATTTTATAATTTTTTAATCCATGAAACATGATAAATTGATTTATTCTTAAATCATTATTTGTTTATATTCTTCCTATTTTATTATTATATACTATTATATCATTTTGATTTTAAAATTTTGATACTATTATCTTACTCAAAAGATTTTAATTTCATTAATATTCTCAAAACAATTTTTTAAAATTGGATTTAATTCCTTTAATTTTTATATTAGGGAATTCACCCTCCAAATATTTTACCTATCTATGACATACATTTTATATTGGAGGGAGTTTTAAAATTCATAATTACTTTTTTTCAAATGCATTCAATATTTTTATTTTCAAAATATTTAACTGGTTTTCAAATAAAAATCACTTATTTTAAATAGACATGGTGTTCTGGAAGGAAAATAAATGTGTAGTGCTCTGTTTACTAATGGTATAAATTAGGATTATTATAAATCTGGAATGTTTAATAATCTACGATATATTGGATATCTTTTTTATAAAATTATTATGCGTGACTATATTCTTTCAACTAAAAAAGAAAAAAATAGACACTTAATGATATTTTTTCTTTTGAACTTGATGGTAGAAAAAAAATTCATTGAATTCCATTTTAAGTGTTAAAGAGTGTTATAGAGTTTGTTCATGCAATACCACACATGAAATATGAAAATTACTTGAATATTTGAATTAAGGAAAACATATAGTTAATGATATGAGGCTATACATGTAAGGGAAAGTCTTTAAGAGTTTCTCTCTAAATTCTAATGAATATATCAATAATATGTTTTCTACTTCACTAATATTTTTAATGAAATAAAATATAATAGTGAATATCCTTCTATAAAAACTTTGTTCAAGAGAATACATTGTGTTTTACCATTAAGTTGGGCACCATAAGTCACTGAAAAGAATCCAAATTTGTTAAAAATATACTTGTTAAGGAACTCATAGGTTCTCTCATGAAATACGAGATAACCATGAAGAGACAAGGTAAAGAAAAGATAAGGAGGTAAATGAAATTACAAGAATAAATTACTTCATGGAAAACAACAATTACTCATTTGAGAGTGACTCTGGCATCACCAACTTTTACTAAGACAATGGAAAAATACAAGAAAAATAAAATATCCATTCGAAATTTCAAAACTAAAAATCAATAATTCTAGGTAACATCATTTAGTTGTAAAAATTTGATTTATATTAAACATGATCATTTCTTAAACACATAAAAGTAAACATAAAACAATCAAGGTAAGAAAAATTTAATGGTATTAACTTAGAGAAATTATAAGGAGTCGATTGATTTCAATATACTAATTAGTTGAACAAAGTACCAAGTTTCACATGACACATATCAAGGATGGAATTAAGTTTAGTTATAAATAATCTATTTCTACATATCATTGCTATTATTATTTTTCTACTTATTATACCTATTATTTAAGTTAGGAATATCTTTATAATGATAATGTGAACTCTATTTTTTTATGATATTCATTATAAATTCAATGATAATAAAAATAAAAATAACATAATTGTTTCTAAAAAAAGATAATCTTTTAAATGAAAAAGTGGGTTTTCTTTTAAAATTAAAAGATAAAACAAATGTTTCAAATTTTTAATTTCAAATTAATGATCTTAAAAATAGTCTTCCTTGTTTTACCCAAGAGGAAGAAAATTTATATATGATTTTGGGTTCCTTAAAACCTATTATAAATCTCTATTTCTTGGGGTTTTCAAAAAAAATTACTTTTATAAATAAAGTTAAAAATACTATTTTTAAAAGGTAATTTCTCAAATTAAATATTGTAATTATTATATGAAATTTTATTCATATAGTTTATTAATGAAATCTTATAAATGATAGATATTATATGGAAAAAAATATACTATCTTTCTCCTCTCATTTTAAAGGGAAAAACATGTTTCAAACAAGTTTATATTACAATGTCATTATTATATAACTTATGTAGACCCAAAATATGGGTAGAAAAAAATCCAGTTT
Organism: Viscum album; assembly: GCA_963277665.1. Classification (NCBI taxonomy): domain Eukaryota; kingdom Viridiplantae; phylum Streptophyta; class Magnoliopsida; order Santalales; family Viscaceae; genus Viscum; species Viscum album. The sequence continues at coordinate 1,058,821,211 of OY728159.1, forward strand.
ATAAAAAATCCAGAAAATTATAAAAAAAAAATTAGAAGATACATGGAATATAGATTGAGTTATCTCAAGGAATATGTGTAGTGATCATTCCAAATTCAACCATCTTGCAAATTTTAGTTGATGACATGTCACTTCTGGAGATGATTCAAAATACAAAATTACTTATAAATGTACAATTGGTTTCTATAACTCTACACTAATTAAAGATATTTTTTTTCTTAAATTATTAAATAATAATTTACTAATTATTATCTAGTTATTTGTTATAGGTTTTAAAATTACTTATAAAATTTATTTTTTGTAAAAAAATTCATTCTAGTGGAATCTTTTTTAACTCATACCTTCTTCAAAATATTTATATTATTTATTTAAAATATCTATCACGTTAAAATTTTAATTTTTGTAGTGTAAAATAAATTTATTCTTGTATTTGGAATAGCTTACTAGGTCATTCAAATATTTATTCTCTTGTAAAATTATTCCATAACCGATTAGTATGAGTTTTACTGAAATTTTCATTTAAAGATAACTTAGTTTTTGAACATTTACAACTTAAAAATAAACCCAAGTTTTCCTTTAAACCTAAAAACCTTGTTTCCACTTCTAAATACCTAGAACTAGTCCATATTGATAATTTTGGAACAACTCATGTTTCTTGTTTCTGAATTACAAAACTAAACCTGTATAATTATCAATGAATTTTTTAGATCTACACGTGTTTCCTTATTATCTCCAAAGAATGAATATTGTAATTTCTTTATCATCATTTCAATGAATGTAAAAATTTAATAGGGACAAAGCTATTTTCCCTTATAAGTGACCATGGTTGATGTATTTAATAGGGACAAAACTATTTTCCCTTATAAGTGACCATGGTTGATGTATTTTGATGGACCTTGTTTTAACTTCCTAAAACATAATATTCTAAAGTAATATAAGATTCTAAATAATACCCATGATATCATTTACCCAAGTCTTGGAGTTAATCAATAGACCATACTATTGATACTTTTATCATATAATTACAATAAGAAACTTAAAAAAGATAGTCAATATTAAATGAGGTTAGACATCAAGATTTCCTCTCTTCTAATAATTAACATAATTCCCTTGATGAATAAATTATTGATGAAAACTATATAATTAACATGAAATAAGAGGTGACCTAATTTCAAAAGAATAAAATTTTGACTCTCATGGAATTCCCTGATAGTTATCTAATTATTGGGCTTATAGCATCAGATCGGTGGCTCTCTCTCCTCTCACAGATCTATGGTTTTTCCTCAGTCTCAATCCAGTGGTGGGAGGATTGATTTTTATCTTCAAAATTGATCTAGAGGGTTATACAACATTTCATACCCCTTCATTATTCCTTTCCCCAAGTTTTTTCCACTCTATAAGGTTTGGGTATTCGACATATCACACGACTTGTTTTTGTGGTGCCATAATGTTGGAAGGTATGATGATGGTTTCAAGGTGTCAACGTCATCAGTGTGGCCCAGCCCCTGGTCCTCACTAGTCTCCCTCTCTTCTTCTTCCCATGAGTTTCCTCAATTCAACATTCAGTTCAAGTTCTTCCTTAGCTCAGATCTGCCTGGTTTCATTCCCAGAGTGGCGCTTCTGGTTTAGATTAGCTCGGACCCCCTCATCGATGAAGTTACTTTGGTAAAGTAGTTGGGTCATCCAGTCCTAGGCGGCATTGGCTCAAAATCATGAATCTTAGAGCGTCTACCTCTTTAGGTTTCTTGTTCTGTAACTGTAGTGTCGGAGGGAGTGTCGTGGGATCATTGTGGTGGGGATTTCTTCTGGTGATGGTTCTGGTGACCGAGATGCAGGAAACGTCAGTGAAATTTTTCTAAAGGTGACCAATTTGTGTAGATAAATCTGTACTATATAATGGATTTCGTGGTGGTGATTGTGCTATGTGTGATGTCTATGGTGATTTTTTTTCATCGTGGAATGGACTTTGTGGTGCTATGTTTTTTTTATATGGCCTCTCCGTTCCACGGTTCAAGGGATTATGCAACTAGACCTACTACAAGGGGCTTCTCCAGATAAGGTTCAGAGAATAGAGTTTTCAATAGACCATTGCTATTCGAATTAGGATGTTTGAGAGGGTATGGATATTTACATTAGTACCATTCACGTTCATCTCTACACAGGACTATTAGCCGAGCAGTGATTAGAAGGTGGAAGATGGACTTTACATTTTTAAAGCTGGAGAGGGTATTTTCCTTATAGACCTGAATTGGGTTGTTTTTTCCTTGGGATTTTGGTTCATTAGGGAAAAAATTATTTATGTCTTTGATGACATGTTGGGTTCCCCATATCCCTTAAAAGGGTGTTTATGTTAATAAAAAATTAATTTTAATTCAGTCAGTTATCTAATTATTTTCACCAACTGGTTTTTTCAAAAAAAACCTAGTGAACAAGGTAATGTAATCTTCAATAAGAATCAAATTATTATTAAAGGATATAATCAAGAAGAATGTATTTATTATGGTAAAAAAAATTACATGTTTTTTTGACTCGAATCCATTATAGTCATTTTATCATTCACCATTCATTTTAATTTCAACCTTTTTTTAAATCGTCATGAAAATAAATTTATTAAATGGTTTCATTTCTAAAACTATTTTTTGTAAACTAACCACCAATTTTAAAATACCAAATTTCCAAAAAAAATCATGTTAATGAATGCTCGATATTTTTTAAACTAATCCCCCATTGTCTTGGTATAAGAGGTTAACTAAATTTATTTTATCAAATTTTTATAAAATTATAAAATTCAATTCTACCCTTTTCTTCCAAACCTTTCAAAATTATTTATTTATTTTTTAAAATTTATATTCACTTTGTTATTTTCAATTCCACTAATGAAATTAATAACAATGAATTTTTTGATTTAATGAATAATGATTTTGAAATGAGTTTTATAGGATAACTTAAATTCTTCCTTGGTTATCAAATTTCGAAAAATTCTAATGGTGCCTTTTTAAATCAAAGTAAATACATTAATGAAATTATAATGAAGTTTTGAATGGATAATTATATGGAAATTATAACACCAATGAGTAAAACATATAAGATGATGTGGGATAAGTTCCACCTGTTGGTCAACAAAAATAATTATCAAACTATGATTGGAAGTCTAGTTTACCTCACTATGACCCATCCAATCATCATGTCCTGTGTATACCATTATTATCATTTTTAATCCATTATAAAAAATCAAATTTTAAATTTTGTAATATAATTTTTTATTATTTGAATAGAAATAAAAACCTTGGATTATTTTATCCTAATTTAACAACTTTTGATCGTCCTTATTTTTATAATGTTGATTTTGTAAGATTCCTACTAGATAATACTTGTTCTAGTGGATCTTGTCATATAAATGGAAAATCTCTTATCTCGTGGAGTAGTAAAAAGAATTATTTTCCTCTTTATATAGATAAATAAAAATATATAACCACTGGGAGTTATTATTCTCATGTTATATGGATTATACATACTCTCTTGGACTTTGGGTAAACATATTCTTCTATCCCTATAAAGTGTTACACCAGTAGTGAGATTAGTATTCCTAAAAACCTATCCAACACTCTTGAACTAAGCACATTGACTTGAGACAAAAAAAATTATGATATCACATTTAAATAGGTGATATCATTCTTGAAATTATTTTCAGAAACCTTAAACTTTATAATTTCATCCCAAAACTTCTTCCTCTTAATCACTTCAACTTCATCAAAGGTGAGTTTGGTATTATTAGATTGTGATTTTTATCTCTTAGTCACATGAAAACTATTAAATTATTTTCAAATTTAATTCAAAAACTATATTTCTAATTAATAAAATGTTTTTGAAAATTTTTCATAGTTTTTGAAAAGTGATGTGTGTATAATACTCAAAGAAAACACTCATATTTGGATACAAACACATAGATGTGTTTCTAGAAAATATTCTCACTGGAATTTATCCTAAAAAAGTGTTGATTTATATTTTTAATCCATTATAAATCCTGATCATGATGAATGGTCCTTCTTCACACATGGTATAACAATCATGTAAAAATCTCTATGGTTTATTAATACAACCTTTACATAATTATAAACGAGGAAATAAATTTTCAAAATATTTTTTTAAGTGTTTCATTATAAATGTATTTTTTATTGGATATAATCCCTTTAAACTATCTTCATGCATTAATTAAGGGGGTCTAATCTTGTTAATACTAAAACGATCAAGGAAGAGATATTTTCTTTTTTAAAATCAATTTCAAAAATTTAATTTTTTTGTTATTTTTTAAAAAAATTATATATCTTTTTCAAAAAAATATTTTTCAATGGTTTACATTTTGAAAATCTTATCATATATATTTTTATTTTTTATTATCATCGGATTTATTGAAATTATTACTGTTAAATGTTTTTAATTTTTTAAATTTTATTTTTTAAAACATTAATTTCTCTCTCTTAAAAGATCCCTTATAATGATAAATGATGATTTAAACTTTATCTATTTTTTATCTAACCAAATTTGTTTTCTTATTTTTGATAATCCCAAATGGGGAGAAGTTTTCTCATCCTACACCATCCAAAAGGGGGAGATGTTTTAGTCTTTCTCTCATAGGGGGAAGTTTATTATTTTTGGATAAGTGTTTTAAAAAATTCTATGGGGAACAATTATGTTTATATGAGAAGTTTATTTTTATACTCTTGTTTAATTTAAAAATTATTAAATTGTTTATGGAAATCAAAAAGGGGTATATTTTTGTGATTCTCACTACCCTTTTATTTTAATTTCACACACTCTTAATGTTTGTAATATTTTCTCTAATGTGATATACCACTATCTTTATGTCATCATGATTGAACTCTTTGAATAGTACTCTACAAAGTGATATTAGGATTCTTGAACAATAATTGTGACATCGCTCTTAGAAACACACTAAAAAATAGGAATTATAGTGAAACCCTTAGTACCACTATGTAGCCTACCTTATTCAAATCCCATTGTGAGTTTTATGGAAAAAATTCCTATATTCATACCATATTCAAGATATGAAATTCATGTAACTCAGTCATATCCATGCCTCAATGTAAAACCTATGTCGTAGTCTTTTATTTTTAGTAGTTTCCCATTCTATAATATGGATACTACACCGTAGATACCTCAATATTGTATAAACTAAAAAATTATCCTCATGATGCTAAACCATAGTGTTAATTATTACTTCACAAAGCCCTCCCCTATAGTGCAATATCCTAGACCATACCTCAAGTAGCCAGTCTAATCCCTACATTTATTAATGTCAGAATTTAGTTAGCTTTTATGTTTTCATCTTTAAAACCCTAGTATAATTCCATAACATTACCAAAGGATTTGGATCCTATAAATAGTTACAATTATATACCTTTTAAATTTATTCAAGACAATGATTACAACGTTCTCAATTTCTCTATGATATGCAAAGATTTTAATGCTCTCAATGCTCTCTCTTTCAAAATCTTATTTTGTTCTTTCAAAGAGTGTGTTCCAACTTTTATATCTTAATGAGGCTCATTATTTTCTTAATATTCCCTATTTCTTCCTCATATTGTTTGAGATATTATAGAATATTCTATAAAGTCCCCCTACTTTCTCTTTATTTTAATTTTTTTCCTACTACAACTAAAGAGACAATGGTTTTCTTTTCATTTAATTTAAAAATGCAATAAACTACATTTTTTGAGGTTTCTTTCTTCACCGTTAAAGAGTTAGTGTCAAATATATGAGATTTCTTACTAAATCATTAAAAGAAAGGGATAGTTTTGATATCATGGGAATCATTAAATCAAAGGGACTATTTCATTAAATGGTCATGAGATTGAGGTGGGAGACATAGGGCTACCATTAGGTATTATTGATGAACTTACTTAACAAATATATTTTATAATTAAATTTCCAATTTTTCAATTATTTATCAATTTTAATCCATTATTTAATAATTGTTTCAATCCATAAAACAATTGAATTGATTTATTCTCAAATTTCCTATTGTTTTTATTCTTTAACTTCTATTATTATATATTATTATATAATTTCAATTTCTATACATTGATTATTTTATTTTTCAAAGGATTTAATTTATTTAATATTTTTAAAAGATATTTTAAAAATTGGAATGTTTCAATTTAATTTTTATAAAAGGTAAATTCATCCACCATCTTTTCATTTTACCAATCCTTGACCCACATCAGGGATATTATAGATTTTCAAATTGATAGGGTGACTGTTATTGGAGGCGTTTTGAATCTACTACTAAATAAGAGGATGGTATGAGGTAGTGATGTTACTATAATGTGGGATGATATAACATCACTAATGAGTGACTTCTTGTTCATGGATTAAAAATAATCATTCACTAGGGAAGATAGTAAGGCTTTTCCACTATAAGAGTTAAAAATAACTAAGATTTACACAGTTCTATGAGTGGGTGAGTATCTTGTAGGGACTCTAATTTGACACTTTGATTACATTCATTGAAATATTTATTTATTTTATATCTTATAGTATTCCCAGTAAAAAGGAAGAAAATATTCTAAAAATTTATCATCCCAACATTCCAATATATATAGTATATGGATGTTGAAATTACTCGTTGATCTATAAGGTTAAATGGTGATGAAAAACTGACCCCTAATAGTGTACTAGTGCCTACATATATTTCAAATTTTGGGAGATACTCTAAGATAGACCAATAGGCCCTCAATATTTGATGTACCACCTCAAAATAATTGTGGAAGGACATATATAGATTGATTTCTAGAACTCACTTATAGGGTATTTTACAAATGATACACAAGAATTTTCACATGATCCTGATGTTAGGAAATGATTGGTTTGAATACTGATCCATTAACACTATTGTGAAGGATATTTTTAACACCTTTATATTTTAAAAGAACACTATTTTTTATAGGATATACAACACACAACACTATTATTAAATGAACCATGAAATATTCTTATTTTATAAGAATTATAACATAACCTTTAAATTAGTGGGTATGAATAGAAGTGAAAAATTTAAGATATATATATATATAAAGGTAATTTTCAATAAAAATTTATTGATAAACTCTTAGAAAATAATCACTCAATGGTAATAAAGTCATTTTATTCATTAAAACTTGTTTTATTCAAAAATAGTTTTTATTGACATTTGGGAGTAAATATTTTAATTTATTTATTAAAATTTTCAAAAAATTATAAAATAAAAATAATATATTTTTTACATCTTAATATTATCTTATCATAGGGTGATTTTCTTTGAAAATATTAAATTTACAGTGAATAGTAAAAAATACATCTTTTTATTGAAAACTATATTTATGTTTCAAGAATTTAAAAAATTAAATTTTTTAAAATTATTTAAAAGAAAATTGAGTTATATTATATTATTTATAAAATAATTATGTTTATTAGAATTAATATTATAGACTAATTTTGTATAAAAACATTTGTATTCATGAAAAGGCATTTTTTAGAAAGATTGTTTCTCATTGTGTTTTCTATTTTTGTCTAAAATTAATTTATAAAACTTATAGATAATGAATATTGAAAAATTTACAAATTATTTGGAATTAGTAGGTACATTTTTTTAAATAATACAAATTAATTATTTTTCATTATGAATAGTACTCATAGTAAATTTTTATTACCATAGTAAATTTAAAATGGGTGAATTAAGGTTAAAACGAATGTGATAAGGCTTAAAATTTATTAAAAAACATTTATATAATTCATTAGATTATTATATTTCATCCATTATCTTCCAAATATAAAAATTTAAAACATTTTTCCATTTAAAATTGATTTTCAAATTTATAATATTTAAGTATATGATAAAGAAAAAAATTTCACTTTATCAATTTTAATATATATAATATTTTATGATAGAGGTAAAAAGAACATATGTTCAGTTATAAATTTTTCTCCGAAATATGAATGATTATTTTATCATGTAAATTTATTTTAACTATTTAGTGATGAAATAATTACTGTAAGTGATTAGGAAACACTGACTCAATGATTCTTTAAGTAGAAAAAAATAATGTAAATGAAGTTAAAATCTTGAAAAGTAATATCTATTAGAAGATTTATAATATCCCATGAATTTTATTGATAATTATAACATATTAGGTATTTTTTAAATTTTTATATTTGTGTTAAATCACTATATTGATGACATTAAAATAAAATTAAAAGAATAGTGTCAAAATGACACTAAAGATATTTTATATTAAATAATACTTTATTAAATTATTTAAATAACATGAAAATATTTAAATTGAAAAATTAAAATTATAAATGGTCTAAAATATCTTACCTACTTAATTTATGATCTAATTATCAGCGTATAAGTGAAGTTAAAAACATTTAATATTGAAAAAGGCATCACCATAGTTAAGGTTAAAATTCATTAACCAAGGGGTTAAACCAAAAATAAGGTTTAAAATGATATCTAAACCTAAAAAATTGGATTTGATGATAATACCATATATTCATTATATTCATTTATAACCAATTTACAAGATCAAGACACATATTATATTATAATATTTCATGTATTTCCAAAAACAGCAGTAATGATATTTTATAATAAATAATATTTTATTAAATGATTTTAAAATTCATAAAAATACAATATTTTTCCAAGTAAATGGGATAAAGTTGAAAATATCAACCACGGTCCATATATGTGTCACTTTTCATTTTATATATTCTTTATTCACCCATAATGAATAAAAACCATAATATTATTAGAATTTTTCGAAGGAGTTGATTGGGGTTAAAACTAAGAGATAAGTGTGAAAACAAAAAAAATTGTAAAACATTTATAGTATGATATAATTTAGAATCATAATCATCTTGTATTTTAGTTATATAAATTTGAAACCATTTTACAATGAAATTTATATATATTAATTTAATACATTAAGTAATTCCAAGAGTGACCTTCCCCTCGCCATTAAAAGGGAACCTCCTTCCCTTCATTATTCACAATTTTTATCCTTTTATATTAGAAAATAACTACCCTAATACCATACTAGAATCCTTAACTACATCCTATGTTTTTTCATCTTTCCAAAAGACCATCTGTTCAATGCTTAAGGTATAATCCAAAAGTGGTTTCCCAATGAAGTGGTATAACACTTAACTGAGTGTTTTCAATTTTATTTCTTCTACTACCAAATATAAATACATGGTATCCATTATAAAATAATGAATTCTATATCTTTAATATAATAAATTTTTATTATAATGATGTAAAAAACCATTATCCACCTTTTTTCCATCCTATGGGAATAGAAAACATTGCTCGTGTTCACGTACGACTTAACCTCTACATGTAGTGGTGCAGTTCATTTTTCATAACCACTTTCCATGGATGGTTATAATTTTGGAGTTGGTGATCTAGAGAAAAAAATAAATGCACTTTATGATTATCTGTATTCATTGTTCTTAATATAGATAAACTACTTATCACATCATGATTGTTCTTTTGTGTGACATAGTATGTGATAATTTTTTAAGAGTATTTGTGACTCTAAAAGTTCATAATAATTTCCTAGTATAATGAAAACCAAGAAGGGATATGAAATTAATCTTAATTATATGTTCTATATCCATATGATATCATTTTAGGGACCCAAATGATACATTCTATCAGGGGTTGAGACTCATAGGACTTTGAGGAACCTTTTCAAAGTATACTCCATTGACAATTTCATGTGTAGGAGATTATGAGAACACAACCCACCAGTAATAAATACCCATTTATATATGTCATTAAATGATACTATCTATGGAATAGTTTATTTATTCATAGACTCTAATATTATTATTATTGGATACTATCAGTCATGTACTTTGATATATTGATGAAAACCATGGTGATATATATTTATGGAAAAATATGATATGTTGGGTGCGTCACAAGTTATATTTAATTAATGAATAATTTGAGAAAGGTTTTACCTCTTCTATTATTTAAAGGATGTTAATATCTCATTACCTATGATGTTAATGGTATATCCTAAATAAATCTCTAGCTATGGTGTTTTTTAGGAAAGTTAAATTTTCGTATGGTCAAAGAAATAGATGTTGATCGCATAGGTTAATGGAAACAACATGCAACCTACTTGATTAATGATATCACAATAAAGTTAGTATATTATAATGTAAGAATTTGTATGAGGTTTGTTTTTCATTACCACATTAACTTGATTCACTAAGGTGTCCTTGGCAAGTTTCTAAATGCTAACCTTGGACATTGCGCCCCTTCGCATAATGCCACTAAGAAATATTTATAGAGGGTCACACACTATGTGTACCTAGAACCATAGTAAATAATAATATTTTTTATTATTTAACATTTTTATTAAATATTATTCTTACATGTGGTTTGATAATTATTCATATCTTCTTGATCACATATATTCTGTCATTAGTTGATCAAAAGAATATTTTTTTTATGTGATTATATAATAAATATTTATTTCTCATTTTAAAAAATAATATATTTATTTAATTATTAGTAGAAAATTAAGTTATATTTATTTATTAATTAAGTAGTATGTATTAAAGGAATGATAAATAAATTTTAGGAATGAAAAATTTAGTTTTATGGTCCTATTAGAAATAATATATATTCATTATTTTTTGAATAAAAAATATTTAATCAATTTTCTAGTTTTTATAAAAGTCAATAAATAATAATAATTTTATTATTATTTATGACATGGGTTTTGGTAGGGAAAAATTAAATAATAATGGAACATGTGAAATTTTTTACTTTATAAACCAAGAAGTATTTAAACCCAACTATATTATTTCTAAAATTTTGGGTTCCATTTATTTTAGTTGTGCAGAATAGTATTAAGAGTATTCTATCAAGGCCCTATAGATATCCCTTATCAAAGAAATTTATCAATAACAAAGTGTGACCCTCCTCCACAACCGCTCTCAATTATAGAGACATCAATGAAAATCCATTTTGTAGCACTTCTTGGGTGATCAAAGATGAACAGAGCAAGCATTATGATATATTATGCTAGCTCTTATAGATTTCTATAGTGATGTTTGGAGGTTTATGGAGCTTGTGTAGATCACTATGAGAGGGAATCCATACTTGATTCTGATAATTAAACAATGATAAAATCTATAGAAATTAGTTTCATCAATAATGAATTAATCAATTAAACGGTATTTATTTAATTGCTTAAATTGGTTATAAATCCTAATGTGATGATCTTGTATTCGATTATGTAATTCTCTTATTAATTAATCATTGATTATATTATTTTTTCATGGATTTTATCATTAATCTATACCTAAAAGTAATCATGGATTTTGAAAAAAGTTGATTTGGGAATACCCCATATTGCACTTAAACTACTCTTAGAACCTTCAAGTTGTATCAGAGTAGCCCCAAAATTATTTATAATTATTTAAAGTTAATATCTTTATTTATTCATTTAACATTAGTTTTCAATTTCAGTTTAATCATTATTTAATATAAATAATGAGATCTGATTTTTTCCTCTTAGTTCTAGAAAATATAATAGAAATTGATTTACTTTATGAATGAATAATTTTCAAATAACTCATCCTATGGTGCTGAGTATTCTGGTTAGATATCATAGGAGTATACGTTTTGTTGAATGTTGGTACACATCATGTAATATTGTTTAATGCACAAAATTAATTCAAACCTAATTCAATATGTGTGATTTTATTAAACATGGGGTGTATTTAAATACACCTTGTATTGAAAGAGACATATCGTTGCACAGTTAGTAAGACTTCACATCACATAACCATCATATATGACTTATAGTTTATTAGTAAAAGGTGGCCCTCGTATTTTATTAAATGACAAACAAGACTAGTGACCATGTAACTCAGATACCACACGATGTGTAGCCCATGTACACACTGTGTACTCTATTATATTCAACAACATGATTATACCTCGGGTCCTAAGGTGTGTTCCATGGATGGATAGTGAGAATAATATATGATATGTAGATTTATTATACATTCCATGCATATTTCCAAATTAAAATGAATTAATGATTAATTTATTATACTTCTTAAACCTTAACAACATGTGTCCATTTTCCATTAATTTAACTATATACATACCGTGTGATAGGTTTTATATACATTAAATTTATAATTAATCTACGTGAAATATTTGAAACTACTTATCTTTTATAAGTCGTAATACAGTCATTACTTCATGTGCATTGAAACATAACAGGTTATGTAAATAACATGTGTTCCATCTGTCATTTATTAGAATATGTACATTCCATAAAATTACTTTATAAGTCATGTATGTCATATGAAACATGAGAAACTAGAATATGAATATAATTCATGCTGGGTTTTTAAGATGGGTACTAACTGTGTTTCCTCCAAGGTACATGTATTGTACCCAGTTTATTTTAAATTAATTTATTTAATTTGTTTAAAATTATAATGGAATAGAATCTAAATAAATTTAGGATAATAATTAAGATGAAATAATTGGTTAATTAAATAATTTTATTAATTTATTTGATCATGGTTTATCTTAAATAATAATGATTATAAATGAAAGTTATATTTATTAAATGTGAAATTTGTTGCATGTATGTGGATGATCATGATCTTAGACCATAATGTTGTATGATATTGGTTTCCTTTTAATTTATAATTAAATTAAATTAATGGCATGAGAATCATCCCTCCTCTCATTATGTAAGGGCCTATAATCCCATGGTTTCTTTTATGTATACCCATTAAAAAATCCTTTGGTCCCCCTTACCTGTGTGTGAGTAAAAGATTATTTAATAGATGGAGCTCTAATGCCAGTGGAGGCAGTTAATGTTTAGAAATGAGGAGAAAAAATCTAAGAGGTACATGGGTGGATAGGTTGAATGTTTTAACCTGAACTAAGTCATGTTTGAATGTGTTTTCCCCATATATAGACTGTTAGCTTATCAACCACTAGATAATCTAAGCATTAATAAATTATTGTAATCATAAATATTTATTATTTTATTTCTGTAAAGTTGCATGGTTAATTTCAATATGGATGTTTAGTCCCCATATCAATCATTAATTAATTAGCCAGTATGTAAGATGGAACTAAAATAATTTGGATTATGTATTATATTTTTCTAAGACATGGTTAATCAATTAAGTAAATACAGTTTAAATTAAAAAGCATGTAATAATGAAAAAATGGGAAATTTTTATATAAAGTGAAAAATATATCAGTCATATATATTAATTCGATATATCCTTCCTCTTATCATGTTAAAATCTAACTATAGTTCAACGTGCTTCACTGAACCAACTCGGGGTGCTTTCAATCATTAGGGAATTCTTACTTAATCTATTGGTAAGACTTAACTTAGTTGACATGAAGGGTTGACTACCCCAACAAGATTTGGTGTAACTAATAGAAAAAGGTTAAGGAAATCCAATTTAAGGATTTTTGGATTGGGAAGTCCACTCAACACATAAAGGAACTATGATTTAATAAATCTATAATTTTAATGCCTACTTAAAACCCATAAAATATTTTTTCATGACCATGTCTTGGTTAAGAGCTTGGGAATATGAGTCCTTTCTGCTAGAATTTTAAAAAAAGGATTTTCTATAGAAAATGGGGATAATTATTGGATTTTGATAAAATATATGGAGTTAAATGAAAGATATAATATTTATTATCAACTCTTATCAAATAATGAACTAAAACCTTGCTCTTATTATTTTTAGAAATGAAAATAAATATGACTTAAAACATATCACTATGATCTATACTTGAGAAGAATAACCATCTCACATACACTAATTACTTTGAATGTCAATGGATCTTATGGGTTATCCTACTCCATGAAAGATAATTATATATGCAGGAAAACCCTATTTTGGAAGTGTCTCGATAAGATGTTAGTGAGGAATAATTGACACTTTATAAAAGAAATTTGAACGATGTCACATATGTTTAATGTTTCATTCAATCGTCCATGACCAATGATCTTATAAACAAATATTAGGATACAGATGCATATAAAAAGATACCTCACCTTCATGATATTTATCAAGAAAAGGAGAGACAAGTGAGATATGAGATCTAAAATTATTTATTTACATGAGATATTAGAGAGTCAAAAACATATGTGTCACAAACCAACTCAGGTCAACCCTAAACTGATCACCCGAGACGGTCTGCGATATGGCCCGAGGGGCGTTCCCGATCCCCAAGGGATGGAAACTAGTGCCAGACATCAAAATTTAATCATTGGGAATTATTTGGCCCATAAAGACAAATAAACTAAATAGTAGAAACAAATAGAACATCACAAAATAAATAAACGACTAGAAAAGTAGATGACGATCAACAACACGACTAACCTATCAACGCCTAAAACTCCATGTAACCCCATGTGTTACGCTCCAGTACCGAAACCAAACATCACCCAAGGCATCCCGAACCAAAGCTGAAACATGCAAGAGAAACTAAAAACATGAAAACACTATAGTCATGAGTATTAAAACTCAACCGGTAGGCCCAAATAATCCATTCCCAATGCCCCACATTTAAATAAAGAAAACATTGATTAACAGGTTTTAACTACAAATATAAAAGTAGAGTTTTTTCATACTCTGTATTTTACAAAAAAAACATGCATGATCCATTACCCTCTTAATTTGAAATAAGGATAAAGGGTAGAAGCAAAAGAAAACAAATAAATGTATTAAAGACTTATTTTTCTAAAACTGAGTAAAGATATGGATGTTAATTCTTTCAAAAATGCTTTTTCTTGAATTTTTTTTAAACATAAACCCATGTTCACAATTTACCAAAAATAACATCAAAACCAAGAATGAGGTTACGGTTCCACATAGTGGGGGTAATGGTACTAAGGGTAAAAGGGTTAGACGAACACGAGAACATCTAAGAACTCAGAGGAAGACCAGAACATACTATACATGTGACTCATCCTGAAGGCATGCCCTACTCAATGACGTCATAACGCCCTAACACCTGACCATCACGCTACTCGACCTGGTCAAGGGGCCCCATCCCATAGCAATAAAAACAAAACATCCCCCTGCTACGGGGCCCTAGCAGTACATACCCTAACTAGTGCAGTGATCATTCTCAATAATCTTCTTTGTTATGCTAGATTCCCGTGTATATTTCACAATGGGGTGTGCCATGAAATTTAAACAACAAGCCACATATATACACATATATCACCACACACACACACACTATATTGACCGGAACCACCTCGACCACCTCAAATTTAGTTTTTTGCCTTAAAATAATTATCATATGAGGGAAATCCCATACCGAGAACCCTCCCAACTCATATTCAACCAAATAGGCACGAGACCCAACCTAGGAGGGGGTTTTTCCAAATAACCATTCAAAGTGCCAAACGGGCCCTTAGATTCACAACATTTAACCAAATAATCATTTTCAAAAAATTTAACCATGAAGAATCATTTTTAAGAACATAAAACAACTTTGAAAACCTATTTAATAAATGCAAATCACCACTTTAAATATAAAACACTCTTTACAAAGGCTAAAGAGACATCACAACAAGAACTTATCCTACAAACCTATTTGAAAACATCAATAATAATTTTTTTGGCATCTCAAATACATTTATTAAAATCAAAACATGATTCTCAAAGTCATAAACCATGTGTAAGAGAAAACTAGGCAACTTAATCCAAACTTGGTGCACAAATCCTGAGTAAAACACACCGCACATTCCAAGTCCATTTTAAAATCATGCGCACACCACTTTATCAACTATAGTAAAAACAAGTCCACTTGGGAACCCATTTAAGGAAAACCAACCACCATTTTAATTTCAAAATAAATTCATAAGGTCCAACCGAGCATTTAATAAACACTTGGTATGCACGACTAGAAAAAATGCACCACATGTTAAAATTTACATTAGAAATTATGCACACTTCAAAACATTTCAATAACATGATTCACAACATTCAAATTATTTAAATAACCAATTAAAATTTTATAAACAGTTTTTTAATGAGTGACCACAACTTTATGTAAACAAAAATCATTCAAATAATTCATTTTTGATCGAACGCATGCCCACAACCTACTAAAACAGAATACGCATCACTTGCACGGTTAGTTGAACTAGTTGAACAATTTATGAAAAGTGATTAAATAGCCTAATATTGGTTTCCATAAAAAAATTCTCTTTATACCATGTAAACACACTACAATATAGTGAACACAATTTAATTAAAAAAAAACATTTTTCACCAAACTAATTAATCGCAAAGAAAGTCAAAACAATCGAGGAAGTAAAATAATTGGCCGAACAATGACTATCTACAAAGCCAAATAATTTTCTCCCAAAACAATTATTCTAAAAATAAAAATAGAAATAACTAATTAATATTCAGTGGATGTGAAAAATACAAGTAATCAAAGTATTTATAAACTTAAAGGGTAAGGCAAAGGGATCCAACCTCAAACAAAGTGCAGACTTAACTAAACTTCGACGGAAAGTAAAACAACTCCCTACAGAACAACAACACACCTAAATCAATGATATAAAAGTGCAAAATAAACACTCGAGATGTTGGGGTATGACCGCATAACTAAAAACACTAAAAGGGAATAAAACTACCACATGTGAGGTCATCGGGCCGGAGAACTCACGGCTGGCTGGAGCAGAAGGCTGGAGGCCTGGTGGCTGGCTGCCGTAGGAGCTCGAGAGAGAAGGTGATACTGGGTGTGGGGGGATCCGAGATACAGCAAGGGCGAGGAGCCAAGGCATAGGGTGATTGGATAGAGATACAGGGTGAGGTCAGCTAGCTGGAGGCATGGCACGGGCAGGGGTCAGCAGGCATCCTGGAGCTCATAGCAGGCCAGAGGTGTGAGACGAGGGCGTGTAGCGCGGGAGGCGGTGAGGTGGCTGGGCAGAGGTCCTGTGAGGGGGGGGGGGGGCTGTTGGACACATCGAGAAGGATCCATGAGGGTGAGGGGTCGCGATTCAGGAGAAAAGGGGGTGGCTTTTGGAGAAGTAGGAGGGCGAGGGCCTCGGGTGTGTGCAAGCAGAAAAGGGAGTGGGGTGTAGGAAATGGGTAAAGGGGGGATTAGGGTTAGATAAGAAAATCATTTTATGTTAGAATATTAATAATAATAACAATATTAATATTAATATTAATATTAATAAAAATAATAGCAAAAATAATGATACCAACAATAATAATAATAATACTAATACTAAAAATAAAAATAATAAGAATAATAATAATACCATTAATACAATAATAAAATTTTAATGGTAATAATAATAAAAATTAATAATAATAAAAATAATAACCCCTTAGTAATATTAATATCATTAATTAAATAATAACATAATCATTAATAAAATTTAAATATTTAAACCATTTTATTTACACAAAACATTATTTATTTTATCGTTAGACATTTACGTGGGAACCCGGGCTAACGAGATGGCTACCGCCCATTGTGTGGTGACATCACACAGGTCCAAAGCCTACTAAAAACATTAAATGAAAAAGATTTTAATTCGGAATATAGCCCGGACCTTGGCGCGAGAACCCAGAGCCAAGAATTAATAAAATAAAAATTAATTTAAAAAG
This sequence comes from Viscum album, assembly GCA_963277665.1. NCBI lineage: Eukaryota > Viridiplantae > Streptophyta > Magnoliopsida > Santalales > Viscaceae > Viscum > Viscum album. The sequence continues at coordinate 1,058,838,935 of OY728159.1, forward strand.
GTGGGTGTGACAATTATCCCCACGAGAGATACTTTCTAGCCCCAGAAATTCACCCTTCCAAACAATAGAAAAAATAAGAGATCATAGCCGATTGAAACAAAAAAAGATCACAATACCAAAGAGCGGGAGAACATGAGAGGGTTCTACCCACCACAAGAGATCAATTAATGTGGAAATTTAACACCAAAACATATCACCTCGGGAAGGGGGCGACACAGTAACTCCCAACCAATCCAAACCAACTTTTATATCTTGAGATAACAACACCTCCTATGAAACTTGAAACTCTCGACCCAGACTAGAAACTCCCAACCCTACGAGAAAAACCTATGAGAATTACATAACCAAAAATAGTGAATCCGAGCATAACCAAAAGCCTTTACTCCTCTGTGGGCACTTACACCTCCAAACGAACATCGCTAGACCAAGGTCAACACATATAGGGGACAAACACACTTTTAAGAAAAGTGCACGATTTAAAAAACCATGATCAGACAAAAAAACTGTTTGGATTACAATAGAACATGTCCGTCATAACTTCAAAGTGAAACCATGAACTTACAGCGATGTCAAAACTTTTATAGTAGAAAAACAAGAAGGAAAAGACTTTAAATGTTCCACTACTAACACGAAACAAAAAACTCAGACCAAGACTTCACACCCCTGGAAACTCCCGATTGTGTACGAGCTTCACCCCAAGACCTGTGGATGGGGATCTGATGGATGAAGGATCTCCAGGCCTCATAGTCAGGCATTCAAATTCCTCTGGTCACAACGTCTTCTTCAGGTGATGCTTCCTGCAAAACTTCTCCAAGTTACCCAGACAGCTCCAACAATGACACGTCTTCGGTGGGATGTGACATGATGGTTTTGTGTGCCCGAACCGGCCACACTGGTGGCACACCATTGAATGGTCCGATGACCAGGAAGCCAGAACCACTGCAGAGGACTTCTTAGAAACAGGTTCCTCTGGCACACCCTATTCTCCAGATGGGGAACCTTTGCAAGCAATTAGGTATTCTAGATTTCCAACCATATGCACTCTATAGAACTTAGCTAAAAATGCCTCATCCACCAGCTTCTCAAAATGATGGTCCCTGGAAGGAAGGTCGCACTCCTTGATCTCTGTACAAAGACCACCAATGAATAGATAATTCTTCATCAAATCATGTGACACTACCTCCTGAGAAAAGGAAACAAGTTCCATGAAATGGTCAACATAATTTTTCACCGTATGTTGTCCTTGTTGAATACGCATGAGTTCTTCCCTTTTCTTCATCTTCAACTCTTTAGGTATAAACCATCAGACGAAGATAGATTTAAAGACATTCCATGTCATCCCAACTTTCAGTGATGGTGGGGCGAAGAATTTCCATTCTTCCAAAGACAACCCTTCAAACAGACTGAAAACAGCACACACTCTAACAGCTTTGGAAGTTCCCAAAACCCTGAAGATGTGTTCGACCTCTTTAAGCCACTCTGCTGCCTCTAATAGACCTCGATCACCATGAATGATAGGCAATGTTTGAGAAGAACCAAAAACTAGGCATGAATTATTAGAAACCTTGGCAACCTTTCTAGGTGGAATTTTCTAAATAACTTATAAAACACAAATCCAAAACCAATATCAAGTCTAAGTAATATCATTGAAAGTGCTTTCATCCAAAAATAGCCATCTCAAAAACCAAACAAATAAAACACAACCCAAAATTACTTTTTCAAAACCCCCTTATCATTATAGATTTCAAAACCACCTTCTTCCAAGGCCATTTTTCAAATACCAAACTCACTTTTCAAACCAAATTTCAATTTCCAGAAATCATTTTCCTTTTTTAAATCACATTAGAAAAACAAGGTCAAGCATTTAATTCCAAATGCACACCCTAGTAATACCACGAACCCTTGCACATGTCCTCATCTTCATTCGTCCATACACACCAACACACACTTCTCATGCATTACCTCACATGTGAAAATGTTCATAATGAGTACCTGAGGTTTCACCCAAACCATATCTCTTCTAGTTCCAAGAAAACACCGGATTTTTAGACCAAGGGATTTCAGTTAAAAAACCCATTTCATAAATTTAAATCCATTTAGAAGATATCATTCTCATTTCAAAACCCCTTTTTCATTTTCAAAAGTTCACTTACACCAATCAGAAAAAATATGACACTCAACTTGCATCAAAATACCATACTGAAGGACTAGTAGTTATGCTTAACCTAGCGGCATGGTAGTGGGTCATGGAACAAGTAAGCATCAACAACTTAGAGGAACTTAAACTATTTACTCGGACTCCACATGGGTCACTAATCCATGTGAAATCATGATGTAACATCGGCTTGCCTTTGTTGTCACCCATCAATCTAAAACGAACTAGAACAGAACAATTAATCAATTCCCCGACTAACCTTGGCGAGTTGAGATTTAAAACAGGTGAGGGTTCATGAGGTCCTTCCCATACCTACCTTTTGAGTCCCGACAAACCTAATCTCCATCTAATGGACACCCCAAATAACAAGGGCCTTCTCTGATACCATTTTTTCACAAACCAACTCGGTTCGACCCTGAATCAGTCACCCGAGCCGATCCGCGACATGGCCTGAGGGGTGTTCCTGAACTCCACGGACTAGAAACTAGTGATGGGTATGAAAATTTAATCGTTGGGAATTATTTGGCCCATAATGTAAAATAAACTAAATAGTAGAAACAAATAGAAAATCACAAAATAAATAAATGACAAGAAAAGTAGAGGACGATCAATAACACGACTAACTTGTCAACGTCTAAAACTCCATGTAACCCCATGGGTTACTCTCCGGTACTGAAACCAAACATCATCCAAGGCGTTCCGAACCAAAGATGAAACCTAAAAGAGAAATGAAAAATAAGAAAACACAACATGCATGAGTATTAAAACTTAGTAGGTAGGCCCGAAAAATCTATTCCCAATGACCCACCTTTAAATAAAGAAAACATTGATTAACAGGTTTGAACTACAAATATAAAAGTAGAGTTTTTTCATACTCTATATTTTACAAACAAGAATGCATGACCCATTACCCTGTTAATTTGAAATAAGGATCAAGGGGGAAGCAAAAGAAAACAAAGAAAGGTAGTAAAGACTTATTTTTCTAACACTGAGTAAAGAGAAGGATGTTAATTATTTCCAAAATGATTTTTCTTTAAAACATTTTTTTAACATAAACCCAAGTTCACAATTTACCAAAAAGAACATCAAAACCAAGTGTGAGGTTACAGTTCCACATAGTGAGGGTAATGGTACTAAGGGTACAAGGTTCAGAAGAACATGGGAACAACTAGGAACTCAGAGGAAGACCAGAACATACTATACATGTGACTCATCCTAAAGACATGCCTTACGCAATGAAATCATAACACCCGAACGCCTGACCGTCTCCCTACCTGGCCTAGTCGAGGGGCCCAATCCCATAGCAATAAAAACAAAACATCCCCCTCCTACGGGGCACTAGCCGTACATACCCTAACTAGTGTAGCAATCGTTCTCGGTAATCCTTTTTTCTATGCTACATTCCAATGTATATTTCACAATGGGGCATGCCATGCAGTTTAAACAATAAGCCAAATATATACACATATATCACGATACACACAATGCACAGATTGGCACCACCCCGACCACCTCAAAGTTAGTTCTCTTCTTTAAAATAATTATCATATGAGGTAAATCTCATACCGAGGACCCTCCTTACTTATAGTCAACCAAATAGGCATGAGACCCAATCCAGGATGGGTTATTTCCAAATAACCATTCAAAGTGCCAAACGGGCCCTTAAATTCACAACATTTAACCAAATAATCGTTTTCAAAAAAATTAACCATGAACAATCATTTTTAAGAACTGAAAATGCCTTTGAAAACCCATTTAATAAATGATAATCACCACTTTAGTTCTAAAACACTCTTTACAAAGGCCAAAGAGACATCACAACAAGCACTTGGCATGAAAACCTATTTGAAAAAATCAATAATCATTTTTTTGCATCTCAAATACGTTTATAAAAATCAAAACATGATTCTCAAAGTCATAAACCATGTGTAAGAGAAAACTGGGCAACTTAACCAACAATTGGTGAACAAATCCTGAGTAAAACACATTGCATGTTCAAAGTCCATTTTAAAATCATCTTCACACCACTTTATCAACCGTAGAAAAAAAGGTCTAATTGGGAACCCATTTAAGGAAAAAAACACCATTTTAATTTCAGAATACATTCAAAAGGGCCAACCGGGCATTTAATAAACCCTTGGTATACATTAATTGACAAAACTCACCACATGTTAAAATTTACATTCGAAATTATGAGTACTTCAAAAAGTTTCCAAAACATGATTCGCAACATTAAAATTATTTAAATAACCAATTAATTTTTTTAATGAGTGACCACAACTTCATGTAAACAAAACTCATTCAAAGAACACAATTTTGATCGAACGCATTACCACAACCTACTAAAACAGAATACGCATCCCTTTCACAGTTACATGAACTAGTTGAACAATTTATGAAAAGCGATTAAATATCCTAAGATTGTTTTCCATAAAACATTAACTTTACACCATGTAAACACACTATAAAGTAGTGAACACAACTAAATTTAAAAAAAGAACCATTTTTTACCAAAATAATTAATCGCAAAGCACGTCAAAACAACCGAGAAAGTAAAATAATTGGCCAAACAATTACTATCTACAAAGCCAAATAATTTTATCCCAAAAAAATATTCTAAAAAGAAAAATAAAATAATTAATTAATATTTATCGGTTGTGAAAAATAAAAGAAATCAAAGTATTTCTAAATTTAAAGGGAAAGGCAAAGGGATCCTACCTCAAACAAAGCACAAACTAAACTAAACTTCGATGAAAAGTAAAACAACACCCTACAAACCAACAAAACACCTAAAGAAACAAGATAAAGGCACAAAATAAACACTCGAGATTTCGGGGTTTGACCACTTAAATAAAAACACTAAAATGGGAAGAAAACTACCACATGTGAGGTCATTGGGTTGGAGAACTCGTTGTTTTCCAGAGCGGAAGGCTGGAGGCCTAGTGGGTGGATGGTACCAAAGATCAAGGGCGAAGGCGATAATGGGTGTGGGGAGATCCAGGATGCGGCAAGGGCGAGGAGCCAAGGTATAGGGTGATTGGATGGAGATATAGGGTGAGGTCAGCTGGCCAGAGGCATAGTGTGGGAAGGGGTCAGCAGGCATCCTGGAGTTGGTCGCAGGCCAGAGGTGTCAGATGAGGGATGTAGCACCAGAGGTTGCGAGGTGGTTGGGCAGAGGTCCTGCGAGTGGGGGGGGGCTTCTGGCTACGTCGGGAAAGATCCAGGAGGTTGAGGGGGGTCGTGAATTAGGAGGAAAGGGGGTGGCATTGGGTGAAGCAGGAGGGCCAGGGCTTCGGGTGTGTGCATGCGGATGAAGGGGGGTAGGAAACGGGGAAAGGGGGAAATTAGGGTTAGATAAAAAAAATTATTTTATGTTATAATAATAATAATAATAATAATAATAATAATAAAAACAACAACAATAATGATACAAACAATTATAATAATAATAATACTAATAATAATAAAAATAATAATAATAATAAAACTAAAAATAACAATAATAAGAATAATAATAATACCATTAATACAATAATAAAATTTTTAATGGTAATAATAATAAAAATTAATAACAATAAAAATAATATCCCCTAAGTAATAATAATATCATTAATTAATTAATAACATAATCATTAATACAATTTAAACATTTAAACTATTTCATTTACATAAAACTTTATTTATTTTAGCATTAGACATTTACGTGGGCACTCGGGCTAATGAGACGGCTACCGCCCCTGGTGCGGTGATAGCACACAGGTCTGAAGCCCACTAAAAACATTAAACAATGAAGATTTTAATCCGAGAAATAGCTCTGAACTTGGTGTGATAACCCAGAGCCAAGAATTAATAAACTAAAAATTAATTTAAAAAGGCGGGTGTGACAATATGGGCCTCATGTAGTCATGATTATTTGCTACATTGAATTTTTATACATATTAGTATTTAAATTCCTAGAATATTTTCTCATAGATGTCATACATTCTCACAACCCAACTTCTTATAAATTTTTACTTTTAAATATTGCTTGAGAAATAATGAGGAGAGTATTTTTTAACTTCTTACAATCATTCACAATGTTGATAAGGACATGGGGAATTACAGACCTGTTGTCTTTATAGTGAATAAGAAAATAAAGAATGAGGAAAAGGGGCCCAAGACTCATAATAAAACTAAATATCATGAACACCATCCTTCATAGAAGAGGAAGACCCATAGGTATAGGAAAAGAAAAAGGAATAAGTACATTTCGTATATGGAAAGAAAGGCCACTGGAAGAAGAACTGTACCCAAAATCGAGGGGAAGCTAAAGGTGAATTTGTTTTTGAGTGTCATCTTACAATATCTACACAGTAGGTATTATATATAAATTAGGGTGATCATATATTTATCCAAGTATAATAACTATTTGTATTTCAAAATATTTATCTAGAGGCGGATTTTTAATAAAACAATGGTGAAAGGTAGAATGCTCCAGCCATTGGAGACAATGACCTTCCAATGAGAACGTGAATGATATTTGTTTCTAGAGATTGTTATTATGTACCAAAAGCTACCAAAAGCCCAATTTTCATATCCTGCCTATATACAGATGGTTTTATTTTAATATTTATAAAAAAAAATCTTTTTTATAAATTTTTCATATGTTATGATATAAAACATTAAATAACATTATTTATTATTTAAATTATAAAAAACAAGTATTGTAAATCGACAACAAATTTTTTTTCATGACTCATATAACACCAAGTTGGGGCATCACTGCATTGGTCATGTAAATGAGATGTTTTTGAAAAATCTCAATCATAATAGTTATTTAGACTCTCTTGATATCCAAACTCTTAAAAGTTGTCATGCTTTATTGAAAGGAAAAATGAGAAAACCATTATTCACTGGATATATTGGAAGGGATATAGAGCATATTAGATTCGTATACTCTGATGTTTGTGGACAATTTCTAGTAATAATAAAAGGTTGATATTATTACATAATAGATTTTAATGATAACAAGAGTAGATATGTATATGTCAACATAATGAGGTATAATTATGAGTATTTTGAGAAATTCAAATAATTCAAGAATGATGTAGGGAATCAACTTGGAAGGAAGACAAAGAGTATTCAATATAATAAAGGTATTAAATATAATAACATATAATTTATCGACCTTCTACTATAGATAAGGATTCTTTCTCACCTAAATAATCCTTGCACACCATAGTGGAAAGGAATTAATGAAATGGGTAATTGTAACTTTTTGTACATGGTAAGGTTAATGATGAGTCATGTAGATCATGCATTATCCTTTTGTGGATATGAATCATAAACTGGGGAATACACATTAAACTGAGTGCTAAATAAAGAGGAAATGGAATTACCATTATGTTATGGAGTGTAAAGGAAAATTTTTTTCATATAAACATGTATGGGTTTTGATATGTTTCTTAAGGATATCCAAGGAAACAAACTAACACCCCATGGAAAAAAATGTTTCCTTATAGGGTATCATATAGAAACAAGGGAATAATACTTATAAAAACCCTCATAAAAGAATGTGTTTTTCAATAGAAAATCTAACTTTCTTGATAGGGATAACATCCCCAAGAATGATAGTTAGTGAAATATTTAATAGATGAAGTTGATGCTTATTATGCACAAGAGTTGGTATAGGAATAGAATACAGAGGCCCCCATGGAATAAGTTGTTGTTGAAATAAATGTACTACATAGGAGCACCGGAGAGGTATGATAACTAGAGATACATGGTTTTCTATTCACTGAAGATATGGAATCATTATTGGTAGAAAATAACAAGTCTCTCTCCAAGAAAGTGGTAGTGGAGATATTAGAATCTATAATATGGTTAGATAACCTAAATTATAAAATGGATTACAAGTGTTAGAAATACGTTTTTAATATGGTAGATCCAACAGTCGACACAAATCATTTTGGGAATGATTTTCTATTTAAAATAAAACTTGGAATAGAAGTTAATTTAAGTACATATAAAGAAATGATGGTGAATAAATAATTTAAATAGATTCAAGTAATTTTCTAAGAGGAAACCTTTTCACCAGTTTCCTTATTAAAATCCATTATAATTCTACCTTTTTTATAATATTATCATGGATATGAAATTTAGAGGATGGATATAAAAATAGCTTTCATTAATCAGAACCCCCAAGAAGAAGTCTATATGATACAACCAAAAGGTTTTATGAATCTTGATGATGTTAAAAAGATATGAAAGTTATATATATCCATTTATGGATTAAAGAAAGTATCTAGGTCATAGAACACTTGGTTTTGTGAAGTTATAAAATAATTATGTTTCATTGAGAATGAATGGGTACCATGTATTTATAATAGGTTGAATGAGAATGAGTTATTTATCATAGTTGTATATGTTGATGATATATTAATTACTATAAATAATATACTAGTATTAAATTCTATTAAGGATTGGTTAAAAAAATTATTATCCATGAAGGAATTAGGTTAAGTAGTCTACATTCTAGGGATTGATATCATTCATGACAGATTCAAGCAGCTTCTTGGACTAATTCAAGGTACATACATTGACCTTATACTAAATAGTCTTACTATGAAAAAATTTAATATGATATTCGTTCTAGTATCACATGGTATACATATTTCCAAGAAAATGTATCCTAAAAAACAATAGGGTAAAGAAATAATGTGTAATATCTCATATTCTTTGGTGATATGATCAATCAAGTACACCATGTTATTGACTATACCTGATGTTTCCTACACACTGATTATTGTAGGAATATATCATGTTGATCTAGGTGAACATCATTGGTCTACTATTAAGGTAATCTATAGGTATCTATGAAGAACTAAGGACATGATACTGATATATGGAGGAGACGATGATCTATCCAATAGTGTTTATACTGATTCTAGTTGTCAAATAGATTAAAATGATCACATGTCAATACCAGTATATATCTTCAGTCTCAAAAGTGGATCTATGAGTTGAAATATTTCAAAATATCCAAATTTTTTCAATTATATAGTGGGTTTTGAGTATATATAGGCTTGTTATATAGATAAAGAAATTTTCTGGGTATAAAACTTTTTCCACAAGCTTAATTTTGTACCCATCAATGATGAAACTATTAGATTATATTGTGATAATATTACAACGAAGAATCTTATAAAAGAACCAAGGTCACTCTAATTGACAAAGAACATACTCCATAAGTATTACCTATTGAGGAATTTTTCTTGAAGGGGTGAGGTTGAAGTAAGTAGAGTGTTCACGTATGAAAACATGTTGGATCCCTTGACTAATTCATTATTTCATAAAAGGCATGACTATCTTGTGAGAGCTAGTAGATAGATGGTGGTTAGCATTTGGATCTAGTGAATGTTGGTGTCTGTTATATCTAGTGCCCTATAATGAACTTCTATGTACATTATAATAACCTATATTCATAGGTTGGTATATTAATAAACTAAATATGGCATCATTATTGTTCTTCTACATGAAATATAATGTGAAAATGTCTTAATTGTAGTTGTCACACTAAAATTCTATAGAAGTTCCACACTATGATGAGAAACCATAAGGTCTATGATGTTTTTCTTTAGTATATGTTCTACAGCCCGATGAAATCATGTGAGGGACATAAATGTTACAGGCTATCAAGTTCGAGGACTCATAGTACTTTTATGAAAATTATCATGATGTACATCCTTGGCAATTTCTATGGTAGGAGATTATAATAGTGAGGTCCTCCTATAGAAAATCCACATTTATATGTGTCATTAGATGTTCCCATATATAGATATATGTATTGATCATTAGAATTTAATATTATTATTAATCGATATTATGGGTCATTTTTTTATGTATTGATGAAAACTATGATTAAATATGTTTTTGGTGAAGTAGGATACAATGGGTGCGTCACAAATAGTATTTCATTAATGAATAATATGAGAAAATATTATTCCCATATGTTATCTCAATCCCTTAAATGGAAATTATATAGCCTAAATAAATCTACATCCATGTTGTTCTATAAGAAAGTTCAATTTTCAAAAATTATTACAAGGAGACATCGGGAACATACGTTGATGGAAGAAGAATGCAACCTAATTGGTTAGGGATATTGTGATAAATGGATTATATTGTACTGTAAGTATATGTATGTGATTTATTGTCATTATGACATTAAATTATTTCTCTATGGGAGCCTTAGGATGTTTTTAGATCCTAAACGTAGAATTTGGGATGTTTCACCTAACACCACTAAGAAAGGATAATAGAGGGCCACATACTGAGTGTATCCAGAATCTTAGTTATATATTATTTACTATTTAGCATATTGATTAAATATTATTAAGTCACAGGGTTTAATAATTATTTAGTTTAGATTGACCACATATAGTTCATCACTGGTAATTTGAGAGAATATTTTATGAGAAAAATATTTAATAAACTTGTATTTTCTATTTGATGAATATAATATTTATTTATTTATTTATTAGAAAATTATGTAGTTATATTTATTTATTAAAAAAATATCCATTATTCAAGGCCTGATAAATATTGTGGATGATTGGAGAACTGAGTTTTATGATCCAGTGAGAAATAATATATATTAAATACTATTTGGATAAATAATATTTAATAAATTATCTAATATTTTTTAATGTTGAGAAATAATAATAGTATTATCACTATTATATAAATGGGGTTTCCTAAGGATCATGAAAATAACAAGCCACATGTGAAATTATTATTTTCTAACCCTAGTAGTACTTAAACCCAATTATATTAATTATAAAAATGTGGTTACCATTTTCTTTGGTTGTTCACAAGAACATTTGGATAATTCTTTTAAGTCCCTATATAGATCCCTCCTCCATGATGGCTCCCAAGAACAGTAAGTGATCCTCCTCCACCACCACTCTCTATTTTTAAGAGATCAAAGAGAATCCTTATTATAGAGATTCTTAGGAAGAAAAATTATAAATGATAAAGGAATTAGGATCTACCATTATATAACCTATATACTACTAATGAAATGTTAAAAGGTTTATAGAGCATGTTTATATCACTAGTGTAGGGTTTCTACACTTGATTCCTATGAAGAACAATGGTACGACATATAGACTTTTTCAATTTCAACAATGAATAAATAATTCCTATCAAGGTAATTATTTAATTTCTTAAATTAATTATAAATAATTATGTTATAACCCTTAGTTTAGTTTTAGTATTCTCAGATTGATTAATCTTAGATTCGAATCTATTTTTTCAAGGAATTTACCACCAATGTACATCTCATATTAATCATCGATTACAACAAGAAAAATATATAGGGTATACCCCATTTGGTTCTTCCATTGTTCCTGAAAAATTTATATAATGATGTATTTAATAAATAATTATGTTATTTATGATATTATTATGAGTCTATAAAGGTTATTTAAAATTTAACTTTCATTCAATCCTTCTATCAAAAAATAGAAATAGTGTTCATGTGCATATATGTCCTACCATCTCCAAGAATGTTTTCATTCATTTTTATATCTCCACATTTTATGGATGAATCTATATATATATATATAATTAATATATAAGATATTTTTACCATGATCAAAATTCTTTATATGATGGAACCATGATCAAATTACAAGGACTATAAATGTATAACTAAAACTTTTATGAAAATTGATATAGTTAACCCATTAAAATGAAAATTTTAATAAGGAATTGTTAATAAATGGGTGTTGAAATGATATAAGTAAATAATATAAGATATTATTAGTATTTACCTGATTCTCGTATATAATTATAATAAATAAAGAAAATTATATATGAGGTTATGGAACGTTTTATGCAAGTGGAGCCTGAGGTAGGGGTTTTATGTTATAATGTCATTGTTTACTATGATCTTTTATAATTAAGTTTTTTATGATAAAATTTCAGGATATACCTCTCAAAAATCTCAATAATGATATTATATTATGGTTATTAATTAAATATTAATTAAATATTAACATTTTTATCTCTTTTTTACTTAAAATGATTGAGAATTTTTTTTAATAAAAACATACATTGTTTTCTCTTTGGTCAGTGATCTTATTCTTAAATGTACATGTTTTATTTAAATTTTTTAGTTAATATTTTTAAAATTATCATAATATTTTTTAAATTCATTTTTAACCATGTTTTAATTTTTTCTTCAAAAATGGTTTAAAATGAACATTCTTATCATTTTATGAATGAGATACTTTTGACATTTTACCAAAAATATTAAAGGAATATTTATTTTAACATACATAAAATGGATTAAATTTTAAAACCTCATTACTTATAAAATATTTCAAGAATCCATTAAAATTTTCAATGGTTATTTTTAATGAAAATTATTCTTATAATATTTTGGAAATTTTTAGATTTTAAATAAGTAGTTCCAAAAAGAAAATGATGTTTTCCTAAAGAAATATTCAAAGTGATATTTAAAAGTAATTCTTATTTTTTTATAACATCCTTTGATGTTAATTATGTATTAATGGGGATATTATACAAGGATACAATCATTATTATTTCTTTGGATTTTACATTATTATGAAGATGAGAATTTTATTAAACTCACTTATTTTCCATGAGTTACACTATGATGAATTGTGGAAATGTTTATAAACCTCATTTATTTACCATAGAATATAATATATAATTAATGTTTCATAATATTTTAATAAAAATTTTAATGGATTATGATTATATAATGAGTGGAACTAAAACTATATATACCTCCAATTCATTGGGTAAAATGTATATCTCATTAAATAATTAGGACTAGAATGGAAAGTGAACCCATTTCAACAAGGGACTATGTCCACTCTGATAGTATTGAGAGTGAATCTTGACTAAGTATACAATGGAATGGGGAGTGAACCTAATCCACTATGACAGTCTTGACAGTGAGACTTATTTAAGGAAATTATTTTATATGTTTATGTGTATTCAAAAAAAATACATCGTATCCCAATGTTATGATCTAATGGATCTTGTTATTTGATTTCAAAAAGATTAATATCTTTTGAACTACAAATATTTATGCCATGATTTAAGATTATGATCTATTATATGTTAGGTAAGGATTTGAAAATTTTATTATTTTTTATTACATCCTTATAATCATGTAATGTTTAATTGATCATTGGTATTTCTCCTGTTTACCTTTAATAAGAATATGACCTAACCATTTGTTATGTTTTCCTTTCCAATGTTATAGATATAGGTTTTATGTATGGTATGTCTAAATAAAGTACAATATGAGAATATTGTGTATCTTGTCTCCAAATAAACTAAACCTTTATTGTTCTGGCATGGATCGTAATTTTATATATTAAATATTCATATAAAATGACATGATATTTATGTTTGAAATGTGTGGGTCACTATAGTTGGTATTAGAGCATGTTTTAGTCAATATTTTGTGATTAGGATTTATTAATTTTGTTGAAAACCATGGAAAAAATCCTAATTATAGGATAACATCCTAAAATTTTGATAAGATGAATATTATGTGGTTTGACTATAAATACATCTCTATTTCAAAACTACATGTGGATGCAGTTTCAGAACATATGTATCTAGGGGTAATAACCATGAATGTATTGGGTTGAGTATATATTGAAAATAATTCTAGTGTACATTTAATGATCCCTTTTTGTGAACCTATTTTGACACTCTTGGGAGATACGATTAGGTTAACTTTTATTTTTCATATGAAATATTATGAAGGATTTAAATATATGATAAAAATGGATGGTCTAGGTTAATCCTAAGGTGAAATATATTAACTATAATGTGTCATGATTTAGAAATCCTATGAATTATATATCAATATTATATGATTTCTCACTATGAATATTTTTTCTCACACTATACTTATTTTGTTTCAGTTTATGGCTGGAACCAAAAGGATTTTCCTTGACGTTGAATGTGACAGACAACAGAATTATTTTATTCTTGAGAAACTAAATGAAATGGGAATGGGAAGTTGAAAAAAGTGATTATGACTTGTAATATATCTCATTATCAGATTAACAATCTAAAGTAGGGTGTCTTTCCCAAAAATACTAATAAAAGAATAATTAATTTTCTAGAATACTATGGTGGGAAGAAGATCCAACTTCATACATATCAAGTATATGGGAATAATCACTCAGGGAAATGTCCCAAAGGAATGATAAAATGTTTTATTTGTGGAAAATAAGGTTATAGAGTAAGTAATCATCATTGAAAAATAAAGAGTTCGATGAAGGTATATGAATCCCAAGGAATCATTTATAGTTCAATGCCTTTTATATAAATAATAATGGAATTATCAGAGCCAATGGCCAAATCCAAGGGTTTACTCATAGAACAAGGAAAGAACTATGTTATACCAATCATTTAAATGAACATACTGATGTTTTTATGTATTGTTATTTGATAATTATGTTTTATAAGTGTTATATGAATGATATTTTGGTTATAAGAATCACGAAACATCTAAGGATTATTCAATAATAGTTTATATTTAAGGATTTTAAATCTTATTTAGTTATAAGGAATATTTTTGCGAGACACATTATTAAGAGATATATAATCCTTAATACATGATTGATATTAAGATAATAATATTTATTTAGGATAAATAGATGATTGGATAGTATTGATGATCTTATAATTGATTGAATATTTTATAAAAAACAATTTATGTGATATTTATTAAAGTTTGTGACACTTCTAGATTTATGGAGTATATTGGATAGTTTATAGGAATTTATGTATTATGTGAGGTTTATTTTATGGTATTTTGAGGTGACACGAAACATTTATTGGGTTTTTTGAGGAATAATTTATTGAGGTTTAAATAAAACTTTTGGTTAATATAATATTTGATGTAATATTAATTATTGTCTATTAGATGGTGGGAAATAGATAATCATGATTATTGAAATGTGATTCATTGAAAAGGGGATATTTTCATTGATATTTTTGATAAGGTTGTGTATTTACATTCAAGTTAGTATCTAAATTATATTCATGGTACTTTTGTTAATTTCCCTACATTATAACATTAAATATTAATATATCAAGATGATTAACGATATTTTGTGAGGTGTTTCATTGGTTTGAGGTATATGTTACCCTTAGGTATAACATGTGATTTTACATGAATGAGTATTTAGGAAGAAAGTAATAAAATTTTTATGGATACATGATGAAAGTTATGATATCACATTTGAGGTTAAAACATTCTTTAACATTGGGGATATCGAGGTAATTTGGGATGTAGGGTTATTTATTTAAGGAATGATCTAAGTTGAACCTTTTTAGTTATTATGGTAAATTTGCAGTAAAATGTATTATTTCATCACATGAATGTTTATTAATTTTGGATATTATCTTACCTTGTTCAAAAGAAATTTTTTTTGTTTTGTTTTTAAATATAGTAGGAATAGTATTTTATCTTTATTTGTATTTTTTGATCCATCAAAAATTTATGTTAGTTCCTTAGGTGTGAAACAAAATTCATCTGAAATATGAGATTATAGTAGAAAATTATTATGAGGTGAAATTATACTTTTCATTTAAGTATAATACCTTATTTTATTAATCAAAATGGTAAAGGAATTTCTTAATTCTAGGAAAAGTAACTTGAAACAAAAATGTTATCTTAGTACATTCATTTCTGATTAATCTATGTTCTTTTTCACACCTCACAGATTTATGATTTTTTTGTTATTAACATTATAATAATCATTCAATTTCTTATGTTCAATGTTATTTATAACTCCCCATAATTATTTAAAAATTAATTCTTTTCTCAAGGTCCATATTTTCACTTCCCACCAGTGTTATCCTATTTGAAAATATAGTAATTTGTTATTCTAGAAAAAAATATTATTTCTCTTTCCCTTATTTCAAGGGGAAGTTTTATTGAACCTTTTTTATGATGTGGGTTTTCAAAAAATTAATTTTCAAATATAATACACTTGATTACTGATAAAAAGTTAAAATTGTGATAATTTACTTTATTAGGGGGAGAATTTAACACCTTGATATTTTAAAAGAATAATATGTTCGATAGCCTATACAACAGAAAAAACCAAGATAAAATGAACCACAACATTTATTTAGTTTTTGATTATTGTAACATATGCATTGAATTGGTATGTATGAGTAAAATTTAAAAAATTATGATATATATATATATATCATAATGAATAAAAATATATTGATAAATTCATAGGAAATAATCACTCAATTTTTGTATAGTTGTTTTATTCATCTAAATAAGGTTTGTTCAAAAGTTGATTTTTATTTTTGTGAGAGAATATTATAAATAATTTATAGTAATTTTTTAAATTTTATTTTATCAATGTACTATAATTTTTGAAATTATAATATCAAAATTAGATTTGGGTGAATTTTTTATATTATTCTAAAAATATGGATTTTCTAGTGAGTTCTGTAAAATTCTGTTTTTTATAGAAACATTATTTTTATTTCAAGAATATAAAAATTAATTATTAGTTTTAAAAGGGTTTTATTGTAATATAAGTTATATTATATTATTATTAATGAAATTAAGTTCATTTTAATCAATTTTATGGCTGAATTTGGTATAAAAAAAATTTATACACCAAAGGCATTTTTCTAAAATAGTGTTTTTCATTTTGTTTTTCATTTTTAACTTAAATTAATTTCAATCAATTATTGAAATTGAATCTTAAAAATTTGAATACATATTTGGAATCTAGAGGTTCAAATATATTAAATCTTTTCCTTTTATTTTTAAAAATTTAGAACAATAACCATAGTAAATTTTTATTACCATGGTAAAGGTAAAATCCAATACTTAGGGATAAAACTAATGTGATAAGGATAAAGATTCTCTAAAATGATTTCATTCATTTCATTGGATGAGTATATTTGTTCCATAATTCAAAAACTATAAAATATTACCATTTCCCCAATTAACTTTCATTTCAACCTTAATAATATTTATATAAAATATAACGTAAAAAATATAAATTTCTTTATTTTAATATATATAATGTTTTATTACCGAAATAAAAAATACTTCTACTGGGGTATAAATTTTTATAATAAATATGAATTAATTTTTTATGATGGTTATTTTTTATTAATTTTTAGTGATGAAATAATCACCTTAAATTCTTATTCTGCACCGACTCAGTGCTTGTGAAATCAGTAATAAAATACAGTAAGTTATTCTTAAAACTCTAAAAGTAATATAGTTTGGTTGAGTTATATTTTATCATGAATTTTATAGATAAATATATCATCATAAGGATGTATGAAATGTTTATATTATAATTACATTAATATATTGATGACTTTATACTCATATTATGTTAATAGTATAAAAAAGACATTAATCTTTTTAATGTGAAAAAATATTTTATTAAATTATATAAAATTAATAAAAATATGAAAAGAGGAAAATTATGATGATAAATGGTAAAACAATTCCTCCCATTGACATGAATGAGAAAATTTTCAACTTCTAAGTAAAATTATAACCATTTAATAATAAAAACATCATTACCATTGTTAAGGTTAAAAGTAGACAACCATGGGGTTAAACCAAAAGATAAAATTTAAATGATATATAATCCTTTAAAACATTTATTTTATTATTATATTAACACCACATATTCTTTATCTTCAAATTAATTTCATTTTGGTACCATGTGACATGAGTAACACAGAAATTATATTATAATATTTCATTTATTTCAAAAAATAACATTAAAAATATTTTACAATAAACAATATTTTATTAAATCATTTGAAAATTCAAAAAACATTATTCATACAATTGAATTGTATATAGATAAAAATTTCAACTAATTTTTATTTATGTTTCAATTTTATTTTTATAGAAACACTCTTGAACCCTAAGGAGTGAAAAACATTAATATCATGGTAATTTTCAAAAGGGTCAATTGGGGAGGGTGTTAAAAGGAAGAGATAATGGTGAAAAAATAACTTAACTGGTACAAATTTTATTGGATGGGATTATTTTCTAGAATCCTAATATTAACTTCAAACTATATGAATTTTAATGTATTTTTCAATACAAATAAATTTACATTAATTCAATACCTTGAATAATCCCAAGAGTGAGCCTCCCCTCACTTATAAAAGTGAATCTCTTGTCCTTCATTATTCACAATGTTTTATCCTTATAGATAAGCCAATGACTTACCTAATGTCATCATATATTCCTTAAAAAAATATTATATTTCCATTTCTATCCAAAATACCCTCCTTTTAAGGATTAATGTGTAATCCAAAATTCGTTTCTCAATGAAGAGGTGTAACTCTTAACCGGGTGTTTTCAATTTTATTCCTTCTTCTCCCTCATCTAAATACACGATATCTATTATAAAATATTGAATTCAATGTCATAAATATGATTAATTTTTTAATATGATCATGTAACAAAAATTACCCACCTTCTTTCACTCCTACAGAAAGTGAAAACATTGCTCGTTTGTATATACAACTTATCGTCTCCATATAGAGATGTAATTTGTTTTTCATCACAAATTTTCTTGGATTGTTAAAATGATCGATTTAATATATATATATATATATATGTATATATATATATTATTTATGACATTATTTTTAATATATAAAGTTTAATTATTATTTATCTTTCTTTCATTCTATCCTTCAAGAAATTGAAATAGCATTTATGCGTACATACGACCTACTATCTCAATAAACGGTGTAATTCATTTTTTGACTCTATATTTTTTGAATGACTGTGAATATATATATATATATAATTAATATATATCATCTTTATATCATCTTTAAAATTATAGAGATTCTAGAACCATGTTAATTATACCAGAACTAGAACTATAAAACAAAAACATCTATGAAAAACAAAACAATTATCACTTGGAAATGATGATTTTAAGAGATAATTCTTAATAAATGCGTTTTGAAATGATATAAGTAGATAATATATGATATTATAAGTATATAAATTATTCTATAAGATAATTATAATAAATTTAAATTTATTATAACAGATGTTAGATCAATTTCAAAGCAATTCAATCATGAGGTTAGGGTTTTACGTTACAATGTCAGTGTTTACTGAGATTGATTATGATTAAGTTCCCAATGATGAAATTTCATGATATAACTCTCAATAATCTCATGAATTTTATTA
The DNA here is from genome assembly GCA_963277665.1 of Viscum album. NCBI lineage: Eukaryota > Viridiplantae > Streptophyta > Magnoliopsida > Santalales > Viscaceae > Viscum > Viscum album. Next base: position 1,058,858,353 of record OY728159.1, read on the forward strand.
TCCATAATTTATTCATGAAATTTTCAATTAATGGAACCATTTCCTTCTCTTTTTAGTTAAAATTGTTAAGAAATTTTTTTCAATAAAAACATAATTTATTTCCCCATTGGTCGGGAATCATTTTCTTCCAAGTCCATGTTTTCTTAAAAAAATCAAAAATATTTATAATATTCTGAAATAGATGTTTAAATTGTTTTATAATAATTTTTTAATTTTTAAAAATGGTTTAAAAGGAACACTAATATCTTTTTTTAATGCGGTAATTATTATTTTTTACACAAAATGTGAAAGGAATCATTGTTTCAACATACATATCATTAATGTAATTTCCTGCCCTCATGAAAACTCAAGGATTTTATGATTAAATTATAAGTTTCCATTTTTATTTTTAAATAAAATTTTACCCATACGATTTGAGAAATTTTTATACTTTAAATAAGTGATACCTAAATAAAATGTGTGTTTTCCTCAAGAAATGTTCCATGTTATATTTTAAAGGTAGTTTTATTTATGATAACTTCCATTGATGTTAAATTTTTTTTATAAGGGATATTTTCCAAGGAAACAATAATTAGTCTTTCTATGGAAGGTTTATCTTTATGATAATCATATTTTTATGAAACCCTTTTATTTTCCATGGGTTATGGTATGATCAATTGTTGAAATTTTTATAAAAATCATTTATTTTCCACAAGTTATAATATGTGATGAATGTTTTATTATCTTGTGAAACAAATATAAATGGATTATGATTATGTATAATGTTGTCCCATAATTATATATCCCACCAATGAATTTGGTGAAGATGAATATCTCATGAGATAATAGGGCCTGTAATGGGTAGTGATCCTAGTTTAGTATAGGACTTTGTCCACTATGATAATCATGGGAGTGAACCTTAACTAAAGATAATATAGAATTGGGGTTGATCCCAATCTACTTTTATAGTCTTGGTAGTGATCCTTGACTAAGGAAAATATTTTCTATGCGTATATGTTTTCTAAAAACATATGTTTTATTCTAATTTTGTGCTCCAATTACTCATGTTCTTTGATTTCTTTAAGACTTGTGTCTTATGAACTACCAATACTTGTTCCTCAATTCAATATTATAATCTATGATATATTGGGTATGGATTATAAAAGGTTAATCTCATTCTCTCATACCATTCTTATCACATTTTTTATATGAACCCTAATATCTCCCTTGTTTACCCTAATATATAATTACAACATACCCTTTCTTATGTTTCCTTTCCTCGGGTTATGAATAATGGTTTTATTTAGGGTATGTCTAAGAAGAGTGCTATATGGGATGATATTTATAGAATATGTTGAAGATATTTCGTGAAATAATAAGATTATGTATCTATTATCCAAATACATTATACTTTTATGGTTATGGAATGAATCTTAATATTATGTGTTGAAAATTCATCTAAAATTATATGATATTTATGTATAAAATATATAGGTTTATATAAGATCAATCGAGACATTTAACATCAGTAGGTATCACAAATACTCCTCTCCATGAAAAAGAAGTGGAAGAATTTTATGACTAATGAGATATAGTATTTTTAGAGAGACCCATTTACACAGAGGTGACATTAGAAAAATAACATTTAGCCCGATGAAAAAGATATTAAAGTATTTTTCACTTAGTAGGATAAAGATACCTCTAAGGAAATAATATAAGTGTAATAAAAGATTTTCTATGATTCCATGACTAGGGAAAATAAATCCACTGTCGCGGTAGAGAGTCCTCTTCCTACAAGGAATCCAATGCTACAGAGAAATCCAGGCTTCAACATGGTGTTGAAGAATAACCAAAAATCAAATTACTAACTCCAAGACTATATAGATGAAATTAATTAATACATCATATAATTTTAGTATGAATAGTTATTCTAGCCTTTGGATGTTCCTCTTTATTTTTATCAATAACTTATGAGAATTCTTTTACCATTTAACTATTTCCAATCATTAATATTTCTATGATCACCAATAAATTATAATCTATGAAACTAAGGAACAGAAATATATTGATAAATGAATTTACTTTAACATCTATTAGGTCTACAAGGTTGAATACCCTGAGAGGGGGGTGAATTAGGGTATGACTAATTTAAAATTAAAGCATGTTCTGATCTTGTTTCATTGTTAATCAAATCACTCTTCTCTCTCTTTTCCGTTGCACAATATAAACAGAAAGTAAAGCATGCACAGGAAACACCAATTTTTACTTGGTTCACCCTCACTGGGCTACGTCCAAGGAGCATACACCGGTAATTTTCTGATGTACCAAATTCACTATAAGCACACTACTATTTACAAGGTTCAAGATATATCACTTCTATTCCCAGGCTCACTGCCTTTACAATGTTTAGGGTCAGCTCATTGCTTTCCCAAGGGTCACTCCCTATTTCTATCTCTCTGGCTCACTACCGGTGGAGAGGATCACCTTCTTCCTCTTCCTTTTCTCAATAATCTGGAAAAGATCCACTCACAGTTTATAGACATGTAGGTATCTTCATTATCACTAATGAATACATCCTCTGTTGTAAGTAGATTCTATGTTGAAGTCCAGCTTTCACCTGTAGATGAAATTCACTTTGCACCTAGGGTATCAGGAAATCTTCCAGCTTTCACGCAGCCCTGAATCTCTTATGTGAATCAACCTTACTTGGAGCCCTTCTCTAAGTCGGCGCACAAGTGTTAGTGCACAAGTCAAAACTGGAGCGCAAGTCCACCTCAACCACTTGCGCGACACAAGCTTCTCCAACGCCAAACTTGTGTGACGCACACCCTTTTACGCCCAAACCAATATTGGTGCGCAACCAACAACTTTCACGCTTCTTCAAAATCTGGCATGAAAGTTTCACCAACCCACTTGCACGACGCCTTCTTCTACAACTCAAAAATTGCATGACTCACTTCCTTTATCGCCCAAACCACTTTAGGCGTGCAACTATCACCTGGCATGCGACATATACTTGCGTGACCACACACCACTTGCGCGACCACCACACCTGCGTGACAAGAGATTTGATTTTTCTAAGTGTTGAACCCTACATTGAATGAGGAGGGTCAACCTGTATTTATAGGCATTTGGACACCCTGCACGATGGCACACAAGTCTCCCCTCGGCTGCAAGCTTCGGCACGCAAGTCTCCTGCCGCGCAAATTACTTGCGCGACCAACTCTAAAACTTGAGCCACCTTATCCCTTTACCATATTTTGATGTACTGATCTTGAAAAACATATGGCACTCAAGTTTCCTCTCCTTAAAATACTCAGCGTGCAAGTCCCTTTTCCAAAAACCACTTTTCTCCATTTGTTAATTTTTAGGCCCAAAAATTTGGCAAACACTAGAAAATGGCACCACCTTGTATCTGCTCTTTTTGTACCACCTCTAGATCATTCATTCCTTTGTCAGCGTTCTTGAATCAAACATGGATCATTAACCACAGTCCTTGAACTCTACATGCCACCATTAAATCCCCCTTTTCAACAACTTTGTACGTCATGGTTTGCTTCATCAACAATCACAACACAGATGTCCACTTTTTCAATAAACTCAATCACCTCAAAAATGCTTCAATGATACCTTGAGGTATTTTTTCCCAACAATATCCCCCTTTGGGTTTGTTGAAAACTCTTCCATAAAAAGATACATCGTTAATTCTTCATCCACCATTCACCTATTATGATTCCGATAGCGAACAAGGATTTACTCAACACATACTCTAAGCCCACATGAGCAATGCTCAGTGTGAGAAAAAAGAGTAAATGAAAATTTCATCAATGAATCACTTCATCTTTGACACCCACTGTTGACACCAAACTGATACCAATTTTTACCAAACTGATACCAATTTTTTGAAATATTCTTACCACATTCCAACACCAATATTTTTCTTTTATCACGATCCTCAGCTGTCGTGGTATCTATTCTTTTATTGATCACTTCTAGCATCGTCAGATTTATTACGCTCCCCCTTTTCATTTCTCCCCCTATCTCACTGCTCCACCTGTCAGCTTCTCCCCATATCATTCATGATTTTTCAAATAGCCACATTGTCTCCCCATTGAACAATCACTATTTAGACACACTGTCTCCCCCTTGAACAATCACTATTTTCCCCCTTTGTCAACGAACCCAAAGGTCACTTCTTTGAAGCCTGTAACAGAGTAAGGAACACATATCAGTACATTAGGGAAAAACACATCATACCTCGGGGAGAGGGGGCGCGTTCCACATCCACACACTTTCAAGTGCGGGGAGTCGACTGAACTCCCTGATCCAGTCGATGTATCTCAAAAGCTTTCTTGGGTAAGGCCTTTGTCAGAATGTCTGCAACCTATAGCTCTGTAGACACATACTCCAACTTCACGATTCCTTTCTCAACCTTATCCTTGATGAAATGATATTTTATCTCAATGTGATTTGTCCTTGAGTGATGTACTAGATTTTTTCTAAGATTGATATCACTTGGGTTATCACATTGGATTCCGATCAGAGACTTCACTACAACTCTCATATCTTCAAGCTGCTACTTCATCCATAATAATTGTGTACATGCTTGAGTGGACGCAATATACTCAACTTCTGTGGTGATCAATGAAATGCAATATTGCTTCTTGCTTAGCCACGAAATACAAAATCCACCAAGATAGAATGCACCACCTGACGTTGATTTTATATCATCCGCTGAACCGTCCCAATCTGCATCTGTGTAACCCAATAAAACTGATTGAGATTTTTCATTATACATCAGACTGAAATCCACGGTGCCTTTGATATACTGAAGTATTATTTTCACTGTGATCATGTGTCTTTCCTTGGGATTAATCTGATATCTTACTGCTTGGCATGTGGCAAAAACAATGTCAAGGCTTTTTGTAGTTAAGTACAATAGAATTCCAATTATTTCCATGTATTTTGTGATATTAACTGCCTTTCCATCCTCATCTTTTGATAATTTCATCTGGGTAGCAACCAGAGTCTTCATCTCCTTGGAATTCCCCATTCCAAACCTTCTTAAAACCTCCTTGGCATATTTGGATTGAGAAATAAATGTTCCATTCCTTCCTTATGTCCCCTAAAGACCAAGAAAAAACATTAGCTCTCCAATCATTGACATTTCAAACTCATTTTTCATGAATTTGAAAAAATGTCTACACTGAGCTTCATCTGATCTGCCAAATATTATGTCATCGACATAAACCAACACCATCATCCTTTGATTACTATCGTTGCTAAAATAGAGATTTTAATCAACTCCCCCATGCTAGAAACCAATCTTCTTCAAGTACTGATCAAGCCTTGATTACCATGATCTTGGTTCTTGTTTCAACCCATACAACGCCTTATTCAGTCTGCAAAATTTGTTCTCATTCTCATGAATAAGAAAACCATCTGGCTTCTCAATGTACACCTCTTCTTCCAGAACCCCATTTAGAAATGCAGATTTGACGTCCATCTGGAACACTTTGAACTTTTGTTGCACTACAATTTCTAGGAATAATCTGATTTCTCCAACCTTGCAATCGGTGAAAATGTATCATCAACATCAATTCCCTCTATCTGTGAGTATCCTTTGCACACTAGTCATGATTTGTTTCGAACCACTGTGTCATCTTCATTCATCTTGTTGCGAAAGATCCATTTAGTCCTAATGATGTTCTTATCTGGTGGCCTCAAAACAATCTCCCACGTATGATTCTTCTCAATCTGGTCTAATTCTTTATTCATAGCTTGAACCCAGTACTCATCTTCAGCTGCATCGGAAAAGAATGTTGACTCCACCGGAGATAAAAACGATTTTTGCTGTAATGATTTCATTCTTCGAGTCTGAAGTGGAGCTATCTGATCACCAATGATATTTTTCCTATCAATTTCAGCTCAACTCTTTGGCTTCTTAGCAGATTCAAATTTTGTTTCCTCTTTCTCATCATCAGTATCTTCTTCTGAGTTAGCCTCTGCCAATTCTAATCCCCCCGTGTTTCTTACCTCCTCATCACTTTCATTCAGAAACTATTCACTAGGTCGTTGAGTATTCTGTTCATTTTCAACTATAGTGACATCATTTCTCTCAACAATTTTTCCAAACCTTTTGTTGAAGCATTTATATGTTTTTATTTTCCCTGAGTATCCAACGAATATCACCTCATATCTTTGTGATAAAAACTTCATGTGATTTTCTTTGTTGAGAATGAAACACTTACTTCCAAAGATTCGAAAGTATTTACACGTTGGCTTCTTTCCGTACCACATTTCATATGGATTCTTCCCTTCCTTCGGGCACAACAGAGACCTGTTCGAAATATAGACCGATGTCAAAACTACTTCCTTCAAAAATTTCTCTGGTAGCTTCTTTTCAATAAGAATTGTTCTGGCCATGTTGTTGATGATATGATTTCTCCTTTTAACTACTCCATTATGTTGGGGAGTTCTTACTGATGAAAGTTGATGCCTTATCCCGTGTTTCTTGAGATAGTATTCCACCTGACTATTTGTGAATTTTGTACCATTATCAGTATGAAACTTCAGAACTTTCTGCCCAAGCATCCTTTCTAATTCCCTCCTATATTTCTTGATACAACTGAACACTTCTATCTTTTGGGTAATGACAAATAAAAAATCCATTATGTTATAATAATCAACGAAAAAGACATAGTACCTTTTCCCATTTATGGATCATAATTAGATAGGTCCACAAACATCAGCATGCACCAATTCAATCACTCTGGTTGATTTCTGTTCCATTGGCTTGTATGTCTTTCTGATGATATTCCCTTGATGGAAAGCATCGTACGTATGAGTGCGACCACGTGATAATTTGGGAAGGTCTCTAGCAGCATCACCCTTTATAAGATCTTCCATAGATGGTTGACATAGATGACCAAGTCGCTTATGCCACAACTTGTTTTCTTCCTCTCTAGATAAGAGACACATATCTTCTTCCCCACTTACAAGGTAAATATTTCCCTTTGTCCCTTTTCCCTGTAGAATAACTGCTCCATATTTTCCTTTCACAACACACATCTTCTTGGTAAATCAGATAGAGTTCCCAGAGTCACATAGTTGACTGACACTGAGGAAGTTATGAGTGAGGCCCTATACTACCAAGATATCAGCACGTCTCATTTCTTTTTCCCCAAATTTAGCCTTTCGGGAACTAATAATCTTCAGCCCTTCATCGTTCCCAAACTTGACAACACCTTCTTTGTCATATTTAATGCTTGTAAAGAGATCCTTGTTACCTGTCATATGGGATGTGCAACCACTGTCAAGGATCCATACTCCTGAACGATCTGAAGCTTTAAGGGAAATTTCCTTAACTACTGCATTCTCATTATTTTTCTTTTTGATCCATGTCTTTGACTTCACACTGGGTGTTGTTTGGAGAATTTTATCTTCCTTAGAGTGTGATAGACCAGCTTCATCCTGTAGAGCTGCAAATCGATTTTGTGTTTTCAGCTCACTTTTCAATTCCCTAACTTGCTTCTTAGGACTGCTTGAGTTTTGTTTTGGCACATTTCTTTGAATGATTGATGTACAATATGTATCCATGTGACCAAATTCTCCACACCAAAAACAATGACCTGCAAAGGATGTTCTATAATATTGAGCTCTGTTTGGAGGCCACTATTGTTCTTGTGCCCTTCGGTATCTCTGGGCTATAGAACACACATTCTGTGAGTATCCCATATTTCCACAGCAATTGCTCCTAATGAAAAGAGCATTCATGTGTGTCACTTCTTCACTACTTGTTTTCCCTTGGGATCTGCAAATATTCTGATTCTGTTTCATACCCAAATCAATCTTCATTCTCATATCATGTTCTTGTGGTTTGTCTTCATCCATGACCACTTTATGTTTTTGTTCATGTCCTATACCAGTCTTATCTTTGGAACACGACTGTTGCTTCTTTTCCATTGGAGGTCTGTGCTCCACTTCTTTCTTTTCAGTCTTCTGAATAATTTGTTTTTCTGTCACTGTATTGGGTGTCACGAGTTTTTCTTGATCCATAATCCTTTTTTGTAGAACAAAAAATTCTTTTTCAAGTTCTTTGATACGTTTGAATTTCTCATTTCTAGTGTTAGTAAAAAAATCGATTTCATAATTTTTCTCTTCAATTTTAAGATTATACTCAACAATATTTTCTGAGCTCTCTGGTGTTGAAGACTTTATTTTTTCATTTTCTTCTAACAAAAATGAATTTTCTTCATCTTGTTGTTTCATATAAAGTTTGGCATCACGAACCACTTTATTGGATTTATTCATTTTGGCTCTCCAAACATCTATATCCTCAATATCTGCTTCCAATTCAGCTTCCATATCAACTCTTCCTTCAACTTCTTCTTCTTCATCATCACTTTCGGTTTCGTTCTTCTCTTGAGAACTACTGAAGACTGCCACCATATCATTTTCTCCACGATCATTGAAATTTTCAATATCCTCCACCTCTTTAACCTCAGACTTATCTGAATTGTCTATTTCTTGTGAAATAAGATTCTTCTTCTTGAAGAAATTTCTCTTGAACTTCTTCTTCCCTTTCACATAGGCTGAATATCTCTTCTTGGGAATTTCAACTTCATCTTCATCATTTTCTTCTTGATACTTTTTGGGGCACCTTGCGGCAAGATGACCAACTTTTCAACATCTAAAGAAAGTAAGTGGAAGTTTCCCTTTGAACTTTCCTTTTCCTCTTTGAAGATTTGAGGAGAGGAATGACATTACCTCATCTTCTTCTTCATCCTCCTGAGAATCTTCAATAGTGAGCTTTTTCTTGGCCTTAAATGCCACCTCTTTGGATTTCCCCTTTTCCACAACGTCGTTATCATCATTTCTCATTTCATATGCAACAAGGGTGCAGTGCAGGTTATCCAATGTCAGTACTTTTGGGTATTTATCTTCCAAAATAGAAACTTTCGGATTGAACTAAGGTGGAAGTTTTCTCAGGATGCACTTCACAATTTTTATATCTTCAATAACTTCTCCAAGACCTCTCGTATCCTCCACTACAACATTTACCATGTCAATTAATGCATCAAGAGATTCATTCGGGTTCATTCTCAGATCTTTATACTTTTTCCACAACACTTGCAACTTTGACTCTTTGACCTTTGTATCCCCTTCATATATATTCAATAACTTTTCCCACATGGCATGTGATGTTTTTCAAGACATAACCTTTGTATATATAGGATTGGATAGGGATCCCCCTTAGGCATTTATTTCTTTGGAATCATCATCCAACTCTCTATGCTCAGCTTCTGATAATGCACCACTATTAATATCAGCTGCCATGTCATGCATTGCTGCTGGGAATACATCCATTCCCAAAGATCGGAAGTAGTGTTGCATCCAATTCTTCCATAGCTAAAAATTGTTCCCATCGAAGATCAGAATCGCTTTATGATTGGTGACCTCCATTGAGAGAAGAAATAATATCAACCTTTCCCTCTGATAACAATTGTTAGGTCCACAAGGCTGAATACCCTGAGAGGGGGGGTGAATCAGGGTATGACTAATTTGAAATTAAAGCTCGTTCTGATCTTGTTTCGCTGTTAAGAAAAAACACTCTTCTCTCTCTTTCCCATTGCACAATATAAACAGAAAGTAAATCATGCACATGACACATCAATTTTTACTTGGTTCACCCTCACTGGGCTACGTCCAAGGAGCATACACCGACAATGTGCCGATATACCAAATTCACTATAAGCACACTACTTTTTACAAGGTTCAGGATAGAACACTTCTATTCCCAGGCTCACTGCCTTTACAATGTTTAGGGTCAGCTCACTGCTTTCCCAAGGGTCACTCCCTGTTTCTCTCTCTCTGGCTCACTACCGGTGGAGAGGATCACCTTCTTCCTCTTCCTTTACTCACTTCTCCGGAAAAGATCCACTCACAGTTTATAGACCTGTAGGTCTCTTCATTATCACTAATGAATACATCCTCTGTTGTAATTATATGCTCTATTAAAGTAAAGCTTTCACCTATAAATGAAATTCAATTTGCACCGAGGGTATCGGGCAATCTTCCAGCTTTCAATCATCCCTGAATCTCTGTCGTGAATCAACCTTACTTGGTGCCCTTCTCTAAGTCGGCGCACAAGTCTCAACGCGCAAGTCAAAACTGTTGTGCAAGTCCAGCTCAACCACTTTTGCGACACAAGCTTCTTCAACTCCAAACTTGCGCAGCGCACACCGTTTTATGCCCAAACCAATATTGGCGTGCAACCAACAACTTTCTCACTTCTTCAAAATTAGGCACACAAGTGTTGCTAACCCACTTTTGCAACGCCTTCTTCTACAACTCAAAACTTGCACGACTCACTTCCTTTCTCACCCAAACCACCTTAGGTGCGCAACTATCACCTGGCGTGCAACTTATACTTGCGCGACCACCACACCTTCATGAAGGGAACTCTGGTTTTTCTAAGTGTTGAACTCTACATCGAATGAGGAGGGGTAGAACTGTATTTATAGGCATTTGGACACCCTACGTGAAGATGTTTAAGTCTCCCCTCGATGCGCAAGTTTTGGTATGCAAGTCTCCTGCCACAAAAATCACTTGCGTGACCAATTCTAAAACTTGAGCATCCCTTATCCCTTTTCCATATTTTGATGTACTGATCTTGAAAAAAATATGGTGCACAAGTTTCCTCTCCTTCAAATACTCGACGCGCAAGTCCCTTTTCCAAAAACCACTTTTCTCCATTTGTCAATTTTCAGGCCCAAAAATTTGGCAAACACTAGATAACGACGCCACATTGTATCTGCTCTTTTTGTACCGCCTCCAGATCATCCATTCCTTTTTTGACATTCTTGAATCAAACATGGATCATTAACCACATTCCTTGAACTTGACAGGCCACCATGAAATCCACTTTGTCAACAAATTTGTACATCATGGTTTTCTTCGTCAACAATCACAACACAGATGTCCACTTTGTCAACAAACACAATCACCTCAAAAATGATTCAATGATACCTTGAGTGATTTTTTCCCAACAACATCATATGAGGATGGATCAAGTAAAACAAAATTGTTAACTAATTGAGTCAAAATATTAAATATGGATCATTTAATCATTTTCTAGAAATGTTCCTTTGGGATGATATTGTTATGTCAGATATAATAGCACATTTACTATTACTATATACCATGGTGAATCTTATGTGATAATAGATCATTATTCTTGGTCTCCTCTTGATTATGTTCACTGAAATGAATATAACTATGCTAGATATAGTGGACTATGTTCTATCATAATAAGTTAAGGTTATATGAACAGAATATGAGATGTTGTATCTCTTAGCCTTGTAATCTTGGATGATTATACGAAGGAAAAGTATACCAACATTTTAACTATAGAAAACTCTAATTTTTTCCATTTATATATGTGATAGTAAAGGAATATAATTATAAAAATCATGAATGGGTCATTCAAATATTCATTCCAATGTTAAAAAGGTCTCATGTACCATGAAACGTACACACTCATGAATTTCATATGAATTATCTGAACAAATGTATGGGGATAAAAAGCATGAACTTAATTTTATTCTATTTTTAGGGGCCTAGGGAGCATTAAAATACTTTTTATAGGGTTATATGATATAACCCACTATATATATTTTTTGACCTCAACTTTTCCCAAAGTTTAAAATGGGGGGCATATAGGGCATGAACATGGATTTTCCTAAGATTACAATTTATGGATTTTTTATCTAACATGTTATGTTACATTTAAAATTTTTAAATAATAAATTGTACCTAATCCATTATAGTATCATTACCAATGAAAATTTGACTCAAATATTTACCTATTTCTTCTTTGCAGGGTTTCAACCTAGCGAGTCTCGTGTATATTTTCTTTTTCAGTTACATGGACATGTAATTCAGACCATGGATGGATGGAATTTAAGGCCAAAAAACTTTGAACCAAATGGGATTTGATATACCTATAATAAAATGAAATATTTAACCAAAAATATGTTTTGAATAGTTCAATGAACATACATAACCTTTCGGATATGTGCTTGTAATTTATGTTCGTGACTAGTGGTCCAATAGAGTTGATGTTTATGGTTAGAAAAAATTGATGAAAAGATAATGTAGTCTATATAGAGTGAAAATAGTGATATCCTGACATTAATGAGATTACAATACTAATATATACCATCCCACTTTATGTGGAACACAATTTAAGATCCTAGTTCTCAGTTGATTATGTCATGTGGTTTAGGGTCAATCTATGAGGACTATTCAAATGATCAAAAATATGATATCATATTATGTATTTAAAAATGTTTATAATGAAAAAATGTGTACATTATTGGTTATTTTAATCCTTTTAAATATATAGGTTATGGAATATATAAATCATTACTCATGATATTTGAATTAGAAAAGGAAACTGTGAAACAATTATACTAAGGATGACAACTGAACAAATTTGAATGACATGTTCCACTATAATGTTGTCAAACTATTCAATGATAATAGGACATTACCCTTAGGATAAATTATGTATCATTATTGGTAGGTATGAATATGCTGGACCCAAAATCATAACCAAATAGTATTATCCCATGGATCTAAATGTGTTTGTTACCGATGTCCATTAATGATTTTAAAAGATTGAGACTCTTGAAGAAAATAGTATTTAATGAGGGAAAGATGCTCAAGAAGGTTTCAAAAACACCAAATGTTATTCCAAATTTGTAGAATTATTTTTGTTGAGGATATATAAAATTTAATCAATTTATTATTAATGTGATATTTAAGATTAAAATGAAATCTCTGACAATTTCTTAGACCAGTGGATCTAGAGCTAATAGTTTGACTTTTTATTGGCCCATATGATGCCACCTACAATATTTATACCATTTTTAAATATTTCACTCTATCTTTTTCATAATTATTGAAAAGGGATGAGATATATATAAGATACTTGAATTTCTCTCTTTCCTCCCATTATGAGTTCTTGACCTGACAAGACTCATGTTTCTTTTCTATTGAATTTTAATGTTCATTCAATTTGAACTTAGAGGGTTTCATTTTATGGTAATAGAACTTTCACCTAATAATGAGGTGGTATATATAGTAACAAGGGTGATATAAACCAAAAATTAATAGAGAAATCAGTACTATAATTGATATTCCTAAGGTAGGCATGCATATTTTATGTTTATAGTGCTTAGACCACAGGATTTTGGAGTTTAAGGTGTTACAACTTAGACCAAATGGTCCTAATGTTTAGGGTTATAAAACTTTGATCAATGGGTGAGATTCTCTATGTAGATAAGGTTAAGTAAACCTAACATGAATAAAAGCCTAAATAATATTATAAACCATCTCATGGGTGGGTGCATTTAGTTTGATTTTATAGTACTTAGAGCATTGGTCGCTATGGTTTATGGTCACACAGTTTAGACCAAATAATGAGATGGTATATCTAGCTCGGTATAAACAATCCCAATATGATTAAAGCTTCCAATGAAAGTATAAAACATCTCCTGATTTTTTCAATATATTTTATGTTGTTAGTGACTGGACCATTTGTTTTTTGAGGTTAATGTCATGTATCTTAGACTGATGGTTGTGATGTGACATGACAATCCATATGGGGCTCTAGGACTAAGAGCAGAAAACACCACTTTAATAATGAATAGTGATGATGTAAATCATGAATCGAGGTATTAAAATCTGGATGTGATGAGATGGGTTATGTTTATTTAGGACTACCATTGACCACATTCGAATGACGGGTTCCACTTTAATACTTTTGGGATGTACGGAGATTATAGAACTTTTTTTAACATGGACACATGCCTATAGATTGGTAGGGATAAATATAGAGTAACTAAAATCATTACCAAACCGAATTACCCATGCACTCATTACAAAAATCCTTTGAAGATTTTTTATGATTCAAAACACATTATGAATAAATCATGGTTTACAGGATAAGGATATTTAAAAATGTGTTTGGATATCCCAATCCCAAACTAATGTGAGTTGGCCATAATGGGCCTATGGAAAGGGGTGGAATTGGAAAGTGATTTTTAGTTGAGTCTAAAATATACTGTTTAGAAATAATTATGTATATTAAAATAAATGGAATAACACAGTATATAATTCTTAAAAATGATGTATTTTCCTAGTATGGCATATGATGTAAAAAATGACCCTATGTGAATAAGGATACCATTCTCTTAGAGGGGTTATATATTAACTAAATTGTATTTGGGCATAAGATAAATGATATCAGAATAAATACTTATCCCAAGGCATGAGAATGAAGACATGCATAATTTATATGAGTTATTAATATATATATTTATCATGTTCACAAGAAGGATTTGGTGGTTTCAATTCAGAGACAAGAGATTTTAAGAAATCCAATGTGAATGAGTGAGAAACTAATCTCCAGGAGTGAAGCCAATAGGATTTATTCCTAGAACAAGAATATTAATTTATATAATTACTATATAACATGAAATAATATAAATATATATAGTAATTTTTCTTATAAAATACTATATTTTCATAGATTTATATCATATGTAATAGGGTATTATCTTTAAAATAACAAGAAATTAGATCTAGAAGAATTTTCATGGCTTGCAACCGGGTTAGTATCCTATTGTATAGTCGGTACAAAGAACATGATATAAACAAGAGGTTCCTAAAAACTAGGACCTAATTCTATGAAACAATTTGAATTTAATTATATCATAGAAAAGTAAATATAAATCATATTTCAGAAACCCTTACATGGATTTTTCTCTCATGTAGGGAACTTAGGACATATAAGAGGGTCTAATATAAGTTGTTTAGGGTCATATAAAATAGACTATATGTTATATAGTTTAATTTCATGAAAAAACAACTCATATATTCTATATTATAAGGTTGTATGATTAGGATCTCTATATAGGTGTTTTTTATAGATTTGTCTCATGTGAAAAGAAAAATGGAAATATTTCAGTGCTGAAACCAAGAAG
Organism: Viscum album; assembly: GCA_963277665.1. Taxonomy (NCBI): domain Eukaryota; kingdom Viridiplantae; phylum Streptophyta; class Magnoliopsida; order Santalales; family Viscaceae; genus Viscum; species Viscum album. Next base: position 1,058,873,385 of record OY728159.1, read on the forward strand.
GAAAACATGAAAAAAATGATATGTCCAAATACTAGAATGAAACTATTTAAAGTGGAGTAAATTTTATCTTATCATAGTCTTATGGATAAATAACCATATTCTATGGGTCATATATAGATCTGGATCATATGTTAAAAAGATATATCTCACAGAACACATTACTCTAAGTAGTTTAGGGTCATGTAGGATATAACCTATGTCTTGATGTTTTTCATCATATGATTTGGTCTCAAATGATCAAAAGTTTATATTAATATGATGATATCCTATATATATACATTGTATTTTTTATATTTTATTCATGTGATAATTTAGATAAAATTTTCTTAGTTCCGTGTAATGTAATAATTCCTTTTGTGAAATAAAATAGGATTAGGCACTAAGATATGGTGAGGTTCGATTAGAATTTATTATTATGTCCAATATAAGAGATTTGGACATCACTATATATATTAAGGCAAGAGAATGAGTCCACATATAGTGATCATATAAAATGTTTATGTTATCCCATTATAGAGTATGGTATAAGAATACCCAACATTAATGAGAAGTCTATACACTAGGAGATGTTTTAATATTGGAGATTTTGTGACCGGGTCCAAGATTAATGATATTGGAATCACTATATAACTTTTGAGGACATGAATGAAGACATTTTTCATTCATATATGTTAATATATGTACAAATATAAATTATTTTATGGAAATATATGATATTATCATCATCCAGATGAAAGTCCATTGAGAGAACCTGACATAAATGGAATAGACTAAACACCAGGATAATGAAAGAGTTTAAATTGATGAATTTTTCAGAATATATAACATCCTAGAATCCAGTTAACAAGATCATGTGTATACTTTATTATCGTATCATAAGATACAAGAGATAACATCTGCAAGGATTGATCACCTTATTAGTCTTGAAGAAGAAATATACTTGATTCCCATTTTACATTAGAAATAAAATATTAAACAAAAAAAGAAACTGTTCTACAACATTAAAACTAATTCAATGATTCCTTATTCAAATCCTAGGTAAAGGGGTAAATATAATAGTGATATAAAATGTGCTTTGAGGGGTTTTTTCAATAAAATTTATCATGAGTTAATAAGGCACAATCAATATGGAAGTAAAAAACATAAAACATATTACATATAATCCATAACTTGATCCCAAAATGCATCCATAGATAATATTAATGATATAATATCATGGATTATGATAAAAAAATTATAAATAAAGGAAATTCAAAATGTCAGACATCATGATCTAGGAATTTTTCTAATATGTTTTCAAATGTTGGTAGGTATACAACAAAAACCCATTTAATAATGTTAGGTAACTAGTTTATCTCATGAGATATGTCGATGTATTGAGGGGAAATCAATAACTGGGCCCCACAAATAACATCATGCCTTATTCATTCCTCATTTATTTAATGAAAAATTTAATTCATAAATAATATACCTTATCAATAAACATCTGTATTTAGTAAAGAATAAAGAATATCAATATTTCCCTAGTCCGTTAAATAAATTTTATAGTAAAACACCATATAACGAAATGATATACGGTTAAAGAAATAAGAATACCCATGATAGAAAGAATATTAATTTGTAATATAAATTTAATGTCCAATTAAATATGATCAAAAGAAAATTAACATTTCAAGAAAAAATTAATGAGCCAAAAATTAATCAATAGACGAGAGATGACCATCATGTCATTAGGAAATTAGATTTTGTATTAAATTAATGGGATTAAAATAAAATGAAACATAAAAATTTAAAATAAATTTTCATTAAATAATTTCCTTTGTAAAACCACTAATAAATTAAAGAAGAATATAAATAGTATAAAATGGTAATGGTTGTGGGAAAATTAATTAACATCATATAGGTTGGAAATTAACATTCCTTTTGACTTATTGTATAGAAATACATAGATGAATATTTTGTAAAACATTATAAATATTCATTTAAAATCATTGAAAATTTAAAGGATAAAATAAATTTTGTTAATAAATAATTTTGAAAAGAAAAATTGAATCTTGAAAACAATTTTGAATAATATGGCCATAAAATAAAAATATACCCAATGAAAAACAGAAATAAGATCAGATTTTATTTTAAGCATTTCATTTCATGATTAAAGTAAAAAAAAGTTTAAATATTTAAAAAAAATATGAAACTCATCAAATATCCTGAGTATAAAAAAAACAGATGGGTTTTATGAAGGATATACTATAAGATTCCATTAATGAAAATATAATAAATCCCAAAAAAACGAGATTTTAAAATATGTTCTTACCGATTGGTAACTTTTTAATTGTAACCCCTAGAAAGAGTAAACATGATTTGAAACATTAATTATAATGGATAAATATATATTCATTTTATATAAATCAATTTATCAGTATATACACCACCAAAAATAAAATGGGTTTATAATATCAAACAAGTATCAATGGAGTGGGAATTGAGGCAAAGTCTATTACCTCATGCTTCCACTTAGTTCAATATTCTTTATCCTCTAGTAAAATGTTTGTAATCTTGTTATTAATCCATACCAAAACAATATTCATATTTATAATATCATATATGATCCACTTATAACATCTTATCACTTATTAGTTAATGATCATTCATTATTATCATTGTTTCCGGTGATATATGTTTAGTTCTCTCATGCATGTATCATCGTAGATGATCTAGTTCTTGTGAATATGTTATAGTTTAATCTTATTTAAAATTATATTCAGTTTATAAATATCATATTTATTGATTATATAAATTTTTTAATCATCTATGTAAGGTGGTAATGAAAAATGAATCACATTGGTTGATGGAGGTGGTAGTCCACACGTATACATGAGTGACGTTATCATTTCACAAAAGATATGTGAAAAAATAGGTAACTGTTATGTTATAATTTTATAATAAAAATTATATCATAAATATCATTTTTTTTATTTAAATCATCCTATACACACTATTCATTTTAGGCGTTGATGAAAAACCAAATACTTTAGTTCATGCGGTGGTAGTCCGTCGTACACATGAGTGATGGTATTGTTTTCCAATTTATAGAGAATAAGATGGATAAATATTATTCCATAAAAATAATAAAATATCTACAAATGTTAGCTACTACTGTTTATATATTGAAATTTTTAGGACACAATTGAAGGTGGTAAAAGAAGAATAAAATTAAGTGTTTTGTTAATAAGATTCCCTCTTCTTTGAAGGAGGTCCTTTAGATATACTCTTAAGTACACTGGGGATGGTATTTTCAGAAGAAACAAACATATAGAATTTGAAAAATAATTTTTGGGGATAGTTTTTAGGGGATTTTCATGCTAAATGGCTTGTGAGCTATTAAAAATTGAGAGGTGGAAGTTCCCATTTATAAGTGAGGTGGGTGGCACACAAGTATTTTTTTTCAGAGTTTTAAAACATTTTGAACTCAATTTCATAGATAATTGGGTAAAAATGGAAAAAAAATCAAATTTTAGATAATATAGGTTCTAAATATCTTCATAGAATAGTATTTATAAAACTTTCAATACCATTTTCCCTTGTCACATTAGTTTTTTCCAAGGTAAATTTGTTTTAACCTAAATTGTGGTAACCGGTTTTTCAACATGTTTACAAATAATAATGAAAAAAAATGAAATTGAACTCATCAAAAAATATGAAAATTTACACTCCAAATAATGATAAAAGTTTATCAAATTCCATTCCTATAAGTGGTATAAATTAATTTAATATAAACCTCAAAACGTGATGAAAACTGATTTTTCTTGAAAAATGTATTTTTCTAAAAAATGATGATATTAAATTAAATCTCTATCTATTAATAATCATACAATGAATTTAAATTCATATATTTAGATATATAATCTATACATTTCATCGAATTAATTCATTATTATATATTATTTTAATTAATTAAAATGGAAAAACATTATACACTAAAAAATAGTTTTCTGAAAAATATCTATTTTACCTACAAATTATATTATATTTATTTATAAAAAATTAATAAGAAATAGATAGTTTATTATAAATATAATAAAACAATACTAAAAATAAAATTACTATTATTTAAATACCATAATTTCAATTATTCACAAAAGATTATTTCTAAGGGAAATTTTCAAAAATTCATTCTAGTATTATTTTGGGATAGTAAATTCAAAATCAATATTCATCCTATAAAATTATAATTTTAATTACATGAAATATTAAAATATTAATTATAATATATTTTCATAAAATTAAATGTTCAAAAAATATAATTTAATCTTGTGTGAAAAATTCATCATTCTTTCAAAGATGTTGTCTTCTATATTTTCATAATCATTATGTTTTAAACTAATGAGGGTGGTAATTCTTCATAACATCCTTAGATTCCAATATTGGTTTATCTATTTTATTATTTCTCTAACGTACCTTTACCAATTGAGTCATATAATTCTATAACCCTTATTCTCTAGTGTCAAAAATGTGGATAGTATCTTTATACTCAGATAGATGCAGATTGAATTTTATTTCTTCAAAGTTGAGCACATGTGTCAGGTCTAGCATATACTTTCTTAATAATTAGATATGGAACACATAACTTACTTTATAGAGGATTGGTATCATTTCCAAATGGTAATCCATACCTCTAATTTATTCAAGAATTTCATATAGTCTAATGTACCTGGGGCTTATCATCCATTTTTTACTGAACGATGTGACACCATTCCATGAAGATACATTCATGAAAACACAATATCCTACTTGAAATTAAAAATATATCCTTAATTTATCAACAAATATATTTTACATATTCTGAGATACTATAAAATTGGTGTGAATCATCTTTAACTTTATCCTTTTATCCTTAAAAATTTCCAAGCCTACAAGTTTACTTTAACCAAATTCATCCCAACAAGTTGGAGTATGAAAACTCTTTCCATATAATGCTTCATACAATGATAATTTAATAGTTTAATGGAGAATATTATTATTGCAAAACTCCATTAAATTTAAATACAAATCCCAAATACCATATAAGTCAGGTGATCATGACCTCAACATATCATCTAATGTTTCATATCCATTTTAGACTATCCATCAAATTAAGGATGATATGTGGTGGTCAAATAAAGAATATAATGAAAAATCCTCGGTTGAATTTTCTATAATTTTTAAGTGAATAATCAATAATGATTAGAAAAAATAAAAATATGTACACTATTATGTATTAAAAATTTATTAATATAGATCCATGTGAGGCACTCAGAAGGTATGTATTCTCTTATACTGAGTAAATGTGAAGCTTGGGTAATTTAATCAAAAATAACCCATACGGTATCATTTAATATAGGATAAAATGGAAATCTAGTGAAAATGTCTATATTTTTTTAAGGTTAGGAACATAGGCCTCTTTATTGAAACATAAAAGGTACCAAAATACATAGGAGGAACTAAAAACAAAAATGAAAGACATAGCGAACTCAATTAGGCCCTTATGGATCAAGTGCTCATGTTGTGATGATGGGAGCGTCAACCCCTCCCACGAGGATTCCACCCTCTACTCCATGATTTGGCCTGTATCCATGGTCCACCTCCATCATCAAGAAGTCCAGCAACATCAACATCCGCCATCTCATCAGCCCCACATACATGGACACCACTTTGCACATATTCCTCACTACCACCTAATGCAAGCAACTCAAAATAATTATTAGTACTTACCCTTACAAGTGGTTTGTCCTTCACATTCTGAATATTGTCATTTTTGGGAGTTTTCAAGACTGAAGTCCCAGTGACAATATTTTTAGCACATCCAGCCCCTTTTTCATTGATATCCAGAAGAGCAGGATCTTCAGTCCTGGCCTCTTTTAAAATATCATAAGGAACAACCAGTTTTTGGAATTTGTATTTGTCAGAATCTGCAACACACTAAGAAACAAGAAACACCTACATGCTCTTAGCATATCGAGGTTCATGCGCGTCATTCACCCTCAATTCTGGTGTGCCCTTAATAGCAGATTTTGAAAAAATATCCTGACTTTGTTGATTACAATCACCACATCCTTTGGATTCCACAAGTGTCTTCCCTTTGTCTAGAGGTTTTAATATTGTTTTACTATCCTCTAAATGAACCCCGGCATATCCAAAGACAGTAGGAGTGGAGGAGGAAGTCGCTGATTCATTTGAATCCATAATTCTTGAAGGATTCAAGTGATCAGACTTATTTTTTTCATGAGGAAAATTACAGTGTGACTTTTTGGATGAGGCAGCTTCAAATTTGGTCTTCCTCTTACAATTAGAAGAGACCAAATTATGATCTTTCCAAAAATAAAAGTCCACATAATTTTGTATAGAAACTTCCCTGTATTCCTGATTATCAGTTGATTTGTCACCATCATCATCACCTCTAATATCCTTAGTTAAGGAATATCTGAAGGTTAAACGAGTGAGAACACCATCCTCAGCTATATCAGCCTAAGACAACATGGGTTTATCAACTTGCATAATAGATGAAACCAGCATATTTCTATTGCACGACAAAGAGGTAGGTATCATACCATTCTTTTAACCATTAATTTGAGGGGGAAATCTAAAACAGGTGTACAACCATCTTGAGAATTTCTTGAGGCAACCTGTGCATTAATCTGACCACTTTTAGGATTAATATCCCTTGAAGAAGAAACCTTAGCAGCAACAACAGTTTCAGTACACTGAGTTTTATCTTTACTATCTATCCTTCTACAATTCTGAGATTCATTGCCTTTTTCTTGATAGTTTGAACACAAAAGTCCACTTTTGCAAATATCCTTTCAGTGACCAATTATCTGAAAAGCATCACAAAAGGGGGGAATCTTCTCATATTCAATTCTGAGATTTATGTCATCATGAGGCATGAATAGAACTAATTTGTCAATCTAGTTGATCTTAGATCAACTTCAATAAAAATCCTAGAAAAGTGACCAAAAATGACCATCTCAGTGGAAGTGTCCATCCTAATGGGAGTACCTATTGCAGAGGCAATGTCAAAAAGAATTTCTGGGTTCCATATAACCCAATTTAACCCATGTATTTTGATCCAGATTTGTGCACAGGTTTCCTTAATCACTGAGGTTGAAGTTTAAATTCCATTCATGGAAGCGCATAATACTCATTTGAAGGTTAATCGATCCAGAGCTCCACGCTCAGTTTTTCAATTCCATAGAAGGGAATAAGAGATGGAAAAACCTGAGACCAACAGAAATGAATTTAAAGTCCGTAAATCTCCAAATTCTTTCTAATCGATCAACTATATATATCACCTTCCAAGGATTTGTTCCTTTTGATAATGAGATATGAGAGATGAATGAATTCTTATAGATTTTGATCCTTTCTACGATAGCTCTTTCGGAAGCCACAACATGAGCAGTTTCCCTTTTTTGAATGATTATTTGTGAAGCCCTAGGTTTGAGTGAAATTAATGATTTTCCAGTGAAACCCAAAAAGGATGAGAGATCCTTTACCTCTTCACGATCCTTAGATTTCTTCGACGTAGATGATGATTTTCGGCCAACAGCATGATTCGGAACATACAAGTAATGGTTCAAACCCCTCGGGTTTGAATATATGAGAATCATATAATAATTCCCATTTCATTTTAGGTATAGATGGAACATATAGGATAATTCTAAGTATTATAACACAATCTGCATAAATGAATATTGCTAGTTTACCTTCATTCATGGATTTAATTTTTATTTTAATATTATTATCATAAAGATGAGAAAATTTTGTCTTCCTTAATAAATATGTGTTGGAAAAATTTTGAAAAGGGAGTGATGTTTCCCCTTCCTTAATAATTCCCATATTGATCTTCAGAAAATACACTAACATAAGATCAATGAAAATCCTCAATTTGTTCAGGTCTCCATGATATTTCCTGCTCAATGCATCTGCTACCATATTTTCCATCCCTAGGTGGTAGTGTATTGAGAAATCATAATCCTTGAGTATTTCAAGCCATTACCATTTCCTTATACTGGCCTATTTCTGTGAATATGTTTATTTCGAAATATTATGATCTTTCTAAATCTTATATATTTTTCCATGGAGTTCATATCTCTATATCATCAAAGAAAATTTTACAATTTCTAACTCAATATCATGGCATGGATAGTGGAATTAATGTGTCTTTAACTACCATGATTTATTGGTAATGGTTTTAACATTCCGTATAAGGACACAACCAATTCCCTTCTTCAATACATCACTATATATCACAAATCCATCCTTTCCTAATGGTAGAGTCATTATCAAATCATTGAAAAATATCCTCTTCTATTAATTAAAACATTCTTCCAAATCTAATTTCTATATAAATTTAACCCTTTTACATGTATACTTGATTAATTAGTTTTTCATCTAGAAATATTTTGAAAAAATCAAAGATAATAACCATTCAAACCAAGGAAACAATGTACCTCAGTTTTGTTCATCATTTTAGGCTATTCATTTACTACCTTAGTCTTTAGGGTGTCAACTTGGATTCCATAAATAGAGAAAATATTTCCAGGAATAGAAAAAATTTGACGCCAAAATTCACACTTTCTAAGTTTCCCATTTATCTCTTTTCTTATAAGAGTCTCACAGATAATGTTTAAGTGATTCTCATCGTCCTGTTATCTTTTAGATTATACCAAGACATCATCAATAAATACCAAAAAAATTATCATAATATTCCTTGAATAATCTATTTATAAGATCTATAAAAATAGAGGATATATTAGTCAATCAAAGTGAAATTACTGCAAACTTATAATGTCAATACCTCATTTGAAATTATTCATTTAGAATATCTTCCTTCTTTACTCATATTTTATGATTCCTAGAATAAAGGTCAATAATTAAAAAATATCAAGATTTTTGAAGTTGATTAAAAAAATAGTCATCAATGCGAGGTAGAGGGTACATGTTATTTATTATAATAACATTGATTTACCTAAAATAAAAACATAGTGTCATAGATCTATCTTTCTTCTTAAATAAATGATAAATCTTTCCCCAAGGGTAAACACTAGAGTGTATGAACAGCTTATCACACAATAATTTTTTCGTTAACTCCAATAATTTAATTGTGCCTATTATATATGGGGTCTTTGATATATGCCTCACATTAGGTATTAAATTAATGTAAATATAAAAATTACTTACTTTTGGAAGTATATTTAATTCCTCAAGAAATACATCAATGTAATTTTTTATAATAATTACATCATCAATTTGATGATCACATTTCTATCAATAGATTTTTTATTACCTTATTCCCCAATAATATCATTTATAAGAGTGACTATAGGTGGATCTATACTTGAACAAAAAGATGAAGTATCCTCTCTTTTGATAAGGAATTATACATCTTCATCAAGAATAATATCTTCATTATCTTGAAATAAAATTTTATAAAATATTTTTAACCGCATCCCATTTTAAGGATTATATCAATGTTAAACATATGAATAATATTAAAATATAAAAATAGTGTCGAAATATTTTTCATAATGGGAATTTATTGAAACATCATTGTTGTAGTGATATTTCCACTATGAGTCTTGATGAACAACACCCCTCTTAAGGTTCTAGATAAGTATCTAATTTTCTTCAAAAATATTTAATATATAAAAGAGTGTGAAGAGATAAAATCAGAAAAATCAATATCTAAATTTGAGGCTAGGATTTAAGTACATTCCATTACATATTTAGGAACTTCAACCTCAATTGCAATGATCACATAATCTTGTAATTATCCCCTTGGAATCTTCTATAGAAGGTTCCATTAATTTATTAGAAATTAATTTGATTAATTCCACATTTATCCAAAGTTTAAGCACAAGATAGTTTTAGTTTCTTCTTTTCCCGTGAATTCATTATCCAGATGAACATTATCTCCAAAGTTTTAACAAACTCCCATTCCATTAAAATTTTTTACAAGATGTTTCTTCCCATAATTTTTACATGATCTAAGTTACTTTATTCCCTTATTCTTATTTGATGTATTCCCTTTTTCTAAGTGCTCATAATTCCTCTTATACTCTTAATTTCCCTAAAATATATATCTTGTAGAGAATTATTTCTCTTTTTGGATGACACATAATAATATTTGATCAGCCAATGAGCCCATACCAGAGTGGTAAGGGCTCCTTCTTGGCATCTAAGACACCCAGGTTCAAAATCGGGTGGAGGAAAATTTCTAGGTACTGTAGCAGTATTGTAGCAGGTACTGTAGCAGCAAGAATTATTCACCCGATTTAGCCCATCGGGCCAATATTTTGGGCCTATGGGTCTCAAGAGCCTTCGGGCCATCAAATTCTTTTAGGCCACAGGGCCTTTGGGACATCGAAACCATGGAGTAGCATAATTCACACAAAGTAGGCCCTAGAAGAGGATCACAGCAACAAGAATAAAAATCTCCAGAAGAAGATCTAACTAGATTGGAAGAATGAGAGGGTATGGAAACTTCCATTGGGACCATGCATCGTGCACCTTTGTACTGGGTACTGCTAGTCGATCAGCAATGCAAGGTGGGGAGCTAGGTGATCAATGATGCAGAAGCTGGGGAGGGGCAGTTCTAGTGGGTTGGGCCTATGGGTCATGTATTGGGCATGGTATGCCTCTGGGCCTTCGGGTCATGTATTGCAAGTCATGTCATGCCTTGTGCCTTGGGCCTACGAGTCAAGTACGAGTTCCCCTTTAACCCTTAAAATGGGGATTATCCATAATAAAATAAAATAAAGGCCCTTGGACTATTCAGGCATAATAATATTTGATTATATGTTGAAATCTTTTAGAAACTAGTGACCTTCAATATATTATCATAATCCCTTTAAACTAATGATACATTTTTATTTCTGGAATACATATGCAATCTATAACATACTAGGATAGTCTTATAAAATCTTCCTTATACTCTATAGCACTTTATTATTTCTTTTTCTTTAAGGTGATGAATTTTCTGATCATTTTAATTTATTTCTCCCAAGATGAAAATATTTTTTGAATATTATTACTTCTAAAACTCTAAATTTAATATGTTCTATTTCTTCTTACTCCCATATATTTTGGGTTAATGAACACTATTTATCTGCATCACCTTTAATAAAATACACAGCTAATATGACTTTCCCCCTTTCATTCCAAATATACCACTTTATTAGCAGTCACACTAAAATAAGTAGTCTTTTATCACATGATATGATCCAATATAGTTATATTATTATATAGAACACCTTTCCTATCCATATGTGCAAGGTTAATTTTCATAACCTACATTATTTTCCCTAATGTGGAAATGATCTACTCATCTCCAACTCTATTTTATTAGATTTATCACCTAGGAAATCTCTACATTGACAATCTGTATTGACATAATTATTTATAATATAACCCATTTACAAATAATAGAATATTCTAAATTATCTCATAACAATATAAAATTTAAATCGTAGTATATAATTAAAAATTTGGAGTAAAACCTAACATAAATTGAAACATTATGAATATCTAATCCCATATTCATAAACTCAGTTTCGTTGAAAATATCCTAAAATTATAAAAATATTTTCAAATATTCATAATGGTTTATAATGAAAAATTGAATTATCTAAATAATATCCTCTATGATATTCAAACTAGGTGAATAATAACATCCCATTCACTGTACACTATAATTATGGCTGAAATATGCACAACTAACTCTTTCTGGGGTTGTTATCCATATATGTAAACCCCATGTCCTCATGTAGTATCTAAAAATGTATCTATTTTTGAGATAATAACATAATATATATCATAAAAAATATTATATTATCATACAATTAGACATATCATCAAATTCAGTCATTGGTTTATGTTCCCTAGCCTCTGTTTCCTAAATCTACATCCCAAAGTTTCTAATAAACTCCATCTATTTCCTACTATAATATACCAAATCAAGTAACCCCACAATGGTGTCTACTTTATTACACCATAATAAGATTCAAGTGATCACATCACCAAGGGTCATTCAGTTTAGTATTATTGAAGAACTATATATATACATGATTCCCATTTTATTTTTGAAATAAAATATAAAACATAACAAAATCAAATGTTATGCATTCTTAAAACCCACTTAAAAATTTATTCTTCATATCCTGGGGAAAAGAAAAAAATAGGGTGACCTAAATTTTTTTTAAAGGATGGGTACAAAGGAATCTATATCAATTAAATAAGGAATAGTTAATATGGAAATCTAAATAACTAAAAAAATCCTCTTAATCGATAACTTGAGATATAAATCCATCCATGAATAATATTAATGTAATAATATCATGGATAATGATAACTAAATTCTCTATGATGGAAATAATAATTATGTATGTCATGATCAAGGCCGTATTCCATGATATTTTCTAATACGGTTAGGTATTCACTAGAAACTCATTTAATTATGCAATCCAATAAGTTTGTCTCATGAGACCAATCGATGCATCTAGGGGTTATATATAACTAGGACCCACTTATAACATTATTTCTAATGCATTATTCATATATTAAAATATTAATATAATTAATAACACTAATGGAAAATGACCATACACCACCAATATTCCCAAAACTATGGGTATATAGATTTTTCTTGAACTTATAACCATGTTTTACCAAAACTGTGGGTATAGGATCGAATTTTAAACATATTCCCAGGGATTTTGAAAAACCATGGGTATAGGTTTTTGGTTGAAGATATATACCTGCAGTTTTCAAAAAAAAAACTATGGGTATATGTGTGGGTTGAAAACCTAGACCCATTGTCTTCAAGAACCATGGGTATAACTTTCCCAAGTAAGAGTGGGAACACAAAAATTACTATGGGAACAGAAAAATTTTAGTGTAAATATTCATACCCACAGATTTCCTCCTATAGACATAGTTTATATAAGTATATTTAAGTAAATATATATCAATATATTCATAACTGAAGTTTCAGAAGTGGTTTGAAAAAGTGTTTCTAAAGAACTAGTCCAGGGTTCAAATCTTGAGAGATGTTTTTTTAAATCCTATAGCCATAGTTTAAGAACCATGGTTATAGGGTTGTTGACATGGTGTAAAATTTCTTGTAAACCTATTCCAAAGATTCAAAACCATGGGTATATCATTTTTCAAACCATTGGAAGTTCTTAGAGCGAGACCTATGCCGTAACTACCAATAGTTTTCAAAACCATGGGTATAGAATATACCTATGGTTTTAGGGGTTATATCCATGGTTTGAAACTATGGGTATAGGTTAATTTTCCAACAGTGTAAATAGCATGCTTTAAAAAATATTTATCTTTCTAAAATAATTCATAATAATAATATTTCCCCTAAAAATCAAATAAAATTCATAGTAAATAACCAAAGCTAGAAATAGTATACTCTTTAGGCAATAAATATACCCATTATAAAAATAAATTGACTTATAAGATAAATGTAATATCCAATGGAAGATGATCTCAATAAATTAAACATTTCAAGAGAAATTTAATGACTAAAAAAATTAAGCAATAGATAAGAGATGACCATAAATTCATCATAAAAATATATTCTGTAGTAAAATCAGGTCTTTTAGAGAATAAAAGAAAATAGAAAGGAAAATTTTAAAATAAATATTCAATAAATATTTTTATTTGTAAAATTTATTGATCTATACTATTTATACATAGATATTACATATTATTAAATTACTATTCATTAAAAATCATAATGTTCCATTCCCAAATCATATAAGACAATTATATTGGGAAACTTGGACACATAAACAAATGGTTCATAAGAGTCTCCCATTAAGTTCTTCATAGCTATCACTACAACAGAAATAAATTTTATTAAGTAAGAAATAAACTTTTAAAATTAAGGGGGAGTAAAATTGAGGAGTCCTAGATTGTATTATTTAATAATACACATGATGTCTTGAAGAATGAACCTAGTATAAAATTAAATTAAAAGAGAGTTCATATGAGACCCCCAAAAATCCAGATCATCTTCCTCTCTGTTTCCCTCATGCCAAGTGTGATTTATATATATATATGAGAGTAATGGTAATATAACATGATCATAACCTTTTAAATCCATATTCTGCATATCATAGATAAAAATATTGAGTTTTGTAATAAATCATGGTAGTTCAAAAGACAAGAATAAAAAAATCAAATATCATGATATATGAGAGAATAACATTGGCGTATGACATAAAATTTTGGAATAAACATATTCATAGAAAATACTTTCATTAGTAGTCAAGTATAACTACCAATGTTATCATAATTTATTGTTTTCAATTATCAAACCATCATAGTAGTCAAGGTTTACTCCCAAAACTATCATAGTGGATTGGGGTTACTCCACAAACCATCGTAGTAGTCAAGGTTCACTCCCCAACCCATCTTGTATTCAATAATCACTCTAAATAATATCATAATGGATTATGTTTACCATTAAAACCATCATAGTAGTCATGCTTCACTCCCAAGTCTTTTATAGTGGATGGAGCCCCTCATTGAAATGGGTTTACAGCCCATTATAGTCTTCCTTATCTCATTAGATAACTATCTTTACCCAATTAATTAGAGGGAGATAAAAGTCCCCCCTAATCATATAATAAAAATCATATATATGTGTTCTAAAAGATCTAAAATATTCATTATATTATAACCCATGAAAAGAAATGGGTTTCAGAAACATTTCATCATAGAATAACCTATGGAAAAGAAACAGGTTTCATAAACATTTCACATCTTCATCATAGAATCAACCATAAAAATGAATGGAATTAAAAATAATTTAATCTCTTAATAATATTATAAATAATGGAAAAATAAAATAATTAATAAACATTTCATCATTTTATCATAGTATAACCCATGTAAAAGGAACAATTTTGAAAAAAAAAATCATTTTTTCATCATAGCATAGGCCATGGAAAAGTAACGGGTTTCATAAAAATCATGTTATCATAAACATAAAAAATATAGATAAAGAGTGAATATGTTATCCTTGGATAGTTTCCCTAGTAAATAATAACTTAAATCAAGGTTTTTTTGTCTTGGATGAGTAGAAATACCATTATAGGGTCACTAAAACATTGTTGAGGAAAATACAATTTCCGATCAAGAAAACACATTGAAAAAAACAAAAAACAAAAAATATTATAAAAATATATTTCATTGAAAATAATAATTTTAAAATATAAATTAATATTTAAATTATTGATTGATAATTATGGTGATAAATTCTATTCATGTCTTATAAGATAAAATAAAACATTCATATCACATTTTTGTAAGAATTCAAAAGAGTTCTTTATTTAGAAAATGATTAGAAGATTCCTTTTAAATCATTTCATAAAAAGTAAAACATGTATAAAAATGAATTTAAAAAATAATAGGAGTATATTTAAAAATCTTATTTAATTTTTTTTTTAAAACATAGATATTAAATAAAAATATTTTTCGACTGAAGAGAGAGATAAAGTAACTTTTTATTAAAAACAATCAGCCTCATGATTTCTTAAGGTGGTAAAAATGAATTGAAAATATATATTTTAAATAAATGACTATATTATAAGAAAAATTTTGAGTTTATTAAGAGGTATATCATAAAAATTAATCATTTTAAACTTAATCACATAATATCATGATAAAAATTTATATTGTAACATAATACCCTTTACTGCTTCGGTAACATTTGAATCAAAATCTCTATGAAAGAGAGGGAAAATGATTTATATTTAAATCCCCATTAATTTTTTAGTAATATTCATTAAAAAAAACATGGGCAGTATATACATCACATAAAATAAACAAGTGGTGAATATGGAAAATGTCTCAAAAAATAAAAGTGAGAAAAAAATCCCTTACCTCAAATCTGAATTCCTTTGTCCGTATTGGAACAAATTGTATTATAATTATTTATTTTTTATAAAAATAATATTGAACCATACTCATATATATCAAACAATATATTATTTGATTATAAACTTTTCTCACCTGTTTATTAACGATTTAATATTAAAATCATTATTCGATGTGATATCTGCTTCATCTTTCATGTATGTTTTGGATTGGTAGTTTTGGTCATTATACTTTGATCATGGTTCCATAATCTCTATATTTATAATAATAATATAAATATCATATATATTAATCATCTATATTTCTCTATAGGCATCCATAGAAGTGTAGATATAAAAATGAATTACATATTTCATGGGGATGGTAGGTCGTATGTACAGAAGAACGATATTTTCATTTCTTAATGGATGAAACTAAAGATATATCAGATTTTAAGAATAATTATTTTGTAATATATGTAATATATAATCATTAAATCTATCATTATTACCATTTTAGTAAAACATTAATGAAAAAAACACATCGACTAGTGGAGGTGGTAGTATACACGTATGCACGAGTGATGTTATCATTTCCCAAACGGTTTTGAAGGTAAGAAAGTATATATGATATTATAATTATATAGGTATAATTAATTCGTAATTATTATATATATAATCATTAAACCCATTATAATACCCATCCATAAAATATGGTCATGACAAATGCATTGTATCGTAATGTGGAGGCGATAAGTCGTATGTACACACAAGCGATACTATCAATTAAATTTTGATGGAAAGAGGGTAGGTAAATATTGTTTAATAAAAATAATAACTTTCAAGTATATTTATGATACATTATATATTATTTTATGAATAATTTAATTGATTTATTGAGGTAAAATAATTATTAAAAAGAAATTGAACGGTTAATGCGATTCCTCTCTTTTGAAAGAACTTGTTTAGATCTTATCTTAAGGGTCATAGGGTTGGTCTTTTCTAAATACCATCACATATAGAATGTTTATATAGATTAAAAAGGGATTTTGGCATGGGATGGTTGATGGATAAGGCTCAAAATGTGTGAAGAAGTGAGGGGAGGAGGTGTCCTTCTATAATTTAGGAGAGGGGCCCCTTTAAATTTCTCAAAATATTAAAATTTAATAAATTAATTATCTAGAAAAAACTCCTCAAAAAGGATAAGTATTTGATAATAAGATCATATGGGTTTTAAATCCCACAAACAAATGAAATTTTGATAGGTTTATGTGGTATTTTAAAACATATCTTTTTGTTTAACCCCTTAGTTAACACATTTCTAAATTAAATATGGTAACATCTTTTTCACTATTAAAGGATCATAATTTTACAAATAATGTGAAAATTGGATCATAAATGGACAATATATTCAATTTTAAGCCACATATTATCTTACTTGTCCTCTTATAAGTTTTACATTTTTTTTAAATAATTTAATAAAAAAAATTTTGATTAAATATCATTAATTTCAATCTTAAAACAATTAAATTAATTTGACATAGAAAACACAATGAAAAGGTTTTAATTTTAATATTAACCTATAAAAAACACTAATATATCATATTCATCTATAAAATTCTTTTAACACTCTTATAGGTTGAAATTATATTATTTTTTACATTTTTAAAAATCATTTTTTATATTTTTTTTCTTAATTAATGAAATATTGTGTCATTGTTTCATAAGAATTTAAAGTTCTTATAACATTAATAAAAATTTTAAATAAATATTCATCATGAAAATAATCTCATTATACTCAAAATAGAAATTTATATTCATTCATAACATGATTTTTTTCTTTATGTGGTAACATAAAAAATATTTAAAAATAAGTGAGTGACAATTTGTAACTTTCATTGCTTTAAATATTATATTGATCATTTTAATGGAAAATTGTCCATTAAAAAATTAAATTTAGATTCTAATGTTATTTGGGAAGAATTTACTTCATAAAAAACGACTTATGATATAAAATTATGGCATCATAACTTATCTTTAACATATATTAACTAAATTTACCCTTTATCGAGGTTATAAATTTTACCATGGTTACTATTCATATTGACAAAAAATAAAAGATACATATTAAACAAATTTTAACATCATAATAATGGATATGGAATCCATTTTATCAATTTAAATCAATAATATTGGATGAAATTATTTTTAATATAAACACACACCTCGTGAGAAAAACTGCTTTTTAGAAGAAAAAAAATGCATTTTAAGCATAAAGATTTGTTTATTCTTATCTAATGCCTAGAAAAATATTAAAAAAATGTTAAAAATTTTATTAACTATATAATATATATATTTAAATAAAATAATTCACCTATAGGAAATAATTTAATTTATTAAGTTAAAAATACATCATATGCATAAAACAAAGTTTTTAGAAAAATATTCCCTTTACTCTTTAATTTTATTATTTTTTTATTTCTAAATAATTAATACCCCAAAAGTTAATTTAAAAATATGTAACCATATAGTTTCCATAATTTATTTAGTCTTATTCATACCTTTGAATCCAATATTTAAGTGATAACTATCACTTCATAATAGTTTAATAACATCTCGTGGTTCATTTAAACTCGGTGTTGTGTGGAATGCAAGCTATTGAAGAAATAAAATCTATTTGAAATAAATTATAAAATATCAGGTTGTTACATTATAAAACACCTTACAATGAATCTATCACTTGAAATTCTTCCCTATTATACAACTAAATGTGGATATATTTGTTTTATTACATCCTCGGGTTGTCATACAACTTCTCCAATTTTTTGATTTCTCTAGAGAAGTTTTACCAGGTCAGTAGTCTTATTTTGCATCACTTTATATATGTAATAAAATATTTCTAAAAGTTATTTTTCATAAAAAATATTATGTTCTAGTGGTGTAACCTCTATATTTAGTATATTTTATAGATCTTGAATGGACTTCCACTAGAGAGATACATGAAAAAAATCATGAACTTAAGAGAGGTTCGGTGGAAGCTCCAAGTGATAAGATACCATCCTTACTGGATAAAGGATCTAAAATGGGCCAATATACCTATGGAACAACATTCGCTTATTTCCAAAACTCATAACCTTATTCCATGGATAAATTCACATAAAAATAATCTAACCAACATCAAATTCTAGGTCATGCTAATGATTGTCAGTGTGACAATTCTACCGACGCTAAGTTGACTTGATATAATACTAAATGGATTAGACATTCTATATCATTTTTTCAACAAGATATAGTCTCAATAGACTTATTTATCCAATAAAATCACAATATTTTTTAGTTCTATACTTCTTTCCATATAGTAATTCATAAGGATCCATCTGAATTCTCATGTGAAATTTATTGTTTTATTAAAACATAGCTAGAGGAATATATTGATCCCAACAACATTTGAAATCCATAGAACATGATATCAGTATACCAACTCGGGGATTAATTGTTATCTTATACTGACCATATTTATGAGGATGATAATATTCAAAAATAAATAAATTTTATATCTAGAGACTACTAAAGACTTTGCAAAAATATTGAGGTAAACCTCATATCCCAATCAGATAAAATAGAATGTGGTACTCAATTCAAAATTATCACTTGCTTAATATAAATTATAGAAACTTGATCCAATGATAAATCTTCCCTAATGGAAATTAAGAGCACTTACTTCAAATGACAATTGACTAAAACCCATATATCCTTTTTCGCTTTAGATGTTTTGGGGTGTCCAATGAAAAAATCCAAGATTATTTATTCCCA
Source organism: Viscum album (assembly GCA_963277665.1). NCBI lineage: Eukaryota > Viridiplantae > Streptophyta > Magnoliopsida > Santalales > Viscaceae > Viscum > Viscum album. The sequence continues at coordinate 1,058,893,106 of OY728159.1, forward strand.
TTACTATTCTAGTATGGGTAATGGTGAAAACAACCCCTTATAATTTTGTCTCTTAGGTTTAACTTGAATACATACCTAGCATAGTGATACATACTTATAAATATCTCTATTCATGCTATCCCACATGATATACTATTCTAGATCACATTACATAATTGTACTTCTAGGATAAGTGGAGAATGATGAACTGAGAGCCTCATCCAAAATCTCTTTTTACAAATATTGTATGGATAGAACACATAAACCATTGTAGAACCTTATCATTCCATCACAATCAATTTTAAATTCATGAACATTTCTATCCTTCTTCTATAGCACCATATCTTCTTTTTATGCCTCTTTAATCTTAACTTGGATAGATGGTTGAACACACTTTTGAGAACTATATGATTTATCCCCTTCCTTCAGTATTTAAAGATCCATATTTTAAAAATCTAGAAATATTGGATCTTTTTTCCTCATCATAGATATAATCTAGCATGATCATTTCAACTCGGAGTATCTTCCACTTTATTCTCTTTCCTATGGTGGTAATTTATTAATATATCATAATCATTAATCATCTCCTACCATATTATCTAGAATATATTAAACTCTTTTGGTGTGAAAATATATTTTAAAATTTTATGATCAATATATATAATGCCTTTATCCTTACAAATAATAACTCCATATATTCAATGAAAAAATTAACTTAGAAATCTCAAAATCAATAATTGGGTAATTTCTCTCATGATCATTCAATTCGTGTGAGGCATAATCTATCACCATATCATTATTCAGGATAATGCACCCCTATTCCATTATTTAATTCAACACTATATATTACAAAACCCTCTATCATATAGGGTAATGTAACATAGGTTCACTGAAAAAACACCACTTGAAATCCTTGAAATTTTATTCTCATTCATCTATTGAAAGAAATTTACTTCCTTATCATTAAACAATTTTAGAGGATAATAATTTCCTGATAAATTCTCTACAAATCACTGATAATGTTGATCTAAACTAAGATAACTATGGATATCAGTCATAGTGGTTGGTATAGACCTAGGTTCAATAAATTTTTTCTTTGAAGGATCTATTGATATACCCTCACATGGGATTATATGGCCCAAGAAAGAATTTTTTTTAACTCTATAATATACACTTGGTAAATTTATCTCAATAATATCCTTATTTAGGGTCTTTAAAACAATCATCAAATAACCTTCATGTAATTCCATTCTCTTTGAATATATAATAATATCATTTATAAATACTACCACAAACTAATAAAGGTAATATCTAAAAACTATATTAATTAAATCCATGAATATAGAAGGGGAATTAGTAAAAGGAAATTGTATCACTATGAGTTCACATTATCCATACCATGTACGTAATGTTGTATTGGGAATATCCTCCTTTACCCTCAATTAATGATATCCAAAATGAATATCAATCTTGTAAAAGTATGGAGATCTATGTTTTTTATCAAACAAGTCATCAATACAAGGTAGAGGATATATATTGTCGATAGTGATCTCAATATTATTTGTTGGAATGCATTGATCTATCTATATTATTAAAAAAGAATAGGTTCACCCAATGTGACTCACATGGATGAATGAATTTCTTTTCAATATTCTCTTGGGGTTTATTTTTCAATTCATGTAACTCAATCAAATCCATTTTATATGAAGTATTTGAAATAGGTATAGAACCAGGTATGTATTCTATTGAGAACTCAACTTCATGATTTGATGGAATCAAAAAATACATTTTGAAAGACATTAGTAAACTTCCATATTAAATACATATCATATATGTTTAGTTTCTCCTATACCACTTGCAAAACATACCTTTTGAATATGAATCAAAACCCATACAATGGATTTGATTTCCATTGGAAGTTCATATTTATCATCCCAGTAATAGGAAATTATAGGTTAGTTTGTAATATCAAATGTGACATCCCATCCATAGTAATTTATGTGGTATTTATTTAAATAATCCAATCCATTCCCAAAATAAAATCCAATTCAACCATGAGGACTTTAATTAATTCTATAAAACCTTAGGTTTCAACCTACGTCATTAATGGAAATCACCAAAATTTTAGAATTTTATCTTATACATACACATATCCACAAGTTCTTCACTAAAGGTTTCCCACCCTAGTTTTTAAAGATTAGCTCAACCATTCCCTAATACAATCTATAACGACCAATTCTTTTCATACAATGATATTAAATATTATTAGATTAATATTAACTATATATCATATCAATGCACACTCGGATCGTAAAGTTATATCATATTTGGAAACATAGAAAGATAAAAAACTAGTTCATTAGAGTCTCCCATTTAGTTCTTTATACCTAGAATTCATATTAGATCTTAATATTTATTTTATTTTATTAATAAAAAGTCATAGTTTCAAGATATAAAGAAATATAAGGAAATCATGGGGTTCTAGAATAGTGAATCCTAAGGGAATCCCCTAGAACTAATTTGAAACCTTCATGGGGGAAAATAACCCAAACTAGAAAATCACATAACCAACACATCTTGGGAGGCCTTAAATTCTAGGAAATACAATACTCTTTACCATTTCTCCAAGGGTGAAGGACTTCCATAAAATTATTTATGAGGTTACTACACCAAAATATATGATAGGAGATGGACCATGGGATGGGACTATAGATAAGAAAGGTGTTATGGATGGTTTTAGAGTCTATTTCAACCACAAAAAAGGTCAATTTTATTCTACCTAGAATGCTCAATACTAGTAAGCATCACCCTTGATTCAACATTGAGAGGATTCCATTCCTAAAGAAAGTAGTAAACTCTATAATAACATGTCCCATGGTATCATGAACTATGACACCTCCCCTCCTTATACCTGTGCTAAATGATCACTCGTTATTGAGTTTGAGACCAGAACCTTGAGGATTTTGAAATATCCACTAGACTTAGGGAATGTTAAGGGAGGTAGAGAGGGATGTTTTGGTGTCCATGAGATATCTGATGAAGGGGTCATAATCTTATTTTTTTAGAATATCAGATAGTTTAATCAATAAGATCCTTGTTCTGAAGACAAGTTTCAACCTCGAGCAAGTGAACACCGCAGATCAAGCTTTGTTCCTCGCCTTCTAGATGCACTAGTATCCTACCATTATAGTTAATACACTAACCTTCTTCTCAGGGTTATTTTTATACATAACATGAAACTAGATATTGATGAAAGATATTCCTATGGAACCTTGGTGAAAAAACCTGGGAACTCATTGAATGTGTTCCACACTTCACTCACTCAGTCACCTTTGAATAACAAGTGGCAAGATGATTCTTCCTGGGAATTTCCACAATAGATTCACCTAGACTTGTTGTTGATAATTTAATTCTTAACACACTCCATTATGAATAAATAATTAGTTCTGATGTGATAAATAAGGATGTTGTGTTTATAAATAATTTCTTTACACCATATCACATCACCCCAGCTATCAAGCTCAATAAGAGTTGATAATGACCTATATAATCCTTCTTAGAAAAGGTTCCTGATGAAGGTCCTATAAAAATTAATTTATCTATGTGATAGGTCATCTCAATTAGATCATATAATTCTCATTAATCCTCATCTAGTATGGTTTAAATGAAAAGAGACTATATTATTGCTTTCCTAAATGTCATTTCTAGTATTTGGAACCCCAGAAAACCAGAATTGTGTCTAACACAGTTATGGTTGTAGATATCAATTTCACTGTTACCGATGATCCAACAAGTGTGACATTGAATAAGCATAATGTGGGGATGGATCTATAAGTATAATGAAGAATAATTTACATTTATAGATCCCATATTAGTCCCATACTAGTTCACAATGAATCTACCCTAAGGTGTTCGTCTCTCAAGAACCTCCCAAGTTAATATTTCATGAAAACAATGCATTTAACTAGAGAAAATAACATTAGTGTAATACATGGAATTTTGGAATACACATAATAATTAAAAAAAATTCTTAGTATTCAAGGATCACATTCAAGTCCATCATAAGGGATTGGGTTCACTCCTAAAATCATCATCTTAGTCAATGTTCACTCCAAAGACTATAATAATGGATTTTGTTCACTCTCCAAACCATTGTAGTAGTCAAGGTTCACTCCCAAGTATATTTTAGTGGATTAAGTTCACTCCCCAAACCATTATTGTAGTCAAGGTTCACTCCCTAGACTAACATAGTTTATTGGGTTCATTCTTCGAACCCTCAAAGCAGTTAATGTTCACTCCAAATATTGTGAAAGTGGATTGGGTTTACTACCCAAACCATCACAGTAGTCTTGGTTAGCTCCCAATATTATCACAGTGGACAGAGTCCCTTACTGAATTGAGTTCAATCCCCATTCCATTCATTTTTATCTCATTATATATATATATATATACCCAATGTATTTGTGGGGAATATATGCACCACCCATCACATTATAAAAATCAGACATATGTGTGCCACAGGATCATAAAACCTTCATCAAACTAGAACCCTTGGAAAGAAATGGGTTTCAAAAACATTCCACCACATAATAACCCAGAGAAAATAAATATGTTTCATAAATAATTCATATTCTCATGATAGAACAAAATGTGGAAATGGAATGGGTTTCATAAACATTTCATCTTTTCATCAAACCATAACCCAGGGAAAAGTAATAGGTTTCATAAATATGTCATTTTTATCATATAATAAAATGTGTAAAAGGAATAGGTTTTATAAAAAATTCACCTTTTCATCATATCATAACTCATGGGAAAGAAATGGGTTTAATAAAAATATTGTTATATTAAAAATAAACCATCCAAAGAATGAGTAAGGATTATATACTTGGAAGAAATACGCATTAAATCATAATTGGAATCAATGGTTGTTTTCTTGTATGAATACTAATACCATTACAATATCATTAAAACATTCTTTATAGAAATACCCTTTCCACTTTGAAAATAAATTTTCAAAAACTAAAAATTAACAAAATATTATGAAAATAATTTTCTTTGAAAATATCTGTGGGAACTTATAATTTTATATTTATAGTATTTAGTGGTCATTATGGTGGTATATTTTGTTCAATAAGCTTAAGATAAAATAAAAAATTTCTTTCAAATTTGTGTAAGAAGTCAAAAAAGTACCACTTTGGGAAAATGAAAAGAAGAATACTTTTTAAAATTTTTTTAAAAATTAAAACATGGATAACAAAGACTTTAAACAATAAAAGGATAATATTAACACCCAAATTTAAAATATTTATATAAAACATTGATATGGAAGAAAAAAATAATTTTACCAAATTGAGAGATAATGAAAATATTTCTTAAAAATATATTTTCGACCTATTTTGTACTTAAGTTGAGTAAAATGAATGGGAAACTTATATTTTAATGAAATAACAAGAGTAGAATAAAGTTAATGAATTTTCTGAGAGTTTTATCATAATAATTCATTATTGGAATGTTAATCATAATCAGTTATAATAAATAATGAGATAATTCCAAAAAACCCTTTACCTCTTTGGTAAAATTTGAATCATAAGCCCATGAAAGAGAGAACCATATATAGATATGTAAATCAACATAAATTTTATAATAATAGTAATATAATACATTACTTGTAAGTATATACACCCCAAAAAAAGATGAGTGTTGAATAGGGCATATGTCTTACATAAATAAAAATGAAAAGAAAATCTCTTACCTTGGGTCTAAAATCCTTTATACGCATTGGAACCTATTTTACAATTAATAGATATTTTTATACATGTATTACTTAACCATATTAATATATACGTTACCATATATTATTTACATATAACCTTTTATCACCTATTTATAAATAATTATTTTTAAAATCATACTTTTGGATGATATATGCTTCGTTTTTAATGTTTGTTTTTGTTTAGAAGTTTTGGTCTATATACTTTGATCATAGCCCGAATGGCCTGAAGGCCTTCATTTTTATTGATTTTTTGATAACGCCCCATTCAAGGGATGAGGGGGAACCCTTATAAGGCCCATAGGCTTAGATATTATGTGGCCTATAGGATTAGGAGATTACATGACTCGAATGTCTTAGGGAATTCAACCAGACTATCTATAAGGAACTGCCCCTCCCCAGCATCTATATCATGATAGTAGCTCTCCACCTTCACATGGTCATCTAGCTAGGCTTCCCGTGCAAGCACAGGCCAGTCCTAATGGCATAACCATACCCTCTTATTCTGACACATCCATTTGGATCTTCTCTGGTGAGTGCACCGGCTCTGAATCCTCTTCTAGGACTGCTCCTTTTTTTAGTGTGTCTGGGGAAACTGCATGTGGCCTGAAGGCCTTGAGGTGGCCCGAAGGCCTAAATGGTGGCACGAAATCCCTACTGACCTAAAGACCTGGGTGGCCCAAAATCCTTAAGGACTCCAAGCCCAAACCGATGGCCCAAGGTTAATAGTTCCAGCTGCTACAGTACTGAACAGTACCTACTATATTAACTGCTACAGTACCTGCTGCAGTACCGCACAGTGTACAGTTCTGCTATAGTACCAGTATAGTGTATAGTCTGCTACAATACTGTTTTAGTGTCTTCTGTAGTACCTACTACTGTACCCCCAGAAATATGCCTCTACCTGGTTTTGAACATGGGTCTTGTGGATGCACTTAAGGATACCTCACCAAATGGGTTGAGCCTCATGTGCTATATACTTTGATCATAGTTCCATAATATAATTAATGTTAATAATGATATAAATTTTATATTTATATATATATATATTCAATATATATATTCTTATAGTCTCTAAAATATTATGGATATAAAAATATATTACACCATTCCTAGGGACGGAAGGCTACACGTACGCATGAAGGATTCTTTCATTTTTCGATGGATGGAAAAAATGATAAATGGTATATAACCTTTATAGAATAATTACTATATATTTTAAATCATATATATTCACTAAGTTCGCCATTCAAGTGAAATGGAAATGTAAAATGAAACCCATAGCTTCATGGGGGTTGTAGTCCACACGCACACACGAGCTAAATTATCGTTTTCCAACATTCTGGAAGGTAAGAATGTAGATATGATATTATATTTATAGATGTATAATTATTTCAAAATTAATATATATATATATATAAACATTTAATTATTTAAAATTCCCATCCATTAAAATGGTTATGATAAACTAATTTCATCACTACGTGGATACAGTAAGGTGTATGTACACACAAGTGATGCTTTCCCTTCCCATTTGATGGAAAGCGGGTTAATAATGGTGGTTTAAAATAATAATAACATTTAAGAATATTTATGACAAATAATTTATTATTTTATAAAGAATATAATAGATTTATAAAAGGTAAAATATGAATTAAAAATAAAGTGATTGATTACGGTGATTACCTCTCATTTCAAATAACTCCTTCTGATATGTTCTTAAGGTTCATAAGGTTGATATTTTGGGAATACCATCACCTATATAATATTTTTAAGTGATTTTACTAGGGATTTTTGCATGGTATGGTAATTTTAGAGGGCTCGAAATGTGTGAATTAGTGAGTGGTAGGTGCCCTTTTGTAATTGAGGTGAGGGGAACCTTTTGAATTTCTTAAACGATTAAAATATAATAAAGTCATTATTTTCCCCCAAATTCCAAAAAACTGATATGGATTTAAAGATAACATAGTTCAGGGTTGAAATACCTGAAATAAAAAAAATATTGATTGGTTTACGTGGTTTTTTAAAACATATATTTTTTGTTTAACCTATTAGTTAACCAAATCTAACATTAACTAATGTAATATATTTTTCACTCTTAAAGGGATATAATTTTACATATAAGGTGAAAATTGGCTCATAAATTTCCAAGGGATGGAATTTTCTACCATATATTATTGTCTTTGTCCTATTATAATATTTTTAGGCTTTTTAAATAATTTAATAAAATATTTTTTTGATGAAATATCATTAATGTCAATTTTGACACTATTTAGTTAATTTTACTTAGAAGACATAAAGAAAAAGACTGATTTTTATTATAATATTTTAACACAATAGTAATATGTCATATTAATTTAATTTTTTTGGAACACTATAACTAATTAAAATTATATTCCTTTTAATATTTTTTAAAACACATTTTATATTTTTTATTAATTGAATAAATATTGTGTTAGTGTTTCATAGGAATATAAGGTAATTATATCATTTCTAAAAACTATTAAAAAATCCTCATGTAAATAATTTCATTATACAGAATATATATATATATATATATATATATATATTCAAAATTTTATTTTTTCTATATGTGGACACATATGAAATATTTAAATCTAAGAGAGTGACACATTTTAACTCTATTTGATTTAAATATTATATATGACATTTTCAATGATAAGTGTCTCTTAAAAATTTATGTTTCAATCCTAAGGTGATTAAATTAGAATTAAATCCACTCATTAAGTATTAGGATGTAAAACTATGGCCTTATCACTTATTTTTAACCCAAATTAACCTGATTTACCATTTACCAAGGTGAAAAAACTTACCATAAATACTACTCATATTGACCCAAAGTATAAGATAACTGTTTACAAAATTTAAAAATATTGATTCCTAATATGAAATCCATTTTTAAAAAGTCAATTTATAAAAGTGGAATAACTTTACTTTATACTAAATGTGCTACACGTGATGAAAAATATTTTTTGAAAAAATACATTTTTGAGCATAAAACATTGTTTATTATTCTCTCATGCCTAAAAAATCTTAAATGAATGTAAAAACATTTGAAAATATGTATAAGATATTTATTTCTATAAAATAATTCAAAAATAGTGAATAATTTAATTTATTAAGATAATAATACATTATGTGCATAAATTTTTTTTTCAGAAAAACATCTCCTTTACTTTCAAAATATTTTTCCTTCTTATTTTTAATTAATTAATAAAAAAATAATTTATTTAAACATAAATATCCATAAATTTTTCATAATTTATTTATTCCTATTAAATCCATACAATCAAATAGTTTTGAAATAACTATCACATGATAATATTTTAATAGTAAATCGTGGTTCGTTTAAACTCAGTGTTTCATATAACACATGGTATCGAAGAAATCAAATTCATTTAAAAGAAAAAATCATAAAATATTAGGGTGTGATATTATTCACCCCTTAAAATTAAATTTTCCCTATAAATTCATCATTCTAATATAAACAAATGATGGTATCTTTGTTTCATTACATCCCTAGGTTCCCATATAGATTCTTTGGATTTGTTATTTCCCAAGATAGATTTTACCTCGTGATTAGTCTTGATTTGTAACAATTTATCTCTACAATTCATGATTTCCACTAATTTTTTACCATAAGAAAGATTTCTTGGAAGTAGAAAAAACACTAATTTTTGAACATGTGATAATCTGTTATATACTTTCTCAGTAGATATAAATATAACACATCGTGAACCTAAGAAAGGTTTGGTTGAATCCACCAAGCAATATGATACCATCCTTACTCGATCATGGATATCTAAAGAGACAATATACATAAGTATCATCCTTATATTCCTTTAAAAACTAATAAACTTCTTACATGGATATGTTCATAAAAACAATTCTCACCAACTTTGAATTCCAGGTCACAATGATTATTTTTAGCAAGAAATTTCTATCAACTTTGATCTGGTTTGATACGTTACTGAATGGATTTGAATTTCTCTATCATTTCATTATCTTGATCAGGTCATAATTTATTTATTTCTATAATATCATCCTAATATGTTGTAGTTCTATACTTATTTTCATATAGGGATTTACAATTATTCATCTCAATGCTTTAGTAAAAGATATTATTGTATGAAAACTCAACTAGTGGAAGGTGTTTGTGCCAAACACCTTTGAACTTCATAGATCATGATCTCAAAATATCTTATATGGTATTAATTGTTCTATCAGAATGGCCATATTTATGAGGATGATAAGCATCACCAAAACTCAACTCTATATCCAGAGCCTACTAAAGACTTCTCCAGTACATCGAGGTAAACCTCAGATCCTAATCAGATACAATAGATAGTGGTACTCTATGCAACCTTAACACTTCTTTAATATAAATTCTGGCAGATGATATAGAAATAAATTTTCCCAAATACAAATAAAGTGTAATAAATTCAAAAGGATATCGAATACATCCCATATAACATTATTCCCTTTATATTTTTTAGGGATCTTGACAAAAAAAATAGATGGTGATGTTTTCCCATTTCCATTCTGGTATGGGAAATGGGTTTAACATCCCCTTAGACTTCTATCTCTCAGTATTAAATTGCTGACATACCAAGAACTGTGATACATACTCAGAAATATCTATTTTCATGTTCTCCCACTATAAATATTATTTAAGAAATCAACACATATTTGTAATTCCATGCTGAGTAGAGCTGATGATCTATGAGCCTCATCCAATAGCTCCTTCAAATATGGTATGTGTGGAATAAATACATAGTTGTTAAAAATTATTATTCCATAAAAATCAAGTTTTAATTAACTTACATTTTCCACATTCTTTGGTAGATCTATATATTACTTCTTCACCCCTTTAATGTTTACTTGGATAGATGGTTGAACACTCATTTGAGAAAGATAATATGTATACCCTTTCTTAATTATTTCAATATACATCCTTTGAAAATATTGAAATATTGGATATTTAGTGATCCTCAACATAGATAATCTAGAATGGCCCTTTCAACTCAGAGTAACTTCCACCTTATTCACTTTCCTAGGGTGGTATTTTATTGAGTGGTCATAATCATTAATCAGTTCTAACCATATTCTCTAGAACATATTCAACTCTTTTTATATGGAAATATAATTTAAAATTTTATGATAAGTATATATATAAAACCTTTCTCCATAGAGATAATTCATCATAATCTTTAATGAAAAATTTACCACAACAAACTCCAAATCATGAGTTGGGTAATTTTTCTCATGATCCTTCAACTAGAGTGATGAATAATCTATCACCATATCATTCTTCATGAGAAAGCATCCCAATATATTCCTTGATGCATCACTGTAGATGGAAAAAACTTTCTCTACTATAGGGTATACTAACCAAAGGTACAATTTTTAATCTTCAATTCAATTCATTTATGTTTTCACCACATTCACCTATCCAAAATAAGTCATCTCCCTTATGAATTAACATAGTGTCTGGATTATAAAATCTTGTTAAATTCTCTCTAAATCATTGATAATATCCAACCAAACAATGCAAACTATAGATCTCAGTCATAGTGGTTAGTTTGGGAAAATGTTCAGTAACTTTTATCTTTGAAGGATCTACTGATATACCATCACATGAGATTATTTTACCAAATAATGAAACTTTATGAATCCAAAATCTTCACATGGTAAATTTTCTATAAATATTATACTTCATCAGGGTCTTCAGAATAGTCCTCAAATGATCTTCATGATCTTCCTTACACTTTGAATATAAAATAATATCAACTATAAAGACTATCATAAACCGATCAAGGTTTTCTATAAAGACTATATTCATTAAATCCATGATTATAGTAGGAGATTCCATAAGAGAAAATGGAATCAATATAAATTCATTTTATACATATCTTGTATGGAATGCTCTCTTAGGTATATCCTCCTTATTAACCCTCAATTGATGATATCTAAAACAAAGTTCAATCTTGAACTTGTACTATGTTATAAACAGACAATCATACAAGTCATCAATATGGGGTATCAGGTACTTGTTCTTGATAGTGATCTCGATAATCAATGCTGGGATGCATTGATCCATCACTATTCATAATTAAAAGAATAGGTGCACCCCATGGTGAGGCACTTTGATGAATGAATCCCTTTTCAATATTATCCTTGAGTTACTTTTTCAATTTCTTCAACTCAATTGGGTTCATTATATTTATAGTCTTTGAAATAGGTATAGAATGAGGTATGAGTTCTATTGAGAACTCAACTTCACAATTTAATGGATGACTATGAAATTATTCTATAAAGACTTCAAAAAACCCACAAAAAATAGACATATATTAGATGTTGAGTTTTCCTCAACTATATGAGATAAACAACCCAATTAAATTGGAATAAATACCCATATAATGAATGTGATTTGCATCAGAAGTTCATATTTATCATCACGTAGATAGAAAATCATAGTTTGGTTTGAAATATCAAATGTAACTTCCGATCCATAGAAATTGATGTAAGAGTTATGTAAATAATCCAATCAATTTCCAAAATAACATCAAATTAAACCATAAGGAGAATAAAAATATTTTATAGAAGCACATTCCCATAAACATCAACTAGAGAAGAATCATACACTAGAGATTCAATCAACGTATCATTAGTGGTTTTCATTTCTAATTCAAAATTTAATCATTAAGAATATTAATTGAGATTCCCTGATAATTTTATTGACATACATAAATTCATACAGCTATAATTATGTATCTTTTATCAGAACGATCATTCATAATAAATCATTCATTGGATGGATAAATCATTGTGGTTTCTTTTGAATCTATAATACCCTAGGGTTTTGCAGCGTTGGGTGGTTTGGCAAGGACGACGGATCCTCTTACAATGTGTGATGTTGGGGACGGCGAAGGTTCTCAGCTTCGGTAGCTTCGATGTCTTCGGCTGCGGTCCTCTTCCACATGGTGTCTTTTTCTCATCACGGTTGGGTCTTCTGGCAATGACGTCTCTCATCGGCCGTAATTGTGGTTCTCGGCTCAGCTATTGGCTTTCTACGGCGGCGGCGTGGGTGGCTCTCCCCAAGGCACCCAATCCCAAATCAGGCCGGCCATCCCCTCCTATGTCGTGGTATGAGGAAGTGCACTGATTTTTTCCCACATTCCGAGTAGCTGTCTAGATCCAAAATCGCCCCCTGTGATTCAGCCAAGCCCGAGGATGATGTCGCCGAATATGAACAGTGGGATCTCGTCCAGGCTTCGTGGGTGTGGTTTGGAGCCAGCGGCTTGCGGGATTCTTCGGCAGAGGCTTCGGTCGTGGTTCCAGCGTGGTGGTTACATTTTTCATGGAGGGTTCCAGCGTGTGTTGAGCTTGAGAGTCGGCAATTCAAGTCTGAATTTCTCCAGATCTAGACCCATCGGTCTAAAGGAAGATGTTTGCTGGGTTTTCGTACCTTGAGGATTTGCGATGAACCAGCCCAAATTGAAGCTCCTTGGCCAATTTCATCCTATTGTGGGTGACAAAAATGAGTTCGTGATGTTCATCTGAATTGAGACTGTTTCTTGAGAGATGGTGTGGTGGACATTGTTGTCATGGAGGGTGTTCCTTGAGCCTAATCTTTTCCCTTATTGTGGTCTCTTGAAGTTGTGGTTGAAGTTGTGGCTTGATCCTGGTTTTCTGTTGGTGGTTTTGAGGTCCTTGATTTCCTGTCCTCTCTTACACTACTCTGGATTCCAGGTTCATTGCTCCTCTCCAGGCCGGTTGGATGAGATGGTTTCCAAGGAGGTTTTGGGATGTGCTTGTTTGAGAGGCAGAGAGTTCGAGAACGCATGACTTGGTGTAGCCTTCTCCTTGTGTTTTCTTATTTTCAATTTGACTTTTGGGGGTTGTGGAGACGAGCTCAGTCAAGGGATTTGGCCACACGTTTCTCTGCTATTGCTTTAGGATCCCACCACTCTCTTTGAGGTGGATATGAGGGGTGGTCTTCATGGTTGCTTTGGGATGTGAGGGCGAGCGGGTGTCAGAGTCTTGTGGCGGATCAGTCTTTATTGGCTCCCGCTGATGTTCTTCGATGGATTGATGGTTCTGATGAGGTTGAGGTGTGGATCGAGGATAAAAATGATGGTCTTTCGGTTTTTGATTTTTAATTTTTAGCATGTTCATGCATGACTCTTCATAGTCTGCTTTAGTATGATTGGTATTTTGTGATTTTGTGATTCTAAAATGTGAAAGCTTCTTGGCAAGCTACAAGGATCCACTCCAGATGAGGTTCTAGAGTAGGAAGCATTCACCAGAGCATGATCATCTAGATTTGGAAAAACAATAGGGTATGGCTTTTTTTCATCAGTACCAGGCCCATGCAACCCTGCATGGGACATCTTTCCAAGAGGTCATGGGATGATGGAGGCTAGTCATTTTGATATAATTGTTGGGAAGGAGCATTTCTTGTAGACTTTTGTTGGGATGTATTTCCTTTTAATGGTTTTTATTTGGAGAAGTTGTTAGGGTCCACACTTAGCCTTTGAAAGTTTCATTTTAAAATACAAAGAAAATGGATTATGGATTAGATTTATCCCCATGGTTCTCCCAAAAGTTTTCTCATTCTAGTTTCCAAATGTTAACAAAACCGTTCTCTGATACCAACTATAGTGACCAATATATTTCATACATAGATATTACATGTTATTAAATGAATATTCACTATATATCATAATTATTTATTCTAGAATTGTATATGTCTAGAATCATTGAAAACATGGAAACATAAATAAATGGTTCATAATATTCTCCCATTATCTTCTGAATAACTAGAACCCACATTAGGAATATCATTCCTAAAACAATTCTTAATAAATTGGGTAAAGGAAACAAATGAAAGGGTGATATTAGATTCTCAAAAAGGGTAAACAAGGCATATTCCATGATCCCATAAGTATAACACGTTCATAATCATATGAGAAAATTAGATTAGTACTTGAAATCCATAAACTACTTATCATAAATAAAACTCATGAGTCGTGGAATAAATCATGGTAGTTTATAATGCAAGAATCATAAATGAATAAAAGATCATGAGTCATGAGAGCATGATGTTGGTGTAAGACATGTAATTTTGGCATATACATAAGCATAGAAAATCATTTCATTTCTAGTCAAGGATTAATTACAAGACTATAAGAGTGTATTAGGTTCACTCCCCAAACCTTCATAGTAGTCAAGGTTCACTCCAAAGACTATCATAGTGGATTAGGTTCACTTCTAAAGCCATAACTGTATTCAAGGATCACTCTCAAGACTATTATAGAGAAATGAGTTCACTTCCCACACCATCTTGGTAGTCAAGATTCACTCCCAATACTATCATAGTTGACCAAGTTCACTCAAAAAACCATCTTTATAATCAAGGTTCACTCCCAAGACAATCATAGTGGATGGAGTGACTTACTGAACTCAGTTCACTCCCTATTCCAGTCCTATTTATCTCATGAGATATATATCATTACCCAATTAATTAGAGGGTGATATAGGTCCCACATACCAAATAATTAAAATCATATATATATGTCTTCCACAATATCATAAAACCATCAATATCAAAATCCATAAAAATTAACGGGTTTAATAAGAGTCACATCATAGCGTAACCCATGGAAATGAAATAGGTTACATAATCATTTCATTATTTCTTGATAGCATAACCACTGGAAAAGGAATGGGTTTCATAAATATTTCATCTTTTGATCATATCATAACTCATGAAAAATCATTAATATTATTAAACATTTTATATTTTCATCATATCATATCTACTGGAAAACAAACAGGTTTTATAAACATTTCAATCTTTTCATCAAATCATAACCCTTGGTAAAGAAATGGTTTTCATAGATATGTTGTTATAATAAACATAAATCATATGGTGAATGAGTAAGAATGATATCCTGGGATCATATCACCAATAAATCATAAGTGAAATCATGGTTTTTTTCCTAGATGAATAGAAATACCACAATAATATCATTAAGACTTTATTGAGGAAAATACTCTTTTCACTTTGAAAATCAAGTTTAAAATATAAAAAACTCACAATATATTGAGAAAATTATTTTCTCTAAAAATTTAATTACTAAATTATACTGGAATATATAAAGTATTTAGTGTTCATGATGGCGTTAATTTCTATTCATATTGTATAATTGAAAAGAAAACTTTTCTTTTCACCTTTTTTGTAAAAAGTAAAAAAGCACTTTGATCAGAAAATGACAACAAGATTCCTTTAAAAAAATTCAAAAGTAAAAAATTATTAAAGTGGATTTATAAATTCATAGTATAATATTACAAAAACATATTGAAAACATTTTTAGAAAACATTTATATGGAAGAAATAGGTTTTTAACTAAAGAGAGAGATAAAGTCAATTTTTCTTAAAAATATACTCTTGGTATCTTAAGTACATAAGGTGAGGAAAATGAATAGAAAACATGTATTTTATATAAATAAACAAATTATTAGAAAATTCATAAGTCTATTGAGAGTTATATCATAATAATTCATCAATTTGAACATAATCGTAAACAATTCTTATAAATAATGATATTGTAACATAAAACCCTTTATAACATTGGTAACATTTGAATTATAAGACCCGTGAATGAAATAATAAAAGATTGATTTATAAGTACAAATAAAATTCATAAGAATCATAACAAAATTCATTCAATGGTATTATATAAACCACCAAAAAGAAACACATGGTGAATATGATATGTGTCTCACTGAAATAAAAGCGATACAAAAATCCATTACCTCTGGTGGAACTTCCTTCATACGCATTGGATAAATATATAAATAAACATTTATTTATTATAATTGTATTACATACCCATAATAATTTATATCATACCATATGTAATTTTTTTATTACATGTTATCACCCATTTATTAACAATTCATTATTTAAATCACTATTCCATGTTATATCTGCTTCAATATTTATATATGTTTTATTTGAGTAGTTTTGGTCCTTGTACTTTGAACATGTCTAATTAATATCCATAATTCTAATAAAGATATAAATATACTATATTTTCATTATATACATGTTTAGAACCATCCATAAAAGTGGAGATAGAAAAATGAAGTTCACTATTCATGGAGATGATAGGCCATACATACGCTTGAACAATGTTTTCTTTTTTTGAAGGATGGAATGAAATAAAAGAAAATTATAAATAAAATTTGTCGAATAATTATTTCATTACATATATCATATATGTTAATTTAATTCATCCTTTTTATCATCAAATTAAAATATAAATGAAAAAACGAATCAAATCATTTTGTGGTGGTGGTAGTACATAGGTACGCACGAGCGACGTTATCATTTTCCAACAGTTTGGAATCTATAAAGGTATATATGTTATTATAATCGTAGAGGTATAATTATATAAATATTATTATACATATAAAAATAAAACCCATAAAAAACCATCCATAAAATATGATAATGAGAAATAAACTGTATCGCTACACGGAGACGGTAAGTCAGATAAATCCACAAGCGATACTTTCTCTTCCCATTTAATGGAATGAGTGTGAATAAAGGTGGTTTCATAATAATAATAATAATAATAATAATAATAGTTGTATTATATTTTTTATATTTAATTAATTACATTATGAATTGTATAATATATTTTGATGAGTTAAAAGAAAAATTAGAAAGAAAGTGACTGGTTAATGCGATTACCTCTCCTTTGAAAGAACATATTTAGATATCCTCTTAAGGTTCCTTGGTATGGAATTTTCAGAAGCAAAAAACAAATATAATGTGTATAATGAAGTTTACAAGGGGTTTTGGTAGGTTATGGTAGATCTAGATGGCTCAAATGTTAGAATAAGTTATGGTTGTAGGTGACCATTTATAATTGAGGTGAGGGGAACCATTAGAATTTCTTAAAAGATCCAAATATAATAAATTCATTATCTAGACCAAATGCCTCAAAAATGTTAGGTATTAAAAGATAATATATTTTTTGGTTTAAATACCATCAAACAATAAATATTTTATAGGTTTAAGTTTCATTTTAATCCTTATCATTTGGTTCAAACCCTTAGTTAACAAAATTTAACATTAACTATGGTAATATATGTTTCAATATTAAAGGTTTACAATTTTACATATAAGGTGATTTTGAATAATAAATGGGAAGGGAATGATTTTTTAGAACATATATTATCCTCATGATCTTCTTTAAATATTTTTATGATTTAAAAAAAAATATTATATTATTTTGATAAGATATTAATAATGTCAATTTTGAAACTATTCATTTAATTTACTTAGAATACACAAATAAAAAAAATTATAATTTGAATATAATCATTTAAATAAAAATAATATTTCATATTCATCTATAAAATTCAGGTCACGCTATAGCTTATTCAAATTATAATTATTATAATATTTTTAAAAATCATTTTTTATAATTTTTAATTGAAGAAATAATGTGTCAGCATTGCACAAGAATTTTAGGTAATTCTATAATTAAAAAATTATAACTAAATTTTAACCATAAAAATTATTTCATTATACTCAAAATATACATTTATATTCGTTTTTTACATGATTTTGTTTATATGTGGTCGCATAAGATATGTGTAAAACTAAGAGAGTGATTCTTTGTAATTTTCTTTCCATTAAAAATTATATAGGTCGTATTCATTGAAGGGTTTCCATTAAACAACTACATATTTTTAAAAAGGTGATAAAGGTTGAATTTGATTATTACAATAATAATTATGATGAAAAATTATGGACTTGTCACTTATTTTCTACATAGATTAACCCGATTTACCCTTTACTGAGGTGATAAATTTTAACATGGATTCTATTAATATTTACCAAAAATAAAATAGAGTTATTTAAAAAAATTAACCTCATAATTAAAAATATAAAATAAATATTATCAAGTTAAATTTATTAAATTTTCATAAATTAATTTTAAAATAAGTGTACGACATGTGATAAATACAAATTTTAAGAAAAAATACATTTTAAGCAAAAAACATGGTTTATTCTTATCCTACACATAAAAAAATATTAACTGAACGTTAAAAAATTTGATAAAATGTATAATAAATTTATTTCATTAAAATAATTCACCAATAGTGAATAATTTTTATTATTTACATAAAAATACAATGTGTGAAAAAATAAATAGTTTTTCATAAAAGATCTCATTTACTTTGAAATGTTTTTTATTTTTTAAATTCAAATTTATTGATACCAAAAGATTAATTTATACATATGTAGCAATAAATATTTCAAAATTTTGTTATTATAATTAATACCCACCAATCTAATGACCGTGTGATAACTTTCACATAATAATATTTTAATAGTATCTTGTGGTTCATTTAAATTCAATGTTACATGTAACAAAAGATATTGAAGAAATAAAATTCATTTGAAGAAAAATCATAAAATATCTCGGTATTACATATAATCATTTAAAAATTATTTATGATGTTTATTAGAATAAAATGGTTATGGTGGTGGGAAAATCTATATGTTCCGTATTCATTAAAGAGAAACATTGAATTTGACTTTTTATAAATAGAGTTGAAAATGAACCTTCAATTAAACATTATAAAGATTCATTTAAACCCTTGTAAAAAATTATACAATAAAATGTCCTTAATAAATCATTTTTTTAAATTTAAAATAAATTTTTTAAATTAATTTTGAATAATATGTACATTGAAGAAAAATATAACTGATCTAAAAGAGAAATAAGATCATATTTTCTTTTAAAAAGTTTCTTTCTTGATTAATGTTAAAAAGTGAGTAAATATTTCAATAAAAAATTTAAATCACTAAATATCCCAAGTATAATAAATTATATGGTGGTTATAAGGGTTATGTTATAATATTCCTTGAATTAAAATATAACCATCCCCAAAAAAAGAGATTATAAAATAAATTATTACCTTTTTAGTAACTTTTGAACTATAAAATATTTAATGCGTAAAATTTAATTGAAAATTTAATTACCATTAGTAAATAGTGGTTTATATTATATAAATTAAAGTGTATTATGTGCACTACATAAAATCAAATAGGTGCATAATATCAAATATATCTCAAATTAGTGGGTAATGAGACGAAATCCCTTACCTCACGCTTCAACTTAGTTGAAAATGATATAAAATCCATTATAATGGTTTTAAACTACTTATTTATTTATAATAGAACTATATTAATATTTATAATATCGTATATTTTCCACTTATAATATCTTATCACTTGTTCATTAATAATCATTCCTTATTATCATCATATCTAGTGTACACTATTTTGTTTTCTCATACATGTATCAACCCATAAGTTCTATGGTATTGGTGTATAGTTTATAATTTAATAATATAAATAATTAAATTAATGTTATATATGAAATATGTATTAATTATATACATCTTTTGAATAATCCATGGTAGGTGGTAAGGAGAAATGATTCACATCACTTTGTGTAAGAGGTACTCCACATGTATGTACGTGCGAGAATATCATTTTCCAATGGGTATCTATGAAATGGGAAAGGTATTATTTTATTATTTTACATTTAAAATTATATCATCAAAATCATGTATATTATTTAAATACACATGTACACACAATCCATGTGAGGTGGTAATGGAAAGAAATTACAGCAATTCAAGAGGTGGTACTCCTCCTTTGACACAAGCAATGGTTTTATTTTCCATTTAATAGAGAAGGATATGGATAAATGTTATTACAACAATATAATAAAATATTAATATATGGGAGATATTTTTTTATTATATCATAATTATTTAAAAAAAATTTAATGTGGTAAAAGAAGAATAAAAATTAAAGTGTTTGGATAATATGATTTCCACTTCTTTGAAATATCCCCATTAGATCTCATATTAAGGTCCCTAAGGATGTTTTTTGGGAATACCAACACCTATTTGACATGGATGAGTATTTTTAAAGAGATTTTAGTATGTTTTGGTAGAGATTAATGGATTAAGATGTGTGAATAAGTGAGGGTAGGAGGTTCTCTTTTATAAGTGTGGTTGGTGACATAATGGTAATTTTTCAATGTTTTAAAATATTATTAATTTAATTTGATGGAAATGTGGATAAAAACTATTTTTATTTAGATGTTTAGATATCACATGGTCTAAATAACATTATACAATATTATTTAGATAAGTTTTATGGAAATTTTATCCCTTATCACTTTAGCTTCACCCTCAGTAAACTGTTTCTACCTTAACCATGGTAACCAATTTTTTATGTTTTTACTATTAATAATAAAAATGAAACTAACATAATTATTTTTTTTGAATTTATGATTTAAAATAAGGAAATAATTCAATAAAATTCCATTCCAATAAATTTCATAATTTTAAAATAAACCCGTAAAAGTAATGAAAAATGATTTTTCATGAAAATTCACTTTTCATGAATAAGATTCTCTCACATTAACTTTATGACTAGTAATAATCAGTATATTAATTTAAATTAATATAATTAGATATAAAATAAATAAAATTAAATTAAATCCTTCAATATTGTACATCAATTTAATCTGTTAAAATGGAAAAACTTTATGCACTCAAAAAAAGTTTCCTGAATAACATTTTATCTTACTTCTAAGAGACATTATATAAACTTAAATCAAATTAATAATAATTATTTAATTAATTATACATATTATAAAGAGTTATTATAAATAAATAAAGTATTATTTAAATACCAAATTTTCAATTATTCATAAAATTTTATTTTTGACCAAAAATTTCGCAAACACATTCTAGTAATATTTTTACATAGTACTTCAAAAATCAATATTAATCCAATCAAATTAGAATTTTTCTACCATTATATTTTAAAATGTGTATTATAATATACTATCATGAAAATATAATTTTCAATAACTATAATTTAATCTTGAGTATTATAGCTTAGCCTAGTATAAGTGATTCTAGCATCACTACATATCCCAAGACATGGGAATAAACACACACGTCGTTCTTATTAGGGAAATTGAATTAATGGGTTAGATAAACCATGAAATCAAGGTTGGTTGGTATTTCCATAAATGTTGATTTTTGAAGATAGATTCCAACATAAATAATTCTATTACATATGGGGCATTTTTTATCAATATATTCCCATAGACAATGAAACAAAAGTTAAGTATTATTATGTAAATTTGAATTATATGTAAGTTTTATCCCATGGGATGGACCACTCTAAGTAGTTAATTATATTTTAAGATATACTACTTATAATATTTTGAATTCACATTGGTTGGAAAAAACAATGTGGAATTTATCTTCACGCAATAATGATGAAAGTATAATGGTCCTTATTGTACATTTAGATCATTCTCAAAATCAAGTTGCTTCATCTTACCATTGAGTTAATGATATATCACCCTCTAACTTGAAATGTGGATTTTTCTTGATGGCCTTTAAATAGAATTGGATAACCTGAAAAATAATGTTTTTAAATCTTAACATGAAGTTAGATAAATCTCAAGCACAAAAATTAAATGACACTTTTTGGAGTGAAAACTTTGGTTGGGTCTGAAATGGATTCTATGAACTCTAAAATGTATCCTCAAATCATAGGAATAATGTCCCATGTAGTTCATATTATTATGGGAATTGTTTATTATGGGTGATGGAAGATGAAAGGAGAAATGAGTGTACTATGAATTCTTATGTATTGCTAGATATTTTGTAAGAAAAAAATGTCTCACTAATAGAATATCCAATAAAATTTTGGATTCCATATCATGTAGGACACATTTTTTTAGTTTAATGTCATATTAATAAGACTCAAACATTTTTTACTTTGAGGTATTGAAAGGAATTCCTTTTTTATATAGTTTATATTCATACAACTAGGACTATATTTCATGTATTTTAATATCATTTCACAATGATTTTTGAACCCATAATGAATTTTTGTAAGTACTTATTGTGGAACAATGTATTAGTGGAGGGTGTGATACAATATTCTTTAATTGTGATGATAGAGTAAACTCTATTGGAGTATACCTTATTTATGGTATAAGGGGGTAAATTATTCCTTCTTGATGGTATATTCACCTTTGATCTACTTAATCTATTACACTAAGTCACCACTGTTGTTCAATCGGTCTATCGGTATTCACAAAGACAATTCCAATAATGTGATAAGGGTATAATATTATTCTTTATTATGGGTTTATCCCTTTGTAAATAAGAAGTATGCCAATACAACTTTAATTTAGTAATTGTGTAAAATCCCAATGAAAACTGTATTGTGTTTTTTATTTTTTTTATTTTAATTTCCATCAGGGTACTAAAGGCACTATGGAAGTACATATACCTTATTTAGGGAGTTTCATGTATGGAGAATACTTCTTCAATTGGAGAATTCTATAGTCAGAATAGACTATTTTGGGATATGGTTTTCTATCAGAAAATATTTTAATGATTCCTATTTAAACACTTTATAAGAGAGATACCAAATATAAAATTGTTTCAAGAGGACTACCAACCACACTAGGCGTCTAGTTAACATCGATAGACATAGGGTATACTTGAGTAGGACAACCTTAGAGACAAGGTAGACCTTTAGGGATGTAGATAATGTCTTTAATTTTTCACTATGAAGATCAATGTGAGGAAATTATTCTTGATATATGAGTATAAATAATCTTTATCCATAATTTCATATAATGATAGTATTGAATATTATCTATACACGCACCATTATTATATTCAAAGAGGGTGACAAACAATAACTATAAGGTGTCTATATACAATATTAGTGGGTTTCATTTTATTAGAATCATTATAACTAGTGGGTGAAAAAGATATTTCTTGAACATGTCAAAATCTTATTATAAATCCTTTTACCACTAATTGGTAACCCATTTATTTATCAAATTTGTTATGGGAAAGTATTTACAGTGAGGATGGCTATGAAATTCCTAATTCAAGTGATACATCCTCAAATTTCTCTCATCTATTTGTGGTTTTTAGGAAATTGCATATATAGGACCCCAAGAGTATTTTTTTGGTTGAATTTATACCATGGTGGCATTTAATGAAACTATGAATCCTTCCTAATGTTACCCCAGAATAAAATTATAGGTAGTTCATTATCAAATAATAATATTAAAGTTAATCAAAAAAATCAGATTATATAATATACTCACAATATTGTTGATACTTGACCACCAGTTCATCAACAAACCACTCCACATTATTTCTTTCAAGGGGATTAATGATAAGATGTATGAGATGTTGATATGTGGTTTATAAATTATTTGAGCTATGGGGAATTAGTTAATAGAAATATACCCATTGGTGTTCCCTAAAATAAGTGTACTCCACATTTTCTAGGGGAAGAAATATTTTATTATATCCTTAATATACATCCATGATGGGGATGGATTAAATTCATGTTGTTTCATCGACTAGTAGATATATGATAAAGACAATGAAATCATCTGTATCCATGTGCCGGTTCATATCCATAAACTCAATGAAAACTCTCATCAACCCATTATTTTTCTTAATAGGGAAAAAATTGGAATGTTATTTTTTGTATTATAATTCTTGAATAAATTTATCTATTTGGAGCTTTCCAACTTTAACTTCTAATTTTGTAGTATAGGTTGGTTGAATTCTCATGAATTCCAATTTATAATCACATTCATCGTTGGGATGACCAAAATGATGGATTGACACATTGAGATTTTGTTTGATATTTTCCATGTGGTTTAAAGTGAGGAAATCCAGATGTTTTTTTTCAAGAAGGATATATAGTTATCTTATTCCTTTATATCTATGGTGGAACTAATCAGCTTAGGCTATAGATCTTACTCCATATGAAGATTAATTTGACTGATTTCATCAATAGTGCTTGACATTCCTTTCTTCAATATAGGCGGGTCATTTTTGATATCTTATTTTTATTTTTCTTTTACACTGCAATAGTTGGAAGTAAAAGTTTGATATTCCATTTGGGATCCAGAAGATGATATAGAGGGAAATATAAACCCTATATATGGTGATTCATGGGAATTATTATCATGGGTTTCTCCTTACACTTCTCTATCATATGGGGTAGAACATGCAGTGATATCTTTATATTTAGTAGATGATATAGGGATTTTTTTTAATAAAGTGTATTATCTTCATCAACAAGATACCAACCTTCATACATGTAGTTGGGATCGACTGAAAAAAAATGATGAGTATGGGAAGAAATGGTCCCTATATCCTTTTCCACCTTCTTTATAAAGGGTTGAGGTCTATCTAATCGATGAACCAGAACTGGGTGGTTTGGATATTTTTCAAGTAGGGCCATGAATAGAGGCACCCATGGGTATGACTGATCTGTATGGATAGTGCAGTTCTCAATTCCTCTATTAGTGATGACTTATTAGTGGGGGTATATGCTTGACCATTATATTATAGGAAGGTTATAATATTCCTCAAACAATAAAATGGATCTTTAATTACCTAATGAGTGTCCATATTGGGAGGTATTTCATTAATTTGACTAGTGAGAAACCCATAATATTCACTGAGTTCACTCTATATATTGATAGGATCTATCTTCAACCTATTATAAGTAGTGATCTAGATGACATTATTTATTATTGGCCATTTCCCCACCCTTTTATATAATTCTTCTTACAAATGGGAAAAGGAGGGGAATTTTTTTTATTAAGTCTATCATGAGAAAAAATCCACCTTATTTTAGTGGGTATGCCAATCTACTAGTTGTTGAGATATTTATCAATACCACTAAAAAGATATTTTCCTTTATCCAGTGTTAAAAACATGAAAAAGCTATTCTGGATGTTTATCATTTGGATAAATAAGTTGATCAAAGGAGGACTCTTCTCAATAAAATGATGGAATAGAAAGAAATTGACTCCATAAAGTGGAATGAGTCTATGATATTATTTTTCAATAATTACTTTCATCGTATTCTTGATGGAAAAATGGAGAAGTAATTACTTGAGCATATATAGAAGAAAAATGAATCCTTTTTTTCCCATTATGAAGATATTTCAAGACACTTGATGTATGATTATGGAATTATCATCTAACCTGAATATATGGTAGACTGATTCTTTGAGGGATTAAAACCAAGTCTCTAAATATAGTTATCCAAAAGGGACATCGATGGATATGAAGAAATCATTTGATGTGACATCAAGGTAGAGATACATATTGTTGTTACACATCAATATCATGGTTTTGATAATAAAAGAAAGATAGACTTTAAAGGAAATTCAAACACCCTTGGGGAGAAGAAGATGGTATTTCTTTCATGCTCAAAGTGTGGAAGGAAAGTTGGTGGAAATTTCCTTAAGGTAACTGGTAAATTGTCATGACCCCCTCCCCACAAAGTGTACCCCTCTTGGGGTGGCAATGTGAGAAGGGAGATAATGACCCTCGAGTCTGGCCTCCAATAGGCCCCAGGTTGGCGACTAGAACCGAGGGTATAGTAAACTCAAAAATGTGAGGAATTATCCTATAAGAGATCACATGCAGAAGAGAGAGATAAGATAGACACCAACCAACTCTAATCAACCAGTAAGATAAAATAAATCCCAAGTACACATATGAAATTTCATGAAAAACTACTACAACTGAAAGGGAAAAAACTGCAAGTACCCAAAATAAAGTAAAACCACAACAACCACAAGCCCGAACAGCTCCTGCAACCACAAGCTAGTAGTAACCAGCCTGATCTACAACCTGCTCCAAGTGACTTGAAAAATAGTTTATATATACATAGGGTGAGAATAACAGTATACTCAGTAGGATCCTCCCCGAAGCCTCTCATGAAAAAGTAATGAAAGCATGCTAAAGCATAGTGAACAACAAGTGAAACTAACTCATCACCTAAACAGGTATATTAAGTTCCCAACCTCACCATGGATACTCTCACCAAGTAACGCATACAATATTATATAATATAATAAATAATATCATGGGTACCCCACCACTACTTCCCCACTGGTTTGCTGCTTTGCCCCGACATCGAACGTCCTGAGCATCTCTCTCCAAAAAGGATTGCCTGCAGACACCTGGCCTAAGCACCACAACATGCACCTCATGCAACAAAACCATGATGTCCATGCAAGAAAGTAACCAGGTAGTTTCTGGGAGCCACCACAGCTCGCATAACATGTATCATACATCAGGTATTATACCTCAAGCCATTACATCCCATACACCATGTAAGGATCCTAAAGCCATCATAGCCTACACACATTACACCTATAGTAGTGCATAAGATACTATATTCATAATATATATGTGTGAATAACCACAAGCCATTAAATCCCTCTACACACATATATAGGGAAAACTGACCACTATGACTACCAGTACAAGTATCTTCCAAGAGAAGAGGGTGGGGCCAAAGGGGGTAGTCAGCCATTCATCCTCCCACTAGAATGTTGGGGAATACACCCCCTAGGGCTCAAAATCGCCAGGGTGTTATTTTCCCTTACTGACACGGTGGAGTAGCATATAGAAACAAAAAAGATAGAGGATATACTATAGCTCACGACCAAACTATGGGTATAACCTAGTCTTAGACTCAACTGCAGCTAACGTCTCTCGAAATCCAGGATGCCACTTCCAATACTAGGTATCCTATAAGCACACAACCATTTTAAGAGCTTTAATACATTATTTCATTCCCTTTTTATCATTTTTACTTTACATTACTTAATTCTTGAAACATTAATTAACCAATAACAATTCCACATTAAATTTCATTAGCATCACACCCAAAGTACACTACTCCTTAAAATCACAACCTCAAAATTATGCCCCAGAAAGCTCCAAACCCCATGGGTTAACATCATTTATTCAATTATTTATTTATATAATTACTTTCCCATAATCCCAGGAATTCTAGAAAAACATTCTATGCTACTAAACACAACAAGGCTTAACACGGTGAGTAGATGAACTACTCATCGAGTCTTTTCCACCTATATCAAGAGCATTGACCCATTCTCCCTTGAGAATCTAAACATGGAAAGCACGTGGCATACCCCACGCGTACTCACCCCTTTCGGAAGAAGGGTATGTAAGACCAGCTACTTTGAGTAGTTGGGTGAAGTAAAGATCATAAACAACCAAAAGAATCAGCAAGCATCCAAAAATTCACATCTACCCCATTCCATCATCCATTGTGTCATCCCTGACACCAACATGCATAAACTGATGCATCTCACTACTCTATTCTTCATCTACTGCCACAATCAATAGGCCGACCTACCCCCACATATCACAACATCCATCCAGGATCACATTACAACACAAACAGCAGGAAAATAAACATCTTAACAATTTGGATGTTGGCCCTTTAACAATCAAGAGGGTAACTCATAAACCTACAAGGAATTATCTTTTATCAAACCACCAATTATTTAATCCATCATGTATTAACGGATTTAATAAACATAGGTTCCAACATTGGGAAACCTAAACAGATAGCTATCAAAAATAATTAAACATGCTCACTATATGATTTTTATTTACATAAAATTACAACAAGATGAACCATATTCATTTACATGCCTCTTTATCTTTATCCAAACCATTATCAATTAATTCTGGTTTATGCTCTTTACCAATTTCCATCAACAATGAACAATTATATGAAGCAAGTATAGATATCACACTATCTAGAAAAACAAGAGGTAATAACATACAATCAATATCAATTTATTTATCCAGTTTAAATATTTATTATATCAATTACATTGTGATCCAGTGGGATAAAACATGCTAAATATATAGTTGCACCTAAAATAAAATAGGAGCAATGAATCCCCTACCTCAAATCGTTTTTGACATTCTTTTATATGAGAATGGGCCACACAACAAGTTTTGATCTCCTCCCCCTGTGACAACTGTATCCACCTGAGGATGCAGATACACCACCACACCGGTCAACACACAATAAAATCCCATTAGAAACATGGGGGTAAAATTCCATAAAAGGGCGAGGAGAAACAGAAGGAGATAAACCCAAAATAATGACGATAGATCATACCTTATATCGAAGATTGATCGATAATACTTTGTTGCATCAAAAACAGAGCAGAACTAATCCTAGGAGTAAGTTTGATTATGCAACTCTTACATAATAGAAATAAAGGTTCTAGCATCTCATAGAAGAGAACAAAGAGGAAGAATTAGGGATGAATATATCCCGTCCCTTTAGAATATTTAACAAAGCTGCAGTTTAAGATACTCTTGATTTCCCATTAAAAGAGGATTGCATTAAACCATGTGGTTTAACCAAGTAAAAACATCCCGAGCCTTAGGAATAATTAATATAAGAGTTATGGACTTTGAATAGGCTATAGAGTCCTTAAAACGAGGCTTTAAATGCATTTTATGTCAAAGGAAAATGCTAAAGGGGTGAAACTGTAGGAAGCTTGAAACACTATTCACGAACTCAAAATTTGGCCAAGGAAAAACACTGTTCATGAACCTCACCATTAGAACCTCACCGATAGAACACTATTCATGAACCTCACCGACAAAACAATGTTCATGAACCTCACCATTAGAACACTGTTCATGAACCTCACCGTTAGAACCTCACTGATAGAACATTGTACACCTCTCATTATGGAAACACTATAAACCAACCATTATTGAAACACTGTACACCTACCATTAGAGATTACCAATAGAAATATTCACCGGTAGAACTATTCATAGAATTGGAAATTTGGAAAAGGAAATAGAGGTTACTGTTAGAGGTTACTGATAGAACTATTCATAGTGTTGGAAATTTGGAAAAGGAAATAGAGTTTACTGTTAGAGGTTACCGATAAAACTGTTCACCGATAGAACTGTTCATAGAATAAGAAATTTGGCAAAGGAAAGAGAGGTTACCATTAGAGGTTACTGATAGAACTATTCACCGATAGAACTGTTCATAGAATGTTATCGATGAATCTGTTCACCAAGGTACACCGATGACACTGTCACCTAAGGTCACCAATGAAACTGTTCACCTAAGGTCACCGATGCACTATTCACAACTGTATATCGTTGGAACTGTTCACCGAACTGAAAAAAAAAATTAGAAAGTGTTGGGGATAAGTCACCTTGACCTCCTAAATCACCTCATACACCTAATTTTCGCAAAGGAATGGATGAGAGAGGTTTGGCTCATTACATCAGATACCTCTCAAAACATTCTTGTCCTCGAGAATTCAAAACCCACCTAAAGTGAAAACGAAACGGGGTCCGAACAACCACCCATCGAGATACCTCTCAAAAGAGAGAAAGCCACAAAAGAAACATAAGGAACCCATCTCATAAACATATAAGGTTTATAACCACTTAGGCTACATCGATACATGAAAAGAGTTAAACATCAAACAACTATGGGTACTGAGCACGTATCTGTGACTCACATTCCCAGATACTCTCCTCCATGCCACCGAGTCACCACAAGACATGAACCAAGGGGATAGAATGCCCGCGCAACACCTTTTCATTGTAGTCTTAGATCTCCACAAGTCACTCCTCAAAGGTTGAATCATCATCAACATCATCATGAAGATAATGACGAAGCTGTGATACATGGAAAACATCATGTATCCGACTCATCTGCGGGGGAAGTGCTACTCGATACGCCACAACTCCAACACGAGATAACACCTCGAAAGGCCCAACAAAGTGGGGAGAAATCTTACTTCCATGACCAAAACGTCACTGCCCACAACGGGGAGTCACCTTCAAAAACACATGGTCCCCAACATCAAACTCTAAGGGCCTCATCCTTTGATTGGAATATGATTTCTGACGATCTTGTGCAGTATTCATCCTCTCACGAATCACCTGACCTATCTTTGTTGTATTCTGCACTAGTTTCGGTCCAAGAATTATTGACTCTCTGACCCCAGTCCAGCACAACGGAGAAGGGAAAGGTCATCCATACAAGGCTTCAAAAGGCACCATTCTGATGGTGGAGTGAAAACTATTATTGTAAGAGAACTCCACCAAGGGTAAGTGCCTCATCCACGAACATCCAATATCAAGAACACAAGAGTGTAACATGTCTTCAAGAGTATGGATGGTTCGCTCTATCTGACTGTCTGTTTGAGGATAAAAAGCAGTGCGAAGGCATAGCTGATAACCAAAAGCATGCTAATGACCTCTCCACGCCCTAGAAGTAAAGAGAGGATCTTGATAAAAAATGATCGTCCATGGGACTCCATGAAGTCTCACCACCTCTTCTAGATACTTCCTTGACAAAAATTCCACTGAGCTCGACTCCTTGATTGCTATAAAGTGGTCCGATTTTGTTAAGTCATCCACTACGACCCAAATATCATCATGTCATCCCTAAGCTCGAGGTAAACTAGTAAAAAAGTCCATTGAGATGTCCTCCCACTTACACTGAGGAATCTCTAATGGCTTGAGTAGACCACCAGGGACACGGTGTTCGGCCTTCACCTTCTGGCAGACCAAACATGGAGACATAAACTCCGCAACCGCATGATTCAGCCCAGGCCACCAAAAATGACTCCTCAAGGATCGGTACATCTTTTTCACGCTAGGATGCACCGCTAAAGGAGAACTATGTAACTCTCTAAGAACCGTCTCACACATCATCAAAGGAACAAAAATACTTCCATGATATAACACTTGGTGTTGTTCATCGTCAGTCTAACCACCAGGGGCCTTCCCATAAATAGTAGTCTATCTAGACCTCCACCTCAAGATCCCCCAACTAGGACTCTTCCACCTACTGCAACAGAGATGACTGAACCGTCATCTGTAAAAGACAAACTTTTCCCCCAACTTCTCCCATATCAAGATGTAATCCTAATAGTTCCTCCATTACTCTCCATGAGTCACCAAATTCACGCACTACATCACTACGTGACTTCCCACTCAGCGCATCAGCTACAAAATTTCCCTTTCTAGGTGTCTATGATACTTCTAAGTCATATTCCTGTAAGAACTCCATCCACTGACATGGTCGTAAGTTCAAGTCATGCTAGGATAAAACATACCCCAAAATATTATGATTGGTGAAAACCACAAAGCACTCGCCAATGAGGTAATGTCTCCACAACTTCAGAGCAAACACCACGGATTCCAACTCAAGATTGTGAGTGGCATAGTTACATTCATGAGGACGCAACTGTCGAGACCCATAATAAACAACTGATCTTTGCTGCATCAGAACACAAACTAACCCCATATGCGAAGCATCACAGAAAACGTCAAACTGAACTCCCTCTATTGGGAGACAAAGAACTGGAGCACTTACTAACTTCACCTTTAGATACTCGAAAGCATCCTGACACTGATCGGTCCATATGAATGCCAGATCCTTCCTGGTCAAAGCTGTCAGAGGAGTCACAACTTGGGATAAATCGACTATGAACCTCCTATAGTAGCCTACGAGACCAAGGAAAATTCAAACCTCTGACACTGTCTTGGGGGCTTCCCAATACACAAATAATTATATCTTCAATGGATCCATAGCTACTCCATTATGGGACACAACATGCCCCAATAAACGGACTTCATGAACCCAAAATCCACACTTTGACAACTTACCAAATAGCTGATGTTGACGAAGAACTCTCAAAACAACGTGTAGATGCTATGCATGCTCCTCCATAGATGTAGAGTACACAAGGATGTTGTCGATGAAAACTACCATGAAATTTTCCTGGAACTCACAGAACACAACATTCATCAATCCCATGAATACAGTTGGATCATTCTTCATGCCGAACGACATTACAATGAACTCATAATTTTCACGACGATAACTGAAAGAAGTCTTTAGGATATCCTCATCCTTCACACACATCTGCTGATATCTTGATCGTAAGTCAGTCTTTGATAACCAACTTGCACCCTTAAGTTTATCAAATAAATCATCAATCCGCAGAAGAGGATAGGGATTCTTTATTTTTACATTTTTTAAGTGAGTATAATCAACACACAACTGCAAACTACCATCAACCTTCTTCACAAACAAAACTGGTGCACCGCATGGTGACACACTTGGCCGAACAAAACCGCACTATAACAGACCATCAAGTTGTATACATAGCTCTCGTAACTCAGAAGGGGCCATCCTATATGGAGACATAGAGATAAGAGACGCTCCTGGTTGTAGCTTGATCCCAAACTTGATCTCTCATCGAGGGGGTAATGCTACATCCTCTTTTGGAAAGACATCAGGGAACTCTTCTATGACCCTAGAAAACGTCAACTGTTTAACCTCTGAAGAACTCAACATCATCTCAGACATTAAAGACAATAAGGACAGAATGTTCCTATGACCCATATGAGGATATCGCTCACCAAAAAACACCACCGGCTCTCCATCCGCACCAAAGAAAACAACTTGTTTCTTGAAGAAATCCACAATATCCTACACCGAATACAACCAATCCATGCCGAGGATGACATAATATGGTTGTATTCATAAATATAAAAAATCTCCCCAAGAGCGGTGCTAGCCCAACACTAGCTCACAGTTTCTACATACTTCAAACAAGTTATCTCAACCTCCAACTGGCGTAGTCAACACCAAGGGCACTGGAAGACTCTCTACCTCAAGTCCCAAAGCATGGACAAGGGTAGGTGATATGAAGGACTATGTCTTTCTTGAATCAAACAAGGCATACACCAAGTTAGAAAACAAGTGAAGGGTACCTCGAATGATGTCTGGCTCACTTGGCGCTGGAAACACTAAAGTATGAAGCTGACCACAACCACATCCATGACCTCTCTAACCCTGATGACGACCACCACCACAGCCAAAATCTACTCTCTGAGGATGGGGAGCGTCATGGGGATGTCTTCTGGCTGCCCCATCTACCCACTACTGATCTAAACCTGGTGCAACCTGCTGCTCCTTCCTCAGCTGGAACAGCCTCAATGGAAGAACCTGGAGTGTAGTACCTAGTGCATGATGACTACTCTGAAAGGTCAGGCACTCTTGATACTAATGACCATGACCACCACAAGAAAAAAAAGCACCTGATCCCTTGGCATAGGCCTAAGAGTTTCTGCCTCTGGAGAAATGAAATGTGAAGGGCTGGGACCTACCCCCAGCTGAACAAAAACTCTTCTGCCCTGAAAACCGATAACCCTGGACCACATCTCTTCTTCGTTAGGAATAATGATGATTCCCCTCTCATGATGATCCAGTCCTAGACCATGTCCTCTTGACAACCTCTGCCCTCGCCAGTACCTCAAGATATATTTTACCATAAATGGGGTGACCTAGCGCTGGATCTCTGGACGCAAAGCATCCTCAAAATGTATCGCCCTAGGCTCCTCATCTGGCAGAAGGTCTTTTCATGTCGTAAAAGGTTCTTGAAACAGATTCCAAACTCTTGAACACTAGAGCTCCCTTGTCGAAGGGTAAGAAGCTCTTGGTGACTGGACACCTTTGCATTCGAAGAAAGAAACTCAACTCTAATCTTGTCTCGGAACTCCTCTCATGAGATCACTGACTCCTCACGATCCTTGAGGAACAAGAACCCCCACTGCCTCACTGCTCCATGTAGCATATTAACAACCAAGGACACCCAGTGCTCCTTCCAAGCATGGATTGAACTGAAGACTATCTTGACCTCATCCAACCAGTCTTCCATGACTTCATCTGAAACAGAGCCCACATACTTTTGCAGATTTTGGCGCTAAAACTCTCGGAGTGTCTTCCTCCAAGTGTCTTCGTCGTCAACCTCTCCCTGCGGTGATCTTCTAGAATAGCCTGTTGGACATTTTCTATGCAAACCTGACGAGGATTTCAACCTAGATCCATACCTGTAAAATAAAAAGTCGTTAGATCTCCTAAACTAGGAATATGTAAGACTCAACATTAATTAATTAATTGTTTTCTTTTATTTATTTTAGGTTAAACTATCCCAAGGTCTACCCCTTCAAACACAGGCACAAATAAGAATGATGTGTGATCCTTTCCTAGGTCTCTACCCTGCAACTAGTATCACCTTGTTTAGTAGCCACTGTAAACTTAAAGGTCCGTGCATCAGATCATAGGGGGCCCTAAACGTCTATCTCTCACCCAGTCTCCAGTGTTTACATCACTTGCTAAACATGAATGAAACTGTTTCCCTACCAACCCATGCAACCTCACCTGTTCCTAACTCCAAACTCCATACTTTCTCTCTACCTCCCTTCGATACCACTCTGTCATGAACCCCTCCCCACAAAGTGTACCCCTCCTAGGACGACAATGTGAGAAGGGTGATAATGAACCCGAGTCCCGCCTCCAGTAGGCCCCGAGTTGGCGACTAGCACCGAGGGTATAGTAAACACACAAATGGGAGGCATTACCCTATAAGAGAACACATGTAGAAGATAGAGATAAGATAGACACTAACCAACTCCAACTCAACCAGTTAGATAAAATAAATCCCAAGTACACATGAAATGTCATGAAAAACTACTACAATTGAAAGGGAAAAAACTGAAAGTACCCAAAAGAAAGTAAAACAGCAGCAACCACAAGCCCGAACAGATCCTGCTACCACAAGCTAGTAGTAACTAGCATGATATCCAAACTGCTACAAGTGACCTAAAAACCAATCTATAAACACATAGGGTGAGTATAAAAGTATACTTAATAGGATCCTCCCCGAATACTCTCTTGCAAAAGTAAAGAAAGCATGCCAAAGCACAGTGAACAACAAGTGAAATTAACTCATCACCTAAAAAGGTATAATAAGTTCCCAACCATACCATGGATACTCTCACCAAGTAATGCATAAAAGAGTATATAATATAATAAATAATATCAATGGTACCCCACTACAACTTCCCCACTGGTTTTCTTCTTTTCCACAATGTCGCACGTCCTGAGCATCTCTCTCCAAAAAGGCTTGCCCGCAGACACCTGGGCGAAGCACCACAGCATGAACCTCATGCAAAAAAACCACCACATACATGAAATAAAGTAACCAGGTAGTTTTTGAGAGCCACCACAACTCTCATAATATGTATCATATGTCAGGTATTATACCTCAATCCATTACATCCCATACACCGAGTAAGGATCCTCAAGCCATCACAACCTATACACGTTACACCTATAGTAGTACATAGGATACTATATCCAGAATATATGTGTGTGAATAACCCCAAGCCATTATATCCCTCTACACACATATATGGGGAAAAATAACCAATGTGCCTACCAGCACAAGTATTTACGAAGAGAAGAGAGTGGGGCCAAAGGGGGTAGTCAGCCATTCATCCTCCCACCAGAATGTTACAAAATACACCCCCCAGGGCTCAGAATCCCTGGGGTGTCGGTTTCCCTTACTAACAGGGTGGAGTAGCATATATAAAGACAAAAATTATAATATATAATATAGCTTCCAACCACACTATGGGAATAAACTAGTCTTAGACTCAACTGCAGCTAACGTCTCTCGAACTCCAGGATGCCACTTCTAAGACTAGGTATCCTATAAGCACACAACCATTTCAATATATTTAATACATTATTTCATTTCCTTTATATCATTTTCACTCTACGTTAATTAATTCTTTAAACATTAATTAACCAATAACAATTCCACATTAAATTTCATTAGCATCATACCCAAAGTACACTGCTCCTTCAAAACAAAACCTCATCATTACACCCCAGTAAGATTCAAACCCCATGGGTTAACATCATTTATTCAATTATTTATTTATATCATAACTTTCCCATAATCTCAGGCATTCTTGAAAAACATTCTATGCTAATAAACACAAGGGGGCTCAACACGGTGAGTAGATGAACTACCCGTCAAGTCTTTGTCGCCTATATCAAGAGTGTAGACCCATTCTCCCTTGAGAATATAAACATGAAAATCATGTGGCATACCCCATGCGTCTTCACCCCTTTCGAAAGAAGGGTAAGTAAGACCATCTTCCTTGAGCAGTGGGTAGAATTAAAGCACATAAATAACCAAAAGAATCAGCAAGCATCCAAACATTCACATCCAACCCATTCCATCATCCATTGTGTCCTCCCTAAAACCCACATGCATAAAACGATGCATCTCACTACTCTAGGCATCATCTACTGACATAATCAATAGGCCTCCCTGCCCCTACATACCACAACAGCCATCCAGGATCACATTAGAACACAAGCAGTAAGAAAATAAACATCTTAACAATTTGGATCTTGGACCTTTAACAATCAAGAGGGTAACTCAGAACCCTATAAGAAATTATCTTTTATCAAACCACCAATTCATTAATCCATCATTGATTAACCGATTTATTAAACATAAGTCCCAACATTGGGAAACCTAAAAAGAAAGATATCACGAATAATTAAACATGATCATTACACCATTTTGATTAACATCAAATTACAATAAGATGAACCTTGTAGTTGGGGTTTGGCTTAGTGGTAATCACCCCGTAATCCTACACGAAAAATGGGGTTTCAAAACCCACTGGGTGTAAGAACTATAGTGGTACTGTAGTAGTGGTGGGTACTGTTGATCGGCAGGTATTGTAGCAGCAACAGGGCACTATAGCAGCGGCATTTTTGTGCGGGTACTGTAGCAGGTGGGTTACTATTCACAGAATGGTAATTGGGCCAAAAAATTGGGCCTACGGGCTATGTAATGGGATACAAGCCCACTAGGCCTTTAATATATTTAATGGGTCTCCCTCTACCCAGTTAAAAAGAGTTCTTTGATTTGCTTTAATAATAAAATGTGGCTTCAGCCCCAACCTTTAAAAAAACAACAAGATGAACCAGATTCATTTACATGCCTCTTTATCTTTAGCCAAACCATTATCAATTAATTCTGGTTTATGTTCATTACCAATTTCCATCAAGAATGAATAGTTATACGAAGCAATCATAGATATCACACTATCTAGAAAAACAAGAGGCAATAACATATGATCAATATCAATTTATTTATCCAGTTCAAATATTTATTATGTCAATTCCATTGTGATCCAGTGGGATAAAACTTGCTAACTATACAATTGAACCTAAAATAAAAGAGAAGAAATGAATCCCCTACCTCAAACAGTTCTTGACGTTCTTTTATATGAGAATGGGCCACACAATAGGTTATGATCTCCTCCCCCCGTGATAGCTGTATCCACCTGAGGATGCAGAGACACCACCACATCTGTCAACGCACAAGAAAAGACCATTAGGAACCTGGGGGTAAAATTCCATAAAAGGGTGAGGAGAAACAGAAGGAGATGAACCCAAAATAATGACAATAGATCGTACCTTACATAAAAGATTGGTCAATACTGATTGGTTGCATAAAAAACGGAGTAGAACTAATCCTAGGAGTAAGTTTGATTATGAAACTCTTACAGAATCGAAAGAAAGGTTCTAGCGTCTCATATCCAAGAACCAAGAGGAAGAATTATGGAGGAAGATATCCCGTCCCTTTAGAAGATTTTACGGAGCGACAGTTTAAGATACGCTTGATTTCCCATTAAAAGAGGATCGCATTAAACCATGCGGTTTGACCAAGTAAAAACATCTTGATCCTTAGGAATAAATAATATAGGAGTTATGGCCTTTGAATCGACCTTAGAGTCCTTAAAACGAGGCTTTAAATGAATTTTACGTCAAAGGAAAACACAAAAGGGGTAAAACTGTAGGAAGCTGGAAACACTGTTCACAAAATCAAAATTTGGAAAAGGAAAAGCATTGTTCATGAAACTCACCATTTGAAACTCACTGATAGAACATTATTCATGAACCTCACCGATAGAACACTACTCATGAAACTCACCATTAGAACACTATTCATGAACCTCACCATTAGAACCTCACCGATAGAACACTGTACATCTACCATTGGGGAAAAAATGTACACCCACCATTATGGAAACACTATACACCTACCGTTAGAGGTTACTGATAGAACTGTTCATAGAATTGGAAATTTCGTAAAGGAAATAGAGGTTACCATTAGAGGTTACTGATAGAACTATTCAACGATAGAACTATTCATAGAATTGGAAATTTGGAAAAAGAAATAGATGTTACCATTATAGATTACTGATAGAACTATTCACCGATAGAATTGTTCATAGAATTGGAAATTTGGAAAAGGAAAGAGAGGTTTCCATTAGAGGTTACCGATAGAACTGTTCACCGATAGAACTGTTCATAGAAAGTTACCAATGACTCTGTTCACCAAGGGTCACCAATGACACTGTTCACCTAAGGTCACCAATGACACTATTCACCTAAGGTTACCGATGCACTGTTCACAACTGTCTACCGTTGGAACTGTTCACCGAACTGAAATTTTTTTGGCAAATGTTGGGGATAAGTAACCATGACCTCACAAATCACCTCATACACCTAATTTTTGCAAAGGAATGGACCAGAGAGGTCTGGGACATTACATAAATGACTCAAGTGTATAATGGATGTTGATTGGAAATTTGAATGCTGATGTGATGGGAAAAATCTAATTAATAATGATAATAGAGATAAAAGAATAGACCACCCACACTCCAGTAATATAAATAAATTTTTTATCAGCATTATTTCAACAGTGCCTAAATATTAAGTTTAATAATTATTATCTAGATAAATAATATCATAATCCCATAGAAAATGGTAAATATCTTACTATCACTATTTTTTATGAGGGGTATAATATTGAAGTGGTGAAAGGTACACTTACTATCCACTCTAAAAATTCTAATGTCTTATTTGATAATAAATATATCCGATCAATTATATCCAAAGTATTTTCTAAGGGTATCACTAAACTACCTTAGAAATTATTATTTTAGTTATCATTAAAAATCACTAATTTTAAAATGATCACATCTCAAGTCTATGATTCTTCTCTGGTTGAAGGTTGTGGGAATGTGCTTCATGAGAATATTTTTATTCTCCCATTTGTTGAGTTTTATATAATAATAGGTATGGATTGGATTTATAAAAATAAATCCCACATCAATTTACTAGGAATCTAAGTCATGATTTGTAATGTACTGGACCGTGTTCACTCATAAATTACCAAATCTGGTTGGCCACATTGTATCAATCATGCCTCTGTATAAGTTAGTGGTTGATGACTACAAACGATAGTTTATGATAGTATGGTGGGACGACTATACCATCATGATCAGAGTTTTACAAAGTGGTATACAATTCTATAAAATAATATAAACTATATAATAATGAACTAATAGAGCAAAAGTTATCTAGATATAATAAAAAGGAATAATTATAACCAATATCATAGATATAATGATGATATGTTTGAATTCTATACAAAATGGGAATACATAGAATCATAACAGTGGAAATATACAAAATGAAATTCAAAAGAAAAATCTACCAAAAGCTATTTTCAAAATCATTAGAGTCATATGCTTAGTCCTCTTATCCTACACTTAATCATAGTACAAAGAATAGGCATCCAAATTTGGATTCTTACATTAATCCCTAACTACATCAATGAAGCCTGTCTGGTTACCAATTGTCAACCTGAATGAGGTTTGAGTTAAACTCAGTAAGAAACCACCAATAGTTCTAGAACTATCCCATAAGTATATATAAATGAGTATTTTTTTCTGTAATAAACAATGTGTAATAGTAAATAAAATAAATCACATCAGTCTGGCATCCTCATAGGACACCCGACTGATACTGGTTGCTTCAGCCTGAGCCAGAATATTTATGAATAGATGAAACCCTAAATTTATATATATATATATATACCTCATATAACTTTGAATATATATATGTTCATATAGAGATATATGTAATACTAGACATGAAATGAGGTGTATTCCCAAGGTGCCCATGCATAATCATATAAGTTTATTTAATTTATCAAGGCATACATGCTTAGAAAGAATGTATAACTATGACATCATGTTTTTAAATCATCGACTAAATCCAAGTATTATCACTAACATTGAAGAAATTTCAAATGATTTAATTAATTATAATCATGAAAATATCTAAGGTGTTCTATAAAAAGGGAACCCAGATATCACTTTGGGCGTGCTATGAACCCATCAACCTACGAGCCTATTTATTGAATTCTTCATGGGTACCTAGGTATCAAGAAATTTGAGGAATAATGGAATTTCAATCTGAGTCCATCCATCGAATTACAAGTAATAAACCTCATAGTTACTCATGGAATATCATAAATACATTTCCCACTAAGATCATCTAAGGTGTTCCAATTTGGGAAATGAGTATCCCCTGTGGAATAATATAAAGGCATTTTCCCATTGAGCTCATCCAATGTGCTCAATGTATATACCCTTTTATCACTCCTGGAATGTTATAATTCATTTTTAAACTTCCAATTATTATTCTCAACAACATCTTACAAGGAATTCAGAATCATAACCCTTGTATCATCCTCAACATGACATATAGAATTATCATGGATAGAATTTAACCCATACCAATAAACAATACACTTAAGTCAATTATGCCTTTTCATTTCAAAATAATAACATATGAATTAAACAAAAAAATAATGGGCCTATGCACATAGCCTACCCTTATACCTTGGTTCAATTTAAATTAAACATTATTTATAAATTCTAACTCATCACACCTCAAGTGGTGTTTTGAATTAATGTTAAATCATAAGGCTCATAGGCCTTTAAAATTATCACCATTAGGGATGGATCACATCAAGGTAAACATATTATGATGATAAAATTTAGGTTTCAAAGAATATCATAGGTTAAGTGATAACATTTCATTTTATCAGTTTGACATTTTATAGGCATCGCACAGAAGGTGTGGAACATAGAACAACGATGCATAATATAAAAATACATACTTTAGGGGAAAATAACTAGACTACCTATCATAGCTTGGTAGATGACTCCTCATTTGTTATTATCTTCAAATTCAATATAGAACATAATAAATAATAAGAAAATATGAATAACCAAAAAATAATTCATATTAGCTCACATGGATTAAACATTATATATGGAAAGATAAAAATGAAAATAAAGATGAGTATTGAAGAACTTATCGGTGGATAACTGAAGTGAAAAAGGGTGAAAGAAATGAAATATAAATGGAAGAGGTAGCTCTAAGCCTAAATTAGTGGAAAATGATATATAAAACCTTATAATGGAGTTGTTGAATGATTTGGGGAAGAAAAAAGAGGGTTAAATAATTAAATATTAAAGGGGTGAAATTGTAATTTCACCCAATTTTAAAGGGCATGCGGTTTGGTTGCATAGTTTGGCGAAACCATGTGCCAACCTTGCACACCCACTGCAAAAGTGGCACTTAGTGTGCAGTTTTGCAAAATGGTTTGGGAAAACCCTATGTATCATGTATTCTCATTTATATCTTACTAGAGTACCCCACATGGTTTTAACAAGTCATGCAACCAGAGGTTCATAGTTATAAAAACTATGTTCCTGGACCGTTTCCTCTAAAACTCGGACCAACGGGCTTTGAATGAGGCCCATATGCTCCAAATATCACCCTTAATCTCTTAAAAACATTATTATAGTTAAAAAATAAATTTTTAAACTGAAATTTAAAGGATCCATTCCTCATAAGAAAATACGAGGGGTTACGACGTCCCCTCTATAAAAAATTTCACCAATGAGTTTCCCATCTGAATGTTGTAAAGCATCATATAAGAAAATCACTAACCACTAAGAATTTATGTCATCCTCTCAATCCCAAGTCTCATACTATTCATGGATGTGTTTCCATATCACCCATTATAGAGGAAGAAACCTACCTCACAGAGTTCTCGTACTATGATAGGCAACTAGATAGATCCTATTCATGATATCAAAGGGTCGAATGAACTATGATGTAACCTTCCCTTTTTGCCTGAACCATAAATTCTCCAGTTTAGTCGAAACACACTAGAATACCTAATCCTTTACCTCAAAAATCATAATTTGTTGATGATAGTCAGCATAATACTTATTTCTAGACTAAGCTATATCCATGATTTTTTTGTTAAGTTTTACCTTCTCTTGAATATCCTAAATGAGATGAGGTCCCAGTAACACTGCCTCTCTTACCTATAACTAGCACTGTGGTGAACGACATGTCCTACCCTATAGGTCCTTATAAGGATTCATCTTTATAGTTTCCTAAAATATGTTACTATTAGAAAATATGGAAAGTGGTAGGTTCTTCTCAAATGAAACTCAAAATCAAGGACACATTCCAAGAGAATGTCCTCTAAAACATGTATCATACACTTGGATTGAATGTTAGTTTGACGGTGATAGGATATTCTTATAAAAATGAATTTACCAAGAGACTTTTACAAACCCTAAAAAAATCACAACATGAATCAATCACATCAGTATGATATGATAGTAAATGGAACTCCATGAAGTCTTATAATCTCCCAAACATATATCCTTCCAAGATCACCCACTAAAAATGACTCCTTTATTAGTAAAAATTGAGTTACCTTCATTATCCTATTAATGATGACCATACTATATCACTACCTTAAGGGGGTCTTAATGAGCTAGTCACAAAATCCATAGTTATTTCCCAATATTTCCACTTAGTAATAATATATGGTTGTAAAATCCCAGTTTGTTGTTAGTATTCTTCCTTCACTTTTTGATAGGTAGAAAACTGAGTAACTAAACTTTCTATCTCTATTTATATCCTCAAAAACTAATATTTTTGGAATAATTCATGTTACATCTTGGTGTGACTGGGATATACTATCCATGAAGAGTCATGATACTCTTACATCAACTCCTCCCTTATGTCGATTGAAACCCATACGCATCCATGAATCCATGTGACATAATCCTTATAAAAAACAAAAAACCGTGGAGGGTACTCACATGAAATACTCTCTTATATGACTAATCCCTAAAGACTAGAAAGACACCTCATCATCACTCAATTAAAAAACAAATAGGTCACTATTAAATTTGTATGAATAGACTTCTCATGATGCTCTAGGAACTCTTTGTTCATCTCATAAAATAGGTTTGTCAACTTCCACTCACTACTGGCCTTCTTAACTACCTATTTCTATATTTTTTGTCTTCAAGAATTACCAATTGAATTTTTTATTCCAATTTTATATTAAAGCTTGTGATTAATGTACTATTGGTATTCAACCGACCTTCTCTTCCCCATGTTCAAACCATACTACATAAATTTCTATTTGAGGATTTTTTGGTCTATGTACACCACAAACCACTCTCCAAGAAATTAATGCCTCAAAAAATTCATGGCATGAACCAGAAATGCTAACTTGAGATTATGCATATGGTAATTATGATTATGAGACCTAAACATTCAGGACCCATACACCATGAATCAATCTCCTTGCATTAGAATAGATCGAATCCCAATGCCAAAAGTATCTTAATAAAAAGTATAACTTCAAATTCGATCTATCACAATGAAGATCATAATTTAATTAAACCATAATTTTAACTCCTTAATTGTTGTTTTAAAAGATTTATAACATGAAAACATAACCCTCAATTTACTCAATCCTATAAGAGGAACATCTAGGTTTGTAAAGTCTTCAACAAAATTCATGTACTAAGATATTATCCCTAATATACTCTATATATCAAATATGTTCATGATATAATCCCAAGAAACTACAACTATAACCTTCTCTAGGTTAATAGATACTCTACCTCTGATATGATGTGACCCAGGAAGTGAACCTTATTAATCCAAAACTATTATTTAGTGATATTATCATGAAGATGATGCTCTCTCAATGTATTCAGTATGATATAAAGATGTTTTGAATGGTTTTTATTATTATGATAATAAACCAAGATGTAATCCATGGACACTTCCATAAATTATCCCAAATACAAGTGAAAAAATGATTCATTAGACCCATATATAATGCAAGTTTGTTCATGAGACCAAACTGCATCACCAAATACTCATACGATCCATATCTACAACAAGATTCTTTATATGGTATGTATGATAGTCTGACAGAAACTTGGAAATGGTCCAACCTAAAACAAAACTATGAGAATATCTGAGTTCCATGAATCTAATCAAATTGGTCATCTATATATTGTAGTGGATACCGATTCTTGACCACAA
Source organism: Viscum album (assembly GCA_963277665.1). NCBI lineage: Eukaryota > Viridiplantae > Streptophyta > Magnoliopsida > Santalales > Viscaceae > Viscum > Viscum album. The sequence continues at coordinate 1,058,938,078 of OY728159.1, forward strand.
TACGATTCAACTTATAGTAATACATGAAAAGTATGAGGGTCTCAAACACCTTCTTAGAAAAAATGTGTGGGGAAACCCTAAGGAGAAGTACTACTTCATATAAAAGACTTGTATTTCAAATCCTCTACCTATATCTTAAGCTCCAACAACTCAGTTGTATTCATCCTATATGGAGGAATACATAATTGTTCTACTCATTAAATTGGATCAATAGTTAAATCCACCTCTCTCATTGGAGGTAGTAGAGGAAATTCATTATCCAAGTTGTCACTACAATGTTACACTATAATATGGAAATCTATACATCATGTTCCTTGATCACTCAGGAAAATACTATCAATTTAGACTATCACTCCACCTAGACAATGAGGATTTAGTCTAACTCAACTTTCTTAAAAATATCATTTCCCTTATGAATATAGGCACTACCATCAGGTCATGTGAAATACACCATATGATGATAGAAATAAATGTGATCATGCTAAGATACTAATTATTCAAACTTCAGTATGATTTCAAAACTCATCATCTCTATGAAAAAATAGGTTCTAAACAAGAATATAACCACTCATCTCAAGAGGGGATTCCTTACATTATTGTACACTCTCTAATATGATCCCCAATGGTGTTTTGAGAGTGACTATGACATAAAAATACTATATATCTAGGCCCAAAATTTCAATAATTTCTAAAGATATAAAAGTCTATGAAGTTCCATTTTCAAATAAAGAATAAAACTAAAGTAGATGCTAATAGAATAATACCTCGAACAGTAGAAGGTCTAGAACTCTTCTCCTCCAACACACGTTATAATTATTGTAAATGACCATTTCCAAGGACTTTAGATACACCATGACTACCATAAGTAGACCATATCTATTGGAATTGCATATCATATGACTGGATTCCATGGCCACATCCACAACCTCTTTCTGATTGACCAATGGTAGTTCATCTCCCTTCCTGATGTGAAGCTGTTGATCCTATGCCAGAATGTGGAGTCGCTGTAGATCCTTTCACACTAGGAACTATAAGGAATTATCTACAAAAACACAGAATGTACCCTATATTTCAAAATGATTGGAATTCAATTAGTTCTTTTTTAAAATAAGGCTTCTTATGGAATGACCTACAACACTAGTGAAACACCACATAACTGTTTGTGTATGTCATATAACTATAGTTTTTGTACAAGAAGACTCAAAATGATGTTTTTTGGTATTTTAGGAACGAATTTCCTTTATTTATGTTAATTCACCATTTCCCAAAATTTCTTCATCCCTCAAGTTTTTATTGATAGTGAGGACTTCCATAAACCATCTTGTTGTTGTCAAATCTTTCCCATCTAGTGTTAGTGAAAATCATTGAACATCGGTGAAACAAGAATAATGCTCCATAATTAAGTCCCTAGAGAGGCCAAAAAATAGTTTTTTTGGTATTAAATTAATCATATAACACTATTAGGAAATCCCTCTAAATAATATCCTAATAACGGTCTTCATTGTTAATCACATCCCACTTTTGTTTGGGATAATCATAAAGAATATAGGTCTCAAGATTGACTAACATCTCTAGAGGTGTATCCAAATTCTCCAAGATGAATAACATGGTCTCTATCCATGACTCAATAATGTGAAGATCACATTCTCCCAAAATGGTAGGAGGGTGTTATTGCTGAAATTCTTGTTTCATCTCTACCATATAAGGGGTAGGTCATGAGGAACTCTATATGGAATATACTAGTTGTAAGAAACCTACTTTGAAATATGCATTGGTTCCCAAATTAAGAATATAAATAGGTTCCATATGAGGCACAACAAGAGGTGACATTGGTGGTTCTAGTCACACCACCTCTAGAACATGGTGATCGCCACCTTACTAGTGTACGACCTGACTCTGTTGTAGTGTTATATTTCTAAAACTGCAAAAAATCCTCCAAATAAAAATTTATAGTAGAATAGATCTCAAGATACATAAAAAGTATAGAAACATTTCATTCTTCTATACGATTCAACCAATATGCTTTCTGTTAAATCAAGGTATTAGTTAAAAAGAAGAACATAAAGTATCATAAGATATACTTCCTACTACCCACTATAATGGTCGGGTTAGAGTCAATGTCCCACATCACTTATAATAGGTCCCATTATATAAAGTTTCAATTGAAAAGTATGTATTAAAAAACCATTCACATTGAAATTAGAATCCCTATTCAATAGAAACCACTTTATTTAAGAATTTAAATTCACACTCATTTATATGTACATATGAATCATGATCAAGTTAGATGAGTCACCATTCTCAAGTTATAAATGCATAAGATATATAAGTTGTAAGTAGGACATTATATAACTATCACCAGACCCTAACATCTGGTATCAGGTTTCAATAGAATGAATAAAATTATTTTATTATAAGAATCATCTTTCCTGATTTATAGAAGTACATGCTTCATAAATTACAATTTTCCTTCATGTAATTGAAATCAACTAAAATTTCATCTTGTGTGACTAGTAGTCCATGGCTCAAATAAATAATAATTGGTTAATTAAGGTTACTCCATCATGATATATGGGAAAACACCATTTAGGTTGATGAATACACTTTTATTAATCAATTTATTCAATCCAATAATAAATTTTCAAACATTATCAAATATAATAGTCAATTCATAAATAATATGCAGCAGGAAATACATACATTAATATAAATATAGAATAGAATATGCATGTAATGTAAATCCTCATTTGCTGACTATGATGCATGATTAATACCCCTTTCCATACCAAAATAAGGGAAAAAGGAAATCTATAATAATAATAACATTAATAATGCCAAGAATCATTTTCTCACCCAATGGTGAAATCAATACATCTATAATATAAAAAAACCATAAAAATTCCCTTCCCATGTAATTTAGATCTTCCTTGAATGTGGGTTAGTAACTCACAAGCACATACTAATTACCAAACCCCAAAAATTTCATAGTCTCCTATCTACCAACACAAATTTTAAGGAAAAAAATGAAAAGACCTTTGATACCACTTATAACATCCTAAACTTAGTTCACTCAAAATTAATGAAATTAGGTTGTTCACATGGCCTCTAGTGCACATCTATAGACACTAGAGGCTACCAACCAATAGGGAGGGTCTATGATAGTGTAGTGGGGAGACAATACTATCATGATCAGAGTGTTTCACAATATTATACAATAATAGAAAATAGTGTAAATAGTATAATAATGAACTACATGAGCATAAGTAATATGTATATAGTAAATAGAAAAAATAAGATCCAATATCATACAAAAATTGATATCATATCTATATTCTATAAAAAATAGGAATACATGGATGCAGTGCAGTGGGAATATACAATATTCTATACAAAAAAAAATGTCCACAATATCATCATGATCATATGTTTAGTCCTATACTCTCATACTCATCCTAGTATAGAAAATTTTTCATCTAAAGGTATACACATCCCTTTGTCCCTACTTGCATCCATGAAGTCTGTCTGGGTACCAATCGATGTCTTGAATAGGGTGTGAGATAATCTTAGTAGGCCACCACCAACAGTGTGTAGATTTATCCAGTATGTGTTTATAATATGAGTAGTGTGAAGGTAATAATATATGTATAACAATAAATAAAATAAATCACATCGATACAGGGTCCCCATGAGACATCTGACCAATACTACCTTCTTCAACCTAAGACGGATTATCTTGGAACCGTTGTTACCCTGTATATATATATATAAACATGTATTACTATATATACCATATATACATATTTAAATATATTTTCATATACAGAGATACATAATACTATCTAGGACTGGTGGTGTATGCGAAAGACATCCATACATAATCAAAGGAGGTTCCTTAATTTTTCATGCAATATATGCTTTGGAAGGAAGTATAATTAGGTCATCAAGTATGTAAATCATAGAATCAATCCTGGTTTTTTATTTGACTTTGAATATGTGTTAGTTGATTTAATTAATTAGTATATTGAGCATGTCCAAGGTATTAAATAAAAATGGAACCCATGTGTTGCTCTATATTTTCTATGAATGCATCTCCCTATGAGAATGTATTTTTCATTCCTCATAGGAACCCAGGTATTACCCAAGGAATAATATAATGGGATTTATCACTATTTCCATCCTTGGAATTGCTTATAGGGAACACAAGTGGCACTCATGGCATAAAATATTGAAATTTCCTTCTGATCCCATCTATGGTATTCCACTTAGGAAACTGAGAATCCCATATTGCAAAATATAATGGTATCTGCTTGAAGATATCATCCAAGGGGTTCTATGTAAGAACATCTATATCAATCATGGAATGTTATAATTTATTTTATAGACTTATAATTATTATTCTCTATCATCCCTTCCAAGGAATTCTTAATTATAACCCTTGTATCACCCTCTACATGACATGTGGAATGACCACAGATAGCATTAAACCCACACAATTAGAAAATACACTTATTTCAATTAGGTTATTTCATTTCATAAGAATATCTCATGAAATAAAAAAAAGAAAATCAAGGGCCTATGTACATGTCCTAAAATTATCCATTGGTTCAATTAAAATTAAGCAATATTTAAAATGTCCAACTCAACACACCTTAATTGGAGGATTGAATTCATTTTAAATCATAAGGCTCATAGTTCTTTAATATCAGCACCATCAAGGGATGGATCACATTAAGGTAAATTCCCTTTGATGATAAATGTAACACCCCGACCCCTCTAGGATGGAGTCGATGCATTACTTGTTTTATTGGAATGGTTATAAGGAATGAAAAATCCTGAAGGGACAATTAGTTTAGTAGTCTTTAAGAAACTAGATACATAGATGTAACACAAATTATATTGAAAACGGTTACAAGATACAATACATAACTAAACTAAAAGCTGCAACCACGTGAACTCAATAAATGACCTTATCTTCATCACATATTGAAGGTAAACAATGAAAGGGGTGAGATCAAATGCTTATTAAGGGTTACAAATAGTGGAATAATGAGTAAAATAATAAGTGAATCACAATCAATTTGACATAATCAATATGGCACGGTGACTAAATGAAATACTAATGTCGTTAATAAACTAAGAATGAAATTGCATCCATAGATTTTGTCATAGTGAAAATCTCATGGATAATAATAATAATTGATAATGAATAAAGATAATGTTTATTAATTTTACATTATGTATCTATAACATGAAACCATATTACCGTAAAAATGGTTTAGTTCTATGCGTAGAAACCCGTCTGATTTATGGAAACAAACTCGAAGGGTTTGTCGCCAAACGATTTGTCTCATGAGACGTACCGATGCAACGTGGGGCTATAGCGGCCCCCAAAGGCCACTTAATGTACAAATAATTCTTTATACATTGATTCAATACAAGATCAATATGCCTTTTCAATGTCTGTAGAGAGTACAATATACAGATTCATCAATATTTCCATAATTAAAATAACATTCCAAATAAACACCATATGTAAAATGGTATACAGTTTAGAAAAAAAATATATCCATGATATGAGATTATGGATATTTAATATAAATATAATTCTCAAATTAAACGTGATCTCAAATGGGAAGTAGGTACACCACATAAGGATTATTAGGTGCACAATACAAAGTTAGTCACAACAAAATGGTAGTTGAGCCAAAGTCTCTTACCGCAATGTAATCAGTCGAATCATATGACCAGAAAATAATAACCCTAAAATGAATCAATGAATAACATTAATATAAATATAATCATGTTATTATATATAAAATGTCACTATACATATACCACACACATGAAATAAGTGGCAAACAATGAAAATCTCACAGAAATGAAAGTGAGATGAGAAACCCCTTACAAACATTTATGCATGGTAATGAGTATTATTGTGAGGGATTAATGAGAGGTAAAGGGGTATTAGATTATTTATATGTCATAAGGTAAGTATGTGTGAGGTGAAAAAACATACCCAATCATTAAAATTTAAAAATAAAAGGGTACAACACAGGGGAGATTCTTGAACAAAAGTGAGAGAGAGGATCCCTTACCTTATGCTTGAAAGTTTTCTTGACTTGTTATTTAAGACCCGAATAAACAAATTAGGCTTATTAATTAATAAATCCATAACCTCTTCTATATTTAAATTATTTATTATAACCATTTTTAGTTCATTCAAGGCATTTGTTATTATTTATAAGGTTCAATTTCATTGTTCGGGCTCGTTTGTTTACTTGGTTTTAAATGATCGGTTCACTTATATTCAAGTTCGGATAAATATATAATATGGATGTGGTTGTACAAAAATTAAGTTATATTCTAATAGTGAACATCCAGAATATTACATGGTTTAAATTTCATTTGGTTACTTAGAGTGAAGTTAAATTATTATATATATATAACCTTAGTGACAACCATTTTGGCTAAACGGTGGGTTTGATTACAATGAACATGTTTTGCTTTATAACTTAATACCATTTGTGCAAAAGTATTAAATAAATAAAAATAGGATATATTACATATATAATAATCTGGTTAAACCATAACACAAATGGTTTCATGACCAGAATTAAATATTATAATAGAAATTAATAAACCATTGTCCTTGAATGTGCTAAATTAGCACATGTCAAACAATACATTCATTTCATTCAAATAAATGGAGGGGGAAATGAGAGAAGGTAAAGAAATATACCATTAAAATGAAAACATTACAGTACATTTATGTTACTGGATTTATCATACTATTATGGTGAGGAAAGAAACAAAAAGAAAAAGAACTTAAAAGAATTGAAGGAATTGGAAAGAGGAATTTACCTCTTGAGAATTACTCCTTTGAGAACCTATTAAGGGGAGAGGTTTTGGTATTTTGAAGAGGATATTAGCTTTTTTACGTGGGGGAGGATCTTGGGCAGAGATTTGGGCAGAATATTGTCAAGGAACAAGGCTTGAGAGGAGTTAAGATAAGAGGGAGTGAAAGGGGGTTTTTATAGTGGAGGAGAGAGGTGTTTTCATAATATTATAATCATTAATTTATTATTTCCTCTAAAGACAACCAATAGTGAGTATTCAATGACCAATAATATTAATATATTCATGTGAATCCGAATAAATTTGGCTTACATCAGTATATCATCATCGATGGCTCAATTAATCCATTATTTATCATTTACTATGAATTATCAGATTTTACTTTTCATCAAAAATTTAAGTATTTCAGAAAAATCCCAAAAATTCACCCTAAAATTTTTTCAGCATGTAGAATGAAAAATAAAGTCCATTTTTCAAAAATAATTTTCTAAATATGATTAATTAAATATTCAATTAAATTCATTATTTAATAAAAAATATAAACGCTTAAAATTTTCATCTTCAATTTTAAGGTGCCTAAATTCATTTATACACTCAATGGTATGGATACCATTCATAAGATTCATATTAATATTCATAATGGTAGGTTATTATTCATAAGGGTAGGTTACTATTCACTAAAAATTGATTTTTCTTTATCGAACTCCAAATAAATTACTGATCGCAACCATGTATGTCAGATTTTCGAAATTCAAATCATAGAAGTGACAAAATTAGGTTTACTTCACTAGGTTATGGATATCTCCTTTATGTAACCATGTTTTGTTCCATAATGTCTAGGTGATTCATGAAATATAGTATATAACTAGAATGTATTTAAGAGAAACATACCATAGTGTTTGGGGTGCTACATTATTCCCTCCTTTGGAAATTTCATACTCAAAATTTTATGTATGAAACTCACCAAAAAGATGTGGGTGATTCTTCTTCATAACATCCTCAGGTTCTCATGTTGCTTCCTCCATATTCTAGTTTCTCCAAATAACCTTTACTAGATGAGTTGTCTTATTTCTCAATACCTGCTCCCTTGTATCAAGAATCCTGATAGGCTTTTTGCAGTATGAAAAATCAGGTTCCAGTTCAATTTATTCATATGTTAGTACATGCATTGGGCCTGGTATGTATTTCTTTAAAAATGAAACATGGAACACATCATGAACTTTGGAGAGATTTGGCGACATCGCTAAATGGTATGCTATAACTTCGATTCTTTCCTGAATTTCAAATGGTCCGATGTACCTGGGGCTCAATTTCCATTTCTTACTAAACCTTAAGACACCCTTCCATAGAGATACTTTCAGAAATACATGATCTCACACTTGGAATTCTAAGTCCTTTCTCCAGTTGTCAGCATAACTCTTTTTCCTAATTTGGGTTGCTTTAATATGGGCTTGTATCTTCTTCACCTTTGTCGTGGTCTCTTCAATAAGTTCTGGGCCTATAAGTTTCCTCTCATCAACTTCGTCCCAACAAGTTGGAGTTCGACATATCTTTCCATATAATGCTTCATATGGAGCCATTTGAATACTAGAATGGAAACTATTGTTGTAGGAGAATTCCACCAAAGGCAAGTATTGATCCCACATACCTTGGAAGTCAAGAGAGAATGACCTCAGCATATCTTCTAGAGTTTGAATAGTCCTTTCAAATTGTCCGTCAGTTTGTGGGTGATAAGCATTACTCATACAAAGCTCAATATTTAAAGCCTTCTAGAAACTTTTCTAGAATTTTTATGTAAACTAGTGATTTCGATCAGACAAAATAGATAGAGGTGCACCATGAAGTCTTACAACTTCATTAATATAAAGTCTTTCCAAGTACTCAAGTAGAAAATCCTCTCTTATAGGAAGGAAATGTGCTGATTTTGTGAGACGATCAACAATCATCCATATTGATTCATTCCTTATAGGTTTCCTTGGTAGTCTAGTGAAATAATCCATCATAATGTTATACCACTTCCACATAGGAATAGGTAGAGGTTTCATCACTCCTTTGGGATTTTGTCTCTCTACCTTCACTTGTTGACAAACTAGACATCTTGACACGTAGTCAGCAATTTCCCGCTTCATATTATCCCACCAAAAATATTCTTTCTGATCTCTATATATCTTGGTGCTACCCTAGTGCATAGAGAAATTTGAGCTATGAGAATTGTCTAATAGTTCCCTTTTTAGCTCAGGTACTGATGGAACGCACAACCTCTTCCCAAATTTCCAAACTCCTTCTTCATACATGAATTTAGACAGTCTCCCATCCTTGATAACATTAATTTTCTTGTGCAGGTTCTCATCATCAGATTGAGAGATAATTAACTTATCTAATAAAGATGGTTTAGTAATCATTTGAAAGATTAAATATTTTTCCCTTTCCTTAAAAATTCCCATATCTATCTTTAGTAGATCAAAAAATATAGGATCTCTCTCAATCCTCATTTGAGTCAGAAGTCCATGATATTTCCTACTTAATGAATCTACCACCTTATTCTCCTTTCCCAAGTGGTAGTGTATTGAACAATAATAATCTTTTAGTAACTCAATCCATCTCGTCCGCCTCATGTTGAGTTATTTTTGTGTGAAAATGTATTTCAAACTCTTATGGTCTGTATAAATCTCATATCTCTCTCCATAGAGATAATGCCTCCATATTTTCAGAGAAAAAATTACAGCTGCTAACTCAAGATCATGAGTTGGATAATTTTTATCATGAGTCTTCAAGTGTATTTATGCATAAGTAATAACTTTATCATTTTGCATAAGGACGCAACCCAGTCCATTCTTTGATACATCACTATATATTACAAATACACCACTTCCAGATGGAAGAGTCAAAATTGGAGCATTGACTAATCTTTTTTTCAATTCTTCTAAGCATTCTATAAATTATTTTGTCCACACAAACTTAAATCATTTACGTGTGAGCTTGGTTAGCATGTTAGCTAGTCGGGAAAAATTATGAACGACACGCCAATAGTAACCTGCTAAGCCAATAAAACTGCATACCTCAGTTATGTTTGTTGGTGTGGGCCAATATTGGATTTCCTTTTTCTTTGCATGATCAACTAGGATTCCATCATTATAGATAATATGGCCTAGAAAAAAACTCATTGAAGACAAAATTCGCATTTTCTAAACTTCCCATATAATTTATTTCTTCTAAGAGTTTGCAGAATGACCCAAAAGTGATTCTCATGGTCTTCATAGCTTTTTTAGTATATGAGGATATCATCGATTAATACCACAATTAAGTTATCAAGATATTCCTTGAAAACTCTATTCATTAAATCCATAAAACCAGAGGGTGAATTTTTCAGTCCAAAAGGCATTACTGTAAACTCACAATGCCCATACCTGGTCCGAAATGATGTCTTAGGAATATCTTCCTTCCTTTCACGCAATTGATGATATCCATATTGAAGGTAAATCTTCAAAAAGTATTGAGCTCCATGAAGTTGGTCAAATAAATCATCAATCCGGTGCAGAGGAAACTTATTATTTATTGTAATAGCATTGATTTCACTATAATCAATGCAAAGCCTCATGGATCCATCTTTCTTCTTGGCAAAGAGGACAGGGGCACCCCATGGAGAAACACTAGGTCAAATAAATCATTTTCACTCAAATCCTATAGTTGTTTCTTTAGCTCTACTAATTACATAGTATCCATTATATAGGGAATCTTTGATATTGGTCTTGCATCAAGAATTAAATCAATAGAGAACTCAACTTCCCACTCTAGAGGATGTCCAGGTAAATCCTTTGGAAATACATCAATGTATTCTTGCACTATGTTCACATCTTCAATTTGAAGATTTATTTCCTTTCCCATAGATATTGGTTTATCTTCCTCTCCAAGTATTCCATTCAGTAGAACTACTGAGGTGGTTCTAGATAAGAATCAAGTGGAGAAGTTTCTTCCCTAAAGACAAGGGATTCTACACCATTTTCAAAAATTGAAACTTCCTTCATCTTACAATAAATCTTAACATCAGAATTTGATAGCTAATCCATACCGAGAATTATATCAAATTCGGTCATTGGTATGATGATAAGGTTAGAAACTAAATCATGTTTTAGTGTCTGGAGGGGGACTAGTCGACATTCATTTGTTTCAATGATACATCCCCTGTGAGTTTTGACTGGCAACTCTATTAAATCAAATTAGACATATCTAATTTTCTTGGAAAATTGGGAAGATATAAATGAATGCAATGATCCAAAATCAAATAAAGTGTTGGCTATGTTTGAGAAAACAATTAAATTATTCGCCACCACATCATTAAGAACTTCAACCTCCGCTGTTGAAATAAAATAGGCTCTACCTTTTTCTCTTGGCTTTTTCTGAGGCATGTTTCCTTGGAATTTAGGACACTCATTTGCATAGTGTCCCATCTCTCTGCAATTGTAGCATTTAATATCATTGAATTGTTTCTTCCCCTTGCATTCATCAGATCTATGACCCTTTTCTCCACAGTTATAGCAGACTCTCATGCCTTTCAAGAATTTCCCAAGATGATTCTCTCCACAGTTCTCACATAATGGGAATAATTTTTCCCCTTTATCTTCTTTGGTGCTTCTCCCTTTCCTTTATTATCAGAGTACCTCTTCTTATCTTGGTTTCCTTTGAAAAGATTTGATCTAGCAAATTCCCTCTCTATTTTGATGACACTTGTTACAATTTCATCATATGACGAAAATGATTGAGAAGCCAATACCCTTCAAAGACTTGGCTTAATACCTTCAAATAAATGATCAATCTTGTCTACCGAGTCATGTACATAATCTATGGCATACCTGGACAGCCTTGTGAAAGTAGCCTCATACTCTGTAACACTGTCTTCTTCCCTTTATTTTAAGCTATGAAATTTCCTCTTCATTTCAATTCATTGCTCACGAGGGAAATATTTTCCAAAGAATATTTCTTGAAAAGTCCTCCATTCCATATCTTCTATCTCTTCTTCCTCTGTGGTATTCTGAATCAAGGACCACCATTGATCAGCTTTTCCCTTGAGACAATATACTGCCAGTACTACCTTTTCATTTTCATTGCATATTAATGCCTTGAATATCTTTTCAAGGGACATGATCCATTGCTCAGAAACCACTAGGTTAGTAGTCCCACTAAAATATGGGGTCCTCTACTACATGAAATGATCCAACAAAGGTGTGGAATGGTTAGTTTTTACAACTAGAGTAAGTTGTCCCAATATAGTCATGATTTGATCTTCTCCAACATTTATTGTGTTGAATTGCTTAGTATGAAGATACCTACCTTGCCCATGAGTATTGATTCCCCTTATTCCTTTAGACTCCATTTATAAATAATGGGACACAGTCCATTAGTTTATGAATCTAAAACATAAAAGCACTCAACATAGATTGAAATTCTATGAATAGCTAATCTTATAAACATGGTTTCTTTGAGAAAAAGTCTACATTAACCTCCTTCATAATGACTTTTAAAGAAAATGTGAATTATCCTAAGCATATACCCCAGGAGTATCGTAACCAAGAGTGCAACAAGTCTCATTATCATGCACCGGTTCCTGTTTGAGTCTAGTTCAAAGCGGTGTTTTCGGGTTTCACCCCTAGATACATGTGTGCCAAACCCGCCTCTACCTGCTTGTATCTAGACATGGACATATTGCTTAAAATATCCACATAATCTATTCCTTACCAAAATACAAGGATGCTATTGTATTTTATCCTCAAATACTACCTTAGGGATTTTTTCCCTACTATACATTTCCTACTCTAGTTTCTAAGTTTTATACTAAACTTCTTCTGATACCAACTGTAACACCCAGACCCCTCTAGGCTGGAGCAGGTGCATTACTTGTGATATTGGCATGGTTAAAAGGAATGAAAAATCCTGAATGAATGATCAGTTTAGTATTCTTGAAGAAAAAAGATACATATATGTAACACAAATTACATTGAAAAAGGTTACAAGATACAATACATAACAAAACTAAAATCCGCAACCACATGAACTTAATAAATGACCTTATCTTCATCACCTGTTGAAGGTAAACAATGAAAGGGGTGAGCTCAAATGCTCAGTAATGGTTACAAATAGCAGAAGAATGAGTACAATAGTAAGTGAATCACAATCAATTTGACATAATCTATATGGCATAGTGAATAAATGAAAAACTAATGTCATTAGTAAACTGAGAATGAAACTACATCCATAGATTTTGTCATAGTGAAAACCTTATAGATAATAATAATAACTGATAATGAATAAAGATAATTCTTATTAATTTGATGTCACGTATCTGGAACATGAATCCATAATACAGTAAAAACGGTTTAGTTTTATGGATAGAAACCCGTCTGATTTTTGGAAACAAACTCGAAGGGTTTGTTGCCAACTGATTTGTCTCATGAGACCTAACGATGCACCAAGGGGCTATAGCGGGCCCCACCCACCACTGCATATCCAAATCATTCTTTATAAATTGATTCAATACAATATAAATATTCCTTTTCAATGTCCATATATAGTAGAGTATAGTGTTTCATCAAAATTTCCATAATTAAAATAACATTCCAAATAAACAACGTATGTAAAATGGTATACGGTTTAGAAAAAAAACATATCCATGATATGATATTATGGATATTTAATATAAATATAATTTTAAAAAGAAACGTGATCTCAAATGGGAAGTAGGCATTCCACATAAGGATTATTAGGTGCACAATACAAAGTTATTCACAACAAAATGGTAGTTGAGCCAAAGTCTCTTACCACAATGTAATCGGTTGAATCATATGACCAGAAAATAATAACCCTCAAATGAATCATTAAATAACATGAATATAAATAGAATAATGTTATTATATATAAAATGGAATTATACATATTCCACGTACAATAAATAAGTGGTGAACAATGAAAATCTCACAGAAATGAAAGTGATATGAGAAACGCCTTACAAATATTTTGGCAAGGTAACGAGTGTTATTGCGAGGGATTAATGAGAGGTAAAGGGGTATTCCATTATTTATATGTCACAAGTGAAGTATGGTGGATGTTAAAAACATACCCCATCATTAGAAATTAAAAATAAAAGGGCACAACATAGGGGCGATTCTTGAACAAAAGTGAGAGAGGATCCCTTACCTTATGCTTGAAGGTGTTCTTGACTTGTTATTTAAGACCTGAATAAACAAATTAGGCTTATTAATTCATAATTAAAGAAAATATTATATATGTAAATTATTTATTATAACCCTTTTTATTTCATTCAAGGAATTTTTGATTAGTTATAAGGTTCAATTTCATTGTTCGGGCTCGTTTTTTTACTTGGTTTTAAATGATCAGTTCACTTATATCAAGTTCAGATAAATATATAAGATGGATGTGGTTGTAAAAAAATTAAGTTATATCCTATTAGTGAACATATAGAAGATTACATGGTTTTAAATTTAATTTGTTTACTTAGAGTGAAGTCAAATCATTATATATATAACCTTAGCGACAACTGTTTTGGCTAAACGTTGGGTTTGATTACAATGTACATGTTTTTCTTTATAACTTAATAACATTTGCACAAAATGATTAAATAACTAAAAATAGGATATATTAAATATATAATAATCTGATTTAACCATAACATAAATGGTTTCATGACCATAATTAAAGATTATAAAAGAAATTGATAAACTGTTGTCCTTGAATGTGCTAAATTAGCACATCTCAAACAGTGCTTTTATTTCTTTCAAATAAATGGCGGGGGAAAGGAGATAAGGTAATGAAATATAAAATTAGCATGAAAAAATTCTAGTACATGTATTTCACTAGATTTATCATACTATTATGGTGAGGAATTAAACAAAAAGAAAAGAACTTAAAAGAATTGAAGGAATTGGAAAGAGGAATTTACCTCTTGAGACTTCCTCCTTTGACAACCTCTTAAGGGGAGAGGTTTTGGTATTTTGAAGAGTCTAGGAGGTTTTTAACGTGGGGGAGGATCTTGGGGAGATATTTGGGCAGAATATTGGCAAGGAACAAGGCCTGAGAGGAGTGAAGAGAAGAGGGAGTGAAGGGCGGTTTTTATAGTTGAGGAGAGAGGAGTTTTCTTAATATTATAATCATTAATTTATTATTTCCTCTCAAGACAACCAATAGTGAGTATTCCATGAAAAAGAAAATTAATATAAGAATGTGAATCCTAATAAATTGGGATTACATCTTCAGATCATCATCGATGACTTAATTAATCCATTATTTAGCATTTATTGTGAATTATCAGATTTTACTATTCATAAAAAATATAAGTATTTCAGAAAAATCCCAAAAAATCACCCTAAACATTTTTCAACGTGTAGAATCAAAAAATGAAGTCCATTTTTCAAAAACAATTTTTTAAATATGATTAATTAAATATTTAATTAAAGTCATTATTTAATCGAAAAATATAAACACTTAAAATTTTCATCTTCAATTTTAAGGTGCCTAAATTCATTTATGCACTCAATGGTATAGATACCACTCATAAGAGTCATATTAATATTCATAAATGTTGGTTACTATTTATAATGGTATGTTAATATTCACCAAAAATTGATTTTTCTTTATCGAACTCCAAATAACTTACTGATCGCAACCATGTATGTCATATTTTGAAAATTCACATCATAGAAGTGACAAAATTAGGTTTACTTCACTAGGTTATGGATATATCCTTTAAGTAACCATGTTTTTTCCATAAAGGATCAGTGATTCATGAAATATAGGCTATAAATAGAATGTATTTAAGAGAAACATACCATCAAGTGTTTGGGGTGCTACAATAAATTTTTGTTTTTATAGTAATACCCAAAGAAAATTGATATCATTTAATTTAATTGATTTTAAATTTATGAGGTTTTTCATGGAAGGTCCAATGTTAGCCACAATAGTGTATAATATAAACATCAAGACTTTAGCGAAAAAGAACTAGTCCACCTAACTTATTTTGGTCTATTAATCATCTTCTAATATAAAATTTAGATCAATATAGAATGATTGAAATTAAAATAATATACTAATATCCTAAAAATATGTAATATTAGGTTTCATGGATTTATCATTTCATACAGATAGATAAATGATGAAAATAAAAGATTGTATTTAAGATTTTACATGTGGTGAACCAACATGACAAATCGAGAATGAAACAGAAACTGAATGAAAGAGGTATCTCAAATCCAATTTTGGAGGAAAATGAGATATACAAGTGTCTAAGGGTGGTTCTTAATGATTTGGGTAAGAAAAAATAATGTGAAAACATTGATGTAGGTAGGGGTGAAATTTTAATTTCACCCAATTTTCAAAGGCACATGGTTTGCACAAACCCTGAGCTAACCATACACATCCACTACCTAAGTGGAAATAATCCTATGGGATTTCCACATAGTTTCATAAAAATGTGCATATCATGTGTGTCCCTATATAGATTATTGTACCATACATTATGGGTTTAATAAACATTGCATATTTAGGTGAACTACTTAAACAAACTGTGCACCTCATTTTTCCTCTATAACCATGATCATTGGGTTCCAAATGATCCTAGGATGCTCCTGAAATCTCCCTAAATCTATTAGTAACAAAATTATGAATAAAAATAATTATTTTAACTGAAATTTAATGAATTCATGCTTCATAATAAAATATGGGATATTAGATGTTTTATATTTGAAACCAACCTACAATCATCAATCAGGGTGATGAAAAATATAAACCTTTAATGGAAATCACATCCATTGTATGGGTCTTTATACATATTAAAAAGAAGTGTTTATTTGAGATGGTTGGGTGTAAAATCAACATCAAATAAAATCCTTTTATGCAATAGTTTTTTGATGTCTTTATAGAATAATTTTCTGGTCTTCCACCAAATTGTGAAGTTGAGTTCTTGATAGAACTCATACTAATTTATACACATATTTCAAGAATCTATAAATAATGGACCTGATTGAATTTCAATATCTAATGAAAACACTCCAAGAGAATCATTATAAGGGATTTATTCATCCAACTGAATCATCATGGGGTATACTAGTTCATTTTTTTAATAATAATGATATATAAATGTGACTCTTCATTGATTATCAAGAACATAAAAAAATAACTATCAAGAAAAAGTATCTTATACCCCATATTGATGTCATGTTTGATCAACTATGTAGATATCTATACTTTTATAAGATTGAACTTCATTATGGATATCATCAGTTGAAGGTCAAGAACATGGATATCCCCAAGAAAACATTCCATAAAAGATATGAACACTATGAATTTACTATGTTGTCATTTTTTACTGGCTTCCCTGATATCTTCATGGATTTAATGAATATTGGATTTTGATATTAGCCACGATAAATTTTTGGTAGTCTTTATAGATGATATTATTATATATTCAAATATAAATTAAGAGCATGACGTTGAATTTTGAATTTTATTTAAGACCCTGAGTGAGGAGAATATTTATAAAAAATCTACCAACTATGAATTATTTCTTCATGAAGTTTCATTCTTGGGTCATATAATCTCAAGTGAGGGTATATCATTAGGTCATTTAGTGATAAATGTTGTTAAAAGTTCTACTAGACCAACCATTATGACTAAGATCTATAGTTTTCTTGGTTTGGATGGATATTATTGAAGCTTTGTAGAGAAATTTTCATGACTTTATTATACCCTCACCATGTTAACTCAAAATGGAGATAAGTTAATTTGTAAAGATTAATGTGAATAAAATTTCAATGAACTAAGGAGAAGGTTAATCAAAATACCTATGCTTACTTTAGCGTATAGTAAATAAGGTTTTATAATCTATAGTTATGCATCAAGGAGGTAATTGGGATGATTTCTCATCTACAATGATATAGTGATAGATTATGCCTCATCCTAATTGAAGGTCAAATAGAAAAATTATCCAAATTTTGATATTTAGTTCGTGGTGGAAATTTTTATAGTAATGATATTTATTCATTATCTTTATGAATAAAGTTGTTATATAAATACTAATCATAAAGATATAAAGTATATTTTCTCATTGAAAGAGTTGAATATATTCCAGAGAAGATGGTTGGATCTGATTAATGTTTATGAATTCTAAATACATTACCCCCTTGGGAAAGGGTATAAGGTGAAAAATTCTCTGATCTGAAAGGATCTTCCTAGAAAATTAGTGATGAGGATTCAAAATGATCCAATATTTCTATAATTTCAAATTATAGGCCTTGAAATCCTTAAGAATGGGGATAAATATTATATTTCTCAAATGTGTGTTCAAACATCTTTCCAAGTGAATATTGAACAGGCACATAAGGAATATATGTAACTTCAAAAGAAGGTGAGAAATGTTCTTATGTTTAACCTTTATTGGGATGGGATGATATGTTTCATGAACTATGTATATGCTTTATCCATACTAGATTTGAAGAAGGATATTTTGGATTAAGCTCATAGTTCACTATTTAATTGTTCATTCAATAATTATAAAAATGTATAGATACCCAAAATAATATTTCTTATGGGGAAACATGAAAAACAATATTTATGAGTATGTATCTCAATGCCTAGTATTTTAGTTTGTTATAGATAGTAGAAAAAATTCTATAGGTTTGTTACAACTATTAATCATACTAGAATGAAAAAGGGAAAACATCACTATGTATTTTTCTATTGCACTCCCCAAAAGTTCAAAATGGAATAATTCTATATGGTTTGTATGTTAAGTAAAAAGTCTTCTTTTGACTTCTATATCATGTTTTGGAAATCACAAATGTATTCTATCATATGTTTGTAAAATTACAAATTGTCTTTTATCATGTTTATCGTATCGTACAATGTCAATCGTACCATACTGACTCTGTCAATCGTACCATACTGACTCTTTCAATCGTACCATACTGACTCTATCAATAGTATCGTACTGACTCTGTCTATTGTATCGTACTGAATCTGTCAATCGTATCGTACTGACTCTGCTATTCAAATGTTCATTATTTGTTTTGGTACTTAGTCAAAAACACTCACTGCATATGAATCGTACTCATGTTTTTTATTTCTTTATATCTCTTGTCCTAACAAAACGATGTCATTGAGTTAGTTACAAACTAATCAAAACGATGTCATGCTTTCTGTTTCAATATGACCGTTGGAGGCAATATGACCGTTGGAACCCGAGGCCTATAAATAGGAGGTCATTTGAAGCTGAAACAACAACGATGAACAAAGAGAACGAATGAAGAGACTCTGTGAACTACCAAGATTCTAGAGAGAGACACTGTGACTTATCTCATCTACCTTGTGAGTCCGATCATCGTATCGAGGGATTTCAAGTAATTGAAAGACAGAGGTGCCGATTACCTGCAAAATCGAGGGCTGTCGGGGATAGGTAGACAGACGTGCCGATCATCGTATCGAGGGCTGCCGGGGATAGGCAGACAGACGTGTCGATCATCGTATCGAGGGCTGCCGGGGATAGGCAGACAGACGTGCCGATCATCGTATCGAGGGCTCACCAAGGTGTTGGTGAGACATACCTTTTATCCTAGGTGAAAGTATAATCCTTCTCTTTGGGTTAAAAGAATTGTAATACTTTTACATTTCCGTTGTTACTTGTATTAGAAAGGGATTTGTATTGTTTCCTTTCTTCTTTACATATTCAATTGTAATTGTTTCAATTACAATCATTCTATTACATTTTGTATTAATTGATTCTATAGTCTTTAAGGTAGAATCATTCATCTTTATTTTACTCTGATTATTGTGTTCACCTTGAATACGATTGTTTTACATTACATTAGTATTACAATACATCATACCTTTTATATTCAATACAATTGTGGGTGTTTGTATTTGTATTAGTTTAAGATCTTTTAAACTAATCTCTTTGTTGCTAAAACTCAAAGGTTTTTTAGACCTACAATTCACCCCCCCTCTTGTATTGTTCCATCTAATAGACATATATATCTACTTATTCGATCCAACATTGTATTCAGTCACCTTAAAAATTCAACAAAATTAATTACCATTAGAGAATATTTCTCTCTATATATCATATTTCTAGAGTTTATATTAAGGTATTCATAAGGTTTCATGGAATACCACATTCAATTATATTTGATCAGAATATGAGGTTTACCTCGATGATGCGGTGAAGTCATTTGTAGGATCTGAATAAATAGTTGAGATTTAATATAAAGCATCATCATAAAAAATATGTTTTTTTATTATATAAAAATTAAAACATTAAATGATATTTTGATATCTTATTCTATGTATTTCAAAGGTGGTTTGGATCAACACCTTCCTCTAGTAGAGTTTTCTTAAAACTATATCATTCAATCAATCATTCAGACGGATCCTTATGAATCTCTCTATGGAAACAAGTGTAGACATACAATATGTTATGATGATATTAGAGAAAGATATCTATCAATACTTTAGTTATCTTAGTAAATGATAGATAAAGTCAAATATATTTTTAACACAACAAGATAGCTCAGAGTAGACAAAAAACTTATACTGAAAATTGTTGGTCTGACTTAAAGTTGGTGATATATTTTTTCTATAAATTTATCCATGGAATAAGGTTAAGATATTTATAAATAAGGGAAATATGATACCTATATATATTTTCCCTTTTAATATTCTTGATCAAGTAGGGATGGTTTCTTATTTCATGGCGCTTCCATTGAACCTCTCACAAGTTCATGGTGTGTTGCATGTGTCTCTATTGAGGAAGTACATACAAGATCCATCACATATAATAAACATAGAGTTAATACCAATGGAACATGATATTTATTATGAGTAACAACTAGTAGAAATATTGTATTGTAGAGGTAGTGTACAATGGAACTAGACTACACACTTAATGAATTTTCTCCGAAGAAATCACATACACAAAGAATCTACAAAAAAACCTGAGGATGTAATGAAACAAATATATCCTCAAATTTTGTATCATAGTGATGAATTTCAAGGTTAAAATCATCTTACTAGGATATAATGTAACACACAAATATTTTATGAAATATATTTTCCAAATAAGTTTAATTTTATTGATAACTTTTTTACATGCAACACCAATAATAAAAGAACCATACTGTACTATTAAATTATAGTTATCATCTTTCCATTAGATTGGAGGTTTGAATATGTTTAAATAAACTTTGAAAAATTTATGTTTACATATTTATAAATTATTTCTTTTGTTATTAGTTAACTATAAATAAAAATATAAATCATTTGAATGTAAAAGAGATATTTTTTTTTCCTGAAAAACATTTTTTATTTGCACAATGTGTTTTTATCTTGATATATTAAATTGAACTATATTAGTGAATTATTTTAATAAAATTCATATATTATATATTAAAACAAATTTTTAAAAAATCATTTAATATTTTTATAAGCATTGGATAAGAATAAACCATTTTGTATTCTTAAAATATGTTTTTTCTATAAAGAATTTTTCATCTCGTGTTTCATTCTTATTTAAAAATTAATTTATTCCTCTTATAATAAATAAATTTGATATAATGGATTCCATATTTGGAATAAGGGGGTCTAAATTTTGTAAATAGGGTCATTTTATTTTTGGTCAATATGAATAGTAACTGTGGTAGAATTTATCAACTTGATAAAGGGTAAATCGTCTTATTTTTTAATAAAATTAAGTAATAAGGCCATAATATTTCATAATAATTTTTATAGGATGAATTTAATTCTACCCTTATCATATTATGCTCTAAATTTTGTTTTTAATGGACACTTTTCCATGGAAATAAATTATATAATATTTTAAAAAATAAAGTTAAAAATTTCACTCTCTTAGATTTGAATATCTCTTATGTGTTCACATAAAGGAAACAATCAGTTTATGAACAAATATATGTCTCTATTTTGAAATTAAGGAAATAATTTTTACGGTAAGAATTTATTTCTAATTTTATGTAATAATATATTGACCTTAAATTCTTATACCACACTGATGTACTAATTGTCCATATAATAATAAAATATAAAAAATTCATGGACCAAAACTACTAAACCACAACATGTAAGAAAAATGATGAATATATCACTTGGAATAATGATTTTAATAAAGATGTGTTAAAAAATGGGTGATAAAAGGTGATAATTAAATCATATATGGTATGATATATATGATTATGGTTCGAAAAAATATTTATAATAAATCTATATTTATTATACAGTGTGTTCCAATATATATAAAGGAAGTCATACCTAAGGTAATGGATTTTTGACTCACTTTTATTTATGTGGATCACATGCCTTTTACACCACTTGTTTCATTTATGAGGTGTATATACTTTCCTTTATTTTATTTTATGATAATAATTAAAAAAATATTTAGATATACATATGCATATATTTTTATTTCTTTCATAGAACTTACTATTCAAAAGTTACCAAAATGGTAAGGGTTTTATGTTACAATATCATTGTCTATAGGTATTGTTTATGATTAAGTCTTTGATGAAGAAATAATTTGATCTATATCTTAAGATACTCATTAATTTTCATATAATATAATTATTTCATAATAATACATTTTTTTACTTTCATTTTTCTCACCTTAAGTACTCAAAAAATAAAAAATATGTTTTTAATGAAAATCCAAAATTTTTCTCTCTTTAGTAATAATAACTTTTTATTTCATAAGATTGTTTTCATAATATAATTTAAATAAGGTTTTAATTATTATCCTATGAACATTTAAATTCATTTTTACCCATTTTATAAATTTTAAATAATGTTTTAAAAGGCATATTCTTTTCATTTTCTAAATGAGGTACATTTTTTAATTTTTACAAAAGTATAAAAGGAATGTTTTTTTATCTTATACAGTATGAACAAAATTTCCTACCATCATGATCACTGATTTCATTAAGGATTCCTTAATAATTTTCTATAATTATTTTAAAATAAAATTTATATTTTCAAAAAAAAATTAAAGAACATATTTTAAAAGGGAAAGGATATTTTCCTCAAGAGTATTTAATGATATTTTGATGGTATTTATATTCATCAAAGACAACAACCCTTTATTTCACCAATTCTTTACTGAGGATATGATCTAAGGATAAAATCCTTATTATTTATCTAGATAGATTGTGTTTATAATGAAAATATTTTTATGAAATCCATTTCTTTTCCATTGGATATGCTATGATGAAATGATTTAATGTTTATGAAACCCATTTATTTTCCATGGGTTATGATATGATGAAATGTTTATGGAACCCATTTCTTTTAATGGGTTATAATATGATAAATTTATTATTATATAGTGTTACACATATTTTCTATTTTTATTATGTGATGGGTGAGACCTATATCTCCCTCTAATTTATTGTGTAAATATAGATATTTCATGAAATAATCATGAATGTAATGGGAATTGAACCTAGTTAAATAAGTGACTTTTCCAACTATAATAGTGGTCGGAGTGAATCTTGACTACTATAATGGTTCGGGGAGTAAACTCATTCCACATTGATAGTCTTGTTAATGATCCTTGAATATTAAGGAAATTATTTTTTATACTTATGCGTATGCCACAATTAAATTTATTATGAAAATATGATGCATCCATGGCTTATGTTCTTTTATTCCCTTATGATTCATGTGTCATTAACTAATAATATTTATTCCATGAATTGAGATTTTGATTTATGATTATTAGGGCATGATTTTCAAATGTTATGTTCATTCCTCATTCAAATATATTCATGTTATTCTCCTGTGATCATTGATATCTCTCTTATTTTCCATTAATAAGAATTTGATCTCACTCATTCTTATGTTTCCATTATATAGGATATGAATAAAGGTACTAATTATTATATTTATAATAATGGTAATATTTTTGAAAAACTTTTTGGAGGTGACGTATATTTTTATGAACCAATCATTTCTATTTCCATGTTTCCAAAGGCACTAGACCTATATGATTTTAAAGTGGACCATTATCTTATGTAATGAATATTCACATACTAAGATGTGATATATATGTATGAAAATTATGGGTCACTATAATCTAAGTTAACATAGATAGGGGTAATTTATGTCTAGACATAACAATGTACTGAATGATTTAAGGAGCTTAGGAAGAGGCTAATCACAACACCTGTACTCATAGTACCATCACGTGGTGAAGGTTTTGTTATATATAGTAATACTTAAAAGAAAGGTTTAGAACTTTTACTCATTAATATTGATAAAGTGATAGCCTATTCCTAAAAAAAATTGAATATCCATGATAAAAACTACTAAACATAAGGCCTGGAGTCAGTAGTTGTGATCTCCTCCTTGAATATTTTTCAGCAGTACCTCTATGGTGAGAAGTGTGAAAAATATACATATCATAGAAGTCAAAATTATATATTCACATAGAAATATATGAACATAAATCAATTATTATGGTTAAATATAATCAAAGATGATGATTTATTTATTCACTACCATCCAGAAATTGGGAAAAAGGTAACTGATGCTCTTAAAATAAAAGAAACGAGTACTCTATCTATGATGTAGATTGAAAAAGACCCTATATTCATGGATATAAAAAGGATAGATATGAAACTCATAATAGAAGAAATTATTTCTTACCTTTACAAAATTATTTCCCATCCTTCTATCCATTGGAAGATCATAGAGGCACAAAGGGATGATCCAGAGATTTAAAATGAGGTGGTAGTTTTAAAAGAGGGTAAGATTAATAAATTCCACACAAACAAATTTCACTCATTTTGGTACAAGAAATTATGTTCCAACATCATATTATATAAAAAAGGATCCATTTGTTAATTTACATATCATATTATTATACAACTATCCTAGAAGTTCTTATATGTATTGTGATCTTTGAGAGAAATTATGGTGGGACAAAATGGTGAAAAAGATCATTGTGTACACCTCAAACTAATTGGTATGTTTGAAAGTTAAAGCAAGAATTACAAAAGTAAAAGGGGATGATTCAACCATTACCCAAACCCATATGAAAATGGGAGAATATAAACATGGAACTTTTCACAGTTAACCCAGAGAAATCCAAAATAAGCAATGTGATATGGTTTTTGGTTGATCGACTAACCAAGACTATCCACTTCATCACAATTCAGTAAGATTTATTGCCTGAGAAAATTGTTGAGATACTTGTGGAGGAAGTGATGCGGTTTCCTGGGGAAGCACTTTTGGTTGTCACTTATCATGATCCAATGATCTCTTTTAAATTCTAGAGAAGTCTTTAACATGATCTGAATGTTGAATTGAATTTCATTACAACCTACCACCTACAAATGGATGTCCATTATGAAAGGACCATTAAAACGTTCAAGTACATACTAATAACCTGATAAATGTAATTTAAATGTGGATGGTATAAATATCACTCATTGGTTGATTTATTATACAATAAAAAATTCAACTTGAGTATTAATGTTGGCCCATATGAAGCTCTTTATGGGAAGTGATAAAGAACTCACTGTTTTTGGGTTGAAGTTGGGGAAGAAAATCTACTTTGACCAATGTTTTGGCAAGAAATGACAGAAAATGTTCATGATATCCAATAACATGTAGAAGCTTCATATATTTAAAATAAAGTGTTATGCAAACAACCATCGAAGGGAAATATATTTAGATGTTGTAGATAATTTTTTCCTTTTAACGTCACTATGCAAGGGAGTCATGTGGTTTGAATAGATAGGAAAGATTACCCCTAGGTACATTGGCCCCTTTGAGATATTTGATCACATAGGAGTAGTGGCCTATAAGTTAGCACTTACACTAAATATATCCCAAGTTCCCGATGTGTTTCATGTATCTCTCCTCAGAAAGTATATACTCAATCCCAAATATATTGAATACAAATGTGGTATAATTGGATAATGACCTCTCTTATAATGAGAATATAGTGAAGATTATGGACTATAAAGACAATGTTTAACATAATAAGAAAACTCACCTTGTGAAAGTTTTGTGGTAGAAACATAAATATGATGTGGTGATGTGGGAACTGGAGGGAACAATGAAACAAAAGTACCCTCATATATTCTCAACTAAAAATATGAATTGAAATTTTGGTGATGAAATTTATAAAGGGGGGAGAATGTAATGACCCAAACATTATTAGTGATATTTGTTTCTTGAATAAATGTGTGTTATATTATATAGTATTATACACATAAAACATATACAGAAACTAAAAATACTTTATTTAATTAATGGAGATCATTACATTTGTCCGAAAATAAATGAATGAAAATTCCAAAATATATATTGGGGGTAAATATTAAATATAAAAAGTTGAATGGGAAAACAAGGATCATTAAAATCATTCAAAACATTCAACCCCATGAATAACATTATAGAATAAAAGAAAAATATTTTTAAACCAATTCAATTATTAATAAACAAAAATATAGGACCTTTATAGGAATTTTAGTGAATGTTGAATGAAATAATGTAACAATATTTTTTGAAGGTAACATGATCGTCAGAATAGTAATGTAATCATTAGAATTGTAACCTGGTTTTTAGGAAAAATAACTTGACCATTGGGAATAGTAACATGACCATATGAATAGTAATTTTAAATAAGAATTAAATATAATTTCAGTCGTATTTATCATGAGTAATTTAATAAAATATGAATATTATGATTCCATAAAATAAAACCAGTTTAAAAAGTCAAAAAAAATATAATCACATTTTTAAAAAACTATATTTTAATGTATTTCATAAAAATAATAAAGTTTATATTAAAATTTTGAATTACATATGTCAGAAAAGTATTCTAAAAATTTTCATTTTAATTTAATAATTATCATGTCAAAGGTGTTGAAGGGTATTTTTTTTGTGATTTTCTTAGACACTTCAATTTTATGTGAATAGTAAAATTCTATTTTCTAGATGATGCATGTTTTACGACATAATGATAATGCAATAATGAATTAATAAATTTTAAATTGGATAGTTTTTCCCAAATTTAATTTAATATTATATATGGGTAATTTAAAAATAATAAACATAATTTCCAATAATAGAAACTGATTTCTGAAGTCTAAAATTCTAAAGTGTATCTTTAACTAATCTTTTTATTTCATTTCTCTCAATTAATTTTTATTAAAAAAATAAATTCAAATTATAAACTAATTAAAAGTCCTAAAATCATAATATTTTTTCCAAAAATATTTAAAATTGAAAAAATGTTAGTATTCAATGTTTTACCTTGGATATTATATTTTATTCAATATTTTATCCTAAAAATACCTCTCTCCTCAAGTATAAATAACCCCTCACCCTACCCTTGGAAAAAACTCCACCATAATTTACGAAAGATATTAATCTACCAAAACATCCTATATCATGAATCTTAGTATAATTATGGACAATATGGAGTAATAAAATCCAATATTTTAAGAGGTTAAGAGGCATAAAAAAGAAGAAACACTTATAAAATAACATGTTTTCATCAAATTCTCATAGCACTTTTCTCTTCTCTTAATTTATCCTATATTTCATTCAAACCCAAATAATATAATATTAATTTATTAGTATGTTAAAATTATAATAACAATATTAAACTATTTTATTTACTATATTTGTTACATATTTTCATGTCAAGCTTCTATTTTGATAATGTCCCATCAACAATCGGTTAGCCGCCTATGAAGAGATTGTTTCTCTATGACTGCCACCAACTTCATGGATGGATGGTATGAATTATATAAAATATATAATTACATAATTAAATGTATTATAATATTCTTGAACTAAGTTTAGTTATATATAAATAATCTTCAACAAAAAAATGTGAAATCAAAACTAGATGGGATAATTTAATGAAAACATGATATCAAAATTATTTACATTTAATAAAGAATATTATAAAATAGAATAAAAGAATTATAATTGATCAATAGTGACATAAATTAAAATAATACACTTCTAGTGGCATGTTTTAATAAACATATTTTTAATATAATGGAGGGAAAATTGATGAAATAAAATTGGATTTAAGTTATGTTGATTCTCGAACCCAAACTCGTTCTTTTTGGGGTAAATACTCTTTCACATTATTTCAGTATGGATGTTTTTATAATGTTATTATGATTTATTTATTATATCCTTTTAATTTTGTTTTTTTGGATACATGTGTTTCTACCCTTTCAAAAAAATTTATAATCCATTTTCAACACTTTTTCAAAAAGGCATTAATTTCCAAAATACTGCATTGAATCCTCTTGAGTAATTTATTTCCCACTCAAGAATGATGATGTTTTATAACAAAATATTTTTTGTATTATTAATTTGGAAACTAAAAAGGTTATTAGTTTATTTTTTATTTATGAAACCTTTATAAAACTCATTCATTTCCATGGGTTTATTTCATGATTGATTTTCTTACGTTTTATATGGTATGCATGATTGTGAGAATTTTATGATATGATGGGTGTGACCAAAATTATATGGCCCTCCAATAGATTGAGTAATGTGAAATGTTTCATGAGATAATGGGTATTATGTTTGAACATTATTATATATTTTTATTATGTTACAATTTATACACATATGTTATGCATGAAAATTGTGCTAGATTTATTCATAACTATGTGTGGTATTTGAGAACTATTTTATGATTTTTCATTATTATGCATATTCCACATTCCATGCCTTATTAAATTTTTCCCTTTTGATTATAATCTTGATCCTATTCTTATGATATTATTATTCTCACCCATGAACTATTGATTCATGTCCCTTATTCATCACATTACTAAGATTTTAGCTCACCCCTTTCTTTGATTAATTTTCTCAGTTGATTATATGTACTATGGAGAACATTATATATTTTAAGAGAATAAAAAATTAATTAAAATAATATTTCTATTTTATTATGTACAAGTTATTTATGGTCATAATTTTATCAAGATAATTTTTTTTTATTTTGTATAATATCAATATTATGTTTTTATCTTAAAATGATATAATATATGTGTTAGGAAATTTTGGTTTTCTATATAGCCAGTTGTATTCTTAGAGATTACAAATCATGTCTTGGTTTCACCATCTTTCTGGTGGGGCTCCATCAACTAACCAATTGTCCAATAAGTGCCTAAGTTCCACTTTCAACCTCATCGAATGGTCGGTGGTCCTCTACCATGAATCTCGTGGTCCTAGTCGGGGTTTGATGCATCTGTTTAGTCCTCCAACTAGCTATTATGGGATCCCACAAGTATATGATTCTTCCTCATTAGGGACATTAAAATGGACCTCAAATCCATTCATGAACCCTTCTTTTTCCAATACATTTTTATTACTTAAAAACAATTTAAAATAACAGATATATATTAAAATTAAATGGTAAGATTGATAAATAGTGTTTCAGATCATTAAAACCTTTAAGAGTGTGGGACAAAAAAATAACCCATTTTTTAGGATAAAAACACTTGGAATAAGATAAGGGTAACTAAGAATGGGTTATGTGAATATAGAAATTTTAATTTCATATAAATATATCCAAGATAGATTCCAAAAAATCATACTTCATGATGAAATTTTAAAGATATTTTAAAATGAATTTCCATGCTCAAAAATATTAAAATATATTAAAACAATTGATGTTCAAATAGAAAGATCAAAAAATTTAAAGAGATATATTAAAATAACTGAAATCATATAAAAATATACGAATGAAATAAAGTATTTTAATAATTAATCATAATATAATTTAAGGTAATCATAGTCCAACCTCAATAAAAATGGAAAATTTATGTTTTTCTCCCCCTTTGGAGGTACTTAATCATTCTCACATTTTACTATTATCATCCAGAATATCATAACAGGGGTTAAATAAAAAAGGATAAGTAAATATATATTTATTAATAAATTTATCCATAAAATAGAACAAATAATAAGATATAAGATTGATTTAAACACAACCACAAAAAATCCACAAAAATAAAAATTATATTTATAAAGGAGGTGTATTTCCCTCAAATGGAGAATTATTTCAAAGAGGCTAGAATAGGTAAAAACATAGTGAATATAATAATAACAAAATAAAAATAATTATTCAAAAAATATTATATAGTATTAAGAAATATAAATCATAAAAAATAATAACTAATTAAATTGATCTAATATCGAATTTTAAAAATATTTGACAAAATATGAAAATGAAAATATCTCAATCTTGATTTAGTTAAATGATAGTTTTCAAAATAGTTTCATTCAAAAATCCCTCTTAATTAATTAATAATGTTATAGGTTGAGGGGTTTATGAAGACACCAGCTAATTGAAGTTTTATACTTATAAATTATAGCATAATATCTTAAATTTAAAAGTGGTCAAATAGGATGTGGATCCAATGTTCATTGTTCTTAGTCTGTGATTATTGAATCAGATTACTAGATATAAAAATTAACTACTATTATCACACCTAATTGAAACCTAGTCAATTGTAATCCCATAATCTAAGATATTTTTTTCATCAAATTAATTTGGGTGAAACAACTCCTTGAAAATATTTATTCTGGTTCATCCATAAAAATAGAATCATAGCTTTTCTTCTTACTACTCTAAGAAATTAGTGATTTTCTATTTAGATGACAAGTCCCCCTTTTACTTTTCCTATGCAATTAACATCCACCAAAATCAATAGCTAAAAACCATGTAAGTTGAAATGATGTATATTTTGGATAAAATAATCCAATATTATGAGAAGATTTAATATATATAAAAAATATTTTATGAGATTTTGAATGATATTATTTAGGATTTTCTTAAAAATAAGAACAAATACACACATTAAACATTATATTCGGTTGGGTTGTGATAAGGTAAAGAAGACTCCAAATCAAACATATATAAATCTTATTGTCAAATATTTTATCATTTTCATTAAACAGTATCATACATGTAGTTTTCATATATGTACTTATTTCCTTTACTTCATCCATGGAAAAATATTTTGAACATTCAATAGTGTATTTTCCTTATTTAAGGAAAATATCATCCTAGTTTAGCGAAATTCAAAACCAAGGGTGAATTTTAAGTCACCAGTAAAACTCATTTAAATTATTTTCAAATTAAATATAAAAAATAATTTCAAAGTGATTATTTTATACAACCATTAATAATACCAGTGTAATATATTTTAACAATCAATAAATCATTTGAAATATGTTTTTAATGTAAGGTTGAATTGACTTTTCCCATTTTAAAATAATTTTCTAATAGGTATTTAGAAAATGCCTCATTATATATCTGAGGGGATTAATTTAAACCATAAAGAGACTTAGCTAACTTAATGACATGATTTGGAAATTTTGAATCTTTAAAATTTGGATTTTATTTAAAAAATTTATTTTTCGAAATAAATAAATAAAAACACTTTTAACATCAATTTAAAAAATATTAAAATTTAAGTGGGTGAGGACTAACAATAAAATTTAAATTGATTACATTCAATTGATGGAATTTAAGGTCTCACTGTATTCAATGAATTATTCTTGATTGTAACCTTAATTATTAGTCTAGATTTCTTATGAGTTATACTATTTTTCTAATCTAAATTTTTCTGAAAAGCCTATTTGGAACCCATAATGGGATGGTTATTAGGTAGTTAAAAAAGATTCCAAACATTGTACCTTCTAAATTTTTTAAATTATTTTTTCATTTAAGGTTCCCAATTTTCATCATTAATAGCATCATCATCAATTAGTGGTTATAGGTTTGAAACAAAATCATGATGTTTAACCTGATTTAAAACTATCATTCTAGTAGGATTATAAAATTTTAAATCACGTATAGTTTTTTTAGGGATGGTAGTTAGACATTACCCATTCCTTGGAAAATGGGGCAGATGATCATTATTCTTAATATTCAATTTCATTAGAAGGAGGTGGATCATTCAAGGTAAAAAAATTTAGGTCGACCTTAGAGCCGTCAATTTGGGATTGAAGTTTAGGAAATTCTCTTCCAATTTGATGTGAATTGAATCTTCTATTGTCTTGGCCCTTTTGTTAATGATATGGATTGAATTATGTGTTATAGAGTAACGAATAAATATATCTTCATTTGATTTGGGGTCAAATTTTCTAAAGTTGTATGTGGTGATAATAATATTTCATTTACACATGAACACCTAAAAATACCCAACAATAAGTTTTTTGTATTTACAAAACTCATAAGGTGTCCTATTAAGGATGAGTCTTATGGTAACATTGTTCAATGTATACAAAGCAGTATTGACTACCTCATTCCAAATGTATTAAGGGAGCTTAAATTAATTCAATGGATTCCTTTTTATCTATTATAGTGTTCAATTATGTGTTTTAATAAACCAATTTTGTTAGAGATTCCTAAGAGTATAACAAGAATTATTACAAAATTATGAAGCTCAGTGTTCATCAAAATAATTATTTTAAATGATCCCCGATGATCACAAATAATAGACATGATCTTATACCATTTTTAATTTTTGACCTTTTTTATATTTAATGATGCTTGTAAAAGTATTATTTCTTTGATACAAGAAATAAATGTAATTAAATATTCTATAATCATCAACAATTACAAAAGTATAGTATTTACCTCTTATACATGTAACTTAGGTTGGTCTAAATAAATAAATTTGTATAATATTAAGTGCCTTTGAGGTGGAAACATCCCTTTTAGCTTTAAAGGATTATTTTTGTTCCTTAATAATTTGTAAAGGCTCACACAATTTATTTTTTGAAATATAATTTATCCAAATCTCTTACTTGTTTATTTCAATTGAGTCATATAGGTGTGTGTGATACTATGAGAAATTCATATTTTCAAATACACTACTATATATCATTAGTAATAATACATTTAACATT
Source organism: Viscum album (assembly GCA_963277665.1). Classification (NCBI taxonomy): domain Eukaryota; kingdom Viridiplantae; phylum Streptophyta; class Magnoliopsida; order Santalales; family Viscaceae; genus Viscum; species Viscum album. Next base: position 1,058,970,901 of record OY728159.1, read on the forward strand.
TTGGATAGAAATATATTTTAAATAAAAAACATAAAGAATAGAAATTTTGAGGATAGAAATAAAATATTTATTTTATATCCAAATAAACTGCAAGCCTATTTTTAATAGAAACATTAAAACCACTATCATACAATTGGAAAATACTAAAGAAATTGTTTTCAAAAGCCTTAATAGAAAAAATATATTTTGTGATAAAATAATTTAAAAAGGAAATAATACCTATACTGGTGATCCTATACCTTGAGTTATCAAAAATGGTAAAAGGCCTAAAATTATGCTTTTCAAAATAGAAAGACATAAAATAGTTACTAAACATGTGTCTGAGAAACCCTATATTCATGTACCAAGTTTCTCCCAGGTATTTTATCTGAATAAATTTTCACTCATCATCTACTTTAATTTAGTTAAGGTATATTTGGAAATATCATCACTTGATTCAGTTGAGGGAAGGGAGTCATCCCTAGGAATTCATATAAAAACATTAAAGTCTATGTTTACTTGATTCTTCTCTTTTATCTACTTTTTTGAATGTGGGGAACTTGAGTCTGATTTTTCCCTTCTACATCATTTATTGAATACTACCTCTGATTCTCTATGTTTATTCTCCTTTTTGGAACAATGAAAATATTTCTTCTCCCTCATGAATTTCCTTATATTTTTTTTGATAAATGAGAAATTTCAACATAACTACTAGAAGAGTTATCATAATCTTCCTTTAATGAAATATTCTTATTTTCCTTAACATCGTTGTCTTCATTTTCTTCCTTTTTAGTATGCAACATCATGTTAATATCATATTCCATGAGAAACCCAATGAGTTATTCTACCTTAATGTTAATTATATCCTTTACCTCTAGAATTTTCATTACCCTGGGTGACCAAGAACTCTAGAACACCCAAATTATATTCATCTAAAGAGTTTATTTAGAAATATAATCATTAAGATATTTTATTCCATTGAAAATATCATTAAATTGAGTGAAAAGTTTAGTAATTAATTCATTAGTATGGGTGATAAAACATTTAAAGACTTGATGAGACATTTAATGTCTAGTACCGTTGATATTATTTGTTCCATTGTGTGTGATATCCTGATGTTTCTAAATTTAATGTATATTTTTACATGTGAAAATATGATTAAACACATTAAAATATAACTCATAAAGAAGATAATTCCTTGCTTTTTCATCTATTTCAATGGCCATAATATCATCAGGAGTACATTTATACTCTTATTCATTAGTAGGATTATAACCATGCATAATAATTTTCCAAATTGTATTACCAATGATTATATGAAATGTAGACATCTTAGTTTTCTAAAAACTATAATCTGAGCCATCCAATATTGGAGGTTGAACCATTGAGTGGCCTTCAGATCACCTTGGGTGTTAGAGGTAATATATATCCTTTATGGTCATTCCATAAAAACAATAAAATATTAGGAACCAAGGATTGATCTGACACTGATTTTTCATATGATTAAGGATGGAGGGGGTGAATACCCTTTTAAAAACTAAAAAAATAACCTGATACAATTACCCAATTATGTGATAAATTAAAATTAAACAAATAAGCACAACATCGAAGTGATTGGAAGAAAAAATGAAGCAGAAATTTAAATGATAAGGCAATATGATAAAAGAGTTCAACCAATGTTCAATTTGAATGACTATATCTCCACCCCTAAAAATTATTGATGTGGATATATTAATCCCTTGAATTTAATGGTACCTAAGATACCTGATAAATAAAAATATACATGATTTTCAATGGATAAAGCAATCAAATCAATGCATCACTATATTTTTATTGGTTAATAAAGAAACCCAAAGTAGCCTCACATTGGTGGTAGTGAGAACATAATAAGAATTGGATGAAGAAGGATTTATTCACCCAAACCCTTTATAATACACCCTCAATCTCTCATAATGAAAAAGAAAAATAAAATTGTGAGAAAGAAATAAAAAGGTGAAAGTGATAAATAATTGAAATAAAATTACTCAAAATAGATCAAGAATGATCAATATTGTAATCATAGGTGTCCAATACATCATAGAGTATTATTTATAGCCTTTAAAGGTATTAGGGTGATTATTGAGGGTATGTGGGTCAAATGGATCTTTTTGAAGGAAAAAAAGATGTTGGGACTACCCATAATGAATAGTTTTTCATGTTGGAAAATGGCCACCAGTTATCTGCTTAGATCCAGTGGCTATATGGTGGAATTCCATGAGCACACAAGGTCTTTATAAGTTCAATGGGATAACTATTTAGTCTTGCAGTGCCTAGTTTCCACTATAATCATCACTTAAGGGATGATGGTCCTTTACTAGGTATCTAGTGGGTATAACTAGGTCCTGCTACTTCTGTTTAGTTCTCTAGCTAGCCGATGGTGGGGTTCTAGAAATAAATTATTGTTTTCCATTGAGGGCCTTTTAAATTTTAATCAAATACCTTATTGAAATCTTCATAGAGATTATATTCTTTCTAACTTAATAACAAAAATTATTAACTAAAATTTACTCAGATGTAATGGTTAGATTAATAAATGGTGTTTTTGATCATTGAAACGTATAAGAGAATGAGACTCAAGAATCATCCAGATCATCAAGGGGAACATGAATCTTGATACTAAGATCATGAGATACTTGAATCCTTAATATCACAGGATATTTCAGGATATTTTTATTTTTAATCATATCATTTATACTATTATTCATTATCCCCCTCACAACATGGTGTTGGGTGGGTGATGATATATAAAAATAACAAACAATTTCCCCCTATAGAGTTTTGGTATATAGAGTTTTCAGAAGTTGTTTTATTTAAATTTAGTGAAAAATAATTATGACAAAGTCATTATCTTTAGTTATGGAAGTTAGTTGAGATAAATGGAAATCCTCAAAGCTAGTGGGGTAAAGATCTTCATATATTGGTTATTGCTCTATTTTTTATTCTCTTTGACCCATTTGAATATACTGGATAATAAAATTGGACTGGGTAAGACTTTATTTTATGGTATCTACTTATTATTACATGTATTTTAATTACTAATTTTCATCCCCCGGTGAGTTTTTACTCTCAAAATATTCTTTATGTGACACTCCATAACCCACACCTCTAATAGGGCCATGTTGTTCTCACTACTTCAAAGCTAATGTAAGTAGTTTTTCTTTTGGAAGAATATTCAGATATTCTTATGTCCAAAGAATATAAAACACACACACACACATATATCTCTCTCTCTGTGTGTGTGGATACTTTTTTTAATAATATTACAAAGAATAATAAAATACTATTATGTCATATATACACAAGATTCCCATACTTCTGTATTTTCATCTACTTGTTTACCCTTTTTATTTACATGAGCCTCCATCCATAGCAAATGATGTGTTATGGAAGTCGCTTTATATTCTTATTCATTGATATTTATATAAATACAAAACATAATTATGTTGTTGTTACATATTACATAAAATCTTTATTATATATTAAAAATACATATCATTTTTTAAGTGAAGTGTCCCCCATATTTGGTTTACGAAGGGGTTCACTAGTTTTGATGCATGTTATTTATTTCCGTCTCTCATATTTTATTTCATAAATTTCCAATTTTTATTATAAGTGAATAAAAAAATTATTAATAACAAAATTTTAAATATTAAAATGCACCTAAAATGAATGTTCCTCATTGGGACCAATAAATGAATTCCATGTTTCTTATTTTATCATGTGGTTATGCATAAACGGTGGGTAGAGGTTTACTTCCCCTTCACATCCCTAAGATGTATCTTTGTTAGATTTTCCGAGAATGCTCTATAATCCTTCGAATATCCATTAATATGAATTTCATAAATAATTTATTTCAAATAAATTTACTTTATCAGGCTTAATTAAAAGTAAATAATTTTTAAAATAAATGATGTTTCTTTGAAATGGAAAAAGTATATCATACTATTAGCCTAATGTATTCTCAAATGAATGTATTAAATGTTGATAGAACTTTATACAACATAATTATATAAATCAGCATATGAATTCAAGTTATAAACCTAATTTAACTAATAAAAATTGAATTCATAGGGTCAGCATGTTGAAAACATTGATTCCACCCATACATTAATTCTATCCTATTTATTCTTTCCTCAATAACATTTATTAACATATTTGTGCTACAATTTTTTTTTCTTTTTATTCCACATGTTTTTTTCCTTCTAATAATTCCCCTATTTCAACATCAATAGTTTCTTATTTCACAGGACTGGTATCATCAATGTGTATTGAAAAAATTATATTCATGATTAGTTTAACATTTAATTTAGATGTAGTAAATTAAGTAGTGAATGAGAAATATTATGAGTAAAATAACAGTATATTAAAAAACATTGAACTATTAATTAAAATCCCTTTTTTTCCTTTATAGTTTGATTGCATATAGATCCTCTATCGAGTATCTAATTCTATTCATTATTTTCACCTATAACTTTCAATACATTATCTATATTGGGACCACTTTGAAATGATTGTCATGTACCAATGAAAGGTTCATCCTTAATTTAATTTTCCTCTATCTTTGATGTTTTTTCAGTATCTAATACAATAATTGACCAATTTTTTTCGGGATCAGAGTCTTAAAATACTTTCACTACCTATGATTCCATTATGAATTATTCATCCTTATACCCTTCCACACTAAAATTCACCTTCACAAATACTAATTCATCAACATAAACTACATTTATGTAGTCAACCCATTTAAAATATAAAATTGGAAATTGAAATTATATATAATATAACTTTTATATTTGTTCAATGATTCTAAACTATGAATTATCCACGTAAATTGGATTTCTATACTTGTTAACACATATATTCATTGCTTTGATGAAAACAGTACCTCCACTATTTTTCATTATATTTTTTTCATAATTTTCCTTTTTATATATTGTATAACCATTAATTATGCAACAATTTTAAAATAATACATGTACACTTAGTTATTTTGATATACATTAATGTCGTTAGAAAATAGAATTCATATTTTCATATAACTCTTGAAATTTTTCTATCTCAAATATATTTTATAAAATATTTATTATATCATCATGATTTATATATTTCAACCCTTATTGTATTAAAATTTCTAAGAATTAATTTTTGTTCTTCAATATATGGAGAAAACTATATATTTTTATATAAAATTTAAAATTTATCTTTCTATTTCTATGTAATGATGATTATGAGAACAATTTTTCAAATTTTTATTCACCGACAAGGCATCCAAAATGATGAGATTTTAGGATACCAATCCTATAAACATATGACAGGTATTAAAAATAGAATTTAACCAATTATTCCACAATATATCTCTCTACAATACAACCTTTTGATGGATATCGATTTTAATCATACCCTTTCAAAATTATCATTTATCATTAAAAGGGTATATACATCTATAATGTATAAGACAACATAGTTTAATATCTCTACCCAAGTGAACCATCAGGTGGACTTTTATATTAATTAATTATCTTTATAATTACATCTCAAATTTACATAATATGATTTTAATATCCTTATTTTTTTTGAAAATTGGGGCCTATAATATTAATTCATATGGATTATAAAAAGAAAAAAATATTAGTAAACTTGTTTCATTCCTTTTTAGAGAGAATACATTATAAATACACATGTGTTAAATCATTCATAAATAAATTAAATTCATGTTATTTTAGGCCCTTTAATGTCAAATTAGTCTTTGAAAATATATTTTATATATTTGATGAATACCCCTATGGAACCATTACACCATTAAGGATATTGAAAAATTGAAATTTTTATTGCTTGTATAGAGTATAAGAAATTAGAGGAAGAAAAGTATAACTTTCACCCTACATTGTTGCTAACTCTTCCATTATCCCCAAGTCAATCATTTCTAACATAGCCTTATTTTTGTTTTTTATTTTTTCTAGAGAATTTAAAAACATGCTAGTAACATTATCATATACATTTTATTCTTTGTGTATGACATCAAGAAAATATTATACATATAAATAATTCTAATATGGTAATTAAAAAATATATTCCTTTTCTCAACAATTTTTCATATGTTTTTTTGAAAAGGGTTTATTAAAACACAAAAAATATCATTTCCATTCTAGAAATGTTGAATACCAATTAATGTATTTGGTGTTGTTCCATTTCCTATATTACCATCCAATGATATTGTCAAAGATAATTATTTATATCATTGGTGTAAAACTTTTTGATGTCCATAAAACATAGTCAGCATGGAATGTTTCAACCTAATAAAGTGTGTTCTTTATTTAATTTTTTTCAAAGTTCTATCAAGTCATACTGCACTTTGGGAATTTTTAAGGGATTCATGGTCCTTAAAAAATAACATACAATCATTTGAACATGCCTGTATTCATTTAGAGATCATGCCCATTAAAAATAATATTCATTTAACTTCATATTTTCAAAAACGAAAACCATTTTCTTCTCATAGTATATCATTTAGGTGACCAAGTAGTTCTGTGAAGCTAGTGTCACTAAAACTACTATAAGCCTTCAAATTAAATAGATTTAATATAGTTGAAAAATATAATATATTTATCATAGATGATATAAAAGTGTATCTTTGTACAACTCTTTATCTTATCAAATATATTTCGATAATCACAATGTTCACCTTCAATAAACATTTCCATATCTTAAAAATGAACCCATCATCATTTACACATGTAATTACATTAGATGATATATAAATCCGAGTATCATTTGAGTCAGTATCTATGTTCTGATCATACCCTTATTTAGTCTAACATTTATAGATTTGATCTATTCAAATATATATCAAATGTTATTCCAAATCATTTGGGCAACTTTTTCTTGAATAAAAACAATGTAAACATAAAAAATGATTTTAGAATAGTCAAATTCAAGTTGTGTTGCAACATGAAGAACTCAATAATACTATTATAATTCTCATTTTCTGTGCAACTAATATCCATCCATTTTTATTCATTTTCATTCTATTTTATTTAACAATATTTATATTTTAAAATTAATTAATAAATATAAAAAAGGTACGTATATAATGTTTCATTTTTTATATCCATAAATTATATAAAGAATAACATTTGAAATTATCATAATAAATTCCAATACATAAATAAATAATTTATATAAAATAATTGATATAAAACCTATGAGTTAAAATACTATGAAAAACAGATAGATATAATAAATTCTATGTTTTGGAAAGAATTATGTATCCTCTCTTGGAGATAATTCTTTCTCGAATGTGAAGTATGTTACTTCATCCACAATGTGATGATTTTTCATGGAAATTTTATGATTTAAACATAAAATTAACTAATAGTAAAGTATAAATTTATAAATTTATTTTTATATATTCATATACACACATAGTTATATAAATACTCAAACACACACAAACAAAAACATATAAAAAATATATTTATACATATAAAAACATATGGATAACATATATATATATATAAATATATATATACATAAGAAAATATAATATCTCAACTATTATTTCTATAAGAAACAATTAATCATACTATTCGATCATTCCAATTTCAATAATAGTCACTAGCTTGACCCAAACCATAACCCAATGTATTTTCTAGAATCCATAAATATTTATAAGGCCTAGACTAATTTATAAAATTGATAACAATTGTTTTTCTAAAAATTACTCAAGCTATTGATTTACCACCAAATGGACCAATTAATCCTTCATTATGTGGCTAAAAAATTTCCTTTGATTGATAAAAACCATTTAAATTCTTGTGAACCCCATTTAAATTTTCAATTAATAAAAAAATAAAAAAGAAATATTAATTAATTTTCAGGAAATCCCAATGCATAGTCCATATTTATATATAAAAACATGACTAACTACCCAAAATTCGAGAACATCAAGAAATATTGATGAACCAAGATGACAAGAACCTATAATGGGTCGATTCAATCAAAAAATGGGGAAGAAAAATGAAAAAGAGTAGTTACAACTGAACTCATAGGGGAAGAACTGCTACCTATGAATAAAGGAAGATAAACTCAAAAAATCATGAAAAACATATAAAAGATCAACTCAAAATCATTTTTTTCTTTTTCAAAATATCATGCATTTACTTTTGAGGTTTAATTTTCCCAATAAAGCCAACTAAAATAACAAAATAGGTTTGGTTCCCTGAGAGATTGATTTTTTTGAAAAGGGAAGTGTTTTGTTAAGGTTCTTTTTAAAAAAGGGCTAAGGGTTTTGTCAATGCTAACTAAAAATCATTAATAAAATCCCATTTTATTAACTCTAAAAATATAATCACTTATAAATAAAACTTTTATCAATGATTTTTAGTGTTGATAAAATAATACCATTATTGGTGAAAAATGGGCCGCTAAAAGAAGTATTTATGAGAAAATAATTTTTAGTGTTGATAAAATAGACTTTTATTAGGATTCACTCTGATGCTGTCAAAAGAAAAAAAATTAAGATTTAATAAAAAATAATATTAATTATATAAATAACAAAATTATTAATAATGAATTATACTAATAATTTATATTTAAAAATATGAAAAATAGATTTTAAATAATTAATAATTTAAATTATAAATATATTAAAAATTAATAAATGAAAATGAATAAAAGTTTTAATACCATTTATAAACATATTGATAATATTAAAACATAATAGATAAATAAGTTTAAATAAGTATTAAAAAATCTAACTAATAAAAATATTAAAATTTAATAAGTAATAAAATGAATAAAAATTATTAAATGAATGAATAATAAAAAAGAATAAATAAAATTGGATAATATAAAAAATATTTAGAAAAGTGAATTCATAATACTGATTACAAAAATTAGAACCACATAAAAATGAAATAAAATCAATAAATAAATAATATAAATTATATAAATAAAAAAAATTAAAAAAAATTATATGAACTATTTAAATTCAAATATTATTAAAAATTCATTTAAATAAATAGATTATCTAAATTTAAAACCTATTAAAAACATCTTAGATTAATAAATAAAATTGAATAAATATTAATCTGATAAATTAAATATCAATTTTAAATATTAAAAATTAATAACTAAATATGTATAAATAAATATTGGAAAATCAATAAATGAAAAAATATTTATAATTAATAAATATTTAAAGGGAATTAATATAATTAAATAAAAATTATTTTTAACATGAATAAATAAAATTTAATAAAATACAAAAAATATGAACTAAGTACATTAATTACATGCATTAAAAACACAAAAAAATGAATACAAAGGAATAAATAAATAGTATTAATTATATAAATAAAAAACTATTAAAATGAATTATAAGAACAATTTAAATTTAAAAAATATTAAAAAATAAATTTCGATAAATTAATTATATACATTTCAAACATATTAAAAATATAAAAACTTATTTAATAAAAATGAATAATTATCATCCATATAAATTACAATCATAATAAAAATATTTTATAAAACTGTATAAATAATAATATTCATTGTAATTATTCATAAAAATAAATATAATTAGTTTTAAAAATATAAAATTAAAAGTAATAATTTCAATTTATATAAATATGAAAATATATTTTTATTTCCTAATATATTGTTATATTATTATTTCTAATTATTTATTAGATGTATATATTGTATTTTAATGTAATGTCCCTGTTTTTTTTGTGTATGGCTTTGAAATATTTCTAAAAATATTTCCAGAGTGAGGCAATGAGACGACATGAGATTATGAGGCCCGGTGTGTCAGGAATTAATTTTTGAAAATATATTGAATATATTAAAAACACGTGCATGCATTTTTCCCAAAAATGTAGAATAACCCCCGAACAAAAACCTAGATAAGAAATATGAGGGCACCGTTAAGTTTAGAAAGTGATTTTTTTACCTTAGGTGTGATATATTCTCTGTCAGCATTGGTCGTTTGTAAAAATTCATCGCGGGTGTAAAAGAATAAAATAAATAAATAAATAAATTTTATTTATTTATTTTTGATGTAATGACCAAATTCCTATTTAAATATATGGTTATGGAGTTTTTCTTGGGGTTGAAAACTTAACCCTGGAGACCTGGGATCCATTTGATGAGATAATTCTTGGAAAATAATGTCAGATCAGGACTGTATTGGAGATCATTGCCCCAACAGAGTTCATGGATATTGTCAACGATGACAACATATAATCATACATTTTCTATGATTGATCCAAAATCCTGTTATGATGTTTTTTATTTGGATTTATCCCCATTTTTTATTTCTATGATGAACTCGAATCAATCAATCAATGATTTGATTCACATATCGATCAATTTATTTGATGGGATATCTGTGGGGATTTTTTGTGTAGAATTTCTTGTGATTATTCATTTATACATTTATCATTATAAAAACACTGAATCGAGGTCAGTGTAAATAATGGCTATGTTCCATTCCTCATGGATTTTATTTGTGATTTTCTTCCCCATTTCTCCATTCATCATGGGCAATTTCTTTTGTCTCGTGATTCGACATATACCGGAAAATCGAACATTGTGCACCTGTTTCATGGTGAAGTTGTTCAAAATCATAGATTTAGGTATAGCATGATGTGGTGATTGTGTGATGATGAATGCGGTAGTGTATCAGATGGATTTGGATACCCAATTTTGAGATCTATGATGGGTGATGGTGGAAGACACATGCCGATAAATTCAGAGAAGTTTGGGTGTCCAAATTCTGGTGTTTGATAGATGCACGATTTGGTTGGAGTAGATCTATGATTTTCAGCATGATTGAGGGATAAATCCAAAGAAGTGGTAGCTTGAGCATATGTGGGAGGAAGAAACAAGGTATCTAGAAATTTCCCAACAATACGGTGTGTACTGCCGAGCAACATGACTTGTGGTTTCCTCTCAGTAGTGACTGGGGTTTCAGGATGAAGTTAAGGATCACATGTTGTGTGACCCTTATTACATGGATTGTGAACCTTCTGGGTTGAAACATCATGTACCTTAGATGGTACATAGACATGTATAAGGGTACATATCCAAGTACACACTGTGTACTCCCACACAGACATGACCTGGAAAGATCTATACAGGCCCAACCGTGTACTTGAACATATGATGATGTACATGAGCATCAACATGATATGTACATTTACACAGGCACTTAAAAGTTGACCTGAAGAGTGTTGGGAATACTCCTACATGATGTGTACCCTTGGGATACACCATGTATTAAGGAAAAGTACATGCATTGTGAGTGTGATACCTAGGAAGTACTAGGATTGGTGAGACATGCCATGTACCCCAGGGACACATCGTGTACTCCTTTGAGGATAGGTTGGATTACTCATTCTTTTCATCTCATTCTTGTTGATAGCTTGTGTGAGATTCCCTAGAACCTTATCAGTTGTGTGTGTTACATTGGTCTAATAATATGAGAGTTCATTGTGGAATCATATTACCATCATAAAGGGAAATCCTACAATAGCTTCCTGTGATTAGTGTAGTGTGGGTGAGTTCCCTAATTTTCAAGTGAGTTAACTCATATAACTTCATCTACTGAATCAGAAACTTAAAGCATGTATCCCTCTGAGGGGCCCATAGTGATCTTTATTTCCATTCATGATAACATAGATAGGTTTTGTTGGAATTTTTGTGACTAATGATACACTGACATCAATCCCCTCTCTAGGAGGATATTTTTAATGGTGTCTGGTTTCCCCCAATGAGCAATGGGAATTTACCCTCTCTCCCTATATTGATATCTGAACATTCCGATTATATGTAGTCAGATTGAGTGTGTATATTGGACGAACACTATCAAGTTCCCTATGTGTCTTGTGTAATGTACTGGAAATTCCATATTTTTTTAATTATATGGAATTATTTCGAGACCGTGAAATTTGACGGCGCGCGATTCCAAGGTCTGAAGTGCCCGGAATGATCTGTCTAAGTTTTGTAAAGCTTTAATTAGCGTTCGTAAGTAGTTTTCTGAAAAAATGGAATAAATCTAAAATAGTTACTCATATCAGAAATCTGAGGGCACCATTGCACTCAAGATGGCGGGTTTACCCTAGGTGCGACTTAAGCTTAGTCAGCAAAAGCCTCTTGTGAGAAAACCTGAAAATGGCATAACTGTTAATAAAATAATTAAATAAAATTATTTTATTATTCAAATGCTTATAACTCAGAAATGGTAACTCAAATTAAAAATCGGAGACCACCGCTGAACTCGTGAGGGTAATATCTCTTTAGGAAGATACTAACATTGGTCGACACAGACCACTAGTGAAAGTTAGTTTTTGGCCGTAAATAAAATAATTAAGTGACAAGTATTTTATTATAAATCCTAATATTTTAAACGGTAACTCATATTGTAAATTCGAGAGTACCATTTGGTTCGTTGGGGCGTGTTTAACTTAGCTATATCCTAATCTCAACCACTGCAGGTCTAGGGTGACTGTTAATAATTTTCCAAACTTTTTTCCGGGTATGTTCAACAAATCCTCGAGCATCATTTTTCACTTTTAAACTGGTGCACGAAATTGAAATATGAGGACACCGTTGAACTTGAAGCACCAATATTCGCTTAAGGAGACCTTCACCTCGACTGCAGTAGCTCGAAGGTATGAGTTAGTTTTTAGGATTTTTGTGGGAGGTTTGTACAAATAATAAAATAAAATAATTATATTTTATTTTATTTTTAAAACCTCCCATTTGAATCATAACGATGGGGACCATACAAGGGTGGTCAGACATTTAATGCGGGGCATTAAATTCCTAGTTACAAAAAATATGTAACCACTTTTATCTGTAATTAATAGGATACATTAATCTTGAATTAATAACCCAACTTGTCAATTAAGAGTTATTTTATTAACACATCTTGTGGGTTGTATTCCTGTTGGCGAAAGGGAGAGGAAGCCTGAGCTAAAGAATCCTCCAATGAAGTACCACCCCCCCAAAGAAGAACAAGGACAATGCATGATCCCAGATTAGAAATGTGTTGTGGGAGCAACGAATGCCAACGTCCCCTTCAACAACCTCATTTTCCTCCTCACGACATCTCCAATGGACGATTGAGGTAGGGGTTTTAATTTGATGTATGATTAAATTTCTTTGTTCATTCTTCCTATTCACGATTCACAATGAAGATGGTCAAACAAACATGGGCATCTTTCATCACTTATACCTTGACCCCTTTTTCTTTCATTCTTCATGCGTTCTTTGTGCGTTCTTCGACGCCAAATAATTAATGATACTGAAAACACAATGTCTCATTGAGCGTGCCATATCTATGCAGAGATCTCGACCCAAGGATCGTGAATATGCGAATGTCATAATCTTCAGACTTGGAATGAAGTGACGATGGCTTGCGGAAAAAGGTGGTAGCAGGCACCTGGCTAGCCATGTGGAAGGAGGGTAGTGTGCATTCGCGCTGCTGGAAGAGGAGGTCGTAGCCTGTAGGTCGCGGTGGAGCAAGGTGGATACCACAACATGGTGAAGCGGTGCCACGCGTCCGCGCCACCGGAGTAGGAGGCCGTAGCCGCTTGGCCAGGGTGGATGTTGGAGGGCGGCCAGCTCTCAGCCAACCGTAGGTGGACATCGGTGCCGTCGTGCCACTGGAAGGAAGACCAGCCGGGAACCCGGTTGGCCGTGACGCACCGAGCGAGATTGCTGGGCGGTCCCACATGCCATAAGGGAGACCTAAAGGCCATCGGGCCATTTGGAATACTTGGGGGGGGGGGGAGCCTTCCCCTTGTGATGCGGCTAGAGCGGACCCCGCTACAGCGGGCCACCCGACTGTGGGCTGCACCAGCGGGCTGGGCCGGGCCCGCCGCAACCCAGGTTAACCGGGCCAGACCCGGACTAGGTCGGGGCAGCCCGAACTGGGTCAGGGTTTCCCTTTAATGAACTGTCTGTGGCATCAGAATCGTTGGATCGAGACGGTCCTTTTGGTATGCTCCACTTGAGATTTAGATAAAGTTGGTGCATAGCCGGGTTGGATCGAACCCCGAATCCAACTGGCCCTCAGAGAATATACACTAATAACTTACATACCGGGCGTCTGATTGATGCGATGTCTGTTGTGTTGGGTCCCTTATGATGTGACAGTCCTTTGGGTTACTTCTTCATAGAACTTTGTGATGGTTGAGGTACAACTGATGAATTTAGGAGTGGTTCTCCAAATTGTGCTATTAACGGGAATCCAGTGGGTGGCAGTAAGGCAGAGTTTGGAGACGGATCATACAGAGGTTAGTACCGAGCAATCCTATGTGGGTCAACACAGATCATGTGTGGGACACATCCTATGTGGGTCTGCACTCAGTGAACCTATGTTGGTCAGCGCATACTGATCTTGTGTGGGTCAGATCCTGTGTGGGTTAGCGCTCAACGATCCTCTGTGGGTCAGCGCATACTGATCCTGTGTGGGTCAGATCCTATGTGGATTATAGCAGGGGTTAGTATTTATTTACTATGGGTGGGTCAGATCCTATGTGGGTCATTATGGGGGTTAGTACCTATCGATCCTATGTGGGTCAGACTCCGTATAATCAGCAGCAGTACCACTTGACAAAATAAATGATCTAGCTTTGCAAATAATCATCTGTAATTCTATACTTCACTGAAAACCTAGTTTGAGCCGAGACTCTATTTGAACTAATACTATTACCTTCGTGGTACTATCTTCATAGTGATACCTGTGTGGTACTTTTACCTTCATGGTACTATCTTTGTGGTGATACCTGTGTTGTACTTTTACCTTCGAGGTACTATCTTCGTGGTGATACGTGTGTGGTACTTTTACCTTCGTGGTACTATATTCATGGGGATACCTGTGTGGTAGTTTTACCTTCGCAGTACTATCTTCGTGGTGATACTTGTGTGGTACTTTTACCTCTGTGGTACTATCTTCGTGGTGATACCTGTGTGGTACATTTACCTTTGTGGTACTATCTTTGTGGTGATACTTGTTTGGTACTTTTACCTTCATGGTGTAACCTTCATGGTGTTACCTGTGTGGTACTTTTACCTTCATGGTGTTACCTTCGTGGTGTTACCTTTGTGGCATTCTTCCCTAATGTGTGAGATGTGTATATCTTGTTAACTTAGGTGTATGTATGGGCATATACCTAAGTAGAGTTGATGTATTGATTTGTGTTTTTCCTTTGTGGAACTTTAGGAGAACTATGAGGTCTCGGGGTCCCTAATGAGTATCGTTATACTCACCCCTGAACAAGCTTCTCACACACCTTGTTGTGTCTTGTGCAGACAATAGACAACGCTGATCGAGGCTAAGGGAGCCAGGACTAGACGGTACTCGGAGGCGGACCATTTGGCGTGACGTGACACGGGGACTACTGATCATGAGTTATACCTACCCTTCAGATAGGATCCGTGGTGGATGATCCAGGAGTTACTTTTCATTATTCAGTGGTATTTTTACTTTTTAGTTGTACTCCTACTTTCAGTTGGGCTTGTATTTCAGCCCCTTTACTTTCAACACTCTTTTTACTATAGTAGTTTACTTAGTGGTTGCTTATTCTTCCGTTCTACAATGTGTGTATGTATAGGTTTAAAGGTAATGCCTTCCAGTTTTAGGGATATACCTCTCCCATGCTAGTCACCAGCCTCTGGCCTATGGAAGGAGGGTTTGGGGTAGTGACGACACGGGCCCCGGGGGATGGGTCTTGACATCTAGACCATACGATTGTAACCTCTTGGATGAGTTTCATTAGTGGAAGTATAACTAATAGAGTGTGTTATCCCAGAGAGGTGTTATATGGAACCTTCAAACATGAATTCTAGGATTTCATTAAAAGTGTGATATTTACATTGAGGTTATTTTCCTATATTCATTATATCTATATATTCATGTTATATGTATTGTTGACATATAATTATGTAGAGATGATTGTTAATATTTATGCTTTGTGTTTGTATATTTTTGTGTTCCCTACTGGATATTTTTACACTCAACCCATCATGGGATCTATCGAAACATGTTTTTTCTTATGTAGATGATGGTATTTTTTTTTGGAGTCCTTGGTGGACTTGGAGGAGGTGGAGATAGTTTGTCTAGACAGAACACGGTGTATATCAAGGTTGCATTTAACAACGTTCGCCTTATTCTAATTAGGTTGGAGTTTACTTTCTAGTTTTGTTTTGGCATATATTTTTCCCCATTTTATTCTTTCAAATACATTTTTTCATACTCTAGTTGTGGGATTATAAATTTATGCACACATTTTTCTTAGTTTTTTTCAATTTTATCATTTTATAGGATTGGATATGTATGCATATGTATAGGTACATAAGGATAATACTTGCCATGAATGTGATATGACTTCTTGAAAACAGTGGCCAACCACTAGCCTATTTGAGGTGGTCATGGGGTAGTTGCGTGTTGGTCCCCGTTAGGCCAAGTCATGATAGAATGGTATTAGAGCTAGTACCTAGCCTAATGATTTAAGAAACTACCTGGGTTTAGGATCATATTTTGGAGTTACTTTTATATAGCTATGAGGTTTGGATTGGGAACCAGTCCAATAAGGTTAAAATGTTCCTAGGTTAGCGCTCAGGCTAGGGTGTCTGGTGTTGGTGTGGTAGCTGACATATTCATTCACCAGGACCTTGAAAAACTTTTATTTGACTTATTATATGTTGAATCTAGATATTGGGAAAACATTGGTACATGCATCATATAGGAACATGTTGTGGTCTCCATGTCCTTCTGTGTGATCTCTCGAGAAATAATCATTAACCATGGTATATCTTGATTTTATTCAACATTCCACTGTATTGATAGTAAAATAGGATTATGAGAAAGTTTCAGGATAGTTACCATATGAGTGATGAGGTTTTAGTTTGGATAACCACTCATGATGTTCTTTTCTCTAGGTGGTCATGGAGCAGTGCTACCACCTATTCAGTAGTGTATATATCCTTTTTTGAGATCTGGAAGGTGATCGTCTGCATGTTGATCAATAGATAGCTTCAGTGGGACTAAATTATGGTACATGCAGGATGGGAGTGTTATGTTACTTCCATAGATGTGGATCTCTGAGGTTATGAAACAATACATACCCCTAGGTGTAGAGGTTTGACTTGAGTTAGTGGTCTAAGTTTTCAGCATGAACGAATCTTGATCGATTGGATAGTTTCACCTATGACATGTTTTCTCTATAGAGTAGCAGTTGTCTTTGGTGGTAATGGAATATGATAGACCTATTATTAGTGTGAATCGAA
This sequence comes from Viscum album, assembly GCA_963277665.1. NCBI lineage: Eukaryota > Viridiplantae > Streptophyta > Magnoliopsida > Santalales > Viscaceae > Viscum > Viscum album. The sequence goes on from OY728159.1 coordinate 1,058,988,220, forward strand.
CATTCCAATGTTAGAGATAACCCATGTTACATGGTGAACTAGCCCCCCCTCATAAGAAGTGGAGTACTAGCATGGGTATGTGGTTTGAATGTCCCACATGGATGTGACCCCTCTCTAATGGTGGTCCATTAAGTGAGACTTATCCTAGGTGATATGTGGAATCGATAAAGCCTTATGATGTTAATTTTTTATGTGACTTTGTACATGAATAGATAAGGGAAAATTCCCCCAATGAGATGCATTTTTTAGATCATGTGGGAGAGTTAGTTCCACTCAAAGTGGATAATGTCGAGGTGTGGTGCACATGTTTCTATGTATTTAATGTTTTAGGTTGTCGGTTGTGCTAAGGTGTTAGAAAAATCATTTTTAGTGGTAAACAGATGGGATATGGAATGAATGAGTTATAAGTTATGGGAGATCATGGAGACATGAGAGAGTTTGAGGTATGATGTGTGTCTTCAATTCCCCTATTACAGTTTCCATACAGATCTATGAGCCTATTTCCCTCAACATACACCATGTTTGAGACCTAGAGATACTAGTGGATCCCTTTTTTATCAACCCTTGTTTTGAATGCTCTTGAAGATAGGATCATTGATTTGATGCTTCTACCAACTGTGATCATTTATTTGACCATCCATTATGATATTATTACTACCAGTGGGTGTACAATTCTTTTCATTTTGATGAGATGGAGTTGTACTCCTTTGATAAGGAGTGTTCTTAACTAGGGTAGGATGAGCTCATTAAATGTAGGTTACATCCATTTCCTTTTTGATTGTTTAGTATTACCCTTAGAGTTGTGGATTATAGGAAATTTTAGTACTTAAATTTGTGTAGGAGTATGTGGGAATCATTCTTGAGGATTTTTTGAGTTTACCTCACCATCGAGAGTTATTTTTATACATTGACTTACAATAGGGATAACCCGATATCTACACAAGTATTTTGAATGACCCCATGGTAATCGTAATAGTTGGAGGTGTAGTCAAGAGGTTGGAAGAAAAGGTTATTTTTAAGACCCATTATATTTTAATTGGAATACCTATAATGTTTCCTTAATAGGAAGATGAATCCTTGAGGTTGGAAGTGTATTGGTGTCACGTGGAACTCGTGACATGCGGGAAAGTATCCACTCCTGAGAATTGACGACCACTTCACCCCGTGGATGCAGTCAAGGTAGATCTCATAGTTTTCATTGAGATGGGTTGTCACTAGATCTGGTTGCGGAGTAGGATATACTATAAGTATAATTCTAAATATACTCATGTTTTTTTGTTTAGTAGTGAAAACATTAATTGAGTTGTACACCAAAATGAAACTGAGAGACTTATGAATTGTATCCTTAACCATTTTTGGATAATTTCATTGTATTCTTCACCAATGATATCCATGTATCCTCAGTGTTAGAGTTAAAGAATGAGATACATAAGGGGGTGATTCTAAATATGCTCTGGGAGTTCTAGTCACATAGAAGCTCTTATAGATCCACTTCCATATTCAAATGTCCAATTCATGGGATAAAAATTCTCAGATATGGGAGTGATAATGGACCCTAAATATTTTGACAAAGCATGAGATTGAGGTCCACCCAAGGCAATTTCATTGCATTAGATGATAACTATGAGATTTTACATCCACTGTTATCAAGAAAGGTGACAGAACAATTTACCTATTTTCATTTGATCATTTTTTGGGTGAGGATGATGAAGTGTACATCAAATCTATTGTTGATAACCATTTTATTATTCACCGAGTTAGGGAGGCACGACTTAGGAAAATAAACTTGGAGATCTTATGTGATTAGGTATCCACTAGATACATCTTTTGTGGGGATTCTTTGAAGGAATGAATCACATTAGCCTTTCTCCAAGAATAGATGGTGATTTTGGTCACAATGTGAGAAGAGGTTCAATGGAAGTTGTTTTACCTTAGAAATAAATCAAGTGGAGGTGAGGATGTACCATGATCCCTTCACATCAGTTGGGAAGCTAATGGAGTTGAATCAAGTTTTTGAGTTAAACTGTAATTATTTCGGTTGTCTATGGGTGATTAATAATAATGATTTGTGGAGAGGTCAGAAGACTTGTGCATGCATGATGTAGACCATCTTCGTGGGAATTCCCTTGACGATCATTGTTGGATGTGATTCTTTCTTAAAATCACAATTAGGGAGAGGATGTGAGAGGAATTTGGGGACTCAATTATAGTTGGGAATAGATTTTACCCTAGCCAGCTGGCCAGGTAGAGTGGACAATTTAGGTTCTAGAGAACATGATTCAGGTTTACATGTGGGATTTGAGCCACAACTGGGAGGATCATCTACCATATATGGGTTTGTGTATCATGATGATTTCCAATACACCACCATAGTAGCACCTTTTTAAGTCTATGTACGAGGGACCTTACATGATACTTTTATACTTGTCGAAGATAGTGGGTAATAGGAATTGGACCCCAATTTTGGCCCTAGTTCTTGTTGCAAAATGTTTCAGTTCATCCAAGGGAGGATGACGAGTTCCTGATAAATGTTTTTATTCCACATTTCACTGATAATGGAGGACTTTTTATTTTCAGAGTAATAGAGTCTTAGTTATGGTAGTGATATATCTTTGGGAATCTTAGGCCCTTTATTTTCTTATTACTGTGTTAGGATAGTGAGGTGGTTTTCTACTTAACCCTAATTCTCTATTAGTTTTGGGTTTTATTTTTAGTTTTCACATATCACAATTGAGGAGGGATGTTCAAAACTCATTGTATGATACAAACCTAGGTGATTTGGACCATGATAGTGGAGTTTCAATTTCAAGGAGTTGGTAACATTGATAGCTGATATGAGAAAGACACTCTGTGGTAAAATGTTTTCTGTGGGTGTGTGTTTGTTAACAAAAAATGAAATCATTGGGAGAGATCATTAGATCGGGTGACCCAATTGAGAGATCTGTATCCTTGCCTTTTCTTAGATTTGTTTTGTTGGATGAAAATATTTGAACTAGGCAATGATGTAATATCCTTGTTTTTCCATGTAAGGCTTTAGAATATTTGTTGAGCTTGGTGCTAAGACAGTGTGATATTCCAAGGCTTGGTGTGTTTAGAGTTTTTTATTGAAAATACATTAAATATATTAATATCACTTTCTTGTGATTTTTATAAAAAATAGGAATCACTCTCAAATAGGGTCTTGAATTAGTTATACAAGGAAACCTTGGAGTTTAGAACATGGGTTTTACCCTAAGAATGACATAATCTTCATTGTTACAGGACATTTTTAAAAAATTCATTGTGGCCATAAATGAATAAAATAAATAAATAAATTTGTTTTATTTGTTTTTGACATAGTGAAAAGATTTATCTTTAAATATATAGTTATGGTGTTTGTTTTAGGGTGTTTCACTAAACTCTATAGGACTAGGAGTAATTGGAGGAGAGTGTTCTTGTAAAATGATGACGGATCAAGATCAGATCAGATATCCTTATGCCAACAGAGTTTTTGTATTTATTCAATAATGAAAAAAATAGAATCATTATTCATTAAGGATTGATAAAAAATCCAAGTAGGATGTCTGTTTTATATTTATTTTTCAACATTTTTTATTTCTATGATGGACATGAATAAATTGACAAATAGATTGATTAGTGGATTTGTCATTTTATAGGATGGGATATCTGCAGAAATATTTTTGGGAGAATTTCTTGTGGTTATTAGATTATCAGTCTTTTTATCATTCTAATGGGAAAAAATTTAGGTTGAAACAAACATAGAATGATGCCTATTCCCCACAGATTTTATTTTTTATTTACTTCCCCATTTTTCTATTCATCATGGGAAATTTTTTTTCCCACAGTTTGACATATACAAGAAAATCAAACATTTCACACCAATTTATTTTAAAAATGGTTAGAAGTCATAGATATGGGCTCAGCATGATGATGTGATCATGAGATGATGGAATAATAAATGGATCAGATGTTTTTAATACCCTATTTCATGATCTTTGACATGTGATAGTAGAAGACTTGGAAAGATGAATTCTGAGCAGTTCTGTTTGTCAAAATATGGTATTTAATAGAGAAAAGGTTCAGCTGGAGTAGATCCATGATTTCAAGAGAGATTGATTCCAAAATCCAAGGTGGTAGTAGCTCAAGCATACATGGTTGGTAGAACTAGGTTTTCTAGAAATTTCTGAACAACGCAGCATGTATTGTGGAGATACACACCCTGTGGGGCTCTATAAGTAGTGACTATGGTTTTGGAATGAAGTTAAGGATCGTACGATGTGTAACCCCTATTTTACAACATGTGAACCTTATTGTTTGGATTAGTATGTAAATAGGATGGTACATGGACATGCCCAATAGTACATGGCCAAGGGAATGCTTTGTACTCCTACATGGACATGTCTCAGTCAGATGTGCATGGGATCTGCATTGCACCTAGAAACATGCATAAGTACATAGGAATCATCATGCCATGTAACATTACAAGGGCATGGAAAAGACTACACACTGAGTGATGGGATAAGTCCTACACATTGTGATCCCTTGGTACACACTGTGTATTAAGGAAAAGTACATTATGTGTGATTAGGATACACATGTAGTACCATGCCTGGTGAGACATGTCGTGTATCCCCAGGGACACGCTTTTCACTCTATTGAGGACTAGTTGGATTCCATATTCTTCTTAACTCAGTGTTGTTGAGAGATTGTTTTAGCTTCCTTGGACCAGTGTCAATTGAGTGTATTCCCTTGGTTTATTCCTATGGGTATTCGATGTGGCATCATGCTCGTGTCATAGATGGTGATCCCACTACAGCTCCATATGATTAGTGCAATGTGGGTGAGTTCACTTATTCTAGAGTGGGTTGACTTGGACTACTTCAACTACTAGCTTAGTGACTAGGAGCATTTATCCCTTTGAGAGAGAGAGATAGATCGTCATTTCACTTCATGATACCATATATTGGTTTTGTTAAAATTGACATGACCAACACTACATAGGCATCGATCACCTATCTTAGAGGATATTTCAAGTATGGTCTGGTGTACCCCTAGTGAGCCCTCAGTATTGACCCCTATATATGTATCAAGATATGATATTTCTAATGAGGTGTAGTCTAGTTGATTGTGTATCTCATATAAACCCTATCAACTTTCCTCTATGTCTAGACCCAATGAGCATGACCTCTTGGATGAGTTTCATCAGTATCAATATAGATTGTGGTGTGTGTATTCTTGTATGTACGTTATGTGGAATCTTCAAGTAGGAATCCTAATATGTCCTTATAGTTGTGATCATTAACATGAATCTATGTTTCTATGTTGAGTATATTAAGATATCGTTGTTATATGTGTTACAAAAATATGCCTGTGTATAGATGATTGTTACTTTTGTTGCTTTATTTTTTTATCTCATGGTGTTATTCTCAGTAATGTTATACTCACCCCTAAATGGGACATGCCCGCACATGTCATGTATTATGAAGAAAAATACATTTTTTTGGATTCCTTGGTGGGCTAGGAGAAGGTGGAGTTAGTTTGGGAAAGATAAAAAAAATTTATACCAGTTTTTCATTTGATAGAAGTCCCCTCCTTATGAGAAGGTCATACATTACTTTCATGTTTTGGATGGTCTTGTATTTGGCCCCTTTTTATGCTTTCTAGAACATTTTTTCATGAACTGGTTGTGGTATGATTGATATATACATGAATTTTGTAATTTATTCTACATTTCAACTTTTTATAGGCTTGGAGGTGTGTGTGTGCGTACATGTACTTAAGGATAGTGTCTCCCATGTTTATGATATGTCTTCTCTGTGCTAGTTTCCAAATACTAGCCAATTGGAGGAAGAATTGTGGTAGTTTCATCTCAGGACCCGTCAGGTTAGGTTGTGACATTTAATATATTTATATATTTATTTATATAGTTAATATACTTATATGATATTTTATATAAAAACATAAATAAAAATAAATAAATTAAAACAAAAATTAAAAGGAATAAAAAAAATTAATTTTATTAAATGTATTAAACAATGTATTAATGTTTTTTAAATGTATTAATAATATAAAAATTTATTTCTAGTTAAATGTATTAGTTATAATTAAAAATATATTTGTTTATATAAATTAATAAAGGTTTTATCATAATATTTAAAACAAACCAAATGCCCTAACCTATTTACCAAAAAAAGGAAATTACCGAGGAAAAGAAGAAGATGGGGTCATACATGGAAACACATACCTTATCAAGAAAATAAAAAACATACACATAGTGTTAGTTAAACCAACAATAATCACTATAGATGACAATCAATACCCTAAGATCAACCTCTGTAGGGACAACCATCCTAGCCATGGGGGTTACCTCTTCCTCATGGATGTAAGAATATCCTACATGTCTTGGGATTTTTCCAAGGTTCTCCTTCTGATGAAACATTTTTGATGCCCTAAGGAGCATAAATTAGATAATTCCATGAAATAAAAACCCCAACCGACATAGTGGTGGAACCCTTTATGAAAAATAATTCCCTATCCACAACATGTTGGACGTGGTCTTCTTGATGGACTCTAAAGTAACTCCTTAATTATTGTATTTAAACATCTGTCTATTCAACCCCTTTTAGAGAGGAAGAAACCTCTAATTCTACCTTGACCAGTTTCCTGAGTTCTTAATGTAAAACATATCAATAGACAATGTCATATTAGTAGGTTACATAATATAGAACTTTCCAACCTTATGATTTGATTCTAATTACAGGGGTGAAGTTTTCACCTGTATTCCATCCATGAAAACATTTAGAATTTTTAAAACTAAGTTACCATTTATATAATTTATAATAGTTATAGATTTATGACGAATTTCCTCTACTTCCTTCCTTAATAACATATAGGAATCTAGGGTCATTATAGTAGTATCAAATGTTACAGTTTTTCTATATTCATATAAATGAGACTATTTGAAACTCTCTTAATGTAACATCCCAAAAACTTTTATGAATGAAATCTCATTATTATAATAATTTCATATAATATAATCACATAAAATCACATTAATAACACAAAATAAACTTTATAATTGAAGAATTAAGGAAATAAAATTCATTTCTAGAAGATAAGGAACATATACCAAAGGAATAATAACTTGACCTTTATAATAGTAACATAACCCTTATGAATAATAAAATGGAAAATTGAATAAAAATGACCCTAATGAAAGTATGAATAAAATTTATACATATTATAACTGACAATATGATATAATTATACCATATCATAAGTGAATAAATATATTTTTTTTTTTAATTTAGTGTTGGTATTTTTGTAAGTCAAAAATAGATAATTACAAAGATATGATTAATTTAATAATTTTAAAGAAAATTTATTTTTATAAAATATATTCATATATTAATATTTTGATGTCTTATGATTTTAAGACACTTTTATGAGACCTTAAGTAATTTTTCAAAGTGTTATAAAATCAATTATAATTTTAAAATCTGTATTTTCAAAGTAAAGAATTATTTTAATTAAAATTAAAATGTATAATATTTATAAAATTATTTTCCATAAAATGATGTTCATTTTTTAATTCTACATGTATAAAAATGGTTAGGTAATATTTTTTTTGGATTTTTCTAAAATATGTGAATTTTTTGTGAATATTAAAATACGATAATTTACAATAAATGCTAATTACATGATTTATGGAGTAATAGATTATGTAAGCCTGATTTAAGCCCAAAATCATAAACCATAATTCATTATTTTACCATATGTGATATTAATGCTCTAAATATTCCTAGAATTTATCCAAAATAACAAACTAATAAATTAAATAATGAGAAAACACCCCTCTCCTCCTCTATAAATACCACCCCTCGCCACATCTTTTCCTCACACCTATCAACCCTTGAGCCTTGTCAAAATTATTCCCAATAATCTTACCAATCCTATCCCTGTGTAATTTAGATTTTTCTCTTAAAAAAATCCCAAAACCAATCCCCTATGGAGGCTCTCAAGAATAAGGAATCAAGGTGTAAAACTATCTTCCTTTTATTTTAATTTCATTTCAAGTTCCTTTCATTAATTTTATTATCCTAACTTCACCTTGTCAAATTGGAATGAAAAATCTATTATTTTACATATATTGTAATTTTATCATGTTTATGGAATAATTCATCATCAAATATAATCTCCTCTCTCTTTTAATTTTTTAATGAAAACATTGTCTGTGATGTGCCGACCTACCACCTTCATTGATGACGTGATTTCATATTTCATTTCCACCTTCAAGGCCTATCATGAAACCATTTTTATGGTTGGACCAGATTATAATATATGTATTATATCTTATGTAATTTAATGGAATCAATTTTTAAACATGATTTTATGTTATAAATTGAAATAAATTCGTTGTGATCAAAAAACACTAAATTAATCTAAACGATTATCATTAATGATTTATCTAATGAATAATCACAAATTATGGAAACAAAAAGTATTTTAATATTATATAAATTCATTAATGACATATAAGTTCAGATATGTTCAATTATCCTCATTCTAAAATATTTTCAATACAAATATACAAGTAAATCGATCATTAAAACCAAGAAAACTAACGCTTCTGGATGATGAAATTGAATCTCATAACCATAAAAAGGGAATTAATGAACTTAATTAAAACATACTAAATAAAATAAATGTATAAAAGTTTATTAATTAATTAATTTATTAATTTTATTATTTAGGAGATTAAGATCTAGTGCAGAATCTCTTTAGACATAAGGTAAGGGATTCAACCCAAACCTCCTTTATTCTTTTGGGTTACTCTTCCTCTATTTTTACCCAAATGAAATCATATTTTATTATTATGTACATATTCTAAATGTTTTTATATGTTCCATACTCATGTATCAAGATCCACTCATCCTTCTTTTCAGGGACATGCATGTTTTTAAAATGTTCCCTACTCAATTCATCTTAATAACCAAGCCCGATTTTAGGGAACATCCCGAATTCTTACCCAACATCAAGTGCACTCTATAATATGTTTTATGCCACCATTATTTTTATAAAATAAATAATTTTATTATGAAAAATTTCATGGTTCACTTATGGTTTTATATAAAATGTTACTCCCTTTTATACTTAATATGAACTTTAATATTTTCCTTAAACTATACTAAAATGTATTATTTATAATGTTTCTTAAATACCATTTTTACAAGAATTAACTTTTGTTTGAAATCAATTATAATTATCTATTATTTTTTCCCCTTATGAATTTCCATGTACAATTTAAATCCTTTATTTTATGGACACCGTTTTGATATTCCCTTATGTTATTCCTTTTTGACAAGATTATGATACCCAATTCTTACCATGTGCAACCTTTATGTTTATGTTTGATTCCTTATGTATGATTTTTCTTGTGGAACACATATTCATCAACATGTTATGATGGGTACATCCAGATATTTCTCCAATTCATTGGGTAATGTTTAGTCTCACAAGACGTTATGTGCAATGGTCTTGGTGGTTAGCATTGACATGCGATCCTCTATGTGCAACGATCCTTGACTTGTTCTCTTTATGCACAACGAGCCTTGAATCATGAAAAAGTAATATTTTATGTTTCTTCCACATTACTATGAATTCATTATTTTATGATCCCATGTTATGATTCCTTATGCTTAATCATGTTCCATGCCTTTTTATATCATTATGTTATGTCTTATAACACATGTGCTAAACTTTATTTTAATGTTTATTCCATTATTGCAATTTTTATCTCATCCCTTTGTTCATGTTATCCCTAGGAAATACTTTTCATGTGTAAGGTATCAAAGGAAGTTAGGATTTATTTATAAAGATTAAATAAAATATGTTCTTATTTTGGATTCATGATATTTAATTATGTACCTAATCTCGAAGACAATCGACTTTACGATCCTTGTCCTGTAATCATGATTTTTAATTTTTAGTCAAACCATCTAATGAAATTTGAAAAAGGATAGGGTCACTATAGTGGGTATCATAGGAAATGTATTATTATTTTTGGATACCAGTAATATAGTACATTAGTAATAAACCTATGGATAAGACTAAGTATGAGAATACATCCCTAAATTTTGGTTAGTATAGAGTAAGTGGTTTATCAGTCAAATAAGTCTATGTCTGGATACTACAAGTGGATGTGGTTCTGGCACAAATATACCTCAGAGTACAACTCCGAAAAGGTTTTCTTGGCCTGACTTGGGGTAACCTCATACATGACAATGGGCCTTACTACACACCTAGTTTGACACTCCTGGGGTATATGCTTTGGTAAATTAATAATCTCATTATGAACCACTATTAAGGGAAGAAAAAAAAACCACATAAGAATATATGTTAGAAAAAATATCATGGATTACTTAGATTTAATCCTAGGGAATCACAAGTTAGGATATAATTTTCCTTTAACAAATTATCCTTTTATGATTAATGTTTAATTTTTTTATTATTAACTAAGTATTCAGGTCCCCCTAATTGAAATTTATTTTTTCATAGTTAATGTAATGAAGTATAATATCTCTTTATAACAATCAATGTTATAGGAAATGTGTTTATTTTCCAAATAATATTCCAAATATGATAGAAATTGGTGCTCGAAACTTCATGACATTACTTTCTCAACTGGATCAAGTTATGAATAATAAATTGAATCTCATGGAACACCCTCATTATCCTAAGATAGAAAAAGTTGTTGTTTAGTCATTCATGAATAAAAGGCATGCCTTGTTTATTGGATCTTCTGATCCCCTCCTCATGGAATAGTGGATTAAATCCATTAAAAATATATTCTCTACCCTCTAGTGATCATGAGAAGAGAATGTTGTGCTGGAGGTCTATCATTTTGATTTGGAAGCTTATCAGTGATGGAAAATGATAAAAAAATACAATGTCCAAGGAGGAACATGATTCCATGGATTGGTAGGAATTCAATAAAATGTTTTTAATAAATATTTTATCCTAATTCTCTGTCCCAAGATGGAAAGAGAGTTCATAGGACATAAGAAGAAAGAAGACGAGTTTATCGGGTCATATGAATCAAAATTTACCAGTCTTGGAAGATACACCTTCAGATTTTTCATGAAAACTTAAATCAAGGTGGATAAAATCATATTATACTAAATTCAAGCCTACAAAAAGCATTGGTGATTTGATACTTTTACAGTTATGAGGAGATTTTCTATTGTTCCCTCAAGGTTAAAATGTAGATCAGAGAATCTCAGTGGTCTCATGGCCCCAATGAAAAAAAGAAGAAAATGGATTCTAATATATATAGATCATCAAATAAATCCCATGATGAAAAGAAGACCAAATATCCAACATGTCAAAATTGTGGGAAGAAGAAACTTGGGAAATTTTTAAAGGGATCCAGGAAATGTTTCAAATGTGGAAGAATAGGGTATCCAGATAAGAACTATTGAAGGGATGTGAATAATTCTACCAATGTGGAAGAATAAATGAAGGTTCATATCAACACTCATCTTATAGTGAAATGTTTCAATAGCAAGGAATAGGTTAATTTTTCAAACCAACTCCCTAAGCCTATGGTTTCATGAGGAAATAAATAATAACCTCTAAGGAAATAAGGATGGTCTTATGCTATCACAACTATCGATGTGGATCTAGAAAACAATATGGTGATAGGTACACTAGTTATTCATTCAAGAATAGCGAATGTACTATTTTATTCTTCTTATACTCATTATTTCATATCTTTTAAGTTTAGTATAACTATTTAGTCACCAAATAAAACTATAAATGTTGAGTTATATGAGAGAATATAAAATGGGGAAATTATTGCATCAAAAGTTTATAACTCCTCCCTAGTTAATGTTTGTGGAATGAACTTCCCAACAAACCTTTTCATACATAATTTGGTGGTGTTTGATGCTATATTTGGCATGGATTTTCTATCATTATTCAAATACAACATCAATTATTGCAAAATGGATATCACTCTTCACATCCCAAAGCATCCTATTATTCTATAAAAGTGAAAGGAGGAAGATTAATTTCCTTAAAAATCATCATCTCAAGTGTGTATATTACAACATTATGAGCTAGCATACATCTCTCCATTGATTGGGATTAATGGGATGGTCATTCTCGAAGACATTCCCATCCTGAGGGATAAAAATGATGTATTCCCTGAAGAATTTCTTAGTCTTCCTCCTAACTGAGAGGTTGAGTTCTCAATGAAACTTATTCCAGGATCTTTGCCTATATCAAAGAATCATTATAGAATAGATACAATTGATTTGTAAGAACTAAATAAATATATATAGGAGAATCTAGACAAGGGTTTTATATACCTGAGTGCTTCAATATGGGGTGCACTAGTACTCTTCTTTAAGAATAAAGATGTATCAATATGCCTCTACATTGATTATCATGAGCTCAATAAAATCATGATAAATAACAAGTATCCCCTGCCTTGGATAGATGACTTGTTTGATTAGCCATGTGGGGAAATATATTTCTCAAAGGATGACCTTTGGTGGGGATACCATAAATTAATGGTGAGGAAGGAAGATATTACTGAGACTACCTTTAGAATAAGGTATGGACACTATGAGTTCATAGTGATTCCCTTTGGACTCACTAAATCTCCTTCAATATTCATGGATTTAACTAATAGGGTCTTTAGTGATTACCTCAACAAATTTTTTTAGTCATTATCGATTATATTTTGATATAATCCAAGAGAAAGGAGGAACATGGTGAGAATTTGAATATTGTGATGAACACATTTATAAGGGAAAAATTGTATCCAATGTTCAGTAAATGTGAGTTCTGGATGGAAGAAGTATCATTCTTGGGGAATGTAATCACCAAAAAGGGATATTTTTGCACCCTTCCAAGAAAAAGGTAATCTAATTGTGGCCTAGGAAAATATCTATAATAAAGATCTGTAGTTTTGATCATGTATCTAGGTATTTCTGATGATTTTGGATGATATTATCATGATTTTCAAACCTAATAACCAAGATGAAACAAAAGGGAGGGAAGTTTTTTTGGATGAAAGAATTTGAGGAAAACCTTAAAGAGCTCAAAAGGAGGCCAGTCCCTCCACCAGTACTCACACTCCTAAAAAGTGTATAATTATTTGCGGTGTATAGTGAATCTTTATTGAAAGTATTAGGTTGTGTATTAGTGTAAAATTATAAATTTATAGCTTACATATCAAGGAAGTTTAAAATTCATGAGAAAAACTATCTTACGCATGATCTGGAGTTGGAAATTGTGATCTTTACCTTGAGAATTAGGGGGGTATTATCTCGATAGGGAGAAGCATAAGATATATACAGATCAAAAGAGTATCAAAAATATATTCAAATAGAAGGAGATTAATATGTTTCAGTGAAGATGGTTATATCTCATCAATGATTATGAATGATCAATCCACTGCCATCCTGGTAAGGAAAATATGGTGACATATTCTTTATGTAGAAAGGATCCTGCATCTTTATCAATTATGAGAATTCAAAAGGATTTAATCTTATTTGACATAAAAAGGACGGACATGGGAATAATTATGTGATAAAAATCATCAATACTTTCTGAAATGTCTGATTAACCATCTCTTATAGAGAGAATAAAGTCTGCTCAAAGAATTTATGTGAAAATTCAGAAAAGCGTGGAAGCTATCAAGAATGGGAAATCCTCTGAGTTCAAGATTGATGATGATAAAGACATAATATTTGGGTCACATATATTTTTACAATCCAATACATAAATAAATAAAATTATTCTAAATGAAGCACATAGATAAACCTTATCTATTCATCTAGGGAGCCCAAAGATGTATCGATATCTCTAGGAGAACTTTTGAATGGACAATATGAAAAAGGTGATCGATATATATACATCAAAGTGCTTAGTATGTCAACAAGTGAAGTATGGAAAGAAAAAGTATAAAGGGATGATGAAACCATTACTCCTACCATCATGGAAATGGGAAAACATCACTATGGACTTTGTCACTGGACTTCCAAATACATCTAGAGAAAAAAAAATTATATATGGGTTATTGTTGATCATCTTATAAAGACAGCTCAATTTATTCTAATTTTAGAGGAATTTTTAGTGGATCAACTTGCATCGATATATATAAAATATTTTTTAAGGTAACATGGAGTACCATTATCAATTGTATCCGATCAAGATCTGAGATTCACCTTGAAGTTCTTGAAAAGTCTCCAACATGATCTAAGTAATGAGTTGAAATTCAGTATGACCTATCATCCTCAAATTGATGGCCAATCATAGCGTACTATTCAGGAACTAGAAGAAATGTTTAAGGAATGTTCTATGGACTTGAAAAGAGGATAGGACCAACATCTTCCACTAGTTAAATTCTCCTACAATAATAGTTTCTACTTGAGCATAAAAATGACTCCATATGAAGCCCTTTATAGGAAAAGGTGTAGAACACCAACATGATGGGATGAAGTCAGTGAATGTTACCTACTAGGACCTGAAATGGTCTAAGAAATGGTGGATAAGGTGAAAACCATTCAGGATAACATCAAGGAATCCCAAAGTCAAAAAGATCTATACAGACAATTATCAGTGGGATCTAGAGTTTAAGGTTGGAGACATGGTATTCTTCTACATATATCCAAGGAATAGGATCATGATATTTTAGAAGAAAGGGAAGTTAAGTCCCAAGTACATCCACCCTTTAAGATACATGCTTGTTTCAAAGCTGTGTCCTATCAACTAGCACTCCCACCAACCATGTCTCAAGTAAATTATGTATTCCTTGTATCCCTCTTTAGGATGTTCATACCAGATCATTCAGATGTACCGACTTTAGAGGCGGTACAATTGGAGAAAGATCTTTTTTATGAGCGGAAGCTAGTGAAGATCTTGGATCATAGAGGTAATGTTCTACACAACAAGACCAATCACTAGGTAAAAGTACTTTGGAAAAACCATAAGTAAGAAGAGGAAACATGGGAACAAGAGAAAATGATGAAAGATAAGTACCAACACCTATTTTCAAAATAGAATGTAAAACATAATTTCGAGGGAGAAATTTTTTAAGGGGGTAAGAATGTGACAACTCAAAACTTTTATAAATGAAATCACCATATTATAATTATTTAATATTATAGAATCATGTAAAATAAAATTAAGAACACAACATAGTCTTTATAAGTGAAGAATTAATGAAATAAAATTCATTTCTAGAAGTTAAAGAACATATACCAAAGGAATAGTAACTTGATCTTGGGAATAGTAACATGAACCTTATGAATAGTAATCAAAACAGTTGAATAATAACCTCACTAATGAAAGTATAGATAAAATATATCCATCTTGTAAGAGATAATATGATATAATTATATCATATTATATGTAAATTAATATTTTAAATGTTATTAATTAAGTGTTCGTATTTTTGTAAGTCATAAATATTTGACTAAAATGATATGCTTACCATAATAATTTAAACAAAAATCTATTTTTATATAAGTAATTAATAAATTAATATTTTTATTTCTTATTATTTTAATAAAAAATTATGAGACCTTAATTAATTTTTGAATGTGTTATAAAATCAGTTATAATTTAAAAAACTTGTATTTTCCAAGAAAATGAAGATTTTAAATAAACTTAAAATTTCTCATATTTGGAAAATTATTTTAATAAAATAGAGTTAAAGTTTTAATTCAACACATTATAAAATGGTTAGGGTGATTTTTTTGGATTTTTCTGAAATACATGAATTTTTGGTGAATAGTAAAATATGATAATTTACGATAAATGATAAATACATGATTTATGGAGTCATAGGTGTTGTAATACTGACATAATCCAAACATATTGAACCATACTTCATTTTTTTATCATATTTTATGATAATTCTCTAACTATTCATAGTCTTGAGCCAAAATAATAAACTAATCAATTAAATAATGAGAAAACACCCCTCTCCTCCACTATAAATACCACCCTCACCACCTCTTTTCCTCACACCTCTCAATCCCTAATCCCTATCCAAATTCTACCTAATAAAATTCTAAAACCTCTCCCCAAAATCTATGAGCTTTTGGTATTAAAAAAAATATCAAAACCAATCCCCTAAGGAGGCTCTCAAGAAGAAGGAATCAAGTGGTAAAATCATCTTCCTTATATTTTAATTTCTATTCAAGTTACTTTATTTTCTTTTATTCTTCTAAAATAACCTTATACTAGTGGAATGAAAACTCTAGTATCTTACATATACTATAATTTTTTCTTTTTTATGTAATAATTTTTCAAAAAATCTCATCTCCTCTCTCTTTTATTTAAATAATGAAAACATCGTCCGTGAGGTGCCAATCTACCACCTTCATGGACGACGTGCTTTCATCACTCAATTCCACCTTCAAGGATAGTCATGAAACCATTTTAATGGTTGAAAAAAGGTTATAATATATTTATTATATCTTATTTAATGTTTTTCAATTATTTTCTACACATGATATTAATTTATAAAACAAAATGATTTCGTTATGATCAAAAAATTCTAAATAATCTAAACGATTATCATTAATGATTTATCTAATGAATCACACTCACTTATGGAAAAAATGGTATTTTAATATTATATATGTTCATTAATAAAATATATGTTCATTTATAGACAACTATCTTCATTCTATATGATTTTACATACACATATACCAGTAAACAGGTCATTAAAACCAAGTAAACTAATGCTCTCGAATGATGAATTACATCTCATAACCAATAAAAAGGGACATGAAAGAACTTAATAAAATTATAATAAATAAAATAAATGTATAAAATGGTTCAGTGTTAATTTATTAATTCATTTAATTTTATTATTCAATACATTAATATCATGTGTAGAATCATTTCAGACATAAGGTAACAAATTCTACTCGAACTTCCATTATTCATTCAAGTTACTCTTCCTCTCTTTTTAAAAGTATGAAATTATCTATTATTGTTACGTACATATTATAAATGATATTTATATTTTCCAAAATCATGTATCAAGATGCATTCATCCTGTTTTTTGGGGAAATACATGTTTTTAAAAGGTTCCTTACTCAATTCTTCCCGATACGCCATCCTGATTTAACAGAACTTCCCAAATTCTTACCCAACTTCTTATAAAATCTATAAATTGTTTTGAGACAACATTATTTTTATAAAATAACTAATTATATTATGAAAACATTCCTTTTTTACTTCTGGTTTTATATAAAATATTATTCCCTTTTCTGCTTAAAATTCTCTTTAATATATTCCTAAAACCGCACTAAAATGTTTTATTTCTAAATCTTCTTAAACTAAATTTTAACATGTATTCA
The DNA here is from genome assembly GCA_963277665.1 of Viscum album. NCBI lineage: Eukaryota > Viridiplantae > Streptophyta > Magnoliopsida > Santalales > Viscaceae > Viscum > Viscum album. Next base: position 1,059,005,610 of record OY728159.1, read on the forward strand.
CTTAAGTTTGAAATCAATTATTATGATATACGCCAGTATTTACTTATTAATGTCCATGTATGATTTAAATCCTTTCTTTCATGTACACAATTGTGATATTCTCTTATGTTATGCCTTTTTGACATGATTATGATACCCAATTCTTTCCATGGGTAATCGTTGTATTTATGTTTGATTCCTTATGTATAATTCTTCATGTGATAGAAGTATTCATGAAAATTTTATGATTGGTGGACCCATATATCACTCCAATTCATTGGGTAATTTTTAGTATCATGAGATGTTATGTTCAATGGTCTTGGTGGTTAGCTTTGACTCATGCTCCTCTATGTGGAAAAAGCCCTTAATCATGCTAAATTCATGTTTCATGTTTCTAACACATTACTATGAATCCAAGATTTTATAATCCCATGTTATGATTCCAAATGTTTAATCATGTTTTTTACCTTTTTATATCATTATGTTATATCTTCTGACCCATGTGCTAAGCTTTATTTTAATGTTTATACCCTTACTGGTATTTTAAGATCATACCTTTGTTCATGTTATCCCTAGGTTATCCTATGAGGATGTAAGGGCTAAAATAAAGTTATTCTCTCATTATTAGTATTAAATAAAAGATGTTTTTATTTTGGACTCGTGATGTTTAATTATGTACCTAATCTCCAAGAAACAAGACTTTATGATCATTATCTTGTAAACAATATGGTTAATTATTCTTAAAATCATGTATTTATATGTGAAAAAGGTTAGGGTTTCAATAATTAAATTATTTTCAAATAATTGTTTTTCTACTTTCGAGATAATTTTTCATCACTAGAAGTATCATTAGTGTTATTGTCGATAGTTTAAGAAAACACAATAGATGTTCCTATTACTGCCTTTATGTTTATCAATTCATTTTCACCATGTCATCGGACTTGGTATTATCAACACCACTAATTCATTCTCACATCCACTTCTAAAAATCATTGGATTAACTCTTTTTAACTTTCTTCATAACATTAACATAAGCTTCTTATTTACCCATGGAGTTAATTGATTCATTCACCAAATCCACTACTCTAGAGATCTGAAGATTTCCCTTTGGAATTCTAATTGTAGTTGTACAATCAACCACATTCAGGAGTCATCTAGAAATTTCTTTCATAGTATCTTAAAAATACATGATTAGACCTATATAAATTGTGTTACAGACCTTATTTTCATTCTCATTATAGGTGAAATCATTTGAAACACCAACCAAAGAATTATAAAACATAGGATGTTAACCATTAATTACAACTTCTTACATCAACATATCTTTATCAGAGGAAAAAGAAGTAATATTTTTATCATGGATATCCAAAAATACTATAGGAAAGGTCTAATAATTGTTAGAGAATTGCACACACTCCTTGGTCTTACTAGACACTGTCTTCTTGATTTGGGATCATGAGAGTGTATTCATCTCAAGTGACTCCTACTATTCTTGGTAGATGAATAAATATATTGGTCTATTTGATTATCTATATAACAAAAAATAGACTCACATTCATGGTATAAATTCCTTTGATCATTCTCATTATTTACCTTAACAACAACTAATTATAAAAAACCAAATTCGTTTGCATAACATGGATAATAAACTACTAAATTTTTGGTATTGTGTTCTTTTTGATCCCTTTATTCATTCACCTAGTTATTTGGGTTGTTTTTTCATATATGATCTTCGTATTACTACTCACCACCCTCTATATGGATCTCTCCATCTAAACCCTGAGCCTCGGGGTCTAATTTTTTTATTTATCATTGGATTCCTTTCAAAAATAATACTCATCTGGAAAGGAATAATTAACCATATTTCTCCCTCATTTATCAACTATGTGACCTTTATACCAGTAAATCTAAAAAAATAATACATATACATCTATCAAAGGTACATCTAATGTTGTGGTAGTCCATGAAATTTTTTGGAACTTTTTCATTATCAATGATCACATCAAACCTATAGTAATCATCACAGATCACCACTATTTTGATCAATGGGGGTGTGAGTTTTACCTCCATAATAAATTGAGTAAATCAGACATATTTATTTTTTTCTATTTCACTATACATCTTAATCAAAACACAAATAGTTAAGGTAATCTCCCAAAAGTTCTGTAGGTACAAAAAAACCATTTTAGATCTCAAGTTGGAACCCAAACAAGGGAAATTGAGTTATAAACATTCATAGGATTAAAAGTGGGATACATATAATAAATTATTATGAATAAGGGATTCATATTTGAAAATCCAAACCCCCATTCAATATATTTCAAATTCACATTCCAGAATACAATATGAGAAACAATCCTTCCCTAAAAACATAATTTTTTAACTTTACATTCCCTATATATAATTTTGTATAAACCTCGACCCTAGTATGCCATATTTAGTGGTTAAATTAATAAATTGAAACTATATATAAGTGATCACATCCTAAGGGATCAAATATTTTATTAGCCCAAGAGAGTTAGATATGTTCTTGAATCTCACATTACATTTTATATCATAAAATACTACATAGTATGTTATTAATGAAAAATATTATTTCCTTTATCATATCTTTTCATATAAATCACAATATACTTCTTGACATCTAGGTTAATGGAAAAAATAAAAGGGTGATCTCAGATTCCTAGTAAGGGAATGTGTATAGTGAAATCTTTCATAGATTAAATAAGGAATAATTAATATGACTAGAATAAATAATGATCAAATAATTCAATATAAATAATCACATAATCTTGAAACCTATACATGGAAAACATAACTATTTTAATAATATCATGGAAATCAATAACTATTTTCATAATGTTGGAGTTCATAATTCCATACATCTTAAACATACTTTTATGGCCTCATGCCAAGACATATTACATGAATGGGTAAGGACTATGCCAAATACCCAACCTGTTTTATGTCATGATACCTACCAATAATCAATGGGATACCATAAATATTATATATATTCATTATTTCCATATTTATGACCACCCAAGTAATGTGGTTATGAAAAATGAATTACATCTATATGTGGAGATGATAGATCGTATGTACATAAGAGGGATGTTTTCATTTTCCATACGATGAAAATTATTTTAATATGGGTTGTCCCCCCAACATAATAAAATTTTAGTGATGTTAAAATTATGATGTTATTATATGGTTGTGGTTATATAGTATTTACAGGAGGTATAAGAGGAAATGGAATGAAAACACTCGGTTAGTAGTTCATAAAACTGCCTTTGGCTTAGAACTTAAGCCTTTTTGGTTGTTCATTTTAGTATTCTAGTGACTCTAGGTCATTGGAAGAATGGTTGGGAAGGTATTTAGGAAGATCATACTCAATATAATTTGTTCAATGCTTATTAATAATATAGGATAATTGGTGATCTTTTTTAAGTGATGAAAGGACACACTTAGAATTACATAATAAATTTTAATAATATATAGTTTTTTTCTTTTAAAATGGGCTCCAAATTTTCATATCTTTGAAGGTGATATGGATAATGTCTAAATACAACCAAAAAATGAGGTTTAATAAAGTGTTTTGTAAAATCATAAATCCTTATACCTTTATTGATAACTTTTTAAACCCATTTTACCTTTAACTGAGGTGATAAATATTTATCCTGGTTAATTTTAATATTGAAAATAAAATTATGTTGAAAATATAACCTAATTTTATGTACTATGATTCAAAATATGGAATCTATTTCACCTGATTAAACTTCTAGAATTGGCAGAAATTAATTTTAATATAATTTCACAAAATACAACAAAAACCTTTTTTTAAAATGTTTTTTATGTAATGAATTGATTTTACATCAAAATAAAGTATAATATTTATCCTAATGGAATTAATTTTATTATTTTAAATAAATGTACAATTAATTAAATTTAAAAAGAAACAAAAATCAATCAGAACCATGAAAATACTTGATTAGAAGAACAGAACTAATTTGTTTTGAACAAAAACATTATTTAGAAATCCAAAATGGTAAAAATATATTTATATGTGAAAAATTATATTTTTATATATATTTTGAATCTTATTTAATATTTTGTTGGTCTAAAAAAGGTTCCATAAACATCATAGTTATTATTATATAATTATAATTTCATTAAAGTGATAGTTTTGTAAAATTAGAATTATTCACTATTCACTTAATAATAATTGTATTTATTAGAATCCTAAGAAAAATTCCATAAGATAATATTGAAATGATTATTTCCAAAATGATATTCACTCCTTCAAATACTATTTTTGAAATTAAAAATGTTTGTTTTAATCATATTCTTTAATAAAACTATTTGTATTGTTCTATTTTTTCTCTAGAAAATAGAGCTTACTATAATTGAAGCTGGAGTGTTATATTATTAACTCCATAAAAAATTACTTTTAAATATATCTAAAAGGTCACATAATCAACATATATGGGTAGTTAATCATCATAACTTTCTTAGGTTCCCACATTTTCACTTCAATATTATGATTTCTCTAAAGTTTCATTACTAGTTGCATCATCTATTACCTCAATACTTAATCTCTAGTGTCCAGAATCGGGATAGGCACTTTACAGTAAGATAAATCATGTTCTAATTTTATTTCCTGATAAGTGATCATGTGTATTGGATCTAGAATTTCATTCCATAATAAATGGATATTGAATACATCATGAACTTTAGAGAGGCTTGGTAGCATTTCCAAATGGTTATCCATAACTCCAATTCTTTAGGAATTTTAAAAATGATTGATGCACCTTGGACTTAGTTTCCCTTTCTTAACAAATATTATAACACTTTTTTATGTGGATAACTTCCAGAAAAAATAATCTCCCACTTGAAATTACAAATCCTTCTTTTGATTTTCAAAAAAAACTTTCTATATTCTTTGAGCCACCTCAATATGATTCTGAATTAATTTTGAATTCACCATTTTCTTCCTAATAAGATCCCTATCTCAAATAATCCTTTCACTAATATCATCCCAAAAAGTTTGTGTATGATACCTAATTCCTTAAAATTATTCAACTAGAACCATTTGATTACTTGTAGTGGCCCCCCATAACAAGGTGTAGTTTTATCATCTTGTTGTATTGTAGTGTCTCCCATAACAAGGTGTAGTTTGATTACTTGTAGTGGCACCCCAAATGTGGTGATGATTTGAGTGTGCACACATATATAGAGTCGTGTTGATAAATGAGAAGTTTTAGGATCCTATTACTAAGAAAATAATGTACCATGGGGTTCTTTTACATGGTTCTCTCTTTAAAATATGTGATTTCACATGTATCTGGTTCATTGAATAGTTTTATTCATTATAACTTATTTATATAAATTTTTCTATACAAAATGTTCATTTAATCCTGTTTAAAAGCTATTTTTATATATGTTCCTTCATTTGGTTATGAAAGAATGGTATGGTTTAAAATATAGAAATGTAATGACATGAATTTTTATTTAAATTGATATAATAAATGTTTAATTATTATGGATTTGATTATGAGCTACTTGGTAAGACACTATGGGGAATTATAACTCACATCCTACCTATTCCTCTGTATATTTCTAGCTTTTCTTATGTCATGTCTGAGTGAATGGAAAGCACCACAAGTTTTTAGTGGATGTTCCTAATTCTTTGAACTGTAGAGAGATGATGGAAGCCAGTTGATCTTTTTTCCACTTGTTACACGATATTTTGTGACTTTTTCTGGGTTTGATGTCATCATATTAGTATTATAGTCATTTGGGATGTTTATATTTCTTTTGGGAACGTTTATACCTATTTTATTTTGGTACAATCTCCCTTTGGATGTTTTGATCATGCGGACTTGTATATTTTATCTTCCATTATTTTGTTGAAAATTTATTCCTTATTGATGTTATATGATTCCAGGTACAAGTATCCATCCCATGGGGATTAAGAACTCCCTTTTTCTAGTACCAATTCCATCTTGGGTATAAGGGTACCAAGGAATTCCAATTGGTTTGTGACAAAGTGTCTTATGATGTGAAGGTTAAGCATATTTCTTTGATGTCAGTATGTTGTTTGGGATTTCTTTATGGGACATAAGAGGTGTTTACAGGTAAGTTACTAGCCATATCTCACTGGAATGGGCCTCAAGTCAGCATGGTTATTTTGGAAATGTTTCTTTGAGTATTTTTTTTAATTTTATTGTAATATTTACCATCATTTGATATGAGTTTGATGAAATAAAAATAATAAATTTCCACATGATGAAATTTATATTCATGTATCTCTTGTTTGAGTTGCTAATCTGTGTGTCCTTTATGATTACTTTGGTGTTGTATACTGATGTTTTATTGCATCGTGCCTTCGATAAGATGTTTGAATAGGCCCCAAGAGAAAGACAGAGTTGAACTAAAGTGGGTGAATCCTCTAGTGCACCAGAATCTTGTTGAGATAGTGGTGTGAGACATCCATTCTCTAGGAAAAGTACCTACAATAATTCTTGTTCATGCTCCAGTAGTGGAACCTTGAAGGGATGAATCTTATGATCATGATCACGAGTTTATCCACCATAAAACAACGTCACTACGAGGCTCTAATGATCCTTAATAGGATGAGGAATGGTTGAAAAGTCTAGAGATTAGTTTTGATTAAATTGAAATACTTGATCTGATTAAGAATAAATGTATTACCTTTAAGTTGGAAGGTCCTAAAAAGAGATGCTAGGATTTGATGGTGATAGGGAAAAATCATGATATTTTAGAATAGAAATACTTATGATTTCATTTCACCGATCATTTAAATTTAGAATCTATAGTCTTGGAAAAATACCTAGAGTTCCTTAAACTCTAGTAGGATGATGTGATCATGAATCAGTATAAAAACCACTTTCTTGATATTGTTCAATTTCCCTAAGAGGTGTGGACTAATTCAAAGCTAAAGGCATGAATATTTGATATGGTTATTCGAACCAAACTTTAATCTCAAATTTTCATGATGGAGATAGATTCATATGCTAATATTCTAGATAGTGAGTTGATTTTTGATCTTGTCATGGATTTAAAGTCAGTGTTTTCAAGAGTCCCCTTTTTTCCTAGTGGCAGTTATATGATTTTATTTAAAGGAAAGAGGAATCCTGATGATTATTAGGGTCTTTCATGATATTATGCATCTTAAAAACAACATGAAGTTTATATCATATACCGTTTAAAATTCTTCCAATGTTGTAAGGATGGGCATTCAAAATGGGATTGCACTGAGGCACCCAAGATATTTTGCATGTGAGGTCATTCAATCCACCTAAAAAATTAAGGCCATATTTTTTCACTATTTCTTCGAAAATGATCCACAACTCCTAAAAAAAATTGATGCAATTTTATGCTTCATGATCTAAAGGGTTCTATCCACATGAACTCAGAACAAAGCTTCTCCATTCAGTGGAAGAGTCTCATGAGGAAGATAATATAGGTATAGTGACTATGAGAGGTACCATCACTATAGCTTTAACTTTAGTGAGTTCTTTATTTGATACCAGTACATATCACTCATTTATATTGACTCGTATTGTGAACCTATGGAATATTTCAACAGATAATTTGCATTATGTGATGGATATTATTACACTCCTGTAAATGAAAAAAATATTATTGTATCTATTGTTCTTCTTGTGTTTTCAATTTATTATAAATCAAGCATACCAAGAATTTCCTGATTTATAACACAAAACCTCTTGAACTCATCCTCATGATGGATCAGGTGATTTATAATAAGCCACAAATTGACTATTACCTTCGATGGGTATCCTTTACTGCACCTGATGAGGTGTACAAAGTATTTTAGGGAGAATGGGACCCAATTTCTAGTAGAGTCAGAATATATTTTTTAGAGTTTAACATGATAATATCATATTTTTCTTTTAGCATCAAGAAAGAATCTTTGATTGATGGTCTCCCTCCATTATCTTCATGTTTTCCAATGTGTTTTCTTTATATTTCTCAACTATATCACTATTAATAGAGGTAGTGTTCTTTATTGAATGTACTTGGTACTCAGTTAGTATTTATTCCCTCTTACTATATGGTACTGGTAGAGCTGAAAGAGTTAAAGATTTGGCTGGATGATCTTTTAGAGAAATTATTCATACACCTGAGTGTTCCAACTTCGGAAACACATATTCTCTTTGAGAAAAAAGTTGATGGAACACTTCACCTCTGTGTTTGTTACTGATAACCCAATCAATATAAAGAAAATAACAACTATATTCTACCACAGATCAATGATATTTGTGAGTAGTTGAAAGTGAAAAAGTGGTTCTTTTGGATTGATCTTCAAACTAGTTATCACCCATTGAGAATAAAAGAATCTATCATTACAAATACTACCTTTAGAAGTAGGTATAGTCACATTGTGTACCTTATCATGCAATTTGTTTTTCTCAATGATCCAAGGATCTCTATGGATTGGATGAACATGATTTTCCATGAGCACCTTGACATGTTTGTGGTGGTTTTCACTGATGAAGTTATGGTTTACTCTATGTATGAGGAGGATCACATGTGTCATCAAAGTACATTTCTAGAAATATAAAGAGATCATATACTTTATAATAAGCTTTAAAAGTATAATGTATGGATATAGGAAGTGAATTTCTTATGAAATATGGTTTCAAAACATGTAATCTTAGTTGATCATGAGAAGGTGAATACTTTTTTAACATGGGAGAAACCGTATAATATTTTTTATATATGGTTCTTATTTGGTTCATCATGGTATTACCATAGATTTTTAATTATTTCTCAAAAATGTATTCCTCAATAACCACTATCACTCAAAACAGAGTGAAGTTATTATGGAATAAAAAATGTCAGAATTATTTTGTTGAGTTGGAAAGTATTTTGACTTCTACACCATTTTTTACTCTTCCAGTGGATGGGTAGGACAATGTGATCCCCTATGATGCATCAAGTTCAGGTTTTGGTTTTATTCTTATATAGAGTTATCATGTGGTATCCTATGGATCTATATAGATTAAGCTACATAAATAGAATTATCCAATTCATGACCTTGAACTCATAGTTGTGATGCATGATCTAAAGAGTTGGCGTCAACGCCTTTTTCGGGAAAGTATTACTGTTTATTATGAAAAAAACTTTTAAGTTATATCTTCTCTAAAAAATATTTGACCCTACATAAGAGGTGTAGGGTGAAGTACCTACAATCATTTTACTTAGATATTACATACACCCTAGAGAAGTAAAATGTAATTTTTGATGCTTTGAGTAAGAAACCTTCAACCTAGGATGTGAAAGAATCATCAAAAGAGTGGAATATAATGGTTATTTTTGAAACTTTTCATTTAGGAATATGTAATGAAGATGCTAAGGTTAACTTGGGTTGTTTTCAGTTGACCTCCACTCTTATCAAAATGATTCTTTAGAAACAAAAACTTGATGACAGGTTCTGTGGAATAAGGAAATCTCTTTATGGTTGGGAGTTAGTCGATGATTATAAATTTTATTCTTGGGAAATCCTATATTTTAAAAATATATTTTTGTTCCTTTGTCCATAAATAATTTTGTAATGAGGGGGTTTTTATAATTCCCAGTGGGTGGTGTACCCTATAACCATAAAGATGTTTTATGATATGTGAATATGATTATGGTGACTAGGTTTGAGGAAATAAATCACTAACTTTGTTTCACATTACTATACCTATTAGCAGGTCAAAGATAAGAACTAGAGACCATCAGGTTTTCTTTATCCACATCTAGTGCTAACTTGGAAGTGGGATGAGATCTCTATGGACTTTGTGGTTGGGTTTCCATGAACCCCTTGTAGAAATAATGAGATATGGGTTATTATCAATCGGTGGATGAAATCATCGCGTTTATTACCCATTTATGATACAGCCAATGTTGTGGACATGAGATATCTCAATGAGTATGATATTGTAAGATTTCATGGAGTTCCTTTTGTTATATTATCATATAGAGACCTGTATTTTATGTCCCACTTCTAGAGAGTCCTATAGGAGGCATTGGGATATCAGGTATTTTTTAGCACGACATGTCATATACAAATGAATTTCCAGACAGAATTACCTATATATATTTTTTTAGTATGTGAACCATCCCTTCATCCTTGATTCTGGTGGATCGTGGGATTTCCATATAGAACTTTTTTATGTTTTCTTATAATAATAGTTACCAGTATTCAATTCATATGACTCCTTTTGAGGCCTTTTATGGTCAACCTTTTAAATCACCATTTTGTTGGCCAGTGATTGGTGAATGTTATTTAGTTGGGTTGAGTTTTTTTCCAAGAAACACAAGTGAATATTTATTTTATTATTCAAATAATTTTGATGATATAAAGCTGATAAAAAAATTATGCTAACCATTTTAGATGACCATTGGAGTTTTGAGTTGGGGACAAGGTTTTTTAAGTGTTTCACTTCGTTTGGGTTATCTATGACTTGGGAAATAGGGGAATCTTGTTCCATAGTTTGTGGGACATTTTGAGGATTTTTAGAATGTGGGGAAAGTGATCTAACATTTATCCCTTCCACTTTATTTGACATCCATTCATAACGTTTTCTATGTATTTTAGGTTTTAAAGTATCTTTTTGACACATATCATGCCTTGAAGTGGGAGGACCTTGATGTTGAGCCTGATATATCCATGACTAGGCATCCAATCAGGATTTTCAATTCATATAAAATGGTACTTTGTGGGAGGAATATACATTTGGTCCATATCTTATGGAATCATGTCTCCAATTCAAATGAGAATTTGGAGCGCAAGGCATTGATAAGATTGTAGTAGACTCGCCTCTTTTCTACTGAAGATTCTTGATAGGTTTTTGGAGACAAAAATGTTTTTATATTGGGGAGGTTATAGCCTCACATTAACTTCTTTCAATTATTACCTGAACCTTAATTTGATTCCCTTTGAGCCAGGTTTTTTTTTCTGGGTTGTTATAGGATAAATTGGAAATTTTTGGAAGTCTAAAGGGATATGAACTACTGTTTCACAGTTAAGGAAAACCATGCACTTTGGACTAGAAAACCATGTTCCCTTTTATGAGCCTCTAGAAGGAGGCCTAAGATTTATCAAAATAATTATTTCACCCCCCTCCAAACCATTCGACCTTAGTTAGTGAGGGTTTTCAAGGTTAGCTCATAGTTTGAAAAATAGTTCACCCTCCTAGAAGAAACTATACACCCTACCCGCAAGGGTGCATGGTAGGGAACACAGTTACACTTAACCATGCATCCATTATAGAAAACCATGTGAGCAGGCTTTTAATGCCTTGAAATTTCAATTAAAAATACCAAAACCTAGTTTAAGATTCCTAATCCACCCATTCAACCCTAAATTGAACTCCTTTATTATGGAATATATTATGATTCAATTTTGACTCTATTAAACCATTTCCATGGAAGGTCAAAGAAACATTGATCTCATTTTATATCCTCTAGGTAAGTGGGTCTCCTCTCATGTGGTTTCTTCTCACCAATATTTCTGTCCTACTTAGAGTTTAATATATAATCATGTAATTGATTGATATAAACTTCATTTGTTGGATCTTGATTCTTGGTTGTGTTCCTAGATCTTCAATGTCTTCGTTCTTTATTATCATTCTTTATTTCAGGTGTTGTGTGTTTTGATCCATTGATTTAAAGGTAAGTGGTTCCATAAAGATTTTCCATTAAATTAAAACCCTATTTTTTACAAATTTAATTGGAAAGTGTTTTTAAATCATTTAAAGACATGGATTTTATATGATTTCATCTTTGATTTGAAAAGGGCATCAGAATTGAGAAAAACCCAATTTCAGTGGAATTGAAATTGTTGGAGGAATTGTGAAAAATGATGGATTGATTTGGAAATAATTTTAAAGAAATGATTTGATGTTAACCTCAAGAAAGTTTCTTAAATTGAAAGATTATTTGAATTTTAATCAAATGATGCAAACCTATGACTTGGTTCTGAAATGAAAAAGGCTTATTGAAAATTGAAATTAAGAAATTATATTTTTTAAATTATTTAAAATGATTGATTTCCAATTTGATTTATTGATTAGAGCACATGAAAGCCTCGGTAATTTGTAGGTAACTAGGATAATAACAATATGATCTTTATCCCGTATCAATGGAATTGCGATGTTAATACTAATTGAACTAGGATTAGCTTGTTTACTCTTAGTGGTCTCCCTACAGGGTTGTATTTTGATTACCCATAGAGGCTCTCCAATTGGGAGGATTATTTGAGTGTCCACACATAAATAGATCTATATTGAAAATTGAGAAGGTTGGGGATCCTTTTACAATAAAACTTGTATTTCACAATTCTACTTTTCATAGTTCTTTCTTTAGTTAATTTGATTTAACATGATTTATTGAACTATTTTAGCCATGCCAACTAATTTATATATTTTTAATATAAATTTCATTTAAGTTCATTTAGAAGATATTTTTATATATATTCTATAATTTGGTTATGAAATCATTTTTTGGTTTAAAAAATGAAAATGGAAGGTCAATCCTTGCATTATTTCAACTAATATCATAAATAGTTAATTATTATGGTTTTGATTATGAGAAATTTAGTGATATCCTAATTATATTTATAGTTCACAACCAAAATTTTCATTGAGGAATTTTTTGACTTTCTTATTCTAGGTCTTCCCAAAGAGAATGTTACACTTGGAGGTGGTCGATGTTCTTGATCCTTTGTATTGTAGTGTGATGATGGTGAATAGTGGAGATGTTGTCAACTAGTTACACATGATTTTGGTACTTTTGTATGATTTGATGTTTATTTATTAGGTTTATGATACTTTATGATATTTAAATTTCTATTGGGTACTGTTATACCAATTTCATTTTGGTATTTACTCTATTTGGTATGGTTGAGAATTCTAAATGATATCATTTATCTTCCATTATTTTTTCGCAAATTTTTTTCCCTCTTGATGTTGCATGATTCCAAGTGCTCATCGCCAACCCATGGAGATCTTTAATTTACTTTGGGATATGCCCAAGACAAATTAGGCATAAGGGTACCAGGGTATCTAGGCTAGTTTCTGAAAAACATTAAACATAAACAATCTCAAATAAGAAAGAGATTGTGAAATCAACCTCTACCTTGAGTCAGAATTTATTTCTAATTGATTTTAACCACTACTATAAGAAATTTAAATTTATTATATTTATATAAAATAATAATATAAATACTTAAAATATAATATACGATCTACTTATAATTTTTAAACACATGTTTTTTAATAATTATCTATTAAAATCATTATTCCTGAGTGTTAACTGTTTCATTTATCATGTATGTTTTGGTTCAATGGTTTCAATCCTTAAATCTTTCCCATGGTTCCATATTTTAAGTAATTTTAATCATTATATAAATATTTAATATATCTAATATATATATTTATAATCATCCTTGAATGGATGACATGTAACAAGAGTCTTATCATTTCATGGAGGTGGTAATAAACCTACACGCATGAGTGATGTTATCATTTTTAATGGGTGGAAGGGGAAGAAAATAATGATATCATATATTTTAAAAAACAGAATTATCTCATAAATATTACATATATTAATTAGAACCATATTTATAACCATCCATGTAAATCTGTGATGACAAATGGATTACATCACCATGTGAAGATGGAAGGTCGTAAGTAGAGCCGAGTAAGGTTTTCATTTTCTATAGGATTGAAAGGAGTTGAATATTGGTTGTTCCACCAGGATAATAAAATTTAAGTGTATTGAATATATAGATGATATAATTTTATCATGGTTAAAAATATTTAAAGGATGTATAAGAGTAAATAAAATAAAAACACTCAGTTAAAAATTATACCTCTTCTTCAGAAACCCACCATTGGATTACAACTTTAGACTTATAGGTTGGTTCATTGATGAGAACCAAGCCTCTAGGTCATGGGTAGAATGCGTTAGACGTGGTTTGGTATAGAATTCATTGAGAAAATTGAATCAATAGGTGTTAATAAGAGATGATAAGTGGTTCCCTTTTATATGTTAGGGGAATGACACACTTGGATATATATATAAAAAATTAATAATATAATGTTTTTTTCCTCGTGGAAGTGGATATAAATTGTCCTAGATTTGAAGGTGATAATTTTAATTAAAAATAAAACCAAACAATGAGGTTTAAGAATGTTTATATATTTTATTTAAGCCTTATCACATTATTTTTAACCCTTTAAACCCATTTTACCATACACCATGGTGATACATATTTACCACGGTTACTATTTATTATGAAAAAAAATTAAGATGAACAAATTATCTAATATTAAGTATTCTGATTACATGTATAAAATTAATTTCATATTATTCAAATCCTATAATTGGGATAATTCACTTTTAATATAAGTTCACAAAATCCATTAAAACCCATTTTTTAGAAAAATGATTCTTTTAAACAAAAGAATAATTTCATTAAAAATAAAGTAAAATGATGATAAACGTAAAGACCCGTAAAATTAAAGGGAAATTTTTTCTTAATTTTCTTTGGGATTTTACATGAACGCAATTTCTAACAGAATCTGATCCCAAGGACCGGTGTTCCCGGAATCATTTTCCAAAGTTTAGCTTAGGTATGTTCAGTGAACGAACGAGCGAGTTTTCCTAACTTTTGGACCGTTGCTCGAAATCGAATTCCGAGGGCACCGATGGAATTGTAGCACCGATAATTTCTTAAGAACACCTTTTCTGGAGTTGAGTTTGCTCGGGTGAAGTTATTAATTATTTGGGTTAACAAAAGAATAAAATAAAATATTGTGAAATAGATGTTATTTTTATTCTAAGTAGTGTTAACCTAGGCATGGTGGTTGGAATGAGACCCACTGATATCCTAACTTCTAGGAAGGATATTAGTGAGGTGGGGCCCACACGAGCCCCACCCCCTTTATTTCCTTTTACCTCTCACGATCATTTAATTTGGTAACTCACCCGCACCCCCCTCTTTAATGCCAAGTCAACTCTCACATTTAATTGGATTATTAAACGCCTCATTAATTGGACAACGCTCGATAATTAAATCATGATCTGTTTTTTATTTTCAAAAACAGTTGGCATGAGTAATAAAATAAGGCAATGCCTTATTTTATTATTATTGTTTCGTTGTGCAAGAAGAATTGGAGAGGAGTGACTCAAGTCTTGAACATCATCTTCCTCCTTGAAGAATGCGAATAACACACCGTCGCCGACAAAGAACACCATCCTCAGACGAAGGACGACGAAGAACGCAAAATCCTTGGAGATCAACGACGCGACGCCGTGTACCGCGACGCTGACGATTCTCTTCTCCGCGACGCCTTTTTCCGCGATGCCATCTTCCGCGATGTTCATTCCCATGACGAACCTTCGTTCGACGACACCTTGAGGTAGGGGTTATTTACGTTTTTTTCGTGAAATATCCTTTTCCATTCTTCGTCTTTATTTTTGGGCCGCTTGATATCGACTTATCGGGAGGAGGTCAGACCACATGAACACGGCTGACTCTCCTCCCCCTTTTTGTTGTTGTGTTGTTGTGGTTTGAAAGAATGCGACGCGGTACAACGGCACCGCACAGAATCATGAAGAAATGCGGAAAAGATGCGGGGCGCCGTCGCGCCGTGCCGTTGAGACCAAACGAATCCGCAGCCGGAGTCGGGCCGCAGCGAAGGGGTGTGACGCCATCGTGCCATGCCGGAGAACCACGAAGACACCGCGGACGGATCGGGGCCGCGGCGGAGGGGCGTGGTGCCATCGCGCCGCACCGGTCGGACAAGGCTACGACTCGAAGCCGCGGTGGTGTAAGGCCGAGTGGCCGGAACTGCCGGCCGTCGGCACCTCGGAGGGGCGGGACCCTGGCGGTCCCGCGACAGCAGCACCGGAAGGACAACTTCCAAGAAGCCAGGGGTCATAACCCCCAGCTGGCCGAAGGATCCCCCCACCCACGTGGGGGCTGCGGTTACTCAAACAGGGGGGTAACACCCCCCCTTCCGCTCAGCTCGGTGTGGCCGAGCTGGCCACGCGGACCGCACGCGCGCCCAGGCCGGGCCGGGCCGCACTGGCTGGGCTGGGCCGGGCCGCACCCTAATGGGTCAGAACCGGAACCGGTTTGGGTTGACCCGGTTCAGGCCGACCCGGGGGGGGGGGGGGGGGGGGGTCTCGGGCCGAGTCGGTCCGGGCCCAAAACCCCCTAAAACAAGACAAGTTCGTTCTTTTGCCCATATCTTGGGCTACGGACCTCCGATCAATGCACCATCAGTTGATATGCGATTCTTGGATCGAGATGGTCGTTTTGGTATATTACACTCAAGGTTTAGGAGATCTTTGGGTACGGCCGGGTTGGTTCGAACACGAAACCAACCGGGCCCTCGGAGCGGAAACACTTATAACTTGAGCTCCGGACGCCCGATTGACGTGCCATCGACTTTGTTGGATTCCTCTTAGTGAGACAGACCTTTTGGATTACTCCACTCGAGGTTTGGCCACAG
Source organism: Viscum album (assembly GCA_963277665.1). Taxonomy (NCBI): domain Eukaryota; kingdom Viridiplantae; phylum Streptophyta; class Magnoliopsida; order Santalales; family Viscaceae; genus Viscum; species Viscum album. The sequence continues at coordinate 1,059,022,145 of OY728159.1, forward strand.
TTGGAGTGTGGTCAGGTTGGATTTAACTTAAAAACCAACCGGGCCCCTGGAACGAAAAAAGCCAATATCTCTCAGACTGGGCGTCCGATTGACGCGCCCTCTGTCACGTTGAGTTCCTCTTATCGAGACAGAACTTTGAGATACATCAAATCTGGATTACGTATCAGTTGATGTATCGAACCCCTTGGCTCATGGAGCGGACCCTCCTGGAAACGAGCATGCTGTGTGCGGGAACCCTAGAGCTGGCTACGACGACGACGACAACCGTACTGAAATCCTATGTGGGTTCGACGGTGATGAAGACTGCACTGAAATCCTCTGTGGGTTCGGCAGTGATGAAGACCATACTGAAATCCTATGTGGGTTTGACAGCGATGAAGACTGCACTGAAATTCTCTGTGGGTTCAGCAGTGATGAAGACCGTACTGAAATCCTATGTGGTTTCGGCGGCGATGAAGACTACACTGAAATCCTCTGTGGGTTCGGCAGTGATGAAGACCATACTGAAATCCTCTGTCGGTTCGACGGCGATGAAGACTGCACTGAAATCCTATGTGGGTTCACAGCAACAAAGACCGTACTGAAATCCTCCGTGGGTTCGACGATAATGACTACTGTTCTTGTATCCTATGTGGGTCTGGCAGTGTCTGACCCTGTTCTTGCTATCCTACATGGGTCTGGCAGAGTAGCTGGTATGTATCCTATGTGGGTCCGACAGCTTAGCTGGTTTAGTATCCTATGTGGGTCCCAGCTTAGATGAATCAGTGGCTATATCAGATCATCTCTATCACCTTATGAAGAAGTATACCTGTGTGAGATGAGTCTTTACTTCAATCAATATCTTCGATATGAATGACTTACTATCCTGTATAGTTTGACTTGTACTCCTATGTGGACGTGATCGAACTTGGGCTCGGATGTTGAAGCTAAACTAGAATTGATGACTTAGGTATATGTATGGGCATATACCTAAGTAGTGTTGGATGTTACTTCGTGATTGTATCTTTTCTTTGTGGATTATCCTTTGTGGATTCTGGGAGACCTTCGGGGGTCTCGGGGTCCCTACTGAGTAGTGTATACTCACCCTTGCATGGGTTATGCCCACACTACGTTGTGTTGGATGCAGATGACGGACATCGCTGATCGAGGTTGAGGCTTGTGGAGCAGTCGGTACCTGGAGGTGGACCACTGGGCGGGACGTGCACGGAGCAGACGGCTGGACCCATGGAGTTGAGGAGGCTATCTGTACCCACCCTTCAGGTGGGAATTCTAGTGGATGGATCGACGTTACTGCTTTACTTTCAGTTTCTATACTTTCTTTCCTGTTGTACTTACTTTCAGTTTGGGTTTGTATTCTGGCGCATTTACTTTCCGCACTTACTTTTGTACCCAGTTTTACTCAGTGTTTACTTCTGCTGGTTTACTCTATGGTGTTTGTTTACTTTATAAAGGCAATGTCATCCCTTTGTCGGGATTTACGCCTTGGTGCTAGTCGCCAGCCCCTGGCCTATGGGATGCGGGCTTGGGGTAGTCATAGCACGGGCCCCGATGATGGGTCGTGACAAATTGGTATCAGTGAAGTTCGGTTCTACCGCAGAACTCAGGACTATGATCTTTCTTCTATGTGAAGCAATAGTGTTTAGGGTATTGAGTGTGGTTATCAGTCCAGGGAGTCCAGTGTTGGTGCGGTGGCCGACATATCCGTACACCAAGACCCTGACTTCTGATTTCTGACTCAATGCATGAAAACATTGATTGCTTGTGTCTTTCAAAAGTTCCATTTGTGATTACTTTGTGTTAGCTCACCAGGTATACTGTTTGACCATGGCACACCTGTTTCTTTTCAGGATGGCCCCACGATGGTAGCCAGCTAGGGTTTCGAGCATTGTGCGAGACGACAGCCCACCGAGCGACGAGGCCTCGATGCAGGGCCGTTTGACAGCGGAGGCACCGGTGGTACCTCTACCCACCGAGCCACTGATGCTACCAGCCCTAGCCGCTGATAGTGCACGTCACCTTAGTGTGTTGCATGAGTTTCAGTATCAGAGACTGCCCAGGTTCCGTGGGGAGACGGACCCTCAGGCAGCTGAGGATTGGCCGGAGGCAGTTGTGCGAGTTTTCAGGTTAGTGGGGACACCAGCTGACCTCATGGTGATCCTCGCAGCGAGCCTCCTGAACGCGGAAGCAGGAAGATGGTGGAGCTTGATGCTCCAGGTGCACGACGAGGCATCACTCCTCTGGACAGACTTTGAGAGACTCTTCCGCTCGGAGTTCGTCCCAGCCACCCTCCGTGCAGTGCACATCCAAGAGCTTCTACAGCTGCAGCAGGGCAGCATGACGGTCACCCAGTACTCGGTGAGATTTACCGACCTCTCACGCTATTCGACGGACATGGTACATGACTCATTCTTCTGGGCCTGGACCTTTGAGTAGGGACTGAGGCATGAGATCAGGGCATCGATGATCTCCCTCATCATTCTGACACATGCAGCAGTACTGGAGTGAGCTCTTCTGATAGAGAACTTTCTTGTCGAGCCTACGCCAGCAGCGAGACCTACCGCATGGCGGCACGTAGTAGAGTCGTCTGCAGCTGGTAGTCGACGGATGTCACAGGGGTCCAGGCGGACCGGACCATTAGGCAGACGACCTCAGGACACTAGCTCAGAGGTGCGGGGCACAGGGTGCAGATCCAACCTTCCGAGAAGCAGGCAGTGCTACGTATGTGGCGGGCAGGGCCACATGGCTCGTGACTGCCTGAACCTCCATGCAGAGGAGCAACAAACGGTTGAGGGGCCACCCATGTAGAGGCAGAGGGTCGACTGTGGTGGTCCGTCGAGAGCAGGCAGACGAGGTAGGGGAGATGGCCGAGCAGCAGGTGGTGGACGACGCTTTGAGACTTTACCACCACCACCATCAGGAGGTCCACCCCAACCATAGGGAGCTGGCGGGTAGAGACAGGATCAGCTTCAGGCAGCAGAGGCCTACGACTACGGCGCACCAGAGATGATTTGAGGTACGATCTGTGTCTAATCCACCCTTGTTTAGTTCTTATAGACACAGGAGCGAGTCATTATTTTATTGCCGCTGCCCTTGTTTGGAGCTCGGAGATTCTGATGGAGCCGTTGGCTCGATCCTTATGGTTAGAGACTCCTATGGGAGCAGACTCGACGATTACGCACTGGTGCCGACAATGTGAGCTTACTATAGGAGGCGAGAACTTCGGCTGGGATCTTCTTGTAGCAGCGTCGAGGCCTTACGACGTCATCTCGGGCATGGATTGGTTATCTATAGTCCATGCTCAGATTGACTGTATTAGGCACAATGTGTGGTGTGTTCGCGCCGATGGGAGCAGGTTTGTCTTCATTGGCGAGAAAGGAGCATTTGCAGCGCAGGATGGACTCACGCAGAGGAGAGGACAACCCATTAATCATCAGTTGGCTAGCCTCGTCCTAGGAGCAGTTGACATGCATAGTCCTAGTTTTCCTATAGTGGTGGATCAGTATGCAGACGTTTTCCCTGACGACATTCCAGGACTACCTCCTTGCAGAGAGGTAGACTTTTATATTAACATGTACCCTAAGACAACCCGATATCCACTCCATCATATCGGATGGCACCCGCTGAGATTCGAGAGCTACGGGTACAGCTGGAGGACTTGAAAAGCAAGGGATTCATCCGACCCAGTGTTTCACCCTGGGCTTCCCCGATATTGTTCGCCAAGAAGGCGAACGAGAGCCTACGACTGTGTGTCGATTACCGTCGCCTGAACCAGGTGAACGTGAGGAACAAGTATCCACTACTGAGGATTGACGACCTCTTTGATCAGCTCAAGGGAGCACGGTGGTTCACAAAGATAGACCTTAGATCAGGCTATCATCATCTCAGAGTTAGAGACGAGGACGTGCATAAGACGACCTTCAAATGTCGGTATGGACACTATGAGTTCTTGGTTATGCCTTTCGGCGTAACCAATGCTCCAGCAGTGTTCATGAGTCTCATGAACAGGATCTTTCAGCCATACCTCAATCGATTTTTCATGGTCTTCATCAACAACATATTGATATACTCGACTACTGAGGAGGAGTACGCCTACCACTTGCGGGTTGTACTAGACACACTCCGAGAGCACCAGCTTTATGGAAAGTTCTTGAAGTGTCAGTTCTGGTTATGCGAGGTCCACTTCTTGGGACATGTCATCTGTGAGGTTGGAGTTGCAGTGGATCCTGCGAAGATCGAGGTAGTGCTAGCTTGGGAGCCACCCAGGAGCGTGACAGAGGTGTGGAGTTTCTTGGGGCTAGCTGGGTACTATCGGAGGTTTGTGGCAGACTTATCCAGAGTTGCGGCACCACTCTCAGCTTTGACGAAGAAGGGGAAACCCTTCGTGTGGTCAGACAGATGTCAGTAGAGCTTCCAGAAGCTGAGACAGAGATTGACCAGCGCGCCTATCTTGAGGCTACCAGAGGTGGGAGTAGGGTACGTAGTCTACTGCGATGCATCAGGTTTCTGACTCGGATGTGTCCTAATGTAGGAGAGGGCCGTGATCGCCTATGGATCACGTCAGCTGAGGTAGCATGAGCAGAACTACGCTACCCATGACTTGGAGTTAGCAGCAGTGGTCTTCGCTCTAAATATGTGGCGACACTATTTGATGGGTGAGCGCTTTACAGTCTACTCTGACCACCAGAGTCTCAGGTACATCTTCTCGCAGAAGGACCTAAATTTGAGATAGTGGCAATGGCTCGAGTTCCTCCAGGACTATGACTTTGGGATAGTCTATACTCCTGGAAAGGGGAAAGTAGTAGCCGATGCTCTCAACAGGAGGACGTACATTCAGCTACTCGGGGAGGCAACGGAGCAGCTAGCCGCTTTGCAGATATCCTTCGTGGATAGAGATGGAGCAGCCTTTCTTTAGTCACTCATAGTCACTCTTCCACTACTGCAGTGGGTCAGAGATACATAGCGTGGGGACGTTGACTTTGAGATGCGGCGTGCGTAGATATCCCCAGGATAGGAACCAGATGGATTCTCTATAGGAGGAGAGAACGATGTCCTTTTCAGAGGACGTACCATGGTACCAGTTTCTTATCCGGAGGAGGTGCTGAGAGATTTTCACACTTCACCTTTAGCGGTACATCCAGGAGTGGCGAAGATGTATCGGGATCTCAGACGACAGCACTGGTGGCCGGGTATGAAGAAGGTTGTGGCAGAGTTCGTTTCTCGATGGCTCACCTGCCAGCAGGTGAAGGCAGAGCACCAGGTACCAGCAGGCTTGGTACAACCCTTGGAGGTCCTGGAGTATAAGTGGGACGGGATATCTATAGATTTCATGACTATACTTCCATGTACTTCCAGAGGTCACGACTCCATTTGGGTGATTGTCGACCGACTCACTAAGTCGACTCACTTCTTACCCATCAGAGAGTAGGTCTTAGTAGAGAGCTTGGGACGTCTCTACATTCAGAAGATTGTATAGCTTCATGGTGTGTCATCATATATCGTCTCTGATTGAGATGATCGCTTTACTTCCCGACTTTGGAAGGGGTTTCAGGAGGCATTCAGGACGCAGCTACGTCTGAGCACCGTCTATCACCCTCAGACGGATGGTCAGACGGATAAGACCATTCAAACTCTCGAGGACATGCTCTGCGCATGTGTCCTCGACTTTGGACGCAGTTGGGAGGACCACCTACCCTTGGTAGAGTTTGCGTACAACAACAACTACCACTCCACCAACGGGATGGCACCATACGAGGTATTGTACGGCCGAAATTGCATATCACCTCTGTGTTGGACAGACCCTGGGGAGTTAGCACTTGTGGGACCAGAGATGGTCTAGGCCACGACAGAGAAGGTCTAGGTCATCCAGGAGCAGATGAGGACATCTCAGAGCCGGCAGAAGTCTTATACTGACAGGAGGAGGAGGCCACTGGAGTTCAGGGATGGAGATCACGTCTTCTTGCGGGTATCACCTGGATGTGGATTACAGAGGTTTGGCTGAGGTGGCAAGTTATCTCCACGCTTCATCGGACCATTCTAGGTCCTCAGCAGGATAGGTGAGGTGACTTATCTCCTGGCTCTACCACCTCAGTTGCACCGGGTTCACGACGTCTTCCACGTATCTCAGCTGAGTAGATACGTGCATGACCCGACGCATATCATCGACCATGGGGAGCTGGACATTGACGATGGGGAGATTTTTGCGGAGGTCCCAGTGGAGATCAAGGATCAACAGGAGCGGGTCCTACATGGATGTTCAATACCTCTAGTGCACATTTTATGGCAGCACGAGAACCTCCAAGAGAGCACTTGGGAGAGGGAGGCTCAGATGCGTGCACAGTACCCACATTTGTTCCCCTAGTTTATGATGTATCTTTACGGGGACGTAAATCCCTAAGGTGGGAGTAATGTAAAGACCCGTAAAATTCAAGGGAAATTTGTTCTTAATCTTATTTGGGACTTTACAAGAACGCAGTTTCTGATGGAACCTGATTCCGAGGCCCAGTGTGCCCGGAATCATTTTCCAAAGTTTAGCTCGGGTACGTTCAGTGAACGAATGAGCGGGTTTTCCTAACTTTTGTACTGATGCTCGGAATCGAATTCCGAGGGCACCAATGGAATCCCATCACCAGTAATTACTTAAGAACACCTTTTCCGGTGTTGCTTTTGCTCGGGTGAAGTTATTAATTATTTGGGTTAACTAAAGAATAAAATAAAATATTGTGCAATAGATTTTATTTTTATTCTAAGTAGTGTTAACCTAGGCATGGTGGTTGTAATGGGACCCACTGATATCCTAACTCCTAGGTTAGATATTAGTGAGGTGGGGCCCACACAAGCCCCACCCCCTTTATTTCCTTTTACCTCCCACGAGCATTTAATTTGGTAACTCACCCGCACCCCCCTCTTTAATACCAAGTCAACTCTCGCATTTAATTGGATTATTAAACACCTCATTAATTGGAAAACACTCAATAATTAAATCATGATCTGTTTTTTATTTTCAAAAACAGTTGGCATGAGTAATAAAATAATGAAATGCCTTATTTTATTACTGTTGTTTTGTTGTGCAAGATGAATTGGAGTGGAGTTGCTCAAATCTTGAACTTCATCTTCCTCCTCGAAGAACGCGAAGAACACACCGTTGCCAACGAAGAACGCCAGCCTCCGACGAAGGACGAAGAAGAATGCCGAATCCTCAGAGATCGATGACACGACACCATGTACCATGACGCCGATGATTCTCTTCTCCACGACGCCTTTTTTCCGTGACGTTCTTTACCATGACGAACCATTGTTCGACGACACCTTGAGGTAGGGGTTATTTACTTTTTGTTCGTGAAATATCCTTTTCTGTTCTTCGTCTTTATTTTTGGACTGCTTGATATCGACTTATCGGGAGGAGGTCTGACCGCCCAAACACGGACGACTCTCCTCCCCATTTTTGTTGTTGTGTTGTTGCGGTTCGAAAGAAGGCTGCGCGGTGCAACGACACCGCGCGTAATCATGGAGAAATGCGACAAAGATGCGCGGCGCCGTCGCGCCGCGCTGTTAAGGCCAAACGAACCCACGGCCGGAGTCGGGCCGCAGCGAAGGGGTGTGGCGCCGTCGCGCTGCGCCGGAGAACCACGAAGACATCGCAGCCGGAGTGCGGCCGTGGCGGAGGGGCGCGGCGCCATCGCGCCGCGCCGGTCAAACAAAGCCGCGGATCGAAGCCGCGGCGGTGCAAGGCCAGGCGGTCAGAACTGCCAGCCACTAGCACCTCGGAGGGGAGGGACCCCGGCAGTCCCGCGGCAGCAGCACCGACCGGCTTCCAAGAAGTAGGGGATCGTAACTGCTAGCTGGCCGAAGGAGAATCCCCCCCCCCCCCACGTGGGGGCTGTGGTTACTCAAATAGGGGGGCAGCGCCCCCCCTTCCGCTCAGCTCAGTGTGGCCGAGCTGGCCACGCGGACCACGCGCGCGCTCTGGGCCGCGCCGCGCTACGCCCAGGCCGGGCCGGTCCGTACCCAGGCCGGGCCGGGCCGCACCGGCTGGGCTGGGCCACGCCCACCAGGCTGGGCCGCACCCTAATGGGCTGGACCCGGACCCAGTTCGTGCCGACCCGGGGGGGGGGGGGGGGGTCTCGGGCCGGGTTGGTCCGAGCCCAAAACCCTCTAAAACCAGACATGTTCGTTATTTTTCCCATATCTTGGGCTATGGACCTCCGATCGATGCACCGTCAGTTACGATGCAATCCTTGGATCGAGAAGGTTGTTTAATTATATTAAACTCAAGGTTTCTGAGAACTTTGGGTATGTATCGGTTGGTTTGAACACGAAACCAACCGGGCCCTTGGAGCGGAAACTCTTATAACTTGAGCTCCGGACGTCCGATTGACATATCGTCGACTTTGTTGGATTCCTCTTAGTGAGACAGACCTTTTGGATTACTCCACTCGAGGTTTGGATGCAGTTGTAGTGCGGTCGGGTTGGATTTTACTTAAAACCCAATCGGGCCCCTGGAACTAGAAAGCCAATAACTCTCAGACCGGGCGTCCGATTGACGCGCCGTCTGTCACGTTGAGTTCCTTTTGTCTAGACGGAACTTTGAGATACATCAACTCTAGACTACGTGTCAGTTGATGTATCGACCCCCTTGGCTCATGGAGAAGACCCCCTGGAAACGAGCTTACTGTGTGCGGGAACCCTAGAGATGGCTGCGACGACGACGACAACCGTACTGAAATCCTATGTGGGTTCGACGGCGATGAAGACTACACTGAAATCCTCTATGGGTTTGGCAGTGATGAAGACCGTACTGAAATCCAATGTGGGTTCGACGGCGATGAAGACTGCACTGAAATCCTCTATGGGTTCGACAATGATAAAGACCGTACTGAAATCCTATGTGGGTTCGACGGCGATGCAGACTACACTGAAATCCTCTGTGGGTTCGGTAGTGATGAAGACCGTAATGAAATCCTCCGTGGGTTCGACGGCGATGAAGACTGCACTGAAATCCTATGTGGGTTCGACATTAATGAATACTGTACTAAAATCCTCCATGGGTTCGATGGCAATGACTACTATTCTTGTATCCTACGTGGGTCTAGCAGTGTCTGACTCTGTTCTTGCTATCCTACGTGGGTCTGGCAGAGTAGTTGGTCTGTATCCTATGTGGGTCCGACAGCTTAGCTGGTTTAGTATCCTATGTGGGTCCCAGCTTAGATGAATCAGTGGCTATATCTGATCATCTCTATCACCTTACGAAGAAGTATACCTGTGTGAGCTGAGTCTTGAATTCAATCAATATCTTCGATATGATTGACTTACTATCCTATGTGGTTTGGCTTGTACTCTTATGTGGGCGTGATCGAACTTGGGCTCAGATGTTGAATCCAAACTGGAATTTATGACTTAGGTATATGTATGGTCATATACCTAAGTAGTGTTGGATGTTACTTCATGATTGTATCTTTCCTTTTTGGATTATCCTTTGTGGATTCTGGGAGACCTTCGGGGGTCTCGGGGTCCCTATTGGGTAGTGTATACTCACCCCTGCACGGGCTATGCCTGCACTATGTTGTGTTGGATGCAGACGATGGACAATGCTGAACGAGGTTGAGGCTTGTGGAGCAGTCAGTACCTGGAGGTGGACCACTGGGCGGGACTTACACGGAGCAAACGGCTAGACCCATGGAGATGAGGTGGCTATCTGTACCCACCCTTCAGGTGGGACTTCCAGTGGACGACTCGACGTTGCTGCTTTACTTTTAGTTGCTGTACTTTCTTTCCTGTTGTACTTACTTTCAGTTTGGGTTTGCATTCTGGCCCATTTACTTTCCGTACTTACTTTTGTACCCAGTTTTACTTAGTGTTTACTTTTACTGGTTTACTCTGTGGTGTTTGTTTACTTTATAAAGGTAATGCCTTCCCTTTGTCGGGATTTACGCCTTGGTGCTAGTCGCCAGCCCCTGGCCTATGGGAGGTGGGCTTTGGGTATTCACGGCATGGTCCCCGAGGACGGGTCGTGACATTAAAAATGAAATTAATTGTATTATGTTAAATAAAAAGGGAAATATTTTTCCTTAAGACTAAAAAAACCTAATGGAACCATTTAATTACTTAATTAAAAGAAAAAAAACACCCAAACCTTTTTTTAGACAAAAACATTATTTAGAATTCCAAAATGTTAAACTTGTTTTTATACATTCAATATTATATTTTAATATGAATTATATAAATTCTTTAATAAATAATATCTATACAAAAAATCACAATCTTTCATGTTATTCTTATTTCATTATCATTTCATAAAAGTGTCATTTTTTTAGAATCAGTATTTTTCACTCTCTACATAAAATTAACTATTTTTAAAAAAAATACCAAAAAAATAACCCCAAGATAATATTAAAATGATAATTTCAAAATTGATATTCATTTCCTCAAATAAATTACCAAAAATTAAAATTTATGTTTTAAACATATTCTTGAATAAATTTATGTGCATTGCGATATTGTTTCACTAGAAGTAAGATCATACAATAATTGAATCTTGGTACTACAAAAATAGTCACTTATAAAGCCCAAATAAATTCAAAAAATTTATTTAACATTAAATTATAAATGGGAAATGATAAAATTATTACATTCCTTATTCTTTCCTATAATCATAATTGGTTATATTCAATAGTGTTTGTGTCCCACTTCTTTAGAGTTTTTTTGGAAGAAAATATGAGGTTATACCTAATCCCATAAAAAATGTATGATTCATGGAAATAAATAAATCATGTTAGGTCCTTTAATAACTAGGGACTATAGTTCTTGAATCCCCATCCCATTATAAAATTATTTGAGGACCCTAGAGTCAAAAATTAAGAGATCTCGACCACATCTTGAGAATTGGATCATTTATTCCCATGTTGTGCCTCAAATAAATCCATAAAATCTACATTTTTTAAAATATTCCATTAAAATTGGAATCTAAATCAATGATAGTTCAATAGACATCCAGAGTGTTCTTCACAAAATATTATTTAATATTTTAGTTCTAGAAGATACCCCATGAATTGAACCCTAGATTTTTGGGACCACTTTTTCAATTAAAACCAAATCTAAATTCTAGGAGCATCATATTACAATTCATCAACCTATAAATTAGTAATAAGATATGTCATCAGAGCCTTATATGCCTATATTTCCTTGCAATCAACATGAAATCATCAAATCATTGTGATCCCCATATAATGAGTTTTTTATAAATATATCCGTAATATAAATGTTTAAATATAACATTGTTATTTATAAGTGTTTCTTAGGATATATCATTAATTATAAAAATAAAAATAAAAAATAAAAAATTTAATAATAGTATTTAGATATATGTAATATTTTATATACTTATATGTTATTATTATTAATTATAGTTGTATATTCTATGTTAATTGGACATAAAAAAAATATAATATACTATTATCTTTCATAATTTTTAATTATAATTAAAAAATAACTATTTAAACAAATTTATAAGTATTTCTACATGAAAAAAGGTTTTATTATTTTCTATATATCTACCTGGTTACTATGTATGTAATTAAGGTACATATAATTATCAATTTATTTATATATACACATTGTATTTAAAAAAATAGATACTCAAGGTTATATAAATTAAATTTAAAAATATATAAATATGTATAAATAAATAAAATTATTCAAAATTACTATTATCAAAGTTTTTTAGCATGGATAAATCCATCCCCTATTAGTACTAAAAAAAGTGCTGATAAAGCTAATACTTTTATTAGTGTGAAAAAATTATTTGAAAAGAGTACCCTTTTATCAGTGCTTTTATTAGTTATAATAAAATTCAACATTTAACAATGATTCTAATTAATTTTAATAAAACTTAATATTTATCAGTACTTTTAGTTAGCATTGATTAAAAACAAAACTAATAAAACATGACTATAAAGTAATAAATATTTGGGCTAGGTATGAAGAGTCTTGACTTATGGAACCAAAGAAATGATATATCCTAGGGGTGAAGGGGGTTTCACCCAACCGGTTTAATAAAGATAACATTAGATAAATTGGGGTATGTGGATGCCTGGTAGTTTTTGTGTTGAAATTCTCTCTAATATTAGTAATCTGGTGATGAATCTCGATGATGAGAAAGAATGGCACATGAGGATTTTTGAATCAAGTGGATTATCATTGAAGGGGAGACCCACTTTTATGGGCTTTGGTTTGATTGGAGGATTGTTTAGTGAAAACCTAAATACCACATTGGTTTCTGTATAGAATGTTGGTCAATATATAAAATTGGATGATCCACTCCCCTTATAATTGATTTGTTTTAGGATGGAACCTCAGAATGACATATTTCTTGGGATAGGAAAATATGGACCACGGAGGAACACCCTCCCATGTAATATAGATAGGATTCATCTCTATTATTATAGAGAGAAAATTATTATTAATGGATAAATTATCTTAATATTAATATTTTATTTTTTATAAAATTAATGAAGAAATTTTTTGAACAATAATTTATTGAAAAATATGAATGTTTATGGAATGAATTTGAGATATGGATTTAGTACCTATAAAAAAAGATATGATAGAATATTTTTTTGGGCGATGACATTGTAGTGTGAAAAAAATATCATTGGAGTCCTTCTAATTTTATAAAAAGAGAATTATATGGGGATGATTAATGTTCAAATTTATTCAATAAGTGGTCCATTGAGAGGAATTTAGCTATTTGGGTTATGGAAGCATGTACAACACATCTTCATGGAGAAGCGATGATTCAAATAGCCACTGAAGTGGCATCGGTAATGATACATGTTTTAATATGATCTAAGAGAAGGTACCTTTAATCACATAATGGTGAAATTTTTTCACAAAAGGATTACATTTTTTATTAGGATGATTTTCAAATAGATGGCATAGGCATATCAGGGTGCAAGTTTTCACAAAAGTTCTTATATTTTTTATTTGAAATTTTTGATTGAGAATTTACTATAATTTTTTACTATTTAAAAAAATATAAAATATTTAGAGTTACCCTATGTTTTTTAATCCTATTCATTTTCCATGTTTAAAAAATGTGTGTGTTTTTCATCTACATTTCTTTAGGCATGTCCTCTTACCACAGGGAAGGATAATCATTGTTTAGGACCCCTCATAATCATCCACTACTACTACCTAGATTACACTAACTGCCTAGGTTGGGTGCCTAGGGTGAAGATCAGTAGTGTGAGATCTGATGACATACAAAGGACATAAATGATATGGGTTAGGGTGAATCTAGATTATATCCCTATAAATTATATCACCAACATTCAGATGGTGAACATGAAGCTAGATTTTGATAACTATTGGGTGGATTTATCCTTAATCCATACATCTAGAACCACCTATAGCACCACCGAGTCCCCTAAATATGTTTATGAGAATATACCCTCCCCAAGTACCTCACCTAATGTGATGTCCTAGACCCGACTGCCACCTAACCTGTGCCTCGATCCAAGTTGGCCACATGAACCCTAGTGTGTCTCCCCTTAAGCTAGGGGCTTCCAACTAGCAGTGGTGGTGTCAAGGTAGAATGGTCGGGAGAATTTACCCCCTTGTTATATTACACGGTGAATGCAATAGAAACAACCAATAGCAGAATCAAAACCAATCCGATAAATATAATGAAAATTATTAACAAAAATAGATACAAAAGATGTATTAATAATTTAATACCATGAAAAATACAAATAATTATTGTTTGATATATATATATATATATATATATATATATATATATATATTCATGCATGGAATGTTAGTACAAAATGGAAATATAAAAAAGGAAGAAAACATACCAATAAAAAGGTATAAAAAATGAACAAAATCCATAATCTTCTCTAAAGCATCCCAAGACTAGGCCCAATCCTCTGCTCCTAATCTCCAACTAAACAGTAAGATTCAACAGACAAAAAAGTGGTGCTTTCCCCTATGCATAATTTCAGGAATATAGTTTTCTTGAATGCCAAGGGAGACTTAAGTAGGGTGTGAGATAACATCTTAGTAGGCCACCACCAATGATGTCTACATGTAATTTGAGTCGGTGCTCGTAAGTAAACAGTGTGTAGGTAATAACCAAAAAGTAATAAATGTTGAATAAGTAAATAATCTCATGCTCTGGTTCCCAAAGGACACATGGCGCTTCTACCTGATTCAGCTCATAGCTGGAAAGTTTGAACAATTCCCCATATGTATATATATATATAGGTTATCACTGGCACAAGGTGATCACATAGGTATCCACTATTCATTCCCACCCTTACACCATTATTTTAAATAGGTTTTGTAATGAATATTCCAAATATAATAATAAATTTCAATTCATTTTTGAATTAATTAATTTATTTTTATCAGTATTTAATAGGATAATTTTACTGGTTTCAGTGTTTACATTTTCGGAGGAGGTGACTCGGAGAGCTCGTGATGGAATTCAAGCAAAATGGGTCAAACTGTGTGAGATCCCAATCATGCACGTGGACAATAATATGTAATATGAATAATACATGAATCCAATTGGGATAAAAATGGTTTTATGACTATAAAACCATGTTTTATACATTTCTCTTGAAGACAATGGAGCCCAATTCGTCCATTTTAAGGCCCAAAATAGGCCCATAATGTAGAGAAATTATGTACGGTCAAAATTGGTTCACCCTTCTGTATTTGGGCTATAACTAAGGACTCATAACTCTAATTGGGGTAATTATACCTCCCATGGATAGCTAACTCAAATTCCCATCTCTCCACTAAATTTTAGTGCATTTTCACACGTTTTGGTCAGTTAACCATCTAAATAAAATGGAGGAAGAAGTCTTCCATGAATAATCACCTAGTCCCTTAGGAACTTGACTTATTTTGTGGAAAGTGTGATGAATTTTTCCAAAAAATCACCCCTTACCCTCATTATCTCATTTGAAATGACTAAGGGTAAGGGTGATTCTAATTGGAGAGCTCTCTTCTTTCATTTTAATTCCATTATCCCTCGTGTACTTCTAGGCCTCTTAGTGATTAATTTGGTGGCTGTTTCGTGTTGTAATATCAAGCTATGTGCTTGTGACCATTGGAAGGTAATTGAATTTCAAAATTTTTAATCAATTTTTTTTCATTTATTAATTTTTATT
Source organism: Viscum album (assembly GCA_963277665.1). Taxonomy (NCBI): domain Eukaryota; kingdom Viridiplantae; phylum Streptophyta; class Magnoliopsida; order Santalales; family Viscaceae; genus Viscum; species Viscum album. The sequence goes on from OY728159.1 coordinate 1,059,037,321, forward strand.
TTTTTATTTTGGTACGATATAAAAAAATCAATGGAACAATAATGATCATGATTCCATGCATAAATAGGATCTTGGGATGATTTTAGTGTGGTTTCCTCTTCTCTCGCCTCTTCTATTTAATGGGTGTGCTTATGGATGGTATCTTTTGATTAAATCCATAATGTATAACCCATTATTTTTCATGCTTTTATTGAGAAAAAATTTGGATATATACCCAAATCTTTACATCTCATTACATTGTTTATGTGATACCTTGATTGTGTTCTGTTCTTACATCAACAATATTTTATTGATTCCAAGCAGTCATCGGTAATCAATATCATCGATTGATCAAATACTAGGTGGTAAACTAGAAATAAATATCATTTCATATTGGTTAAAATTTTTATAAATCAAGTAATTATCAATCCTTCCCATTCCCTAGGGAGGGATGGCCGATTGAGCATTAAGGGGCACATACTCGGGTTGATCACAATTTATCCATCCAGTTTCTCCCACTTAATAATATAGTTTCAATTTCTATTTATAAATAAAAAAACCCAAGATTTATTAAACCATATTCCACTTTTTATTTCAAAATCAAAACCCTATTTTAAAATTAAGGATCTAAGGATCCATTGAGAGATGACCTTGGGTTTCTTCTATACTGTAGAAATTTGAGTTAAAAATAAACATCTAATTTGATGTTCTCAATAACATGATCAAATTTTGTTTCCATTTCTGATGATACAAGGTCATTTTTTCCATTTTATACTTTTTCTTTCTTTACTACTTTAAATATCCCCCTTCCATTGTTATTGTATTTGTTTCTGTTTTTGTTTTTGTTATTAGTTTTGTTTGTTTTTATGTATTCTTATTCTCTCTATTTCTCTATCTTATTATCCTCTCTCTATCTCTATAATTCTATAATATAGAATTCTATTTTCTTTTATCATTTAATTATTCTTTTTTATTTTTATTTTATCCATCATCAGTCATAAAAATAAAAAAAACAAAAACAAAACAAAACATTCAAATTTCATAAGTTATTTACATGACCCAGTCAGGAAAAGAAAAATTGTTTGAAATAGACCCTAAAATTGAAAAGACACTTTACAAAAAATTAGTTCATCCAATATAGGAAAATCATGTAAAATAGAGAAAACCATTTCTGAACCTCATATGTTCTTAAACCAATAAAAAATTTAACCAATTAAAACTCTAGAAATCATGGATGCAAATAACCATACCTTAAAATAACCGACCACCCTAGTTTTGGAGTACTAACCAATGTACAACCAATATCCTAAGGAAGAATCTAACATTGAGTTGTGATCATGACTTATCCACCTCCTTCCCAAATTCCATGGTCTTCTTTATGTGGACCCTCGCAAGCATCTCAAAGATTTTCACATCGTGTGCTCCACCATGAAACCCAAAAATGTGTCTGAGGACCTAATTACATTTATATAATTCTCTTTCTCCCTTGATGGTGTAGAAAAAGATTAGATATACTATCTTCCTACCATAATTTTGGGATATAATGACCTGAAAATACTTTTTTTAGAGAAGTTCTTCCCTGCCTCCCAAACTTCATCAATTAGGAAAGGAATTTGTAGAATTATGAAATCATAAGGAGAGACCATTGATGAATACTAGGATAGATTCAAAATACCTTTCTCAAGATGCCCTCACCACCAGATTAGTGAAATACTATTAATCCAATACTTATATTTGGGACTTATTCCCATGGATCTTGGAATGATTGATATTATAGCTGGTGGTTCCTTAGTTGATAAAACTCTTTCTACCACTTGTGGATTAATAGCCAACATGGCTCAAAATTCATAAAAATTTGGTAAAAGAGAAATTACACCCACTCAAGGATTTTATGAAGTAAGTCATTCATACCTAAAAAACGTTAGATAATAAACTTGATGGGATGAAAATCCCTTTAAGGAAATTATCTCAAGCACAAGTTAACTCACACGCTTCTTCAATTTCATTACATTTTTGTTGTTTTTCTAACAATATTCATTTTTCTGACCAGTTCCCACAACTTCAAGATTTACCTAAGTATTATGCACCATTGTTCCCATAGTGTCCATTTCAAAAATATCCTCCCTTTAATCATGAACCATTCAATAAAAATTAAAACCACAGGTGAAAAATACAACCACATTACCTGCAAGGAGGAAAATCAAGCTACCCAAGAAGAATTGGTATCAAAAAGGCCATGTTATACAACCTTATTATCCTTCACCTTCTTTAAACAATACTCATCCTCCTCCCAAATCTGAACCAATCCTCAAGGATATGGTGAGGAAAATGGAAACCCAAAACCTTCAGTTCCAACAGACCACACAATCTACTATTCTAGACCTACAAAATCAAGTGGTACAAATAGTGAACACTATTAGAGAGATACTGATGAAAGGATCTAGACAATTACCTTCCCAATCTATTTAAAATACAAAAAGAGAATTTAATAATTGCTTAATCACACTTCGTAGTTATATGAAAGTTTTTTATTCAAATGATTCTACCCAATAGGTATGTCCCCCTCTTGAAAACACACTTTATCCACCCATAAAATATTTTAATGAAGAAAAACAATAAAAAAGTGTAATCAAATTATCATAGAGGATTCCCATGAAAAATCCATTCCTCTTCCTTTCCCCTAAAGGATCTCCAAATCTATGAAAAAATTTGATAATGAATTTTATAAGGAAATAATGGATACATTTAAAAAGGTGAAAGTTAACATTCCTTTATTGGATGTAGTTAAAAAATCCCATAATATGCCAAATTTCATAAAGATATTTTCACCCATAGACAGAGGCTAAAGGAGAATGAGATAGTCAACTAGGGAAGGAAAGTCTTTATCTTGATTCAACCAACAATGCCAACCCAAGGCAAGAATCTTGGTACTTTCATGATACCTTGTACCATATAGGAGACATTATTTTAAAATGATGTGTTTTATTTAGGTTCTTACATTAATGTAATTCCTCACTACATGTATACTTCTATGCAAGTTGGAGAGATTCAACCAATAGGTATTATCATGCAACTTGACAATCGGTGCACTTCACACCCAACAAGAGTTATTTAGGACATCCTTATGAAAGTTAATAATCTCATATTCCCCACCAATTTCTACATTCATGAGATAGAAGATGCACGAACATTAGGACATGATCCTTTTATTCTTGGGAGGCCATTCCTTAAAACAAAAAAGATGATCATCAATGATCATAACAGTAAGTTTTCCATGGAGTTTGGTGGAGAAAAGGTAATTTTTAACAACCTTGATGTAATGAAACACCTCATTGAAGAGAACTTCACTCCTCCTATATATTCAATGGAAGTGCTCTCTAATGACACACACACAAACAAAATTATCTCCTCGAACCAAAGTCTAACTCATTTTTCTCCTCTACACCATTGCATTATTTGAGTTTTGATTCACTTTTTGAGTGTTGTGTGGGTTTTCAAAAATGTAAATTTTTTTATTTAATTGATGATTGTGTTCATTATGAGGTTCCCATGACCATAGATGATTCAAAAAATCTCATTTTCATAGATTCTCTTTCCTTATAGAATAAACATGAGTATATAGACAATTTCATGGACCCCACACCCCCTAAATCCCCTCCTTCAATCCAAAAAATCACCGGTGTTTGAATTATAACAACTTTCATTTAATTTAAAATATGAATATCATGAGGTTATTAACCAATTTCCCATCACTATTGTCAATAACCTCTCTCCAAAGTAGGAATAAAAAATGCTTAACCATTTTAGAGAGTGTAAAAATGCAATAGGATGGACAATGTAAGATATTACCATGATTATCCTTCTATTTATATTCACCACATACAATTGGATGATGAGTCTAATCCCATAAGACAATCTCAATGCATGTTGAATCCCACTCTCCTTGAAGTGGTAAAATTGGAAGTCAGTAAATTACATGTTTCTAGGATCAATTATCCTATATCTAATACTAAATGGGCTAGACCAATGCAAAATATTCCTAAAAAAATTGGAATAATAGTTGTGTCAAATGGATGAGATGAATTGGTCCCAACATGTGTGGAAAATAGTTGGTGATTTTGTATTGACTACCTTCAAATGAATCAAGCCACACTGAAGGACCACTTTAATCTACCTTTCATTGACCATATGTTAGAATGATGGGCTGGTAAGTCCCATTATTGTTTCTTTTATGGTTATTTAGGTTATTTTCACATCCTTATAGCCCCTCAAGATCAATAAAAGAAAACAATTACCTATCTATTTGGAACATTTTCATATAGAAGGATGCATTTTGGTCTATGTAATTCTCCTAGTACTTTTCAGCGATGTATGTTGAGTATTTTTTTTGAGTACCTTGAGAATTTTATAAAGTCTTTATAGATGATTTCATGGTATAGGGATCTAAATTTTATGACTATTTTTCACACCTAGGCTTTTCCTCTACCGATGAATTTAAAATATCTTGTATTAAATTATGAGAAATGAAATTTCATGGTTGATCAGGGGATGGTTCTTGGGAATGTTATTTCAAATGAGGTAATTCAAGACAATAAATCAAAAATTGAAATAATTTCAACCCTTACATATCCAAAATGTGTTCTTGAAGTGTGATCTTTATTAGTTCATGGTTGTTTTTACCATCGATTCATTAAAGACTTTTGTAAGATCTGACTTCTATTGTCCTAGTTATTACAAAAAGATTTTGAATTGTGTTTGATAAAAATTATGTGGATGCATTTAATTCACTAAAAATGAGTCTCACACCACCTACAATCATACAAACACCAATGTGGGATCTCTCCATTGAACATATGTGTAATTCCTCAAACTTTGTAGTTGGTCAGTTTTATCATAAAGGGTTGAGAAGTATCCTCATGTAATTATGTGTGCCTCACATACCCTTGACCCCGCCCAGGTAAAATACACAACAAATAAAATATAACTCCTTTCTACAATGTTTTCATTGGAAAAATTTCATTCTTATTTTCTTTGGTGAAAAGTCATTTTGTTTTCTGACCATGCTGCACTTCGATTTCTCCTAAAGAAACCTTAAGCTAAGCTTCACCTCATTCAGTGGATGATCCTCCTCCAGAAGTTTGACCTTTAGATTAGAGATTAGTGGGTAGTGTAAAATGTTTTATTTGACCACATTTGTAGGATTTCTCCACCACTGGACCACCATTTTGACTCATCCGTCCTAATTAGAGAATTTTTTCATTATGAGATCCTTTGTGATGTTGTGAACCTTACCTCTTGGTATGCAGACATTGTGAATTTTCTATCAACATCTGGGATCCCCAGTAATTTTAGAACTTCCCAATCCTAGAGACTTAAGAATGATTCTTAGTGGAACATTTATTATAACCCATATTTTTAGAGAATTTTTAGTGACCAAGTTGTTTGTTGGTTTGTCCGTGACCATGAGTTCACTTCTTTTTTGACATTTTTCCACACTTTGGCTTGTGGGGTCCATTTTGGATCTCAATGTATTGCTCGAAATGTCCTTAAATCAGGACATTATTTGAAAACATTGTATAGGGATGCCCATAAATTTTTCATGTCATGTATTCATTTTCAATTCACAGGAATATCTTCAAGAGGATTGAAATTCCCCAATAGCTCATGTTATTCTATGAATTCTTTGTTGCATGAGTAATTGACTTCATGGGGCCTTTTAAAATTTTTGTAGGATTTCTGTACATTTTATTGGTTGTGGACTATGTCTCTAAATGGGTGGAAGAAAAGGCTACCATGACTGATGACTCTTAAGCGGTTGTTGATTTTTTGGGGTCTTATATTTTCAGCAGGTTTAGTTTGTAGAGATTCATCATTAGTGATCAGGGTTCACATTTTTGCAATATCAGCATGAAAGATTTTATTCATAAGTAAGGGGTTGTTCATAAAGTCTCCATTTCATATCACCCCCAAACTAATGAAAAAGAATAAATCTCAAATTGGTATGTTAAGTGAATCTTGGAAAAAATGGTACAACCTAATAGGAAATATTGGATTTTGTGTTTGGATGGTGAAATTTGGGCATACCTTTCAAATTTTAAAACCCCAAGAAAAATGTCACCATATAGAATTGTGTTTGAAAAGTATTATCACATATTTATGGGTTTATAACACCATGTATATTGTGTTTTTAGATAATGAAATATTAATCTTTCAGATACAAGTGAATATAGGAAGCATCAAATTCAAGAGTTGGATGAAATTCAATGTGATGCATATGAGAACCCTCAGAACTATAAAGAGAAGATAAAGGATATCCATCATAGAATGATATCTTAGTAGAATCCCCATATTATTGATAAGGTTCTCCTATCCAATTATAGGCTAAATCTAAACCCTGCTAATCTTCGTTCCCAATGGCTCGGTCCTTATAATGTTATTAATGTTTCCCCTATTGGTGAAATACTAGTCTTTCACGAGGAGAGTGGATAGAGTATTACCATTAAATGGGAAGTGACTTAAAAACTTCTATGAGGGTTTTCCAAAGAATACAGTAGAGGAAATACACCTTCTGTAAGAAACATACCAATGAAACACATGAGTTTTTATCCTTCTTTCCCACATTCTCATTTATTACAGTGAGGAAACTACACATTCTAGGTGTGGGGTGGGTAAATTCTTAGGTTAATTAGTATTTGTTATCAACTTTATTTTTTTCTCTTTTTCACCTAATTTATGGTATTTTTACTCCCCCCTCTTATGGTCACCAAATCATGGAACTTACTAAAAATTAGTTTCTTATTTTTTTTCTCTTATCCACTTTATTTATGGTAATTTTACTCCATCACCCTCTTATATTCACCAAACAATAGAACATACTAAAAATTCATGTTGAAATTTTTCATTCCATGTTGTTCTAACATTTGATGAAAACATGTCTCCATTACAGAATGTATATTTGTATGAATTTTACATTGGTAAGTGATTTTTAGTAAAAAAAATTATTTCAATGATATTAAAAAGGGGTATATCTATGAAACTTTCAAGATGATTGACACCCCTTGTGTGATTAGTTTTTGGGAAAACTATGTCACTAATATCTCTATATATTTTTGAACCAAACCACAAAGTGGAAATATTTCTTACATAATAGAAGGTAAGTATATGTTAGGTTAATATTTATTAGCTTTATAAAATAATTTTTCCATACATTCGTTCCTTATCTGATCTGTTTCATTACTCTACTTGATTGGCCTATGCATGTGTACCAGATATCTGACTATTTTACACCCTCAAAATATCCAAAAAAAATAAAAAAATTAAAAAAATTAAAAAATTGTGGTGTGTCTTAGGTAGGTAAAAAACCACTCATCCTCTACATTTGATGTTGTTATAACTATTACAATTAGTGTCATGAGGAAATAAAACAAGGGTTGAAAGATGAGTATGATATTTTTTCCAAATGAAAATTTTGAAGGAAAAAAAATAACAATAAATGTGGGGAGTGATGAAATGCAAAACATATGGGGATATCGAGGTTAAGAGCTTAAGGTTTTACTTTTGTGAATTCTTAAGTGACTGGTTCTTGAAATATGATTGTAATGGATGTTGGGTAGGTTCAGTGGACAAAATCAATTAAGATTAAAAATGTTAAAATAACCTATATTTAGTATATAAAAAGTAGAAGAATAGAATGAAATGGTTTTCACACACACACATTGTAATTTAGTGACATGGTTGACTTTTTAATTCCTTGATAAATTTGGTATCCCACATCTCTTTGAATTTTTTCGGATACAATTTATTAGACATCTATTTCCATGATATTTGGGAATAAATCCTTGGTGTGATTTGTGATTTGATCAAATTGATTTAATGAATTAAAATATCAAGGAATGTAAAATATTCATGAATTTTGAAATATCTACATGAATAATGTTTTTTTGTAAATGTGACTTTTCCCTGTAGTGAAAATGTTTAGGTGTGGGGGTGTGATCACATAGTGATTGAGCAATCATTTCAACCCTTACACCACTATTTTAAATTGGTTTTTTATGAATATTACAAAAAATAATAAAAAATTGAAATTAATGTATGATTAAATGAGTTATTTTTTATCACTATTTAATAGGAAAGATTTACTTGTTTTAGTGTTTACATTGTAGGAGGAGGTGATTTAGAGATCCCATGATAGAATTTAAGAAAAATGGGCCAACTACATGAGATCCCAAGCAAACATGTGGACATAAATATGTACCATGGATAATTTGTGAATCCAAATAGGCAGAAAATGTGTGTATTAATTGAAAACCATGTGGGATAAATTTCTTTATAAGAAGATGGATTCTAATTCATCTATTTGGGGGTCAAAAATAGGCTCACAATGTGATGAAATTATGGGCGGTCCAAATTGGACTACCCTACTGTATTTGAGCAATAACTCTAGCCTATGAACTTAAATTGGGATACTTATACCTCCATTGCATAGATAACTCAAATACCCACCTCTCCAATGAATTTTTATTCATTTTGACGTGTTTTGGTTAGACAACCAGGTAGATAAAAAAGGAAGAAGAAGTATGCCATGAATAGTCACCTAGTCCCTTAGGCACTTGACTTATTTTGTGGAAATTATGATTAATTTTTCAATGAAATTACCCTCACTCTCGTTATCTCAAGTGGAACGACTAGGGGTAAGGTATATTCAAATTGGAGAGCTCACTTCTTCCATTTTAATCCCATTCTCCAACTTGTACTTCTAGGCCTCTTAGTGATCAATTTAGGGGGTGTTCCTAGTTGTAATCTCGTGCTCTATGCTTGTAACCATTGGAAGGTAATTGAATTTATAGGTTTTTAGTTTATTGTTATTCATTTATTCCTTTTTATTTTTTTATTATGGTATTATATAAAACAAATCAATGGAACAAGAATCCTCATGCTTCTATGTATAAATCAGATCTTGTGATGATTTGAGTGTGGTTTCCCCTTCTCTCACCTCTTCTTTTTAATGGATTTGCTTCTGGATGGTATCATTTGATTAAATACAGAATATATAACCCTTTATTGTTCATGTTTGTGTTAATATTTTTTTGATATACACTGAAATATGGAGATATTATCATGTTATTGATGTGATGCCTTGATTGAATTTGGTTCTTACATCGACAACATTTTATTGATTCTGAGCGGTCATTGATAATCAATATCATCAATAGATCAAATAAAATGTGGTAAGGAAGTAATAACTCACATATCATACTAGTTATAGTGTTTTTAAATCAAGGAATTAGTGATCCTTCCCATTCACTAGAGAGTGAGGATGGATTGAGCATCAAGGGACACTTACCCGTGGTGATCACAATTTGTCCATCCGGTTTCTCTCACTTAGTCATATAGTTTCAATTTTTGTTTCCATATCAATAAAAACCATGTTTTATAAAAGACCATTCCCCTTTTAATTTCAAAATAAAACCCCTTTTTTTAATTATTGATCTAAGGCTTCGTTGAGAGATGACCTAGGGTTGCTGCGATATTGCAGAAATTCTTGTTAAAAAATGAACATCAAATTTGAGATTCTCAACAACACGATCACAAGGTGATCCTGACTATAGTCCATTACTGTGTGTATATATATATGGGTATTCACTAGAATTATGTAATAATTACTCTCATTTATACATGTATATCATAGCTGGTGTGGGGTAAGAATGCCTTCATCCCATGTAGAGATTATAACCGGCATGGGGTAATCATGCCACCCATCCATACATATATAGAGCTTATCCCTGGCATAGGGTAATAATTCCTCTCACCCATACATATCCCTGGATATAATGGGGTATGAATTCCTCCCATCCAAGAATTTACATCATATGTCATAAGCATATCAATGGAATAAACATTCACATTATATAATATAAGGCAAACCATCTTACATCATTTCAATTTAACAAGAAAAGCCTTTATAATTAAACATAAAAAGAAAATTTCATTCCACCCCTTGAAATAATTCAATTTAAATCCAAATAATTAGAAGCTTTAGGCCATATCAACCTAGATAAACTACAATGTCCACCATGCAGTTTTTCTAACCTGGAAAACTCAATTCAAGTCAAGGCATCAAGACCGAAGTGTCAAATTCAATTACTCACATGCCCATTTGGACAATTCTAAATAAAATGGGGGTAATAACCATTGAGGTACATGGGAATAATATTAATACACATGGTACATTGATTAATTATATTTAAAACCATGATGAGTAATATAAACCATAATTTTACATTTTGGGAAATTTTCCTAAAATGGACAATTTGGTTAGCATGCCACTTGGGTGTCCATATTGATCAAAGGTCATATCTAAACCCCTAAATAAAACCCAATTCACTAATATCAAGTTTTGAGGGTCATTTTGACATGAATAAACCAAAAAAATTAGGAATATCGACAAAGGTCTCCCCATGGCATAATGAGGTTAAAAAAGAAACGGCCAAAACTCAAATGGAGAACTATGTGACCACTTACCATAGGGTCGTAGATGAAGCCTCACTTCATATAAAAATCAGATTCAATACAGGTTGAAAGAGATCTAATTTTCAGTCCAATTCCCTAGAAAATTGATAATGATCCTTCATATAAATATAACAATAAATGGAAACATTAAGAAATGAAAAGAGGGAATGTGGGGTTAGTCTTACCGCATGGAATCCAATGCCTTCAACAGATTGAAGATCAGACAACAGATGGAGAACCTGGATAAAAATCAAGGATTTATGCCTTTGAGATCTCAATGGGGAAGATGACATGGTTCTATCCACTAGAATTAAAGGATAATGAGGATATAAGATACATTTTTCAGTAGGGGGATTGTTGTTTTACATCAAAACTGGGCTCACATGGTTTATGTTCTCGATTTAATAAACAATGCACAAATTGTGTGTGAAGGGTCTTCCACCTTTTTCTATGCCACATGATTTATTTTCATGGTTTCCCAAACCTTTCAAAAACTATGTTTTAAAGCAATGCACCCTTCTTCAGCAGGTCACATGGATGTGCACTTGGGTCCGCACAATCTACTGTAACCATGTGGCCCAACCTACAACCAATTTTCCAGACCTCCATGCTCCGAACCATCCCTAGATTCTCTTTGGGACATCCCTAAGTCAGAGCACACCCTTAACATATTAAAATGAAATATTCAAAGAGAAAAACCAAATATCCATATCTTTGTCAACAGTCAGGTTGTTACAACCTCCCCTCCTTATAGAAACTCGCCCCCAAGTTTTCCTTATGAGGGTAAAGCAGTATTGTCAGGAATGAGTTCCAGCCACTAAGACATTATATCAGATTCCCACTCCTATGTCTCAACATGTACCCATCCATGCTACCATAGCACCCATACAAGAGGAAAAAACCTTCCTTTGAGTGTCTTTATACTCCGATCAACAATAAGAACTGGGTATTCCTCGAAGGAAGCATCCATATCTAACTCAACCTCATCAGGCTGAAAGACATGAGATTGGTCTAGATAAAATCCGCAAAGCTAAGATGCATGAAAGATATCATGCATGAACTGATTTCTCTAAGGAAGTGTCAATTGTTAAGCAACTAGTCGGATCTTCTCCACAACCTCAAAGGGTCCAACAAATCTTAGTGATATCTTACTTTGATTTTTAATACATCTATGCCCCAACATGGGTGAAAATTTCAAGAAAACCCACTGCCTAACCTCAAACTCAAAAGGTCACTAGTGTATATTGGAGTAAGACAACTATTTAGACTAAACTATCAACAAACACTTCTAGATTAGTTGTACCTTCTCTATAGTATCTTGCACGATATGAGGCCCAAGAACACCTACATCCTCTACCTCTATCCAATATAGATGTGAGCAACAAGTCCTACCGGATAAGGATTCATAGGGACCCATCTCAATGGTAGCCTAGAAGCTGTTATTATAAGAAAACTCAATGAGGGGAATATGTTTCTCCCAGGAACCCCCAAAGTTGAGGATTCATGCATGAAACATATTTTCAAGCACTTGAACTGTATGCTTCATCAGTCCATCACACTACAAGTGATAGGTTCTGCTCAAAAGTATATGTGTACTCAAGGCCTTCTATAACCCCTACCAGAACATTGACATAAAATGATAATCTCTATCAGAAACTATTGAATTAGGTGCTCCATGAGGATGTATCACCTCCTTTTTGTACATTATTCCCAGCCCATCTATTGAAAAGGTCTCTTGAATAGGTAAGAAGTTTATGACCTTCATTAGACAATGAATGAAAACCCACAATGTGTTGTTTCCATGAGGTGATCTAGGTAGACCATTTATGATGTCCATCGAAACATCATCCCATTTTCGGTCAGTAATGGACAAATAATGAAGAAGCCCTACCAAGCACTGATGTTTTACCTTCACCTACAAATAGGTGGAACATCATGTAATAAAACTAACTATCTCACGCTTTATATTGGGCCACAAATATTGACATCATAAATCCGAATTAGGGTCGAGGCCCATACTTTTAGTGATTTCCTCAGATATGAATGACTGAGACAGATCAGTATCAAACATGATAGACAAAAAATTAGTGGCTAATAGAATAGTACCTCTTACAATATATGGTCTGATGCTCTGCTCCTACAGCGTAGGCTGGACTGCTTGTAACTGGCATGTACAATGGCCCTAAGTCACTACCTGACTTCTTTGAGTAGGCCCACTCTACTAGTGCTGAGAATCATACACCTGGTTACCTCTACCTCAAACACCACCTTGACCTGATCAACCAGTTGTATTCCAACTAATTATGTGTTGCAGTCATGCAGACCCCACTCTTGATCGAGGAGTAGGTGCAAATCCCTACTCACTAGGCACTGATAGAAAAGCACTGCAGAAGTGATGGAGATGACCTATCCTACCATAGCGTCTGAAATACAATATATTTCATGCACACTATCCCCTATAATGTCCTAGCACTTCTCACTAGTGACAGTTAGGGGAAATATCCAAGAAAGGATCTTGGCTGCTACTACTACAATGAGATTCATTGAAACGTCATTTTATCCTAGAATAAGATCCACATGAATCCTTAGGTGAGGAACCACCCTAGATTTCACCTTAATAATCTCTCATATTTAACAATGTAATTAGGGCCTGGTTGAAAATCTCAAAAAATTGTTAGCCTGAACACATTGACTTGTGTCTAGATGACTTGACACATCCCATCCTCAAGTTTCCTAATAGCCATCAAATCATCAACAACTAGAGAAGGAGAAAATAACGGCATCATAGTGAAACATGATGACTAATCCATAAATCACATGGTCCCTTACTACATATTGATGAACTCTCTATCTATTTCATCCCTTAGAGTCCAGGGAAAGAAGTAATCATAAACGACGGTCTAAAAATCATCCCAGACCATCTATCTATACTGACCTGCCTAGGTGATGAAATACCACCACCTCTTAGCTGAATTACGTAACATGTAAGTAGCTAGATTAAACCTCCTATATAGAGTCATCTCTAGGTGATTGAAAAGAGACATAATCTCTTTGATCTATGACTCTATAGTAAGTGGTCCTCCATCCCCTAAGAAAGTAATAGGATGCTACTGATGAATCATGCGGGCCAACTCTTCCATGATCAGGGTAGGTCACACCCCTATATGAATATTCTACATCATACGCCATAAACCCTCTTGAAACTAGGCATCAAAACCCAACTCAGGTATAGAAGGAGGAATCATAGGTGGATCAACTGAAAGAACAACTAGAGTCTCAAGGCCCACAACCTCAGGAACATGATCGTCACCGCCTTTAGAGTGCACGACTCAAGGATGTCATGGAGGCATAGTTCTACAATACTAAAAAAGTTATCAAAAGATATTCAAAAAAATTATGTTTGCATTAATTTAAAATGTATAGGTACTAAACCCTTCTTATTAAAATGAACATGATTCTTTTACGACTTCAAAATCCAAGACTAGACAATGGAATAGTCCGTAAGAGGTTAAGAGAACAGAGAAACAACCACTACCCACTACTATGGTCAGGTCCAAGACATGTTTATTTTTTAGGAATGTGCAAGGTGGTGGTTCTCAAGTTAAAATTCATTCCACATTTTAAAGTACGCTCATTGGACCATTTAAGTCATTTAAGTTGGATAAATCCAATGATATTTTATTTCATGGCCCATAAGGGCCGATACACCTTATGAACCAAAATATGGCACTCACTAGGATGTCATTTTCATTTGAATTGCACTTATCTATGTGATTATACCTTTTTTCAAATGTTTGTGCTTTATAGAATTCCATTTTCTAATCCATAAGGTTCCATAAACCTTATGATTCAGAGAGTGGAACCCAATAAACTCACAACATAAATCGATCCAATCTTGCATGAAATATTAGCACAATAGTATATGTATAACAAGGCACAAAAATATGAAATAGGAAATTCTTGCTTAAAATATAAATGTGACATGGAAAAATGCATGGCCTATTCATAATGTGCCTATATTGATGCATGTTCCAATACATACCCCTCATTTCATTGGGTCGATCTAAGAAATCATAATTCCAATATCGTTAATATCAAAAACATCACAAAACATGTGAATCATCCAATGGTGAAATCATATCAACTGTAATTGTCAAAAATAGAGAACCAATAATTCAAGAAACATGGACCATAACCCGTACTTGGGTTCGTGATGCCGAAGAATGTATTGTGACCAAGTCTCAAGCATTATTAATCTCTATTCAATTTTCACCAAATAGTAAAGAAATAAAGGAACCCCTCTGATACCACTTTGTGATGTCCCGGACCTAGCTTCCACTTAACCCATGCCTCGAGGATGGTTGGACATATGACTCCTAGAATGTCTCCCCTTAATCCATGGGTTGTTGAATAGTAGCAGAGGTGTCAAGGTAGAACGGTGGGGAGACTTTAACCCCATGTCAGAGTACATAATAGATGCAACAAAAATAACTAGAACCAAAAGCATAACCAATCAGATAAATACAGTGAACAATAGTAACCAAAATAGATATTGCATAAGTGTAAATAACTGAATAGAATAAAATCCACATAGGTAGTGTATTATATAGATATGCATGCATTTCATGTTAGTAAAAAATAGAAATTGAAAACAAGAAGCAAACATACTAATACAAAAGTACCAAAATGAACAAAATCTAGAAGCTGCTCTATAAAATCCTGAACCTATGCCTGATCCCCTACCCCTAAGCTCCAACTAAATTGTAAGATTCAACATCCAGAAGAGTGGTGCTTTTCCCAATCCATACCTGTTGTAAAATAGTTTTCTCGAGTGCTAAGGGAGGCTCGATTAGGGTGTGAGATAACATCTCAGTAGGGCACCACCAACGGTGTCTATGTGTAATTTGATCCATCACTCATAAGTAAATAATGTGCAGGTAATACCCAAAAAGTAACAAATGTTGAATGAGTAAATAATCTTCCTCTTAAGATACCAATGGACACCAAGTGGGTCTACCTACTTAAGCTCACAACTAGTAAGTCCGAACAATTCACCATATGTGTGTGTGTATATATAGGTTATCCCTGGAATGAGGTAAGCATGTCTCTCATCCATTCATATTATAATATATAAGGTTTTTCACTGGTAATAGGTAATAATGCCTCTCATCCATACATGTATATCATAGATGTTTGGGGTAATAATGCCTCCCACCCATGTAGAGATTATAACTGGAACAAGGTAAGCATGCCTCTCATCCATACATATATAGAGGTTGTCACTGGTGTGGGGTATGCATACTTCCCACCCGTACATATCACAGGATGGTATGGGGTATGAATTCCTCCCATCCAAGCATTTACATCATATGTCATAATCATATCAATGGAATAAACATTCACATTATATAATGTAAGTCAATACATATTATGTCATTTCGATTTAAACAAGAAAATAGTTTATAATAAAACATAACAAGGAAAGAAAATTCCCTGCCATACCTTAAAATCATTAAATTTAAAGGAAATTAATTATAAGTTTTAGGACATCCCATCTTATCCAACCTACAAGGTCCACTATCCAGTTTTCCTAAAATGGAAAACACATTTCAAGTCAAGTCATCAAGACCCAACTATCAAAGTCAATTAATCACATTCCCATTTCAAAAATTCTAAATAAAATGTGGCTAAGAACCATTGATTCACCTCGGTATACATCAGATACACATGGTACATTGGTTAATTAAATTTGAAACCAAGGTGGGGAATATAAACCATGATTTGAAATTTTGGAAAATTGGCCTAAAATGGCCAATTTGGTTGGCACGCCCCTTAGGTGTCCATATAGTGAAAGAGTGATCTATAAACCATTAAATCAAACCCAATTCACCAATATCAAGGATCTAGGGTCATTTAGACATGAATGAACTAACACAATTAGAAATATCAGAAAAGTCCAGCCAATGGCACAATGAGATTAAATATGAAATGAAAAAAACTGAAATGTAAAACTACGTGACCACCTACCTTAGGGACATAGATGAAGCCTCTCTTAATATCGCTTTGAGATTTGAAGAAGGTCAGAAGAGATCTGATTTTCAGTCCAATGCCCTAAAAATAGCATGAAGGAGCCTGAATCTAAATAATTTAACATATGGAAAGATTAATGGAATAAAAGAGGGAAGGAGGGGTTAGCCTTACCATATGGGATCCAATGCCTCCGATGGATTGAAGATCAAACAAAAAATGGAGAACCTGGATCAAAATAAAGGCTTTAGGCCATTGATTGCTCAAAGGGGAGGAGGCCACAGTTCTATCCACTAGAAGCAAAAGAGAATGATGAAATAATTTAAATTTCATGTGGGGGAAAATAGTCATTTTACCTAAAAAATGGGCTCACACACTTTATGTGTATGGTTTACCAAACTGTGCGAAAACCACGTGTCAAGCCTCTGCCTCCTTTTTTAAGATCATGTGATTTATGCGCACGGTTTACCAACCCATACGTGAAACCATGCGTGAAGGCTCTGCAACCTTCTGCAGAAGGTCACACGACCCTGTGCCTGGGTCTGCATGATCAACACTAACATGTGGCCCAGCCTGCAACCCATTTTCTAGACCTCCGTGCTCTGAACCATCCCCAGCTTCTCCTCGGTCTTTCCCTAGTCCGTAGTACACCTTTACCATATTCAAAGTAAAGTTTCAGAGTGAAAAATCAAAGATCTTTACCTTGGAAAAAAGTTAGGTCATTACAACTAACATGTTCAATTGACTTGGATGGTTGTGTTTTTGAAAATTCATGACTGAGTGTTATAGGAAAAATTTTAGATATGGGGTTTTTTAATTCAATGGGTTTTGAGTTTTTTGGTTGATGGAAAAACTGAGTGCCCAATGAATTAACACTCGACTACCATGGGGGCGAGGGTCAAATCATTTGATGCTCACCATGAATTTTTTTAGTTAGTTTTTTTAATTGTTATATTTTATAAATATATTAAAAAAATAATATATTCAAAATATTTATATTCGAAATCAATATATAAGAATAAATATCAGCACGCCTGTTTATTTTTTATTTTTTTTGGTTTCTCAGTTTGTTAATGTTATATTTTATAAATATATTAAATATATTTTTTATAAGTATATAAATATAAAGAGGAAATTAAAAATAAATATATTAAAATGTTTATATATATAAATATATTTATAAATATGAATCATTAAAAAATGTATATAAATATAAATATATAATTATAAATATATAGTTATGAATATATTTTTTTATTATTTTAAATTCATATTTATAAAAATAATTATAACTAGATAATTATAAATATATATATATAAATATAATAATAAATATTTATTTTTAAAAAATAATTATAAATAAAAACAATTATTTAATTACATTATATTTATAAATTTATAAATATTTTTATAAATATTGTTCTTTATAACTATAAAGTTATTGGGTGGGGTCAAGCCCCTTTATTAATAAATTAGATACTAAAATATGAGAGGGATGGGATAGACAAAAGATACTTCTCTGAGTAAAAAAAATAAAAGACCAACAAATAAAAATGCAAGAGGACCTCCATATAGACACCAATGATTTATAGAATATAAACTTGAGAGCATATCATGCGTATGGACGACTGCTATTTTCATTTTCCATAGGATGGAAGCAGATGAATATGGGTTGTTCCCAAAAAATAATAATATTTTGGTATATTAATGATAACAATAATATTATTTGATCATGGTTAAAGAATATTTGAAACAAGTAGAAGTGGAAATAAGATTAAAACACTCAGTTAAAAGTTATACCTATTCTTTAGAAACCCACCATTAGTTTAAACCATAAGCCTTATTGGTTTGTCCTTTGGTGAAACGAGACCCTCTACGTTATGAGGAGAATGTTTAATAAGTGATTTGGGTAGGGATTAGTCGAGATAAGTGGCTCCAAATGCATGAATATGAGAGTAGAAGAGGTGCCATTTTATAATTGATAGAAATGACATACTAGAAATTATATAAAAAAACTACAATATAAAGTTTTTTTCCTTATAAAAGTGGATCCAAATTTTCAATGCTTCAACGGTGATAAGGTTAAGGTCAAAATATGACCAAAAAATGCGTTTTAAGAATGTATTTTATGTTATCCTGATGCCTTTTTGCATTATTTATAACCCTTTAAACCATTTTTACACTAAATTGAGGTGATTTATATTTAACATTGTTACCTTATTTATAAAAAAAATTACTTGAACTTATTATCTAATATTAAGTATTTAGATTCCATGCAATGAAACTATTCCACATGATTCAATTCCTAAAAGTGGGAGATATTACTTTTAATATATGTTTACAATATAAAATAAAGGCCATTTAAAAAATGTTTGTTTTAAGAATAAAAAAATTGTATAATAAGATAAATTATAATATTGATCCAAATGGAATTAATTGGATTATGTTAAATAAAAAGAAACTTATTTTTCCATAAAACCAAACCAAAACAAAATGTAACATTTTAAATACTTGATTAAAAAACATTTCTAATTAGAACAGAAAAATTATTTTTATTTTGAAAATGTTAAACATATATTTCGAAGTTCATAAATATATTTTTATATGAATTATATAACTTATTTAATATATATTTGGTCTATTGAGATTTTTCAAAAATTTCATTTTAATATTATATCATTAAAATATTAAAAAACTATTAGTTTTGTAGAATCAATATTTTTCACTATCAACTTAATTTTTTTAAATATTCCAATAATTAACCATAAGATAATATTGAAATGATTATTCTCAAATAACATTATAAAAATGAAAATTTAGATTTTAATCATATTCTTGAACAAAGTTATGTCCAAAGTGATATTTGTTCTCTAGAAATATGAGCTTACTATAATTAAATATTCTGTATTACACAATATGTAAATTCTTATGCTCAAATAATCCCAAACGATTTCTTTAAATTGCAATGATAAAAGGGAAACAATAGAATGCTTATATTCCTTAATCTTTTCTGTAATCGTTACTTTGTTATCCCCAACAATGTATGTCTCCCACTTCATCTTAATTTTTTGAGATACTAATTTGAGTTTATAATGAATCCTATCAAAAGATCTATGATTCAAGTAATCCCCCAAATCATGTGAGGTAAATGAAGAATTAGGGACTATAGTTCTTGTATCCTTAACTTTGGTAAAATATTTAGAGGTCCTTGGAGTCGACAATCTAGATATCCTAACCATAACTTGAGAATATGAGCATTTTTTCATGTTCAGTATAAAATAAATCCATAGAATCTATCTTTTTCAGGATACCCTTACCTTTGGAATCTAAATCATCGATAATTCTATAAACATCTAGAGTGTATTTCCCTAAAATATTATTCAAGTATTATAGTTCTAGAAGAATCCCTATAACTTGAATCCTATATTTTTGAGAGAAAATTTTCAACCAAAACAAAATATAAATTTGAAGCACCATTATTTTCGAATTCATCTACATATGAATTTGTAAGAATATATTTCATCAAAGCATTCAAAGCCAAGATCACCTGAATATCGCCATGAGATAACGGGAGCAATGTGATCGCCATCCATTGAATGTTTTAAAATATATCTTTAATATAAATCTATAATTATAATAATGTTATTTATAAGTTATTTTTCATGATATATCATTAATTTATTGACCCATACCAATGTAGACCAAGTTACAAATACCCCAAACCCACCTCCAATAGTCTTGGGGCTAGAGACTAGTGTCGATTTGGTATATCACACACATAGAAGGCCTTATCCTAATGTACATGTACACACACACACACACTCATCTCTAAGCCTATACAAAGATAAAATATAAAATAACTAATAACCATGCATGCATACATCGTAAATCCCACCATCAAAGTATTAAAACATGTATTAGAAAGAAAATATTCCAAAAAAATACCACCATAATGAAATAGAAAACAAGTCCAACTTGTAATGTGGGTGAGGACTGCTGTCAAGGTAAATGCTTGAACACACCTTAGAATATCTAGATCACTAAGCTTCACCTGGTCCTAATCCCTCTAGATATCCTTCCAAATGCCAGCCATCCATATAAGAAAGGACATGTGTAGGAAAATACCATGTAGGGGTGAGTATAACAATACCCAGTAGGAAACCCCAAAATCACTAATCATATAGAATCAAGAACAATAGTAGTCAGTTAGTCACATGTATATAGAAATAGCTCATACAATACTAAAAAATAGGTTATTTTATAAGGTTAATTGTCACCAGAAATTAACCCATCTCAAATAGTCTGTCAAATGGAATTATTTGTGATGGAACATTTATTTCCTTACAAACAATTTTATTTTCCATAGAATAAATGTTTTGTCACAAATACTATTCATAGTAATACCCCCATCCAGTGTAAAAACCTATTGTGATGGCCAATAGAGATGGATGTATAACTTCATCACTAATTTTAGGCATTTAGGAATAATTTTTTATGGGAATTTTGGTATTTCGCAAATATTTTCTTGGGAAACGTTTTTTCAATGGGATTAATTCTTTCACAATTATTTTTTAAGTTATAACCTTCCCTCCCCCTATCCATCTTATTACCCTTCATGATTTCTCTTCCCCCTCCCCTATGGATAGTACATGGGTCCCCTTCTCCCGAATAAGAAATGGTTCATAGGCTCCCCATCCAGAAATACTCCATTGGAATCGATTTTTGGTAGATCTGGGTTTGGATTGTCTTGATATAGATTCCCCTTGTCTCTCATTTCGATGTTTTTGTGCTTTTTTCATTTTATCTACATGATTTATTTAGGAAAACCCCTAAGTTAATAAATTTATCTTATTATTTTTCTTTTTTTGGTATTTTAAGTTTCTTAAAATTTATTATTCCTTATTTGTGTGTTTATCAGGTCCACACAAGTTATTTCAAATTATTTTTATGCATTTTTCTCGTTGTTTGACCTTCAAATTTAATTAAATTTTATATTTCATTTTTTAGGTTAATGAATGTATATTATTGATATTCTGATTTGGAAAATTATGTCCTTGTTATAAAATTAAAAATATGAAAAATATGAATTTTAAATTTTCATTAAATATTTAATATATTTAAAAAATACTTTTAATAAATAAATTGTTTTATTAACATTATATTTTCTTAATAATTTTCATTTCAATTACTAATTAAAGGATTGTTAAATTTTAATTTGTTTCATATAATATTTAATTAGATTAATCCCTTAAAATTTTTAAATTTAATTTAATGAGATTAAAATAAATAATAGATATAAAATTAAAATTCTTTATAAGATATTCATTTTTAACACAAAATAATTCTAATCACATATAACCATTAAATTTCATCAATCATCTAGTATTATAAAACATAAAATTATTAATTAAAAAAATTAATTATAATATGTAATAAATTAATATAATTCATTGTATCAATTATTTAATTTATTGGTGGTTTCAGTATTATAATTTTCTAATTCATATTTCAAATTTTATTCCCATGATGCCATAAAGTTTATCTTGCACTGTAAAATATATTTAAGTTAATTCATATATATTATTTGATTTATTTAATTTAATTAAAAAGTTTTAATATATATGCATATATATTACCTTGGGAATATACATATATAAATTTATAAAAAATTGTATGGTTTTTAATATATATATATATATATTGTGTATTGTTTTTAATATATGTATGTATGTATATGAACATGTGAATATATATATATATGTATTTTAAATAAATGTGTATGGTTTTCATATATATATTTATATAAAAACTTGCGAGGTTTATTATATATATATATATATGTGTGTGTGTGTGTGTGTGTTATTATAGAGATTTGATATGCATATTTGTTTTAAAAAGAGTCAGAATAAATTTGATTTATATATATAAATTAATAAATCATGATATATATATATTAATGATTAAAAATGTAATATTACTATAAATAGTTTAAATAATTAGTAATAATCGTTAAATAATTTATGATAATTAACAATCAATTAATCACTATAATTAACAAAAAGTAAATATTAGTTTCAATAAAAAAATATTGTTAATAATTTAACATTATAGGAAATTAAGATAATTTATATTAAATTGTAAAAGAAAAAAATATGAAATACAAGTAATTTCTAAGAATTAGTAATATTTTTTATAAATTTAGTTATAAATAATAAATAATTAATAGTATTTGTTACCTAATTTTACCCTCAGGGGAGATGTAAAGAAACACCTGACAAGCACAAATTTTATGTCATGCTTAGGGTAAACCTTGCATCCCGAACCAAATGGTGGTCTCTAATTTTTCATATGACACACAATTCAAGAGATACTTAAATATTTTATAAATAATTTTAATAAAAATAATAAATGAATTAATCTTGTGTGCGATGTACCCAAACACTCGACACACATAAATTTTATATCATGAATGGGGTATACCTTGAATCCCAAACATAACGGTAGTCTCTGATTTTTCATACGATACACAGTTCAAGAGATATTTAATTTTTTTATAAAATTTTAAAATAAAAATATGAAACTAATGTCCCTCATATGAAATGTATCCATGAAACTGATGCACACAAAAACGTCTTGTTGCACCTATGGTAAAACCATCATCCCATGCCTAACGGTGGTCTCTGATTATTCATGCAATACATAGTTTAGGAGAAAATTAAATTTTTTATCTAAAATTATAATAAAAATATTAAATGAATTACCCTCATGGGAAATGTAACCAAACACCCGAGGCACATAAATTTTATGTCAAACATAGGTTAAAACCAGTATCCTGAACATAAATGTGGTCTCTAATTTTTCATACAATACGTATTTCATGATATACTTGATTTTTTATTAAAAAAAATAAAAATATTAAATGAATTACTCTGGATTTGGATGTAACCAATCATGCGATGTTCACAAATTTTATACCATGGCCAGGGTAAACCCAACATCCCAGACCTAACAGTGTTCTTCAATTCTTTATATAGTAAATAGTGTGGGAGATATATATATTTTTAAATATATATATATAATATTATAATTAAATGAATTACCCTTGAATACAATGTAAAAAATCACATGATTTATACAAATGTTATGTTGCGCAAAGTGTAAACTCTATATCATGGAATTAATGATGGTCTCATATTTCCTATAAAATACACCATTCAAGAGATATTCCATTATTTTTAGAAAATTACATGTTTTTAATATAATATATTTAACATTTCTATTCTATCTTCATCGAGCCTCTATGGGTCCCAGAATTTAGTGCTAACCCAATAAATCACTTTGATCATATTCCATAAAATATTCTAAGGTGTTAATATATAATAATAATTTTCAATTAGGTACCATGAGTAATGATTATTTTTATTATTTTTTTTCTAGATAACTATAGACTCAATAAGTTTAAACCAGTTTCTATTACTTTATCATGATTGAAAAAATCATCAAAAAAATCACAAAAAATCTATTATAAATCATGTCTACATAGAGGGTGTTGAAACATTTATATCATTTATATCATCAGAATCATATTTTTATGAAGGACTAATTAAATTCCCATATATTAAATGTGATCTTATATGATTTGAATAATTTTAAAATGTTGACCGTCATCTACTGTGTTTTCATTTTTAGAAAGATTATATTGGTTGGTATTAACATGGTGAAAATAATTTTGTAAAAAAAATTGGTTTCAGATCCGTCATTTCAAAATATATTACATGACACAGTTGTCCCATCTATTAAAGAAACAACAACTTAGAATGATATTCCAATTCCTAAATCAAAAACTTCTCAATTTTAAAATTTGTTGAAATGTGTGGAGGAGGCCTTATATACATGATTTTAGATGAGAAAAAATGATCTTGGTACATAATTTATGGAATTTAAATCATATTTTGGAATGCCAAATAGTTTCTTCAATCAGAATTTATCTTTGGTTAAATCATTGTTTCTTGATTGAAATACCATACATAAAAGGTTCTATGAAAGTAAGTTGTTGGTCCATAATTTGGGTCTTAGTTATCATAAGATTCACACTTGTTCAAATGACTGCATCGTATATTTTGGTGATTATGAATCATTAGTTAATTTTACAACATGTGGAGAATATAGTTATAAAGATACACAACAAGTAATGTTCATAATTCCTTTAAAATACTTAATTTATTTTCAAATTACAGCCCATTTACAACACTTATTTATGTCTTGCAACACAACTGCATTGATGAATTGGCATAAATAAACTTTTTTCCATTTGTAAAATAATAAATCATCCATGTGATACTGATAATTGGAAACACATTGATCTGATACATCCTTCTATTTATTGAGAACCTCATAACACATGGTTGGGTCTTTTTACTGATGGTATTTTCCATTTGGTGCTTACAGTATTCAATATTCGTAGTGCCCTATTTTCATTACTATTTACAAAATAAATCCATGGATATTAATGAAGGAACCATATATATATTTTGTTCTTTTAATTCAAGGACATACAGAGAACAATATTTATGTTTCATTGAATCCACTAATTGATGATTTATCTTTATTATAGAAAAATTGTGTGGTTACATTTGATATAGCTGCATATCAGAATTTTTCATTAAAGGTTGTATTAATGTGGATGATTAGTGAATTTATAGTGTATGTTATGTTATCTAGATGGAGAACACAAGGTCTAAAATAATTTTCACACTACATGGATATGGAAAAATAATTTTCTCTTGTTAATGGGAGAATTACTAGTTATTTTGACTACCCGCGAAGATTTCTTCCGATGGATCACCCTTTTTTAAGGAAAAGAAATAATTTTTACAAAAGGAATAATTGAATGAGATGAACCTCTAATAGTTCTCTCAATTATTCATGTAAAATGTAACTCCCCGACCCTAGTTACATAGAGTTTGTGCATTATTACGTTACATTGGTATGATCACTAGAGATCAAGCCTCGAAATAACGATTAGTTTAGTTTCCTTTGAAGTACTAGATACATAAATAAATTTTACATTACATCATTAAATTAAACAACAACACCATTTTTTCCCATTTTAACACACTTATATCCCTTATCATATCTCTACAGGTCAACCATATAATAATTCTTCACATCCTGGGAAAAAATAAAACATTAAAAGAGGTGAGTTAAGATGCTCGGTAAGGATAACAATATAGCGAAAACTTTCATATATAATCATAATCATTTAAGGAAATGTATAAGACTAAAACAAAATCCTTTTAAACTTAAACTTCAGCATAATATGGAAAAGATAAATCAAATAATTCCATTTAATTATTCACTTTGATATTCTACTAGTTGAATAATCACATGCAATATCAGTAGCCAATTTCATTATGATGGAATGCATAATGCCGGACATCATAACCACATAGTCAAGGCCTCATGCCAAGAATAAAAATAGGATTTTTTCAAGGATATGTTCCAAGACACTGGTTTGTATAATTATACCTACCAATTCATTGAGGATATATAGAGGGATCCACACATCACTTACTAAGTCCAATGCATTCTTCATATGAAAAGGTTGAAACATAACATAAACATTCATATTAAAACTAGCATACGAAATGTTAATACTTTACCATAAACCATGAATTGTATAAAAATAACACATCCACAGTAAAAAATAGTAAAAAACCTTCAATACAATATATAAGATTGTATCATAATAAATCAAATCCAAACAAGTGTAAAATCCATCAAAGGATGTTGACATAGATGAAATGAAAAATATTTCAAAGAAATATATCTTTCTATTTTGAAATCATTTAAAAGTCACGTAATTATAAAAGAAAACATTTATTTTTAAAATATTATTATAAGATTTTTTTGGAAGCCTCTAACGTGTTATAACAACAGAAAATAGATGCACCCACCGTATAAGTTAAAAAACATTTTTACATTAATTCGTCGAAAAGGTCATAAAGTACCTAGTTTGGAAAACAAATGAAAGATTATTTTCAAAATTTTTTATAGAAATTAAAAAAATGGTATAAATTACTTTAACCCATATTATATGAAATAGTAAAAATGTTTTGAAATACATTTTTATGAAACACAGATGTGGATGATAAAGAAGTCTCGGTAGATACTTACATATAAATAACCTCGGATAAATAAAGAGACTGTAAAATTAACTATTACCTTGTACTTTTCCTTGGTTGAGGGTATGTTAACATCCTGTATAATATTTAAATCAATTTTATTAAATTATAAAAGAACCACATACATAAATATTATATCATATAGGATCTTCTAATATTGTTTGTTAATAATATTTTAATAGTATCATTGTTTCAGTTGTAAACTGATTCGTTTTCATTTATATGTTTTGTTATGTAAGTCATTTCTCTTATGGATAGGATGTATTTGATTCATATCCAAAATTATATTATGTTCTTAAACATTTTTTTAATCACAAAATGAAAATTATTCTTGAATGGTTGTGATGGGGAATGAATCTCATCACGTTTGTGGAGACGGTAATCCGTACGTACGCATGAGCGACAATACCATTCTATTTATGGTGAAATCATATGTAATTGGATGGTATATCATATATACAGAATAATTAACATGTTATATTAAATATTTACATCAATTATACTCATTATTATACTCATAACAATAATGAAGTCTTGAATAACAAACTACACCACGACAAGGATACGGTAAGTCGTACGTATGCACGTATGGTGACTTTTTCATTCATGGGATGGGTAAAATAATGAATATGGTTGTTACATATTTATAATAAAATCAAAATATGTAGAAGGTAATGGATTTATTATGTTGGTATGGAAATAAAAAAGAAAGAGGATGTGGAAGAAGAAAATAACTTTGAAAGAGGTGATGAAATTATTACCTCTTCTTTGGGTTATTTCTTTTGATTTGATCAAAAGGGATCTTTAGGTTGTATTTATTATCAATGTAAGGCCTATATGTTGAATTGAGGATAGTTGGTAGGATATTTGAGTAGATTTTGGCGGAACCCAATGTATTTGGTGGTGTGAGTTTGAGAAAAGGGGAAGTACCCTTTTATAAGAGAGGTGAGGGTCACTTTAGGAAAAGCTTGAAATATTAATTAATTATACAATCATATTCAGTTTATAATGGCTCAAAAAGGATTTATTTCAATGATAAGGTGGGTTTGGGTCGAAAAAATCTCAACCAATTGGTTTTATACAGTTTTAGGTCACCATATATACCTTATCTTTTATATTTAATGCTTAGTTAAATAGTTTAACTTTTTCAATGTCTTCATGTATTTTTATATTACATGGTTAATAATCATACTATAAAATGCAAAGAGAATATCAAGTGTTTAATTAATGAAATATTTATAATTATATAATTCCTTTTTCCGAACATTATATTTTAGGAATATTATATCATTTAATAATATAATATTTGTTTTAAAAATCATTTATGTTAATTTTGACACTATTTAGTATTTGGTTTTTTTGAAAGTCATAACAACATGATTAATTAGAAAAAAATTCATTGAATCAACCCTAACATTAAATATTAATATATAAAATTGGTATAATTCATCAAAAGTCTCAATTTACATTTATTTGGATATTTATAATATCAATTATTTTAATCTTTCATTGATAAGGTAATTACGACATCATCATTGTGTCATAAATAAATTTAATTAGTTAATGTCTAAAAATTATAAATAAAATACCATTATTAATGAAATCATTTTATCTTTTTAGTGAATATTTATAGTCTAATTTATCTTATGTATAACCCTATATTAAAAAAAATTTAGTTATGAAAATTTGAATTTAACACTTTTAACTATTCTTTAAATTAAATAATAATAAATGTCCTAATCTAATCCAAGTGGATCAAAGAAGATCATATTTTATTCATAAGGTTTATTTGGATCGAAATACACTTATCCAATAGAATTAGGACATGTGTTAGGGTAATAATAATATCATTTTTACCTTTAATTACACTATTTACCTTTAACCATGGTAAATAAAGGTCAAAGGTACTATTCACCAAAAAATATTTTCATCTTATTGAACCAAATTTTACTTACTAATATCAACTGTGTCTCTTGTATTTTTGAATTCAATTCACTTAAGTGGTAAAACTACGTTTTATGCAAATTTGCAAATGTGCCTAGTAGGTTGGTGAAAGACGTTAAAATATTCAACAACATTTTATACATCTAAACTTATTTTAAAATGACTCAAATTAATTAAATTGAACTAATATAGGTATTATATATCTATTTTGACTTAAAATAAATTTAAATAAAATAAATAATTATTTTAATAAAAAGTCGGTTTTAAACAATAACGTAGTGTTTTCACTATTCATCAAAGAATGAAAGTTTTTTGAAAAATAGAAAAAATTCACTCTAACCTACTTTTGATATTATTAATCAAAAAATGAAGTCAATTTTGAAAAATAAAATTTAAAAAATTTCAAAAATTGGGTATTAATATTCATAATGTCTAGTTTGATTGGTTGTGGTGTGCTAGAACTCGAAGCTACATACAACGCAAGCTATTGTATTATTCAAAGATAAATGTGTCATGGAAGCTTGGGGTGTTACATAAAATCAATCATCTCAACATTACCTCCTATTACTTTTTGACCAACCATAAATTAACACAAAATAAATGGTTTTTGGAAGATCCTAATTGGATAAATCAAATTATTTTTGGGGACATTCTATATTGGTCTATTTTTTTTGGTTCATCAGATGTTAGGTGAAAAGAATATTGACAAGAATGTTTTTGATAATATATTTTATGCCATGTTGGACTCCCCCAATAATAAAAGAGATATTGTAAAGGCATGGTTTGATCTTCTCCAACTTTACAGACATCCTGAACATGAATAATTTTGAAATGAAAGATCACAAAATTTGATAAATCCAAAAGCATCTTACACACTTTCTAAAGAAATTCGTTTATTCTTCATTCATTGGATTAGAGATTTGAGGTTACTATATGGCTATTCTTCTAATTTGTATTGCTAGATCAGAAATGGGCATAATATCGGTTTAAAAAGTCATGTATTCCATGTCAAAATGGAAATATTACTACATGTTGGTCATTGAAAGATATTGAATTCTTCAATATGGTATGTGTTGACTAAAATATTATATTTATTCTGAAATATTTCTGCAGAAACATCGAAATATGATGGATTGAGTACTCTATGAAAGGATATTATTTTAATTTTATGTAATTTGGAGAAAATATTCATTCCATGGTTATTTTAATTAATAGAACATTTAATATTTCATTTTTCATATAAATATTAATGTGGAGGGTGATTACAGTTCCTATGGATATACCTATTTACGATATTTGTGAAAATGTTAAATAATAAATTATATAATAAAGCATCAGTTGAAGGACATATTTCATAAGTGTAATTGATGATGGAAATTTCAAATTTATACTCTTATTATTTTCAATAGGAATATCATTCAAAACATAACTGTATGGGTCACAATGAGATAATGTTTTATGATGCCACATACCATCAATTGTCTTTTTTTAATCATCCCAAGTTTGGTTTTGTTGGTTATCATGAACAATGGATTTTAGATGAAGAACTTTCCATAGCTCATACATATGTTATGTTTAATTGTTAATAAATGACATGATTTTAGTAGTAAGTACTAATTTTTATTGTTTTGATAAATTTTTATAATAGATACCTTTATTTAAATTAATTGTTTTGTAGACTATATAATGACCATATCAAAAACAATTTTTATAATTTATATCTACTGATATTCAAGAATGTCATCAACAAAATTTTTCATATTGGTTTCAAATAATTGTAAATTAGGTTTCTTTCGATTGAATAGTAAATCAATTTTTCAATGATATATATTATTAATAAATTATATTGATTATAGGCAACCCAACATAAAAATAAAATTAAAAGTTGACTATTTATGCTCAAAACCCCTCTATCAAAAAGGGTAAAATATTATAATGTGTATGTAGTTTATAGACTTTGATTCCGTACACACATATATGTTGACTCAAAGAAATAAATGAATTTTCTTGTTTGTTTGAAAGGATATAATAATAAATTAGGTGAAGTTGACTTTTAAGATATGATGGATGAAATAATTGAGTTATGTTATCTAGGGAAAAATTCTTTAACAATGTTTAAATATCATTAGTTTGATACTAATCTAGGGTTGAGAGTTCATCCATGAAATGGAGTCGTTGACATTAAATATTACAATTCTATCTCATCAAATGAACCATTTATGTTGTAACATCAAGAGCATCAAGTAATTATAAAAATTAATGTAATGTTTTGAAAAATTCGAATGACTGTTGGTGTGTAATTAAAATTAAATCCTGTGAAAATAAGTTTATAGAAAATGAAAATGGTTCTATGTAATTTAAATATATTGAAATTTTTATAGATAGATCCCTAAATATATCTCTTACCCAATGAGATATAAATATCCACTACTACAAAATATGCTTTTAACTACACTAAAAATGACCTTTATCATTACAAGAGAAGCACTGACTAATGGATCATGATTAAAATACTAATACTTTTATCACTGCTTTTAGAAGCACATATAAATAGAGCCTTTATAAAAGCATTAAAAATCAATGATAAAGGTGCATACTACAATGTGTTGTAACAGTTCACTATCACACCAGAAACAATATCAGAAATAATAAAAATCATGTACCGATATAAAATTTAAATGAAATAAAATTTACAACAAAAATAAAAGGAAAATTATATATTACATACATTTCTAATATTAATTTATATAGTTACATGAGTAAGTACAAATTATTACATAAATTCAAAAGCTTCAATGTTTCTCTACCTTTTCCCTTGGCCCCGACTCATGCTATTGTTGAAAAAACCACCCATACTAGAGAAAAATAATGAACTATTATAAGAAAACAACTCATATGTTAGTAATAATACAAAGAAATAAATTAAACAGAATGTGTTAATTTTAAACTAAACATTGAGTCATACCAATAACACTGTGTATCAGATTGAGTTTTTGTCGATACTTAAACGTCAAACCATTTCTTGCTTGTCTTTAATCGTTATCTCTATGAAAATTTATTGAAAATTATAATAAAAAATGATGAGAAAATTAATTAAGTAATAGTAGATATAATGATGCGAATACAATCTAGGATTATTTTCTCATTTTTGTTGATGTGATGTGAGTTCTAAAATTAAAATGACACTTTTTAAATAAAAAAATGGACTTTGATTCATACCGGTCACACCATGTGTCAGATTGAGGTGTTTATGATTTATACTTGATTCAAATGACTTATGAATAATTTTCATAAAGTATCCAAATAATCTGAATGTGTTTTCAAATTTCTGAGTACATCACTTATATTTTTTACTAAAATGTTTTTATAAACTAGGAACACACACTTTGAGTCATAACGGTCACATCATGTGTCATTATGACATGAAACTAATTCCTACACATCGAAAATAACTTATAAATTGTTTTCTTATATTATTACGATGATCTGAGTGTGTTTTATTGGTTTTCAGTGTGTAACACTTTTTGAACTAAAATTTCAATTTTAAACTAATAATAGAAACTTTGAGTCATACCAGCCACTACATCTATTAGATTAAGGTGTGGATGATTCTTACACATCACAACTGACATATGGATCATTTTATAAAGTATCAAAATAGTCTGAATGTTTTTCTTGGTTTTGAGTATGTTACTTATCTTTTTTACTAAAGTTAATGTCAATTTTAAATAAAAATATGAACTTGGAGTCATACCGATCACATCGTGCATGTGAATGAGGTCCAATGATTCATACACTCCAAAATGACTTATGGATCATTTTTCTAAAGTATTAAAAAATATAAATTTATTTACTTGGTTTTTTAGTATATAACTTATCAATTTTTAAAAAATCATTTTAAACTAGAAACAATCACTTTGAGTCATATTGATCACATCATGCATCTGTTTAATATGAAACTAATTCCTACATATGGAAAATGACTTCTGTATCATTTTGTTAAATTATCAAGAAAATACGAGGGTGGTTTCTTGGTTTTTAGAAAGTGATACTTTTTGAACTAAAATTTCACTTTTAAACAAAAAATAGACACTTTGAGTCATACAGCTCAGATCATGTATCATATTGAGGTGAGGATGAAACTGACACATCAAAAATGAATTATGGATTATTTTCCTAACGTATCAAAATAATACAAATGTATTTTCTTAGTTTTGAGTGTGTTAATTGTCTTTTTTTACTAAAGTTGATGTAAATTATAAATAAATATACAAACTTTGAGTCATAATGGTCTTGCCATGCTTTAGATTGAGGTAAAGATAATTCCTGCATGTCTCAAATAGATCATGGATCGTTTTGCTAAAGTACCAATACAATATGAATGTGTTTTATTGGTTTTGATCATGTCACACTTCTTTTTTTATTAAAATTTCATTTTAAATTGGAAACATTCACTTTGGGTCATAATGGGCATATTGTGTATTGGTTTGACATGATATTGATTCTTATATGACAAAAATTACTCATGAACTATTTTCTTAAATTATCAAGTCAATTCGAGTGCATCTTCAAAGATTTCAATGAGTGAAACTTATTAAACTAAAAAGTCAATTTTAAACTGATAATGGAGACTTTGAGTCATATCAAGAACAATGTGCATCAGATTGAGGTGTGGATAATTTCTACACATAAAAAATGAGTTAAATATGATTTTCCTAAAGTATCAAAATAATATAAACGTGTTTTCTCTGTTTTGAGTAAATCCGTTTTCTTTTTTACTAAAATTATTGTCAATTTTTAATAAAAAGACACACTTGGAGTCATCCTGGTCACATTAAGCATCAAATTTATTTTTTTATTAATCATACATATCCAAAATTACATACAGTTAAATTTACTAAATTATCAAAATAATATAAATGTGTTTTTTTTGTTTTAATTACATCTATTTTCTTTTTTACTAAAATGTCATTTCAAACTGGAATCATGTAATTTGAGTCATAATGGTCATATAGTGAGTAATTTTGATGAGATAATAATTCATACTTTTCAAAAATTCCTTTTTATCATTTTCCTAAATTATTAATAAAATCAGAGTGTGTTTTCTCATTTTTTAGTGAGTGACACTTTTTGAACTAAAATGTCAATTTTAATTTTATAACAGACACTTTGACTCAAAAAGATCACATCATGTATCAGTTTAAGGTGAGGATGATTTATACACATTATAAATGACATATATATCATTGCACGAAATTATCAAAACAATATGAATTCATTTTCTTGGTTTTGAGTATGTCAATTGTCTTTTTTACTAAAATTAACGTCAATTTCAAAAAAAAAGGCACATAAAAACTCATACTGATCACACTATGCAACATATTGAGGTGTGAATGATTAAAAAACATTTCACATGAATCATGGATCATTTTAATGAAGTATAAAAAACAATCTTAATGTTTTTCTCATTTTTGAGTACATCACTTTTCTTTTTTACAAAAATTTCATTTTAATCTAGAAATAAGAAATTTGAGTCATACCAGTCACATTGTGTGTTGTTTTGATGTGATATTAATTCCTATATATAAAAGAAATTTATGATCAATTTTCCTAAATTATTAAGATAATACGAGTTTGTTTTCTCAATTTTCAGAGAGTGATGCTTTTTAAACTAAAATATCAGTCTTAAATTGATAATGTACACTTTGAGTCACATTGGGAACATTGTGTACTTGATTGAGGCGAGGATTATTTTTAAACATAAAAAATGAATTATTGATTGTTTTCCTAAATAATAAAAACAATCTAAATTCATTTTATTCTGATATAAGTATTTCAGTTTTCGATTTTACTAAAATTAATGTCATTTTTAAATAAAAATATGTACTTGGAGTCATACCAGTCACACCGAGTGTTCTATTGAGGTGTTTCTGATTCCAACATGTACCAAATGACTTATGGGTCATTATCATATAGTAAAAAATAACAATAATAAGTTTTATTTTTTTTATTACAAAGCGTTTCTTTTATACTAAAATTCCATTTTAAACTGGAAGCACAAACTTTGAGTCATATCGACCACATCATCTATTATTTTGATATGAGACTAATTCATATACATAAAAAATGAATTGTAAATAATTTTTTAAAATTATAAAGATAATCTAAGAATGTTTACTTGGATTTAAGTGAGTGACACTTTTTGAACTAAAATGTTAATTTTAAACTGATGAGAAATTCTTTGAGTCATATCGGGTACATCATGTATCTTATTGAGTTATGGATAACTCATACATGTAAAATATGACTTACATATCATTTTGCTAAAGTATAAAAACAATCCATATTTTTTTTCATTGTTTTGAGTATTTAAGTTTTCTTTTTTTACTAAAATTAATGTCATGTTTAAATAAAAAGATTCACTTGGAGTCATATTGGTCACACCATGCATCATATTAAGTTGTGGATGATTCATAGACATTCAAAATGAATTATAAATTATTTTTATAAAGTATCAAAAAAATATGTATTCATTTTCTTTTTTTAAAATATGTCACCTTTCTTTGTTACTAAAATTTTATTTTAAAGTATAAACACACATTTTGAGTCATATAGGTCACATCATATGTCAGTTTTATGTGAGACTGGTTCCTACACATAAAAAATGACATATTAATCATTTTCTTAAATTTTCAAGATAGTCTGAGTGAAGTTTCTCGATTTTTAGTGAGGGAAACTTTTTGAACTAAAATTTCAATCTTAAAAAGATATTGGACACTTTGAGTCATATTGAGCATGTCATATATTAGATTGAGTTGTGGCTGATTCATATATGTCAAAAATGCCTTATAGATTGTTTTCCTAATTTATTCAAACAATATGAATATGTTTTATTAGTTTTGATTATGTCACTTGTATTTTTACTAATATTGACCTCAATTTCAAATAAAAATATGTGCATGGAGTCATACCAGTCACACAGTGCATCAGATTCATGTGTGGTCAATTTCTAAACAATAGTAATGTATCAAAACAATATGAAGTTCCAATGTTACCAGGATTTCCATTTCCTTTCTTTTTCAAACTTCCAATAGAGGATTTAATTTTATGTTCTTAGATGAAAAAAGTTTTTTCAGAAAAGAACATCCAATGAATTTTTAGTATTAGAATTTCGACAAAGAAAGGAAATGATATTCTTGGTATCATTGGAAAAGGAAACATGTTAACTTTTTTGTGGCTTATTGAAGACAGTTGAAATAAAAATATGACTTCCCAAAATATCTATCAAAAAAATAAATATGTTTTAGATAAAAAGGATATAGAACATAACAAAAAATAGTAAATAAAATGATGAAAAATTAGTTAAATTATTAATATAAATT
Organism: Viscum album; assembly: GCA_963277665.1. Taxonomy (NCBI): domain Eukaryota; kingdom Viridiplantae; phylum Streptophyta; class Magnoliopsida; order Santalales; family Viscaceae; genus Viscum; species Viscum album. Next base: position 1,059,073,346 of record OY728159.1, read on the forward strand.
CACCTTTTCATGATAGTTGTATACATTCTTGACCCATTTCCTTTTTTTTATTATCTGAGTTTTATTCTCAAAGTCTGATGTCTCATAAAATTGAGAAGCTTCAAACAAACCACCGCTACTTGAACAAAATAATCCACCTGTATATGAAAACATTTCTTATGTGAGTAATACTAAAAAAAAAATTAAACATAAATATGAAACTATAGATTAATTTAATAGAAAAAATTTATTAAGAAAACATTAAGATTTTCTCTATGATTGAGTAGAGGCATGGCCATTTCTATTCCTTCTAAGGAAGAAGAGAGAACATGAATGAACATGATAAATACCAACACTACAGACTTGAACAGTTTTTAGAGGAGAATAATTCTTCAGATGTTTTTGTGTATAAATGCATGAAATATGAACATAAATCTTCTAAAATAAATTAAATCTACAATGAATAATGAAAATTAAATCGATATCTCATTATATATTTTTTTTTGGTAAAATAGAGAGATTATATCTTAACATTAACATTACATGTTCCCAGATGGTTTCCATCATTATAGTCTATTCATCCATTGGATTGGTAACATCAATATGTAAAGAAGACATTATATTCAATTTTAGTCAAATATTTAATTTAGTTATATGATAATAGAGTAGATAATATAAAATATTATGAGGAAAAAAATAATATATTAAAAAATATACTTACATTTTCATTGAACTCTCTTTATTTTTTTAAAGGTTTTAATTATTTGGATTCTTTATAAAGAATCCAATTTCCCTATTTATAGTCCCCTCTAACATAAAAGATATTGTCTATGTTGGGAACAATATGAACTGATCGTGATCTACCAATGAAGAGTCATCCTCGATTAAATTTTCATCTTTTATAATAGTTGTTTTTGTCATCAGGAGGATAATCAACCAATTAGTGTTTTCAGATCTGAGACATAATATACTATCACTAATTGTGATTCCATTATGAATAGGTTATATTTTTCCCTTCCACACTGAAATTCAACTTCACCAATCCCAATTCATCAACATTAACTACACTCTAATTGTCAACCCATTTGCAATTGAAAATAAGCACTCAAAATGTTATATAATCTAACTCTTACATCTTTTTGATAATTCCATAATATGACATATTTTCATAAATTGGATTTATTTCATTGGAATCAGATATATGCATCACTTCTTCTATAATCCTAACTCCACTATTTTTCATTGCACTGTATTCATATTTTTCCTTTTTATATAATGTATAACTATTGATCACAAAAACAGTGTAAGATGTAACATTTGTATTCGGACCCCTGGCTAGCAATGAATTTTTTTAGGAAATTGAATTCATATTTTCTGATGAATCGTTAAAAATTTGATCTCATAACCATCCAATAAACTATTTATTATGTGTATTTTATATTTATCCTTCATCCCATAATGGATTAAAATATTTAAGAATTTATTTTTCAGATTCAATGTATGGATCAACATCTTCAACAATATATAAATGTGAAGGAGTGACTAATCCCATTTTATGAAGGTAGTTATAACAACATATCATCCAAAAATAACATTTTCCATATGGTGTCCACTATGATGAGACTTTAGTAGACTACGTCTATCAATATCTGATAGGTAATTGGTACAAAATTCAACGGATTATTCAATAATATATCTTTCTACAATACAACCTTCTGGATGACTATGATTCTTGACATACCCTTTCAAAATATTCACATTTTGTTCAATGGGGAACATCGATCTGTAATGGATAGGACCACATAGTTCAACCTCTCTAACCAAGTGAAACATTATGTGGACCATCATATCAAAGAATTTGGGTGGGAAGAACATCTCTAATTCATATAATATGATTGTAACATCCTTATTCATCATTTGAAACTTTGTCGAGTCTATAAGTTTAATCTATATGGATTTGAAAAGGAAGAAAAGTCTGGTTAATGTATTCTATAAATTTTTAGGAATAATTAAATACAAAGAAACATGCATCAAATCTTGCATCAAAACATGAAATTAATGTGATTTTTTTCATCCTAACTTTAAATTATCCATTGACACAAAATTATTTATATTTTATGAATACCCCTATAAAAATTTTATATGATAAAGGAATAGGAAAATTTTCAATTTTTACTATCTGGATAGAGTTTCATCTTCTCAAGGAAGAAAATTTTTCCTTGTAACCTTTAATGGTTCCAATTTCTCCCTTATTCCCCTGTCAATCATGTCATACCTATCCTTGATTCCATATTTTGTTTTGAAAGGAAGATTTAGTAACGCTCCAATAACAATATAAAGATTTTTTTTCTATATGCATGACATAAATAAAATTTATGACGTATAAAAAATTCCAGTATGGAAATTAAAATAAAATTTATCACCTCTTCCAACCTGATTTTGTAAGGATTTTCAAAAATGGTTTATCAAAAATAGTGTCAATATTTTTTACATTATTGAACAGTTGGTCACCCATTAGTGTATATGGTGTTGTACCTTGTTCAATATTCACATTGAATTATATCATCTTGGATCATTATTTTTTTCATTGAGGTAAAAATTTATAATGTCCTAAAAACCTAGTCTTTGGGGAATGTTTCAAACACACTCCTCTAAAATCCCTAAGGCCTTAGATTTTTTTTAATGATTCTCATATACTCCCCCTTTTAAGGGTAGATGGGGAACCCTTACATTACTTGTACGCATAGAGGAACAAGTCCCATACTTGACCCAGATCCCCAGAGGTACAATTCCTAGTACATAACATTTTATGTCCCAATACCTAACTAAACTTTAGAACTACCCCTCCCCAATATCTACATCTTTGGAGGTGCCTATCTCCCCACCTCTCATGGATGATCAACTATCATTTCCCCATACATAGGTTCACATCACCTGGTACCGATGGAAAGTTCCATACACTCTCATTCTTCCTATATGAACTGAGTGTATTAATTCTTCACTAATGGGACACCCCAACATTACCTTAATACAATAACCTAATAAAATTACATAAGCATGAAATTAATTTATCATCTCATAAAACATGGCCCACAATGTGAATTATCCACTTATATGAGAATCATACATTGTAAAACATTTATACCAGATCAATTTTAGATCTCCAATCAATGGATACAAATATACATCAATATCATTACTCGGTTGCTTTGGTATATATATAAGAAGATACAACATGATTTATTTGTGCTTCATGTATAACCATGGAGGAAAGTTATAATATACTGTCATGATGGGCCATGTACTGTGAGTAATACTCTATACACCAAATGGATCGATTCAATCTGTAGATAACTCAAGATGAATGTTTCTTGGGTCATTTCAGAATTCAGGATACTCATAATATATTTTTTTCCCTTGGGTAGAATATATTGGGTGATGTAGGTTCCCATATTTAATTTATATATCTACACACCATGTCCATTGACTCACAGTTTCCTAAAATCCATATAGTCTTATAAATCATATAATGATAAGAAAGAACCATAAATCTTTTTAAGGACTTGATCCATTTTTCTTGTATCGGTCTGTGTCACACATAGGTAATTTTATAAGTGATTCATGTTTCTTCTAAAATAATATGTAATCATTTGGTCAAGAAAGTATTTTTTTAGATATCATTCCCACTTAATGTAGTTTTCATTTACCATCAAATGTTCGATATGAAAGTTAATTTTCTTCTGGAATCATATCATTCCAGATACCATATAGTTTGGTAAAGCTGGTGTCACTCCATCTTCTTCTATATTTCAAATTATATAACTTCAATACATGTGAAAATGTTTTGTATTTATTAAAACTAGTATACAACGGTATCTTAGATATTTAATTTCACATCTCAAATAACTTTGGATTAACTAAAAGGTGTTCTTCAATTTCCATTTTCATTTTTTCTATATGATCTCCATTATCATTTATTCTGAAATTCATTCCAAGTGATCTGTTAACTACAGCATCATCAAACTTAGTGAGCATGTTCAGTTTTCCCTATGTTTAGTGCTAAATTTATAACTTTGATATATTCCATGATAAATCAAATGTTCTTCCAACTCTTATGGAGTAATTTTTCTTGAATAAAAACAATATAAACATGGAAAATGGATTTGAGAAGGTCTTTATGCACGATCTATTGTAAACATAATGAACTCTTTAACACTATCTTAGTACTCTTTTGTCAAAAGATTAATTTGAATCCATTTCAATTCATATACATCCTATTATGTTCATAAAATATTCATTTTTTATAATAAAAAAAATATATAAAAATAAGACATTAGTTATCAAAGATGAATGTTATAGATAATTCTTAAATGGGGAACCCAATATTTGATTGATTTAAATAATTTTAGTATTATTTTAAGAAAGTGAGTAATTGAATTTAAGAAAAAAATAACTCCAATATGGAAGATGTTATCCTCAGAATTCATCCAAAGGTAAAATTTATAGAAAACTTTTATCCTCATTAGCTTTTTTTCCTGAACAATTAGTATTTCATTTTGTTTCTTGAGATTCATTCCACATCTCTTGTGGAAATCCACCTATGTATCTTGAACTACTCTAATGAGAATTCATCCCATACTAGGTACTTATGATCATTTTGGATGACTACTACTCAGAGTAGTTCAGGAAACATAGAATATATAGGGGATAAGTCTTAGGAAACAAATTACAATAATAATTTCATGGGATATGAAGTTGATTAGGATGAAACCAAACCTTTAATACAATAAAAATATGGGTGATTAGAATTTTTTAGAGTTTATATTCATAAAATAACTAAAACTAAAACAAAACAATTAAATAAGTTTGTCCTAGGGAAAATGATAGTAAATTTATAGAATAATGCGCATAGAAGCTAATATCATATTTAAATCTAGTGCTGTTTACTTTTTTAAGAATAAATTTTATAAATATAATTAAAATAAAATTGTTCCTCATGGCCATAAATCTAGTGTTATATATAGTTAAGATACAATGGTAGATAATAAAGATTATTCTTGAGTCGAACTTAAATATAGTACAATACCTTGAAACCAGAAACATCCATATTATGAATTCATATATTTCAAATCCTATATTTTTAATATTTATAGAGATCAACATAATAATATTCTAAAAAAATATCTCATGGGGATAACCATATATGATGATCTCAAATTATATAAAGAATATTTATCTTCAAAAAATTTTGAATCCTTGAAATAATCATTTAATAATGAAAAAAAATCTATTATGAGAAATAATACCATCATATTTTAAAAAATTCAAAAAAAAATCAAATCTTATTGGTTGTAAATTTTTATTTAGAAGAATTTATGACTCCAATGATAACATTAATTTTTTTAAATCAAGATTTTTAATGAATGGTTTTAAAAAATTAGAATGGATGTGTTAAATTGATACATATACTCAGTTAGTTCAAATTATGATAATTAGGATACTATTTTCTTTTAAAATGGTTAAATCATTTTCATGTTCATTAAATAGTTGTTAAAACAATATTTTTAATTGTAATTTTAAATAAATAAATTTTCATGGAATAATATGAATATTTAAAAAATTATTTTATAAAGACCATAAAGAACATTTCCAAGGAAATATTCACTAATTGTTTTGGAATTTTTTAAAATATTTACCAGATGAACATTGAATATGATGATGAAAATAAATGAATGGAGAAGGATTTAAAATAAAGGGTATAAATTTTTTTTAATATATCAAAACAAGTAGGATAAGAAAATAAAATGATTTTTTAATTCAAATAATAATGAATCAATTTCAAAAATGTGTGTCTCACTACAATTCATAAAGGGGGAAGATGAAAAGAAAGGGCCTGAAGAGATAAACCAAAAATTAAAATAAGTAATTGTTATCAAATCTACTAAACTAGAGATTAGAGGAAAAATGATTAAAGTGATTGAACATATACTAATAGAAAATAGATAAATTCATGAAGATAAAATTAGCGAGATTATAAAATCTAGTGATGTCAAAATAATAATAGAATATATTGATAAAATCATTATAAATATGAAATGATTTTAGATTTCTACTAAATTAGAGAATCTAGAACCAATACAATAAGTGTATTCTCAAAAAGTAAAAAAGAATGATCATACCCAACAATATTCCAAGGAGGATTATAATAGAGAAACAACTCTATCTAGGGAAATGAAAATCCTCATATAATATAATCATATAGATATATCTATATCAAAATGGAAATCTACAATCTATTTATTAATATATGTTTTGTTCTCAAAACTATTTTCATGTGAACTATAAGTTCAAAATCTAATTTATTGAATAACTATTTGATGAAAACTTATGAAGGAACCACCACTATATTCAATGTTTCTGGTAGAAAGTGTATAACTAGTTTTTTCCCAAATAAATCTCAACCAATTGACACAATCACTTGAAAAATAAAAGTTTATAGTTTTGAAAAAACTAGACTAAATGTGGTTCTAAATAATAATATATGGATTATGATTCATTTAATTTTCTAAAATAAATTGTGACTTAGTGCATTGGATATTTTTTACAATCTGTGAATTCTAATTGTAAAATTGAAGGCAATGTTTAGGTGTAAAATACCTCAAATAATGAAACATCCATAGACATTGAAAACACATATGTTAAAATCAATTAAAATATATTTTGTATTTTTAATGGTAACAGTAATAGTGAAGAGGCATGCCGGTAAAAATCATCCAAGCATGAAAGTAGTGATGAATGATGAATAGTAAGAGATAATGAAAAAAAATGCAAAAAAGAAATCTCCAATCAAGAAAAACGAGTGAGGAGAAGGATAAAAACTTACATACCTTGGATTAAAGCTTTGATTTATCCGAGACAAATAGAGATATCATGTGCAAAAGACTGGATTCATTCGAGGCTTGGATCCTTTGAGACTTAATTCAATCAAGACTTGGATTCAACCCTTGGAATCGCTTGAGACTTGATTGAAGGTTGGATTCACTAAGGAGGAGTGATGATAATAGGTGGCCTATGTGGATAGCTTGAGAAATCATGATAGATTCATTCACGGTTAGGGTCATTAAATAGATCGGGGACACATTTATAACCGCTTAAAAATGCATTGATAAAGACCCCTTTTATCATAGCTAAATTAATAAGCCCTAATAAAATGTATCTTTATTAGCTCTAATGAAGAACTAGTAAAATGAGTATTTATTAGTGTTAAATCTTTAACACTGATAAAGGATTTATAATTATAAATATAAATAAAAAAATTGAAAATATATTTATATAATTATATATATTTTTATTTTAATTTTAGAATTATTTAAATATATAATTATTTATTTATAAATATATAGATACTTTTTTAAAAAAATAATTATTTATTTATATTTATAAATAAATTTATATCATTATATATAATTATATAATTATATGTATATATATTTAATAAATATATATAAATTTAAATTTAAATATAGTAAATATATACATTATTTAGACATATTTATTATTATTTTATTATTATTTAAATATATAATTATATAAATACTTTAAAAAATAATAATTTTTTTCAATTTTTATATTTATATCTTTATATATTCATATATATATAATATATATATATATATATACTAAATATATTCATTATTTAAATAAATTTATTATAAATTTATAATTATTTAAATATATATAATTATTAATTTATAATTATATAAATACATATTAATGAATTTTCAATCTTAAATACATGAATGTTAAAATTGGGTGAAATTTAATAATTAAAAATGAGTAAACATTAAAAATATTGAAAAAATGGATTAGTTTAACTGATTTAACACAAATTTCTAAAAAAATATGGATAGATATTTTAATGAAGATAAATACATATTGAAAATATTAAAATATAGTAAATAAATATATATAAATTTATAATATAAAATGATTAAAGCTCCCAAAAAAATCAAAAATCAAAAATCAAAAATATTAAAAATGAATTAATTCCTAACTATAATAAAACTAAAAAATAATAATTATAATTTTTAGATTAAAAAACATAATATGTTAAATTTATCATGTTATAATTAAATTCTAAAATTAATACTAAAATTTTAATAAATTACATAAATATTATGTGTATATGATTCTATATAAGATTTCATTAATTACATAAATATTTGTGTGTGTCTATTGTATATAAAAATGCATTAATTTCATACATGTTTATAAAATCAATATAAAATATGTTTGATATATGTTAAATTTAAAAATAAAACTTCATTCAATTTTGTCCACTACTCTTTGCAATAAGTCAGTATTTTTAATTCATATTAATTTTTAATTACAAACCATTCTTCCCAAAATATATGACTTATTTAAAGTAAAGCATAAATATTTTGTATTATATAAATCATATTTTAGAAATATTATATACATTCATATATATCTATATTTAATATATACTATTTATTAATACTTATAATATATATGTGTGGGTGTATATTAAATGTATTCAATTTTATAAATAATTAATTAATTAATAAAATATTTAATATTGTTCTTAATTTAATCATTTTTTATTGTATTTTTTTAATTATTTAATTTTATATATCTTTATATTTAATATAAACTATTTATTTTAATTTTTAATTTATACATATTATTTTAAATTTATTCATTTTTATCAATAATTATTTAATTGATACATTTTTTTAATATTTTTTATGTTAAAATTTTTATTTTTTATTTTTTAATTATTTCATTTTATTAGGGTTCTTTATCAGCTATAAAATAAAATATTGATAAAAGGTACCTTTTACCAATGCTAAAAATAATATGCTGATAAAGGGTACCTGTTTCAACGCTAAATAAAAATGATGATAAAGGTTACCCTTTGTCGACACTTTTTGTTAGTGCTCGTAAAGGCCAGTGCTATTAAAGGCCTATTTTGTGGCATTAATCTATGATGACCCCCCCCCCCCAATTAAGTGCTGATGATATAGATAATGTTGATGAAGTAATAAGGGATGACAAATCTAAAAGTCGTATGAAAGATGACAATGTTGAGGATTGGGATGAAGACATTTTCCTCAATGAAGATGAAGAATAAGATGTTGATGTATGTATTATATTTTGGTATTTATTATTTTTTTATATTTTATATTTTTATTAACAATTATTTATAGCTATGATTGTTTCTTTCAGATGGCTAGACCCAATGGTCTATTGTGTTTCTTCACTGATGCTAGGAATAATTAGTTTTAAATATTTGATATATGTATTAAGAATTTTTTATGGGTAAGAATATTATATTATACATAATATTTATTAGTTTTTTATATTTGACATCTATATTAACAATTGTTTACCTGTTAAATTATTATGTTTTGGTATTTATTTACAGGTAAATATTATATTCTAGAAATTATTAGTTTTTCATATTTGGTATTTGTATTAACAATTTCATACAGGTAAAATTTTTTGTTTTCGGTGGCTGGAGATGCTCTTGATGATCTACTTTGTTCTCTTCATGACGATGAACTTCCTTCTAATGAGTTAGATTTATCTGATCTATAAGATGATGTGCCAATTATAAGGGGATCGATCTTAATCGATTGATGATTCCACACACTATTCTATAGAGATTACCATCTCTTAATTTTGATCATCATTAATGGAGTTATTTTTAATTTTTCAAGATATTTATTTTATATTATTTTTTGTATTAAATTTGATCATAATTTTCTTGAATTTTTTTTATTTACACACTTTTTCATTTCTTTATTAGGCAGTCTTAGTGATTCTAAGAAAATATTTTATCATGCAATGGGTGTTATGGGACCAGGTTCCCATAATAGTTTATTAGAAGATGTTTGAAATATGGATAGTACGTTGTTATAAAATAGTTACTTTTTAAAATTAATTTAATTACTAAAATATTGTTTTTATTTGTCTTGAATAATTTATGGTCTCTAATTTTTGGTAGCATAGGATATCCTATCCAAGAGGCATGATATATTTGTATTCATGATAATTTTCTTCAACTGTTACACATCCTCAGAATGTGAGATATGAATAAGGATTTTGCTACTCTTTTTTACCACTCTTGTGTCTCTCGACGACCTAACTATATCTTATCTCAGGTATGGGATTGATTGTGCTCGTATTGGATAGGAGAGACTTTTTGGTGGAGTTCATCATATAAATATCAAAGCCATGGGAGGTAGGATGTCACACATAGGGCCAGATGTAATACATTTGGCATACATCAATGACATGTGGTAAGTGATATTATTTACTAATGTATATATAAAAAATGAATATAATTTTTTTATATTATACAGGACACTACTGAACCATCTATTGTAGAGTTTTATGTTTATAAGAAGATATATACTGATCCTTATACAATATAACTTATAGGTGGTCGGTAACACCATATCGTGGTTAGTAATTTTTTTAAAAAAAATAATTTTTTGTTTTGTTTTTATAAATTCTAATTATATTTGAAGGAAATGTATAAGGGTGCTACTTCTCATTCATGATTGATTCAATATGAGAGTGATGTAAATTCCCTGGTGATTCAGGTTTCGATTTAGGGGCCTAGATATAGGTGACTTTTCAACATGTCAAAAAAGGTTGGATGATTGGTATTGGTTCCTAACTAGCACCTACAAGTTTTACTGGTACTTCTGCAATGTCCTCAGCGAGCTTGAAGGGAGATATTGGAGAGTCATTGTTAATACCATCATCTGTTTTATAATATGAGGAGAGATTAAGGGCTCAGGATGAGATGATATATTAGATATAGAGACAGAGAGAGAGGGAGAAGGAGTGTGAGTGGGAGAATCAGTGAGATGAGTATATTTTAAGTATATACTACTATTTGTGTGTGGCATTGGTAAGGAGTTTCCTCCCCCTGATCCTTTGAGTGATCCTCCTCCACCTAACAATAGTTTATTATTTGTGGAGATTTATTATTTTCTTTTAATCTAGATGAAAAAATTATTATTATTAAAATAATGTGTTACTTTTATATCTATTTTTTTAATTAATAATTTAAAACTTTTTCTTTTTTTCTCTTTTTCTTTTTTTTTAGATTTTATTATCATTAATTTTTTTTTAAAATTTATTATATTTTTTATTATTTGTAATTATTATTAATTATTTCTTTATATTAATTTTTTGAAAATATTAGTACTTACGATGGATGATCATTTTTTTGCAAATAATGTCAATTGTGACAAACCACTACAATTCTTCATTTAAAAGAAATTGTTGACATTATTTTCAATGGTCGATTCGTACATCACAATTGTTGTTATTTTTTATAAACCATCACAAATGACAACAATTGTGATGATATTTTTAACAAGAATGCATTCTTGACAGATTCCCATCACAAATATTTGTTGAAATGGGAGTTCTTCTTCAACATCGCAATAAACTGAAACTGTAGTTGTGACATAATAATAAAATCCAAATATACTCAAGTAGAAACATAGTATCAAGGTATGGCCATAACTCTATTACTATCATAGGATTCATGCTCAAAGGTTCCATATAACACTCGTCTGAGAGAAAACACACCCAGAGTCAGGTACAATTGCTAGAATCCATATGATATGTCATGCTCATTGGGTCTCATCATAAGAAGTACATGTTGTAAGTCTTAAGAGATTAGTAAACATATAGGGATCACACCCAAGATCATGTGGTTTGTCAACAACCCAATCTAAATTAACCAGCTGAGTACGGGATTGACGCTCACGTTGTGTTGGTCACGACCATACAATGAACCATAACTAGGGAAATGATTATGATAGAGGATCTAATATCAATCCAAATGGAGTTATTCTCATAACTATATCCAAGACTAAAGTTCCTCAGAGGGGATATCCATCCTAAGCATATAATGAGACACCATACTAAACCCTCTGAGAAAGGATCAAGGGAACTTACACTAATGAAACTTTTCCAAGATGAGAAGGGCATAGGTTCCATGATATTTTTGAATGAGTACATGGCATGTATTGGTAGTACATGGTGTGTCCCTTCATCATTGAGTCCCACCCATGTATCACGACTAGTGACCGTGTTTGTGTACAAGTAAATGACATGTCCTAACTCATGTACTCATGATTGTGTTCGTGCATAGAAGGTTGTGTTATGTATGGAAAGCCGCATACTTCTCCATGTACTTCACTCAGTACACAGTGAGCATCCATGTAAGGGTCACATGGATGTGATTCTTATCTATGCACCAAAACCCTCTCACCACATATGGGGGGCTCCCACTTGGTTTGTCATTTTTGATTGCATGTCATATAACCCAAAATTTCATTGAATCCCAGGTCTACTTCATTCAATATCGTATACACTTACCTTACTATAAATATCACTCAAAAACATGAATTTGAGGTCAGCCAACCCTTTTCGTCACTAATAATTGAGTTTTGGCGCTCGAATCCATTCTGAAATCATCAATAAATGTCATATGTAGTCGCGTTATTGAACCAGGATGAATAAAATTCATTGATCCATCTTGAACCATCGTCAATAAAAATCCATCATCATCACAGCTCAACTGCATCCGCGATCCTGTTTCTTACCTATGGTATCGATCCATTGCACTAATGAATGGTTGGGAAACAATCGAATACCTTCTATGTTTTCAAACTTCAAGCCAATTGAATTTACCTCTATTAATGAAAAACGAGGTAAGAAATGAACAAGACATAACCATGTGGAATGGATTTTTTAAAATTTTCATGTTGGTTTCAATTATTTTTCATTCAAACGACAAATGAAATGATATAATATAATGCACAATGAAATTCCCAATCCTATATAATATCTATCCCATACCAACAGTAGGCATGATCTGTGAATCAATTCATTATTTTGTATATTCACGTTAATCGTTGGATTAAATCTATGTGGATGAATCCCAATAAAACAACACCCTACCTTGAGATGGATCGGTCACTGATGAAGAAAAAATCTACATCCTTTTTGTAGGCAAGATCCGTGTATTCCACTGCAAACAAATCAATTATCCATGATCATGTGGTTTTTCATCTAAGAATGATTGTTCATTGTTCTCTAAAAATTATATAGTTTTTTTCATCTAGCCCTAGAATTTTTTCATATAATCATATTTATAGACAAAAAACTAGTCATTTAAAATTTTATTAAATAATTTTTTTAGTGAATTAATTTATTTAAACATTTTTCCATGATAGTGACCAACTTGAGCATCCGACACACTCCTAGGTTATGTTGCACCTAGGGTAAAACCCATTCATTGAGCTAAACGATGACCTTATATTTCTATTCTGAGCATCTTTCTAAGATTTTTCAACTTTTTTAAGAAAACTATACACATTTGATATTAAATATATATAAAATATTTCAAAAATTAATTTCAGCCTCATCAGGCCTTATAATCTCACATCGTTTTAGTGCTTATCTTCGAGAATAATTCATAAAATATTCTAAAATAATATATAGAAATATTAGAGTTGTTACATTCACCCTAACATAGGTTTATACATCCTAGAAAGTCAAAATGAAAGGCTATTCAAAGAGATGTGGGTACTGAACACGCATATGGGTCTCCAACTCCTAGGTACTCTCTTAAAGATTCTCATGATTCCACCCGACATACACTAAAGGAATATCTTTCTTGCAAAGGATCCTATCTATCTGGTCCACAATATCTATCAGGTACTCAACAAAGTTAGATCCATCCTTGATGACTATGTCACCCTAGTCAATAACAATATATGGGTCATGCATGTACCTCCTTAGTTAAGAAAAGTGGAAGATGACATGTACTTGGTATAACTATGGAAGTATAGATAAGTGGTATTCCACCTTGACAACTATATAAAGTATATATAAAGTGCCAATTAATCTTAGAGATAACTTTTTTCTTTGAACAAATCTCTTAAATCCATGTTTTGGTGAGACCCTCCGATACACCTGGTCTCCCAACTCAAACACCAAAGGCCTATGTCCACGGTTCGTATAAGGCTTCTGATGGTTCTTTGTAGTCTTTATACACTCCTAGATGATATTTTCTTTCTATGTACACACTCATACCAACTATGGGCCCATAATTGTAGACTCTCATGGGTCATTCCAGTATAGTGGGGACCTGTAAGATCTCCCATACAAGTCTTGGAATCATTTTATACCAATGGTGGAAATTAGTTGTTGTACGCAATTTCCACCAATGGTAAGCGATCTTCCCAACCATAGCCAAAGTATAACATGAAAGATCACAGAATGTACCCCTTGACATGAATGGTCCACTCAGTCTGGCCATTAGTCTAGGGGAAAAACATCATTCTCAAATGAAACTGAGTCACAAATGCCTCTTACAATCCCTTCCATAACCATGATGTGAAGTGAGCATCGCCATCAGAAATGATATTTAGTGGAACTATAGGGATTTATAATATCTTTTGGATCTAAAGGCGTTTCATGATCTCAATTGAACTCTACTCTCAGATAGCTATGAAGTGGGACCACATGGAGAATCAGTCTATAATCACACATATGGAATCGTGTCCTCTATACTTCCATGTTAACCCCATCAATAATACCATAGATGTCCCATCACTCTTCCTCTCTAGGAATTTAAAATTATATGCTAAACTTGATGGAACCTAGTGGTCAGCCTTCACTTACTGACATGTAATGTATCAAAACATAAACTTTGTGACACCCTTCTTCACTTATAGCCCCCAAAATCGATGTCTAAGGTCTTGGAAGATATTCACCACAACCGGAAGTACCTACACGAGAGATGAATGAAAATCCCATAAAACCTGCTACTGAAACATTTATGGTACCATTGTGCATCCTATGAAATGAACAACATTATCTAAACCTTCATAAAATTAATTTGGAGTACATATTTTGGATATCTAAGTACGTATGGTCTTATAGTTAGTATCCTCGTGATGTGCCTCCCAAAATTTTGGAAAAAGTAAATGAGTAATGACCATAGAATAAAGGTTAGTTTCTCTATTCTCATCCACAATTGATAAATGTAAATAGGTGAACCACTATGATCCCTCACACAATATCTTCGTACAAGATCTCATACTGAGGGAATCTAATACTATATTCCCCTTCCCATGTGTATGAACAATATCGAAGTCATAATCTAGGAGGTACTCTATCCATCACCTCTATCTCATGTGGTCTCAATTGATGTAAAAAATAGGCAATAACTACCCGCCTCTACATCAGAACACAAACAAACTTGATCCATAATTAATCACAAAACACAACATACTCAACACCCACCTCTAGAAATATAAAAATAGGAGCACTCGTCAATCTCTTCCTCAACTCTTAGAAACCCTTCTAGCACCTCTCTATCCACATAAAAGTCTTCCCATTTCAGGTCAAAACTATCGAGAGAGATCATATCCTAATGAATATGGATATGAATATCTAACAGTATCTTTCCAACCCATGGAAGCTTCACACCTACATCATTCTCTTGGGTGGCTCCCAAGCTAACCCTACCTCTACATCTTCCTGGTCCACTACAACATAGTCCACAAATCTCTGGGAATGAACTATAAATAAACAATTCATACTTACGATGACACCATAAGGCCGCATTACAACTACAAAGAGATCCAAAATGAAACTCTCACCTCCAAAATCCAAGACACACCATTAGAAGACGTGTGTGGTCACTAAGAAAACTCCATTTGGTGTTTCCAAGCACAAGTGTCATGCCAAAGTCTAAACCAAAATCTCTAGGTCTCAAAACTGGCATTTGGGAATAAAGAAATGACTTGAACCTGTGTCTATAAGTAATATATATATGTTAGAAAAGATAGGTATTTTTCCTCATATAATCCCTAGAGCCTCTAGTTCAAAATCCTCAACCACCTACAACTACCCTCACCCTTATCCCCTAGCTCCAAGAGCCTAGAACGGACTACCCAATGGCAATGGTGGTAACGAGTCAAAATGTCTACCACCTATATCAACTCTCTTAGATACTCTGCCACATATCCTACCCTATGGACCTATATTATTCTTCCACTTCCCTTACCTAGGTGGCTAATACATGATATCTCTATAAGCCACATGATGGTTCAAAAATTCACATGAAAGATGTCCCACACCATCACAAGAGTAGCACTGTCTCTGTCTCATAAGACTAGATTCATTCTTGAACCATAGACCCTATATCCTAAGACCTCATCCTAAAAATTCTTACATGTCCACATCCACGTGTCTATAATTTTCTCCTTATCACTGAAGTCTCATCTCTTTTATTACCACTTTTGGAACCATCTATCTATGTCTACTTATTCAGGAAACTCTAAACTACCAAAGTATTATCTAGAACCCCAACATTGGTAAGAATTCATAGAGGTATCACACTACCTCATATTTCTCTATGTATTCCTATATCAAAGGTCCAAGCCTCAAATAACTGATCATGAACTAATTCCATTGAGTACTAAGAGAGATTAGAGAACCTCGATTAGTACTCAGCCATTGTCATGATGCCTTGATGATGACGTAGAATCTTCTGGATGTTCACAAATCTCAATGTAGATTTATAGAACTAAAATATAAAAAGGATATAGAAATCTAAACATGGTAGAGTCCCCATGCTATATGAATAGATCACTAATCCCCACTATCTTCATCTATATCAATGGAGAAGGCTCGTTAATATGACCACCATCTAGTCTATAGGTGCCCTGACAAGACATAAGACTCATGTCTCCACCTCAAGATAGTCTTTAGCCACTTGTGGGTTGGGAACACCTCTAAACATGAGGGGTCACTGTTACTGAAACTCATAAAGTTCTCTTATCCTATGAAACTCATTTGTTGGTACTGCTGGTACCATCTAATACTCAATTGGTGGGGGTAGGATTGGGCACCACCTGGAGGTAACACCTCCTAAATAGGTACATGTATCTAAGCCTCATCACTGATGGGATCATCCTCATGATCCTACTACTGAATCCTAGAAGGAGAACGTTGCGGTGGTGTCTTAAAATAGACAATATGTAACACATTCAATAAGTATATATTGAGAGTTGACTCAAGAAGGAAATTTAAACCATAACCCATTCCTATAAGATTCATATACTAATGTTTTCACTGCAATCAGTGTCTACACATATTGATTCAACAAATAGGTTATCAGAGTCATGCTGCATGGATATATCATCTCCCACACGAACACTAGAGTACCTTGAATGAGAGATGAACATGAAACTATTTACATTATTGAATTAATATAATCTTATATACTCTGATCCAATGGTAAAAATGAATCTTCTAATACCACTCTATCACAACCCATTCTAATGGGGAATGTGTAGTGATTACCCCAAGATTGCCTCCAATAGGATTGAGGCTAGATATGGTCATCAAGTAGGCATATAACACACATGGGAGGCCTTATCTTAATGTACTTTTACACACACACACAAATCTCCAAGACCATAAAATATTTAAATGTAAAATAGTTTATAACCACGCAGTCATACATATAAAATCCCGCCATTAGAGTATGAAAACAAGTACTAGAAAGAAAAGAGAGAAATAAAAGCCCACCATAACAAAGATGGAAACAAATCCAACCTATAAAGTAGGTGAGGACATTTTTTAAAGTAACTTCAGGAACACAACTCATTCATTCTAGTAGACTAAGCTCTTCCGGGTCCTTATCCCTCTAGGACTCCCACGAAAGGTCAGTTATATGCATAAGACATGACACATGTGGAAACATCCCAAACCGGGGTGAGTATAAAAATACCTAGTAGAACACCATGAAATCAATAAACATATAACAACAAGAAAAAGTTTAGTCATATAGTCACAAGTATATGAAAATAGAACATATAAAAAGAATATATAGATATACTCAAGTAGACACAAAATATCATTGTAATGTTACAACTATATTACCAGCCTATCATTCCTACTTGAAGGTTCCATGTAACACTTGTATAAGAGAATAGACTCCACGAGTTAGATAACACTCTTGGAATCCATCTTAGATGTGATGATCATTATGATTCACCATAAGAAGTACACACAAGAAGTATAAAGAGAATGATACATAGATGGGTATCACTCCCAAGGCCGTGAGTATACCAACAACCTAATCTAGATTAACATGCTAAGTATAGGATCGATTCCTGTGTAGTGTTGGTGACAACTATATCAAGAACCCCACCTTGGAAAATATCGATGATATAGGATCAAACTCTAGGTCTCATGGAGGTATTATCATAACTTTATCTAAGACTGATGTTCCTCAGAGGGGATCTCTATCCTATGAATAGGATGTGACCCCATAATAAACCCTCAGGGAAAGAATTAGGGGATCATACCATCATGAAACTTTTCCATAATGATAAATAAAAGGGATAAAATCTATATTTTAAGGAGTAAATGACTTTTCCCTTTTACACCAGGTCCTACCTATGTGTTACAACTCATTCTGAGTCCTTTTCTGAGTATGCAGTGTGTCTAAGACCACATAATATTAACCAAGTTTGTACAAGGCTAGATGTGTCTATGTATGGGTAACTATGTTTTCTTCTATGTACCACCCTGGTTAAAGGATGATGCACCACCAAAGGGTCAACTGGCATGTGATAATTACATTTTATCTAGCATGCTAGCACCGTGGGGGGGGGATCCTATATGGTTTGTAGTTCTGGATTACGCGTCATGGAACATGAAATTTCATAAAATATCATATATTCTCCATGTAATTTTGTCTGCACTGTCACTACTACACATCTCATAGGAAAACATGAATCCAAGGTTGTACAACCCTATCCATTACCAATCATTGATTTTATACCTTCAAATCCATTCAGAAATCTTCCATACGCACCATCTGTGGTAACACCATTTAACTAAGATGAACATATGTTATAGATCCATCTTGAACCATCTCTAATTGTACTCTATCATCATTTTACCTCAATCATGTCCTCAATAATTTTTCATACCCACTGTATTGATCTGTTACACCAAATAATGGTCACACAATGATTAAATACTAGGTATGTTATTGAACCATGAGGAAAAGTAATTTCTCTCAAAGAATGAAGAATAGGAGAAGAAATGTGCAATCCACAACCATGATGAACAATCCTTGAACAATTTTAATTTTATCTTTGTATTGTTTCTATTAGAATGATGAATGAAGAGATATGATATATCCAAAAAAGAAATCCCCAATTCACGATAATAATTATCCCATACCCGCAATACACAAGATCTGTGAATCCATTTGTTAGTTGATTGATTCACATTCATCATTGGAATAAATCAATGAGGAAAAATACAAAAAAAAAATACATCCTACATTAACATGGATTGATCACTAATGAATAATTAATTTTAGTTATTTTCATTGGAAAGATCCTCAAATTCCACTAAACACCGATTGACGATCAACGATCTGGTTGTTGTTCATTTTAGAATGATTCTACAACTGTCTCAAAAATCAACTAGGTTATACTGATAACACTGGGATTTTTCCACATAAGTATATTTATAGACAAAAACCAGGTCATGGAAAATTTTATTAAATAAATTCTTTCAATCAATTAAATTATTCAACATTCAACAACAATCGCACCCAACCCAAGAATCTAACACGCTTCGAGGTTATATCACACCTATGGTAAAAATCACGCACCTAGATCAAGGGTTACCTCATATTTCTCATTTGAAACTCTTTTTAATATTCATTCATCTTTTTTAGGAAAATTGTGCATGTGTGATATTTAATATATTAAATATATTTCAAAAATTAATTTTGGGGTCACTAATCCTCAAAATCTCACATCGTCTCAGTGCCTTACTTCGAAAATAATCCATGAAAAATTATAAAGTAATATATGGAAAAACTAGAGTCATTACAATTAATTATAAAAATAGAAAATTAAAATAATCATTTTAATAATTATATTTAAATTTATTTAAAATTTATGTTTACATATATGTTATTATTAATAATTATAGTTGTATGTATAAAAATGACTAGACATAAAAATATAATTAATTATTATCATCAAGAGTATTAAATTATTATTTTAAATTATTATTTAACAAAATATATAAATAATTTTATGAAGAAAAAAATATTTAATTGTTTTCATTATTTCTACCTAATTATAATGCATGTAATTAATGTACGTATAATTATAAATAAGTATATATATACACATTTTATTTTTAAGAATTGATACCTAATGGAATAAAAAAATACATTTTAAGATATATAAATATGTACAAATAAATAAAATTATTCAAAATTCATTTTTTCAGAGTCTTTTATGAGTGATAAATATGTAATTTATTGGTGCTCAAAAAGCATCGATGAAGCTCATGCATTTATCATCCATTAAAAAAATGATTGATAAGAATATCCTTTTATCAATTCTAGTAAAAGTCATCCATTATTGATTCTTCTAATTTGTGGTGATAAAATTTAATAGTTATCATCACTTTTAGCTAGCATTGATAAAAACCACCACTGATAGAACACAAATTTGCAGTAATGAATATTTGGTCTAGGGAGGAACAATCTAGAGAAGTGGAATCCAAGCCATGATGTATATCAGGTGTGATGGGGGTTTCCCCAAACTAGTTTGACAATGATAACATTGGATTAATTAGAGAATTTGGATCCATGGTGGTTTTTTGTTTCAAATGTATTTCTAATAGTGGTGGTATAACAATGAGTCTCATTGATGGGAAAGAATATTTGTGGATGATGTTTGGATATAGAGGATTTCCATTGAAGGGGAGACCCAATTCTTTGGTCTTTGAATTGTGGGGAGGATTATTTGTTGAAAACGAAAATCACACATTAGTTTATTCACAGTATGGTTGTTGACATAAAATCTTGGATGAGCCACTCCTCTTATCACTAATTGGGTTTAGAATGAATCCTAGGAAGGAAATAAGTCTTTGGAATTGAATATTAGGGAATGGGAGGAACAACCCTATAAAGTGGTTTTGATAGTATCACACCCTTATATTAGAGAGAGATAATCATAATTAATGGAGATATTATCACAATATTAATAGAGGTATTTTTTTTAACATTAATGATGATACATTATAGAAATTAATATAGTGAAAAATAAGAATATTGACATTATGAATTAGAAATATGGAATTGGTGTCCACAGAAAAGGATATGATGGAATATTTTTTTGGGTGATGATGTTGTGGTGTGAAGAAAATGAACTTGGATTCCTTTATATTTTATAAAAGGAGAAAAAACTAGCTGAAATCAATATAGGAATTTCATCAAGATGTTTCCCAATGAAAAGAATGGAGTTGTTGTGATTATGGTAGAATGTATACCACATCATCAAGGTGAAGTGAATAGCCAAATATCCACTGAAGTGGCGTCAATAATGACACATGTTCATATTTGATCTCCAATAAATGATGTTTTATCAATAAAGGGAGACATTGTTTCACAAAAATGATGAATTTTTTCATTATAATGATTTTTAGAGAGATGATAGTGGCATATCATGGTGTGGTTATTGACACAGGTTCTTGTATTTTATATTTGAAATTGTTGATTTTGAATTCATGATAACGTTTTTATATATAAATATTAATTAGTTTTTTAGAGTTTACCCATGGTTTTTTAATCCTATGCATTTTTAATGTTAATAGAATAAATGTGATTTTCGGAAACTTTTCATGAGGTGCATCTTCTTACCATAAGAGAGGATAATCAACATTTAGAACACATCATCATCAGCCACTACTACTACCTAGATGACACAAACTACCCAAGATTTGTGCCTGCTGTAAAGATTAGTGGTGTGACGTATGAGGACACACTGGGGACATCAGCGACTATGGTGGAGGTGAAGTTAGAATGCCTCACTGATAACCCCATTCACCAGGATCTGGATGAAGAATGTTAAGCTCACTTATTATTACAATCCATAAGAATCATCCTTCATCCATGATGCCAGCATCACCTCAGGCACCGATGATTCCTCCAAAAACCTCTTGGATAATTTACCCTCCTCAAGCACCTCACCTGACATGTTCATTTGAATAGATTGATTGTGACTTTGAAATTTCCGGACTAATTGTTATAGGAAAAACTTTAGGTATGGGTTTATTTTATTAAATGGGTTTAATTTTTTTGGGAGATGGGATCATTGAGTTCCCAATGAATTAATGATCTTCTATCAAGGGGGTGAGTGTTAATTCATTTCTTGCTCGCCATTGATTTTTATAGTTTTTAGTTTTTTTAATTGGTATATTTTATAATTATATTAAAAATAAATATATTCAAAATAAATATATTTAACATAAATATATTCCAAATAAATATATTTGAAATAAATATATAAAAAATAAATATTCATACATATGTTGAATTTTTAATTTTTTAAATGTTTTAATTTATAAATATATTAAATATATTAAAAATAAATATATAAATATAAATATGTAATTAAAAATAAATATATTAAAATGTTTATATATAGTAATATATTTATAAATATAAATATTTATAAAAAATATTTATATAAATTAATATATTTAAATGAATATATAAATAATATTATATATTTATAAATATATATTTTTTATTATTATAAATACATATTTGTAAATATAATTAGAACTAGATAATTATAAATATATATTTACATAAGAAAATTATAAATAAATAGTTATAAATCAATATTTATAATTATAATTATAAATATATATTTATAAATTTAATTATAAAGATATATTTATAATTGTAAATGTAAATAAATATATTTTTGTATTTATAAATATATTTATATTTATCTTTTAGAATTGTGAATATTTTTATAAATATATATTTTTTATAATTATAAGGTAATAGGGTGGGGTCAAGCCCCTTCATTAAGAAAACAGAAACATAAATAGGAGAGGAAGGGGTTAAAAAGGAAAAATGCTCACGGTCCAAAACAAAACTAAAATTCCAAAAAAGAATAACACAAGAGCACCTCTAAGATCATCCTAGATAAGAAGTTTCTCATACCTATCCATATACACACTAATGATTTCCAAAAAATGAACTTGAGATCTAAGGATCATGTGATTGTAGGCACCCCCCCACCAAATGGATGTCTCCTTCATCTCTATGTCTTGTTGTTTTTTGCAAGGCTCAGGATATTCATCTATGTGATCATGATCCCTTGGGTCGACCTTGATAGGAAGAGAAATATCCACCATGGCAGCCTCTCTAGGTCTAATTTTATTCTCCAACTATCCATATGCCATAGCCTCTTACTCAAAGATAACATTTAGAATGAAAAGGGGGTTTGAGGTGAAAACATGATGGTATTTAACTCCTTTTTAGCTTTAAATAAGGAAACTACCTCATCACACCTTCTTAAGAATCTTTAAGAGTTGGATGGGTAGAAGGTTGAACTTCCAGTGCCTTTTTACCATTCTCAACATCTGAAAATTGAGTTTGATAATTGGTCTTAGGATTAGATATCCTTGTAGATTCGGTATTTAGTATATACTTACTTTTACGAGACCCTAAAACCTATTCCTCATACTACAATTATTGGTCACCAAGATCCTTTATAGTAGACTCATAGTTAGATTGATCATCATCTTGTTCATCATCACATTTACCCACCCCAATGAGATCATTCATGAAGGAAAATTATGTGTGGGAATGTGGTTCCTCAAATCCAAGGTTATCCCATGTATAATTACCCTACATAATAGAGGGGATTTATAATAAACAATAAGAGTGAAAAGTAGTTCCAACAACCCCAACATCTCTATCTAGGTTTCCAATAACCTCCTTATAATCCTCAATAACATCCCACAATCTAGGACCTTCATAGAAGCTATTTCTTAACGCATAGAACTACCTACATGAGTAAGATCCTATTTATCCATACATTCAATAGAAGGCACCATAGGTTTTTTACCAGAATGTTCTTTTCTAGGCTCTCTCCTATAAAGGAAAAATCAGACTGTGTCCCTCCATTTTCAAGGTGAGTTGTTTGTTAACCATTAACTTGAGTAGGAATATACAGTTCAACAACATTCACAACATGAGTCCTTGCATGCCTTCTCCTTTAGCGATTAGAAGAGTCATTTCCTCTTTAAGAGAAATAATGGAAGACTATATGAAATATGCACATCTTAAAAGAGTTCCTAATTGACTGTCATTTAAAATAAAAAAGATGTTTTTCTCTTGTAAATAGCATCCAACTTCAAGTCATCATAATCATTAGTATGTAGGAATGCCTAATCAAAAATATTTCAATTAAGACCCACTTCAACTAAGGCTCTTACAAAATTCCCATACCTATATTCTTCAGTAGTGCTATCCATCTTTAGGGGGATTATATTTTCAGATTCATTGTCAAAAAATAAACCTTGAATGCCATAAGTTCCAATTAAGTCGAAAAATTCTATCGTAATCCTGAAAGCCAATGTTTCTAAATAAAATTGGATTAATATAAGGATCTTATTCTTGAATAATCATGGGTTCTTTCTTAATCATAATATATCCAAGACCCCGCGCATTTCATTTCAATTCATCTGAAGGAATAAAAAAATTGATAGAAACTACGTATAATCAAGATAAATTTACAATTAATGAAACTCCAAACATATGAGATTTATTGTGAAATTTATTCAATCTTCCCGGGTTTTGATTCCATAGAAATAATAATCCATGCAATAATAGAAAACACACAAATTTTATACCATTTGAGAATCACTACTCGATTTATTTTGACATGGGTGGTTGTACAACTATTGAGAATATGAATGAGAACACCGTCCATTAGAGATAATAAATTTTGAAGAATCAATACATCCACCACAAGAGGTCTTCCAAAGTGAGAAGAAACTGAAAAATTTCCATATTTTGACAAACCGACATAGAGAACAGAATGAAGAAGGCTCCATCCAACCAGAAGATCAAGATCGATGTCTTTTGGGAACACCATCAACAAGACAGATCTATAAAATCACCATAGCCATCTTGAGATCACTCCATACCCATCCTCCCCCCATCCACACAGAGGCAGTGTACCAAAACTAGATATCCCTAAATCGAGTTTAAGTAGGGTTCATGTTCGATTTTAGGCATGTTTGAGTTTTAAAAAGTATTACTTGATTATTTATCCTCAGTGGTTTAGATAAAAATATTACCATATTTAAATGATATATCTTATAAATATATTAATATATATATATATATAATTAACATTAAATTTATTGAAAACAAATATATGAATATATATATATATATAATTTATAAATTGTTTATAAATATTAAAATATTTAAATAAATAATTAATTATAAATATATAACTAAAAATAAATATAATAAAAAAAATTAGTTAAATTTTTCATAAACACACACACAGATATATATATATATATATAATTAAAAAAATTTATAAATATAATTATATTTGGGTTTAAATTTTGATTTATCTTTAAAATGACACTATATAAATCATTAAAAACTTTTTACAATTATAATAATATATATATAAATTTAATTAATAATTAATAATTATAAATATAAATTATTAATTAAAATTATCAAAAAATTAATTATAAATATATAATTATAAAAAATTATAAATTTAAAAACATATTAAAATTTGTATAACTATAAATATTTTCCTAAATATAAATATTTATACACATGTATATAAATATAAAGTATATTGGAGATCATTGTGTCCAATCCAATGAGTTTAGTATTTAAATATATATATAATAATTGTGGCACATAACGAAGACTTTATTTTCTAAAATATAAAATGGTGTGTAGGTTATAGGGGTTTGAATATTTCTCCCTCAGATATAGACTTGGCTAGAAAACATTGTGGTGTGCATTTAATCATTGTGCAAGAGGTTCATAGATAAGAATCGTCTCTAGGTATTCTTTTTATTGGATATTCTGGTACATCCCTAGGATTTTTACACATGATTGGTTTCATTTTCATCCATCGGATCGATCATGTAGGGAATTCCCTATATTTGAATTTGTAGACATTTTTTCCCTTTTCTGAGGTAAATCCCTAAGATAGATTGATTTTCAACTACCGTGACTCCAGTGACTATGGAGATAGTGACGACTCCAAAGACAATGAAAACTAAGACAACTCTATTAAACTTTTTTGAAAGCTTCACCAATAATTTTGGTGACTCTAAGGACTTCATTGACATCGATGAGACTTTCAAGAACAATTTCACGTTTCCCCCAAGAATCCTACAATGAAAATATATGATTCAACTGCACTAAGAACTATGGTGACTTTGGCGGTTCATTATCTCATTTTCCAACAATATTTATTTTGTATAAAATAAACACCTAGGGTAGAAGAATGTGTTATTGCTTATCTATTAATATGAGATTTCCTATTGTCCTTATTAGTTATAAATTTCTTTTCCTTTTCGGAAAAACTAAATACTCTCTTATAAAATTACTTTTTTAATACATCTCTCTTGTTTTTATACTTCTTTAAATTTTTATCTCTACATTTTTTATATTCTAAAATAATATATTTAAAGTCCACTGTATCTCATGAGAATAGAGATCAAACAACTATATTATTATTTTTATGATGGAAGTTCTATTACAAATTCCACTAGAGGTTCCACTGAAACCTCTATTGTAAATTCCACAATATTTTTTAATATAAACTCCACTTAAATTACTAATGGATGTTCATTTTTGTATGTATTTTCTATAGAATTCACTCTGGAACTTTTATTGGAGATTCCAATAAATCTTTATGTAGTGATTACACTAGAACTTCAAGTAGAACATGGAGTCCTATTCTAGGGAGAATATGTTAACTTTTAAATGAAACCTATACTTTAATTTGTGTAACCCTAAAATAAACTTTTTTTCCATTGTATATTTTTTTTTTAGGATTTAGGTGGAGGAATTTCCTATAGTTCCCCTCTAGATCATCCAATGCATCTTTTACTAAAATTTCTAGTGGTGTTTCTTCTGGAATATCCATTGGAGGTTACACTGGAGGTGACAATGGAATATAGGTAGGAAGTTCCACTTGAGGTTCCACTAGAACTTTCACAAGAACTTATACTAGACCTTCCATGGGAACTTTCATAGGAGGTTCCACTGGAACATCCATTGGTGGTTCTACTAGAACAGACAATGGAAGTCCTACAGGAACTACAACTGGAACCTCCAGTAATATTATTTCTAACTATAGTGAAACTATATCTTAAGTTGAAACCTATACTTTTTGGAATCCCAAAAAACCATGTTTTCTATATTGTAGTAAAATTTTTATAGGATTCATCATGAAATGTGGTTATTTCCATTCCCCACTGGGACTTATAGTGGAACTTATAGTCATATTGTACCTTAATTTATCATTTAATATTATACTATAGTTAGTGTAATCCAAAAATTTCTTTTTTCTATATTTCATTGAAATTTGTATAGGATTCAGAGAGTATTTTGATTTGTTCTTCACCACTTGTTTTACTAGTAGTTCCAATGGAACTTTCAGTACGATTTCACCATAAGTTATCATTGAAACCTTTAGTGTGGTTGGTGGAATAAAAAACATGTTTTTTATAATCCAATGGAGGTTCCACCAGTGGAAATTCCAACAAGATATTCCACAGTAACTGATATTGTTGGTTCCACTAGAACTTCCAGTGGATGCTCTATTGGAACACCCACTGGAACTTCCAGTCCTCTCTAAGATAAATATAGTGGAAATCTACCTTTAGTTGAAACTTATACTGTAATATGTCGAATCCCACCAAAAACATTTTTTCTATATTGAAGTGATTTTTTACATGATTTATACGGGAATTTGGTTATGTTCTTTACCCATTGGATGTTCTATGGGGGCTTCCACTTGAACTACTAGGGGAAGTTATATTCCTATTATACCTTATGTTATAAATGAAACTTGTACTTTAATTTTTGGAATCCCCCAAAAAACATATTTTCTACATTTAATTATAATTTTTATTGGATTCAGTAGGGAATTGTGTTATATTATTTCTCCATTGGTTCCACTGAAACATCCAGAGAAGATTCCATTAGAAATTCCACTCGAACTTACAATCATATTATATGTTACATTATCAATAAATATAATCTATAATTTTTGGAATCTCCTAAAAAAATTTATATATTATTTTAAGGTTTCAATGTAACTCCAAACAGGACATTCTAATAGAGTTACCACTGTAGGTTCTACTAAAAATTCCTCTCGAGGTTCCACTAAAACATCCACCAGAGGTTCCACTGGAGAATCCAGTGGGGGATCTACTGGAAATCCCACTGAAAATTCAAGTCTTGTTCTATCTAATTATAGTGGAAATATTATTTAGGTTGAAACCAATATATTAATATGTGTAATCCCTTAAAAACATGCCTTTTATACTATAGTGATGTTTTTATAGAATTTAGCAGGGAATTTTTTTCTATTATTTCCCCACTAAAAGTTATAGTAGAGATTCCACTAGTACTTTCAGTGGTACATTATATCCTATTCTACCTTATGTTATGACGAAAACTTGTACTATAATTTTTTAAATCCCCCCAAAAATATATATTGAACACAAACTTTTATTGGATTCATCATGTGATTTTTTTTCTGTTCTTTCCACACTTGTTCCACTAGCACTTCTAGTAAAACATCCATTAGAAATTATAGTGGAACTTACCATCATATAATTTGTCATTGGAACTTTTACTTTAATTTATGGATTACCCCAAAAAAATAAGTTATAAATATTGCACTGAAGTTTTTTTAGGATTCAACAGGGACTTTGGTTTTGTTATTTCCCCACTGGTTCCACTAGAACTTTTTATGAAACCTTTAGTCCTATTCTACATTAAGTTATCACTAAAACCTTTACTGTAATTTTGGGAATTCCCTAAAAACATGTTTTATATATTCAAATAATTTTTTTAAACATTCAATAGTAGATTTTTTTTGTTCTTTCTAGTCATATTTTATGTTCTATGATTTTAAAGGAAATTTTTTACTTACAATTTTCAGGTTTCCAATTTAGTTCATGTGTGACATCTTTAAAAAAATTATACAAGAAATCAATCCACATATGAATGATGTTCACAAAATGGAATTGCAGGAAAATAATTTTTAGAATATGTATGAGTAGTTTCTATCCAGAACTGTATTAACATCACATTTAAGAAATATGACATCTCTTTTATTTATGTACTTTATAAACAATATTCCAGAAAAAATACATTCCAAATTGGTGGTGTGGAATTAAAATTATGTGAAGGTGATATCCAAAGGATATTCAGGATAACTAAAGGCGAAATTGAAATGGAGGTCTTCTATTATTTCAATACAACCAATGCACCATTATATATATGACGATTTGAAAAAGGTTTTAGATTACTAACACAAAATAAAATAAATTTTTTTTTTGGAAGTTTTAATTGGATATTAACTAAAATATCATGTTGAAAAAGTAGCACTCTTATGTTTTTGAAGTTATTCTATAATGTTTTTTCCTACTATGGTTTCTTATATGATTTGGGGTTTCATCTATTTTGGGGACATTTTAATAGACATGAGAACACTAATGTGGGGTATACTGCCAAATTACTGGTATGAATTGAAATTGTTTTTCAGTTTTACATAGAGTGATTCTTCATAACATTTTTATTGTTATAGTATTTTTATTCTAGAGAAAGAGGATTACTAAATGGAAATACAGAATCTTGAAATATGACTTTTATGAAATAAATCTCATTAAATTTCGATCCTTCCATCACGAAACTAAATATTTAACAAGTTATATCTTGTGAGGTAGGTCTACCAATTATAGATGAAAATTAACAATTTTCTTAACCCACAATTATGAAAAAAGACAAATATTTTAGGTTCAGAAACATGAAGAAGGTGTTTCAACTAGTGGGGTAAGTCTACCAATTATAGTATTAAATTAATGATTTTCAACTGAAGGTTATGTAAAAAAGAAAAATATTATAGGTGTAGTAACATGAAGAAAGTGTTGCAGCTAGTAGAGTAGGTCTACAAATTAGACTCTTAAATTAATGATTTTATCAACCCAAAGTTGTGTAAAAAATGACAGATGTTGAAACATGAAGAATATATTGTATCTAGGGAAGTAAGTATGCTAATTAAACTCTTAAAAATTGATTTCCTAAACCCACAATTATATAAATAGAAAAATATTACAAATATAAAAACATAAAGAATGTGCTTTTTAGAAAACAAACACTAAGGGATTTGTTGTTGAAAAATATAAAAATTTTGACGATAAGGACAAAATAAAAGTTCTTGAAGAAGAAAACTAAACATTGAAATGAAAATTTGAGACCACAGAAGAAAAATTATGGAAACAAGAATTTTTTTTCTACAAATTACACTCTTAAACCAACATTGATATATGTTTCAGTTTATAATTTTGAATTTAGTTATTTTAGATGAGTTAAAATGGATTATTCAATATTTTTTTAGCAAATAATTAATTTATAAAATTTAATTGGTACATTACTTGTAATTTTGAAAAAAAATATAAATTTAAAATAAATAATTGTATAGTAAATTAATGAATTATAAATTATAGGAAAAGTAAACAAATAAATGTAAATAACATAAATGTAATATGTTTCTATGATTTTTTATATGTTAATTAATTTAAAAAATTATAGTGAAGTAATTATAAATTTGATTAAAAATCATACAATTGGGATTTAAGGAGGTATGCACACAATTGTTTGATATTTGGTTGAACATTTTCTCATAGATATCTAAATAGTTTTGTCATTATATTAGATGGGATAATAAATTTTATTCCAATTAGGACATTTGTAATTATATGATTATTAGTATTTATCATTTATAATATATATAATCTAAATATGACTTCTAATAATTTAAATTTCATATCAGATAATAAAATTTTCAAAAATGGAAAACACCTTGGAGGTTAGTTTTTTTCTCAATGTTTATAAAGATTATATAAAGTAGGACTCATTAATGGGGTAGATGAGATACCCAACCTTGTAGCTTAATTAGTATTTTTTTAATTTTAGTGAGAAGGAAGGATCTACATGATTTGAAAAAATATTAACAATTAAAAATTAAAATTAATTTTTAATATGACATTCTAAAAAATTTAAAATTAAATGACTTGAAAGTATTTTCTTAATATGAGCACACATTTTATAAATACACGTTATTTTTTATTCTCTGTGACTTTACATTTTTTTTGGTTGTAGTATATAATTGGGACATTAATTTTCGTTATAATATTTACTCATTTTTTATAAAATCTTATTATATATTGACCAATCCTAATGTTCAATTTACATTTTGTATAATTTATATTCCTTCCATGTATAAAAATATTTTAAACATAGTTATCATGATATATAATCAAATCTAGTTTCTATATTCATTATGCCTTACCTATAAAATCAGTTTCACTCATTATCCTATAAAATTTTGTTTATGCATAGTTTTTATCCATTAAATTAATTTCATTCATTGTGTATTTAATGTATACTTTATATATATATATTATGTGTGTAATTTATATTAAATTCACTTTTTATTTAATGTAATTTCAGCTTCTATATAGTATGGATAACATATTTACATAGAGTATTCATATGGAATATCCATGGCCTCCCATGCCTCTTCCAAATTCATATTGCATATAAAATTTACCTTTCCTTACATGCCTCTTCTAGATTCATATTGTATACTATATTTTTCATTTAAACATATTTGTATTTACCATATCTAGAATTACATTTTTCATTCATGTTTATTGACTTTTAGATGAATCCTTATTATAAAAATAATATTATTTATAATATAAAATATCAAACATTAGTTTCATAATATATACTTCACTTTTAGATTATTTTAATTTCATATTATCCAAAAATTGATGTCATTTAATCTTTTAGCTTATGTTGAATTTTATGTTAATGATTACATATACAATGAAAATTATAAAGTTTGTTTTCCATGTTTCTTAATGTATGATTTAATTTTTTTTAACCTTTTACATTTATTATCTAATGAAATTGAATACTATGTGACCATACCATCTAATTTAATTTGTGCACAATATTTCATTTTATCTAAAATCAAAATTCAATGAGTATGTTGAACAATGACAACTCTTGTTTTCTCTATTAGTAATTGTCCCCTTTAATTTTCCCATAATCCTTATACATTTACTTGTATAATGAAATTGAATACACAATGATCATACTATCCCATTTACATTTTGAACATTTTGTATGAATTCCCACTATAATTATATTCTATACAAAAATATTGTACTATAAAATAAATCTTAGTTTTTATATTGTGTACATAGTAACATATCTATGAAATCATAATCAGTTTCCACATTCTGTATGCATTTACTATAAAATAAATTTCACTTATAAGTATATCAAATATTATATATGCATACTGTATAAAAATTTCCTTGATTCTAGTTAGTGTACACCACTTGTATGCATTTCATGTTTGCATATTCTATATTTAGATTCCATTTATTGACAGTCTCTATATAACTTATATATGTTTATACTACACTTTTAGTTTGATGAAATTTTAGTTTAACCAAAAACATTTCCATTGATTCCATAGAGAAATAAAAATTATATTATGAATATGGCTTATAGGTAACTCTAACCTTTCATTATTGCATAAACCTATCCACTTTAATAACAATATACTCTTTTTGTATTTCCTACATATTAAATTGGATACATATTGATACAAAAAAATCATTTGCACATATAACCCTATAAAATATAATTTACATATTTTTATTATATTCTATAATATTCTTTATATATGTTTTATTTCCATTATAAGATAATATAATTTCAGTATTCTATCTAATATTTGAAGAATATAAGATTTATCATCTATTTTGTTTTAGAATGTTAGCTTATAATTTTTATTTATTTAATTTCTCCCAATTCTTACTCATTATAGATTATTTTATTAAAAACCCAGAAACATTTTGTACGGAATATTATCAAGGAATAAAATTAATTTTTTTAACCAGAAACACCATTACTTTATTTAATTCAAAAAATTATCCTAGAATTAATTTTTTAATCAATGCTGCATCATCCTATGTTTATAATAAAATATTATTTTCATTTATTTTTGAAGCTACTATGTCCTGTGAAAATTCATGGGGGGACGCTAATCTGAGGTATCATCTTTATAGATTATAAAATACATTTCTTATTTTAGAATACTAAAACACACATTCAATGGAAAAATACTTATAAAACAACCTTATAATGATGTGAAATCATAGGAAAAATTATTTGTATTATTTTAATTTTTATGGGAAGATGACACACCAATCAGAAATGTAGTATGATCGAATGACCAAATAAATTGTTTTTAAAGTTTTGAATACTTTTAAAAACATTTACATAAGGATCAAATCCAACTGAATAACCTTTTATTTCCATGAAATCATATGGGAAAAAAATAAAGTGATTTTTGAAATAGAAGATAAGACCAAACATCAATACAAGGTGTTAACTTCCCTAGATGCCCTGAAATTCACACTTATTATTTTAAAATACTAAAATAAGAATTTAATTATAAAATATGTAGAAAAAGTCCTTGAAATGATGTGAAATCATAGAAAGACAATATTTTTATTATTTTTTATGTGTGTGACAGGAACAGATGAATTATAATTTTTAAAGGTTTAACCTCCTTTAAAAACTTGTGTTAGGGGGTCAAATCTAATTGAATGGATTTCAATTACTATAAAATATACTTAAAATAATCATAAAGTGAATTCGGAAATGGTGGATCTGATGGAACATCAATCTGAGGTGTTTTTTTCTAAAGATGACTAGAAACAAGCGTTTATTATTTTAGGACACTAAAATGTGCATTTAATAGTAAAATCAATATTAAATGACCTAGGAATGATGTGAAGTCATAATAAAAAATTCCTTGTGTAATTTATAACATGTAAGTGAAATATACTTGTTAATTAGAAGTGGGGTGTTCCTGAAACGACTGAATAATCAGTTTTAATGGTTTTATGTTCTTTAAAAATGTTTTTCATGGGGTCAAATTTAACCGAAATTACTCTGAATTCTATGAAATCAGAAAAAAAAACAACCTTATAGTGATATGTAAAATGGTGGAGCTTGAAAAACGTCATTTTGAGGATTTATTTCACTAAGATGACTGGAAACACACTTTATTGTTGTAAAAAAATAAATCATGTGTTCTGTAATTAGATCCACAAAAAACCTTGGAATGAGGTGAAATCATAATACATATGTCTTTGTGTTATTTTTGATGTGTACTAGTAGAAGACTAGTTAATCAGACATACGATGTTCCCAACAAGATCAAATAATTCCTTTTTAAAGGTTTTAAATAATTTAAAAATGTTTTAGGGAGTGAAACCCATATGAATGACTTCTGAATTCCATGAATTAAGATGATAACAAATACACAATGAATTATAAGATGGTGGAGCTAAAAAAACATTAATATGAGGTGTCGTTTTTCCGAGATGACTAAAACCACACTTTAATGTGCATCTAACAACCATATCCATAGAAAATTACCTCATAATGATGTGAAATCATCAGAAAAATATATTTTTATTATTTTAAGGTTCATGAGAATATGAAATATTAATAGGATGTTTGGTGTGTCCATAACATCTTAATAAGTAGTTATAAAGGTTTAAGCATCCATTAAAAATGCACGTTATAGGGACAAAACCAATCGAACTATCACTGAAAACTATGAAATAAGAAAAAAATAAACATACAGTGAATTTTGAAATTATGGAGTTGAAATAAAACCAGTCTAAGAATTTGTTTTTCCAGGATGACCAGAAGCACACTTTTATTATTTTAAAAAATAAACCATGTGTTTAATGACTAAATAAATTGGAAATTTCCCTAGAATGAGGAAAAATCATAAGAATAATGTATTTTTTTTTATGTTTAAGAGAATTGAACACATCAATCAACCAATTAGTGTTCCGAAAATGACTGAATAAGCAGTTTTAAAGGTTTCATGTCCTTTAAAAAAGTCCTCAAGGGGAAAACTAACCGAAAAATCTCTAAATTCCATGAAATTTTGTTAAAGAAATCATATAGTGAATTTTGAAATGGAAGAGTTGATGGAATGTCAATCTGAGGTTCCATTTTCCTAGGACTACTAAAAACACACTTTTACTATTTTAAAACCCTAAAATAAGTGTTTTACAGCTAGATCTATAAAAATGAACTCAGAAGGATGTGAAATCATAATGAATACTTCTTTGTATTATTTTTCATTTTTAAGAGTAGAGGAAACGTTAATCTCACACCCTATGTTCCTGGAATAACTGAATAATTAGTTTTTAAAGGTTTTTCATCTTTGGAAAATGTGTGTTAGGGGGTCAAATCCTACCAAAACCCTCAAAATCCTATGAAATTAGGAAAATAAAACATATAGTGATTTTTGAAATAGTTCAGCTAATAGAATGTCAATCTAAGGTTCCATTTATTAAGTATAAATAGAAACATATTTTTATTATTTTTAAACAGTAAACAAGCATTTAATGATTAAATCCATTATAAATTACCTCAGAATGTGGTGAAATCTTTTGAATACCATATTTGTATTATTTTTTAAGTGTATGAGTAGAAGAAACATCGTTAGATGTGTGGTGTTACAAAATTGGTAAAATAAGTTTTTCTTAATGGTTTGACACCACTTAAAACATGCATTAGAGGGTTAAAACTAACCGAAAGACCTCCAAATTCCATAAAATCAAATGAAACAACAATATAGTGAATTTTGATATGGTGGAGATGAAGAAACATAAATCTAAGGTGTTTTCCACCTAGGATGACCAAAAAAATGTTTTATTATTTTAAAACACTAAAACATGTGTTTAATGGTCAACACCAAGAAAATAATATCAAAATGATGTGAAATAATAATAAAAATGTCTCTTTACTCTTTGTGATGTGTACAAGTATACAACACATTAATCGGACATGTGGTGTACCTTAAATGAAAAATAATTAGTTTTTAAAATTTTGGAATCCATTAAAAATGTTTGTTATGGGGTGAAGTCCAACCAAATAACATCTGAAATCAATGAATTCTAGTAAAAAATACATAAAATTATTTTTTAAATAGTAGTGCTGATAGAATTTCAATCCAGATTTCATTTTTCCAGGATTACTAGAAGTACACTTTTATTTTTTAAAAA
Source organism: Viscum album (assembly GCA_963277665.1). Classification (NCBI taxonomy): domain Eukaryota; kingdom Viridiplantae; phylum Streptophyta; class Magnoliopsida; order Santalales; family Viscaceae; genus Viscum; species Viscum album. The sequence continues at coordinate 1,059,109,708 of OY728159.1, forward strand.
TACTAAAATATGAATTCAATGATCAAAATCCATATAAAAGACTTTATAATTTGGAATAATTATATGAAAAATTATTTTTAATACATTTTTCATTGAAAATTAGACAAAAAATCAATCGGGATTGTGGTGTGCCTGGAATGACCGAACAATCATTCTTTAATGGTTTGATGTCCTTTAAAAGCACACATCATGTAGTCAAAAAAACTAAATAACCTCTAAAATTAATTGAATGTATTGAAAAATAAACTATACAGTAAATTATGAAAATAGTGGAGTAGATAGAATGTTAATTCGAGGTGTTGTTTTCCCAAGATAACCAAAAATACGCTTTTATTGTATTAAAATATTAAAATGTGTGTTTAAAGGTCAGATACCTAAAAAATGATCTCATAATGATGTTAAATCATATTAAAACCATATTTTTATTATTTTTTATATGTATGAGCAGAATACACAACAATGTTTTATAATGTGTGGAAACAATGACAAAATAAGCTATTTTAAAAGGTTTGACATCAATTAAAAACAAATTTATCGTGTCAAATCCCATCAAACAACCTCCAAATGAATTGAAATTAAGCAAAAAATTTGTACTTTGATTTTTGAAATATTTTTGATGAATAAACATTAATATGTGGTGTTATTTTCTTGAGACTACTTAAAATACCCTTTTACCATTTTAGAAAACTAAAACATCTTTTTAATGAAGAGATCAATATAAAACACCCACATAATTAGGTGTCATTATTGTATAACTATATTTTTAATATTTTTTATATTTATGATATTATGATACATCAATTGGACACGTGGTGTTTCTAGAATGACCAATTAATCATTTTTACAAGTTTTATCTCCTTAAAAACATGTTTCCACATGCCAAATCTGAAAAATGACCTCTGAATAATTTGAAATATGATTAAACAACCATAAATTAGAATGTTAAATTTTGGATCTGATATAACATCATTATGAAGTTTTATTTTTTAGAATGACTGTAAATTCACTTTTATTGTTTTAAAACACTAAAACATGTGTTTAATGGTTAGATCCAAATAAAACATTTTCATAATGATATGAAATCATAGGAAAAAATATTTTTATTAATTGTGATGTGTATAAGTAGGTTAAATTCCAATAAGACATTTTTTTTGTTCAGAATGTCCGAATAATAAATTTTTAATGTTTTGACATCCTCTAAAAATGTTCCTCAGTGGGTAAAATCCAACTAAATGATCTCCGAATGCCATGATATCCACTAAAAAAACCACCTAGTTAATTTTGAAATGGGGGTACTGAAAAATATTCAATACTAGGAACCATTTTCCAAAGATGATCAAAAACTATCTTGTATTATTTTAAAACAATACAACATGCGTTTAATAACCAGATATTTAACAAACAAAATCAAAATGAGGTAAAATAAAAGAAAATCTTATTTATATTATAGTTGATGTGTAAGAGTACAAAAAACATCAATTGGTCATGTACTATACTAGAAACAATTTAATAAGAAGTTTTAAATTAAAGAAAAAAAATTAATAATTAACATATTCATAGTTAAATGGCCCCAGACCATTGTACAAATATTTAACTAAAATATTATACTACATTTCAATTATTCATATTTGGTAATTTTCTTACTTGACTAATTTTTTATATATTAATTTCTATTAGATAATGAGAATAGAGTTTGGATGTGGATTATACATCGTTATTTATAATATTTGGATTTTAAATATTATCGAGAAATTTATTTAATATTTGAATGATGGTAGTTTTTTTATGTTCTGCTATAATTTATTAAAATAAAATATCAATAGAGACCACCATTTTATGGTAAAATACTATTTAATTTGTGTTGGTTTTAATCTGAGTTATAGTCCTTGTATTTGGCATGGTAATTTCGGGATGAATTCAACATTTATTGATTTTTAATATTTTCAAGATAATAAATATGATGAAATTTAAAAAATGATTCATGGTATTGAAGTACATAAAATTGATAAATTAATGATGATTAAGTTCTTATATAGTGATGTTGAAAAATAATTGTATCCTGGTTGGATGAAGTTTATAGTTATATCAATAGTGTTAATATTTACTAATTATAAGTCTATAAATGGTTGGAGTGGAATTAGTATTATAGTGTTTTAACATATGTTGAAAGACATACTCCATGAAGACAAATATCTTCCATATTTACATTATAATGTGATGAAAATATTATTACTTGTGTGTTTGGGAATAAGAATATTCATGCCTACCTAAATTATTAGGCATACTAATTATTTTCCAATATATCTCAATATTTCATATGTTTTAATGTTAAAAAATCACAATTATTTTACTAATAAAATCATCTTATGTATTTTCTAGCTATTGAGTATTTTTCCAAGAAATATATCATTTTGGTGTAGTGTAGAACAATATTTGGTTATCATGTTTCAAGAAATTTTCTAATAAAATAATCCTACGATCTGATAAAAAATCTTATGAGATTATAGTTTATCATACAATATGTTCATTAGAATACTCCACCAGGAAATTAGTTTTTTATCAAAGGAAATAATCTTATGAATATATAGATATCTTTATGCTAGATTTAAAATCTCAGGAAAAGAAAATTATCTTATGAAAGTCATACTCTTGAGAATAATCATAATTGGTAGAAGAAAGTCATATATGCCATGAATTTTTGAAAATTCAATTATCATATGAACATCAAATTATCATATGAAATGAAAATATTTTATACGAGTTCATAAAGTTAATGTATTGATATTTGATAAAGTACAATATCATACTAAGTCTAGAATAATTGCATAGAGATCAAAAACATCATATGAGGACTAAAATTATATTATGGGGTGGTGTTTTTGGTTCTTTTATCATACAATGATATAACTATCTTATAAAAAGATAAAATATAATATTCTATGAAATATCTCATGAATTTGATGATTTATTTCATGGTAAAATTTTCTTTGGAGTTACAATTTAAGTGTTTTTCAAAATTCTTATTAATTATTGAAGATTGAATTAACCTATGAGGAGATAATTCCCTTAAAATCTCTAGTTATTTGAATTAGAAACATTTAAGTGTATTTACGTTATTTTTTGAGTAATATATTTACATTTCAAGAATGTGAGTGAATTATATTAATAATTTTGTTTTCATTTTCATTTATAGTTAGTTTATAAAGAAATATAAATTAAATAATATGTCTATTTCTATGAATTCATGTAGTTCCTATAAAGATTTTGGTTTTAGTCAACAATGAAATGTGCTTTTTATATTTTTGAAAATGAATGTCACATGAGAGGATTCTATTATTATAATTTCTCTTGATCATTAGAGATTATATAGAAACTAAAATTTAAAATCAAATACATATTTGATATAAAGAAAAAACAATAAGAAAATAGTGTACTTTTGAAGAATAACAATGATACTCTCTACTTTCTTTCTCACATAAGAGTTTAGTCATTTTTAGTTGAGAAGAAAAAAATTATGTTTATATTAACTAATGACCACATCAACTAAAGTTGATATATCTTCTAAATCTACTTGTTGAATGCTTTTTCATTTTTAAAATAACATTTCTACATTTTTCAAGTTTCCTTTTTAAACTTTAATCTAAATAGGAATCTATTTTATATGACTTTTAACTTCAATAAATTGAACACTCCTTGTTATGAGTTTCTGAAGGAAATGGATTTTTTAAAAGGGGGACCTTTGTAAAATCTATTTAACCCTTTTTTAACAAGTTTAAATTGATTTCACTCAATTTTCGAGGGCCACGTAAAGAGGACATGCAAAGTGAAATCCAAAAATCTTGGAGAGAGAGAATTTGTGGAGTGGACTAGGGGGCCTTTGTGTGCTAAAACACTATAATTTTTCTATGAACTAAAAATTTTCATCTCTATTATTATTTCTACATCCTCTATGATAAAATAGTAAATAATTATTCAAAGACTAGTTTTAATTTGTATTAAAATTTTATGAATTTAATCCACACTCTGTTAGTGATTTACTGTGTAAATCACTCATGTCCAAAAATTGGTATCAAATTAAGAGACTATTGATTTCTCAAATCTAATAGGTTTATTTCAAAACATTATTTTCCAAATGGATGAAATGGTAGACAGTGGAGAGGTAATTTCTATGTTCATGACTCATTATTTCAATGGAGAGAACTACGGGTGCAGAAATGCTAAAATGATTATTTGTCTAAAAAATCTATTTCTAAATCATTATTTAAATGTTTTCAAGCTCAAAAAATTTATTGAAGGTGAACCAGAGAAATGGGATACTACTATAGAAGTATAATATGACATAAAATCCAAGGATATTAATGTTATTATATGTAGATCAAGTATCGATGAGTTCAAAGGAGATTCAAAATATGATAAAATAGATAAAATTTGAAAAAAAATATTTATTTATTATGTAGGTATAGATAATGAAAGGAAACTAGAATACAAAACTATATAATTAATTTTTGATACATTCATAATGATTGATAGTGAGAGTATTAATCAAAAGAATGGATGGTTCGTGGAAATTATAAATAATGTTGCTCCCTTTAGAGCTCCTATTTCTAAACCCGATCCAGATATCAAAGTAATCAGAGTTCTACCATCAAAATGTAGTATATTTTCAACAATAAATTGGTAGTCTACTTCTATGAAATATTTTAATAGAAAATATTCTATCAAAATATATATGATAGATTATGTTGAGATTGAAGTCAAGGTAGGAGAACATAAGAAAATAAAAAAAATTGATGATTCCTTAAAATAATATACTTAAAATGATGAGAATAAATATAAATAGACATCATTCTCAAGATCATAGAGTAGACAAAATTCAGGAAACCTAGATTAAAGTGAAGAGCTTTCTTAATTTTCCATGAATTACAAGAATTTATACAATAATAAAAGAGGATTCAAGAAATCCTTTAATAAGTATAAAAAGTTCTTTGGAAATACCAATAAAGTATATTGGTATGAGTGAAAGAATATTGGGAATATCAATATTTATTTACTTCAATTTTAGGAAAAAAATATGCATGAAATGACGTATAATAAGTAATCAAAATATAAATTTGATAAGAAAGTAATAAAGGCTATATAGAGTTCCTCATAGGAATCCATTAGTGGATCCATTTCAGATTTTGAGGTTGAAGTATAAAATCAAATGGAAATTTTATTCTTTATTGTTCAAACTAATGAGGTACAACCAGTCTATTATTATTCCTTATAATCAAAATATGAATATTAAAATTACACTTATAAAAATATAAATGGGTATGGTTCTATGTTAGAATACCACTATTTTCCTTGAAGAAAATTTACATGTCTCTTAAGTGATCCTATTATGTTGTTGTTAATGTAAAGTATGTTTTAAATAAACATATTTATCAACTAAAATCTAAACCAGATGAGTATGTTTCAAGTAGTGCAGTACATGAAAGAAAAATAAAATAATTAAAGAATGAAGTAAAAGATCTAAAGGATGTTCCAAGTTTCTTCACCAAGGTATAGAATTAAATAAATCAAATTATTTGGATAAATCATTTAGGTAAGGGTAAACAAGAAATAATAATTATTTTAAATGAACCTAAACTATAAAAAATTTATTTTGTGCCTTATTCCAAAAATTGTAATATTTATAATATCACTTTTTTCTATTATAGAATAAATGGTCATTTTAAAAATGATTATTTCCGAATATTTCCTTAAATATATTGAATAAATAAGGGATTTATTTTTCTAAATTTATCTAATTTTAATTCGGAGAATTCTATATATTTTGTAAGGTATAAGAAAATTTGGTTTCCTAAATATTTTATATCAAACAGTTCCAGAACTAAGAGAATTTGGAATTCAAAAAATCATCTTACATAATTTTTTTGTATGGGACAACCTATAGAAAGAACCATTCTAAATATTTTAATATAAGTGGTTATCCATGATATATGAGTGGTTATTTTCCAACTTTCACTCACAGTCTAAAATCAATGAGGATATGTCACATTTGGTGATAATTAAAATGGAAAAAATTATTGGATTTAGATCTGTTAGAGATCCCAATTAAATCCTCATAGAAAGTACTTATTCTTGAAGTATTAATTCACAATATGATAATTATTTATCAAATTCATTATTATGGTTGTTCTTTTTATTTTTATAAATAATTCCTTTTTTATTTTTAATAATAATTTGCTTAAATTTTTTGCTCCAATAACTAAAAATGTTTACACCCTATATATTCATTCATTATGTAAAAAATTTAACTATATAAGTTCTAAAATTAGTGAATATTTAATTTTTAAAAGGAGGCTTTGAAATTTTAATATTCCTTTATTAGATAAAAGTTTTAAAGAAAAATTAAATATTTGATTTTAAAAAACACAAATTTGATAAAGATAAATTACGTGATTCATACCCAACTGGAAAGAAAAAAACCATCTTTAAAAAAATTAAATATGTTTCATAATCAAGGGAACCTGAAATTATTCACATATATATATATATAGACCTTATAAGATAGAAATTCTTTATGTTAAATCATTTTTTTTTTGTTTTTGCTGATGATTTTTTAAGATTTTCTTAGGATTATGTCATGATTCTTATAAGTTATCCTTTTGATAATATTATTAATTTTTATGCTATTTCAAGAATAAATAGTTTCTAAAATTATTTCACTGAAATAAGATCATGTTGGATAATTTTATAATCCTGAATTCAATGCATTCTACAAAAAATGATCATTAAACATATCTTTTTTCCCTTAAAAAACCTCAAAATAATACTATTCTTGAAATGAGAAATATTACCTTGGAAGAAATTTGTATGACTATATTTTTTGAATATTTAAGCCCACTCATATTTGGGTTGAATCTATTAATAGAACATTCTACGTTAGTAGTATAGTTCTCATAATTCCTATCATAAAGAAAACACCTAATGAGCTATGGAATAATAGATATTTTTGGATATTTTAATGTTTTTTTGATAAAGAGTGTATATCTTGAACAACAATGATAATATTGGTATTTTTCACCAAAAGGATGATTAACTAATCAACTTAGGTTATTTGAAAACTTAAAAATTTATAGATATTTGAATATAAAGGCATGGATTATTGAATAATCTACTCATGTAAAATTTGATAAAAGAGAAGCCTTTTATCATAAGAAAAAAATTGATGACTTGAGTGATTCAATTGATATTTTGATACTTGAACCTATTTTTTACAAAAAAAATGATGAATAATAATTACATTATTATTAACAATCTATTCCTAAAAGGGGCGAAATTAATGAACCTAAATGTGTGCAAATAAGATAGTCCTGGACCCTTAAAATCCATCCTCTAGAAACTGTAATAGGAAACCCAGATAAAAGAGTTAATTCTATAAGATGTGTTGGAAACATTGATGATTTTATTTCATTTATATCCCAACTAAAACCTAAAACCATACAAGAAACATTATGTGATGATAGTAAAATCATAACCATTCATGAAGAGATAAAGTATTCTAAAAGGAAATGGTGTGGGAAATAATTGATAGAACCTCTACTTATTCTATTATTGGATATAAGTAGTTATTTATAAATAAACTGTAATATCATAGTGTTATCATGAGGAATAAATCTATGTTAGTTTCTAAATGTTATAATCAATGATATGGAATAGATTAAAAAGAAACATTTTCCTTACTTTCATGGCTTGATTAAACTAGATTTATTTTATCTTATTCATCCTTTGTGAAATCTATATTTTTCCATATGGATGTTAAATATGTATTTATAAATGTATTTTTATTGGAGGAAGTTTATTTTGAAAAACTCTAGGTTTTTAAGTACAAAATTTTTAAAATTATGTTCTCAAATATGCTAAATCATTGTACTGTCTCAAACAAATACCTTGAGCTTGGTATGAAAGTATACATTTATTTATTATATCAAATTTATTTTCAGTGGGATCATTATACCCCACTCTATTTAAGAAATTTTTTAAAAAGATATTTTAGAAGATTAAATATATGTTTATGATGTTATGTTTGGCTCAATAAATCAAAATTGTCTAATGATTTTTCTAAACTCATGAAAAAATAATTTGAAATGGTAATGATAAGTTATTTGAACTTTTTCCAAGTCTTTTAGATTTAAAAAATGATTTTGGAAATGTTTTGAAGAAAATTAAATAAATACATAATTTACTAAAAATATTTGGACTCAATGGAATTAGTACTTTTTCAATTCCTTTGAGTTCCAATATTTTTCATGAATTTGATAGAGATGGGAAACCATTTGAAAATAAGAGGTATAGAAGAATAATTTAGAAGTTGCATTATCTATATACAAGTAGACCACATGTTATTTTATTATTTTATTTTGAGTAATATTTAATGAAAACCCAAAGGAATCTCATTTAACATCTGTCAAAATAATGTTAAGGTATTTATAAGGAACAATTTATTTATCTTTACTTTTTCCAAAAAATATGGTTTTGGTATAATATCAAACTTTAATGCTGATTTTAAAAGTGGTAGAATAAATTGATAAATTATATATTTATCCTATCAAGTTTTAGGATAATACCTAGTTTTTTAGTCAATTAAATAATAAAATTCTATTTTATTATCAAAATTTGAAGATGGGTTTGTTATAGTTAGTAGTTGTTGGGATTAGGTGTTTTGGATGACACAAACCTTAATAGGCTTCATATTTTCTTTAATAACATCCTAATAACATATGATCAAACTAATTCTATTAATAGTTATAAAAATTTTATCATTTGATGACAAATAATATATATTTAATAAATCATTAATTAAGAGATCATACACAAAATGTGATATTTTTCTTGATTTTATTTGTAATGAAAAACAATTACCTGATATATTTACTAATCCAATAATTACTGATCAGTTTAGTTTTATTAATTTTAAATTAGGATTATTTTGTTTTAAATGATTTTATTTTATTTTTCTTTTTCTTTTTCTTTTCATTACTTATCATTTTAACTTTTAATATTTATTGAGTTGTTTTCATTGATAAATTTATATTTAAAGTTCCTATTTCTTATATAGTGTAATAAAGTATTATTTGACTCAACCTTATTTTCAAATTTCATATCATTATTTTATTACTTCACCTGGTAAAAAAGATCAATATATTCCCTTGAAAATACTATGTCTTGGCTCTAATACCATGATATTTAGTAACCCTCAATATTTCTTCTCTCTCACATTTAAACCTTTCTTACACTAATTGAACATTTCAATACTCAAGACACATGAAACTCACTAGGATTAGGAAAATTATAAACATCTAAAGATATAATACTAAAATTTTAAAGAGTCCCAAAGTGTAGTGCAATGTTCTAAGTGGAAAAGCTATAGATTTATACTGGATTGACTAAATAGAATTATTACTTCAAAATTATGAATCATCCACGGATGGTATATTTTATTGGATGAAAGGATACATTATTTGTTTTTTTGAATAAAGTAATATAATTATATGATAATGTTGAGTTCAACATTGATGATGTGAAATAATTGTTTGTGTCAAATGTCAATGGCATGAGATTTTCAATATCATTAGTGGTGTTCTCTATAGTTCTTCATTTCCCACATAAATAAAGATTTATGTTTTACTATTCTATAGTTTTCTTAGATGATGTAAAACCTACTGAAATTATGATAATTCTCTTTTGAAATATTGTTATATATAAGAATTCAGTTAGGGATTTAATGGCTAAATGAAATATTGAAGTTAAATTTTTACCAACCGGGATTGTTCAGAGAAATAGTGAAAGTGATAAAGTGATGGGGATAGTTATTAATCTTATCTAAAAGCATCTAGTTGAAAATAAATACAATATAATGTCTCAGTTTTTTCCATGTAATACTTGGGAATATTGATAAGAAAATTTCTAGATCCAAGTGCTAAGACAACATGAGAATATGAGGCACGATGAGCCTGAAAATGATATTATGAAAATATTAAATATATTAATATCAAACATGCACATTTTTTCTAAAATGGTGTAATAAATCCCAAAAGGAGTCTCAAATATTAAATCATAGACTATCATTGGGTCAATAATATGGGTTTTATGCTAGGCATGACATAATCTTTTTCGAATTAGGGAATTTTTGAAAAAGATATGTATGGTGAAAATAATAAATAAATAAATAAATTTATTTATTTTATTGTGTGTTGGCACAAAAAACTATTTTCATCTATAAATATATGGTTATGATGAGGTCTAAGGTTTATCCACATAGCCCTAGAGATCTACATGACTATTGTATAAGGGAATTCTTGGTGAACAAGAATGGGCCGAGATCGAGGATTGTTGCACCATTAGAGCTCTTGGATCTCTCGGACAATAGTAATGAATGCACGCTATTTATCCACAATTGATAAGTAGGATGTTTTATTTTGGTATAATTATCCATGTTTTTATATCATATGATGAACGTTGATCAATCAACTAACAAGTTGATTCATGGATCAATCTTATTAAGGGTATGGGTTTGTTTATAAGGGATTTGTGGGAAATAATCATTTTGTTAGTCTATTTTTTACTATCATTATAATGGTGATGGGTTGTGGAAAACCCAATCATAGCCATGTTTCACTAATAATTATTTTTTGGTAGATTTCATCACCCACACCCCATTATACATAGGTTCATCATTGACATTTATTTTAGCTGGGGATTCAACAAATACAAGGAGACTGTTCGTTTCCCATTCGATCTTTAATGAAAATGATCATTTACCTAGGTCTAGATTTGGGATATATGATATGATAAAGGTGAATGATGATGGTAGTATATCATTGGATAGATCAAGGGTTTGTGTTCATGGTTTTTGCATGTGGCAGTGATATGGTGTGATGGTGTGTGTTTCTCGAGCAGTGGATGCGGCTACCATCTAGATATCAGCAACGAAGGGGGTTTATTTAACCCTAGATCAAAAAAATTGAACATGATTTATAATAGATTCAATTATTTTGGAGGATTGGACAACAATTCCTAAAAATTTTATAGTTTCAATGAAATTTCTATCTACACAGCATGTGGTATTATGAACACATGCTATGTAGTACACTCTGTGTGGAAATTGGGTTTCTACATAGATATAAGTATGAAATGTCATGGGATACATTTCAAACACTATGTAAACCATAGTGAAACATCTCAAAATGTATATATATTTCATGTCCAGGTGTCCATTTGTTTCCAAACAATGTATGCTTCGGAAGTACATTGGTATGGGTAGACAAAACACTGAGTGCCATCACAGACCCCAAAATGTTGTGTGATGAGATTTACATAGACACGAGTCAGAATGAATGGGCATGGGAAGGCCTTACACTAAGTTCCATGTCAACATACACACACATTATACCCTTAGTTACATGTTGTGTATTGTGGAAAAGTACATACCATGTGAACGTGAGAAACTATAAATGCTAGGATTAGTGAGACACATCATATATCCCTAGGGACATACCACTTACTTTTTCAAAGATAGGTTAGAGTATAATTTATCCGAAATGTATCTTACTTATGAGCTTCTGTGAGATCTCTTAGAACAAAATTGGTTGATTGTGTTCCCTTTGTACATTCCTATGAGTGTTCAGTGAGGCATCACGTCCTCATAATATGATTATTAACCCTCTTTGTCTTCCAATGATAAGTTTGATATTGCAAATTTCTATTTTTATGGATTGTGTTAGTCTCAGTATGCTTCCATGAAGTTTTATTGAGGAATATCATCTCAATAATTAGACTTTAGTACCCTCATTAGATTATATCATGCATCACTCGGAGAGGTCCATAATTATCCTCATTTCTATCAGTCTCCCTATGTATGGTTTTTGGAATTAGTGTGACCAACATTTACACTATCATCAACCCCATATCTTGGAGGATAAATCATGTAGGGTCCAGTGTTCCCATAATGAGCCCTATGAATTTAACCCTATCTATGTATTGATATTTTATCTTTACCATGAGGCATTAGTTTGATTGTATGTGTATCTCAGATGAAACCTCATAGTTTAATTTTTGATTCTTCTTGGCTAGACCTAATATACATGGCCTTTTGGATGAGTTCCATTGGTGGAGTGAGGACCACTGAGCATGACCTATAAATAGAGTGTAAAATGTGGAAGTATATATCATGGAGTAGATTCTTCCATTTGAGAGTTACCCTTGAAACCTAGAGCAAAACTGTGGCCAGTATTGGTTGATGCCTTTATGACTCAGAGTCTTTTTTTTTGAAAATATCTAGGTTGTCCTTATTTATCGTTATGTCTCATATCTTGTTTGAAATACCTATTTTTTATGAGATGGATAATCTTGATTCTTTACATTTGGTTATTTTGGGGTGTCATATTGGGTATTTTTATACTCACCCCTACATGGGTACAGTTCACACATGTCATGCACTATGAAAATGAATAAAATTTTTACAGAGTACATGGTGGATCCAGAGAAGGTGGGCCATAGTTTGGGCTAAAATTATTAAGGATTATACCATAGTTTCTTTCGATGACAGTCCCTTACTTCTTATTAGGTTGTACACTTTTCCAGTTTTTAGGTTGGGCTTGTATTTGGCCCTTTTTTTTCTTTCATTATTTTATTGTCATACTCTGATTGTGGGATATATATTTTATGAAATATTTTTTTGGAATTAGTTGTTCTTTACATTTTATCATTGTATGGTCTTTTATATCTTTGTGGGAATACATATAATTTAGGACAATGCCTTCAATATATGTGATATGACTACTTGATGATAGTCTCTAGCCTGTGGCCCACTAGAGAGGAGCTTGGGGTAGTCACACTCATTTCATTACTAGCCTGGTGTTCCCTATTAGACTTGGTCATGATAGAGTGGTATCATGGGTGGAGTTCCATCCTAGGATTGGAGTTTGGATTTTTGTGTAGTGGTGAGATTAGTTTGGGATTTATGATAATAGTGTTAATTGTTTTGAGTTTAGATTTTTGTCTAAGGAATCCAAATTCAGTGTGGTGGCTGACATATTCATTTACCAAGACTATGATAACCTACTTGTTGAATTGGTACATGTAGGAACTGTTTTTAGGGAAATAATTAGTAGATTCATCTTATATGAATTTTTTATTGTTTCTATGTCTTTCTAGAGTCATCTCATCCGATATAATCATTTATCGTGATACATCTTGTTTATTTATAGGATTTTTTCAAGGAGAAAAATTAGTGAGGTTTATGAGGTATATTAGAGGGTATGACCCACAGAATGACAAGACCTCCCTAAAGGGGCTTTCTCATGAGGTGTTATTTTATCAGGATGGTTAGTCTATGGTGCTTTCACCTATTGATTTGTTCATGGGCCCACATCCAGTTTTTTAGGTGGATGCAGCATGTCAAACTGAGCCATAGATGGATCTATTGGTGTGGTAAGATGATGCATAGGTTTGAGTTCATATCATGAGATTCCGAGGATGGGATCTCTTAGGATGCAGGATCAACAAGTCTTAGTAATATTAGTCATGTGATGTAAGTTATGAAATAATAGGTTTCATTGAATACCTTAGGGACTTGTCTATTCTATGAGGCTGAGAAGTTTTTTTTAATTTGATGGAATCGGACGTCTCATATGATAATATCATACTCGATGTGTTGTAGATAGATAGGCGGTTGATGAACAACCTATATAGAGGCATCAACTAAAGTAGAGAGGTTAGCGGGGTGGCATACATGAAAGAGGAGATGGGGGTTAATAGGAGGTGACCATCATTTCGGTTTAGTTCTATAGCCACCACCCCTAAGTGGACCACCCTCAGTTTGGGAATCCAATGGTCAGTCTCTTGGATAGCTATAGTATATTGAGGCTTTTTAACCAGAGGCTTTGGGAGTGTTTCAAGGTGCGATCAGTGTTCCTTATAATTTTGTTGTTTTTGTTGTATTATTAGACCTATCTTTCAACAAAACTTCTAAATATTTTTTTGAGTATTCTCATTGTAAAATAGGATATTGGTAGAGCCCTATGTTGGTAACGTTTGAGATAGATTTTGACTTGAAGAAAGAGGGATGGTTCCCCCCACCAAGATGTGTTCTTGTAATGTGATCAAAAACCATATGGATGAGTCATTTCCACCCATAGCAGATAGTTATGAGGTGTGGTGCATGATTTCCTTTTATTTTGTTCTTATAAAAAGTTCGTGTACTAAGGTTTTTGAGAAAACCTTGTTATGGTGAATAGCATGGAAGGGAAAAGGATGAGTTCCATGTAGTAGTAACTTACAGAGGCTTCATGAATGGTTTGAGGTATATATTTTTTCTATATCAGAGTTTTAGTTTTCTCAAAAATTCATAATCCAAATACTTTTGAGTGTAACTCAATTTTATGCCTTGTAATACCAGTGGTTAATTTTAGATTATGCCTTGTGTTTTAGGCTCTGGTATAGAGGATTAATCATTACACACTTCTACTAATGTTGTAACCTATATCTAGGATTGATATAGCCTCATGTATAATCTTTTCATAGTGGAAGGGAGACCCTAAAATATCTCCCTTAGTGTCAATTATTTACATACAATCCATGTTCATTTGTTTTTTACTAGTGAGTATGGTGGAATCATTGGATTATTGAATGGTGTTTTCCTCTTTTTAAAAAGATTGATCCCAAGTGGACTAAGATGAGCTCATGTGTAGGAGGTTACAATAAACTCCCTATCTATTACCTAGTAATACCATCGAAGTAGTGGATTCTATGATATTTTCTTTCCTTTAATAGTGGTGGAGTATGTGGATGTATTTTCTGGGGATGTTTCAGGTTTATCTTGTCATCAAGAGTTATGATTATGAGAGGACTAGAACCAATGATCACTCTACATTTACAACATCATATCGAATGGAACCCGTTGAGATTTATAGGATAATGTTTCTATATAGATTTTGTAGAAAAAGGGGTTTTGTAAGACCCATTTTGTTCTCATGGGTAGCCTAATGTTGTTTTACTAAGAGGTGGAGAAGAGAAAGGATGTGTGTGGATTGACATTGGCCAAACCCAGTGACTACCAAGTAAGAGTATTCGACCCCAAGAATTATTGACTTCTTCATATATTGGTTAGGGATGAATTGGTTCTCATATTTGACAACAAGATAAATTATCACTATCTATAGTTTCAGATCTAGATATACTAGAAGTGGTTTTGAAAAGCTATTATGGTTGTTTTAAGTTCATAGTGATACCCTTTGGAACATTTTATGCCCCATTAGAGTGTTAATACTTATAGATTAGGTCCTTGAACCTTTTTATATAGATTCATATTAGCCCTATTTTATGGAATATATTTTTTATTATCATCTTAGGAGGAGTACATGAGACACCCAGGATAGTGTTTTTTACCTGCAGTCGATATTTGTTGCCCCTCCGCTTCTTTAAGAATCTAGGGATGTATAACTTAGGGATATCTATTGAGAGATATTTCAGGACCATATATCTATTTAATATTTTGTATATGGATTTTCATAAGGCAAGGAGCATTACATCCTTTTTCAATGATGGAAGATGACATCAGTCACTCTATAAAGGGAGGTGTTGAGGAGGTTGTTTTCCCTTAGAAGTACATCTGATGGGGTTGAGGATTCCCCAAGATCTATTGGCATCAGTTGGGAATAAGATTTAGCTAAAAAAAGTTATCAAGTTAAACTCTTTATGTGACACTTATCTATATGTATAGATACCCAAGATTTTCATACAATGACATTACATCCTTTTATATGAATATTAAATACATTTAATAAACAAATTCCTTAGGACATAATAGATTAATTCCATAAGAAATGTGGAACACAATATTCCAATATGGTAAAAGATTTTAAATTTCACCCACAATGATCATTTCATTTATTACTTATCATAATCATACCCTACATAAATCCTCTCTTAATATCATATGGAAAGGAATCATAAGAAAGGGTGAACTCATGTTCACAGTAATGGTAAACATAAGACATATAAACCTATGATAATATGAAAGAATAAGGTACGAATAAAGGTACATGATAATTTATAGAACTTATTAATTAAGAGCCTAACTATATAGATTATAAACATGGTTGATAGAATAAGTATTGGTTGTTTTTTTGACAAGTATCATAATAGAATCAAATAACATGACCCATGAGAGCATAAAATTGGCATAAAACATAGATTTGTGTCATACACATAGGCATAGATAATATTATGTCAAGTATTCCCAACCAAGACATTCATAATATGTAGTCTTGGTATAAAAACATGTGTACATGCTTTGGTATTGAGATGGACTCTTGTGTACACTCTTTCAATCTTGGGATAACCACCAATGTACCCTACTTTTGAGCTTAGTCTAACCACTTTTGTAGAATCATTTTTGGGTATGGGATAACCACCCATGTAACCTCTGAGATAATAGAAATTTTATCATTACCTAATGCATTAGAGGGAGATATAGGTCCCACCCATCTGATAATAAAAATCATACACATGTGTACCACTAGATAATAAGACATTCACCATATCATAACCCATGAAATGAAATGTGTTTCATAAACATTTTATTATATCATAACCCATGTAAAGGAGACAAGTTTTTTAATCATTTTATTATTTCATAATAGAATAACCCATGAAAAGGAATTGGGTTTTGAGAATAATTCTATTATGTTATAACCCATGTAAGAGAAATAGACTTAATAAACATATTTTCATAATATTCATTCAGAGAAATAATAATAATGGTATTATTGGTACATGTCCCTAGTAAAGAATATGCAACATCAATAGATGTAATCTAATAAAGAAAATTGTTTTTAAATATAATTTAAAAAATCTATTGATTAAAATTAATTTTATTTGAAAATAACGTTTTAAATCATTTTTTAAAACATTACTATAAAACATGTTTTTGGATGAAAAAGAGTTTTTGACTAAAAACACGGGTTTTCATAAAAAAGTTCATTTTGAACTCTTGATAAAATGAAGGGAAAACATGTATTATCATTATAAAACCAAAAGGAGAATAAAATTCATGTGTTTCTTGAGAGGTATATAATATTATTTCATCATTATAATCATAATTATAAACAATCCTGATAGATTATGAGAATGAAAGATAAAAATATTACCATTAAGGTAACTTTGAAATGTAATCCCCATGAAGGAATAACATTAAATGAAACTAAAAATATAAAAAGGATAAATAAATACATGAAATTACACTTAAAAGGGGATTTATATATTACTCATCAATGAATATAGGTTTAGAAAATAACATATATCTTAAAGAAGGAAAATTGAGACATAAATCCCTTGCAAATTTGTTAATGTTTGAATAGTAAAACCTATGGGAAAGAGATTATTAAATGGATAATTAAGAACCTAAAATTTCCAGGAGAATAATAATTATATAAATTCATGGGAAATATATGCACCACATAAAATAAATAGTTGGTGAATATGACATATGTGTCATGCAAGTAGAAAGTGAGAGGGAAATCCTTCCCTGCTTTAGTAACTTTTGAATCATAAGTCCAATGAAATAATAACATAAATAAAAACATTAATTATAATGAATTGTTATATACTTATGATATATCATTTCATAGGAAAGTATATTTCCCACAGAAAATAAATGAGTGGTGAATATGGCATAAGTCTCTCAGAACTAAAATTGAGAAAGAAATCACCTTACCTTAAATCTTGACTTCCTCCGTACATGATCTAAGCCTCTAAAGCCAATGGAGAATCCCCCCTCCCTATAGATGGATGTGACCTTTGTGATTGTAAGACCCTCGATTAAGGATATCCTACTAAAATCTCCTCCCATCCATCCTTCGTTCCAGTTCTTAGCATTCCGGATTGAAGAAATCTGCATGAGAAGGTGGAATTCCACCTCGGTCCTTTCCTTTCCATCTACAGAATTTGTTGAGGCCTCTTCCCTGCTTTACTAGTCCCTGGTTTCTCGGTTTGGGATTGAGAAAACCCCATTAGGCCTCCTCTAGAATTTATGCGTGGATGGGGTCTGGATCTACTGGCTAGGATCTCAGAGCTCAACAAGAAGACATTCCTTATTATCCTATAATCTCATAGGGATTTTTTCATGCTTGGTCTTGGTTTCCTAGATCTTTCCATCAGTGGTGCTTCCATCTCTCTTGGTGGTCCATGGATGTGCACAAAGTTTGGGAGTATTTAGATGAGGCATTGTTGGTTAATATCCCCAGTCCCCCTTGCCTTTTCAGAACCTATCTTTCCTAGAGGAGATCGGGAATGCTATTTGGAAGTTTATATGCACAGATGATTAGAACCTATGGCTTCTCAACACTACTACCACACAGATCTGTGTGGTCTTGAATCTTTTGTCCCCCCCCCCCTTCATTGCACCTCCTTCTGTGCATTGGGGATTCCCTAGAGTAGTCCCAGTGACTCTTCTATCCCACGGTGCCTCACTTCTGCAGTAGATTTCAACTACATGGTCATGCTTCCTCTGAGTGTTGGAGGAATCCTACCCATCATGCTTATTTGAGGAGGCCTATTTAGTTTGAGAAAGGTGAATCTTCCTCTACAGTGTCCTTTTTCATCCACCTATCCCCCGGTGGCCCCTCTTCCTCTCTATCCTCTGCCCCTAGTCCCCATATCTCCCTCCATTCCCCTTACTCCTTCCTCTCACTTAATCCTCTATCCTCCTTTACCTCTTTCTTCCCCTTTACCACCCCCATGCATGGCCCTAGTTACAGTTTCCCCCTTATCCTTTTCCTCCCCTCTACGACCTTCCATGGCTCCCTTTAGTGCCTTTGGCCCTCTCATTCCCACCTCCTTTCTCCCATACCCTCCATGCATGGATTTGGTTGCTCTTTCACCTGCCCTCCACTACCTATATTTCCTTCTGCTTTCCTAGCTTGGATGAGGCAACCAACCCTGGAGTTATCCACACTCTCCACATCCAATTCTGTTGAGGCACTATCTCTGGTGGAGGATTTCACTTCCCCAAGCCCAAAGATCAGAAGGAGAGGTCACCCCACCCACTTAGCCTCAGAAGTTATGCCTAGTTCTTCCTCTCCTCACATGTATTATTCAATAAATATGAAAACTAGATCTCAAGATAGAACCCTTATTACCTCTTCATTGGAGATCAACCAGAAGCCTTCGTCACCTGGGGCCAGTGCTAGGTACTCTTTGTTTTAATGATCTCACTTATTATTTGGAAAACTCATGGAATAGGTGCCATGGTGAAGATGTATTTCCTCTCCCCAGTGGTGGATAATCATAACTTTTCAGTTGTTTTGGTCTTGGAACCCAAGAACTTTGCATCCAAAATTGATGTATTTTCCCAGAGAATCAGCTTACGTTACTTCATGCATGACAAGCCTGTCAACCACCAGTCTAGATTTTTTGAAATTATAGTGTGAATATCGACTTGTTGGCATAATCTAACCAACATATTTCAGTCAAGGTGATAGTCAAGAACCAGTACTTCTTCTGTTCTTTTGTTTATGCTAAGTGTGATGCTAGCCTATAGGATCACCTCTGGATGGATCTGAGTTCTATCAAACCCGGGGGAGGAAACTTGGATCATGGGTGGTGAATTCAACACTATAATGTACACTTCTAAAAATAAAGGTGGTTTTTCTCTTCCTTATAATGATAGACTTACTTTCTCTTCC
Source organism: Viscum album (assembly GCA_963277665.1). NCBI lineage: Eukaryota > Viridiplantae > Streptophyta > Magnoliopsida > Santalales > Viscaceae > Viscum > Viscum album. Next base: position 1,059,129,441 of record OY728159.1, read on the forward strand.
TTTTCAGCACAGGAAGGGCTTCTTGATCTTGGTTTCATAGGTGATAGATTCATGTGGTGCAATAACCAGTGGGAAAATAGGAGAACCTGGTGTAGGATCGATCGCTACCTGGGTAATCTTAATGAAATAATGTCCTTTCAAAAACTTTAGGCATCTCATTTGGTCTGGGATTTTTATGATCAGTCCTCTCTCTTAATTCACTTAAGACCGAGATCCTTGAGTTCAGGTTGTTTCTGCTTCTCCAAGATATGGGTGCATGATCCTAGGTTTTTGGAGACTATGGAAAGATCCTAGATCCTATCTTGTCAGTAGATTAGTTGGGTCAGGTGCCATGCTAAGCTTAGGCACTTAAAACTGGATCTATATGTCTAGTCTAACTATAAAAATCTTGATAACTAAGCCACAAACGAACTTATGAAATAGATTGAGTGTACTGAAGTTAGTTCAGATGATTGTTGTGATGATGATATTTTCTCCACCCTTTGTATTAAGAAGCAATGGATGAATGAGTTCCTTCTTGAATAGGATCATCACCTCTAGGAATGTTCTCGTGCTTCATGGCTGAGAGAGTGGGACCGTAACACCATTTTTTTCATGCCTTCCTGAAGGAGAAACAATGGATGTTGGTCCCCAAAATTAGGCTTGAGGATGGGTATTTCTCTAATGATTTGGAACTAATTGGTGGTGTGGTTGTCTCTCACTTTAAAGCATTGATTTTTGACCCTAATTAATGCATCCAGGATGGATACCCCTCCGACCAGGTGGATATTTTTTAATAAATCCCATGAAGTGTTCCTCTCCATGATAATGATCTCCTTTTTGTGTTCCTAATGAGAAGGAAATCTAGGAGGCAGTGCTTTATCTCAACCCAGACATCGTGCTTGGCCTAGATGGGTTCTCAGGCTCTTTCTTCATCTGTGATTGAAATATCATCAAGTCGGATCTTTGTGAGGATTTCCAATACTTCTTCCAAGGAGGATCTCTCCCTCGCATGGCTAGTGAAACTACCATGGTCTTGATTCCAAAGGTCAGTTCCCCCTCTAAGATCTCTCAATATTTTCCTATTAGTCTATGTAATATCACAGTCAATGTGCTGGCTACCATCATCAATAATAGGATCGCTGGATTCACTCGTTAGTGGATTTCAGATGAGCAACATGTCGTTATCCATGGCCTCTATATCCAAGGGGTTGTTGGGGTGGCCCAAGATATGGTCTTGGGTATCAAAAGGAAAGTGGTGGGTTCAAACGTGGCGGTCAAACTAGACATGAATAAGGCTTATGATTGCCTAGAGTAGAACTTCATCATTTCCACCATGAGATGCATGGGTTTCTCAGAGGCCTCCATTGACTTTTTCTTTCATTTCTACATCTCCTCAGGGTTCAATATAATATTTTCGAGAAAGTAGTGTGGGTTTATTATGTCTGTCTGAGGCTTACGGTAGGGAGACCCCTTGTCCCCAAATCTGTTTAACCTGGCCCAGGATTCCCTTGGCCGATACTTCTCCTTGGACATGCAATGTGGCATTGTTCGTCCCTTCCATTATGGATCCCAGGTCCCCAATGTTTCCCATATCTTGTTTATAGATGACTTATTATTTTTCATCAATGGGAGACTGTAGAGACCCGAAGCTTAACGTACATGGACATTACATTACATTTGCGGAATACTTAGTACATATCAAAAAACACACACACAAGGATCGTAATAGTTTAGTGTCTTTGGAAACTCGGAATATAATCTTCTAATCGTGGTGAAAGATCTTCAAAATCTTCCATAAAGATTTTCCTTCTTTTTTTTACCTAAAAACTTTCTTTATATCCTGGGGAAAAAAACATAAAAGGGTGAGCTCAAATTCTCAGTAAGGGTAAACGAAAGAAATATAAATCTCATCGTATACACAAGCACATAACTTTTGGAAATCTTAACCTGCAAAAGAGATCATAATTTCATAACATGGGATAAATCATGGCAGTGAAATGTAATCACAATAATCATAACATAAAACATGAAACTTTGTGGCATTCACACATAATCATGGAAAATCATTTCTTGTTAGTCATGACTCATTGCCAAGACTATCTTAATGGACAAAGTCCCTTTCGGAATCGAGTAACCCTCGTTTCAGTCCTTTTTCACTGAACCGGTATAACCTACCATTTCAGCCATGTCTATCTCATGAGATATAAAATCTTTACCCAATGCATTGGAGGGAGATATAGGTCCCACCCATCTTATAATGAATCCTTTCTTATGTGTGCCACATAAATCATAAATCATACATCATCGCATAACACATGTAACAAAAATGGGATTCTTGAAACATCATGACATCATAAAACAAATCATATAAGGTAAATGACTTCATAAAAATAATTCCCTCACAAAATAATCAAATCAATGTAATAATAGAGATAAAAACAGAACCCTTTATTATTATAGATGGAAAATAATTTTGATAAAACACTTGAACTCCATTCTTGAGGAAAATATCCTTTCTTCTTCAAAAACACTTTTCTTTTCTTAACATGTCATACAATTATAAACTAAAAGAAGTTGATTAAAAATAAACTTGAAAACTTGTAAAGGAAGATTCTTGGAAATAATGTTTTAAAAATCCATTCATGCCGTATAAGTTAAAAAAACATTCTTTGTACTTTTGTCGGAAAAGTCAAAAAGTACCTCGTATGAAAAAAACGACAAAAGATTCCTTTCATATTCTTTACTAAAAACTCATCGAAGGGTAAAATTGGATTTAAACTATTGTAAGTGGATGGAAACAATATTACATATTGATGGAACATGGATGTGGATGATAAAATACACCCCAATAAATACTTACGAATAAACAATCTCGGATAAAAATGAGATTGTGATATTTCCCTTACCTTAGGTCCGATTTGCTTTGTACGTGTCCGAAGCTCCTGTATAATGGTTTAAATAATGTTATTTACTTATTACAGAATTATATTAATTGTTATTATATCATATATGGTCCACTTATGACTTTATATTACCCGTTCTTTTGTAAATTCATGTTAAAGTAGCATTTTCGGTAAAATCGTCTCATTTGTCGTTCGTGTTTTTAACTTGTAATTATTCATATGATTACTTAGATCATGATTACTTAATTCCAGAATATAAAACATGATTTATATATATATATTCATAATACACATATATAATAAATCAGTAAATGGAAAGAAATACACCGTTCATGGAGACGATAGTCCGTACGTACACATGAACGCTGTTTTCGTTTTTTATTGAATTGAATGGAATTAAGTAGATGACATACATATAAATATAAATAATTAAAGTATCATTATTAGGTCATATATTTTATTAGTACTTATTATATATACTTTATAATCATTCATGAATGGTTAATCATTGACAATGAATCTCATCGCGTCGTGGAGACGGTAGTCCGTACGTACGCACGAGTGATGATATCGTTCCCATGGTCGTGGAATTGTGTTGAAGTGTATTCATACTATTTCAGTATCAATATCACTTTATAATAATCATATATATAGTTACTCATTACACCTTTATACCCATCCAATTAATGTGGTGGCGGAAAATAGATTACACCACGGCGTGGAGACGGTATTCCGTACGTACGCACGCGCGGTGATTTCCTTTTTCCATAGGATGTATAGAAGGTTAATTAGAGTTGTTTCATATTTATAATAACTTATCAGTATATAATAAATACTGATGATATTACTTTATCATGAAACAACTAAAGAATAAGAAGTTGAAGAAGAAAGAAATTGAAAAGAATCGGTAATGGGTATTACCTCTTCTTTGAAGTGCTTCTTTGATACCTCCTTTTAGGGCACTAAAATTGGTCTTTTAAGAAGACCAAGACCTCTAGGATGATACTAGGGAAGTGGAGAAGTGATTTTGGCAGGGGTTGGCCGATCTTGAGAGCTCAAATTGGTGTGAGGAGGAGGGGGAGGAGGTGCCCTTTTATAAGGGAGGAGAGGGGCACCTTAGGAATATCTCAAAATATTATTTTATATTAAAGTCAAAATCGGTTTATAATGGTTCCAAAGGGTCTTATTTCGAAGCTAAAGTGGGGATGGGTCGAAATTCTATCAACCAATAGGATTTAGACAAGTTTAGGGTATTATTTTAACCTTATCAATTATATTTAACTTTAAGTTAAATAATTTAACTTTTACCGTGTCTTTTTGTTTTCTTACACTATATGGTTAATACACTTACTATAACATGCCAAACGAACCCAAAATTGTTTATTATTAATATATATTTCATTATCTAAGTCATTTGTCCGAACCTTAGATTTTTAGGAATAAAATAACAATTAATAATATAATATTTGATTTAAAAACTATTTTGTGTCAATTTTGACACTATTTGATATATGATTTTTTTGAAAGTCATAAAAGAATTATATGTTCTAAAAAAGTTTATTAAATCAACACTAATATATCATAGTAACCTAGAAATTAGTGTAATTCATAAAAAGTCTCAAATTACATTCATTTGAGCATTTATAACATCAATTATGTTAATATTTCCTTAAAAGTGTAATTACTGCATCATCATTGTGTCATAAATAAATTAGTTTATTTAAAGTCTAAAAATTATAAATAAAATATAATTATGTAGGAAATCTTTTTATCTTTCTAATGAATATTTATAGTCTAATTTATCTTATGTATAACCCCATATTAAAAATGATTTACTTATTAAACTTTGATTTTAACTATTTTAACCCTTCTTTAAATAAATTAATAATAAATGTCCTAATATAACCCAAGTGGGCCTAAATGGTCATATTTTATTCCTAAGTTTGTTTTTGGTCGAATTAAACTTATCCAATCAAATTAGGACATGTTTTAGGGTAATAGTAATATCATTTTTACCCTTAGTTACCCTATTTACTATTAACCGCGGTAAAAAAAGTAAAAAGTTACTATTCACCAAAAAATTATCTTTATCTCATTGAACCACATTTCACTTACTGATATCAACCGTGTCTGTCGGATTTTCGAAATTCCATTCACAGAAGCGGTAAAATTAAGTTTTATGCAAAATTCAGTTTTTAACCTACCACTTAGTGGTTTCACTATTCATCAAAAATTGAAAGTTTTCAGAAAAATACCAAAATTTTACCCTAGGCTAATTTCGGTATTCCGAATCCAAAAATGAAGTCCATTTTGAAAAATAAAATTTATAAAATTTCAAAAAGTGGTTATTATTATTCATAACGGCTAGTTTTAATAATATTTTAATAGCATATCGTTGTTTAGTGAAACTCGGTATTGCGTACGACGCAAGCTATCGAGGAAGGTCGCGATTGCGTGTAATGCAAGGCAAGTCAAGGATGCGTGTTGTGAAAGCTCCTTTTGGTGTAGAATACAACACAAGACATTAGTGAAATAAAAAATAATATTTTTCATAAAATCTTGGGCTGTTACATTCTACCCCCCTAAAAATGAATTTCGCCCTCGAAATTCGTCGGGGTTATAAATGGTTTACTATTCGAAAGTTTCTTTAATAGAAACCCACATCGTAAAAAAGAATACCAAAACTTGGCTTTAAAAACTAAAGTATGAAATGTAATGATTACCCAAATAAACTAATCATTGGGTTTCCACATAGGCGAAAATATGGATATGGAAGAGAAATCTAACCATCATGTTCTGATGGAGAGTGGTAGAGAACATGGATATGGAAAAGATAGCAATCACAAATCCATAAATTTGTGACGATCTAAGGTACCATCTGATTAATCACATATAAGGTCACTTATGACAACATTTTTTTTTGGTTTTCAAGATCGTTTCCCTAAAGTTGAAGAATTTGAATTAGAATAAATACTTACTTTATTTTGGTACAGTCACACTATTGTTCATGCCTTGAACAATTTCCACTTCATCTCTTAAATAAATGAAGTTGAATTTGTTATTCGTGAAGTGTTAGCAAATCATGTGATAGAATGACGGGTCATTCCATCTTTCTCAAACAAAAGGTTAGAAAAAATTATATACATAAGTCGATCTATAGTGAGATTAATCATATATGGTTCCTAAAATGGACTTATACTTCATATATCATACTGCTCAATATAATAAAACTAGTTTCTACTAAACAGGTACTTCCTGTAGGCCAGTGGTAGGCGATAAAGGCCAGTCGCACTTCGGTTGTGGGTTCGATTCCCACAACCTTGTCCGAAGCGATGGGCTGTCGCCCGTCCTGCAGGTTCTCCTTTTTCTAAAACTACATTACTATAACATCCCATCAATAATATCGAAAATCTTCTATCCTTAAACAATACTAACTTATGTCCAACATAATCCATTCTAATATTTTGGCTTATCCATAATACTACAGTCCGCTCTCATAATATAGTGAAAATGATTACCAGAGATTTAATACTGTCGTTAATCCCCATATATCATAAGATATGTCTTGTTGGTCACATTCTAAACATTCAAAGGCCTTAATCATGTATTCTCTTGAATACCCATTGAACCTTATTGAAAACATGAATGCAGTTATACGTTAACACTTTCCACATACCAAAATCCTCAAAATTCTATATACTCAAACCATGATATCACTTAGTCCTTATATCAATCATGAGCTCATGAATACTGTTAAACATTTAATTTTCTCCTTATCCCTTCATTATGCACATATCATCTAAATTCCAAAAATATCTGAATAACCTTTCATGGATACTGGTAACATTAATCATACACTTTCAAAACTCAAGGAGAGGCAACAGTGTAACAATCCTTAGATGTCTCTTTATTCCATAGTACCATGAGATTTCTTATACAACATTACACATGATAAACATGTAATCATTCCACTACATTCTTAAACCATTGACCGAGCTTCAACAATTCTTTCATCTCACATATCATTTGTAGTCTCTTCATCATCATCAACATAAATACTTCCCATACGACCATACTGATTATCTTCATGAGACTTTCCCTTAGGGCATTGGTTTGCATAATGCCCGTACATTCCACATTTAAAACATTTAACCATTGTTGATGTCGTAGCAATACCATTATCCTCATCCATGGTGTTAACTAAACCTTTTCCTTTGCACTTACTTGCTTTGTGTCCTTCTTTTCCACACCCAAATCATCTTCCAGTTCCTTTGAAACATTCTCCTTGATGCCTCTTCCCACATGATTTACATAGGGGAAATTGAACTTTCTTTCCTCTATGATCATCATGAAACTCCATCTTTCTCTTATTAGCCGAGTCAGGAAACTTACCAAATTTTACTTTATTGATCATATTATGAGATTGTTGATTCGGCATAATAATGATGTTTGGACTTCCAAATCCCATTTAATTTGGTTGCTCATGAAGAATATCATTCCATTGTCCATCATATCCTCCATTATCGTGAATCACCTTGTTTCCAGCCATTTTCTAAAACCCAAAAAGAATAGTGTGAGAGAAAAAAATCATAATAAAGGGGGAGTAACTTAAATATCTAACATCTTTGGTTTAATCTAATATCGTTACCATAGTTCTAGGACTATATCCTATACGTATACTTATCCTTAGGGGAATCCCTAGACATACCTTAGAAATATATCTAGGGATCTCACTAACGTTTTCGCATCCTAGTTTCCTAAGGTTGACTAAACCTTTCCTCTGATACCAACTGTAGAGACCCGAAGCTTAACGTACATGGACATTACATTACATTTTCGGAATACTTAGTACATAACAAAAAACACACACACAAGGATCGTAATAGTTTAGTGTCTTTGGAAACTCGGAATATAATCTTCTAATCGTGGTGAAAGATCTTCAAAATCTTCCACAAAGATCTTACTTATTTTTTTACCTAAAACCTTTCTTTATATCCTGGGGAAAAAACATAAAAGGGTGAGCTCAAATGCTCAGTAAGGGTAAACGAAAGAAATATAAATCTCATCGTATACACAAGCACATAACTTTTGGAAATCTTAACCTGCAAAAGAGATCATAATTTCATAACATGGGATAAATCATGGCAGTGAAATGTAATCACAATAATCATAACATAAAACATGAAACTTTGTGGCATTCACACATAATCATGGAAAATCATTTCTTGTTAGTCATGACTCATTGCCAAGACTATCTTAGTGGACAAAGTCCCTTTCTGAATCGAGTAACCCTCGTTTCAGTCCTCTTTCACTGAACCGGTATAACCTACCATTTCAGCCATGTCTATCTCATGAGATATAAAATCTTTACCCAATGAATTGGAGGGAGATATAGGTCCCACCCATCTTATAATGAATCCTTTCTTATGTGTGCCACATAAATCATAAATCATACATCATCGCATAACACATGTAACAAAAATGGGATTCTTGAAACATCATGACATCATAAAACAAATCATATAAGGTAAATGACTTCATAAAAATAATTCCTTCACAAAATAATCAAATCAATGTAATAATAGGGATAAAAACAGAACCCTTTATTATCTTAGATGGAAAATAATTTTGATAAAACACTTGAAATCCATTCTTGAGGAAAATATCCTTTCTTCTTCAAAAACACTTTTCTTTTCTTAACATGTCATACAATTATAAACTAAAAGAAGTTGATTAAAAATAAAATTGAAAACTTGTAAAGGAATATTCTTGGAAATAATGTTTTAAAAATCCATTCATGCCATATAAGTTAAAAAAACATTCTTCGTACTTTTGTCGGAAAAGTCAAAAAGTACCTCGTACGAAAAAAAACGACAAAAGATTCCTTTCATATTCTTTAATAAAAACTCATCGAAGGGTAAAATTGGATTTAAACTATTTTAAGTGGATGGAAACAATATTACATATTGATGGAACATGTATGTGGATGATAAAATACACCCCAATAAATACTTACGAATAAACAATCTCGGATAAAAATGAGATTGTGATATTTCTCTTACCTTAGGTCCGATTTGCTTTGTACGTGTCTGAAGCTCCTGTATAATGGTTTAAATAATGTTATTGACTTATTCCAGAATTATATTAATTGTTATTATATCATATATGGTCCACTTATGACTTTATATTACCCGTTCTTTTGTAAATTCATGTTAAAGTAGCATTTTCGGTAAAATCGCCTCATTTGTCGTTCGTGTTTTTGACTTGTAATTATTCATATGATTACTTAGATCATGATTAATTAATTCCAGAATATAAAACATGATTTATATATATATATTCATAGTACACATATATAATAAATCAGTAAATGGAAAGAAATACACCGTTCATGGAGACGGTAGTCCGTACGTACGCATGAACGCTGTTTTCGTTTCTTTATTGAATTGAATGGAATTAAGTAGATGACATACATATAAATATAAATAATTCCAGTATCATTATTACGTCATATATTTTATTAGTACTTATTATATATACTTTATAATCAATCATGAATGGTTAATCATTGAGAATGAATCTCATCGCGTCATGGAGACGGTAGTCCGTACGTACGCACGAGCGATGATATCGTTCCCATGGTCGTGGAATTGTGTTGAAGTGTATGTATACTATTTCAGTATCAATATTACTTTATAATAATCATATATATAGTTACTCATTACACCTTTATACCCATCCAATTAAGGTGGTGGCGGAAAATAGATTACACCACGGCGTGGAGACGGTATTCCGTACGTACGCACGCGCGGTGATTTCCTTTTTCCGTAGGATGGATAGAAGGTTAATTAGAGTTGTTTCATATTTATAATAACTTATCAGTATATAAGAAATACTGATGTTATTACTTTATCATGAAACAACTAAAGAATAAGAAGTTGAAGAAGAAAGAAATTGAAAAGAATCGGTAATGGGTATTACCTCTTCTTTGAAGTGCTTCTTTGAGACCTCCTTTTAGGGCACTAAAATTGGTCTTTTAAGAAGACCAGGACCTCTAGGATGATACTAGGGAAGTGGAGAAGTGATTTTGGCAGGGGTTGGCCGTGCTTGAGAGCTCAAATTGGTGTGAGGAGGAGGGGGAGGAGGTGCCCTTTTATAAGGGAGGAGAGGGGCACCTTAGGAATATCTCAAAATATTATTTTATATTAAAGTCAAAATCGGTTTATAATGGTTCCAAAGGGTCTTATTTCGAAGCTAAAGTGGGTATGGGTCGAAATCCTATCAACCAATAGGATTTAGACAAGTTTAGGGTATTATTTTAACCTTATCAATTAGATTTAACTTTAAGTTAAATAATTTAACTTTTACCGTGTCTTTTTGTTTTCTTACACTATATGGTTAATACACTTACTATAACATGCCAAAAGAACCCCAAATTGTTTATTATTAATATATATTTCCTTATCTAAGTCATTTGGCCGAACCTTAGATTTTTAGGAATAAAATAACAATTAATAATATAATATTTGATTTAAAAACTATTTTGTGTCTATTTTGACACTATTTGATATATGATTTTTGTGAAAGTCATAAAAGAATTATATGTTCGAACCAAGTTGATTAAATCAACAATAATATATCATAGTAACCTAGAAAATTAGTGTAATTCATAAAAAGTCTCAAATTACATTCATTTGAGCATTTATAACATCAATTATGTTTATATTTCCTTAAAAGTGTAATTACTGCATCATCGTTGTGTCATAAATAAATTAATTTATTTAAAGTCTAAAAATTATAAATAAAATATCATTATGTAGGAAATCTTTTTAGATTTCTAATTAATATTTATAGTCAAATTTATCTTATGTATAACCCCGTATTAAAAATTATTTACTTATTAAACTTTGATTTTAACTATTTTAACCCTTCTTTAAATAAATTAATAATAAATGTCCTAATATAACCCAAATGGGCCTAAATGGTCATATTTTATTCCTAAGTTTGTTTTTGGTCGAATTAAACTTATCCAATAAAATTAGGAAATGTTTTAGGGTAATAGTAATATCATTTTTACCCTTAGTTACCCTATTTACTATTAACCGCGGTAAAAAAAGTAAAAAGTTACTATTCACCAAAACATTATCTTTATCTCATTGAACCACATTTCACTTACTGATATCAACCGTGTCTGTCGGATTTTCGAAATTCCATTCACAGAAGTGGTAAAATTTTGTTTTATGCAAAATTCAGTTTTTAACCTACCACTTAGTGGTTTCACTATTCATCAAAAATTGAAATTTTTCAGAAAAACACCAAAATTTTACCCTAGGCTAATTTCGGTATTCCGAATCCAAAAATGAAGTCCATTTTGAAAAATAAAATTTATAAAATTTCAAAAAGTGGTTATTATTATTCATAACGGCTAGTTTTAATATTATTTTAATAGCATATCGTTGTTTAGTGAAACTCGGTATTGCGTACGACGCAAGCTATCGAGGAAGGTCGCGATTGCGTGTAATTCAAGGCAAGTCAAGGATGCGTGTTGTGCAAGCTCCTTTTGGTGTATCATACAACACAAGACATTAGTGAAATAAAAAAGAATATTTTTCATAAAATCTTGGGCTGTTACAGAGAAGTCCCTCCATCAGAAGCTTTGTTTCGATTATGGATGAGTATGCCAAATGGAGTGGTCAAGTGATTAACTAGGAGAAGATTTGGGTCTTTTTTCCTTCAAGATTTCCATGACAACCCAAAGACTCAATTGAAACTATTATTAGTGTTCATGAGAAGAATTTTCCTATGACCTATCTTGGGGATCCTATTTACCCTGGGAGAATCCAGGTGAAATACTTTGAGGATTTTTCCAATAGGTTCATTAAACATATTAATAATTAGAAAAACTACTTCCTCTCTTTTGGATGGAGAATCGCCCTCATTAAAAGTGTGTTTTCTTCAATCTCTATGCGCAATATCTCTATCATGAAGCTTCCCAAGTCTATCATCAACCGGCTGGAGTCTGTTTTGAACACTTTATTGTGGGATTCCCATGGTGAGGGGAGGTGCAGATGGTCCTCTTGGGGAAAACTAGCAAGGCCATTGGAGTATGGTGGCATTAATGTGGAAAGCCTGAAGGAGTTCTTGTTTTACTTGAAAGGTATGTCGGCTTGAGATGTTATCAAGGGATGGATGTTGTGGAGCCATTTTATCCAAGGTAAGTACAGTTTTTGTTTAAGAATGAATTTTAGGAAGCCCTACCCTCTCTGGATCTCCCTTCATAGCCAGGTGTCCTCCCTTTGGAAGCACACACTTTGGATCATTGGGTAGTGGAGGCTAGATTCTAGGAATGTGACTAGGGCAGTGGGATCCTGGGATTCCCAGGCTGCCCGACATAGGATCTCTCGATTAGAGAAGCTTCCCTTCACCCCTAATTCCTTAAGGCCATCCCCAACCCATCCCCGTAGGCCATTTTACAGGACATCTATCTAGATTGATCCATGGATAGGTGTATGTTTTGGTACTCCCCTTCCGGCAAATTCTCAACAAAGGGATATTGGAAAACCCTGACTGGGCAGTCAGCCAGTGACCCCTGAGGAAGAATTCTTTGGTTAAATTACATACCTTCAAAATATAATTTCCTCATCTAGAGAGCCCACTCCAACTCCATTCCAATGGAGATGTCCATTAAATCCAATGGTATTCCCCTAGCCTCAAAATGTTTCTACTACACCACCCCTAAATAGGAGTCCTCCTTCCACCTTTTCTTCCAAATCAACTGGGCGGGCTATCTTTGGAATGTCCTGGGGGATTTTATAGATACGTCGGGGGTGGTAGCTTCACAGGATGATTTTTTTCATCACTGGTTCTATAGGGCCACAACCAAGCATAAGGAAGATGGTCGGGTGATCCTTCTTGTTGTGGGCTTCTAGTGTCTCTATCATGCGCACAACCAGGCACATCACCTTGGGTCTCGTATCTCCTTCCATAGTTTGCTTCTCTAGACCAAATTTCTCATCGCAAAACTAGCCTCTCCTTATAAGAATCATGTAACATCACCTTCCCTCCATCGATACACTAACAACAGGTGTCTTCTGGCCTCTTCAGTTCCTCTAAATCTTGGCTCCTAGGTTAGATGAACCCCCCCTCTTATGGGCTCAAACATAACACTGATAGGGATTTTGGTTAGGGGGAATGAAGAGAGTAGGGGATATTTAGGACCCTTTAATACTAGTCATTATCACATTTAATGCTTTCTACGAGGAGGGAGACTCCCTGGTGGTAGAATCCAAGGTGATTCACAATGTCCTTGAGATTTGACTTTCAAAATCTCTTCCTCTGACTTCAATCGAAACAGACTCCAAAATCATTTAGGATTCCCTCAAAGGCAAGACCCCCCCGTGGCATATAACCTACCTCATTTGAAAATGTAGGGTGATGATCTCTAGTGACATTGAAGTCCTTCACATGTGGAGGGAGGGTAACCATTTGGATGATGTTTTGGCTTCTAGGGCGTCCCGCAACCACCCTATTTTGGTGTTCAATTCCCTTGGATCCCTTCCTCTGTCCGGTGTGGATATCACTATAAAGGATGAAATTCAGCTTCACTTCTACATGCCTCCATGATCTTTCTATTTGACTCGGCTAGCTTTGTTGGCTTTTTTGATTTTAGGGCTGTTGGGTTTTGTCTTTCCCTTGTATTTGTCTTTGTTTTTTGAAATAAATAAATAATCATTCAATGCTTTGTTTTTCGTGTATATTTTATCTTGTTATTTCTTGGTCCTCTTACATTATTCATGGTTTCATAATCTAAAGAATTTTAAACATGATATAAATATCATATATATTAATTATATATGTATTTATATTTTTTCATGAAATTTAGTGATAGAAAATTAAATACAACATTCATGGCGGTGGTAGGTCTTACGTACACAAAAACGTTATTTTTTCATTTTGTTATCAGTATGAAAGGAAGAAAAGAAAAAATGAAATATATTATCATAATAGAATAATTTTTAGGTCATAAGTATCATATATTTTCATTAAACCCATTCTTGATACATTCCATGTAAATCATGAATGAACCACATCGCTTCACGAGGTAGTAGTTAACTATAAACACGAACGGTGTTATCGTATTCCCACAAAATGGAAAGAATGGTTGTATGTGTGATATAAAAAATAATTAATTATAATTACATCATATATATCACATATATTATATATAAACAATAAATCCATAATTATTACTAGGAATGATAGTCAGTAATGGAAAAAAAAACGATATAAGTTAACGAGGTGGTATCCCTCTGTACAAACGAATGATTATTTTTCAACCCATTTGAGGGAAGTGAGATGTTTTTAGGTTAATAAATTAACAAAAAAACATATAATTATATGTAATATACTAACGTTATTATATAATCATGGTATAATAATAATTGAAGTGGTGGAGAAAGGAAAAAATAAAGACACTCGTTTAAGAACAACACATCTTTTTCGGGTATCCACCTCAGTTTTGCACTAAAGCCTTCGTTGGATGGATTTATTCCAAAAATAAGGATTCTAAGATGATGGGAGAGAAGTTATTAAGTGATTTGAGTATTTATTTTCTGAAAAAAATTGTTCTATAGTGTGATGATGTTTGGAGAGGGGTTTCCTTTTATAGTTGAGGAGGAGTGACATTATGGTTAATGCCCAAAAGTATTCACTATTGGGAGGTCGATATTAACTAAATTAGATAAAAATTTATAATTAATGGTGTGAAGGGATGATATTGTCCAGAAACACCTTCAATACATAATGACAGAAATTTTTTAATAATTTTTTTCTTTAACTCGTATGTTTATTTATTTTTTCCCTTTTGGTTTTTCATTATGGTAACCAGTTTTCTAAAATAAGTAATTTGTCATTTTAAACTAAAATAAAATTATATTTAATATATAATTTGGACCCAATTATTTTAACATATTACCTAATTTAAAAATATATATATAATTTTTTTGGAAATCATTGTTTAACACAAGTGTGTGTAACGTTCAAATACACCGCTTTAAGCTTAACCGCACTAAGAGAGTTTTTACTATTTTGAATTCAATATATTAATTATAAAAGAGAAATTGGTAAATGAATGCAACATAGTTGATATTTATTTTCTATTAAAAATTGGTTGGTAGAATATATCATTTTTAGTACTTTTTAATCATTTAATAAAATATAGTTTATCATAAAATAACATTAATCTCAATTTGACATCATTCGTTTAAATTGAATTTTAAAATATCAATACAATGATGGAATCTTAATTTATTATAGTAACACATGTGAATAATGATATATTAATATAAAAATAATAAAACATTATAATTCATTAAATTTACATCACTTCTAATATTTTTAGTATCATTTGTTTTATAAAATTGTTAATAAAAAAATTATTGTGTTGGAATTTCTTAAGAATTTATTGTAATTATTTCACATAAAAAATCAATAAATTTTCATGATAAAAAAATAATTTATAATTCCAAAGAATATATATAACTGAATATATGTTGTTTGGGTACCTATCCTAAGGATTTATAAATATTAAAAGTAAGATAAGTATCTTTTTTGTTTTTTCATTACATTACTTATTATATGGGTCATCTACAAAGGAAAGTGGAAATCAATTACCATATTTTAGATAATTTTATGGAAAAGATAAAAATTAACTCATTCAATAAAATCAATATAATATATTAGGTCATTTTCACTCTTATCATTCAATTTTAACCCTTGATAAATCCTTTTTTACCTTAATAATGGTAAAAAAATTCTACATTCACTATTCATTTTGATAAAAATTTAAGTTGACCATATTAGAAATTATAAATTATGAAGATTAAAAATATATAAACAATTTTTATAAATTTAATTCACATAACTAGAAATTTTTAACTTAAAATTAATCTTACATATGTGATGAGAAAGCATGTTTTTAATGCCAAAATTTTCAAGAATTTACAATGTTTTTTATCCAATTCCAATAGAAAATTAATTTCAATAACTTAAATTGGATTAATAGATGAATAATTGAACAAATTATACATTAAAAATAATTTAAAATAAAATTTATCTTTTTATATAATTTTTGTGAAAATACAATTTTCAATTAAAATTCATTATTTTTCACTACTCAACAAAAAATGAAATTTTTTAGAAAAATCCCCAAAATTCAACATAAGATATTTTTGAAATGATGATTTCAAAAATGATGTTTAATTTTTCAAATTGATTTTATAATTTTTTTAAAAATTAATTTTATTATTTTTGATAAAAAAACATAAACACATATAAAGACATTATCGAAAATTCTAAATTTTATTTTCAATAAGTTTTATTCATATAAAACAATTATAATTAATATTTAAAAAGTAGTTATTAAAATTCATATCACTATGTTTAATTTCAATGTTATAATGCTCACATTTAAATAACTAAATTAATAATATTTCATATTTTTATAAAATTCATTGTTGTGTGTAGCGCAAGCTATGAAAGTGTCGTGTTTAGAACAAGATTATCTTGGGGTTTCATGTAATTATAGCTTTCAAATAAATTTAATTTATTCAGAAAAAATAATTCATACAAATTCAGGGTGTTAAATTCTACCCCACTTAAAATGAATTTCTCCCTTGACTTTTTTCACTTTGGTATCAATAACATAAGACTCTTTTGCCTCATTTTTCCCATGGTTCCCACATAGATTCTTTAAGCTGGTGGTTTCACCAAAAATATTTGATCCGGTGAGTGGCCTTTTTTCAATGACATATCTCTATATGATCTAGAATCTCCACTGACTTTTCCTCATAAGAAAAATATTTCTCCATGAGTATGACCACTATGTTTAGTACATGTTATGGGTCAGTTATGTACTTATTTTGGAGAGATACATGGAACACATCATGTAATTTGGAGAGGTAAATTATAGGATTTAAGAGATAAGATACTACCCTAATATGATCAAAAAAATTAATCGAATTCATAATGTTCCATCTGAATTCTCAAGTGCAGCTATAATTATAAGAAAAATCAAAATGACAAAGGTGTTGATCCAAAAAAATTTTTAATCCATAAGGAAATATGTTATAGTATCCTTTAATCATATGCCCAAAAAGTGAAAATTAATTCTTCCTCAAATTACCAAAGAATTTCATTGCTATAAATTTCTCTTAAAATATCCTTAATACTGATAAAATCTCATCACATAAAACCTAAAAGTGGGTTATAGTGACTTTATGATCAATCATAAACTCATAATATCATGATAGTATCCATAACTCTTAAGTTAATATTACCTAGATACATATACTTATCTAAATGAAAATTTACCCTCTATTCCTTAAATATACACTCAATCATATACATAAAACGTTTCCATTGGAATCATGGGATGATCATTGTACTGATTGAATATAAAATGTGATTTTATTATTCCAGAATTCATGTATAAGTAGATAATCACATAAAATTTCATTAAATGTAGAACAATATGATCTTTATAGGGCCCATTCATAAAAAAACATAAATTTAATTTACAAAAATGAAGAGATGATTATTGTGCCCTAATTTTCATGATTCACTTCATCCATTCTGATTTCATAATAATTCACTTTATCCTTTATCTTTAGAGGTTGTTGAAATGAACAATCATTATTATCCCAAAAATTTGGGAACCTATTAGCGTAATGCCCAATCATCCTAAAATTTAAGCACTGAGGTGTGGTAGGTATATTCTACAGGTATTTCTCATTATCCTTATCATTAGTTAATTTTTTCCCATCATTTTATAATTTAGCTAATTGATGACCATCATTTACACACAGAAAACATTTACTAGTCGTAATAAGACAATTCCCTCTATGTTTATTACCACACATTTATCATAAAGGAAAGATAATATTCTTCTCTCCATAGTACTTATATGTTACATTGAATATTTTTTTCTTATCAAAATTGTAATATTGGTACATAAATCCAACCTCTATCTCACCTTAATTTCACATTGAACAATATATTCATAGCTATGAAAGTCTATTATAGATAACTCTCTTCATATAGTTGGTTTTAATCCACTAAAGAAATGATCAACCATACTTTTAGGTTATATTATAATACCTAAATAATACCTCAAAATTCTTTCAAAAGTTTTCTAATAGGTACCAAATAATTCATCATTCATTTTATTTAGCTCAAGGAAATCTATCTCCAATATTTTGTTAAGAATAAGAGGAAGGAACTAATTGAAAAATAAGTTCTTGAAATCATACAAATTTATGGACTCAATTTGACACTATTTCCTTATATTAATGATAAGAGTTTACCATTGATCTACTTCACCTTCCAAATAGTAGACATCAATTGTTTCTCCATGTTATGAACACTAGAGAACAGAAAATATCTTTTCAGTGGTACTGATCTATTGTTTAGTAACTATTGGATAAGAAGACGCACTAAAATTAGATGGACTTTGCCTCATGAAAGACTGAATATAATCTTGTTCCCTCCATTATACATTTGGAAGTCCAAATTGATTCATATCTTGATAAAGTTGTGTGAGGATAGAAAATAGGTTTTTCATTCTATCTCCCAAAACTTTTAGATTCTTCTGAGGAAAATAATTTCATTGTATGTTTCACTCAGTATTAACATGGTTCCTTTATTTTCCATCCACTGAATAAAACTAAAAATCATAGATTAAGAAACAATAATCATATTGGGGAACTATATAATATTCATAAATCACTTATAAAAGGTCTAAATCATTGTACCTTTTTTAATCTATGAAACCATTGGCATATCCAAATTCTTTCATAGTCATCTTCTATTTAAATCGTTCATATTGGTTCATAAAGAGTCCATGAATTTTAAAATAAAATCCCCCTAG
This sequence comes from Viscum album, assembly GCA_963277665.1. NCBI lineage: Eukaryota > Viridiplantae > Streptophyta > Magnoliopsida > Santalales > Viscaceae > Viscum > Viscum album. The sequence continues at coordinate 1,059,148,251 of OY728159.1, forward strand.
AGTTTCAAACTGGGATTTCATTAATGATGATTATCATGCACTAGTTTCTGATTGAGTTTTGATACAATGTTTTTAGTGTTTTTACCTCTAGGTACATATGTTCCAAATCCTCATCTACTTGTAGTATGCAGATAGGTATGTAATTTCTTGAAAACCACTCACTCTATCCTTTACCAAAATTCTAATACATATTCCTATACTTTAACTCTTCCTTATAATCATCCTTATATAAATAATGACACATATCCTTATAAATTCCCCTACAGATCTCACTAATATTTTCTCATCATAGTTTCCAAAGGTTAACTAAACATTTCCACTAATACCAACTATTGTGACCCCATCTTATTTAACATGGATGTTGCATATTTTTAGATCAATATTCATTATATTTTACAAACACATGCCTATGTTTTGTAATAGTTTAGTACTATTGGAAACTGAAAACACAATATTCTAATTAGATGAAAGATATTTAATATTTCCCACAATGATCTTCACATTTAAAAATCATCATAGACATACCCTACATAAAATTGTTCTTCATAATCTGGGGAAAGGAAAAAAAAGGTAAGGGTGATCTCATATGATTAGTAAGGTTAAAAATAATAGGTATAAATCAAGGATAATCTTAAATCGTAAAATAATCATAAGGGTATGTGATAATGAACATAAATTGAAATGTTTATACCCAGCCTATTATAGATCACAAACATGAGTCATGGTATAAAGATTGTTATTTCATAAGACATTAATCATAAGGGATAAAAAAAATATGATCCATGAGAGTATAACATTTGTATAAAACATAAATTTGTTGAATAAACATAATCATGGAAAATATTATGTGAAGGATTCCTATAAATACTATCACGACTTGTCCCAGTGGGGCCCTGCTGTGACCACCCCAGGCCTTCATTTGATATTCCAGGGGATGGAGACTAGTGTCGAGTAGGCATATCTCACAAATGGGAGGCCTTATCCTAGGTACCTATACACACACACACACACACACACACGCATATACCGGCCCATAAAGAAAAGGGAAGGTAAAACACCAACCACCTTGAATGAAACCACCAAATGTAAAGGTAATACAACTAGAGGGCAATCTGCAAAGAAAAGTGCAATAATTCAAATAGGGTCCAGAATATGAGGCTAGAAAGAAGGGCACCTACAAAGAATGACCTGCTAAAAAGGGTACAAAATCTGTAGTGGAAAACTGTCTAGAATGCCTCAGCTCATCCAATCTCACAAGGCACCGTCCGGTCCTGGCCCTGGTCATGATCCACCTAGAACTCCTTCATAGCATTAGTCATCTATATAAGACATGAAACGTGCAGTAAAATCCCTTATAGGGGTGAGTAAAACAATACTCAGTAGGGCACCCTAAAACCACAAAGGAAAACACAAAGTAAAACCTACTTAGATCTACATAGGTATATTCCCATACATATACCAAGGATATCCAGATATACTCATAAGCATCCATGAGGAAAGAAAGGGTAAGTCACCTCCAGAAGTTAGTCAAAAGACTCTGCTAACCTAGGCCCCACCCAATGAGGAAACTCTAGTCAATGGCCATGATATACAGATAGAGGATTCCAAAGAATACGACAAACCCAATCTATGTTACCCCTCAACATGGGGGATTCTCATAGAAAACCACAAACCCTATGTTATGGATCGTAATGTAAGGGATTTTGAAGAATATTGTCGACCCTACAATATGGCCAACCAGCTGGAGGAGTAATTCCTTATACTCATAGGTTATGTGAATACCCAACAAACCTCATCTAGGTTTATAGAGTATCACCCTTGTCCTAAGGAGGATTTATAACTCTTTCTAGGACTCGTCTATCGACGAGATTGCCATGAAATGTCATACTAAACCCTCAAGGGAAGAACCAAGGGGGAAATACTGACCTATATTAGTCTTTTATAACAACTCAACAAGCCATATAAAAAGGTATTCCTCGTCATGATGGTCCCAACGCCATAAACGACTCATCAATCAGACTTATAGTTCGAAAGATATGGCACTTTCTGTAAAAGGGTTTGGGTCCGATCTAACCCGGTCGGACCGACCCGACCCAGGTCCACCAACTCGACACAACACATTGGGTGGACCTAGACCATTGGACCTAGACTTTTACACTACACTGGCCCATCCAATCAACCCTTCCCACTAGATTGGGCCGGTCCAATCCTCCCGAGACGTGGCAGGCACCGCGGGTCACCTCTACGGTCCAACTGGACCACAACCACTAGCCATCTCCATCGGCACCACCTCTAGCTGTTGTTGGCTTCCCCAGTCCACTACCTGTGGCATTAATACATGCCTCTTCTACTTCTATGTCACACTTCCTCCCACACTGTCAAAGTCGTCGAGCCGCAGACCCCTACGCGCCGCCCGCAGCCTCTTGCCTCAGGCCTCCTCTACCACTACAGGGCACCACCAACACGTGCCACCTCCCTCGCCGTCGTGGTCGTTGAGACTTGTTCATCTACTTCTAAGGACTCCTACAATGGGATCTGAGCACTGTAGCTAAGGTCCCTCCCTGGACATCAGATCACTTCCTTTTCGATCTCAGGTTCTTTCATGGGTTGTTGTGGCGATAAATATTGGGAAAATCAAAAGAATGGGGGAATAAAAATGTCACATGAATAGCCAAGTTGGATGGATCGAGTCTTGTTCATGTCAGCCTTGATCCGTCCATGTTATAATTTAATAACATGGAAAGGATGTGCAATTTTAACCATGGTTAAATTTAAACATGACTCAAAATTGGCATAAATCAATCTAACATTAATCAATTTCTAATTAAAAACCAACAACATAAATCCCCAACCCATATCTACGTACAATATGTGAATCAATCCATTGTTGATTGATTCATATAAATCATAGGACAAAGTATTAAAACCAAGCATAGAAACAAATAAAATTACATTCCCAACTTAGAAAAGCGGATCTGTCAATGAAGAACGTTTGTGTTCATTGTTCGTCGACCCATCATTGATCCGCCCACAAGCGATCACAATCATTGATTTCTCATTCAACGTTTGCCAATGGTTCCTACCAATATTTCCTCTCCCCAGAGTTCTTAAGAAATATCTCAGGGTTATGAATTGTAACCCTGGACCCCTACATATGGGTTTAATAAAAAAAGCGAACAAAAGTTTCACTATACCAAAAAAATATTTTTATAAAAATACTTTTAATGATGATTTTTTTCCAAAATCTAACTTTTCCTTTTGGACCGATCTAGATGATGTTAGGACTTGACTAAGGTAAATATGTTGTTCCAGATGCAGCAGTGCCATTGTATTTTCAATCCGGGCACCTATTTGGGATTTATAAAAATTCAAAGTTATCCATAGAGCGTTTTAAAATTTTAAAGTGAGAATTTATTCAAAAATTTATTCTGGACACATCGAGCCTTGAAATCATGTGTCGTCTTAGTGCGTGGTCTCAGTATTTTTCTAATTAATTTATTAAAATAAATTGAAGGAAAATACAAGCCATTACATTCTCCCCACCATAGGGATTTACATCCAAGAAATACAAACCAAGGCCTAATCAAACAAAAAGATGAGGGTGCTGAGAACACATCTAAGTCTCCCACACCCGGGTTCTCTCATGTAGGTTCCTGTGCTACCACCGAATGTGTACTAGAGGAATAGACCACCCACGAAGGGTCTACTCTTGTCAATCCTAGATCTCCACCAAGAACTCTGCAATATTTACCCCATCATCAATGTCCAGCTCGCCCCAGTCGATAACATGTGATGGTTCATGCACATACCTCCTCAGTTGTGACACATGGAAGACCTCATGAACCCAGTGAAACTGTGGGGGTATAGATAGATAGTACACGAACCCAGTGAAACTGTGGGGGTATAGATAGATAGTACACCACCTCGCTTAATCTATATTGAATCTGAAAGGGGTTGATGAACCTCAAAGATAACTTGATTCCCTGGAAAAATCTCTATAAGCCCCATTGAGGTGAGACCCATAGGAAGACATGGTCTCCCTCCTTGAACTCTAAGGGCCTCAGTCTTCTATTTTCATAAGAATTATGCTGGCTCTGTGAAATCCTCATCCACTCCAAGATGATATGTACCTTCTTAGTGGTAGGCCACACCAACTCTAGGCCCACAAGTGTTGACTCCCCTGGGTCAGTCCAGGATAACAATGACCTGAGAAGTCACCCATACAAGGCATAAAATGGTGCCACACTAATGGTGGAGTGGTAGCTATTGTTTTATTCAAACTCCACCAAAGGTAGGTGGTTCTCCCAACTGTGACCAAAGTTGAAGATGTAGGCACATATCATGTCCTATAAATTCTGGATGATCCTCTCCATCCGACCATAAATCTGGGGATTAAAGGCTATGCTCATCCGCAATTGTGTCCCAAAAGCCTCATAAAAACCCTTCCATATCCAGGAAGTAAAACAATCATCATGGTCTGAAATGATCATTAAAGGAACCTCGTAAAGTCAAACTATCTCATGGAAGTATAGGAATCCCAAGATCTCTACAGAACTCTTATCTCATATAGGTAGAATGTGGGATGACTTAGTGAGTTGGCCAATTATCACCCATATGGTGTCATGTCCCCTGGACATATGTGGTAAACCCATTACAAACTCCATAAATATCCCATCCCACTTCCACTCCCACACATCGAGTGGCTGAGTCAAGCCTTCTCTAAAATGGTTGTCTAATTTCACTATCTAACAAGTGAGGCACTGAGAAACTAACTCTACCACTACCTTCATCATCCCTAGCCACCAGTAATGGCTTCAAAGTTCCTGGTTTATCTTTTCCACTCTTGGATGTACCACTAGGGGGGCATGTGAAACTCCCTCAGGACCTCATCCCCCAACACCACTGGTACAACCATGTACCCTTTTAAGAGAACGACATGCTCCCCACCTATTGAATATCCATCAGGGTCCATCCTTGAGGAAAACTGTGCACATCGACTCTTACAATCCACATCCCCAAGTTGTGCCTCCCTGACATACTGTAAGAGTGGAGGGGAAATAGCTATTTACTAAAGGAAAAGTCCTCCATATTCATATTTGAAGTATATCTGTAGTGTGTCCAACTTCACTGATGCCTCACTTAGAAACTAAAAGCTATACCAACTTCTGAGCATGTATTCCACCACATTCTCCTTCTGAGGAGTATAGAAAATATTGAATTCATAATCTTGGAGGACCTCCAGCCACCACCTTGGTCTCAAGTTCATGTCCATATGAGAAAGATATACTTGAGGCTCTTATGGTCTGTGTAGATGGTAAACTTCTCCCACATCATGTAATGTCACCCCATCTTCAAAGAGAATACCACTACTACGAGTTCAAGCTCATGGGTCACATAATTCTACTCATGCTACCTCTAATGGAATGAGCCATGGGCAATCACCACTTTCCCCAACATTTGGAAACAACTAAATCCTTTCCTTGATGCATTGTAGAAGACCACATACCCAACACCCTATTCTAGTATCTTTAAGATGGGAGCACTCGCCAACCTCCATCTCAACTCCTGAAAGCACTATTGGAACATCTCTATCCACATGAGGGGATTTCCCTTCAGTGTTAAGGCTGTCTAGGGAACCACCACCCTAGAAAAGTTGGGAAAAAACCTCTGATAGTACCCATCCATACCTAGGAAACTTCTTACCTTGGTCACACTCTTGGGTGGCTCCCAATCAAGAACTGCCACAATATTTACTGGATCCACCAAAACTCTGGCCTCTGAAATGACATATCCTTGAAAGTGGACCTCTTGAATCCAGAACTGACACATCGAGAGCTTCACATAAAGATATTTGTCTTAGAGTGTATCTAGGACCATCCTCAGGTGTATTGCATGTTCTTACTCAGTTGTTGAGTACACCAAAATCTCTTTAATGAAGACCACTGTGAACCGGTCAAGGTATGGTTGGAAGAACCTTTTCATGAGTCCCATAAACACTATTAGGGAATTGGTTAAACCGAACAGCGTAACCATGTACTCATAGTGGTAGTACCAACACATGAAGTCTATCTTCGGTACATCCTCATCCTTTGCGTGATGTTGATGATATCTGGATCTGAGGTCTATCATTGAGAACCACCTCACCCCTTCATCTAGTCTAAGAGGTCATCAAATTCTAGGCAGTGGATACTTGTTCTTCATGGTCACATGTTTTAGGCAATTGATGTCTACACATAGCCTCAAACTCTCATCTACCTTCTTGGAAAAAAATGGGGTTGTCCATGGTGAGATGATGGGCCTCATGTGGCCCTTTTTCTGCATGTCCTCCAAGTATAACCTCAACTCACAAATCTCTGCAAGAGCCATCCAATATACAGGTGTGGATATTGGTGTCGTCCTGGGGTATAGAACAATGTAGAAGTCAACCTCCCTATGAGGAGGAAATCCTAAAACATCCTCAGGGAATACATCATTGTACTCATCCACCACTACAGGAAACTGAGACTTCCCTTCTCTATCACACCAAGGGTGAGGCTAGCCAACTAGTGAGTGATCAGCTGCCCCCTCATCTGGGAAAGACCCTCCTACACTGCATACCATTCCTTTTCACTCGTAAAAGAAAACATAGTCTTATCCATGATATTGCACCACATTTTGTGCCAGAAATAGTTAATATAAGCATGGACTATGGATAACCAATCCATACCCAGAATCATGTAATAAGGCCTCTAAGCCGCTGCTAGGATATTCAAACTGAATCTCTCTCATCCAAGAGTAAGCTCACACCACTGGATCTAGTGTGTGATCATCGAATCCCTCCCCATAGCAGTATCTAAACGTAAGTATTGAGCCAATAGCTCCACCAGAATCTTTGAGATCTGAACAAGGTTTATAGCAACGATGAAGTGACTGGAACTTATGTCAACAAGAACTACAACCATGGTGGAGAAGACACAGATCATACCTTTAATCATCACTATAGCACCGAGGCTATAATCCTCCATCGCCTGAAGCTGGAATCTCCCCCGTCCATCGGCTCTTGGACCCCACGGTGGACCACCTAGGGGTGGTGGTGGTAATACCTCGAACCTCGGCTCACTACTCGCAGCTCTACCTACACCCCTTCCACATCCAATGCCACCTTTCGATCCACCCTATTCGAACCTCTATATCTATCTCAGTGGTACCTCAACCATCTACTTCTCATCTGTATAGTGTGTCAGTAAATCTAGAGCCAAATGTCCCCGATCGCATAATGAAAAACACAACATGTCCTTTAGTTTTACCGCTCTTCCCTGGGATCCTCATAACACCGATCATGTATCCTGGGGCTATCTTATAAAGGACCTGGTCTACTTGGTTCCCTTATTCTACTATTGGCTACCCACAATCAAATACTTAGCTATCTGGTGCCAGTTGGTAGCTCATACTACTAGCGTTTGTTCCACTAGAAAGCCCTCCATGAGTATATCTCACTCCAATACTCTTTCCTAAGTTGGGATGCTAAGGGAAACCATAGATTACCTGATCTCTTAACATAGTCCCTCCTCAAAATCTTGAGCCCTGAAGAATGGGTCTTACACCATGTCTGTAGATTAGCGAGAAAGCTCAGTGAATCTCACTGAGTACTCTGCTACTAGCATGCTACAATATTGTAGGTGTAGTAGGTCCTATATATGCATCGAGCATAACATTTACATCAAAAACTACTCCCTGAAGAGGCACTCAATGTCTATCGAAGTGATGGTCACCTTTTCATGCGTCTAGATCTCCAAGCTCCACCACCATTCTACTAAGCCATTCATATGTATTGCGGCTATGACTACCATCTGATCGAGTGGTGTCCTCATAAGGTGGAAGACACATGTAACCACCTCTAGCCAATCTTTATCTATCTGTGGGTATCTATCACCCCTAAAACTGGAATTTCTATGCCTCTGTAACTCATGCAACTCAATAAGACTACGGGCATCCTCTACTAGTAGTGCGGGTCGAAACTACTGCTCAACGGGTGGTGTTGCAACAGGAAGGCCACCTAGGGGTTTCATGACTGGTATGGGCCCCTACACTAATGCCTCATAACTAAGAGGATCATCCTCATGATTCCACATCAGGATCCTGGCTTCCTGTATGTGTAAAGGGATCCTAGAACTGATCAAGATAAACTACATTAAAAATAGTATATCTGGAGAGATGATTCAATAAGTACACGGAAAACACAACCCATTCTAATATGATTTATGTTCCCTTTATTTCCATGTAACTAGTGCTTTCATGTACCATGTTGGAAAGCAGGTTTCCAAAGTCTTGGTGTATGGATGCATCAAATGCCGCACCAACACTGGATTCCCTGTCCCAAAATCCGAACTCAAAACATGTAACATTGTTTCCCCAAACCAATATCACTATCTCTCAGTCCGAATTTGGAACTGAAACTACTCGGATACCACTCTGCACAACCCATCCTGGTGGGGCCCATGTCGTGACAACCTTGAGACTTCCTACGGATGGCCAGGGGCTGGTGACTAGCGACGAGTAGGCATATCTCAAAAATGGGAGGCCTTAGCCTAAGTACCTATACACACACATGTGTCTCCCAATCCATAAATAAAAAAGGAAGGTAAAACACCAAATATCATGAATAGAAACCACAAAACATAATGGTAATAAAACCAGGGTGAAATCCGGAAAGGAATTTGAAATACTGCAAACTAGGGAAAAATACAAGCCCCAAAAGAAGGACAACTACAAAGACCGACCTGCTAATGAGGGTACTTAAGCTGTATTGGGAAACTATAGTGAACACCTCAGTATATCTGATATCACAAGGCACCATCCGGTCTTATCCCTAGTCCTACTCCACCTAGAACTTCATCGAAGTGTCAGTTATTTGCACAAGACATGACATGTGCGGGAAAAGCCCATGCATAGATGAGTAAAATAATACTCAGTAGGGAACCCTGAAACCACAAAGGAAAGACACAAAGAAAAATAATGTTATCTCTACATAGGTATATGCCTATACATATACCATGGATATCCAACTATACTCATTAGAAGCCACAAGGAACGAAATGGTAAATTACCACTAAAATCCACTCATAAGACTCTACTAACCTAGGCCCCTCCAATGAGGAAACACTAGTCAAGGGTCATGATATACAGATCGGTGAATCTGAAGAATACCATGAACCCAATCTGTTTCACCACGCACCATAGGGGATTCTTAGAAAATACCACGAACCCTATGGTGTGGCTCATAACATAGGGGTTTTCAAATAATACTATGGACCCTACGATAATGATATCTAGATAGAGTATTAAAACCCTATGCTCATAGGTCATGTCAATACCCAACAAACTCAATCTGAGGTGATGGAGTATCACTCCTATCCCAAGGAGGATTTACACCTCTATCTGAGACTCGTCTCTCGAGGGGATTTCCATGCAATCCTGTACAAAACCCTTGAGGGAAGAACCACGGAGGAACTCCACACCTATATTGGTCTTTTTATAACAACCCAACAAGCTATCTAAAATGGCCTACTTAGTTATGGGGGTCCTGACACTACAAATGTATCATCAATCAGGTTTACGGTTTGAATGATATGGCCCTTTTGTAAAATGGGGTCGGTTGGGTGCGGGTCCAGTCTGACCCGATCCCGAATCCACTGACCTAACTTGAATCCACAGACCCAACCAGATATGCGGTTCAACACATCCTAATATGTGAGTCAACCCGACCCAATATGTAGGTCAACTCGTCCTGATATACGGGTCGAACCGACCCAAACCGGCTAGGTCCGGCCCACTGGAGCAGGTCGGTCAGATCTGGAAAAGTAGCAGCGGGGGCTGCATCCCACTCGCGGATATTTCTACAGGTCACCATCATGGTCCAGCTCCACTACGACCTTTAGCCACATCCGCTTGCAACACCACTAACTATTTTTATTGGCCCCTTTCCATCACCCGCGGCATAGATATGAGCCTCTTCTACCTCCATGGTGCATCACCTCTCGCACTGTTGTGTTCGTCAAGTTGCGGCCCCATGCGCACCACCTGTGACTTCCTCCCATGAGCCTCCTCAACCACCACAGTGCGCCACCAGCACACACCACCTCCCTCACCATCATGACCCTCTACTACTAATTATTCCTGTCATTGAATCTGACTACCGCCGCCGTAGTCCCCACATGGACTACGGATCACTGCAATTGTGATATCGGGATCTTTCCTGGGTTGTTGCGGTAATGAATATTAAGAAAATCCAAAGAATGTGGGAGGAATAATTTCACATGAACACACAAGGTGGATGTATCAAGACATATTCATCTCAATCTTGATCTTTACATGTTAGAATTTGAAAACAGGGAAAGGATGTGCAATTATAACCTTTGGTAAATTTTAACATGAATCAAACTAGACATAAATCAATCTAAATATGAATCAATTTCCAATTAAAAACCTGTAACATAAATCCAAAACCCAGATCTATATACGATCCAGGAAACAGTCCATTCTAGATTGATTCACATTCTTCATAGTGTAAAGGATTAAAACTGAGTATAAAAACAAATAAAATCACATGTCCTACCAGGAAAAGTGAATTTTCCGATGAAGAACATTCTTGTTCATTATTCATCGACCCTCTGTCGATCTACCCAGGAGCAATCACGATCCACAATTTATCGTTCATCATTCACCAATGGATCCCCCAAAGCTTTCCTCTCCCCAAATCTCTCAAGAAATATCTCATGGTTATGACTTGTAACCCTAGATCCATGCATCTGAATGTAATAAAAAAAGGAAACAAAATTTTCAATGTGCCAATTTTTTTTGTTTTATTAAAATATTTTTTAATGATGATTGTGTAAAAAAATCTAACATTTTTTTCTAGCCCACGCTAAATGATGGTAGGCCTCGCCTAAGGTAAATTCACTGTTATGAATGCAATAGATCCCTATAATTTTAAATTTGGGCATCTATTTGGGAGTAAAAAAAATTCAAAGTTAGCCACCGATAGTTTTAAAAATTTAAAGAATGACATTATTCAAAAAATTATTTTGGGAACACCGGGCCTCAGAATCTATTGTCGTCTCAACATGCAGTCTCAATATTTTACCAAATAATTTACTAAAATAAATCAGAGGAAAATATGATACATTAAAAAAATTCATAACATGTTAGGATTTGGATAACCACCTTTGTATATAATTTGGGATTGGGATGACCTATTATGTGCCCTCTTTTAGGTTTGGGCTAACCACCCATGTACCCCCCTTATTTGGATTGTTCTATCCACCCATGTACCATCATTTTTGGGCTTGGGCTAACCACACATGTATCCTCTATGCTTATAGAACATTTATAATTACCCAATGAATTGAAGGGATATATAGGTCCCACCTATCACATAATCATACTCATGTATGACACTATATCATCAAACGTTCAATATATCATAACCCATTAAATGAAATGGGTTTCATAAACATTTTATCATAATATAACCTATAGAAAAGAGACAGGTTTCATAATAATTTCATCATTTAATCAAAACATAATCCACATAATGGAAATGGGATTCATAATTATTCTACCATGGTATAACTAATAGAATAGAAATAGATTACATAAACATATTCTATTAATAAACCATTCAGAGAAATGTTAAGAATGGTATCCTTTCTTCATATACCCAGTAAATCATAGGTTACATCAATAGATGTAATATTAGATGGAAAATTAATTTTAAATATCTTTTGAATCATTTATTGAAGGAAATAAATATTATTTTAATATTAAATTATTAAAACATTTTTTAAAATATATTTAGAAAACATGGTTTTGGAATAAAAAGTGTTTTTGAATGAAAAGATTTTATTTTATAAAAACAAACATTTGGAAATGTTGATGAAAATTAATGGAAAACATGTATGATCATGAAATAAATATAAAAAAAGAAAATTCATGGTCTTATTGAGATATATATCATATTATTTCATCATTGGAAGCATAATCAACAATAATCTCGATAAATGGTAAGATTGTAACATTAAACTCTTATCACTGAGATAAATTTGAAATGTTAGCCCCGTGAAGGAATAACATTAAAGGAAACTTAAAATATCATGAAACTAAATAAATTAATGATATTAAATTTCAATGGGGATGTATATACACCTCATATATGAATGTAGGTTCATAACATAACATATTTCTAAATGAAGGAAAATTAAGACAAAAATCCATTATCGATTTGTTAACAATTGAACTATAAACCCCATTAAAGAGTGATTATCAAAGTGATATGTAAACAAAGAAAATTCAATATATCCATCATAATATACATTCATGGGAATATTATTAACTACAAATAATAAATTGGTGGTGAATATGACATGTGTCTCACAAAATTAAAACAAGATACAAAAATCGCGTATTGCTAGAGTAACTTTTGATTTTTAAGGACCATGAAATAATAACATAAATAGAATATTAATTATCATAAAATGAGTTATATTAAAGATATATATTTTCATATGTAAATATATACACCCCAAAAAATAAACATGTGGTGAATATGCCATAAGTCTCTAAGAAATAAAAGTTAGATTAGAAATCTCCTTACCGTAAGTATTGACATCCTCCGTACATGTTCAAAATTATTGTATAATAAATATAAGTTTATTATAAATATATTAAATTAATATATTCATATATATAATACCATATATGTTTTTCTTGTGACATTTGTTTACCCATTTTTTAACAATACCATGTTATGTAACATTTCGGGCAATAACTGCTTTGTTTTTCACATATATTTTAACATGTTATTTCTAGGTCCTCTTACATTGATCATGGTTTCAAAATATCTATAATGTTAAAAAATATATAAATATCATATATATTCATTATATATTTATTTAGAGTAGTTCTTGAAATATAGTGATAGAAAATGAAATACACCGTTCTAGGAGATGGCATGACGTATGTACGCATGAACACTATTTTTTCATTTTCTTATGATTATGATAAAAAATAAATAAATGATATCTTGGTTAATTTTTATTTCATATATATAACATATATTTATTCAAATAATCCTTCTTACGTTAAATTTAAATTGTGAATTAATCACATTGTTTCATGAGTAGGTAGTCCGCCGTACACATAAATGATGTTATTGTATTCCCACAAAATTGAAATCATGAAAGTATGTGTGATATAACAATTAAAAAATTATAATAACATTATATATATCATATATATAATATTAAAAAATAAATCCATCAATATTATCATCCTTGATAAGTGGTAATGGAAAAAAGAACGACATCAGTTCGGTAGGCGGTAGTCCGCCATACACACGAACGATGATTTTGTAACCCATTTGATGGTAGTGGATATTATTTTAGATAATTTCCTTAACATAAAAACATATAATTATATGTAATATAATGAGGTTATTATATAATTATTTTATAATAAAAATCAAAATATGCAAAGGCGTAAATAAAATAAAGACGCTTGTTGAAGAACATTACCTCTTCTTTAGGTATCCTCCTTAAGTTTTCACTAAATCATTCCTAGGATGACTTTATACAAACAATAAGGCCTATAAGATGAGGGGATGTAATTGGGTAAGTTATTTGAGAATAAATTTGTAGAACCAAATAGGTTTGGAGGTGTGAATAAGTGTTCAGATGTGGTGGCCTTTTACAGTTGTGGAGGAGTGGAATTTTTGTAAATACCCAAAAGTATTCACTATTGGGAGGCCAATAATACCTAAAGTGGATCAAAAATACAACATTAAAGGTTTTGAGGGATTATTTTATCAAGAAAAAAATCCAAAACATAATTAATCACATGTGGTAATCATTTTGTTCTTTTACTCTTATGTCACCTTATATTTACCATTTTGGTTTTTCATTATGGTAACTAGTTTTCTAACCTATGTGATTTATCCATTAAGACAACCTTAATAGATAAAATGGAACCATTTATTCTAAATAAAATATCTAATTAAAAATTATATAAATCCAATTGTGTTTTGGAAATTAGTTTTAACACAAGCTCATGTAACATGCAAAAACACGACTTTAATCTTAATTATGCTAACAATGGTTTTTACAATGTAGGGGTCAAAATATTCATTATAAAAGAACAATTGGTCAATTAATAAAAAAATATATGAAATTATTTTCTATAAAAACCACTTGTAAGAATATATTAATTTTATTATATTTAAATACTTTAATGAAATATAATTTATTATGAAATAGCATTAATGTCAATTTTGGCATTATTCATTTTAATTAAATTTAAAAATATTAAGAAAATGATGGAATTTTAATATATTATCTTATAAAATGTTGAAAATGATAAATTAATCTAAAAATACGGGGAACATAATAATCTATTAAATTTACTTCACTTTTAAAACATTTTGTACCATTTATTTAATTAATTTTTAACTAAAAAATCAATGTGTTTGAATTTAATAAGAATTTAAAGTAATTATTTTACCTCAAAATATTTAAAATAAATTATCATTATATAGAAAATAATTTATATTTCAAAATGATATTTATAATCAAACTTATTTTTTTGTTCCCCATCCCAAGTCATTATGGATATTAAAAGTAAAAAAAGTAACTTTTTTTCTTTTCTTAACATATTATATGGGACATATTCAAAGGAAATTAGTAAGTAATTTACATATTTCATATATTTTTATGTACAATATATTAATAAAGTCATTTAATAAAATTATTATAATATTTAAGGTCATTTTCACTCTTATCACACTAGTTTAACCCCCAGTAAATCATTTTTTCTTAACTTTGGTAATTACGTTTTTGCAGCATTCACTAATTATTTTGAAAAAAATTAAGTTTAAATAATTAAAAATTATAAATAATATTTATTATAGATATGGAATCTATTTTTTTCAAATTTAATTCTTATAATTGGATAATTTTAATTTAAAATTAATCTTACAGACGTGACTAGAAAGCAGTTTTTAAAGGGTAAATGTTCAAAATATTACAATGTTTTTATACACAATTTTAATAAGAAATTCATTCCAATGAATTAAATTGAATTAATATATTATTTATTTAACATTTTATACTTTAAATCTAATTTATACTATAATTTATCTTTGTAAATAATTTAATAAAAAAGAACATTTTCAATTAAAATTCATTATTTTCACTATTCATAAAAAATTGAAATTTTTCAAAAAAATCCATAAAATTCACCCTAATATAATTTTGAAATGATGACTTTAAAAATTAAGTTTATTTCAGTAAATATTATTTTTTTTAACTTTTTAAAAATTACTTTTATTACTTTTCACAAAAAGACATAAAAAATATAGACTTTACCAATAATTATTTATTTTTTATCAATAAGTCTTATTTATATTAAACCATTATACTTATTATTTAAAAATTATTTATTAATATTAATATCAATATTTTTAACTTATAGGTTATAATGGGATCATTTATATAACTATATTAAAAATATATCATGGTTTTTTTTAAACTCAATTTTCTATGTAATGCAAGTGAAGCCAGTATTTCATATAGAAAAATCATGGATTAGTGTTGCGTGTAATGATATTTATCAAAGAAATTTAGTTTATTATAAAAAATAATTCAAAATAACTCAAGGTGTTATAGTAGGTGATGACCAATAGATCTTTGAGGAGATTTTGGGACACCTTTACGTTTAAGAGGTAGTATGGATTCGTGGAATTCCCATGATGATCATTTTAGACAGTGATGCTTGATTCATGACACAATTCAAGAGATGATCCAAGAATCATTTTGGGACTCAATTATAATTTAGAATAGTGTTTTCCCCCAATAAGATAGCTATGTAAAGTGAATATTTTAGGTTATAGTGAACATGCTTCAAGTTCGCTCGTTAGTTTTGAACCATAGCTAGGAGGATCATCTACAATTGGTGGAGTCTGCATATGATAAAGAACACCACTCCACCACTGGTAGAGAACATTTTTGGGTCCATGTATGGGTGACCTTCTGGGAAACTGTTGTAATGGTTGGAACCATTGTGAGACATCGCTTGGTCCTTAATGTGATTGCGAGTGATGGTCGTAAAAGGAGCAGTTCATCCAAGGATGAATGAGAACATCCTTCAATATTTAGGAGTACTTTTAGGACTGATGACAAAGGTCATTGACGTTTCAGTGTTACCATGTTTTAGATGGTTTGTTAGGTCATCTTATATGTCCTTATAACCTTAATTTTTCAGTTTCTATGTTGGGTTAACAATGTGGTGGACCATTAAACCTCATGGCCAAAGTAGATACGGTTTCTTGTCATTATCCCCATGTCACTGTTGAGGAGATACAAACATGAATTTTATGATATCTACATGGGTGATCTATACATTGAGAGTTTATATATCCATTCAAGGAGTTTTTGGTGGTAAGAACTAATAGAATAAGACTTTTTATGGGAAAGGATTTCCTTAGGTGTGTTTTTTTAGCAATATGAACCATCAGGAATGCGGATTTGAAAGGCGAAGAGAGGATAGGTCATCATGATCTGTTCAGCCTCTGTGCGAGGAAGAATCCCAGGAAATCTTTTGGCAAGGACATCGCAGTACAGGGTAAAAGTTTTGTGGATGTGCTCAAGGAACATTGAGGTCTCTCCTTTCTGGATTGCGATGCTGATAATTTGGGAAGAATAATTAGAAAGGGATGCATTGCACATGTTTCTGCAAATCAAGCTGTAGTAGAGGAGTGTGACAATTTGTGAATTTTTTTGATTATTGCCAGGGTGATTGTCCCGAGGGGCGTTTGGTCATGGAAATTTCAAGAACTAACAACCAGGCTTGCAGAATTGTGGGGCTTCAGTGACTGAAAGATGACTGCAATGGGGAAAGGTTTCTACCACATTGTCTTCCTGACTGATGAATGCAAGCATAGAGATTGGAGCCTGGGATCTATTTCCCTTAATCCTGGTTTTCTTCGCATTCATGTGTGGGATCGCAATTTTGATCTCGGTTCTGTCAGGAACACCTTTGCACAGGTATGGATCCACATCCATAAACTTAGCTGGATTTATTGGCATCCCCAGATCCTTTGGGATATTTCCTCGTCTATAGTTAATCCCATTAGACTTGACAAATATACTGAAAACCCGCACTTTGGGCATTATGCTAGAGTTATGGTTGAGGTTAACATGGCTAGCACTCTAGTGGAGCAAGTTGTCTTTACTAGAAGAGATGATAGAATTAATCTTGAGATTGGTTATGAGAGGATGCCTAGATTCTGCTCAAATTGCCACATCTTTGGGCACATTTTTTCTGAATGTAATAAGAACAAATTTTTTAAATCCTATAATATGAATGGACATGATGACCTGAACTATCGAAGGATGGGGAAAACCCAGGATCAACCTGGGGCTATTGTGGTGGGTGTGAAGCAAGATGTGCTGGAAGAGACTCTGATAGTCAATATGGAGGCAGTTGATGGTGCTCAACCTATGAATGATAATCCAGATCCTAACTCTGAGCATGATGAGGAAGGGAAAAGGATTAATGCTAGGGATAATGCACAAAAGGATGAGGTGCCTAAGCAGATGACACTTGATCCACCCCAGACTCTGGAGATACAGGTTTCCACCAAACCCACTGCTATGAATGTGTCTGTGAAGGATGTGCAGGGTAGCACCACCCAAGGCACCATGCATGATAAGGTGGCACCTATCACAAAGTAGACACAACATGACCAATTTAGCAATCAAACCCTTGTACTGAATGATGGTCAAGATATGGCACTTGTCTCACAACAGACTCAACAGGATCTGATTAGCACTCAACCCCCTATGCTGATTGATATTCAAGAGCCTGAGGAGGTACAGGTGAGTCCAAGAAATGCAGGACAGGATGGCGATGAGCATGGTAATTTATCCAAAGTTCAGTCCCCGAAGGTTGCAAGGAGGAAACTCCCTTCCACCTTGACAGGTATTATCACCTTGGATAACAAATATGCATCTCTTGATGATGATAACACAAATGAGCCTGAAGGAGCCTCACCAAAGGAAAGAGAGGTTAATACAGACACAAACACTGAATATGTTTTCCCCAGCACTAGGCATCGTGCCTCTCATCAATGAAAGTCCTTTTCTGGAATTGTCAGGGTCTAGAGAATTCTCCCACGGTCAAGGTTCTGAAACACATCATCTTGACCAACAAGCCAATGTTGATTGGCATTTCTGAACCTAGAATGCAGTTTTTAAAATGGATGGACTTGAAATGGGATTCTCTAGGATACTCCTTTATTGTAAAGAATCTATCTGATAATGGAATAGAAACTCTTTGGGTTTTAATACACATCTCTGTGACTATTGAAACCCAGCAAAGTGACTATCAATCTGTGTCCTTGACTTTATTGCTTCAGTAAAGTCTCTTTTATGTTACCTTTGTTTATGCATTCAATCAGTACATTAGAATAAGGAGCTTATGGAGTAATCTTCCGTGAATTGCTGGAAGCATGGATAAAAAATGGATCATCCTAGGTGACTTCAATACTTTTTTGAGACCTGAGGAGAAAACTTGGAATAACTTCTGTCAAGCCTCTGCTAGGGAGTTCTCCAACTGTATTGATCAATGTAGAATGGTTGAGGTTCCAATTCTAGGGGCTGATTTTACTTGGAATAAGTGCACTCATAATGGAAAGCAAGCAAGAAAACTTGAAAGATGCTTGGTTCAGATAGATAATGAAAGGGAGGAGTTGGAGGTGTCTGGTATAACTTTTCCCAGATTGCACTCGGACCATCATCCGATCCTAATTGACATTTTTATCAATATGATAAGTTCATCCCCTTTACCTTTCAAATTTAATAATTCCTGGATGATGGCTCCAGGGTGTAGAGAGACTATTCTAGATGCATGGAAGGATGATGTTCATGGCAGTGCTCTTCACATCCTTGTTAGAAAACTGAAGATTGTTAAATCCAAATTAAGGGCATGGAGAAAAAGGTCATTTTCCAGACTTGATAATGACATTTGAGAGGCTGAATCTTTTCTGTCTGAGTGCCAGCAAGGTAGTATGAGGCAAGACCTCCCATCTCAAGAAGAGATACAGGCAGCATCAAAGCTTGTCAACCTTTTGTCTCTCAAGGAGAATCTGGACCAAAATCAACTCAATGTAAGGTGGTTGAAGGAAGGTGATAGGAACTCACGGTTCTTCCACTGCATGCATGGAGAGAAAAAAGTGAGAAAAACACTCAAGGATATTAGATTTGATGAGGACATGTTCAAATCTAAAAATGATATTGTTAACTCTGTGACTCACTACTTTGAAAACCTTTACTCTGAATCTGGGGAGGATAATTCTGACAGGATTATAAGCTGTATTGAGTCTAGTCTAAATGATGTTAAAAAAACTCATTGATATCCCCACTACAAAGGAAATACACGATGCTCTATTCTCTCTGAATATTGATAGCAGGCCTGGGCCAGATGGTTTCTCTAACAAGTTCTTTATATTCTACTGGGATATAACGCATAAGGAGGTGACTGAAGTTGTAAGGGAGTTATTTTATCATTCATATATGACTTTTGGAATGAACTCAAATTTCATTTCCCTAATTCCCAAGAATATGAATTCAATTGAAATCAAGGACTTTTGACCTGTTTCCATTGGGAACTCTATCCCCAAAGTCATTAGCAAGATTCTGGCTGTTTGTCTTGGTGAGGTTGCAAGATCTCTCATTTCCTATAATCAATTTGGTTTCATTCCTGGTAGGAACATTCAGAACTGCCTTGCCACTGCCTCAGAATGTGTCAATATTATAAGGAATAAGGGAAAGTATGGAAATATGGCACTAAAAGTGGATATCTCAAAAGCCTTTGATACCATTAGATGGGATTTCATCTTTAAGATATTGAGTATGCATGGCTTCTCAGGCAAGTTTATTGGTATGATTAGAGCTATCCTTGTAAGTGCTAGACTGTCTATATTGATAAATGGGTCTCCAAGGGGGTTCTTTCAATGCTTAAGGGGTGTAAGATAGGGAGACCCCCTATCTAGATTACTGTTCTCTCTGGCTGAGGATTATTTGAGCATTTGCATCCATGATCTTGTTAACTCTGGGATTTATCAAAGGATATAATTTGGGAGGAACTGCTTCAGTCCTTCCCATATCTTTTATGCCGATGATATACTGCTCTTCTCATAGGTTGATAGGAAAACTATCTCCATTATTAAGTCTATCTTCAGACATTATGAGGATGTTGCGGGGCAAGAAATCATTTGGAGAAAATCCTTTGTTGTCTTTGGGGAAGGAGTTCCAGCTATCAAGAAAAACAGAGTTTCTACTAGGCTTGGTGTCAAGAGGGTTACACTCCCCTTTAACTATCTTGGACTACCTATGTTCTGGGGAAGATTGAAAAGATATTACCTGGAAGGTACTTCTCTTAAAATTATCAACCAGTTGGCTAATTGGAAGGGGAAGACAATGTCCCAAGCTGGGAGGATATGTCTTGTAAATTCTGTTATCACCTCAATGTTCATTTAATATTTTTCACTTTACAAGTGGCCTGCTACTCTTCTAAAATAACTATGTAGCATGATCAGGAACTTCATCTAGACTGGCTCAGTACTTCAGAGGAAACTTGTCATTGTAAAGTGGATGGACTTCATCAGGCCTATCTCAATGGGAGGGCTAGTAATCAAAGATGCTAGGGTCTTCAATGATGCTCTGATCCAAAACTTTACCTGGAGATTAATATCTAGGAATTATTTTTCTTTGGAATTTTTATATTACATGTTTGTGAATAGACTGTTCAACAGGCATAATACATATCTGAAGTCTCCAATCTGAACATTTGTTAGGAACAGCTACTCTCAACTCATGAGGCACTCTAAATGGCTGGTGAACGCCAATTCCCAGATGAACTGTTGGCATACAAAATGGTTTTATTGCCCCATATCTCAGGCTGTTAACATCACTCTTCCAATAAGGAATACCTCTATCTCCAGTCTGTAGGGAAATTCTCAGGCTTATGATATCATTCCTGTCAATCTGCAGTATGAGATTGTTGTATATGAATTTCTAGATCAGGACACTCTGATATGGGAGCCGACATTGACTGGTTCTTTCTCCAGCCGACTGTCTTATAACATGTTGTGTGGAAGTGCAACCAGCCCTCCAGATTGGGTGATGGGAGTTAGGAGGAACTTCATTTTCCAATCTGATTCCCTACTCATCTGGAGAATTTGGAAGCAGAGGATGCCCATCCAATCTGCCTTGCAGAAAACAGGTATGTGCATTGCCCCGGTCTACTTCCTCTATTTGGCTGCGGACCAAACTATTGATCATATCTTCATTTATTGTTCCTTTTTTGTCTGGTTTTGGAGCTACCTCAAGTCGATTTTCCACTCCTATTTTGATTTCAATTCTGTTAGGACACTGCTGGTTTCGGTCATGCATTTTGAAGGTAGTGAGCAGGTCCATTCATTGCTCATTTCTGCTGTTGTCTCCAAAATTTCATATATTTGGAAAGCTCAGAAGATTATTTATTTCCATAGTGGTAGGTCATCTATCAAAGAGGGTTTGATGATAATCCACCGGAACATCAAGCTCACCTCGGTGAATCAATCTGGTTCTATGAATACTGATATTTTTGACTTTTTGATTTTACGAACCCTTGGGGTAAGTGGAAGGGAGAGGAAGCCTAGGATTATGAAGCATGTTATGTGGATTCCTCCAATATTTGATTGTCTTAAAGTCAATGTTGACGGGGCAGCTTCGGGTGCGCCAGGATCTGCTGGATGTGGTGGTGTATTCAGGACGTACTGAGGCTTCGTGAAGGGACATTTCTTCCATTATATTGGTAATTTTCATGCTATTAAGGCGGAGTTATGGTCAATAATAAAGGCAATAAGGTATGCGGTTAGATATGGCTGGATGAAACTTTGGATCGAATTGGACTCTTTGGTTGCCATGCAGATTCTTAAAGAACGATCTAGGAATATACCATGGAAGATGTTCCCAGCTTGGATTGATTCTTTGAATCTTTTTGAACTGATCTCCATGGATGTCTCTCATGTATACAGAGAAGCAAACCAAGTTGTTGATGCTCTCTCAAAAAGAGCTATCTTGGAGGTAAGCTCTAGCTGGTCCGTTGTCCTACCTGAGTTTTGCAATGACTTAGTCCATAATGATAGAGTTGGCACTGTGTACACAAGTTTATGTAAGGCTCCCCTCCCTAAGTCATCTGTACTGTTTAAACTTTTTTATTAATTTATGGGAGCAGGTTTTTCCTGGCTCTCGGAATTTCTGGCTATGAACCATCAGCAGAGCTCGTGGGAGTGGAGGACCAAATTGAGAGCATAATACCTCCTATTGTGGGTAGGGTTTTATATTTTTAGTAAGAAAACCTTGAATGTGGGAAAATGTAATGGGTTTTTTTCATGTAAGTCTTTGGAATATTTCTAGGAATATTTCAAGATCCACGAGTTAAGAATGTGCGAGAATCCATGGCTTGATGAGTTTAGAATTGATATCCTAAAAATTTTAAATATATTAATATCACATGGGAACATTTTTTATAAAATAGTGAAATAACTCCCAAAAAGAGTCTCGGATGGGAAATATGAGACCAATGTTGAGTTCAAAATATAAATTTTACATTAGGCATGACATAATCTTTGTTAACGTCGGACATTTGTGAAAGGGTTATCACATGTGTAAATCATAAATAAAAAAATTTATTTATTTATCTTATTGTGTGTTGGAGAAGAGACCTAAATTACTCTATAAATATATGATTTTTATGAGATCTCAAGGTTATATTCAAACCCCTATAGATCTAGATAACAATTAGACAAGATCATTCTTCCTGAATGGAAACGGATCAAGATCGAGGATCACTACATAAAGGGAGTTCTAGAATATCACTAACAATGTCAACACATGACTATTATTCATCATTTAACTATCTATACTAGATCTAGGATATTTTATTTAGGTAGTATAATCACTTATTTTTTATCCTATAATTAACTTGGATCAATAAACTAATGGACTAATTCATGAATCAAACATGTTGCGGGTATGGGTTTGTTTATCTGGGGTTTGGGGGATAATTTTTATCATGTTAGTTGGTTTTTTATCATCATTCAAATAGATTTTGATCATGGAAAAACCTAACATGGTTAGATTTTATTTCCAATTATTATTTTTTGGTGTTTCATCCCCCTCCCCCCATTCTACTTATGTTCATCATTAGAATTTATTTTGGTCAGCGGTTTGAAGAATACCTAGAAAATGATTGTGCGCATTTCATCATTGACACAAAAGATCATTTCCTCATGTCCATATTCAGGATTGATGATGAGATCAATGTTTGTGATGATGGTAGTATATCATCAAATGTATTGGGGGTTCAGATTCATGGTTTTGGCATGTGACAATGGTGAGGTTAGACAATGGGTGTTTCCTGAGAAGTGGATCTAGCTGGAATCCTCCTACTGGAAATGAGGGGGTTCATTAAACCCTTGATATGTGGTCTATAGTGTGATTTTTGATGGATTTAGAGGATAAAGAGGCTCAGATGATGACCCATGAAGTGTCTTCAATTTTTATTAAATTATATACTACATGGTGCATAATCAAATGAAAATATGTCAGGTAGTATGCTCTATATGGATCGGGGGTTTCCTTATAGAGATAAGTATCACACACGATGTCATGTGTGTCCCATTTTCTATGACCCTTACCTGACTAGATCATTTTTTACAATGAGAATATGTCTAGGTGGGCATGTTTCCACACACACCATGTAATTAGGATGTACATAAGCATTGGAAAATGGAACGATAAGTGATTGCTCATACCTCAACATATCGTGTGATGAGACATACATATACATGGGTTAGAATACATGAGCATAGGTAGGTAGCACGTCGTGTGCTAGGTCATCAACTACACATCTTGTACCCTTAGGGACAAGCTGTGTATTGTGGAAAAGTATATTTCATATGAGCATGAGACACATGCACTTCCAATCTCAGTGAGACATGTTGTGTACCCCTAAGGGCATGTCGTGTACTCCATCAAGAATAGGTAAGAGTCCTATATATCCTTATTTCATATTCATTGTGAGATTTTATGAGATTTATTCTACCAGTATTTGTTGATTTTTTTCCCTTAGTCCATTCTTATGAAGGTTCAGTGCATCACCAAATCCTCATCATATGATTGAGACCCATATTTAGATTTCTTAGATCAATTCTCTATGGGTGAGTTCCCATTTTCTAGATAGAGTTACTCTTAATTTTCTTCCATGGGGTGTATTATGGAATTTAGTCTTCAACATTAGTCGTTAGACCCATAATTGGATTTGAGAATTTATCAATCTGAGAGGATCAGAATGATCCTCATTTCAATCTCTCTCCCTAGATACGGTCATTGGAATCGACATGACCAACATTTACATGGGCTTCAATCCCCTATCTAGTTGGATAAATCCAATGGGGTTTGATGTCTCCCCAATGATCCATGGAAAATTTCCCCTATCCATGTATCAATATCTGGTCTTTATGATGAGTTATTAGTCAGATTGAGTGTATATCTTAGATTAACCTTCTCAGTTTCCTTCATTATTCTTCTTTGATAGAGGTCATGAGCATGACCTGTTGAATGTTTTCCATTTGTGGAGTGAGGTCCTTCAAGCATGTCCTCTTAGTATAGTGTTATCTGTGGAAGTATAAACCATGGAGTGGAATATCCTAGACTACCATTACACTCAAAACCTCAAGTAGAACTATGAATGGTATAGGCTGAGACCTTTATTACTTAGAGTCTTTTTATGAGTATATATGGGTTGTCCTTTTTTATCATTATGTATCATATCTTGTTTGACATACCCATTTTTATGAGAATATCACTCTTGATGTTTTACATTTTCTTATTTTAGGGTGTCCTATCGGGTATTGATTTACTCACCCCTTCATAGGAACTTCCCATACATGTCATGTTTTAAGTAGAAGAAACACCTTTTTATGGAGGCCTAGGTGTACTAGGAATAGGTGGACCATAGTTTGTAAAAGATAGACTAATGAGTATATCAGTGTTTTATTTGATGGTAGTCCCCACCCTCTGAGAAGGTTGTACTCTTCATGTTTTGGGGTTGGTCTTTTAATTTTCCCCTTCGTCACTTTCATAACATTAGTATCCTACTCCAATTGTGGGATATATATTTTATGAATGTTTTTTTTATTAGTTGTTATTTTTTTATTTAAGAATTATATGGGTCTATATTTGTGTGAAAGTGTGCATGTACTTTATCCTAATGCCTCTCATATGTGTGATGTGCCTACTCAATGCTAGTCTCCAGCCCCTAGCCTATTGGGGGTGAGGAAGGGGTAGTCAAAATTAGGTCATCCCTGGACAGGTGGGCCCTGATGGATTAGCTCATAAAATTCCACATAAAATGGAACATATTTCAATATATGTACCATTAATTACATAAGTCTTGTATACTTTATCCCTTCAGAAAATTTTCTATTTTTTTTAAATAAAGTTGAAATATAGTTATGGAATTTTATAAAAACTATGTTCTATGGGTTGAATAATCATGGAGTCTGACTTCTTAAGAAGATTGGATACTTTTTTATCCACCCTCTAAGGAAGTCACTACCCATTATCTATGAAGAGATATAGGAAATCCCCACTCATTTAAGAGGGATTATCCAACTGAAGTTGCAACTGTTGTTGAAGATGAAATAGAGGAATCAATAGACAATGAGCTAATGGATATGAGAAGAAGAGGAAGATGTGTTTTTTCTGAAAAAAAAACCCCTCTCCAATTGTTTATTGAGAAATACTTGATTATTAACCTACTACTAATGTATGTGATTTTGAGGAAAATGTTGTTGGTCAAGGAATTGGAGCTTTTGTTCTACAATATAAGATTTTGGAACCATCGTTTGAGGTTGTTTCAGGTCATAAAAATGATCATTATAGTTCTATTGATGAAGTTGAGCTGATAAGGACCCTAGATAAATTATCCTTTTGTGGTTCTCTCATAAGGATGGTTTCTATGGAACTTGTAGATTTATAAAATCTTTCCTTTCGTACATATGCTTACATTAATCTTCATCATCCTAATCTAGAGGAAGTTATAAATCATATAATAGATTATATTAATGAATTTATAATTAATCAATACCATCAAGTTATCAATGTTGAAAAATGAGTAAGTATTACCATCTATAAAAAAGTTTTTTTAGGATAAAAATATATTGAGGAAACATTATTTTTTATAAAAAATATGAGAATAGGACCTTCAGAGGAACATGATCCTCTATTCATGCATTGGAGGATTGAAACTCTTCAGGTGGATGAACTTGAATATTCTTACACCGGTGAAGAAATAAAAACCAATATTGATATGTTTTTCCATTAATATACTTCTATGAAGTTTGATATTGATGGGATAAAGAGATAAATAGTAGATATGATGTAGAATTATTTTTCAAAATCAGATATTGATGAGATGAAAGAGATATTAAAATCTCAATCAAAGATGTTGAAAATATTCATATTTTCCAATCAGATATCCTTAATTTAGTTCTATAATATACGTTGTGTATCATAATATACATTAACTATATAATTAAGAATATGACCTATCAATTTAAGTTCATGAAGAACATTCCATCTATTGTTGCCTCATACTTAGTTGAAAATTAATTCAAGGCTTCTTCTGAACATATAAAGAGTTTATCCTCAATTTTTTCATATTACATAGGATAGTTCAATAAATGATATTTGATATGGTATATTTGGAAATAATTTATGAAATAAAACTAAATATCACCTTTGAACACTATTTTATCAAAACTAATTCTTAGAATGTAGAGTGTGCCTACAAAATAATAGGGATGATCTAGTTTATTTTTTTGAATATGTTTTTGTCTCAATAATGGAACATTCAGTCAAAACCAATGATCTAAATAGGAAGGTTGTCATATTAATTTATCAATTGGAATATTCTATGAACACCAACCTACCATCCTTGAGAGAATATTTGCAGTATATCTTAAACTAAGTTCAATAATTTTATTCTTATGATTCTGAGTCTATATAGTTTTATAATTTAGTTCCACTAAGTGCGAAGTATTATATGCATATAGTTGTTTCTTCCAAGTGAAATAATTTTTTCTCTCAACTATTAATTTTAGATAGTGTCCTTCAGGTACTCAAAATTTTTCTTGATCTATATGTAATCATTTATAAAGGCATTAAAATGGTATATAATAACTTGAATAAAATATATAAAGTCTCAAAGAATGATCTCTTAAATATGGAATATTACTTTATGGATGCAGTCATGAAATGTTTATTTTAAATACTAGAATTCTAACAGAATTATTTTTTTATAATGCTGAGAATGTGTGGTGGCGGTATCCACTTAAATTTTACATGAAAGTGGAAACTGGAAGATAATCCTCTTGTTTTTTTATATTAGTAAGATAATTAATATTATTCTTCCCCCTACTCCTACCATTTCAATGTGCGATGTTTTAGTGGCTCTGTAGTACATAAGGAGGCATCTTACTATGCTATTTATTTAATATTTACCATATTAAACATTCCTTTATTAGCTGATAGTGATTTTGACGATCAAAAATCCAAAATTCAGCATGATGATATTATATTTGTTCTCATGAAACCTCCCAATGATCTTACTGGTCTGGTAAAATATTATCCCGATGTTTCCTTTTCAATCCCTGACCTCTAGAACATTCATCCTAGCCTTTCCTTTCCAAAACCTGACCTAGTTCATCATGTCTAATAAATTTTCTCTTTAGTTGACATTTTTGGATCTCTTATAATGTGATAATGTAATTATATTTTTTTAATTAATGAAATTTATTTTCTTTTCAGTCTCTTAAAAATAAATATAGATAATATATATTTTTTAAAAACATATTTGAAAGTATTTATTAAATTTTATTCATTTTAGTCACCTATATTCATTCAATTCATAATTCATTGTGCTATATTTTGTGTTTCTAATCTCACTCTCTTGTTCCCCATATTGATATCACAAAATGGGGAGAATAGAAACAATTGAAAAAATTAATTATTTGAACTTTATTCTACAGGATATATGATTAAATGATTATAACTTTTCTATGATAAATAAACTATAAAATTTTCTATTTAAATTATCATGGGTTTTATGATCATCAAAAGGGGACGATTATTGGACATACTGATTTTTTCCTAACATATTTCTATATTTCATATGTTTTAATGCTAAAATAATCTTCATTTACTTTTCTAATAAACATATCTTATGTATTAGGGCCATTAGTGCTTTTTACAAGTAATATATAATTTTTGGAGTATTGTGGTTGAATTCTTGGTTTTAATGTTTGAATAAAATTTCAAAGGAAACCTTATATGAGATTATACATTATTATATTATATAATAATTTATCATAATATATATTAACAGTCATATGGTACCATGTAATATGATTTCTATCAAAGGAAATCATCTTAAAAATAGACAGACATCTTAACATTGGATTTCCAATTTCAAATGAAGTAAACTATCTTAAAATTTTCATACATATCAGAGTGACTGAACCTGGTATAATATAATTATATGAGTTATGAATTTAAGAAAATACATTTATAATATGAAGATAAAATTATCATACAAAATGAAATTTTTTCCTATGATCTCAAAAAGTCAAAGTACTAATATTCAACAATGGAAAACATTGTAAGAAGATCAAAATAATAATACACAGATCAATAACTTGTTATAAGGACTGAAATTTTCCTATAGAATATTTTTAATCTCATTTATCTTATAATGCGAGGATTATGTTATGAAAGGATGAAATATCATAACTAGAAGAATATCTCATGAATTTGAAGATTTCATTCATGGTAAAAATATTCATTGAAGTTACAATTTTTGTATTTTTATAAAGTAGTATAATGTCTTAAAGACAAAAATGAATTCTAAGGAAGACTATTCCCTTCAAAGTAATAGTTATTTGAGGTAAATATTTTTAGGAGTATTTATTTTTTATTTCTTGGAATTTAATAACATTGATGTAATTCAAGTGAATTCCATGCCTAATTTTTTTTTTCATATGAAATTGTGGTGTCTAGATAAGGAAAGATGAATTAAGATAATATGTCTCTTTATAACAGTTCATGATACTCCATTGATGTCCATGGCTATGGGAATCAATGATATTTACTTTCTCTCTTTTCAATAATGAATGTAGCATGAGAGAAAAGAGAATAAATTTTTGGATAATTCTATTTACTCTTGAACATTGGATTATATATGGGAATTATAATTAAAAATAAAATAAGAATATGAATGAAATAAATAACACTAAATAAGAATAGACCACCACCTAGTGAACAAAAACATTTATCTAATTTCATGTACACACTAGATTTTCATTATTTTTAATGTAGTAGAAAAACATATTACTGCTATTATTTAAATAACACATCAACTAAAATTTAGATATATTCTGAATCTATTTGTTGAATCATTATGTTTTTCTATAATAACTTCTCATACTTTCTCAAATTTTCTTTCGCAATGGTGTGTTGAATATGAATCCATTTTCCATTAATTTTATATTTTTAAAATTGAAAACTACTTATTCTAAAAATGTGAAAGGCCATGGATAGGTCTTAAAAAGTGATAGCCCTATAAAATCACTCAAAACCATTTTCAACATGTTTTAGTTCCCTTCACTCAACTATCGAGTTCCCGGAAAAAAGAATGTGCATGGTGAAATTCACGAAGCTTGAAGAGAGATCATTGGTGGAGTGGAATATGGTATCATTGTTCCTTTAACCACAACATATTTTCAATGATCTTATATTCTTCGAATTTGTTTTTATTTTTTATAACAGTATTTTAAAATAGTAAATAATAATTACAAGGAATATTATAATTGGTGTTAAACTTTTAATAACTCAACTCACCTCTATTGAGTAATTGTGTAAATCCCTCTAGGATAACAAGAATGATTGTGTGCTATATTATAAGTAATACCAATATCCATTATAGTGTTCATAATCTCGGACACCACTATATAATATATAATAGCAACCACTTGTTGATTTTTAAATTACCAAGACTTCTAAATTGAAATTTTGGTATCTTCCAATAATTCTTCATTTAAATATCTATTTGTAAATTAAAAATATGTAAAAAAATTAGATTTAATATAGATCAGTGAATATATGAAGGAAAATTATTTCATCAAGATGATTATCCCTAGTGGAATAAAATTGATCACCAATTTTCAACCTTTATATATTATGTTTCAAATATCAAACATGGATTGTGCATATGTGTAATGAATCTATAGTGGAGCCTTAGTATTAAACATAGTTTTTAGCCTATTCTATTGTTAATTTAAGTATTATCTATTAAATTTTTTATGAAGTCAAAATACATCATATTTATATTATTGATTTCAATACCAAAACAGTATATAAATAATATTAATATTATCTTTTCATAACTAATTTATTATTTATATCCTTTATGGATAAAGTTATCAGAGTGTCTTATTTTTAAATAATGTAATAATTTCAATTTCATAAAATGATTATGTTGATTGTAAATGACTTCCTGACACATAGAAATTTTTCATGATACATAATTAAAGGGTACAATTCTTATCTAATTTATGATGAGGGGAAATTATATTATAAATTTCAACCTATGAGAAAAATAGTATACATGGGTCATTATAGGTTTTTTGCCTATGGATCACTATTACTGAAGATTAGAAAATTCATTCAATGGATTATAGGAATTTTATATTTCTATAAATAATTTATTAAGAACTAAATATTTTGATAGGTTGAAAAAAATTATGTTGTATTTAGAAAGACTCATAAATCTTATAATGCACAAAACATATGGAAGAAATGGTCAATATTTTTTGAGCTTTCGTGAGCTCAAAAAAACATTGATGACATGAATGTTTAGAGGAATATATTTGATAGTTTTAATAGAATATTATTAAAAATTAAAATAATACTAATGGTGGGTTGAATGTAATATTAGACTTAATATAAATTTGAATACATTTAGAGTTATCTCACAGTTATAAAAGAAGATGAAAATACTATCCTATGTATTTTCATACATTATCCAAGTGAAAAGAAATTGGTTTTTCTCGGTTGCATCCATGGAATCAAAGTTCCAATGGGTAATTCATAAAATGTAAAAAAAAATTGTAACTAAAATATTTTAATCAATTGGAATGAAATCTCTTGACTATCATTTTATGGAGTAATAACTCCTATGAGTTTCATAACATGGAATACTATCCATCTGTTTAAATTGACAATCATTAAAGTTTTTTTTTCAATCCAATTTTCATCAAATTGATAGATCTAAATTCATTGAAAAAATTGGAGAATGATGTAGTTTTTTATCATTTTCATCTGAAAAAGTACATTCCATTATCTTTATTTCGATATCATGGTAAATTTAATGGTTTTTTGTGAGATATAAATATTTCGGTCTCACATATCTCTATTTGATATATCCTTTTGGAAGGTATATGAATATATTTAAGGGGTTTATAATAATTTATATCAACCAAAATCTTCCATTATTGAGAAATATATTTTTTATGAAGTGATAATGTTTTGTAAAAAATATTTTTATTTAGTAGATTATATTTTTTTGCCTATATCTCTTAATTAATGAGTCATTTTTTGAGTCAATGATATTATTGGATTGTAAATAAAGTCACTGAAATGCCAAAAAATAAATAATTCCCATTTATACTTATTTAATAATATAGATGATGCAAAATTATATATAACATCACTTAATAATGGTTTAAAACAACAATATCTAATAAATAATTATATGAATATATTGAATCAGTATAAATTATGTTTTAATCATTTAAATAGACTTTGTATAGTAAATAAAATGCATCAAAAACATTGATATGGTTAGTGAGTGGCCCATGTTTAAATGAAATAACATTGTTTAGGTATCAAATCATAGCCAAAAATTTTGTAATAAATACCTGGATAAAAAAAGTGATGTTTATAAAATTAGTTTATTAGTGTTCACTGAAGCAATGTATTTTTCAAGTATAAATAAAAATAACCTAATCTTTTATTTAAGTGAAAATTTTGGATGTATTAAAGAAATATGAAATATTGATTACATTAAATTTTGAGTTCATATGTTAAAATTTAAAGGGGTTTTTTTGAAACAAGAATGTTAATGATGATGAATTTGGTATGAAACTAGAAAATATGAAAATATTGGAATACACATATACCTCTATCATTGAAACACATGTGAAACAAATATTTTTTATTCTTAATATATCAAATGTGAAATGGTTTACCCTTTTATAAGGAAAACAACAATATTTTGGTGATGAGAAACATGATGATAATGGCAGGCCTACTTCTATAGAAATATTATTAAAGGGAATTATAACCATGTCATTTACATGGTTTTTTTCATATAGAATGACCATGAAGAAAGAATATGGGAAACTAATACATTAAAATTCTATTAACACTACAAGTACCATATAATTATTTTTTAATTTTTTTAAAACATTGAAAGATGTTAGATATACTATTTTTCTTTTTTTTTTTTGTTATTTAAGTCGCATATTTTAATAAATATGGTATATTAGTTTTTTGTGTAGTTTTGTTTATAAAATTTTCTAATTATTCAATTTGTAAAATGTTAGATATATCCTTTTTAATTAGATAGTGAGTGTGACTAGTTTTTTCTTGTTTTGATATATTATTTTCAAATTCCTATTTAAATTTATATATAATAGTTGGATTTATATAATCTTCTGGTAAGTTTTGTTTTCTTCCATCTATACAATAGCATGTCTGATAAATGTTTTTACTATTTTTTTAGTAATATATTTATCTAATTAAACTAACGTGAATAAAAAATTGATTTTGTTTTATGATGGTTGTATCATTTTTTCAATTTTTATTTAATTTTATATATAATTGAGGCATTGTATAATTTTTTACTAATTTTTTCTAATTTCATTTATATGATTCTGTTAGACACAACACATGATTCACCAAGATATTATAGGGAGGTTCTTATGCACACTTCTGTTGAGGAGTCTTCCCATTCGTTTGTATAGGGTACTTTAACTTATAAAGTGAAAATGGAAGCTTTCTAGGGTAGGTAAATGTGGTACTTAAAATTCACCTAAATTATTAGTTTCTTATATACAAGAAAAAATGATATTAATCTTATTAGATGATAATATTGCTACTACGAGCCCCAATTCCAAACAATTTAAAACATAGATATCTTTTCATTCTCATAGAAAATTCCTAATTTTGATTTCTGGTTAGAGTAGTGTCAACTGGATGACACTATCTCCACGATGGGTGATATTTTTTTAATCTCATATATTGTTATTTTATTTATCATGACATGTATTTATTATTCTTGGTTATTTTTTCCTTCTCAAAATATGAAATTAGAAATACCTGGCACTAGTTATATCTGGGAGAAATTTTTAACTTTTTATTATAAGAGATATAGATATTTAAAATAAATTTTTACTTTATATTTCATTATTGGTGAAAGAAAAATGAAGATATATTTAATTTATATTCATTTTTAGATGATGATTCATGGAAAATATTATTTAATGTATATAGAAGGAAATATTTTCAATTTGTTAAATGTCAATTTTTTTTTCTATTTATAATCATTAAAAATTATCATATCAATTATTTTTTCCCTTGATTAATAGGAGTAAAAGATATTTCATCATGATATCCAATAAAAAAATGTGTACTATCAAACATTATCTCATGGAGGGTATACATTGTTGGAATAAAAAATGATGGCCACTAAATTTGAAAAATTTAGAGCTGAGTCATTAAGCACCATAGAAATTCACTACTGGAAAATTGCCCTATACCCACAATTTCATGAACTGTGGGCTCCTAAGGCGTCGAGATTTCCATATACCCACAGTATTCTTAAAACTGTGGGGATAGTCTACTAGAAAATTCATTATACCCATTATTTACTTAAGACATGGGTATATATCTATTCCCAAAATTTTTAAAATTGTGGAAAAATATTTTTAACAAAATATAATATACCCACAGTTCTCTAAATTATGGGTATAGGTAATTCCGTAAATAGCATAATACCCACGATTGTCTTTGTTGAGTCAATAAGGTTTTCCTTATGACTTTTCCATTCCTTCTTGTTTTGAAAATCACAAACACCTTATCTTTAAAGAAAATTGCTTTTATAAGGAAAATTGGTTTCTTAAGAAAAATTGCTTTTATAAGGAAAATTGGTTTCTTAAGGAAAATTGCTTTTATAAGAAAAATTGTCCTTATCATATTTTCATCCATATTTTTCTTAAGTATGAGATTCGGATTCATTTTCTCGGAATCATTAAAACTTTGATATAAAGCATTCTGTTTAGTATTCGGATTCTGGATAAAGAACTATAAGGAAGTCTCATTCCGAATTCCGGATATGATCTCTGACTAAGTTCTATTCCAGGTTCAGGATATGAATTCTGAAGAAGAATTCTCATTACGAATTCTAATGAAGAAATCTCATTCTGAATTCCCATCACGAATTCTAATGAAGAATTATCATTACGAATTCTAATGAAGAAATCTCATTCCGAATTCTCATTACGAATTCTGGTGATGAATTCTCATTACAAATCCTAATAATGAATTCTCATTACGATTTCTGATGACGAATTCCTATTCCGAATTCACATTCCGAATTCACCTATTAAACAGAATTTGAGTATCTTTGTTTTATACACTCTGAATTAATTCAGACTCCGAAAAATATCTTTGTTAGACTCCGAACTTTTATATTGCTTATATTTCTATAATTTGTCTACTCTTTATTATTTTCATTACACTCCGAACCTTCACTCCGAAGTTTTCATTCCGAACTTTTATGTTAGAGTTTAAAACGATGTCGTACATTCTGTTACACTTGTTTTGTTATAAAACGATGTCGTCTATTTTGTTATAAACTAACCGTTGTTTATGTGATACGTGTACAGGTCCCTCCGATCTTTAAGGAAAATATGACCGTTGGAGAAGGAGCCGACCTTACCTATAAATAGGAGCTCATTTGAAAAAGCTCGCAACGGATGGATGAACAATTTGGATTTAGTGCATACATGCTGTTGAAGTGATTTCTAGAGAGAGAGACTCTTATTAACTCTCAAAGCCTTGTGCGACTCCGAATGTTGGTGATTACATTCGAGGGCTTCCGGGGATAGGAAGACAGAGGTGCCGACTACCTTAAAGTTTGAGGGCTTTCTTACTGAGGAAGACCGAGGTTGCCAACTACCTTGAAGTTGAGGGCTTGCGGGGATAGCAAGACAGAGACACCGATCTTAGTATCGAGGGCTTACCCTGGTGTGGGTAAGAAAGACTTGCTTGAAAGTATAAATCAAGGGACCTTTATCCAAGGTTGTTGGATACCCTTATCTTTGGGTTAAAAGACTTATATCTTGTTACTAGTAGTTTTAATACTTGTTTTTATTCCGCTGTATTTTGTAATATAAGGAAAGTATAACTTTCTTATACTTTCTTACTTGTACTCTGATTTGTTTAGATTCTATAAGCTTTAAGGTAGAATCTCATATTGTAATCTTTTGTTAAGATTCAACTTCCTGAACCATATATCCGGAACCTATGTTCGGAATCTATCTCCAAGTTTGCTTTTGGAATTAGAGGTGTTGTGAATCTACTAAGTTTAACTTTGTTAAAATTAGCCCTTTCCTTTGCTTAAGGAAAACATAGTTATTCTTAACTAACTTTAAAGGTTCCAAAGGAATTTTTAAAGTATACAATTCACGCCCCCCTCTTGTATATTGAGCATCTCATATTATATTTCGATCCTACAATTGGTATCAGAGGTTGGAAACCTCTTACTCTATACCATTCTTACATTTGGTATCAGAGGTTGGAAACCTCTTACTCTATACCATTCTTACATTTGGTATCAGAGCAGGTCTCTGAAATACTCGTACTCACATACAAGTTTTTCTTGCTCACTTTTCTCATTCCGAACTTTTCCCATTCCGAACTTTGTTATTACGAATCTTTGCTAATAACAAGTTTGTTTGCAAAGTTATTTTTAGTATGGCAGGAATTAATGTTGGTTCGATTGACAATCTGAATCCTACAAGGCCACCTATATTTGATGGTAATGACTATGAATACTGGAGAGATCGTATGAAGACATTTGTTATCAATACTGGAGTAGACAACTTTTTCATGCTTACTGGTGATTATAAAATTCCTGACAAGGAAGTCAGAACCTTTACTAACCAGAAAAAGCAAGAATATCAACTCAACTATAAGGTACGCAATACTTTACTTTGTTCAATGAACAGAAATATATATAGCCAAATTTCTTCTTGTGAAGCAGCTAATTGTATATGGAAGAAGTTAGAGGTTACAAACTTTGGGACTTCTAAGGTGATTGAAACTAGAAGAGCTATGCTTAGAGCTGAATATCATGACTTCAATTTTCCTTATGGAGAACCTATCTGTAAAGTCCAACAAAGGTTTATGACTATTGTCAACAGTCTACAATCTATGGGAGAGAAAGGTTTAGATGATGAAGCTCTTGTGGACAAGATAATTGACATTATGCCCAATGAGTGGGAATCTAAGAGAACAGCTATAGATGAGAACAGGAAGGTCACTCAAATTAATCTTGATGAATTATTTGGAACTCTTCTACAACATGAAACCAGAATGAAGAGAGATGCTGACAACATCAAGAAAAGGAATGGGAATGGAACTGTTGCTTTTACTACTACATCAAATCAGATGAAAGCCAAGACTCCTGAGAGAGTAACCAGATCCAAAGCTAAGAAAGTCATTTTCCAATCCGAATCCAGTGAAAGTGAAGTCTCAGAAAGTGAATTAGCCAATCTTGATCTAAGGATGAACAAGATAGCTGGACAAAGAAACTTTCAATCCAAGTATAAGAAAAAGGATAGGAAGGATAAGAAAGATGGAGAAGTTACTTGTTATGAATGTAAAAGAGCTAGACATATTAGACCAGATTGCCCTATGCTCAGAAAGAAAGAAAGAAAAGAAAGGCATTCAGACAGGAATAGGAAGAAGTTTTATAAAGCCAAAGCTAAGAAAGTTCTGAAAGCTAATGACACCTGGAGTGCCATTGGTGGTGACTCTTCAGATGAATCTTCTGATTATGAATCTTCAGGACAGAAGAATCTTGGTCTTATAGCCAGATTACCTATTGATAATCATTGTCTTATGGCTAAGGTACGAAATGCTGAATCTCTGGCCAATGTTTCTTTAAATTCTAATGATAATAAGTATTATAACTCTTCTGATGAAGAATCAACTTCTGGTGAGGAAAATACTTTACCTACTTATGAAGAAGTCTCTAGGTTTGCTGAACTTCTTGAGATTGAGAATTCCAAACTCAACAAGAAACTTGATAAGGCAAATTCTAGGAATTCTATACTTACAAAAGAGATATCAGATCTTTCTAAAGATCTTGATAAGAAAAATGCTGATTTTGAAAATATTTCAAAAAATCTTGAGGAAGTAAGTTCTGAGAAGAATAAACTTTCTAAAGAATTAGAAAAAGTTATTTCTAAGAAAAATGTTTTCGAGCCTAGCTCTAGTTCTAAAACTAATGATTTTGAAGAAAAAAACTTGGTTGTTAAACTCAAGTCCGAAATTTTTTCCTTAAAGAAATGCTTATCAAACTTTACCCATGGTAAGGAAAATTTTGATAAGATGTATTCTCAAATAAGACCTTTAAGAAATAAATCCGGATTTGGTTATACCCATGCAAAACCTATTTTCAGTAACAATTATTTTGTTCCTCAAAGTGCCCCATTTTGTACCAAGTGCCAATGTGGTGGTCACTGGGCAAAGAATTGTTCCTTAAACAAAACCCAATCCTTAGGTTTTCACAAAGCTTACTTTTCTAAGAAGATGTGGGTTCCTAAAATTTTATTGTCTGGAAATCTCGGATCCAAGCAAGTTTGGATTCCGAAAGTCTAATTCTCTTTTTGATTTTAGGATAATAAAGAAAGTACCAGCAATAATACGTGGTACATGGACAGTGGATGTTCCCGGCACATGACTGGTAACAAAAGCTTTTTTGAAAATATTATCAAAACGAATGGAGGAAAGGTAACTTTCGGAGACAATGCTAAGGGAGAGATTGTTGGTATTGGTAATATTGTTCTTTTAGGTAAAACCTTGATTTCAAATGTTCTTTTTGTTAAAGGTCTTAAGCACAACCTCATTAGCATAAGTCAGTTATGTGATGAAGGTTACCTTGTGAATTTTAGGAATGATAAATGCTTAGTTCACAATTCCAAGGAAGAATTTATTATCTCAGCCAATAGCCAAGAGAATGTTTACACATTAAACTTAGAAGACCTAAGAAGCCAATATCTACCTTTCCTAAGTGCAATAGAAGATCATTCCTGGTTATGGCATAGAAGATTAGGACACTGTAATTTTACAAACCTATGTAAACTCTCTAAGAAGAAACTTATTAAGGATCTACCGGAGCTTAGATTTGATTCTTCTAAAGTTTGTGATCCTTGTCAATATGGCAAGAAACATAAATCTAGTTTTAAGTCAATCGGTGAAGTCTCAACAACTGATGCATTACAGTTGGTGCAAATGGATCTTTTTGGTCCAACACAAACTGGAAGTATTGGAGGCAAATACTATGTGTTTGTTCTAGTTGATGATTACACTAGATTTACTTGGGTCTATTTTATAGAAAAAAAATCTGAAGCTTTTTCCTATTTCAAAAGTTTTAGAGCTCAAGTTAAAAATGAGAAAAACCTTCCATTGAAAACTATTCATAGTGATCATGGAGGAGAATTTCAAAATTCTGATTTTGAAACTTTTTGTAGTAAGAAAGGTATTACTCACAATTTTTCAGCACCTAGAACTCCTCAACAGAATGGTGTTGTTGAAAGAAGAAATAGAATTCTTCAAGAGATAACAAGAACCATGTTGAGTGAATATTCTATTGCTAGACATTTCTAGGCTGAAGCTGTAAGTACTGCTTGTTATACTATAAATTGAGTTTTGATTAGACCTTTTCTTAATAAAAATACTAATGAGTTATGGAATGGTAGAAAACCAAGACTTTCCTACTTCAAGGTTTTTGGTTGCAAAGTATTCATTTTGAATACTAAATATAACTTACATAAATTCGCACCAAAGTCTGATGAAGGAATTTTCATAGGTTATTCCACAACATCTAAGGCTTATAGAGTTTTTAATAAAAATTCTTGTACTGTTGAGGAAACAGTACATTTAAAATTTGATGAATCAGATCCTTTTGTTTTTAAACCTTTTCAACTTACATCTCCGGATGTGTTTTCAGAAACTGATTGTCAACCTTTGATAGAAGAACCTTCTGATAAGGAAATTGTTCTAGAAGATACTTCTGAAACATTTACCCGAGAAGACTTTCTACCCTATGTTGATGAACAGGTTTTACAAAACCCAAATCAGGTGTTTCTGAAGAATCATCCCAGTGATAGTATCATTGGTGATGTAAATCAACCTGTAAGAACTAGAAGTTCCTTAAGAAATGAAGTAGAACATCTAGCATTTCTTTCCCAATTAGAGCCTAAAAGCACTGATGAAGCTTTAGGTGATGATGATTGGATCAAAGCAATGCAAGATGAACTAAATGAATTCAAAAGGAATAAAGTCTGGACCTTGGTTGAAAGACCTAAGGAAACTTCTGTTATTGGAGTAAAATGGGTTTTCAGAAATAAATGTGATGAAAATGGAGTCATTGTTAGAAATAAAGCTAGACTCGTTGCTAAAGGCTATAATCAGCAAGAAGGAATAGACTATGAAGAAACCTATGCTCCAGTAGCTAGACTTGAATCTATTCGTATTCTACTTGCCTTTGCAGCATTCTTTAATTTCAAACTTTTTCAAATGGATGTAAAATGTGCTTTTCTTAATAGTTATGTTCAAGAGGAAGTTTTTGTTGAACAACCTCCTGGCTTTGAAGATACAAAACATCCAGATCATGTTTTTAGACTTACCAAAGCTTTGTATGGTCTTAAACAAGCCCCACGAGCATGGTATGATAGACTTACTGGATTTTTTCTTCAAAATAACTATGTTAAGGGAAATGCAGATCCAACTCTTTTTATAAATAAAGATAATAAAAATGTTTTGATTGTTCAAATTTATGTTAATGACATTATATTTGGTTCAACTCAGCAATCTTTGACTGACTCTTTTGCAAGCCTAATGAAATCTGAGTTTGAAATGAGTATGATGGGTGAGTTAACATTTTTCCTTGGTTTTCAAATTTCTCAAAAACCAGAAGGAACCTACATATCTCAACATAAGTACATTAAAGATCTTCTTAAAAAGTATGGTTATGACAACACTAAGATTATAAGTACTCCCATTGGTACCTTAAACTCTTTAGATATTGACGAAGCTGGGAAACCAGTAGATCAAACATCTTTTAGAGGTATGATAGGAAGTCTACTTTACTTAACAGCTAGTCGACCAGACTTAATGTTCTCAGTATGCTTATGTTCAAGATATCAATCCAATCCTAAGGAATCTCACTTAAAAGAAGTAAAAAGAATTTTTCGCTACCTTAAGGTAACCATGGATCTAAGATTATTTTATACTTCTGGAAATGATTTTGTTCTAAAAAGCTTTTCAGATGCTGACTTTGGTGGATGTAGAATGGATAGAAAAAGTACACCCGAAACTTGTCATTTCTTAGGAGATTCACTAGTTTCTTGGTCCTGCAAGAAGCAGCACTCTGTAGAACTTTCCACTGCTGAAGCTGAATATGTAGCAGCTGGAAGTTGTTGTGCACAAGTGTTGTGGATGCAACACACACTCACAGACTATGGCCTGAGTTTTACTAAAACTCAAATTTTGTGTGATAACACAAGTGCCATTGACCTAAGTAAAAAACCTGCACAACACTCTCGTGCAAAACACATAGATATTAGGCATCACTTTCTTAGGGATCACATACTAAAAGGAGATATTATTCTTCAGTTTATAGGAACGCAAGATCAACTTGCTGATATTTTCACAAAATCTTTGCCTTCTGATAGATTTGAATATATTAAACAGAAGTTAGGAATGATAACCGGAAGGTAATCTTTCTTAATTAACTTTCGGTTGAAAAAGACTCCTTACAGTAATAAACTCCTTTTTATAGGGGGAGTACATTTGATTGTTTGGTTAACAAAGTTTTTCAAAATTTGTTTTCAAACTTTTCGGAACGAAGATTTCTGGAATGGAACTTCCGAAACTACAATTTTCCAGAATGGATATTTTCGTACAGAATACTTCTGGAATGGAAGTATTCGTATTGAAAATGTCCGTAATAGAAAACATTCGTACTGGTACTTTCATAACCAGATTTTCGTACCAAGTTTTTTTTAGTATTTACTTTTTCATATTGAGTTTTTCGTATTTAGTTTTTCGTATTGAGTTTTTCGTAGTCATCTTTATATTACCCATTACGAATAACTTTCCTAAGCTAATCTGAAAGGTATGATTTCCTTACTGAAGTTTTCGTAATCATATTTTACTTGCTGGAAGATTCTTATATTTTGTTTTCGGATTTTATATTTCTTAATTCTTTACTTTAATAAAAACCTCAAAAAGATCGGATTCAAGTTATTAACCGTCAGATTTGATCTCAGTTCATTCTAAACCGTTAGATCAACCGTGGAAGGTGAATCGTCATCCCGTTGCCTATATAAAGGGGCCCATAAATTCTCGTCCCACATCGATCTCAAATCTATCGCGTCCCGAATCTCTGTCTCTCTGATTTAAGGCCGTTCCGAACTTCAGTCTTCTCCGTTCTGAACTTCCCAGAGAACTTATAATCCGAATGTCTGCAGAGTTAGCATCTCAAGAAATGTCTTCAACCAAGCCTATTTCTCAGTGGTTAGTTTACAGAGAAAGGTTAGTTCATCCGGTTTTCTTCAACAACTACGATTCTATCATCTCAAAGAACATCAAGTTGAATGGCTGGGAGGATATTGCAGTATCTAAAACCGGGAACCAAGATGAAGTCTATTCTGATTTACTTGTCGAATTTTATGAATCAGTTTCTTTCTTTAAGGAAGATGACAGAGAGAAGTTTTCTTTCAAATCGTATGGAAAGACATATAAACTTTCTTACACCAAGGCTGCAAGCTTGGTAGGATTATCTTATGAAGGAGAAGTCGAGTTTATTTCGCACGTGTTTCCAGACTCTATGGGTAGTTTCAACAAGGAAAAGGCCTTAGAAACTCTCGGATTGGCTGATGACAAGGCTCCGAAGATTGCAACTCTATCTACAAACTTCCAGATTCTGGAGTTATGGGTGCAAGGACTTATCGTACTGAGGAAAGGTGATAAAGATAGCTTGAAGAAGAGTGAGATCTATATCTTAGATTTCTTGATAAATCTAAGGAAGTTTAACTTGATGAAGCATATTCTTCTTAATATTGAAAATTTGAAGAAGGGGAATCTGAGAGCTCAGATTATTATGTATCCAGCAATCCTCTCCAAGTTGATTGTTCAGTGCTTTGATTCTTTCAAGGAGGCTTGCAAATCTAAGCCGAGAGTTTGCAAGATCATGCTGCTCATTGATGGCACTCTTAAAAGAATGAATGTAGCTTTTGACAAGAAGTCTGGAAAGTTTATTGATCTACCTTCTCAAGAAGAAGTGGCTCCGAAAGTTGCTGATCCGGAATCATCTAAGCCAGTAAGGAAGAGAAAGATGAAAGAAGTGGAAGAACAAGCAGAAAATCCTAAGTCTAAGGAATTCCACTCCGCACCACCAAAGTCAAAGAAGAAGAAATCCTATCCTGACAAGGTTGTTACAAAGTGGAGAGCTGATAAAGAGAAAAGGAAAGAAGGGGATCCGCAGTTCGGATTGGACCCTGTGGAAGCTAAATCTTTGAAGGATAAAACTACTGATGAGCTCGAGAAACAAGCTAAGGAAAAGAAGCTTAAGAAGAAGATGTCAGAAGCTGAGGCAGTTCAAGAGTTGTTAAAGTTCAATGAAATGGTTTCAGCAACCATTCCAGTTCCGAGATATTTCTCCCTGGAATCTCTACCTGAGACTCCAGGAAGAAATCTCGTTGCTCCGGAACAAGATGTTGCTACTAATACCGAGGAAGTAGAGCAAGTGGAACAAGTTGAAGAGGCTGCTGAAGGAAGTGGTGAGACAGGAGATGTGCTAAAACAAGTAGATGAGTACAAGGGAACTCCTTCAGAACGCTTATCACTCCGGACATCAGAAGCTGAATCTTCGAAGCTAGTTACTCCTGCAATGGAAGAAGAGAAAGGAGAAGAAGAAGTTTCCTATCATGGAGAAGAAGAACAAATTTTACATGATATTTCTCAGATGAAAAACGTAGAGGATGCTATTCAGGAAGTTGCTGATGAGGAAGATTTTATTGTACAAGTTTCTGATAGTGAGAAGAAAACTCCGGAACAGGTTTCAATTCCGAAACAAGATAAGGGGAAACAAATTCTTGCTAATACCCCGAGTTCAGAAAAGAGGATGAGAAAGGCATCTGGTAGTTCTTCTAAGAGGAAGTTGGAGCTTATTGAGGAAGAAAACTCTCCGAGCAAGATTTCAGATTCGGAGTCATCTTCGTTGGGGAAAGACTTTGTTGTTCAGTCTTTGAAAAAGTTGGTGGGAACCATTCCGACCTTCTCAAGTATTGATTCACGATGCCAGATGCTCCAACATGCATTGAATCAGAAAACAGACTCCGTATCCATGGTTATGGATACGTGTGTTTAGATTGAAGCTCAGTTCAAAAACTTCTTTATTGGTTATGAAGCTCATAAAAGATCTTGCAAGAGGATGACAAGCTGGTCTAAGAAGAATGTGGAAGAGATGAGGCTTTTCGATGAGTTTCAAGATAATGTTAAGGATGCCTTTGAAACTGAGGACAAGAAGATTAATGAGCTGACTGCATCCTTTGAAGAAAATTTGACAGACGAAAAGAACTTTCAGATTCAGGAAGTGAGAGATCTGAATGGGAAGTTCAATTCTGTTTCTCAAAATTGGAAATTCGAAAGGGATCATCGGATTGATTTTGAAGAGAGGATGAAGTCTCAGGAAGAGAAAATCAAAGCTCAGGAAGAAAAGATGAAGGCTCAGGAAGAAATAATTGAAGCTCAATCCGCAAGAATAGTGGTCTTAGAGAAGCAAGCCGAAGAAGATCATAAAGACCTCAAGAAGATCAAGACTATTCTAAAGGGCCTCATGTCTAAGGAAAAAGATCCGAAATAACCCAATCCGATCTTTTTTGTAATTTTTTTTGTTGTTGCTGAGATTACAAAGTTTAATAAAAATTGTGTCTCTTGTTTCTTTTTGTTGTCATTACTAATATCTCAGGTACTTTGTTAAGTTTTCCCATTCCTTCCAATTCTTTTTGAAAATCACAAAGGGGGAGAAGGAAAAGATCCTTAAGAAAAATAAGAACTCTAATAAGAGTTTATCAAAGGGGGAGAAAGAAAAAATTCCCAAGGAAA
This sequence comes from Viscum album, assembly GCA_963277665.1. Classification (NCBI taxonomy): domain Eukaryota; kingdom Viridiplantae; phylum Streptophyta; class Magnoliopsida; order Santalales; family Viscaceae; genus Viscum; species Viscum album. Next base: position 1,059,192,908 of record OY728159.1, read on the forward strand.
AAGAACTCTAATAAGAGTTTGTTAAGGGGGAGCTTTTTCTTAAAGAAGACATTCTTTTCTATCACTCCGGAAATCTGAATACGATCCTTAGAGTTTCAAAGCCTAAGGGGGAGTTAGTCGTATTCATCAATATCTCTAAAACAAAGGGAGATAAGCCTTAATGTTTTTTTTCTTTCTTCTTAGAATAGATTTTTCGTAAGGATGTTTGTGCTTTCCAAAAAGGGAGAGATTGTTGAGTCAATAAGGTTTTCCTTATGACTTTTCCATTCCTTCTTGTTTTGAAAATCACAAACACCTTATCTTTAAAGAAAATTTCTTTTATAATGAAAATTGGTTTCTTAAGGAAAATTGCTTTTATAAGGAAAATTGGGTTCTTAAGGAAAATTGCTTTTATAAGAAAAATTATCCTTATCATATTTTCATCCATATTTTTCTTAAGTATGAGATTCAGATTCATTTTCTCGGAATCATTAAAACTTTGATATAAAGCATTCTGTTTAGTATTCGGATTCTGGATAAAGAACTATAAGGAAGTCTCATTCCGAATTCCGGATATGATCTCTGACTAAGTTCTATTCCAGGTTCAGGATACGAATTCTGAAGAAGAATTCTCATTACGAATTCTAATGAAGAAATATCATTTTGAATTCCCATCACGAATTCTAATGAATAATTCTCATTACGAATTCTAATGAAGAAATCTCATTCCGAATTCTCATTACGAATTCTGGTGATGAATTCTCATTACGAATCCTAATAATGAATTCTCATTACGATTTCTGATGACGAATTCCTATTCCGAATTCACATTCCGAATTCACCTATTCAACAGAATTTGAGTATCTTTGTTTTATACACTCTGAATTAATTCAGACTCTGAAAAATATCTTTGTTAGACTCCGAACTTTTATATTGCTTATATTTCTATAATTTGTCTACTCTTTATTATTTTCATTACACTCCGAACCTTCACTCCGATGTTTTCATTCCGAACTTTTATGTTAGAGTTTAAAACGATGTCGTACATTCTGTTACACTTGTTTTTTTATAAAACGATGTCGTCTATTTTGTTATAAACTAACCGTTGTTTAAGTGACACGTGTACAGGTCCCTCCGATCTTTAAGGAAAATATGACCGTTGGAGAAGGAGCCGACCTTACCTATAAATAGGAGCTCATTTGAAAAAGCTCGCAACAGATGGATGAACAATTTGGATTTAGTGCATACATGCTGTTGAAGTGATTTCTAGAGAGAGAGACTCTTATTAACTCTCAAAGCCTTGTGCGACTCCGAATGTTGGTGATTACATTCGAGGTCTTCCAGGGATAGGAAGACAGAGGTGCCGACTACCTTAAAGTTTGAGGGCTTTCTTGCTGAGGAAGACAGAGGTTGCCAACTACCTTGAAGTTGAGGGCTTGCGGGGATAGCAAGAAAGAGACACTGATCTTCGTATCGAGGGCTTACCCTAGTGTGGGTAAGACAGACTTGCTTGAAAGTATAAATCAAGGGACCTTTATCCATGGTTGTTGGATACCTTTCTCTTTGGGTTAAAAGACTTATATCTTGTTACTAGTAGTTTTACTACTTTTTTTTATTCCGCTGTATTTTGTAATATAAGGAAAGTATAACTTTCTTATACTTTCTTACTTGTACTCTGATTTGTTTAGATTCTATACGCTTTAAGGTAGAATCTCATATTGTAATCTTTTGTTAAGATTCAACTTCCGGAACCATATATCCGGAACCTACGTTCGGAATCTATCTGCAAGTTTGCTTTTGGAATTAGAGGTGTTGTGAATCTACTAAGTTTAACTTTGTTAAACTTAGCCCTTTCCTTTGCTTAAGGAAAACATAGTTATTCTTAACTAACTTTAAAGGTTCCAAAGGAATTTTTAAAGTATACAATTCACCCCCCTCTTGTATATTGAGCATCTCATATTATATTTCGATCCTACAATTGGTATCAGAGGTTGAAAACCTCTTACTCTATACCATTCTTACATTTGGTATCAGAGGTTGGAAACCTCTTACTCTATACCATTCTTACAGTCTTGAACTGTGGGTATATATTTTTACCAAAATATAATTATTCCCATGGTTCAATGAACCGTGGGCATAGGTGATTCTCTTGGGCAGCAGCAGCTACTAGCCTATTTGCTTCTTCCTACTTCCAACTACTATCCACCATCCCACTTCCTCCTTCCAGCCATCTTTCAGACCACAAAATACATGTTTTTGCACACAATATAGACCAGGAAGAAATGAAAACAGATCATTTGTTTTCTACTAACCACTCACAATAAACCAATTAATGTTATATACAAGTAAATCCCTAAAAACCTCAATTTTTATGCCTTAAAAACAGCCATTCGCTCACTTCTCATCTTCACCTAAATCACACTTTCTCCCTATCATCAACAGGTCTAGGGGAACTCTAGACATTCATCCATGAACCACTATAGTCTTAAAAACCTAATACACAGTCAATAAAAATTTAATGATGAATTGCTTGAACTATAGCTTTACTAAATATTTATGATTGAACAATGAAACAAATTAAATTAGAAGATTAATAAAGAGTAATTGTGATCTATAATAATACTAGGGACTAGAAGATGATGATGTGAAGCTAAAACCTGTAGAGAAGTTTAACTGGTTCTTAATTCACAGCCACATAAATAGTTAATAACATGTGCACAACACATAGAGAGATCATGGGATTTAGTTACGATGGAGAAATGTAAACATTATATCTAACCACTATAGTTTATAAAAATTATTAATAGTTAGAGAAGAAGTAACTTAACAGGTTAACTAATGAAAAAAAGTTGTCCAAAATGTATTAAAATTAAATATAATACTGTTGAGATGTTTTGGGAACTCCAATAAAAAGTAAAAGAAAACAGGTAACCATATAGTGATAATCATGAATTTACAAAAAAGGAATCACAGATAGCAAACACGAGATTGAATTTTTCAAGTCCAAGAACCAAAGGAATAAATAATAGAATCGGTGTCCATGTAAGTTGACCTTTGGAAAACTCAAAACAACATCGAGAGGCATCTTCAAAACACACAACTGGTTTTCCACCGCATTCCCCATCTTCATCTCCAAAAGCAATATAAATATCCATAGACAGTAATTGGTAATCAAGATTAGCTTCCACTTTCCTAAATCGAGCTAAATTTTCTCATGAGTGACACATTGAGTAAGGGCCTACCCAAGATCCTAGAGAAAGACCATATGGTTTACCATCCTTCAGTAGATTGTAGATTGAGAGAGATGATGTCTTGGAATCACCAAAATAGTACAAAATTTCAACATATTCATGGTCTAATGGCTATATAATTAGAATGCAACAACATAAGCAATCTAAAATGGTGAAAAATAAATGATTGTAGTTTATTTTTCTCTTCTAATATTTTCTTTACCCTATCCACTAGTTTTCTTCAAGAACTTCATAATAAATGGAAAATAAATTCCTATAAAGACAATTAGAAAGAACACATGTTTAGGTAAATAACAACATGATAAATCAAATCAATGATGCCATGAAATTATTTAATTACCTGGAGGACACACACCTAAGCAACAAGAATATAGCTTCTCCTAAACATGCATCACCAACCCACATCACTGGTGTATGTTTAATCACCAATAGCATCAAATCCTTTAGTAAATTAAATAGTAAATACTATACATCCAACATTGTTTGTCTAAATTCTAGAATGTCGTAATACATCTAACCATTGTGATATGTAGTCAATATTCTTGACAATAAATCAATTTCAAATGCATGTAATCCAGTTCTATTAGTTGCATCTTCAAGTGACTCTATTTGGGAAACATTATAGCACAAAACAAGAAGCCTGATGTCACTATTTTAATTTAAAATTCCAGTCCTATAGGGACCTAACAACCTGTCATGTATCCTCCTCATCGAGCTACCAAAAACAACTCTTTTCACAGTAGTTTTCCACCCAATGTTCCTACCATAATTTTTCTTCTTTTCACAAGTAGTAGTATGCATTAAAAAAAAAAGAGATGGTAGATGAAAATATTCCCTGTTACAAGGAAGTTCTGGATAACTTGATTTCACCAGCTTCTGAATCTGAAGGACTTGTAGAAAAATTTCTCAATGAAGAAGACCACTCTCAGAATCCCTTAATTACATAATCAAATAGATTATGATTAAATTCTCAGATAAACATCTCTATAAGGAAAAACAGATCAAAACACTAGATAAAAGAACAGATGAAACATCAAAAAATAACCTGAATATACATAAAGCAATCAGGGTGCTAAAAAATCAGATAAAATTTATCCATTTCTTCTCATCCCAATAAAAAAACTAAGGGACTAGGGTGACTAGATTCATAAAGGCAGAGGTCTTCAATTCCATGCCTATAAGGGGGGCATAATTCAGCAATCACCTACAAAGTAACAAGAATTTTCTTGTTGGTTTGCATGAATGAACTCGAAGCTCAATGATAGCAAGAATAATAAACAAAAACTGAATCTCCCTACGAAATGAATTTGTATAGTCAAGGGGGGTGAGTAGACTTCCCTATTTCTCTTTTATTTTAATACACCATTTCTTTATATTTACTTCTTATTATCCCTATATAACCACACCGAATTGGTACTAAAATTTTTGAAAGGATGAAAACCTCTCAAAAATACCAAATTCAAAATTATAGTTTTATAAAATATATTTTCTTTTTGAAGAATTTAAAAAAAAATAATGCAGTCCAAATTTCATGGGGATCAATTTCACGCCGTGGAAATGAAAATTTTATATAAAAAAAATTTGTATATTGAAAACATTAATTGAAGAATCCATGAAATTTAAGAAGTTTGAAGAATCCATGAATTCATTGAAATTGTTATATTTGATGTCAACCTTACATGTGATTATACTTTGCAACTTGTATGGAAGCATGTTATTGATATTTTATTGATTTTGAAGTTGCTTGTTATCTAGAATTTAATCTTATGAGAGATATCAAGAGGCAAATATATGTTACAAAGGCATGTTGTTTCATCATCAGAAGTTATAGGTGTTCTGCAGCTAGAATATATTATCACTAAAGTTAAAAATTAAGTCACAAAAACTAATAATCAGATGTTGCATTCACAGAAGGTGGTCCGTTTTAGTATCTGGAAGGTACTCATGTTCGAAGTGGTTGGTGAGTTATTGGTAAAGGGGCATGTTAATTTGAATATTTCATCTAGTTGTTGGAGGTTATAAGATTAAGTAGTGGTTGGTTAATATTTGAGAATATGAAGTTTCCAGAGGCAGAGTATGTAGGTTTAAGTCAAATGATGTTTTGTTGATCTGTCAAAGTAATAACATTATGATTGTTTGAATGTTGTGATTAATGTTGAGACTGGAAGTTGTATGTTTCAAAAATTATCATATCAAGCTAGTTCAGAAGACAGAGGTCAAATCAAAACTGAATAGAAGAAAAATAATATATGTTGATCAGATATTGAGATGAATTCACAAAGGTTGGAAAACCATAATTTATGTGTGCCCTTAAAGCATCATGCACTGTGGATTCGCAAGAGGTTAAGCATGCATAAAATATTAGAAAAACCAGTGTTTAGTGTCTAGGAGATAAATACAGAGGTTGAAATCAATGTAAGTTAATAAGTTTGGAGGTTAAGTTCTAGAATCTTAAGATCAAACAAACTGTGAGAGAAATGAAATACCAAAGATGGAAGCAAAGAAAAGTTCATTTGAGAAGGTTGTGCCAAACTTGGTGAAAAATGAATGGTTTTTAAAAATTTGAGTGAAATATTGAAAAATTAAATACTGTAGAACTTATATTTGTGTTGAACTTATCACATTTGAAAACAGAAGGTGACATATTTTTTGAAATCACAAAGAGATAATCATTAGATTTATTATGCTTATAAGTAGGGCTTAATCACATCATGGTCCAGAATTAGACCTTATGAGCTGATCCTTATGGTGGGGAGCACCATAATCCAAAATATGGATCGTTTGATGTCACTTAGGAATCTTAAGATATATTATAATATGTATGGATTTTCATAGATATTTTTCAATGATGATGATAAATTTCTTGATTAAACCTAGTGGTTGTATTTGTGCAGTGTAAGCTCATTCAACATTCTAGAGTATAAATCAATGTATTGAACTTGAAATGGTGATTAGGATAGGTCAGGTTTAATGGATAAAATTCTACCTATGTATTCTTAGGGATGAGAAGTGCATTGGTGGGGAGGTTTTATAACCATACTTCTTTGTGAGTTTAGAATTCAAGGAATAATTTGAAATTATGGAATGATAGTATAATAATGTTTTCTGAAAATTAATATTTGGAACTGAATTCAATAGTTGGGGAATTTTTAGTTGATGTTTTTTGATATGGTTTGATTCTAAGAGTTTCCTTGAATTCTTAGGTGTGTCTCAGTATCATTGGGTTGAGTTTTAGATACTTTGGAAAATTTTTTACTAGTGCATAGTGGATATCATGCCTAGGGTAATCCATGTAGCTACCTTTACACATGGGATTTTTAGTTCATTTTCTAAATTTCATGGTTGGTCCTCATGGTCATTAAAAAATTAAGGGATAATCATGGATATTTTAATGAAAAGAATCCAACTTGGAATGGTTCTGGGGAATGATGCAGGGTCACCACCTAGCTAAAAAAATTATACAACGTATAGGTATACACTATCTTCAATACAAATAATTTTTTTCTTAAACATAATTAAATTAATTAACTATTAGAGGATTAGATCATCTTCAAATTCTCTAATCCCTCTACCATGTATAAGTATACACTATCTTCAATACATTTTACAACATATTTATAACTGTGTCTTGTCTTCATGAAAAATATATTAATGTTATCAATGAATTGAACTATAATTTTCTTTATTGAAGAATTTTCCCATTACTTACACTACAGACTGTCAAAAAAATCAATTATTTTAGGAAATATTTATCTTTTCATTATAGTCCCTTATGAAAATATATGAAATAGTGTATAATTCCATCTAATTTCTTAGATAATGGAACTAACTGAATTTTTTGATGTCATATAATATAGTGGAATTGAATTAGATTAGTTCTATGAGACATCTTGATCAATAACTCCACCTCACACTTATGATGAAACCCAAAAAAATTATGGGAAACACATCAAGAAGAAGCCCACCACTGGAGGTAATACTTAAAGTTACTTTGCCTAATCAACTTTGAGAAAAAAAATTATTTATATGTAAGAGATCAATATTTCTAATGATCCCACCAAGATTCACATTCAAGATAATCCCATTCTCCCATAAGATTGTATTAGGTTCCATTAAGAGAAGATAATGAGGATAACTTTTAATAATAATCAATAAAGTCTTTGAATTTGGTTATCCTATCCATGCCCAATATATGATCAAATATGCTCATATATAAAGTATAAAAGTATAAAAGTTGTCAAAACAATATTATACAAATATTAATTGAGTGAAACGTTTTTACATCATTATAACCACTTACCAAAAGGTGAATATATACTCATGATACTCTAAGTTAATTCCACTTTTAGTAACAAGTGAGACACTAGTCGCTTAGAAATAAAATAATGGGAAGCTATAATATCAAATAAAACATAGATGAGGGTATGAGATATTATAAAAACAACTCTCACCATCTAAGAATCATATTCATCGTCATTCATCAACTACTCAAGCATAAAAAACAAGCTAGATCTATCATGATAACCTTATGCCTTAGATACCTACCTTGGTGACGGTTTGGTGAACTATTGGATTTTACCTTATTACATGATACCCCACGTAGACATATCAAGGGGGGAGAAGTTCATGAAATAACATTCCCATTATCCTAAATCAATGATGTATGACTCTATTGAGGACATTTTATCATGCTTGGATAGTTTAGATGTGAAGATCCTCTATATATTACCTTATTTTCCACATCGATGGAACTGCATTATCTTAGAATTACAAGTAGTCCTAGTGTGTCTTTTTTCAACCACATTAGATGCATTAAACTTGAGAATCATTACACTTAAGAGGAATGGAACTCCCACCCAGAAATATATGTTAGGATCCTCCCCAAATTATATCATCCTAGCATCACTTATGACTAATATAATAACTATTCACTCACATACCACTATGGGAACCAGTTTCAACAAACATTGCCCTTTTAACTACCTCATAGAAGGAAGAGAGATTGACCATATCTAGTTGGTTATACAATGATTCCTTTAATCCTATATCAAACATTCTCACATCACAATAAAGGAATAATGGGTCGTTGAGTCCAGACCTGATAACAAGGTATTGAAATTCCACACCCTTCTTACAAAGCCACCTATAAACCCCAAAAAAAAATTCGAGCCTGTACCATATCATTTAGGGTCTTGGGATATCAAAAAATATTACTAGTTAAATCAATAGAACAAATTCAAATATCACAAAATGAAAATTTTAGAAAAAATAACTAAGGAATATATTTCTTTTTTAGCTTCATTAATATAGACCTGTCAATTCAATAATTTATAAAAAATAAAGATATAATAAATGGAATATAATGTCACTATATGGGATATCATTTAGAGATAATTATTCTATGGTTGTAAGGGAAACACTTAACTATATGCATGACTAAGGATTCTAATGTTATCTTTATGTAAATGCATGCGAAAATTTATACAAAACTTTTCCAAAGAAAATAAATTAACCATTATCATCCATATAAGAATTCAATTCAAGTTCATAAAGTACATACATAAGTCTCCATAAAAAGTCAAAAATGGAGGAGATTAATATCCCCAAATCACCAACATCCCCATCCCCGTGTACATGACCATCGTCATCATCATCATCATTATCATCATCAACAACAACAACAACATCGTCAGCAGCCTCATCACCAACAACAACATTAGCAACATCCTCACCACCAACAGCTCTATCACCACCACCTTCATCACCACTATGACCATAATTGGCATCACCTGACACATTATTAAAAGAGATAATTGATTCCATATATGATTCAAAATAAGTAACAACCTCTGATGGAAGCGACTGACTCAAAACTTCCATAACTTTCATGAATTGCTCAGTCATCAGCTTACTTCTTTCACGCTCCTCTAAAGATATTTTCCTTTCCTCTGCTACTTCAGCATGAGCGATTTCCAGGTCAGAGTTCTAGGAGGCTTGAGAGGTGCCCTATGACAACCAATACCTAGAGGTTATTATGTTTTTTATTGGTCGACATCATACTCTCCATGGGTTCTCCTCAACTAATACCTGAATTAAATGATCATGTGGCCAGAAGTTGTCATCTTCCTTTCTAAAAAGGGCCTCCAAGGCAGACTGTTGAAATTATAAACATATTAAATTATGAATTTCATATAAATATTTAAAATATAAATAAAAAACTTAAAATTTTATCTTGTGTTTGTGCATTTACTGCACTTTCATCCTTTTTCTTTCTACTGTAGAAAAATAATTTTCCATGAGTTACAGGACCTTCGATGCCCAATGGAGCTTGCTAAAAATGAGAAATGCACAAATCTAGATTAGAACCATATATTAGAAGTGTAAAAATATTTCCTATGTCTATTCAATAATATTTTCAGTAGAACTTAGGATATAACATAACAATATAAGGTTAAATTACCAGGTTCTTTTTATGATCCGGCATTATAGTGTGCTCCAGTGTGTGAAAATATGTCATTGAATCCTTATTCTTTATGTTTTGATCTGAAACTTCCTAAAAAATCACAATAATTTTAATAAGAATTAAATTTTATATGTAAACCATTAAATATTGAGATTACATTAAAATTAGCAGTCTTCCAATGTGCGATCATTTTTTTATATTGACTTTTTGGAATGTTGGGGAATATGGGTACCCCCTATTAGTCAGTACCAACCCTGATCTTCCAACCAACATAAAAATCATACTTGTATGAGCTCCAAAACTCCCCGATATCAATAAAACTTTCAGTCTTAGCAGCTTCTCGATCGGGAAAGTTACACTGAATCTACAATGAATTGGTTATTTAATTTAAATACACAAATAATACAGATATGACTTTATAAAATATTCTTACCCATATTTTCTCCCATGATTTTCCATGATCTCTTAACTGATATTTCTCCATGGCACCAGTTCCACTGGAATGATATTGTGATACTTGGCCAAAGTGTCCATGAAACATTTACACTGTGTTACATTTGGACCTACCATCTTATTTTGTCGATAGTAATCCAACATTAGTTGTGTCTGGAGATTCCAAACATCCTTTATCCAAGTGCACCCACATCTCCTAGTAGAAGATCCCACTGAATAATTAAAATAGAAGGAAAGAATAATTAAGCTGTGGTACAACACAACAAAAATAAAGTGATATAATTTGAAATACTTATAATAAAAAAACCATCTGCAGGCTACTAAATAGACCATTATAGATTTGTGGGTTGTCTTGACTCAGCAACCTCTACAGGAAGTGTATGTTCCAGTGCATGCTCTAGGTGGACTTTATGCACTAGAGTGGAAGCTAATGGAACAGACTCATCAGATTCTGGTTGGATGGTAGGAATTGGAGGCGTTGTAGACATTGCAGAATATTGTTAGTATGATGGGGATACATCATCAGATATGGATATGGTAAAGGTGGAAACATTTGTGGAGGCGATGTAGTCATTATATGGGAAGAAGGGGAAAAATGAGATGATGGAGGCATCAATGGGATCATCCCTGAAGGCAGAAAAAGACATGTCATGTGATTAGGAGTGTAGCTGATATGATGATGGAGGCATGAAAAAAACATCCTCAGAGACTCAATAGGAGGATAGAAATGTGTGGTGGAAGGGGTGTTCGATGGCGGGTCAGTGTGGAAATGGGTATGATGGGTGCCCCATCAAGGTCTAAGAGCATCCCCACTCATACCCATGCTAATAGGATTAGGTGAAAAATCCAGTTGAAATGAATGTCCCTAAAAAAATTGATAAAGAATATTAACAAGAAAATATATGTAATGCAGAAAAAAAAACATTATAATTATAATAATCACTGATGGAAGTGAAGGAAACGCACACTCATGCCTCGGTCGACTAGGATCAAATAGTTTCTTCCTTATACGTTCTGTAGTATTTGGAATAATCTACATAAGAAAGAAATGTAAGGTTTTTAGAAATAGTTTTTAAAAATCATGCATACAACTTACATCTATCAGAAATTCATGACAGGAACCAATTTTACTTATTTTACTTACTAATTGTACAAATGATTACAAGGAAATGACTAACACAGTTTTTAAAATTACATTACCAGGTTATACATTTTTTTAAAACAATATTTAAACCAATTTTTGTACATTGAAATAAATCTAATTTAATTAAACAACACCAGAAAACACAAAAAACAAACATATCATTCCAAACTGAAACATAATTAATTTAATTACAGTAATAAAAATTTGAGAAACTCATGTTAATGTAAACTGAATTAAAAGTGAACATATATGGTTGCTTTTATATATTACTGGCTACTACTTCAAGTTCAATATCAACTCTCACAATGGGACAATTTGATTCCTCAAATAAAATATTTTTTCCAACACCAATGGGGGCGTCAAGGGTGAAAATTTCATAACTAACATCATCAAAAATATGTTAGGGGATTATGTCATTAATGACACCATAATTAGGTCTCAGATGATATTTCACATAAAAAACTTGTTTAACCATTGATTCCAAAATGTATGGTTCATCGGTACGTAGGAAATGACTCATATCAATAACTATGAATCCATAGTAATCAATAAACATACCATGTCGTCTCATTGAATCAAACGATTTATATTTCATCATAGTGACTCTACCTTGAGAATAGTAATCCAATAACAAAATTTTCTCAACAAGTCCATAATAATACATATCTTCATATCGAGGCCGACTATCTGATACATTGTAATAACAATCCATTATAGCAGTTAACATAACGACATCATGTTGTGTTCTCATTTTCACTACTCAATCCATTGTAACAAATTTATACCCATTGATTATTAAATATTTGCATTCACAAACCAAAGAATCATGAACAAAACCCAAAGCTCTTAATTCTTGAGAAATGGAGTCAATAGGTAAACTCAAAACATGAAATATATATTAGTATAACAATTAAATGGATTTCAATATTTTAAATTATTTAAAATAATGGTAATACCTTTGATTTCAACCGAGCAGGAAACTCTAGGCTATGAAAAGCCTCTATCATTCTTAAAGGCAAAGATCGATGAACTCTACTTATAATTTTGTTATTTTTCCATCATAAAATGATAATAAAATTGTAAGGTATATATGAAATTTCATAATATGAGATAACATATAAATATCCAAATTACATACTTGATACAGTCATTGAACAAACTAAAGTTAAACAAGACTGTGTGATGTGTCATCTCCCACTATTCAAGGATCAATGTAGCCAATGAATAAGAACAAAAAATTCCTCCTATTTTGGAAATAGATGGAAACGAGGACTGAATTTCCCCATACTGGTCATCTTCATTTCTTATTGGCCAGTTATGTCTTGTAGCGACATCAAACAAATACATTGAACAAAAATCCATACATTCTTGATCCAGATAACCCCTCACAATCTAACTTTTAGGATAATTATTATTTCGAACATATGATTTCATTGTGCACATATTTCTTTCTATAGGATACAACCACTGAAAAGAAACTAGTCCCCCAAGAAGTGTTTAGTTATAAGATGAACTATTAAATGAAACATTCAAGTGAAAAAGTACGGAGAAAAAGTCTTTTCCATATCACATAAAATTAATGGTGCATCCTACTGCATTTTTATCAAGAATGACTTAGATAACCTTTTAGCACAAATGTATCTAAAAAATGGTATAAGAATCACAATCACCCTTAGATTGTTGGATTGGAAATTCTGAATTGATATTGGAATCAATTAATGATGAAGGATGTGATAATCATGAATTTTCATATATTTAAGTTTCACATATCTTATATTGACTCTTCTATATATGTTTCTAGAATAACCATTGAGAACCTTGATATTCTCCAATACTTCTAGAAATTGATCTTTCTCTGACAGTGTCATAACATAATAATCACAAGGAACTATCTATTTGCTTTCACTGATACACACAGGATGTGGTATTGGTTGAATATCCCAATCAAACAATTCTCGATGAGATCAGAAATCATCTTTGGTCTTCCCCCTAATATTCAGAATAATTTCAAGAAACCTTTTACATATAATTTTCTAAATATGAATTAGGTCTAAACAATGACATAAAAAATTGGTAAACAAATATGGAAACTCAAAAAAATACTTCTATTTTTCAAATTGTAAGTGGTTTTAGTGTCAAAATTCTTCCTCTTTTAATATTTCAACTGACCATTACCTAATGAAAAACCGAAATCTTTCAATTCATTAAGAACATCACTTCCTAAAATACATGTAGGTGGTTGTTTAGTCTTAATGGTATTATCAAACCTCCAACAATTCATCCTGTATTGGTGATACATTGGTAAGAATCATTGATACCCTATGAAATTGAAACTATAATGATATTTAAGCCTTATTGATAATGTATTCTTCATAAAAATAAGACATGATATTTTTCCCTTTATGATCCACCCATACATCCTTGCATAAGTAGGGAAATCATTTATGGTCTATAGGGGGAAACACGCATCTGAAACGTATTCTTTGAAGAAGAATTGAATGTTTGCACACCCAAATACCAAAGTTGTTTCAACTCTCTTATTAAAGGCTGCCAGTAGACATCTATATCATTACTGGCATCAAAAGGTATATATATCAATATACCCAAGAAAGTGAAAGGTTTTTCATAGACATCCACGGAGGAATATTATAAACATGAATCAAAATTGGAAATGTGTTATGAGAATTAAGCATCTGACCAAACAGATTAAAACCATCACTGGATAGACATGACCTGACATTACACACATCAGTTGAAAAATCAGGATTTTGTGCATAAAATGTCTGCCATGATAATCCATCTGTAGGATGAACCAACTCATCGTTACCTTTAATTCTATCAGCATCATTTCATCACATATTATATGAGATTTAGGTAAACATTAAAAGATTTTGATGTCTGGTAATCAATGGAAAGTACTACATGACTTTTTGTTCCACAAGAGATGGTGTTCCATATGCATTTGTTTTCCATAGAGATGTACCAAATTTTTTATAGTCATTGCGGTTAGCTATTTATTTCCTAAATAACAGCAATATTTCTAACAAACATGAACTTTATTAGTTTCAAATACAAGATTCTTAATTAACCTCCATGAATTTTAATGATTTGAGATAATATCTGCACCATCAGGAATCATGTCCTTCCAAAATGTAATAAAATAATCAATAGCATTATTAGAAATTCCATACTTTGTTTTACCATGATATAATAGCATTTAAAATTCCAAATTGGTCATTTTAGTACATTCCTAATATAATGGAGTTCTGGCATCATCCAAAAAAAATCACTCTTTCATCATCATCATCTTTATTATTTTCTTCATGTGTATTGATATCATTATCTTATTGCACTGGCATACTATCTCTCTCGGGATGATGGGAAAATGGAAACTTATCAAAAATAAAATTCTTCATGCCACTTCTTTCATTTTTTTCATGACCAGTAAAACATTGACTTGTCTCTCTATAGTGATACCCAACATAATAGATTGTTTGAGATCCAAATTTCATTATATGGTAGCTAACTTCTTCCCAACTTAACCATGGTCTTCCAACACATTTATAGCTTGGAAATTGTATACAACATTTATCTGAAGCATTATAAAATGAAAAATCTAAAAAATTCTTCAAATTATTTTGAAATGTGGTTGAAATCCTATTGGCATGATAAATCCAGCATCTATCCATTCTATAAAAAGAGAATAATTTATCTTCCAATAAACAATTTAAACCATAATTTAAAAATGGATATGTACAATAGAAATCAAAGCTATTTGAACATAAAAACATAATAGTTAATTAAAATTTGTATTCTAAGTGCCTTATTTTTTATAACTAATTTCAACCCTTTTAGTATTAGAGATAAAATTATTACCTCAATTATATAAAGGTATAATCTACAATGTAAACCATAATGGGCTAATAAAGGTTTCATGTTTATGATTGAGTAGTATGTTTCATTATAGTTGAAATACGGGAGAGATAAAAAAATTCCTCCATTAGGTGTAACATAAAAAAACAACTTTTAACATTAAAACACACCCTTAAAATGGGTTATTTCATTTAAAAATCAAGGGAGGGAAAAAAACATTCACCCATCATCAAAAATATTCTAAATTTTCCCCATATTCATTTAATTTAATATTTTCCGTTGGAAAAATTATAATTCAAAGAGGTAAAACAAATTTAAAGAAAACCACATCATCTCCAAGAATGAAAATCATTTAGATAATTTATATAAAACAATAATGGGTATCAAATATTAGTTTAAATGTTCTAGAATATGAATTTAATAAACTAAATCACTTCTTGGATTTTTTTTAATAAAATCATTACTTAGAAACACCTACTATATACAAAGTGGAACAAGTCACAACAAGACTCTTTAAAGGGAAAAAGTCATTTAGGTAAAATATAGGAATTTAAAATCAATTGAAAAATCAAATACACATTAATAGATTAATATCAAACACTAAATTTTACACACACCATGATTAGGGTTCAAATATGAAATTAAAATGAGGGAAATTGAAGTGAAATGACTAGGGGAATCTTCCCTGGGATTTAGGTAAAGTCTTGTGTATCAAATGTCATCAATTAATGTTTTTAATTCTTATGGAATACCCTCATTTTATTTAAATGATCAGTTAACTGGATTATACTTTATCTATTTGGTTGTAATACCTCTATTGTAAGATATGGGTTATAATAATACAATTCTTCTAAATGTCAAGTATGGTTCCTTGAGTTTAGACTGGAAGAATGGATTTGGGAGAATGGAAAGGCTCACCCCTTTGTATTTTGTATGAGTTTTATTGAGAAAAAATTCTATATTGAGCCATCTGGGTTCTCTTGGATTATTATTCCCTTGGTTTCCTTGGTTTTTTACATTATTACCATTTAATATTTGACATGTACCATGACTATAGACTCGCTACAGATGAAAACATTATATACAAAATAATGTTGTGTGTCATTGAAGAGATCAAGAATTAGTAGTATTTCTATTACACTTTAAATTAAATAATTAATTTGTCAAATATTAATATGATAATAAATAATTAATTATTAAATTAAATATCAATGAAAAAATTTTATTGAATTTTAATTTTAGGGACACTATTTTTTGAGTCTTACCAAGTTATAATGAAACATTGCACTTTCTACCATGGAAGTTGGGAACCTGAGCTGTTTTTGTTATTATATTGTTTATTTATATTTGGGAAATAATCTAATGTTTTTGATTGCATGGTTTCTAGTACTATGCCTGGGTGTTGGGTCTAGGTTGATACTCAAGACCATTTTTCATAGTTTTCATAGTTTTATCTTCTGATATTCTGGTTATATTATTACTACCTAAATGTATTGCATAAAATTAATTTTTTATTGCGTGGATTATTTTTTATTATTATTTAAACATTTAATTATGTCATTAAATGTATTATTCACATATGTTTATATTAGTATGTTTATTTCTACTATTTTTTAATCGAATATGTGGGTATATTCTCCCCACTATACTATATGACACCCTCACTATTAGTCAGCATCCTCCGTCATATGGGGAGGCATTCCTAGGGTATTAGATCTACCAATGGTCCAAGCACCGATTGGTGGTATGTGGTGGTAGGACCTAGTAAAATTTTATTAGAGGATTTTTTAGTCTTACTATTTTGGAATGGTACAAAATAGAATAAGAATGTATCGAGACATGTTATGGAGCTTTTCTCTAGGACTATCCAACCCATGTATGAGAAAAGTCCATGTTATCTAGAACTAAATTTATATTGATACTATTCGATTATTTAATTAATCTCATTTAACCATCGGTGATACAATTGATTATTAGGTTAAAGATTGATAGTATTCATCTCATAGAATAGTATGATAAGAGGGGGTGTGTTCGGGAATATTATCTAGCATGTAGCATTCTTATGCATGATGGAATTTTATTGTTTACGTGAAATATGACTTGAGTCGGTTATTTCAAGTGTTTCAGAAAATTTATATTTTTTTCATATAAGTGTATACTTTAATCTTACATATCTAATCCCAAAAATTATAAAAGATGTGTTCTATGACTACTTTGAGTGATTATCAAAAGGTTATAACTAAATAAATTCCAATTAATACATAAATAATGTTTTCCTAAATAACATATAATTGAAATATTATTTAACTACGGCATATATATGGAGTTTTGGGTAAAATTAAATGGTTAAAGTATATTATTATTTTCATTAAAATTATTATTATGAGGCACCATCAAAAATAAAATTCAATGTACAACATAACAAGTGTTTTTAACTATAATATTTCATTGAAATTTGATTTATCTAAGCCCTTATTGTATAATTTTTGGGTTAATATGAAATCTTAAAGTGTAATGAAAATAATTGTAAATTATATATATATATATATATTGTTGACAAGTTGGGTAGTATATTTAGACCTTATGTTTGGGTGGCTGGGGATATTGAGAGTGCTGGAGTTATGTGGTATCCCTATGATGATGATGCTCTAAAACTATAGTGAATATTTATATAGGTCATAGTGTGAGTGATCTTGTTTTGTGATGTGTAGTGATTACTTGTGAAACTATTGGTTTATGCTTGACCTGTGAGTGGGTAAGTCGAAATTAATTTCAATGGATGGTTGAAACATAAAACTAAGTATTTTGAATGTTAAATGCAATGTTTCCTTCAGATGGGGATAAGTGCAACCCATAGTTATGACCACTGTTAGGCATAATGTGTGGAGTAGGTTTGAGAGACTGGTTACCTTATTTAGCATGACTACAGGTTTTGAATTTAGTACATTCTGGCCTTTCAAGGTAACCCATCAGACTGGTTGGACATTTTTTAGGAAAATTTAGGTGTGTGAGGCATAAGTAAAAAAAATTATTTATGATATCAATTCACACAAATTTGAGAATGTATTTCTGATAGGTGTGTCAGGTTACTTAGGTTCTCTAGGATAAGTACTTATGTGCTAGTTCTTTCATCATTATGGATGGTTTCGAGAAGGGAAGTCTTATTCAGATTTCTAGCATAGGTAACCTTAGTATATGTCAGGTATAACAATTGTAATCATGGGGGATATAATTTTTGATGCCCAAGGGTGATAATACTCTTAGAGGAGTTTGGGTTCTGGCATATAGAGATACCTAGTGATCTTGAGATTAATACACTTAGTGAGTTAGTGTTTCGATAGAATTTACTATTTTCAAGGGAAAAGTGATTATGCATATGGCCCTATAAACTCAGGATAATCTTTTAGAACAGTGATGAGACTATGAATAAACTCTAGTTGAATTATAAAATAATGATATAATTATGAGTTTTCATTTACATGGTTTTCCATGGTGAGACACCTATGGTTTCAAGAAATAATAAGGGTGCTCTATTCTTGGTGATATTGGAATATAGAATAGGAATGTATAGTTTCTAGGATGTGTGGGGATAGTATAGATTAAATTTGTGTCATTGGATCTTGGATATAGTCTCCATGATAAGTTTTTGCATGACCATGTAGGCATTGAGTTTTGATGTAATCTTGGAGCCACCCATGTGTGGAGATACAATATATTATTTCAATTGTGGTGTAGGCTTACACTACATCATAAAAACTAGAAAATGGAGTTGGATTGCTCTTGAATTAACCTAAAAGAGAAATATTTCAAGGGTTTTATTGGTGTTGTGGAAGGTATGAACAAAAATATTTTTCTTTATAGTACAATATATCCAATATAGTAAAAAAACACAATGGAATTTTTGTGATCAATTGGGGGGGTCAATAATATATATATATATATATATATATATTTGTGTGTGTGTGTGAGTTATTATTTTTATCTCAGGGGATTGGAGTAGTTCCTAGACTATGTTGTTAGAATTCCAGAAGAATTTAATGTCTTGGAAAAGAAGATGGCCTTGGGGGTGGAGAATGTCATGCATCAACACTAGAACTGGACAAAAGATGTGAAAGAGATGGTGTAATTTTATAGGTATTTCACTAGAGTTTATCAGTTCCTGGACAAAAAACTACAACTCGACAATAAAGGTCCATACTTGATTATATATTAGTCTAATGAGTGATCAGATGTAGTTGATTATTACAAGACGCTAGAGTTAAATTCAAAATTGGAAACGAATATGGTTGACAATATGTGAGAACCAATTTAAACCTAGAACACAAGGTTACCTAGATAGAGAATATTTCTACCAATGGGAAATAAAAAATAGTCTCTTAATTACCTGTATTCAATGATAGGGGCTCACGAATCTAGGAAATCCATGAAAATTTTTACTTCAACTAATTTGAATAATCAACAACAATGAAATAACTTATGGATCATAAAATAGGGAGGAACATATGAGATGATTCTTGGAATGTTTATGTGGGAAGGTCATATAATAAAGGACCTCAACAACATGATCCTAAATTAGTAGTGTTTCAGTTATATCTAAAGAACAAAATGCAGTGGTATTAAAAATTATAAATGAAAAATAATGTTGCAATAAAAACGGGATGAAGTATAATTTACCACTTATATGAATGATTATTTATTAAGTAAAAAATGAAAAATAGAAATTATGTAGTCAACTTGTTGAGGCTGTTAAAATGATCCTAAATTATTAGTGTTTTCGGTTATATCCAATGAACAAAATGCAGTGGAATAAAACATTTTAAATGAAAAGGATGTTGAAATAACAATGACAGGAAATATATTCTACCTCTAAGTAGAATTATTATTGATTAAATAAACAATGAAAAATCGAAATTATGTAGTCAACTTGTTGAGTATGTTGATATAAGAATAATTGATTAGTTTAAAAAGAATAAAAAACTAGGGATAATACATTACAAACCTATATGTAATGAATCGGTGGGGACATTATTGGAGGAGAGGGAGCTCAGAGGTGGGAGGGGGGACATTGCCGGAGTTGGGAGTAGGGAGGCAGAGGCTGGGACATTGAGTCAAAGGAGAAGGCTAGGAGGTCGAGGTTGGGAGTAGAGGTAGAGCTAGGATGCAGAGGTTGGGGAGTGGAGGAGATGGTCAGGAAGTGGTGGTCGGATGGCCAGGAGGAGGAGTTCGGAGAGGGTAGGAGAGGGACGGGAGGTGGAGGTTAGATGGCCCAGAGGTGGTGGTCGGGGAGGGGAGGAGAGGGTCAGGAGGCAGAGGTCAGGGAAGTTAGGGTTCTAGCAGGGGATCACAATGGAAGAGTAAGGAGGATAATCCCGGTGGTTCAGTGAAATTTAGGATTGAATACCCACCGTTTTAATAAAACTATGGGTAAAGATAATAAAAAAACGCATATCCCCATGGTTTTTATAAACCATGGGTATAGATGCATGGGTATAAACCCCCTATATTGTAGAGATTTTTACTCCATCCCCTCAAAAATACATGAAAAGTAGCAATGGTTTCTGATGATGAAAAATAAAATATATCACGCAAATGAGGTAATGGTTGTACTTGAACAGATTTTTAAAAATTATGTAAAATATTTTTTAACTTTTAATATTTGGTAATTCACTAATAAATTTTCTAAATATTCTATATTGGATATCCTTGATGAGAATTTCTCAAATGGTACCTTTATACCCATTTTAGGAAAAATATTTTTATTACTTCATTAAAGATGTATGAACACTCGGGTTGCGTATGATGATACACATAGGGTGAATCAAATAAAAAAAGTTCTTGGTTATTTTGAAAAATATTCAAAGGAAGATATATATAAAGGGAAAAAAGATATTTTAAAAGGTAACATTATGGATATTGATGTGATTATATATATATTTATTAGATCATCAGTGAAGTTAATGTTTTTTTACACAAAAAGATAGTTATAGGTTTCACATACCACTCAATATATTCCACCATATCCCACTCCTCCACCTCTACCCTAATATCTCATTCCTCAACCTAATATTCCATAATATTCCATATACTATGAATTATATATAGATAATCCATGGTGTAATATTTTAACATATGTATTTAACCCTCTCACATTTGGGGTCTTATTTTTTTCAATACATATTTATAGAACTTGGAAGTTACCTGGCATGTGATGAATCTTGCTGAGGCATGGATATTACATCCGTATGAGAATAGTGTTGAATATTATATGAAATAGAAGTAAATACTAGTTGGTTGATGTTTCTGGATTAATTTTTATTACTTATAAGTATCAAATATTTATCAAGGAAGCACCAATTCAAAATATATGAATAATGAATATTATATAAAACATCATAATACTTTTACCATGAAAAAAAATATATTTATCAAAAGGATTTGGTTGATCATATATCTTTTCAATTAATCTTGAAAATTTTAAATTTATTAGAACGTAAATATTTATCATATATCGTGGAGGTTATCCTATGAATTTTTATGTCTACTTGAAAATTGAAAAATGCCTACACATAATCCCTATTGGTGGACTTGAGTATTTGATTTGGAATGTAAAACTTCATCATTGTAAGGTTTCATCATAAGTATTTATGTTCCATTTTAAGACATTAATATTGGTCAAAAGTTTTAAACACATTGAGAATTTTTTTGGATCTGCCTAAGTGAAAAGTTGAGATTCCCAAATTAATATTCTAAATAAATAAAAGGGTAATTAACCCATAAAATTCAAGTGAGATGTTATTCATCTATCCATAATCATGA
The DNA here is from genome assembly GCA_963277665.1 of Viscum album. Classification (NCBI taxonomy): domain Eukaryota; kingdom Viridiplantae; phylum Streptophyta; class Magnoliopsida; order Santalales; family Viscaceae; genus Viscum; species Viscum album. Next base: position 1,059,214,887 of record OY728159.1, read on the forward strand.
TCAAACTCATGATATAAATCCAAGATAAGATAAATTAGGATAATCCATATGAAGAAAATTTTGATGATGGGGGATATTTAGGCCTAGTAATGAGATTCTATATCATTTTTCTATGTGTATATTTCAAGAGAACATAATTTTGTGGATTTTATGTGAGCTTTTAAAGAAGAGGAATGAAATTATAATTCAAATATCACCTGGAGGATGAAATCCGAGTCTTGAGATCATTATTTTATGATGAGATCAATGATTAGAGTCGAGCCACTAATAATCAATGGAGGTTTCAATAAATGATTATTGAAATCATTTTCACACAATATATAGTGAATATAAATAACAAGTCATGAATAGGGGAGAGATAGAGATAGAGTTTAGAGAAATTGAACTAATATGCTACTATATCAAAGAATAATAAATACTGAGAATGACTATAGGATATTTATTTTCAACGAAGAGGAATAAGATACACATATGAAGTTTTTTTAGAGTCTCAAACACTCAACAAAAATCTTTCTTCAAAAGGATTTGTTTAATTTTATTGGTGAAATATGGTATTTGATTGGTTCAATCAACTGTAAAAGTTCATGTTCATAACCTCTCTCAGTTTTTCTTTGAAAATAATAAGGGGTCTATGTGTATGGGTTAATAACTATAAATCATTTAGTATGTAGTCATCCTTGATGGAGGAAATCCACTTTTAAAAATATCCATGTCTATATTATTTATTCTATAGTGATAAAATTAGGGGAAAGGGTGCTAAATAAGTATAAGACTGAATAGATTTGAAATAAATTCACTCACTAATTTACCCCCTCCCCCTCCCCCTCTTAGTGTGTATCACCCTTTTGTGATCTAAAAATTAGTATCAAAGAAATGAATACTCCTTTTTACATCGAGTTCCTAATATGGATCATCACAATTCTATCAACATTAATGGAATCCCATTTTTTATGGAAAAGTTCTTCACTCTTTTAAAGAGATAATGTTCCCTTTATTTCTCTAGGTTTTGATGTTCTTGATTTCGATCAATATGGATTTATTTTACTAAATCAATACTCAATGTGGTATTTTACCGATAGTAGAATATTGAAAATGATGGGAATAATAGAAATGATTTTTTATCCAAATTATTATAAAATGAGTTTAAAAATTAATAGGTTATAGGACTACTAATTCTATTTTAAATATGTTTTATATCATTGATGAGGGAAATAAAAAAGTGAAAAATAGAAATTTTTTTGATTAATTGGTAAAATATTTACGATGTCAAATATAGGAGGATGGAGTTGATGATTTATTATTTAAATATATAAATCTAATTGTAGGGACTTTTGTAGGAATAAAATAAACTTTATAAGACTTTTCTATTGAAAAAATGTTGATGAGAATCCGACTAGATAAATTTTATTCCATATTTCCGACACATGAAGATATAGATCTAGATGACTTTACAGGAAACAAAATTCATGTCGCTCTCATTAATTAACATATGAGAAGAGGACATACACTTAAGATAAAAAAATTCATGAAAAGTAAATTTCATTTAATTATTTTAATTGTATAATGATTGATGAAAAGAAATATTACCCAATAGAAGAAGAAAATGTTGATATTTTTTCAAAAACACTCTCACTCATGTTAAGAAAATTTACCTGATAAGAAATAGGTAAATATAGTAGAAAAAATTATTTCATATTTTTTAATAATGTGAAGGTTTTATTATTCTCATCCATATTTTCAAAAAAAAAATAGAATATATATGGAAAATAAATAATCCACTAGGAATACCATAAATCAGATATATTCTTAGAGATTCTAGTCAAAGGGAAAGTATAAGTTCTCACCAAGTTCCTTTAGAAGGAACTTTATCACAAAGGAATAAGGTTTTATTCATGGTGATTAAAGTGGTGATGATGAGTAAGCCTCTATAGATATCTTTCTATAAGAGTTTATAGAACAAGAGTATGATGATGAAAATTGAATATAAGATTATTTTCAATGAAATAGTGGGTTTTCTACCAGATAAGGAAAATCAACTAAAGAATATGGTATAATAATGGAGAATGAAATGTGTTTTAAATAAATAATAATGATGAGAGAAGAAAAACTTGGATATAAATAGTTTTATATAAATAGAAAAAGATACAAATTTAAAGAGACATCACAATAAACTAAATAAAGTTATTAAAGATTGAGATTGCAAAAAATGGGACAATCATTGAAGATATAAATTCTAACATTATCCTTTGGGTTAAGGATGTGGATAGACTGAGAAAACATATTTCCAAATTTTTGATGAAAGAAGTGACAACTACATGTAATAGGAACAAGGTTGTTAAAGTGAAAGGTTCATTCTCCACACAATATACTACTAGTATCTTTTCTGGATGATATATAAATCATTAAAATGGAAAGTCTATAGAAGTACTATTTCAAAGGAAGATGAAATTTAATGAAGCATCATATGAAATGATATGGCCTGGAACATCTATGAGGTATGATAAAAATTACAAATATGATAATATCTAAATAAATAAAAATTTATGATATGGGTTTTTAATAGAGAAAAATGTTCAAAAGGAATTCCACAAAATGGTTTGTGGGATATGCACATTAAAGTGATGAAAACCTATACAAAAAAATAGTTTTAGTAGAATTATTAAATCAAACTAGAAGGTTTATGGGATACCTATATTGTTGTGATGTGTTTGTCCATAATGATTAAAACTATTGGTATAATACTTCATCACCTAGACTAAGGAGAGAACATGAATCAAGGAGGGATAATAACAGATCGTGAGAATTCAAAGAAGTAATCAACAAATTCATAAATAATTAATGTTAAAAATAGATTTAAAATCCAACAGGATGGTTATGGAAGTTGTGATCAAGAATGGAAAACATCATATATGTGTGTTTCATTCATAACTACTTAGTTTAGTATCCTTTAGAGGTTTGGGAATGATCATGGTCAAAATAATATCAGGAAAAAGGAAAATTTGGTTGAGGTTTCTTTTAAATACTATAAATTAGATATTCCTTAGATTTTGGATAGTGGTTTTTTATCCCCCATGAAAGGTTATCTGAACAAAATTAAAAAAAAATGTAAATTTTAAGGATCAAGGAAATTTATAAATAGTATATCAATAAATATGACATGGATTAGAACAACAAATATTGGTAAAAATAATAACCCATATAGTGTGTTGTTGGTTAATATCCTAAAACACAATTTATGAGTGTATCACAGCTATGCATTGGTGATAATGAGGTTATATTTATGAAAAATGGTATAATTTTATAAATAATAAAATATGGGGATGTTATTTCTAGGGGAATAAGAACCCTAGAAAACTTATTCCATGTCAAGGAAGCTAAATCATGTTGCCTCTTAAGTGAAAAGGTAGAGAAATGAGCCATGTAATAAAAGTTTTCGTCACCATCGAAAATTTATATGAAGAAGTTTATTGAATAAGAATATATATGTAATATTCCTTTAATTAAAGATGATAATATTAATATTTGAATGACCTGTAAAAAGGAAAAACGTTGAAAAATATCATAAGGTAGTTGAAATAAAAAACCTCAAATCTTGTTGAACTGATCCACTCTTCCATATATGGACTTATGACTAACAATTCTAAAAATGTAGAGAGGAATTTTTATCAAATTCATACATGATTTCACTAGAATTAAATTTATTGTTTTCATGTCAAAAAAATAACTATCCATTGATAGATTATTAAAAATAAGAAAACTTAAAGGAAAAAAACAGGCTTATATATAATGGGATTGAGGTTAAATAATGAAACTAAATATTCTAATATAGAATTCAATAAATAACTTAATAAACAAGGAATCAGAAATGAATACATAAATTCTTATACTACTCCCAAAAATGGATTTCATGAAATGAAGAATAAGAGTATAATTGTATTTCTATAACTATATTGGTATAACATAACACCTCAATGTATTATTGCCTAAAGGAATAAAAAACTAGATGAATAATTATGAGTAGGTTTGTCTTAAGAGAAAACACATAAATGACTCCTAAAAAGTTGTGGTTTAAAAGGAAGTCAAATTTTGAAAAATTTAGGGTGTTTTTAATTCCTTACTTGATCAAGAAAAGTGATAGACATGGATGAAAGATTGATGATTAAACTGAAGATGAAATCTTTTTTGGATACAATTGAAATGTAAGTCATACATGTGTTAAAAAATAAATCTAAAAGAATTTTGTATAGTGATGATGTCAAAAGTATTGAAAATGAATAAGGGAAAAGGCATACTATCATTATAGAAGATGATGATGTTGTTGTAATTTTAGGAATTGTAGATGAGAATAAATAAAATGTATAAACTCAAAATAAAGATTTAGATTCTTAATTTTCCTATAATTATTATGTAAAATATAAGTATAAAGATATAAATATGATACTAACTAAACATGTTGATTTTGATAATATCATTGGGGGTTAGAATCAATGTGTATTGAAAAGAAATAATGTTCTGGAAATTTATCATAACAGTTTATTATCCAAGGATGAATATCAGATAGTTAAGGAAACATTTTAATATAAGGTGGGGGTTTAGTCTATGAATAAGAATCTTGAGTACTTCGAAAGGACTAAAACTTGTGAACTTTCCCCTAGACCAAGGGAAAATAATGTTATTGGAGAAAAATGATCCTTCTAAAATAAACTTGATGAGAATGGTGAAGTGGGTAGAAATAAAACAAGGTTGGTATGAAAGTTATACTCAAACATTGAAGTAATTGACTTTGCTGAAACCTTACCCCTAGTAATAAGAATTTAATCCATCCTAATATTCATTAACATAGAAGATAAAAGAGGATTTAAAATATTTTATATGGTTGTTAAGTCAACATTCCAAAATAGTGAAATTGATGAGTAAGTTTATATAGAACATCAAGATGGATTTATTCTTGAATCTTATGGTTAAAAGTTTCATAAGTTGAAAATGGACAATTATGGATTGAAACATGCTCCAAGTGTAACACCCTGAGATTTAGTGAATTTTTCTTCTGATTAATTTATCTTTTCGATATTTTCCATTTCATGTGACACAAGAAATGGTTCTATATATATATATATATATTAAAACACTAAGTCAAATATTCCTTTCAGACAATACCTACTTTTTTAATGCTACACACATTACCAACATGGCTTGTTCTGCATGCAATACTGACTTGTATTTCACTACTGAAACACCGACTTGGCATACTTTACATGCCACATCAATGTTTCTATGAAACATAATTTTATTATTATAATTATTTAATCAAAATAATTATATAATAGTAATTAAATATTGTAAAATTAATAATTAATACTAATTTTTCAAATAATATTTATAATGGTTTTATAAAATGAACCATATTTTGAAAGATATAATTTTTGGTCATGTCCTTATATGTTTAAAAATACTATTTTCTCAGATGAACTTTTTTTAATACCCTTTTGTGAAGAATAATAAAATAAATTATAGACGAATTTAAAATTTTAATTTGATAAAATAAAATTCCTTATTTTAATTCATAACATTGAAATTATCATAGGTTTAATTTTTTGGATTTTTCTAGAATCGTCAATTTTTAATGAATAGTGAAAAAATACTAGGTTTTTAGTTAAATATAGTATTTTTGTTTAATTAATTATTATTGTTAAATTATATTATAAAATTTTTATAAGGTCACATTAGGTAAATATTAAATATATTTATATAATGTAGGTAATTATAATAAATTTCACTTTAAAATTGAATATTAAAACTAACAAAACTTTTGAACTTCTTTCTACTTTTAAATCCCGTTATCTTGTCCCGTCTGTGGGATTACCGGTAATCTTAATTTTTTTTCTTCAGTTAATTGAAACAAAAAAATACTATATAAATTGTTTTATTCAGTATAATATATATATTCTAATAAGGTAAAGTTAATTTTTGACCAATATGATTAGTAAAATTGATTAAAATTAATCACCGGGATTAAGGCCAAATAAAGCTTAATTAGGGACTAAACCTCGATATTAAAAGACCAAATGACCTATACACTTGTCTGAAACCCATTTTATGTCCATATATCTTCCATAAAACTTATATTATTTAGTTTTTTTGTTTATTATGACTTTTTAAGGTAATAAAATTTGTACACCTAACTTGTTTCTAAAAATTTCAAGTGAGCCCTTTTCCATCCCAATAAAAGGCCACCACCACTCTCACTTCCTCACACCTTTAAAACATATTAAGTTCATCCAATACATACCCAATAAACTCCCCAACATACCTATCTTACTCCTTTAATCCCTTTTTTCGAGGAGGAATATCCAAGGGAGCCTTTTGGCACAAACCAATAGGATTTACCCGATTAAGAGGTAACACATTCTCTCAAGATTCTTTCTTTTACTTTATTTCTCTACCCACACAACATTAAATTTTTCCATAAGTTTATAAAAACATAATTATCCAAAATATAATTTGAATTTTTTAGGCTAATCATTTGAATTACACTTACACACACCTCCATCTAAAGGGTAATGACCATAATGTTTCTGTGTACGGTGAACTACTGCCTCATGAAATGATGATTGTTCATCTTTCCATTAACATCTATCATAGTCCCCATTTTTAGGGAAACTATGATTATATATGATATATGTTATATTTATAATTTCTTTATTCTTTTGTAATTTTTATTAGAACATACCTTTATCCTTTCCATATTATATAAATATGATAATTTCATTTAGGACAGTGTGGACTACCACCCCCTCAAAGCGATATGATTCGTTCACACACTACACAAATTGTATTAAGGACAGTTTTAGTTAATATATATGATATCATAAATCAAATTTAATAATGATATATATATATATATATATATTTCGTTTACTTTCTTCTTCTCGAGATGAAAATTAAATGGAAATATCGTTCATGCATACGTACGACGTACTATCTCTATGAACAGTGCATTCTGTTTCATACTTATAAATTATATATACTATTATAATAAAAATATAAAATATATAAATGATATTTGTATCATGGTTTAAATTCTGGAATCAAGATATAAGTATAAGGACCAAAAATATAAAAAATTACGACACATATGAAAAACAAAGCAAATATTACCCGAAGTGAAACCATAACATGGGATGGTTAACAAGATGGTAATGTAAGGTAGTAATAAGACCATATATGATATTATATATAATAATATGGTTCTTAAAAGATGTATAATAAATTTTTATTTATCATATAGGTGTTTTGAATGAGTATGGTGAGAGTCAAGACACAAGGTAAGGGGATTTCTTCTCACTTTTTATTTTCTTGAGATACACGCTATGTTCTCCACTATTTCCTTTGGTTTTATGTCTGTACTACCCATGATTTTTTTCTAGGTATATTTTAATTAAATTTAAGGGTATTAACATATCCATTTTATGAACTTTATTTCATGGGGTTCAAGTTACAAAGCTTACCAAATTGTTAAAAAATGTTTTGTCTGAAATTGCCCTCTTTGGGACTCATGTATTGGTATACACCTAAATTCCTTTTTGAGGTGTATATAAATCCATGTTATATCATTAATATTCTTATTTTAATGATATTTTAGATTAATTTAATTTAATTTTTCTTACATGGAGTTTATGATCCTAGGTTACTAATTTATAAGAGTTTTTGGAAACAATCTCATCGCTTTTTGAGATTATTTATGTTTATGATTTATTTGATTACATATTATGATCAATATATAAAGAAAATTAATGAATTTTATTATTTTATGGATATTCTTAATATAATAATTTATTTGTACAATTTTTCAAATCTTTGTTACATAATATATTTAATAATTTGTTTTTAATAAATCTTGACTTTACCCTCTCTTCGTTCAGAAATCTGTGTTCTTTCAAAATCATTTTTTCTAAAAAGGGTTTCCAAGAATACTATTATAATATACTATGATCATTAAAATAAATTTTTACCCTTTTATTAATTTACCAATTTTCAACAGAATCTTCTTATCACTTTCTGATCAGGGCATTTTTCTTAAATTTTTACCATGAAAAAGGAATATTATTTTTACCTCATATGATATGTAGGGATTTAACTTCCATAATTTATATAAAGATTTATTTGATTTTTTAAAGGGTTAATTTTTAAGAATTTTTTTTTAATTATTTTCAAAAAAAATGGTTTTCAAAAAACATTCATTCTTTATTTATAAGTTCTTAAATAATTTTCAATGAAATGGTTTTCAAAGTGTTTTAAAGATTTATTTAAATGTTTTAAAAGTATTTTCATGAAAATTGGTTTTCAAAATGTTTTCATAATTATTTTATAAGTTTTCAAGGAAAATGGATTTCAAAAATTTTCCAAGAATTATTTATAAGTTTTCAAAGTATTTTCAAATAAATGATTTTGAAAGAGTTTTCAAGATTCCTTTATAATTTTTCAAAGTGTTTTCGAAGAAACGCCTTTTTTTAATGTTTTGAATCTTATTTTATAATTTTTCAATGAAAAAGGTTTTCAAATGATTTCATGATTTCTTTATATGTTTTAATGTTTTTTCTATTAAAATTATTTTCAAATGGTTTTACATATTAAAATAATTTTTCAAATAATAAATGATATATTCCTTAACAAAATGTTTTTGAATGATTTTTCAAAATTATTTTCCATCTAAGATGACATTAGATGATGTTACTCATTCCATTTTAGTAAATGATATAAAGGTTCCATTCATGTTATTTATATGAATGGGTTATACTTAATGTCATGGTTTTCATGAAACTCATTTCTCTTTCACGGGTTATATGCTTTTGATACCCACTTCTTTTCACGAGTTATGTTTATGATTAAAAGATTATGAAGCCTATATTTCTCCACACATTATGATAAGATTACATTTTTATAACACCCATTTCATTTCATGGGTTATGATATGATTATTTATGATATTGTGGAACTTGTATGTATGATTTCATTATGAGATGGGTGGGACCTATATATCTATCAAATTCATTGGGTAAAGATTTATATTTCATGATATAGACTAAGATAGCCATATGAGTTAATGGTGACTACCAAGAGGGTATGAGGAGTAAACTCATGATACTATGATAACCATGGGAGTGAACCACGACTACTAAAATTGTATTAGGAGTGAAATCATGTTACATATATGGCCATGGGAGTGAACCATGACTACCAATATGGTATGAGGAGTGAAATCATGCTGCTAAGATGTCAATGGGAGTGAACCCTTACTACCAAGATGGTATGGGAGGTGAACCCATACTACCATGATGGAATCTGTAGTGATGCATTGACTATTATGTGTAAACCTTATTACATGTTCACAATGTTATGCATGAAACTGGTTGCATGTCCATAAGTTTATGTGAGGGCCTGATCTCATGTCCTTAACCTAATGAGTGAATATATTTATACTTATACATGTTCACAATATTATATGCTTATGTATCTGACATAATTACATGTTTTATTCCTAAGATATTCTTTCATGTCCTATGTTTAATATTTCTTTAGGATTCACGTCTTATGAACTTCTAATCCTTATTATGATATCTAAAATGAAGGTTATGATCTTCAAATGTTATTTTCAAGTTCTATACCATTTTGTTCATGTTATGCTTACAAAATTTCTTTATTTACCCTTACTGAGCATCTAGGTTCACACCTTTCTTATGTTTCCTTTCTCCAGGTTACGTTTATAAGATTTATGTAGAATTACTAATGGTGTATATCTTTATAGGATATGTTAAAGATCTTTCACCATGATAGAGGATTTTTTATCCATGTTTCCAAAGACACTAAACTATTACGGTCCTCAGGTATGTATTTTTGAAGTGTACTAAATATTAATCTAAAATGTTTTAATATCATTGTATGTTAATCTTGGGTCACTATAGTTGGTATTAAAGTAAATGTTTAGTCAAAATTCAGAAAGTAGGATGAAAAAACATTAGTGATATCCATAGGAATGTTCTTAAGGATATGTCTAGGGATGTATCTAAGGATAAGTATAAGGATAAGTTAATATTTAGGAAAATTTCCTAGAATTTTGGTAAAGGATAGAATGAGTGGTTTCTTATAAATACATCCATGTATGGATAATACAAGAGAATGTAGATCTAGAATAGTTGTACCTTGGTGTAAAAACTCTAACAAGATATTTCAGGCCTAACTCAGGGTAATCTGGTACACGAGAACGGGCCTAGATACACACCTGGTTTGACACTCCCGAGGGATATGCTTTGAAAATTCACAAACTCTTCATGAACCATCATGAAGGATTTAGATATAAGTTTTTTTATGGATACAACATGATGAAACTATTTTTTTATACATTAAATAAGTAAAATACATGATTCAGACATCCTATAAGTAGTTTTTCATAATTATGTGGATTTATTATATGATATATGTTTCTCACCCCATGCTTTCTAGTTTTATTCCAGGGATGTAAATACAAGTAATAGAGTAAACATTTAATATTTCATATGTGGAAATCATTTTTATTATGTGAATCTATTTCCCTAGGGAAAATATCACAAAGATAATCTAAAAGTTGGTATGAGTATTGTTTATACATCTAAAGATAATGAGACTGCACACAACATGTGAAAGGTATGTGATGTTCTTCCATTATTGTTTACATTAAACAAAATAATCATGATTATATTGAGGTTGAATAACCTTAATTCAATTTTCATATTTCATATTCTAAGAAGGAGGTATTAAGTAATATGTTGATGAAGCCTGAGTAATGGTTTAAGAATAATGTTGTATTAATGAAGTATTTATGTTTTGGAATTCAAATATTATGTTATATGAATCATGAAATGTATAAGTTCTTTTAGTATAAGTTTTCATTAAGGATTGAAAAGGACATATCAAATGGTAATGAGGACATAGAAAAGTGATATCATAGAAAGGTTATATTTTGAATAAATGAAGGAAACCCTTAATTAATTTCTTAAATTGAGATAGTGATCTTTGGATAATTATATGTTTTATATGAATGAGTAAATTGGATGGTATGGATTACCCTGGAACTAATTATTGACAATGTATTCTATGTAATCAAGGATAAATTTTACAACTTCTTGGATTTAAAGAATATATCCAATAATCATTAGAATAAAGAAGCATTCATGTATTCCAAAATTATTTATGGTAATTTATCAATAGGGTATTCACATGTTTGGAATGTGACAACAAAGCGATACTTTTTGATATATGAGGGAATCAATGTTAATCTGATTTCATGAATCTATTTATAAAGTTTTGGATATTCATATTTCATAAAGGTTATATGGTTAAACATTCAAGGAAATTTTAAGTTATACTTTGGAGGAAGTATTTATGTAATGTGTTTGTATTGAAACCCTTAGTTAAATGGCTATTTAGTGATTAACCCTATTTCAAGGATGTCAATATTTTTTAGTTTGGGAAATTATATTAGAGTGGTTTTAGAAAAGGACTTCATGTTATTTTTGGTGAAATCCAATAAAATATTGTAAGGTCGTTGGTCTTGAACCCATGATCGAATGATGATAAGGATTGCATTCCTACCACAAGCCTATGAAATGTCAAGAATAATGTATAATTATTTTTAATGAATAATTCTGTATGATGAAATAGTACTAATACTTCTTATGTTTAGATATTAATGTATTAACCACGTTTATTTTTATGAATATTTTTAGATAAATAGTTATGTTTTTAATTAATTTATGGGCCTTAAGATATGATAAAATTGTATTTTAGCACTTCAAGCATCAAAGTTAATTTTGGGACATCCATTACATAAAGTAATGGATGAATTAGATGTTGATAAAATCACTACTAGAGAATGAATTGTTTTGTAGAAATATATCAAGAAATCATATTTCCTTATATTAATGGTTAATAAAATAATTAATCAATGTTAGGATAATGATCAAAAGAAAATGTGTTTTCCTAATAACTTTATTTTTGTCCAACCGATGGCCTTAAATATCATCACATATTTATGAATTTGAGGCCCTAAAATTTTATTTGATCATTCACATATTTTTTATTGATGAACTCAATAAATCAGTGTAATTTTTCCCTCCATTTCCAATATTCACTCCATTCCTAAATTCTCTTATGTATAAAGTTGTTATCTGTTACTTTAGGTAACTATTGGGGTTCCAACTTTCCCTTTTAAGGTAAGTTTTAGTATTCATTTTTACAATGTGGGTTTCTACAGATGAAACTTTTAAGTACTAAAAATTTGATAACCTAGAAGTATTTTGATGGAGAAAATCATTTTAAGGTGGTTATAATGTAACACCCTAATTTTTTTTTGAAATATTATTTTTTAATTTATTTATCTTTTTGATATTTTTTATTTCACGTGATACTAGAAATATTTCTATATATATATATATATATATATATTAAAACACTATGTCAAATATTCCTTTCATAAAACACCAACTTTTCTTATTCTACATGCATTACCAACATGGCTTGCGCTACACACAATACAAACTTGGCTTATGATACTGCAACACTAACTTGGCGTACTTTACACACCACACTGATGAATCTATGAAACATCATTTTATTGTTATAATTATTTAATTGTGATAATTACAACCTAGACATTAAACATAGTAAAATGAACAGTGATAACTACTTTTTAAATAATTCTTATAATATTTTTATAGAAATATAACATATTTTCATGAAGGATAAATTTTTTGGTAATGACCTTATTTGTTTAAAAATACTATTTTCTTAAATGAACTACTTTTAATGTCCTTTTATGAAGAATAATAAAATAAATTTAAGAGATATTTAGAAATCTAATTTAATAAAATAAAATTAATTTTTAAATTAAGAACGTTGAAATTTCCCTAGGGTGAATTGTTTGGATTTTTTTAGAAATATCAATTTTTGATAAATGGGGAAAAATACTGCTTTTTAGTTACAAACTTATTTTTGTTACATTAAATATTAATTTTAAATGATATTATAAATTTTTTATAAGGCCACATTAGATAAATATTAAATTTATTAATACAATTTAGGTCATTATAATTAATTTCACTTTAAAATTGAATATTAAAACTTACTAAACTTTTGAACTTATTTCTACTTTAAAAACCAGTTATCTCATATCGTCAACAAGATTAGAAGTTATATTAATTATTCAAATTCTATAAATTGAATTTTGAAAATATGACACACACCATTTTATGTAGGATAAAATTTTTATTCTAATAATATCAAGTTAATTTTGGACTAAAATGATTGGTAAGATTTATTAAGGCTAAATTAAGCTTCCTTAGGGACTAAACCTTAATATTAAGGGCCCAAATGACATATAAACTAGTCCAAAATCCATTTTATATCCTTATTTTGCCCATAAACCTTCCATTATAAATTTGTTTTAGTTTGGTATGACATTTTTTAGGTAAGAACATGTGTACACCAAACTTGTTTCTAAAAATTCCAAGTGAGTCCTTTTCCTTCCCTATAAAAGGCCACCACCACTCCCACTTTCTCACATATTTTAAACCTATTAAGATTTTCCATGTCCTGAAAAATACAGTTCCAAAAATCCCTATCTTCCCCATTGAATCCCCCTTTAGTCAGAAGTAAATCCAAGGTATCCTTTTGGCACAAACCAAAAGGATTTACCAAATTAAGAGGTAACGCCTTCTCTCAAGCTTATTTCTTTTAATTTCTTTATCCGCCCCCTCAAATTTTATTTTTTCTATGATTTTATAAAAAAATAAAGTATCCTCAATATACTAAGATTTTTTATTCAAATGTTTTCTAATTACACTCACACTCACCTCCATTTAATTTGTAATGAACATAATGTTTCTCTGTATGGTGAACCACTGCCTCACGAAATGATGGTTGCTCATTTATCCATTACCACGTATCATGGTTACCATTATGATGGAAATTTTTTTTATATATGATATATACTATATTTATAATTTATTTATGCTTCTGTATTTTTTATTTTTAGCCTAACTTTATGCTTTAAATCTTATGTAATACAATAATTTCATCTCAAGAAGTGTGGACTACCACCCCCTTAAAGCGATATGATTTTTTCATAAACTATATTGATTATATTATGGATTTTTTAGTGAATATATATAATATATATGATATAATAAATCTACTATAATAATTTGGATATATATATACATATATGTATTTTACTTCCTTTCTATCAACATGACAATTAAACAGAAATTGTGTTCATGCATACATACAGCCTACCTTCTCCATTAACAATACATTTTGTTTCATACATATATATTCTATATAATATAATAATAAAGATATAATGTATATAAACTTTATTTATGTCATGTTTTCATTCTGGAATCATTATATAAGTATAAGTACCAACAATATAACAAATTAAGACACATTTTAAAAAACAAAGTGAATACTACCCAAAGTGAAACTTTAACATAGGATGGTTAAGAAGTGGGTAATATAAGGTTATAGTCAAACAATATATGAAATTAGATATAATAATATGGTTCTTAAAAAGATATATAATAAATTTATATTTATTATATAGGTGGTTTGAATGAGTACGATGAGATTCAAGACACGTGGTAAGGGGGTTTCTTCTCACTTTTTATTTTCTTGAGACACACGCTATGTTCTCGACTCTTTCATTTTTTGTGGAGTATGTACTGCCCATGATTGTATTAAATGTATATTTTACATAATTTTATGGTTATTAACATATCCATTTTAGGAACTTTCATTCAAGGGTTTTATGTTTCAAAAGTTACCAAATCAGTAAAAACTATTTTGTCTCATATTTCCTTCTTTGGGACTCATGTATTGTCATAAAACTTAAATATTTTAAGAGGTGTATATACTTCCATGTTATATTATTATTCTCCATGTTTTCAATATATTTTAATAATAATTTAATTTTCTTTTTATTTAATTAATTTTAAGATCCCAAGTTACCATGTTATAAAATTTTACTAAAACAATCTCATCGCTTTTCAAGATTGTTTATGTTTATGCTTTCTTTGATGAATTCCTATGATAAATATCTCAAGAAAAATCATGAATTTTATTATAATATGGATATTCATAATATAATCATGTATTAGTACAATTTATATACACTTTTGGTGAATAATATAGTTAAGAACTTGTTTTTAGGAAATCTGGACTTTACCCTCTAATCTATCGGTAATCTGTGTTCTTTCAAAACCATGTTTTCTAAAAACAGTTCCCATGAATATTAATCTAATATCCTATGATCATTAGAATAAATTTTTAACCTTTTATTATTTTAACAACATTCAAAGGAATTTTCTGGTCACTTTCTTATCAAGTCATTTTTCTAACCTTTTTACCGTGAAAAATGAATATTCATTTTACCTCGTATGACATATACATATTTACCCATCGTAATTTTTGTGAAGCTTACTTTTCATGTTTAAAGGATTAATTTTTAATAAAGTGTTTTTTTATTATTTTCAAGAAAAATGGTTTTAAAAACATTTCCATGTTTATTTTAAAATGTTTCAACAAAAATGGTTTTTAAAACATTTTCAAGCTTTATTTATAAGATTTCAAAGTATTTTCAAAGAAATGGTTTTCAAAACGTTTTCAATCATTATTTGTATGTTTTAAATGTATTTTTTTAAAAAATGGTTTACAAAACATTTTCAAACTTATTTATTATGTATTCAAGGAAAATTGTTTTTAAAACAATTTCATGCTTTATTTCTATGTTTTCAATGTATATTCAAAGAAATTATTTTAAAAATGTTTTCAGGAATTCTCTATAATTTTTCAAAGTGTTTTCGAAAAAAGGATTCTAAAATTTATTGAAGCTTATTTTATAAGTTTTTATGAAAAATGGTTTTCAAATGAATTGAATTCTTATTTATAATATTTAAATGTATTTTCTAAGAAAATTATTTTCAAATAGTTTTACATTTTAAAAAGCCTTTTTCAAAGAATAAAGGATATTTTTCTTAAGAAATGTTTTTGAATTATATTTCAAAATTATTTTATATCTAAGATGAAATTAATTGATGTCACTCATAGCCTTTTAGTAAATTATATAATGGTTCCATTAATATTATTTCTATGAATGGGATACTCTTAATGTCGTGGTCTTTATGAAACTCTTTTATCTTTCATGGGTTATATGCTTTTGAAACCCACTTCTTTTCACATGTTATGTTTAAGATGAAATGATTATGAAACATGTATTTTTCCACAAGTTATGATAAGATTACATGTTTATAATACCCATTTCATTTCATGGGTCCTGATATTATTATTTATTATATTTTGGAACGTGTGTGTTTGATTTCATTATTAAATGGGTGAGACCTATATCTCCCTCCAATGCATTGGGTAAAGATTTATATCTCATGAGATAGAATAAGATGGTCATGGGAGTGAACCATGACTACCAAGACTGTATGAGGAGTGAACTCATGCTATGAATATTGAAATAGGGAGTGAACTATGACTACCAAGATGGTATGAGGAGTGAAATAATGCTACTATGATGGCCATGGGAGTGAATCATGACTACCAAGATGGTATGAGTAGTGAACTCATGTTACTAATATGGCCATTGGAGTGAACCATGACTACCAAGACGGTATGGGGAGTTAACCCATACTACCATGATGGATTTGAAAGTAATAAAATTACTAATATTCGTGGACCTAATTACATGTTCACAATTTTATGCATGCACCTAGTGTAATGTCCATAAGTTTATGTGAGGGCATGATCTTCTGTCCTTAACCTAATGAGTGAACCAGTTTATACATATATATGTTCCCAATATTATATGCTTATGTGTCTGCCGAAATTCCATGATTTATTTCAATGTTATGCTTTTATGTATTTTTTTCAATATTTCCTTATGATTCTTGTCTTATGAACCACCAATCTTTAGTAAGATATCTGATATACAAAGTATTATCTTCAATTATTATGCTCAAGTTGCATAACCTTTTGTTCTTATTATGCATACAAATTTTATTTATTTACCCTTACTGAGTATCTGAGCTCACCACATTATTAGGTTTTCTTTCTCTAGGTTTTGAAGAATGGTTTTAGGTAGAAGTACTAAAGGTGCAGTTATTTTTGGGATATGTTTAAGATAGTTCACGAGGATAGAAGATTTTGTTTCCATGTTTCTAAAGACACTAAACTATTATAGTCCTGAGGAATGTAATCTTTCAATACACTAAATTTTAATATAAAAAGATAAAATATCCACATATGTTACTCCTGAGTCACTATACCAAGAGTTTGGTATTTCAATCATGATGAATATCTGAAGGGAATGGACATTAGAAATGGGAAAGTGAAAATAAACTTCCATGTGAAGAAAAATAACACCACAAAACTATTTGCGATTGTGTATTTTGATGATGCAAATTTTTTAGTAATAAATATATATTACTGGATGAATTATGTAGACACATGAAATAAAATTTTGAACTTCCAATTCTAGGAGAGATGAGATTCTTATTTGAAATATAAATTGTGTTACCAATTAGTAATCCTATTTTCTTACAAGAAAAATATGTAAGGGAGATCTTAAATATGTTTGAAATATAGGATGATAGAGGAGTGTCCACACCAATTTAGTTGGAAAAAAATGTGAAAAGATGATAAAGGTAAAATTCATTATGAGAATATTTTAGTAATTTTAATTAGAAGTCTTATGTACTTGAAAACATCAATATCTGACATTATAAATGATTTCACCCATTTTTTCCAATATCAATCAAATAAAAATGTAACATATATTTTTTAAGAAAAAAAGTTCTCGATATATATCTCAAAAAGTATAAGTTATAGGCTTATATATAAAATGAGAGGTGATCTAGAACTAAAGGGGTTTACTAATGCAGATCGGGGAGGAGTATTTAATGATTAGGAATCCACATTTGGTGAAGTATTTTTAATTAGAAGAATTTTTTTATTAAAATAAAATAATGAAACAAATAGTGAAACTAAAATCTATAGAGTATGAATTAAATATCCTAATATTTTAAAATAATACAATGTTTGATAGGCTATACCATACACAATACTGAGCTTAAACAAACCACCAAATAGTATTATTTAAATATGACCATTGTAACCTAGACTTTGAATTGGAGAGTAGGAATAGGAATAAACACATAATGAAATATATATTATTTTCACACCCAATATTTATTTATTTATTAATTTATTTAAAATAAATACTCATTTTTTTTTCAAAGTCATTTTATTCTTCAAAAATACATTTTATTCAAAAATGATTTTATTAATTTTTATGATAAAATAATATAATAATTTTTTTCCACTTTTATAAAATATACTTGATAAAATTAAATTAATATTTTAATTCATCTTATGAACATTATCTTAGGGTGAATTATTTATATTTTTCTGAAAAGTTTTATTTTTCAATGAATAGTGAAAAAACTAATTTTTATTAAAAACTGTATTTCTGTTTTAAGAATTTAAAAATATCTATTTTGTTTTAAAATTTTTTAAAATAAAAATTTATCAAATTATATTATTTATAATTCAATTAAGGTTTTTCTATTAATTTTATACTTGAATTTGGTATTAAAACATTTTTATACTTAAAAAATTATATAAAAACTTGTTTTTCGATGTGTTTTCGGGTTTAATTTTAAACAAAAATTTTCCAATTATTTGATTTTATTTTATTAAAATGGTTAATATATTTTTAATTATTTTAATTAAAATTATATAATAAATTCAATTTAATTTTGGGAGATAATTAATAGTAAAAATAGTAAATATCGGTTACCACGGCTAAGGATAAAACTGGTTTCTCGGTGGGTTCAACTAAGAAGATAAGGGTTACATTAACCTAAAAACTTTTATAATTTATATTTTATGAGTATATTTAAACCCTATATCATATAATATTTTTAAATTTTACATTTTACAAGATTAATACACCAATATATTTTATTCAATTTAAGTAATTTATGTGTGCCCTCTCTCCTACTTACTAAACGTAACCCCACTCCTCTTCTATCCACACCTAAAGAGCCTTTTATTTTGTCTAATACCCACCAAAAAAACGTTTCATACATCCAAACCCATATCATTGACTCCCTTGTATGATCATAAAATCAATCTAGGAATCTTTTAGGTGTAAACCTAAAGAGGTTTTCTAAAGAAGATGTTTTGTTCTTAACCTTGACTTTTCATTTTATTTCATCTTCCACCACCTTAAAATATTATTAAACCATAATAAAATAATAAAATAAATATATTACATATACTTATATATTTTTATGTTAATTTAAAACCTTATATTCATATCCTCTTCAATCAACTGAGAAACAAAATTGTCAGTTGTGTGTACGGTGAACTATCGTCTCGCGAACTGATAATTTTTTTCCACACCACCACTACTCGCAACTTGTTATAATGATATATTTAATGTATATATAAAATATTCATGACATATTTATCATTATTTAAAATTAATATATCATATATGTGCATACCATTCCATCCATTGAAAAATGATTGCCTCATTTTTGCATACATGTCTACTACAACCTCCACGAAGCAATGTGATTTGTTTTCAACCACCACATCACATGGATGAAATATATTGGTTTATTTATGGAAATAATATTTATTTATGATATAATTTTAATTATTTAAATATAAAATAATACTTACTTTCTTTCCATCAGGATCATTGGAAAATTGAAATGTTCCTCATGCGTACAGATAAATTATCATCTCCATGATTATAACATAGTTTATTTTTCATACCCATTTTTCATGGTTAGTTTTTAATGTACAATTGATATGTAAAAATGATAATTAAGAAATAATTTTATTCTATATATGATGGAACAATGTCATTTTAAACATAGTCAACCTATCGAAGTCATTTTGGGCATATGAATAAAATATCATCAAAATGTCAAATGTGGACATAATTGATTAAAAAATGAATATATCATGGTAATAAACAAAATAAAATAATAATAAACATGAAAAAAATTATTATTAAATTAAATATTTAACATAAGCTTATTATTTTGGAGGATAAATAATATACGTGATGAGTTGGACCCGAAGTAATGGATTGCGTTTCAATTTCAACTTTATTGAGACATATTTAGTATTACACGCCTATTTACATTCACGTGGTGTATATAAAATCCATTTTAGGAATTTAAAATGAATATATATTTCTTTATTACAATTAAGGATTCAATTAAAGTTACTTTTTGAAGATTAATGTTTAAAATTAAATCTGGTCTTTTTTTCTTTTTGATCGAGTATGTTTTTCTACCATGTTCATATTTTTCAAAAGTATTTTACAAAAGTATTTTTTATTTAATAAAATTATTAATTAAGAAAATTTAAAGTTATCATTGAATTTATAAATTTTTTTAATGTAATATTTCTATATTTTTCCCTAAAAGGGTACTTTTTTACTTTTTTTGTAAAAAAATAAAAATGGAATGTTTTCTTTTTAATGTATATTGTGTTAATAGGATTTCCAATAACCATAACCATTTTAAACCCTTTATCTTATTATTTAATGTTTAAATTAATTAAAAAGGAATATATTTATGAATCATTATTTTAACTCTTTCATTTATTTTCAATAAATAAATTGATTTTACGATTAAATCTTCTTTTGTAATGGTCGTATCTGATCTTTTGATTAATTTTTTGGCACTAAATTTCTCTAAAAAATTCACTTTCGTTTTATCATCATTCATTGAATTTATATTAAATATTCACATTTGTTATCATGTATATTATTATTTATTAAACTATATATCATTTATATATATGGTGTTTTACTATGAATATTATTTTATTTTCTGTGGAAAACATGATAACTCCATATTATTTCGTCAATATAAATATTTATTGACAAGGAATATTTTTCATGATTTAAATTTATCATTCAGTATGTGAGGAAGAATTGGAAACGTAGTGATGGGTTGGTCCCAAATATAGATATCCCCTTGATGTATTGACAGGTCTCATGAGGAAAATCAGAAATCTAGAATTAAATGGGTTTCTGTTGTATACCTATCAATAGAATTAAGTATCTTGGAATAAGTGTTTGATAGTGTAGATGTATCAATATATGAAATCATAACATCCAATATTATATATTTCCATAAATGGGAATTCATTTTTTATTATCCATGATATTACTACATTGATATTTTCCATGGATGTATTTCATACTCAAGTTATTGATTAAATGGAATGTGTTTTTAGTTATTTACCTTTCCATATTGATTATTCATCATTGACTCTTGAGAGCATTTTTTTCATGTAAATCATACTAATAATTTCATATCACCCATTATTTTTTATCATTCCCCCAGGATATAAATAAGGATATTATGAATAATATTAAGGATTCAATAGTTTTTTCTGTTATGTATTTTATATTTCCAATATAATATCTGAACTATTTATGTATTTAGTTCATCAATACTACTAAATTGATTGGTCCTTCATTATGATATCATTTGTATCTTACAAAAATGTACTAAATTTGACACAAGATCTGGGTTACTTGAGTTGGGTTCATCATAATTGGTATCAGAGGATGTTTTGTAGAATCCTTGGAAAATTGATTTCAAAATGAACATAACTAAAATGACAGTTATAAAAATCTCTTATAGTATTTGAGAAATTTTTTCATTTGAGGGATTTTTATTTTATGGATTAATATTCATTATTATTATGATCTAACTCAGTGTGTACCAATATTTTGTGATATAACATAATATAATAAATGGAATGATTTCTTGTATATATTGTAGAAATTTCCCTACTGATCAAACCAATATAGAGGGTATTAAAATAGTGAAAATCACAACAATATTGTGTAATATAACTCATTCTATGATGAATAACCATGACCAAATGAAGAAAACTATTTTTCCATAATTTTATCCTCTTATATTGGATCATATCATGCAATAAAAGCCTATATTTTTTAATGTAACTACTAAACTATTGGTATTTGAGCAATGGATTAAGTCTCTTGAAAAGATATTCCTATCTTTAGGATTTTATTAATATGAAAAAATTATTTTAACATTATATTGTTTGAATAAAGATGCATGTTGATGGTTTTCATTAGTCCAAAAATGATAAAGAGGCCGAAGAAATAAAAAACGTGGAATGGAGAACTTAAAATCTGGTTTTCATTGAGAAATACATCCCCTGATAATAAAAATCTAAAAAAGAGAGCCAATTACTCAGTTTAAAGTAGAAGGAAGAATACAATTTTTTAGATTATGAGCTAACATTAAAATATTATCTAGGTAGCCTTTTGACAATATACATAATCTGAAAAGAATGATTGACCATTTCTTTATTGGGCTTAAACCAAGTCACTAAAGGGCACTGGTTTCTCAAATGTTTTCCTCATATAATGATATATTATCATGTTCCATTAATATGGAGATATAATTTTCTAGATCCTATATCTTAAATAGAAATCAAGAGAAGAATTGGCCATATGAGATCCCAAAAATACATAAAGAATCAAATAATAAGAAGAAAAGGAATCTGTTTACATCATGTGAAAATTGAAGAAATAATCATTTGGGGAAATTATTAAAGGGCATTGGATTTTGTTACAAGTATAGAGTTAAAGGTCCTATGGCTAATAAATGTTAGGGGAAGAATACGACGACTACTATACAGAGTTTCAACTATCATTAAATGAGATAGTTTCTAAAAAAATAACCCAAGAATCAAGGGAATCTACCTTGTAAGAGGCTAAGTGGAGAAGGCCGAGATTATGTGATCACTACACGAGAGGATGAATTTCCTAAATATGTGGTGGAAGTTACATTAATAATGGAAATAAATTTATATAATTATTTATTTGATTATGAATCTTCACACTTTTTTATATCTACACTATCTTCCAAGAAAATTACATATTTCCCAAACATGCTAAGAAGGGACTTTCTAATCAAAATGACCAATGGAGATATCACAACAATAAGTATGTTTCAATAAGTATCTATTATGAAACATAAATGTTCCGTATTATTAGACATGATTATTAGAATTATGGATTATTTTAACATAATTCTTGTTATGGACTGGCCATTAAAATTTAATACAACAAATTTATTGCTAAGAGAAAGAAATTAAGATTCATGATGATGATGTATAATTCCTTATCTTTATAGTTTATACATCATCATCTAAGTCATGTATAGATCCAAAACTAATATCTCTTCTAAATGAGATTCTTGGGGAAGAATAAGAGAAAAAATCTATGGATAGAAAAGGTAATCATCAAATTGAGAATGTATGTACTGTACAAGAACACATTGATGTATTTCATAAGGAATTAATTATACATAAACTATAGCATGAAGTTTAGTTTTCCGTATATTTAATCATTGATGAAAGACCTATGTCGAAGAATATATATATATAATGATCCATGTGTAATAAGTGGAGTTAAGGAAGCAATTGGAGGATTTGAGTATTAATGGATTTATACTCCCTATTGTTTCACATTAGGGAGCCCCTTTTCTTTTGGTTAAAAATAAGTATGGATATATGAATCTATTAATTAATTATATAGGAATAAATTATTTTTTGAAAAAGAATATGTATCCTCTATATCACATTTATAAATTACTTATTTAACTTCATGGATCTAAATATTTTTCAAATATTGACCTTTATTCTAGGTATCATCAATTGCAAGTAAATAAGGAATATATTCTGAATAAAATATTTAAAAGAAGTTATAAAAATTATGATTTTATATTAATACAATTTTCATTGACTAATATAACCCACATTTTATGGATCTAATGAATAGATAATTCAAGGAATATCTTCATAATATTATTATAGTATTTATTAACGATATATTTTTTTATTATAAAAGTTATATGGATCATGAAAATCATTTGTGGATCATTCTTGGGACTCTAATAAGAAAATTTTTATATGAAAATTTTAAAAAGTGTGAATTTTGGATTCTGTAAGTTTCATTTATTATCCATATTATCTCCATGAATAGAATATCAGTTGATCCAGCAATGAAAAAGTTAGTAAAATAATAGCCTACAACAAATAACATAATTGAGGGATATAGTTTTATTGATTTGGTATATTACTATTAGTGATTTGATCAAGATTTTTCTTAATTTTCCATCCCCTTAACAAGGATTACTTATAAAGTGGTTATGTTCCTACAAATAAAGAATCTGAAATATTTTTTGAATAATTGAAATGTAGATCAGTCAATGCACCGATTTTGACACTACCATCATGAAGTGATAAATTTTTTATATATTGAGAGGCATCAAAGAAGTGACATGGTTTTTTCTTATATATAATGATAAATTTATTTCCTATACATTAAGTTAGTTAAAGAATTGTGAGAAAAACTATCCAATTCATGATCTTGAGTAGGTAGTTATAATATTTTCATTGTTAATTTGGATACATTATATCTATGGTGAAAGTTGTGAGATATACACAAATCATAAGAGTCTGAAATACATATTTTCATAGAAATTTATCAACATGAGGCAAAGAAAATGGCCCAATATACTAAAGGATTATGATTTCTCAATACACTACCACCTATGGAAGGAATATAAGGTAGTGCATTGATCATGAAATATCTTGGAGTCCTAACCAAATTGAAAATTGAGAGGGATCATAGGTTCTTGGATTTAGTAAAGATATATATGGGAATTATTAAATAAGGGAAAATATCCCTCTTTTCTCAAATGACTTTAAAAACCATATTGACTAGAAAATATAAAAATTTCTCAATAGTATTGATAATTCTCAAAAGAAAATTAAAGCAATGGATGACGGGAAAATGGAATAATTATTATATGAATATGGTGTTCCAAAATTAAGAAATAGGTAATGTGTTCCATCTATACATTAGATGAAGGGTAAATTATTATACAATGCTCATAACTTGAATTTATCTATACACCCTAGTACCACCATGATGTATATATATTTGAAGGAGCCTTTTTGTGTGAAAATATGAATTGGGAAATTTATAAATATGTGTCCATATGTTTTGTTTTTAAACAACTGAAGGATGATATATTTAATCCAAGAGGATTCGATACACCCTCTACATATTTTTATGTGGAAATGGGATGACATTACTATGGAATTTATCACTGGATTTACAATTACTCCTATAAAGAATGATGTAATGTAGGTTATTTATTTATCATTATACCAAATATAAACATTCCTCACCATAATAGAATATTTACATCATTGGGACCTCATAAGGATTTATATTAATAAATTGGTAAGACATCATGGTGCACATATTTCAAGTGTTCCTGATCAAGATCGATAAATTGCATTGAAATTATAAAAAATAATAGAGAAGGCTCTTGATACTGATATTAATTTGAGAACCACCCATCATCCTCAAATTGATGGGTAGTCCAAACGAAATATTAAAACATTGGATGTCATGTTGAGGACATTCTCACTTGACTTTCATGGCATGTGGGATCAGTATTTAACTTTGGAAGAATTTACCAATAATAATAACTTCTATTCAGGTATTCAAATATAGTTGTATGAAGCATTATGGAGGAATCATTTTTTCACTCCAATTTGTTGGGATGAATTTCATGAAAGGAAGATTGTTGGCACACAAATTATTTAGGGGACAATGAAAAATGTAAATACTATTTAGACTCATTTTAAAGTTTCTAAAATTAGGAAAAATAGTTATGTAGATAAACAATAGAATGATTTTTAATTTCAAGTGGGAGACTATGTTTTCTAGAAAGTAACTCCATGTAAGGGTGTTATAAGTTTTACTAAGAAAAAATCTAATAAATAGGTATATCAGAACTTTTGAAATTATTGAAATAATCGGAGCTTTGGATTTATAATTTCCAATGACACTAAGCCTCTCTAAAGTGGATGATGTGTTCCATATATATATTTACTAAGGGATTATATACCTAACACAATTCATGTGATCACCTTTGATGAAATAAAACTAGAAAATAATATTTCTTACTATGAAATTCCTATCATATTTCATGACACAAAAGGTCAACTATTTAGGAATCAGATGACTCTATTGGTAAAGGTACTTTGTAGAAATCATAAAATAGTGGAAGAAACATGGGAACCTAAGGATCTTATGAAGAAGAACCACCGTCATTTTATCAAAAAGTAATATCAATAAAAAAAATAGCGAGAATTTTTTTTAGGGAGAGAATGATGCAATAACCTTATATTTTAAAAGAATATTAGGTTTGATAGCACACTGAACATGGAACACATAGCTTAAATGAACCATAAAATTTTATTATTTAAATGTGACCATTATAACCGAATCATTGAATTGGAGGGTATGAATAGTAAAAATATTATGAAATATATATAAAGTTCATAATCATTAATTATTTATTTATTAAATATTAAGAAATATATATTCAATTTTTTGTAGTCATTTTATTTTTCTAAAATATGTTTTCTTCAATAATGTTTTTATTGCGTTTTGTGAGAAAATAATATAATTTATTTTTAACAATAATATGGATTATATATATAAGTATATTTAAATAAATAATATGGTATTTAGGATATAATTATCATTATATGAAGAAAATAATACTTACCTTTTTCCCATTAAGATCCATTAAAAATGGAAATGTCACTCATTCGTACGTATGAATTACCATCTCCATGATTGTAACATACAAACTTTTTTATAACTATATTTCATGGATGGGTTTTAAAGTATAATAGATGTATAAAAATATGACTTTCCTTCTTCCCATCATATGAATCAAATATCATCAAAATATCTAATGTGAACTTAATAGATTAAGTAAAAAAACATACCATGGTAATAAATAAAATAAAATGAATAATAAACATTAAAAAAATTATTAATAAAGTAAATAACTGATATATGATTATTATTCAGGAATAGAAATAATATACGTGACGATTCAGACTTGAGGTAAAATATTGTCACTCAATTTCAACTCCATTGAGACATATTTGGTATTATAAGAATATTTACTTTTATTTGGTGTATATAATTCCCCTTTTAGGTAATTAACATGAATAAATGTTTATTCCTGAGGATTAATTATTCAATTCAAGTTACTCTTTCAAGATAAATGTTTAAAAGAAAAGATGATTGTATTTCCCTTTTTGATCAGCAATAAATTTTTTTCCATGCCCATATCATTCAGAATTATTTTTATGAAAGTCATTTTTATTAAATAAAATGATTTATTAAGTAAATTTTATGTTATAATTGAAGTTTTAAATAGTTTTAAAGGAATATTTCTAATGTTTTTCCTAGAAAAAGTCATTTTCAATGTTTTTTTAAAAAAAAATCAGAAAAATAATTAAGGTATACAACATTAACAGACATTCCCACTACCATAAATATTTTATTTCCTTTATCTTATTCTATAATATTCCAATTACTCTTAAAAGTATACTCTTTTTCAAAACATATTTCAATGGTTTCGTTTCCATTATTTAAAAGACTTTAGTTTTCTAAAAAAATCCACTTTTCTGATGGTCATCTCTCATATCTTGATTAATTATTAGACATTAACATTACCTTAAAACATTAAATTTATTTTGATCATTAGAAATTATATTTATCTTAAATATACATATTATTTATCATATATATTCTTACTTATTAATATAAATATCATTTATACATGTGGTGTTTTACTATAAAAGTTATTTGATTGATTGGGGGAAATGTGACAAATCTATGTGTTTTACTCAATAGAGACATTTATTGATAATGTATGTTGTTTATTAATTATATTGAACATTCAATATATGAGGAATTAATTAGACATGAAGTTATGTGTGGGTCCCAATTAAAGATATCCCCTCAATGCATCGACAAGCCTCATGAGACAAATTTATAAACCAATATTAAATGGGTTTCTGGTATATACCATACCATTGATTAAACTATCTTGGAACAAGGATTTGATGATATTTATTTCATGATTTCTTAAATCAAGATGTCTAATATTAATAATTTTCGTCCTTGAGAACTCAGTTATTATTATCCATGTGATTAATTCAGTGTTATTATCTATAGATGTATTTATTTTTCAAGTAATTGATGAAATTGGATGTGTTTTTAGTTATTTTCCTTTCCATATTTATTATGCCATATTCATTCCTAATAGCTTATGTTGTATGTAAATCTTACTAAGCATCTAAGATCCCCCTTTATTTGTTTACTTTTTCCAAGGATATAAAGAAGTATGTTATGAATAATATCAAGGATGCAAGAATGTTTTTATGCTATATATTTTATATTTCCAATGTAATATTAGAATCATGTATGTATTTTTTCTTCAACACTATGAAACCAATCAAAAAATTGGGATCAGATCCTGTGTATCATATACCAATGTAATAAAGTAAAAACCAACTCCGGTTTACTAGAGTTGGGATATTTTGACTAATTATCTAAATGCACCAGAAGTAGTTGAACAAATAAAACAAATGAATATATAATTAAACAACCTGAATATTTAACTAACTTATCCACTAAATATGGAATGTGATGGTAAGAGTTCCATGAATCTATCCAAAATATACTAAAACACTCTAGGGTAAATCACATTAATAGAAAGTACCATTTTTATAAGAAGAAGGTTAATAAAGGAATTTTGAGGCTATGTTTATTCCCTCAAAAAAAAGATTGCTGGTATTTTAACCAAACATCTCAAAAATGAATATCTTGAGAAGATAAGGCTTCAAATAAGAACAAATACCACCCCATATCATTGATGAATGATTTATTATAGTTCCTTCCTATATCATTTTCTGATAAAATTCTTAGGGAGATGAATTTTTCAGGTGGAACAATTTGATCCCATGTTTTAAAAACATTTTAATGTTTATTCTTTGTTTTTTAGGAAGGTATCTGGAAAATAATTTAATACTTGATATTGAAGTGTATGAATGAGATTTCTGATAGGGTTGAGTTGACTAATCTTAAAGGTTACATTGGTGATAGAATTAATCACTCTTTTTTTCTACTATGATCTAGATCATGTATACATAGATTTGATTTATTCATAACTCATTTTTTAAAAGATAGTGGGTTTTTCCCTCATAGATTTTATTCTCTTCAGATTTATTACCAATATTGGGGTGATAATTTTGGGATTTTGATCACAAATATAGAGAAGAATATTGTTGATACCTCTTGAGGATGGTGTTTTATTTATTTTTAATACATGGTTATAGAAGATCGATTTTTCCAAAATATGAAGAAGTTATATGAGGAATGAAAATTAAATCCACATGAGCATTGAGCTGAACAAATTATGAAATGATAGTAAAGATTTATTGGATGATATTTTTAGATGAGTTTTCGGTTTTGAGAAGCCTCTAAGATGTATTTTGGAATCTTCTGTACCAACTAGGTAAATTTTGGATATTATGTAAATATCGTAAGGCTTTAAGCAAGTACATAAAGCTTTATTATATGGATTTTATCTACCATATGTCTTTGTGTTGAAGCTGAAAATGGAAAAGTCCCTAAATGTAATAATTCAACATAATTCTTTGAGGTGATCATATGAGTTTTAAAGACTTCGAAAAAATTAACAAAGGCATGTATGTAATCCATTGTGATTGATGTGAGCCTTTCATCCAAAATATAAAGATTTATCAACATAAGGATTTTTCATAAGTCCGTAAGTTCCATTTAAATAATTTAATATAGATTATAAGGAATTAACACTAAGTAAATTTTTAATGATTCATCTAAGTGAAAAGTTAACATTAATGATTTTATATTCTGGATGAATAAAAGGATAATTAACTTAGATGTTTCAAGATTTATTTTCATCATGGATTTAACAACATGATAAAACTCACGATTATGATCCAAGATGAGACCACTTGGGATAAAAGAGATAAAGAATAAACCAATTTTGTGTGTTCTTAAAAATGCAGAATAAGATTCCACATCATTATACTTATGTGAAAGTTTAAAGAGATCATAATGCTATAAATTTTGTGGGAGTTTTTAATGAAAGGTAAAATCTCTATAATTCAAATATCACATGAAGGAATAAACTGAGACTTGAGAAGGGTTTTCTTGCTGACTTGAATGAGTTAAGACGAGCCACTAAAAATCAAGGATGGATTCCATAACTGAATTCATAAAATGTATTCATGTAATTTGAAATGAATATAAAAAAAATAAATTAAGAAAGAGAGAAAGATAAAATTTAGAGACAGTGAGATGATACCCTACTGCATCAAAGAATTATAATAAATACTGAAAGTAGCTATATGAGATTTCTATATAATGGTGGTGAAGATGATCAACATATATAGTCTATTTGGAGGCTCATACATTCATCAATGATCATTCCTTAGGATGAGTTATTTTCTCTGATTACTATAAGACTATAACTGGATGGTTCTAGAAATTGTTTGAGTTTATGGTCACACCCTTTCTCGAGTTCATTATTATAAAAATAATGGCATTGTGTGTTTGGGATAATAACCATGACATATTGGGGAATTATTCATCATTAAAATAGGAAAACCTCATTAATAAACTTTTTGTTTTTATCTTATTTATTCTCTATTGAGAAAAGTGTGAGAATGGTACTAAAAAGTATGATAGTAACGGGATTTTAAATAACTTTACACACCGAATTACCCTCCCCTATTAGTCTGTATCTACCTTGTAGTGATCTAACAATATGGTATCATATTTTTTTTGGGGACACCCAAAATTATCAGTAAATGGAGATAGATCAACTTAGTGTAACAATATAAGGTATTATAAATACATTATCAAGTGTACCATTACTTACTAATGAGGTTTATATAGTTCAAAAAAGTGTTAGAAATTCATTACTTTAGACATATTGACCTATTCGACATCTTACCAGTAAGTTATGTGTAAAGTATATCCATTATATCAAATTTATATCAAATTTGTTTATATATATATATATTAGGAATACATTAATGATAAAGTCATGTTGTATAGAGTAAAGAAATATATTGAGACCCATTTCGCTTCGCTGCTTATTTTTTAATTACTTTAAAGACTTTCATTATAAGAATTTATATTGAGGTTTAGTTATGAATTTATATTGATTATTGAAATTTGTGGGTTTGATTTTATAGTGATAATTTTTAAGTGAGAAATGATGGAGTTTTTAACTCTAGATATTTTGTGTCTCCAAATGATGTACATCTTTCCTATGTAATTGAATTGACATATTTATTTCAATTATATCAACTTGATATAACTTCATACCTATGTTTTTTTATTAGGAATATTTTTACACCTTTTATTTAGTATGAAGCAATTTCATTTTATAGATTTATGGACACAGAACTAATTTCTTCCATAAACTGGACAATGCACAATGATCAAAAAACAAACTATACATCTAGTTGATTTAAGAATGATTCAATAAATTGTTGGAATATTTCTTCTTAAAAAATGAATGAGATATATATTTCATAAAATTTAATTTGTCTTTATTAAATAACCAATCATATAATATTATTGTATATCAGTTTCCATTTCATGTTGGGTATTTTATATCCACATGAAAGGAAAGATAACTGGTTATTCTCCATACATGGGGACATGTGAGGAAACATCCAATGTGTATTGGACATGTTAGTTTAATTTTTTTATACTTATATATTATAATAACATTATATTTTATTTTATAGTTATAATTTTGAAACAGTTCATGGAATCACTATAATGATATATGTTAAAAGTAGAAAAAATATTAAATATGTGTGTGTAGTGGTGACTTAATGTCTATGTATTTCGATTTATAAATTAGTTAAAATGTAATTTTCAATTGAATTTATAACTTATTTTTCAATTGAATTTTCATAAACAAAAAAAAGTTATTGAATGTGGATATTATATTTTAATATTTACATAAGAAATAATAACAATCAGAATAGTTATAAAGTTTCAAAATGTTAGATTTTATTAATAACATTTCATTTTATTTATAATAAAATTATATTGAAAATATATTTTCAATACTTTGTTTTATAATTTATATCTTTTTAATGATCTTCACCCTTATAAATAAAATTATTTGAATCTCTACGAGGAGCATAGAAAGATTATTTTTCATCTTTAATTTGGTTTTAGTTTATACATATTTTCAAAGATTATAATTCAATTGTCAAGTATTTTTAATTTGAAATATGTTGTGATGTATTTATTTGTTATAAAATTTAAAATTGTTGTTCTCATTTGTAGTAATTTCTACTCTATTGAGATGCTAGTTTTGTTTTAGGTATGTTGGTTTGGATTTTTCTAAATAATATTTTTAAAAATTCTTTATTCCATAAATTATGAAATAATTGGAATTAATAATGAAATTTTAATATTTTTTATTCAATAAATGATGTTAAATTTTGATTTTGATGTCATTTATTAAAAATTACCAACGTCAAAAGTGTTTTTTACATCAGTTATTAAATAACTGATGTGAAATTTTTTCACAATTTTAGGCTATCTGGGCAATTTATATGTCAGTTTTAAATTGATGGACAATAAATATACTTTTTAACATTGGTTGTATATATCCAACAAAAAAAATATTTATTAAGACACTTACAATGGCGTCTTTGAGGAATAGATGTTAAAAACTAAAAAATCAACATTAAATAAACCATTTTAGCTCTAGTGTTTGAATCTATATGTTTATATGTTTGTCTTTATGAGTGTGGTAAAATGGATACTCACAGGTATGTGTTGGTTGAACTATAGATCACACACAGACATGTTAACATTTTTTTATAAATTCATATAAATAATAATTTTTTTAGTTATAATTAATTTTTTTTGAATATATCTAGTAATTACTTATATTTTATATGTATAATAAATACAATATATGCATATATCTATATAATCAATTTATTAATAATAATATATATCTATATATTAAAAATGAAAAAATATTTAAATATTTTATAACAATTCATAGTTTTAATTTTGTTGTTTAATAATTAATTATATATTATGGAAAATATGTATACATTATAACACTATTTATAAATTTTTTAATGATATACTGTAAAAAATATTTTATCATTTATATAATTAATTCTTTTAATGATAATTAAAAATTCCCAATGTACTTAATGAAAAATTAAATTTATTCATTTTTAATATTTACCAAGTCTTATTATAAAGCAATTTTTAGCTTATAGTTTAATTTAAAATTTATATTTTTATTCATAATATTTATTAAATATTGATGTGTTTACTAATAATAATTTTATTATAATATTAATAAATATTAATCTAAAAAATTATTTTCATATTAATAAATATATCAAAATGTTATAACATTTATTATAATTTAATAAATTTATCAAAATATTATCATATTCGTTAATATATTTAATATAAATAATATTTTTACTTATTTTTTATATCTTTATTTTTTTAGTTTTTTAATATTTATTAATTCTTATAATAAATAAATTTTAATATTTTTTATGTGATTGATAATTCATTGTAATTTTTAAATTTAAATTTTTAAATTTCATTTTTCACTAGTAATTATCCATACTATATTTAGTACTGATAAATGGATCTTTATTAACACTTGTCTATTAGTGCTGATAAAGATAAGATTTATCAACACATTTTAGTATTGGTAAATATGTGTCCTTATTAATGCTAAAATAACACTAATATATCATACCTTTATCCATGATTTCAATTTTTAGTGTTGATAGTGATAGATTTTGTTAACACTTTTTACTAGCACTAATAAATTCCTTCCCCTCTTTTGATAGAACCCTAACAGAGATCTCCCCTTGCTTGTGACATTCATGTTTACATTGAAGCTTAAGTCTGTTTTTGACTCCTAATATTTTAGATAAAATGACCCTCAAAACTTAATGTATGTTATTAGATACTCATTTTTCAATCGATATTGACTTTTTTTCAAATTTTTGATTATTCTACTTTTCTATGTGATTTTTGGCCCCTTTCTTGAATGATTTCTTATTGTTCCTGTATAGATTGTTAGTCTAATCTGAGTAATGTGGAATATTTCCTTCTTATATTTTTTAGATTCTGATTATGTGTTATATTTTATTATATAAGTGAATTAATTAATTATGATAGGTTATTGTCATAAAAATTAATTTAAATATTACAAGTATATTTTCAGGAATTGTTATGCATTGTGTATATTTAGTTATGATTATTAAATCATGAATTTGAATAATTTATTATGTGAATAGGAAACCTAAAGAAGATTGAGATGAAATAAATGATTGAATTATTATAAATAAAAATTTATGTATTGATTTTAATGAAATAAGGTTAAAATTGATTATTCTAAATAGATTTTTGTATGGTTTGAGTGATTCAATGCTATATTAGCTCGTGTTTTTCATATAAGAGTTTTAGTAAATTTTTATTGTCAGTAACATGACATTCTGTGTTTTTAATATGGTTATTTACCTCTGTAAATAAAGGTTATTATAATGATAAATCCTATGTAAATAGGTGTAAATATTCGAAGAGAGTTGGAATAAATTTTTATGTATTTTGGGGTACTTTTTTTTAAAAAAACCTTTTGGGTAAGAGTTGTATTAGCATGTGGAAATTACATTTAATGTGAATAAAGGTGATATGTAATGTGAGAGAATATTGCATAATAATTCTTGAGTAAGTGATCAGTTAAAGTGGTTTAAAATAGTAAATCTTAGTCTATAATTATGTGCTATAAATTTTGTTTAAATGAAATATTTTTATAATAAAAATTGTAGATGAGTTTTTAATTGTTTTAGAAAAAAAGTTTGATAATAAAGTTATGAATAGTGATTTTATATGCTAGTTTTGATTTTAATTTTTTTAAATAGAACAATGTGGTATGAGCTTCCATAATGTTTTTTATGGTATCATCATCAAAGATTCTTTAGATTTTCATTTTTTTCTAGAAATATTGATTTAGAAAATGACTTATCTGATAAAAAAAATTGTTGAACATGAACTAAAAGAATTATTTCAACCAAAATATTTATTTTAATTATAAACAACTAAATAAATATATTTAAATCTAAACATATAATAAATTGATAATTATAATATATTCAAAAAATTAGATAAAAATGGTTTAAACATTCCAAGGATGAGTTAAAAAGACGAATATAGGAAATACCTTTCTGGGGATGTTTATTTATCGATGGAATATGACATCATTCATAAATTTATAAATGTAATGATCATAATTTTTATGATTAATTGGTTCTGAAAAGTAAAAAATATTGAAAAAAACATGTAATTTGTGTTGTTGTATTTTTTGATATTGAATTTGATATATATATACCCAAATATTTATCTAGTTGTTGAAATCCATTGGTTTCTTGTACACAATGATAGTAACCGGGAGTGAACTATCTCCCTTGATTAAAACATCAAGAATATAGAATTATTTATGACATTTGAATTATTGTAAAAAAATTATGTGTTATTATACTTTATATTTATAGAATTATTTACATTTATATGTTCTAAAAAAATTTCCATGCAATGATAATTTATATAAAATATGATCACTTTATATGTTTTTCTATAAAGACTATCTTTTTTGGATTTTATGCTCATACCTTATATACATTTATTTATTTAAATTAAATATAAGTTTTATTGAATCAAATAGGATGAATATGAATCAAAAAATGGATGGATGTAAATCTTATAAAAGAGAGTATGAATATAGGGTTGAAGAGTTCACCATGTTTGCAAATGAGCATGCAAATTACCCTTCTTAAATACATTTTCCATGTTTACATTGTTGTTATTCAAGAAAAATTATTCTATTGGAGTTGGAAGAACACTTGATATTTTATAGAATAGATTGAAGATATCAATATTTGACTGAACATGGTGATGAACTTAATGTATCTAGTGACTTGAATAACACTATAGTTTATGGATCATGAGAACCAATAAAAAATAAATATTTTACAATGGGGTTATAATATCATTTTTAAAAACTGATGTTATAATTGTTATTTTTTTCATCAGTTATTTTTTAATTGATATAAAAAATAAATCACATTTATCATTCACGTTGGTTATTATAAAACAAAAAAGAAAGATGTATTTTTTACACTGATTAAGAAAATAAACAAACTATCTTATAATGTCGATATTAAAAATCGGAAGTAAAAAACATTTTAAAAACCATCATATTGTGTGTCACATGTTCATTTACACCTCTTTAGACCTTCATTTTTTCCTCTCAAACTCTAGTTCCTTATCTTTTCTCTAATTCTTCCTCATCACCCCTACCCTCATTCATGACACTACCATTTCTTTCAAAATTGACTTCTCATTAATCTCTATCCTTTTCTGAAACTTCTCCTCAATCCCTATTTGAAAAGAAAATTTGGTTTTTATTATTGTTAAAAAACCCTAGTCTCATGGAGGAAGTAAATTATAAATACCAAGGGAATCACCTCTTACAATGAGTTTACAATCATTTGGTAGGGATATCTACCAGTATAAAAAATAATAGTGTCACTTAGGTTCCCTTTTCTAGCCAATGCATCAGCAGAAGAATTCCCTTTCCTCTAAGGGTGGCCAACACCAAATCCCTAATTAATGAATGCCCAAAAAATTTTAATGAGATAATCAAATTCCCAAGGGGATATATCATTTATAGGAAGATTTACAACCAACATAGTGGAGTATTATTCAACCTCCATAATATAAATATTGTAAAGCCCGAATAGCGTAAGACTAGTGACCATTTCCCTTGCCCCTACTCCAATATCTATTTCTGACCTATGTTTATTGTTCATGTAATGACCCATGAATTCTGTGGAATTTTTTTTAAATACATGGTAATTTTACGAGTCCATAAAAATTTACGGCGCTTGATTCGGAGGCCTGGTATGCCTGGAATCAATTTCTGAAGTTTTATTCAGGTATGTTCAGTAAATGTACGAGCGAGATTTTATAACTTTTAAACCAGTGCTCAGAATTGAATTCTGAGGACACCGTTGAACTCGCAGCGCCGATATTCTCTTAAAAATACTTTCACCTCGACGGAAAATGGTCGAGAGTATAAGTTAGTTTTTAGGTTTTTTATAAATTTTTAATAAAATAATGTGATCTAATACTTTATTTCATTTTAAACCGGCATGTGGAGGTTGGGTGGTTAAAACCTCCACATCGGAGTTGGAGGTGGGACCACCACACCTTTACCGCCCTTGGGAGGTTATGGTGGTGGGTCCCACTCGAGTATAACCACCCGTGAGAGGTTATGACATGGAAACCACACAAGGATTAACCCCCCAAATAATGGGGAGGGAGAGGAAACCTATCAAACCCCTCAATTAATTTTATGTGTCAACATAAAATTAAATTCTTCTAAATAATTTTATGTGTCAACATAAAATTAAATATATTCAATAAATTTTATGTGTCAACATAAAATTAAATTTTTCCATTAATTTTATGTGTCAACAGAAAATTAAATCTTTTCAATTGTTTTGTTATTGGCTATTTCTTTTCCTTGGTGGTGGAACTGGGGAAAGGATTGGCTTTAGAGAATTGGGAGGAGCTCTAGGAGAAAGCCTCTCCAACAAAGAACGCTTCCTCCATGAAGAACGTGAATAATAGTGATGACATTTTATTCTTCGACTTCCTAACTCAAATCATACCGATGTTGAGCGTCATGAACAAGCCAACGCAACTCGGGTTTGGAAGTGCTTGGAGGACATGACGAACGATGATCCTCTAAATCTTCTTTCACGACTCCGTAAATGAAAAACATCCACCTTTTTGTGCAAACGTCAACCAACTGTGAGCAAGGTAGGGGGTTTATTTCTTGATGATGTTATACCTTTCTTCTTATCTTCTTTATTGGATAAAACTGGATTGTTGCAAGCGTTTTTTTGATCATCTTCTATTCTTTATTAGACAATTGATACCTCCCTAAATGGGGAGGGTGTGGGCCAACCTAACATGGCCCGACACCCTCCGTCGATTTTCTTTCTTGGTGTTATTTGGCATAGAGATGTAACAATGATGAGGCAACGGAGAGAAATGACCAAGGCCGTGCTACCCACGGCCTCTGTGCACCACACCGCCCCTACAGCGTTCCGCGCTGCCCCCAGCCTAGCCCGCACTGAACCGGCCTCCCGGCCGACCGCGCCTCCCACGCGCCCCGGCCGCGACCGCACCGGCCCGGTCTCCTGGCCGACTATGCCCCTCGCACGCCCCGGTTGGCCCACGCTGGTCCGGCCCACTGACCGCCTAGCTGCCCGCCTGGTCACCCACGCTGGTCGCGCCCTGGCCGAACTGGCCGCCCGCCTGGAATCCACCTGGCCGCCTAGGCTGGCCACCCACTAGCTGAAACAGCCGCCTACCAGCCCCATTGCAGCCTCCTAGCCGAGCAGGCGAACCGCTCCCCCTTCCGGCCCCCTCGCAGTGTCACGAACCAGCCCGGGTTGACCCTGAACCGGTCACCCGAGACGGCCCGCGGCAAGTCCCGAGGAGCGTTCCCGATCCCCCCCGGGATGGAAACAAGTGCCGGGCATTGACATTTGATCGTTGGGAACGATTTCAACCCAAACAAAAGTAAATAGAACATAACAAATAAACACTAACCGTGGAAAAGAAATAAAGGCCACACGACCACGTACCTCCATGTGACCTTTCAGGTCACCACCCAACTAGAGAGCAACCTCGCTCCAACACTGGGCGACTCAAAACAGAAGACCTGAACACAAGGAACCTGCAACTGAAAAGGTAAAAGATAGGCGTGAGCACAAAAGTACTCAGTAGGTGAGACCCACAACAAAACCCAATGTACTGCCAGTAAACAAAGAATCTACATAATCCAGGTTTGAACTTTAATGTATAAAAGTAAATTTTCATAATGCTTTACTTGAAAATCAAACACGAGACATTTCCCTTATTCCTTTTTGAAAGTTAGTTCCCTTTCATCAGTTTGAAACTCATCCTAAAAAAAACAAAGTGTTACAATTTCAAATCTTACCCAAAGAGAATAAAGCATTTTCATTTGAAAACCATTTTTCCAAAGTCTAACAGTATAGGCTGTGAAGGATGACTGAAAGTAAACAAGCAGGGAAACAAGTGCAAGTAAAGGTAAACAGGAAAGGAAAACCAAGTTCATGTAAAAATAAACCAGAAGTTATCAGCAATAACCATGGGCGATCCTGAACATCCCAAGAAAACCCCTGGACGTACTCGGGTTCAGACTACCTGCCGGCGTGGTACTCCATAGTCAATAACCAACTAGCCGCCCTAATAGCCAACCAGTGGCACATCCCTCCTGGCCTGTCTACAACTCCAGGGGGTACCAACCCGTCTAATTAGGGTTAGCAAGCAACCGTCACTCGATAATCTACAAGACGCCCAGGAATCCATGGTGGTTTTAGTAACACTGTGTAAGTGGGAGACCCTCGCACGCGTGACTCATCTCACCGCACTTGTCAACCCCTTACACGGACATCGCTACACGACAACCCTCGAAGGGAAGTCCCCCTGTATAAATGCCCTCACAAGTACGTATATATATATATATATATATATATATATATATAATCACTTCACATTTGATAAAGTGCCAACCGGGTCGTCATGTCACTTACATTTTGATCATTTAAGACTAAAGCATTTTTAAAGAGAGATGACACACGCCATTTCATTGAAAACCAAAAACACACTTAGAACTTTGTCTAAGAAACCCAAATTAGCATATCAACCCTGGAACACAATTGTTTCACAAGTAGAGTTATTTTCTAATATCAAAACGCACCCCACTTTCATCAAGAGCCAAACGGGCATTTAATCCCCTTTTTAAGGAATACTATTTCTCAAATGAAATCCAAACTTGTGTTCACACAACAAAGGAAAACATCTTTCATCAACCAAGAACCACACATGAAGTTTCCAAAAACAATTTCAAAGGGTCACACAACGTTTTCTCTAATCAAGGTTCTCAGAAAACACCATTTTCCATAAACAATACATCTACTAATTTACACATGCCAAAAACATTTCAAAACCCAATTCAACATGTCTTTCATTATTCAGGAGGAACCATCTAACAACACTACCATGGAAGCACAAAATTAAATCCAAGAAAACGCTTTTAATGAAACGCTAGAATTAAAACAGCTTTTATCATCAGCAGATCACCAAACTATAGATAACTACTTAATAATACTTTTGAACTTACTAAAACTTAATAAAAAGTCAAGGAATAAATAAATTCTAAATTTAAAGGCGAGTGCAAAGGGAGACCTACCTCAAGATCCAAGCGCGACGGTATAACGACCTTGGAACCAAGGCGCGATGACACGACGTGTGTCCGAAGCCATGTGATAAAGTCCAACACTCTGCATAATAGATATGAAGGACTCAGACACATAAAAAAACTCACTAGAGCATGCGAAACCAAGCGTCGGGGAGAACGCTCACCTCGAAACTGAGGCGCGGAGACGGCAGAACCTCGGAAACAAGGCACAGCGATGGCGCTTTCTCGGAAACGCCCTGTGCGGATCCTAAAATCCTAAACCTACCCAAAAACAAATATAAGTTGACGAAAAACCCCTAACAAAGCGAAAGTGAAATCCAGAGTAATAAGAATGATAATAATAGTAATAATTATAATAATAATAATAATAATAATAATAACAATAGTGATAAAATAATAATAATAATAATAATAATAACAAGATTAATAATGACAATAATAAAAATATTAATAATAGTAGTAATAATAATAATAATAATAATAATAATAATAATTATTATTATTATTATTTACCATAATTATAACATAATAATAAAAAAATGATAAGATAATAGTAATAATAATAATAATAATAATAAAGTAATCATAATAATAATATAGCAATAATAATAAAAATAATAACTTAATAACATGATAATAATAATAATAATAATAATAATGTAGCAATAATAATAATAATAATAATAATAATAATAATAATAATAATAATAATATTCTCATAAAAATAAAAATAACAATAATAATAATATTAATAATATGTTAGTAATCATAATAATAATAATAATAATAATAATAATAACAATAACAATAACATAATAATAATAAAATATTATTAATATTATTAATATGATAAAAATTATAATAATAAACGTTATAAGATTAACAAACAAATCACACAAAAAAAATAAAAAAAATAAAATAAAAACTCACAGCGGGACAGCGGGTAAGGGAGGAGGCGGCAGCCAGAGGTGGGGCGCGGCGGCCGGGCGACGCAGGTCAGAGGTGCGCCGGTGGCTGGGGAAGGCCTTGCAGGGGGGGTGCGCGGTCTGAGCGGGGCGAGACCGGCGGTCGGCTGGTGGAGGAGGCCAGCGCGGCGAGCTCGGTGGGGGTCGCCGGAGAGAGCCGCGAAAGCCGGAAGGGGAGGGGCTCCGGAGGTCGGGACAGGGGAGGTGCCGAAGGCCAGGTTCAGCGAGGGTGAGGCCGGCGGCGGTTCGGCAGGAGGAAGGCTGGAGGGGAGCGCTGGAACAGGGAGGGGCAGGCGGCAGGTCTGGCCGGAGGTGAAGCCAGGATGGAGGTGGTGTGGCGGTTCGGTAGGAGGAGGGTCGCATGATGGAGAAGAGGGGCAAGGGATGACGGCCAGAGCTGCGACAGCGGGACGACGCCAGAGGAAGGGGAGGCCGAGATGGCGAGTGGTGCGGGACACTGGGGCTGTTCGCCGACGGGGCTGGAACAGGGGCGAGGCGGAGCAGAGGGTCCGAGGAAGGCCGTGCGAGGGAGCGGCGGCGTGGTGCAGCGACGGGAAACGGAGGGGGCGGGGATGGCGTGGGCTGCGCGGAGGGCCGGGAGCTGCTGCGCAGAGGTGGGCAGGGGTCGCGGGGAGAGAGAAGGAGGAAAGGGGAACGGGGTGGCGGCTGGGTAGGGGGTAGGATTAGGGTTAAACTAATATATATATATATATATATATAAATAATAATAATAACAACTATAACAATAATAATAACATTATTATAACAATGTTAATAAGTATAATAATAATAATAGTAAAACATTATAATAATAATAATAAAATGTATAATAATAATAAAACCTTTCAATATTAATAATAATAACAAAATGTTATAATAATAATAATATAAAAACTTTATAATAATAATGATGAAACTTTATAATAATAATGATAAAACTTATAACAATAATAACAAAACTTATGGTAACAATAAATGATAAATTAGCTAATTCTAATAATAATTATTTTGATCAAACATTTAAAATAATACAATAATTTAAAGATACTACACATATATATATTTTTATACATATATAGATCTATATATATATATATATGTACATTATTATACATATATATATATATAAACATATATAAACATATATACAATAATAATAACACAAATAAAAAGGGTATTAACAATAGAATACCAACATAAAAATTATAATATTTAAAACACCGGGTGAACACACTGTCACCCGGGCTGAACGCACGGTCACCGCTAACGATGCGGTGACCGCGCACCGGCGCGAAACAGCCAATGCAATTAATCTCCGAAAAATTTAAATCGGGACCAAGAAAGGAGAACAATTACGGACATCCGCGGTCGGGGTGTGACAATTCTCCCCACCACAGACACTTTCTGCCCCCAGAAAGTCACCAGGCCAAAAGTCGGTCAAGATTTAAGTCCATACCCCAACGGAACTAAAGGAAACAGAGAGAATTGAGAATCTCGGGGATGACCTTACTCTGCACAGGTCACACCCGACCGATTCAAGAGAAAACCGGGGTCCGAGATTGAGGGGAGAACACGAAGGGTTCTCCCCACCACAAGAGCTCAACTTGTGCAGAAAAGTTGACCATCTAAATAGACAACCCTAGGAAAAAGATAAAGGGGTCGGTGCGGGAACTCCCAACCAATTCAAACCAACTCTTATAGCATGATTAAAACAACACCTCCGTCAAGACATTGAATCCTCGACTAGAGTGAACAACCTTCAATACTAGGGGAAACCCACGAAAACCCTAAACCAAAACATCGAGTCAGAAACATGGCCCACTGAAATCCATGAAACACAACCACATATGACGAGCATTGCTAAAGAAAGGTCAACCCACCGAAGAGTCACACTTTTAAGAAACACATACGATTCAGAAACAACACATCCACATAATCCAGACTACTTGGATTATAATAGGACAAGTCCATGATAACCCCATGGTAAAACAATGAACATACAACAACGTCAAAACTTAACCGCAGAAAAACAAGTACTAAAAGATATTGATTGTTCCACTGCTAACACGGAACACAAAACCTGGACCAAGGCTTCACACCCCTAGGGACTCCTGACTGTGCGCGAGCTTCACCCCAAGACCTGTGGTTGGGGCTCTGATGGCTGAAGCATCTTCTGCCTCACAGTCAGGTACTGACATTCTCCCATCACAGCGTCCTCTTCAAGCGACGCTTCCTGCAAAACTTATCCAGATGACCTAGACAACCGCATCGATGACACGTCTTCAGAGGGTTGCGACAAGACGGCTTTAAATGCCCGAAACGACCACACTGAAAGCATACCATCGAACGATCTGATGAACTGGAAGCTGGGACCAAAGGGGATAACTCATTAGGAACAGGTATCTCTGGCATATTTTCCACACCAGTGGAGGAACTCTTACGAACTACTGTGGATGCTGAAGTACTAACCACCCGCACACCAGAAACCAACTCAGCCAAGAAAGCTTCCTCCACCAGCTTGTCGAGACAAAGGTCTTTATCAGGGAGGACTCGCTCCTTGATCTCTGGACGAAGACCCCCAGTGAAAAGATGGACCTTCATGAGCTCATGCGACTCTACCTCTGGAGAAAAGGGAATCAGTTCCTTGAAATGGTCAACATATGCCTTCACCGTCTGTTGGCCTTATTGAATATGCACAAGCTCTCCCTTTTTCTCCAGCTTCACTTCCTCAGGTACAAACCATTGGATGAAAACGATTTTAAAGACATCCCACGTCATTTCAGCTTGAGTTGATGATGGGGTAACCATCTTC
Organism: Viscum album; assembly: GCA_963277665.1. Classification (NCBI taxonomy): domain Eukaryota; kingdom Viridiplantae; phylum Streptophyta; class Magnoliopsida; order Santalales; family Viscaceae; genus Viscum; species Viscum album. The sequence continues at coordinate 1,059,259,148 of OY728159.1, forward strand.
CACTGGTTCAGAGCTGGACCCTCGAACAACTTCATAATTGCTTGAACCTTAACATTACCGGGAGTTCCCAACGTTCTAAAGACACGCTCCACTTCCTCGAGCCATTCCACTGCCTCTAACGGACCTTGATCACCATGGAGAATAGGCAAAGTCTGAGAAGGACCAAAAACTGGGCATGACTTATCTGAATCCTTAGAGACCTTTCTGGGCTGCATTTTCTGAGCGACATATAAAACACAAGGCCAAAACCAACATCAAACCGAAGCAACATCAATAAAAGCGCCTTTATCAAAAACAGTCAGCAGAAGGACCAAACAAATACAAACCCAACCCAAAACAAAATCCCCCTTTTTATTTTAGACTTTTAAACCACCCTCTTTCAAGACTGCTTTCCAAAACCAATCCATTTTAAAACCAAAAACTTTCCAAAACCATTTCCTCTTTAAAACCAATTTAGAAAACAAGGTCAGGCCTTTAATTTCAAATACACACCCAGGCAATCTCATGAACCGTTGCACATGTCTTTATCCACATTCCATTCATACTCACACCAACATGCACTTTTCATGCATTCTCACACATGTGCAAACGTTCATAAAGAGGACCTGGGTTTTCATCCTGAACCATTCTTAACCAATTCCAAGCAAACAACAGATTTCCAAATCAAGAGATTTCAGTTTCTAAAACCCATTTCATACATTCAAAGTCTTTTAAAAGAAACCAGTCCAATTTTCAAAAACCCTTTTTCATTTCAAACAACGTACTTACACAGACCAAAACAAAAGTAGCATCCAAATTTGCATCAACCACTGAAGTGAGGGACTAGTAGTCACGCTCAACCTGGCGACATGGTAGTGAGCCATGTCTCGAGTCAGCATCGACCACTAGGAGGAATTCAAACCGTGTACTCAAACTCCACATGGGTCACTACTCCATGTGAAATCACGACGTAACGTCGGCTTGCCTCCATTGTCATCTCTCAATCCAAGACAAACCATAAGAGACAAGGACACAATTCCCGAACTACCCCTGGTAACTCGAGGATCAGTGCGAGAAAGAGTTCGCGACGCTCTTCCCGTACCTACCCCTCGAGTTCCGACAGTCCTAATCTCCTTCTACCGGACAACCCAAAATAACAAGAACCACCTCTGATACCATTTTGTCACGAACCAGCCCGGGTCGACCCTGAACCGGTCACCCGAGCCGGTCCGCGGAAAGTCCCGAGGAGCGTTCCCGATCCCCCCGGGATGGCAACAAGTGCCGGACATTGAAATTTGATCGTTGGGAACGATTTCAGCCCAAACAAAAGTAAATAGAACATAAAAAATAAACACTAACCGTGTAAAAGAAATAAAGGCCACACGACCACGTACCTCCATGTGACCTTTCAGGTCACCACCCAACTAGAGAGCAACCTCGCTCCAACACTGAGCGACTCAAAACAGAAGACCAGAACACAAGGAACCTGCAACTGAAAAGGTAAAAGATAGGCGTGAGCACAAAAGTACTCAGTAGGTGAGCCCCACAACAAACCCCAATGCACTGCTAGTAAACAAAGAATCTACATAATCCAGGTTTGAACTTTAATGTATAAAAGTAAATTTTCATAATGCTTTACTTGAAAATCAAACACGAGACATTTCCCTTATTCCTTTTTGAAAGTTAGTTCCCTTTCATCAGTTTTAAACTCATCCTAAAAAAAACAAAGTGTTACAATTTCAAATCTTACCCAAAGAGAATAAAACATTTTCATTTGAAAACCATTTTTCCAAAGTCTAACAGTATAGGCTGTGAAGGATGACTGAAAGTAAACAAGCAGGGAAACAAGTGCAAGTAAAGGTAAACAAGCAAGGAAAACCAAGTGCATGTAAAAATAAACCAGAAGTTATCAGCAATAACCATGGGCGATCCTGAACATCCCTAGAAAACCCCTGGACGTACTCGGGTTCAGACTACCTGCCGGCGTGGTACTCCATAGTCAATAACCAACTGGCCGCCCTAATAGCCAACCAGTGGCACATCCCTCCTGGCCTGTCTACAACTCCAGGGCGTACCAACCCGTCTAATCAGGGTTAGCAAGCAACTGTCACTCGATAATCTACAAGACGCCCAGGAATCCATGGTGGTTTTAGTAACACTGTGTAAGTGGGAGACCCTCGCACGCGTGACTCATCTCACCGCACTTGTCAACCCCTTACACGGACATCGCTACACGACAACCCTCGAAGGGAAGTCCCCCTGTAGAAATTCCCTCACAAGTACATATATATATATATATATATATATATATATATATATATAATCACTTCACATTTGATAATGTGCCAACCGGGCCGTCATGTCACTTACATTTTGATCATTTAAGACTAAAGCATTTTTAAAGAGAGATGACACACACCATTTCATTGAAAACCAAAAACACACTTAGAACTTTGTTTAAGAAACCCAAATCAGCATATCAACCCTGGAACACAATTTTTTCACAAGTAGAGTTATTTTCTAATATCAAAACGCACCCCACTTTCATCAAGAGCCAAACGGGCCTTTAATCCCCTTTTTAAGGAATACTATTTCTCAAACAAAATCCAAACTTGTGTTCACACAACAAAGGAAAACATCTTTCATCAACCAAAAACCACACATGAAGTTTCCAAAAACAATTTCAAAGGGTCACACGACGTTTTCTCAAATCAAGGTTCTCAGAAAACACCATTTTCCATAAACTATACATCTACTAATTTACACACGCCAAAAACATTTCAAAACCCAATTCAACATGTCTTTCATTATTCAGGAGGAACCATCTAACAACACTACCATGGAAGCACACAATTAAATCCAAGAAAACGCTTTTAATGAAACGCTAGAATTAAAACAGCTTTTATCATCAGCAGATCACCAAACTATAGATAACTACTTAATAATACTTTTGAACTTACTAAAACTTAATAAAAAGTCAAGGAATAAATAAATTCTAAATTTAAAGGCGAGTGAAAAGGGAGACCTACCTCAAGATCCAAGCGCGACGGTATAACGACCTTAGAACCAAGGCGAGATGACACGACGTGTGTCCGAAGCCACGTGATAAAGTCCAACACTCTGCATAATAGATATGAAGGACTCAGACACATAAAAAAAACTCACTAGAGCATGAGAAACCAAGCGTCGGGGAGAACGCTCACCTCGAAACTGAGGCGCGGAGACGGCAGAACCTTGGAAACAAGGCGCAGCGATGGCGCTTTCTCGGAAACGCCCTGTGCGGATCCTAAAATCCTAAACCTACCCAAAAACAAATATAAGTTGACGAAAAACCCCTAACAAAGCGAAAGTGAAAGCCAGAGTAATAATAATGATAATAATAGTAATAATAATAATAATAATAATAATAATAATAATAACAATAGTGATAAAATAATAATTATAATAATAATAATAACAAGATTAATAATGACAATAATAAAAATATTAATAATAGTAGTAATAATAATAATAATAATAATAATTATTATTATTATTATTATTTAGCATAATTATAACATAATAATAATAAAATGATAAGATAATAGTAATAATAATAATAATAATAATAATAATAAAGTAATCATAATAATAATATAGCAATAATAAAAAAAATAATAACTTAATAACATGATAATAATAATAATAATAATAATAATGTAGCAATAATAATAATAATAATAATAATAATAATATTCTCATAAAAATAAAAATAAAAATAATAATAATATTAATAATATGTTAGTAATAATAATAATAATAATAATAATAATAATAATAACAATAACATAATAATAATAAAATATTTATAATATTATTAATATGATAAAAATTATAATAATAAACGTTAGAAGATTAACAAACAAAACACAAAAAAAAAATAAAAAAATAAAAACTCACAGCGGGACAGCGGGTAAGGGAGGAGGCGGTAGCCAGAGGTGGGGCGCGGCGGCCAGGCGACGCAGGTCGGAGGTGCGCCGGCGGCTGGGGACGGCCTTGCAGGGGGGGGGGTGCGCGGTCTAAGCGGGGTGAGACCGGCGGTCGGCTGGTGGAGGAGGCCGGCGCGACGAGCTCGGTGGGGGTCGCCGGAGAGAGCCGAGAAAGCCGGAAGGGGAGGGGCTCCGGAGGTCGGGACAGGGGAGGTGCCGAAGGCCGGGTTCAGCGAGGGTGAGGCCGGCGGCGGTTCGGCAGGAGGAAGGCTGGAGGGGAGCGCTGGAACAGGGAGGGGCAGGCGGCGGGTCTGGCCGGAGGTGAAGCCGGGATGGAGGTGGTGTGGCGGTTCGGCAGGAGGAGGGTCGCCGGATGGAGAAGAGGGGCAGGGGATGACGGCCGGAGCTGGGACGGCGGGACGACGCCAGAGGAAGGGGAGGTCGAGACGGCGAGAGGTGCGGGACACTGGGGTTGTTCGCCGACGGGGCTGGAACAGGGGCGAGGCGGAGCAGCGGGTCCGAGGGAGGCCGCGCGAGGGAGTGGCGGCTTGGTGCAACGACAGGAAACGAAGGGGGCGGGGATGGCGTGGGCTGCACGGAGGGCCGGGAGCTGCTGCGCAGAGGTGGGCAGGGGTCGCGGGGAGAGAGAAGGAGGAAAGGGGAACGGGGTGGCGGCTGGGTAGGGGGTAGGATTAGGGTTAAACTAATATATATATATATAAATAATAATAATAACAACTATAACAATAATAATAACATTATTATAACAATGTTAATAAGTATAATAATAATAATAGTAAAACATTATAATAATAATAATAAAATGTATAATAATAATAAAACCTTTCAAATTTAATAATAATAACCAAATGTTATAATAATAATAATATAAAAACTTTATAATAATAATGATGAAACTTTATAATAATAATGATAAAACTTATAACAATAATAACAAAACTTATGGTAACAATAAATGATAAATTAGCTAATTCTAATAATAATTATTTTGATCAAATATTTAAAATAATACAATAATTTAAAGATACTACACATATATATATTTTTATACATAGATAGATCTATATATATATATACGTACATTATTATACATATATATATATATATATATATAAACATATATAAACATATATACAATAATAATAACACAAATAAAAAGGGTATTAACAATAGAATACCAACATAAAAATTATAATATTTAAAACACCGGGTGAACACACTGTCACCCGGGCTGAACGCACGGTCACCGCTAACGATGCGGTGACCGCGCACCGGCGCGAAACCGCCAATGCAATTAATCTCCGAAAAATTTAAATCAGGACCAAGAAAGGAGAACAATTACGGACATCCGCGGTCGGGGTGTGACACGCAGTGCCCTGGCCGAACCGGCCCAGTTGCGCCCTTTGAGTCGTGCCGCACTGCAATGCGCCTTCGCAACGCACCGGGCCGAGCCACCCTCGCAGCCTTCTGGGATGGGCCCAGCGGGCCAGGCCATGCCCAACAGGCCTAACTGAGTCGAACCAGACCAGATTGGCCTAGAGTTTGTTGGGATGGGTCGGTCCGACCGGGTCGGACCGGACCCGAGCCCACTTCTGACCCTTTAACTCCTTTGGCCATATCTTTGTCACCGAATGTCCATTTGACGAACCGATAGTGGTGCTGGTAATGATGGAGCATGACAGTTCCTTTGAGAAAACCCCACTAGAGTTCGGGGTAAAGTTGAGGTACGGTCATGTTGGATTGTACACGAATGCAACCGGGCCCCCGGGACTAAAATGCTAATAACTCACAGACTGGGCGTCCGATTGACACATCTTCTGTTGCGTTGAGAACCATATGACATGGCGGACCTCTGCGACACTTCTTTGTGGGATTTTTATAGTATTTGACATATAGACACTTGGATTGAGGAGCGGAAAATCCTGAAATCAATCATGCTTTGTGGAAACCCTGTGGCTGGATGCGCTCTGACGACTGTTCCGGGATCCTGTGTGGGTCCGACAGGTCTGACTACTATTCATAGATTCTGTGTGGGTCCGACAGTTCTGAATTCTGTTCCTGGATCATGTGTGGGTCTGACAGAATAGCTGGTCTTGGATCCTTCGCAGGTCTGACAGCTTAGATAGTCCTAGATTCTGTGTTGGTCCGACAGCTCCGACTACTGTTCCTGGATCCTGTGTGGGTCCGATAGTTCCAACTGTTGGTCCTGGATCCTATGTGTTTCTGACAACATAGATGAATCAGTGACTGCATCTGGTCATCTCTATCACTCTATAAAAGTTGTATACCTGTGTGAGCTGAGTTAGTAACTCTTGTGTTTCCTCGTTATTGAGATGGATTACTTGATAACTTAGGTATATGTATGGTCATATACCTAAGTGGGGTTATCTGTTGATTTCATACTTTTTGGTTTATCCTTGTTGAATTTTGTGAGACCTTGAGGATATCGGGGTCCCCCATGAGTATCGTCATACTCACCCCAGCATGGGCTATGTCTGCACCTCGTTGTGTTGGTTGCAGACGACAGACAATACTGACCGAGGCTGAGTGGATAGGACTGGAAAGTACCCAAAGGTGGACCAAATGGTGTGACAATACCCAGAGGAGACAGATGGACATGGAGTGCTATGGAGGCCTTCTGTACCTACCATTTAGGTGGGACTTCTTAGTATACAATCCAACATATGTTTATTTTTCTTTAGTTTTCTTGTACTTTACAGTTGGGCTTGTATTTTTGGCCCCCTTTACTTTACAACAATCCTTTTGTATATAGTTTTTACTTAGTTTTTTCTTCTAGTTAGTACTCTGTTTGTGTGTGTTTACTCATTATTAAAGCAATTCCTTCCTAGTTTTAGGGATTTACGCCTTTGGTGCTAGTCGCCAGCCCCTGGCCTATGGAAGGCGGGCTTGGGGTAGTCACGACACGGGCCCCAGGGGATAGGTCGTGACAAATTGGTATTATAGGAGTCGGTTCTAGCGCTGAACATAGGACTCTAATCTTTTTTTTCTGGGAAGATATGGTGTTAAGGGTACTGTGTGTGGTTTTCAATTCAGGGAGTCTAGTGTTGGTGCAGCGGCCGACATATCCATACACCCGGACCCTATCTTCTGATTTCCGACTCAGTGCACGACAACACTGATTGCGTGTGTGTTTTCAAGAGTTTTCTTGTGATATATTGAGTCAGCTAACTAGGTATAACTTATTGATGTGGAACATCTGTTTCTTTCCAGGATTCCCCCACGTAGATAACAAGCCAGGGTTCCAAGAGTTGTACGAGATGGAAGCCCACCGAGCAATGAGGCCTTAGTAGAGGGCCCTATTACAGTGGAGGCTCCAGCAGTACCACTACCCGTTGAGACACCAATGCCACCAGCCCTAGTAGTAGAGAGTGCATGCTGGCTGAGCATGTTGCATGAGTTCTAGTGCCAGAGACCGCCTAGGTATAGGGGCGAGACGGACCCGCAGGCAGCTGAGGATTGGCTAGAGGTGGTGGTGAGAGTTTTCATACTAGTAGGGACACCAGAATACCTTCTGATGATCCTTTCCACGAGCCTCCTTCAAGAAGCAGAAGAAAGATGGTGGTGCATGATGCTTTAGGTGCATGATGAGGTGACACTTCTCTGGGCAGACTTTGAGAGCTTGTTTCGGGCAGAGTTTTTCCCAGCCACCCTACATGCGGTATAGATCCATGAGCTACTATATCTACAACAGGGTAGTATTAGGGTATCTCAGTACTCAGTGAGGTTCACCGACCTCTCGCGCTACTCCACAGATATGGTACGAGACCCATTCTTCAGGGCTTGGACCTTCGAGCAGGGGATCAGGCAAGAGATCAGAGCTTCGATGATCTACCTCAGCATCCCAACGCAAGCGGGGGTGTTGGAGCAAGCCCTCTTAGTGGAGAGTTTCCTTGATGATAAGTCACCAGCAGCGAGACCCACCACCGGGAATCACTTAGCTGAGTCTTCTACAGCAGGTAGTAGATAGATGTCACGGAGGTCCAAGCGGACCAAACCATCCGATAGACGACCTTAGGACACGGGATCAGTTGTGCGAGGCACATGAGATAGAGCTAGTCATGTGAGGATATGACATTGTTTCACATGTGGCGGGGAGGGTCACATGGCCTGTGACTGTCCGACCTACCATTCGGATGATCAGTAGATGGTCGAAGGACTATCCAGGTAGAGGCAGATATTCGATCAAGGCAGTCCGCAGGGAGCAGCCGGACGTGGCAGAGGAGCTGGTCAAGCAGGTGGTGGTGGGAGATATTTTGAGGTGTTACCGCCACCACCACCAGGAGGTCCACCCTGACCGCGGGGAGCAGGTGGACAGGGGACAGCTCAGCTCTAGGCAGCTGAGGATTACAACCATGGTGCTCCAGAGATGATTCGAGGTACGATCTGTGTCTACTCCACCATAGTTGCAGTTCTTATAGACACAGGTTCTAGTCACTCTTTCATTGCCACTACCCTCGTTCAGAGCTCGGAGATTCCGATAGAGTCGTTGGCTCGATCCTTACAGCTAGAGACTCCTACGGGAGTATACTTGACGATTACGCACTAGTTATGGTAGTTTGAGTTTACTCTAGGAGGCGAGAGCTTCGGCTGGGATCTCCTCGTAGTGGCGCCGAGGCCTTACGACGTCATCTTGGGTATGGACTGGTTATCTACAGTCCATGCTCAGATTGACTAGATTAGGCGCAAAGTGCGGTATGTCCACACGGATGGGACTAGGTTCACATTCACCGGTGAGAAGAGAGCCTTTGCAGTGTAGAATATACTTACTAGGAGGAGGGTGTGGCCGATCACTAATCAGTTGGCCTGCCTTACCCTCAATGTAGTTGATGTGGAGAGTTCGAGCTATCCTGCAGTGGTGGACCAGTACACTGATGTTTTCCCTGATGATGTTCCAGGACTACCTCATTGCAGATAGGTGGAATTATACATTGACCTGTACCCTGGGATGGAACCAATATCTACTCCAGCATATCAGATGACTCTCGCTAAGCTTCATGACCTGAGGGTATATCTAGAGGACTTGCAGGGGAAGGGATTCATATAGCCTAGTGTTTCTCCCTGGGTAGCCCTGATTCTGCTCACCAAGAAGGCAGACAGGAGCTTGAGGCTCTGTGTTGACTACCATCACCTAAACCAGGTGACCATGAAGAACAATTACCCACTTCCGAGGATTGACAACCTCTTTGATCAGCTGAAGGGATCACGGTGGTTCTAGAAGATAAACATTAGATCAGGATATCACCAGATCAAAGTTCAAGATGAGGATGTGCAGAAAATGGCCTTCAAGTGTCGTTACGTCCACTACATGTTCTTGTTTATGCCCTTCGACATAACCAATGCTTCAGTAGTGTTCATGGGACTCATGAACAGGATCTTCCAGCCATACCTCTATCGCTTTGTCGTAGTCTTCATTAATGGCATTCTAATCTACTTGAATACAGAGGAGGAGCATGCCTACCATTTGTGAGTGGTACTGGACACACTCTAACAGCATCGGCTTTAGGGTAAGCTCTCAAAGTTCAAGTTTTGGATCCGATAGGTTTACTTTCTCGGACATGTTATCTCGAAGGATCAGGTTGCAATGGATCCAGTGAAGATTGAGGTGGTACTTTCTTGGGAGCCACCCAGAAGTGTCACAGAGGTACGAAGTTTCCTTGGTTTGGTTGGATATTACCGGTGGTTTTTACCAGACTTCTCCAGAGTTGCAGCACCACTAACAGCCTTGATGAATAAGGGTAAACACTTCGTATGGTTGGAGAGATGCCATCAGAGCTTTCAGGAGCTGAGGTAGATGTTGACTAGTGCCCCCATCTTGAGGCTTCTAGAGGAAGGCGTAGGGTACGTAGTCTATTGTGATGCATCAGGTACAAGACTCGGGTGTGTCCTGATGCAGGAGAAAGTGGTGATCACGTATGGTTCTCATCAGCTGAGACCGCATGAGTAGAACTATGCTACCCATGACTTGGATTTAGTAGTAGTGGTCTTTTACTTGAAGATGTGGCAACACTATCTGATGGGCGAGTGTTTTACTGTGTACTCTGATCAAAAGAGTCTCATGTATATCTTTTCTCAGAAGGTCCTTAACCTGAGACAATAGCGATGACTTGAGTTCCTCCAGGACTATGAATTCGAGATAGTCTATACTCCTAGGAAGGGAAATGTTGTAGCAGATGCACTCAATAGGAGATCTGGTATACAGCTTCTAGGTGAGGCGATGGAGTAGCTGGCCGCTTTGCAGATATCCTTTGTGGATAGAGATGGAGAAGCTTTTCTACAGTTTCTTACAGTCACTCCTCCACTTGTTCAGCGATTCAGGGAGGCACAACTTGGGGACACTGACTACAAGACACGACGTGCTCAGATATCCATAGGGTAGCCACCAGATGGATTTTCTGAAGGTAGGGAGAATGTCATCCTGTTCAGAGGACATACTATGGTACCAGTGTCACTTTAGGAATAAGTGTTGATGGAGTTCCACACATCCCTGTTAGCAGTACATCCAGGAGTGGATAATATGTATTAGGACCTCATATGAAAACACTAGTTGCCAGGTATAAAGAGGTGGTAGCGGAGTTTTACTCTCGATGCCTCACTTGTCAGTAAGTGAAGACAAAGCACTAGGTACCAACAGGTTGGTCCATCCTTTAGAGGTCCCAGAGTGGAAGTGGGATGGGATATCCCTGGAATTCGTGACGGGTCTTCCACGTACATCTAGGGGACATGACTCGATTTGGGTGATCATTCACTGACTCACCAAGTTTACCCACTTCCTACCGATCAGAGAGCAGGGTTCAGTAGAGAGCTTGGGATGCCTCTATGTGCAGGAGATTGTGCGGCTACATGGAGTACCTTCTTCTATTGTCTATGTTCATGAAACACGCTTTACTTCCCGACTAAGGAAGTGGTTTTAAGAATCTTTCAGGACGCAGATTCGTCTGAGCACACCTTCCATCCACAGACGGATGGCAAAACCGAGAGGACCATTCAAACCCTCGAGTAAATATTGCATGCTTGTGTCCTCGACTTCGGTCGCAGCTGGGAGGATCAATTACTTTTGCTGGTGTTTTCCTACAACAATAGATATCAGTCCACCATTGGGATGACACCTTTTGAGGCCTTGTATGGTCAACCTTGCAGATCACCACTATGTTGGACAGACCCTGGGGAGTCACCACTAGTGGGACTAGAGATGGTACGAGAAACCATAGAGAAGGTGTAGATCATCCCGGAGTGGATGAAGACTGCACAGAGTAGGAAGAATTTGTATGTTAACAGGAGATAGAGACCTTTGGAGTTTTAGTATGGCGACCACGTCTTTCTACATGTCTAACCTCGACGAGGTTCGCAGAGATTTGGCTGAGGCAGCAAGTTATCTCTGAGATTCATCAGACCTATCCAGGTCCTCAGCATAGTACACAAAGTAGCTTACCGCTTGGCTCTTGCATCTCAGTTGCACCGAGTGCACGATGTCTTCCACGTATCCCAGCTGATGAGATACATGCACGACCCTTCACACATCAACGACCATGGGGAGTTAGATGTCGACGATGGGGAAACTTTTATGAAGGTTCTAGTGGAGATTGGGGATCTAAAGAAGTGGGTCCTACGTGGACAGTCAATACCTCTGGTGTGTGTTCTATGGCTGCATGAGAACCTCCAGGAGAGAACATTAGAGATGGAGGCTCAGATGCGTGCTTTGTACCCTCATTTGTTCCCTTAGTTTGAGTTGTATCTTACAGGGACGTAAATCCCTGAGGTGGGGAGAATGTAAAGACCCGAAAATTACGTGGAATTTTTTTTACATACATGGGAAATTTACAAGTCTGTGAAAATTTACGGCGCTTGATTCTGAGGCCCGGTGTGCCCAGAATCAATTTCTGAATTTTTTTTAGGTACGTTCAGTAAACGTACAGGCGAGATTTTATAACTTTTTAATCGGTTCTCAGAATTGAAATCTGAGGACGCCATTGAAATCGCAGCACTTGTATTCTCTTAAGAATACTTTCACCTCGACGACAGACGGTCGAGAGTAGAAGTTAGTTTTTCGGTTTTTTATAAATTTTCAATAAAATAAAGTGAGCTAATACTTTATTTTATTTTAAACTACCATGTATAGGTTGGGTGGTTAAAACCTCCACATGGGAGTTGGAGGTGGGACCAACACACCATTACCTCCCTTGGGAGGTTATGGTGGTGGGGCCCACCCGAGAATAACCTCTAGTGAGAGGTTATGACGTGGGGACCACATGAGGCTTAACCCCCCAATTAATGGGGAGGGAGAGGAAACCTCTAAAACCCATCAATTAATTTTATGTGTCAATATAAAATTAAATGATTTCAATTAATTTTATGTGTCAACATAAAATTAAAGCTATTCAATAAATTTTATGTGTCAACATAAATTTAAATGCTGTCAATTAATTTTATGTGTCAACATAAAATTAAATCTATTTAATTGTTTTGTTATTAGCCATTTCTTTTCCATGGTGGTGGAACTAGAGAAAGGCTTGGCTTTGGATAATTGGGAGGAGCTCTGGGAGAAAGCCTCTCCAATGAAGAACGCTTCCTCCACGAAGAATGCGAAGAACACAGGCGTCGTTTGCTTCTTCGACTTCCTTCCTCAGATGCTACCGGCGTGGAGTGTTGTCAATGAGCTGACGCAACTCGAGTTTGGAAGTGCTTGGTGGATGCGACGAATGATGATCCTCTACGTATTCTTCCACGACTCTGTCAATAAATGGTGTTCGCCTTTTTGCGCCAACGGCAATCAACTATGAGCAAGGTATAGGTTTTATTGCTTGATGATGTTATACCCTTATTATTATCTTCTTCATTCGATAAAAAGGGATTTTTTCAGATGTGTTTTTGATCATCTGATATTCTTGAAGAGACAATTGATACCACACTAAATGCGGAGGGTGCGGGCCAACCAAACATTGCCTGACACCCTCCGTTGATTTTCTTTCTTGGTGTTCTTTGGCATGGCGATGTAACAACGACGAGGCGACGGAGAGCAACAACCAAGGCCGCGCTACCCGCGGCCTCTGTGGACCATGCTGCCCATCTGGCATTCCGCACCACCCCCGACCGAGCTCGCACTGGCCTGCCTCTTGGCTGACCGCGCCTCATGTGGGCCCCGGCCGAGCACGCACCGGCCCGGCCGACCACGCCTCCCGCATGCCCTGGAAGACCCGCGCTGGTCCGGACCGCCGGCTGGCTGGCTACCCACCTGGCCGCCGCCTGGCCTCCCACCTAGCCGCCCGCCTGGCCGCCCGCCTGGCCACCCGCCTGGGTGCCCCCCTGGCTCCGCGCTTGGCTGCTGCCTGGCCACTGCCTGGCCACCTGCCTGGCTGCCTGTGTTGCCTGCGCCCTGGCCGAACCAGCCGCCCGCACTGGTCGCGCCTTAGCCGAACATGCCACCTGGACACCCCCACTGGTCACACCCTAGACGAACTAACCCCTTCCGCCCCCCTTGCGGCCTCCCAGTCGAGCCGATGAACCTGCCCCCCTTTCGGCCCCCTCACGGTGCCCTGGCTGAACCGGCCCAATTGCACCCTTCGGTTCATGTTGCGCGAAGCCGCGCCTTCGCAATACACCGGGCTGAGTTGGTCTCGATCCTGGGCTGATCCACCCTCGTGGCCGACTGGGCTGGGGCCAATGGGCCGGGCCAGACCCAATTGGTCTGACCGGGTAGACCCAGACCGGGTCAGACCGGACCTAGGCCCACTTCTGACCCTTTACCTCCTTTGGTCATATCTTTGGCACCAGACGTCCATTTGACGAACCTTCAGTGGCATTGGTAATCATGGAGCATGATGGTCCCTTTGAGAAACCCCCACTGGAGTTCGAGGTAATGTTAAGGAATATTCAGGTTGGATTATACACGAATCCAACCAGGCCCCCAGGACTAAAAGGCTAATAACTCACAGACCGGGCATCCAATTGACGCGTCATCTGTTGCATTGAGACCCCTATGATAAGGCGGACCTATGAGACACTTCTTACTGGGATTTTTTTAGTAGTTTAAATATCAAAATTTGGATTGAGGAGTGGATCCTCTCAGAATCAAGTGTGTTTTTTGGAAACCCTAGGCCTGGCTGCGCTCTGATGACTGTTCCTGGATCCTGTGTGGGTTCGACAGCTCTGACTACTGTTCATGGATCTTATGTGGGTCAGACAGTTATGACTTCTATTCCGGGATCCTGTGTGGGTACGACATAATAGCTGGTCCTAGATACTATGTGGGTCCGACAGCTTAGCTGGTCCTGGATCCTATGTGGGTCTAATAGCTCTGACTACTGTTCCTAGATCCTGTGTGGGTCTGAAAGTTCCAACTACTGGTCCTGGATCCCATGTGGGTCCAAGAGCTTAGATGAATCAGTGACTACATCTGATCATATCTATCACTCAACAAAGTATTTATACCTATGTGAGCTGAGTCAGTAACTCTTGTGTTTCCTCATGATTGAGATGGATTACTTGATAACTTATGTATATGTATGGGAATATACCTAAGTGGGGTTATCTATTGATTTCATACTTTGTGGTTTATCCTTGTTGGATTTTGTGAGACCTTAAGGGTCTCGGGGTCCCTACTGAGTATCATTATACTCACCCCTACACGGGCTATTCCCGCATCTCGTTGTGTTGGTTGTAGATGATGGACAATGTTGACCGAGGCTAAGTGGACAGGACTGGAAGGTACCCGGAGGAGGACCACATGGTGTGACAGTACTCAGAGGAGACGGACAAACGTGGAGTGTTGTGGATGCCTTATGTACCTACACTTCAATTGGGACTTCCTGGTGGACGATCCAACAATATTTTACTTTTCTTCAATTTACTTGTACTTTACAATTGGGCTTGTATTTCCGGGCCCCTTTACTTTACAGCACTCGTTTTGTATATAGTTTTTACTTAGTGTTTACTTCCAGTTCGTACTCTATTTGTGCGTGTTTACTGATTATTAAGGCAATGCCTTTCCAGTTTTAGGGATTTATGCCTTTGGTGCTAGTCGCCAGCCACTGGCCTATGGAAGGCGGGCTTCTGATAGTCATGGCATGAGCCCTAGGGGATGGGTCGTGACAATTCATATTTTCCATGCATATAAGGTATGTTTAATTTGATGAATGATTTTTTGGTATTTTTGTTTACTTCATTAATCTCTTCATATGCTTATATTTAACTATCCTTTAGGATTTTTTTGTAGTTTCCAATATTCATTTATCTATGGTATTTTTAAATTGATTAATGCATATTTTAAGATTACATATTGATTAAATAATTATTTTTTGAATTAGTGTTATTAATCATGTCAATTTACTTAATAATGGGGGTATAAGGTATGTTTTTTTCTTACATATTAAATGGGTGTTTTGGTGGTATATTGGATTATAGACTTTTAATATAGAGTATTGGTAATCTATATTTAAATGATCATGCTAATTCCCTGATCATATTTTAATAAAACAAACTTTATAACTTCTACATAATGATGTAACTAATGCAAGTTATATTTCAAAATTTTATTAATTATAGGGAGACAATTTTATTTTATTTCATTATTTCTCAAAACCCCAACTGAATATGGCCTAACTTAGGTTGACCAATGTATTGATTTTAATATGTTATTTTTATTTATTTAAATTCCATGAATAAATTGAATCATTAAAATTAATTTCTTTATTATACTATATTACACATTTCTTAATATTTAAATTATTCTAATAATATCAAACTTTTATTAGTAGATTTTCATTTAAATTTTGTTTGAATGGAATTTGTTTTTGATGACCCTGATGAGTATGTTTTTGTAGTCACATTTTCAAGTCAATTATTGTATAAGTGTTGTAGTGTATTTTTATTCTGTATTTTTTTTTTAAAAAATTTCTCACTCTCTAATATTTGATAATTTATATTAAAATATTTCTTTATTTACTTTCAAAATAAAAAATATATAATTATGAAATTATATAACAATAATAGGGAATAATTTTCTTTTTTTTGTAGTTAACATTCTAAAATCAATGTTATTATTTATATAAAATTCTATTTATTTATTTTGTTGGAATGGATGAAAATTAAATATGTTTAAAATTATTATTTTGTTTATCATGCATATTTTATTTATTTCATATTTGAAATTTTCTATTTTTCATTTTTATTGTTATTTATAAACATAAATTATCAATTAAATTTTAAAATATAATAACTTACTTTTAATTATTGATTTTTTTTATATATAATACTTAGTCGGATTTGGATTACTGAACTATGAACATGTGATGAATTTGGAGAAGGTGTTGATCTGTTATTGGAATTTTATAAAAAAATGTTCTAAGAAATAACAGATTCTTCATCCAATCTTGAAATGTTTGAATATGAAAAAGTTAAAAATATTAGAAATCAAAGATCATTTAATTTGACATGGTTTTAATCAATGTTAATATCCCTGGATCTAGCATGGTGAACTTGGGAAAAATTCAAGATTTATTGGTGGTGATGATTTTTTACATGACATGTCCGATCCAATTGAAGAAATGAATCTTGGTATTGAAGTTGTGGAAATTGGGAAATCCCCAATAATTGAACATCTATATGGTGATTATGAAAAACCATTGTATTCAAGTTGTATTAAATTTCTATTTTTATCATTGGCATTAAGATTATTTAACATGAAGGGAAAAAATGGATAGAGTAAAAAGGGTTTTATTGAGTGTCTACTTCTATTGAAATTAATACTTCTTTAAGATAAATTTATTTTAGACTTACATTATAATGGGAAGAAAATATTATGCATGATGGGTTTAAGGAACAACAAGATACATGATTTCTTGAATAACTGTGTGTCATAAATATAGAAATTCAAAGGTATGAATTTTTTTTCAAAATATAGGAAATATTAATATAAGTTCAAATAAGAAACTGAGGAAAATATCACAATTAAAAATAAACCTTCTAATGAAATTTGATATCTTCTTTTAATTATTAATTTAATTTTTTACTTGAAAATAAAAATGTTGAAATAAAGGTTATGATAGAATGTAAATGAGAAAATATATATAAACAATTATGTCATTCAGCTAATTTCCTATAATGGAAGTAAATTTATCAATAATTTAATATATTTAGAAATGAAATTAGAAATATAAAAACTTGGACTATGCGTAGGTGGAATGAATCAATATTGTAGACTTAGTTGTAAAAAAATTTTATAAACATATTTATTGGTAATTTAAAATTTATCTTTTAAATTTTTTATTAAATGAAAATATATCACATTGAGTTTAATGTTATCATGAATAAAATAACTTATAAATGATATTGATGTCTTATTATCACCATTAATTATTTATTTTAAACTTTTATTGGAGGAAGTCATGATATTGTACGATTATAATAACATGAACCCTTTACAACTTAATGAAATTATTATTTTCACTATGAATGACTTCCTAGAATATGAAAAAAAATTCTAGATACATTATTAAAGGGTATAAATATTGTTTTAGCAAACCTTCTTGAATTGACTTGACACATCACATGAACTATTCTACCATAATTGCCAAGGTGTGTTCCTGAACACCATAGGTTGGTTACAAGCATAATGGTATCATAGTAGAACCTGTGGGAATGATTTCACCCTCATTTTAACTAGGCTCAAAATTAGTCCACCAGGGAACTTTTCATGAGGTATCCTAACATTGGATGGACATTCCAAAAATAGAATATTGGAACCAATATAAAACATCCAAACGTTGAATAAGAATATAGAATAACCAAAATAATTTACAAATTTTTTCATAAATGAATTCATTTTTATGAAATATTTACATTTACTAAATAAGTAACAAAAAATACACTGAAATAAATGTATGAGGCCGTAATGTCTTATATGCCACATGACCCAAACCAGTTTAACTAAATATTAAACAACCCTAACATCTCCATGTGACTATCAAGTCACCACCAAAACATAGACTGCACCCACATCCCAATTGAGAGTGGTAGAAAACTAGCATGCAATCCATAATGAAGAAACTATATAATACAAGAAAACTACATACACACTGATGTTAGTATGTAGGGTATAATCTGTAGGCTAGTAGGACACCACTATTGTAACGACCCGAAATTTTGAATAAATCTTATTTCCTAATTTTGTGTGTTATTTTATTTTTTATACTCAGCAAAACTGTTTCATTTGATAATATGAGTATAATTAAAATGAGACTGTTGGGTTTTGACTGTCATATGACCATTGGTCAATATGACCGCTGGAAACTAAACATTTCGATTATTATCTCTAAATACAAGTAATCTTGGATAATTAATATAGAAAGAAGATTTGATGGCCTCACCTAGTAGTCTTGGACCGATCGAAGCCCATCTAACAGAACTTTGGAAGGAGGTAGCACCACTGGGCTTTGCTCTGGACCAAACCTAAGCCGAAATTCATCGTGTGAAGCTAGAACGGAATCGCCTTCGTGAGCAGTTCAAACTGATAGAAATTACTACTCGTGCGATGTTGGTCGAGCCTCCCTCAGATTCTCTCACCTTAGTACACCTTACACATAGGTCCTATGCTGGTGTGATAAGGGGATATGTAAGGAGACCGTAACTGCCTTGTGTAATCCTTTGTTTTAAATAAAAACTAGGATTTCTTCTTATGATTAAGTTTATGAATTTTCAAATGACTGGATAAAAATAGTATGCATATTTTTGAGGAATTTTAGAAAAGGTTTATTTTAAAAATGTTTATGTAAACCTTAAATAACTAAAAATGTGTAATGATATTCAAAAAATGGTCTTCTACAATTATGTTCAGTACGAAATTTAGAGTCTAATAAGATCAACTTGATTTTTGATGAATATTAAATTATGAATAGTGATTTTATGCTTAGGATTAGTAATGTGACCAAATGGATTAGTAATCTCACATAAAGAAAGAATTAATATAATCTAGGCACCTTGATTAAGTAATGAGATTCAATATAATGGTTAAATAATGGTTTCATAAATTATTAGTCAAGTATTAGTTTTTTCGAGTGAATAGTGTTTTTTAATTAAAAATTAAATTAAAAATATTTAGAAGGTTATTTTTATAAAATGGATTTCATTTTGAACTCAGAGCATCGATATTATGTTAAGGTAATTTTTGGGGATTTTTCTGAAAAAAATGAATTTTTGGTGAATAGTGTATTTATTTAAAAATTAAATTAAAAATATTTAGAAAATTATTTTTATAAAATGGAGTCAATTTTTAAAATCAAAGCATCTATATCTGGTTAGGGTGAAATTTTGGGATTTTTCTGAGAAAGTTGAATTTTCGATGAATAGTGAAAATACAGTTTTAAGTTACAGGTGTTTAATGACATCATTAAATGATGTATTAAGTATGTAATCAATATGGTTGACTTATGAATAGTAAGATAAGGTATGAGGTGTCCCTTGGCCATTAATGTCGTGTCCCCTCACTTTCCCTATAAATACCAAGCCATCCACTCATCCATTCGACACCCAACTCTTCCCCAACGAATATCTGGTCTCATTACCTCCCAAGGAGTCCTCCCAAGGTGCCCCCAAGCCCTCAAGGTCCCAACCTTTGATATTTAAGAGTTACGTTTTAAGGTAAGGGATCTGACCTATCTTTTTTTTTTTCAAGTAATCTCTTTTATGTCATTTATTTTATGCTCCAAGTTCTTATTTTGGAGGATGTTCTTTTATATTCATCTTACTGCCCTTTTATGTTCATATGATGGGATACCCCCTCTTGCTCTCATCAATTCGTTTTAAGAATGTTTAAGTGGCACCGTTAGGCTGCCAAATTTTTAAGGTATTCTTTCACCCTTCTCTTTATCAAAGTTCTACTTCCATGTCAAGTCTTTCAAGTTCCTTTCTATTATGTTGGGGTATGATCTCTATATTTATCATACTGAAATCTTATGTTCATATTATGAGAGACCCTATTTTATCTTGTCAATTCATTTTTGTTGAAGTTTAAGTGATGCCGTTAGGCTTCCAAATTTTCATAAGAGAAATCTAATATTTGTCTTCCTTCCATGTTTTTCATTTCAAATGGTATGTCCTTCAAATTTCATTACCATGTTCATATATTCTTCATATTTGGTACCTCTACTGATTTAGGGGTCATTTGTGATTGTTTGACCCATGTCCCCTATCTTTTCAATGTTTTCAAAAACCCCAAAACATAGCCCTTATGCTGCAGAATTTCCGTCTCAAAATGTCACTCTCTTTTTCTAAAGTTCATTTATTTTATTAAGTAAATACTCAAATCTCTCTCTTCTATAGGGGTATTCACATATATACCAAGTTGTTCTATTTTAAATTCTGGGATTTACATACATGAGACCCACTCTCCCTTTTCGTGGGTTTAAAGTGACATAAAGATCATGTATTTAAAGCAGTTTTTAAATGTTATGATTATGAAATGAAACCCATTTATTTTCTTGCTATATGGGTTGTTTATGAAATGATTGCTGATTATATATGTGGCTCACATGATAATAAAGACACGTCAAGGGTGCGCCCTGATAGCGCTCCAATGCATTGGGTAAAGAATTAATCTCTAGAGATGACTATTTTTAACGACGCCTTGGTGAATAACCTTGGTAATTTTTAATGACACCTTGGGGATTGACCTTGGTGAAACAGAAATGATTGTCAATATTAAATGTTGTAGCCACATCTTCATGTTATGAAAAACGTTATTTTTATTATGATATGCATCATTATTTCTTTCTCATGCCTTAAAGTTCTTTTTCATGACATTGTTGATGTATCTCAAGTTCACATGTTAAATGTTTCCCCTTGTTTCCCTTACTGGGCCTTCTGCTCACCCTTTCTTTTGATGTATGTCCCCAGGTTATAAGATTCAGTAATGAACCTAGGATGAACATAAGGAGAAGCCTTTCAAGTTTTTAAGAAGAATGTTTTATGTTTTCATGTTTTAAGTTCCTGGTTTCCAAGACACTAAACCATAAAGATCCTCGGTTTTGTAAAATGTAATGAAAGTTTATGTGATAAAAAGGTGGGATTCTATAGTTAGTATCAAAGGATGGTTTAGTTATTTGTGGAAATTAGGATATGAAAACTCTAGGAAGAACCCTATAGAAAAGTTTAAATATAGGAAATCTTCCTATATTTTGGTGAGTATTGAGTAAGGGGTTGCCAAGCAAATACATCCCTATCTGGATACGAGCAAGTAGAGGTGGCTCTGGTACAGATGTACATAGGGGTAAAACCCAAAAACACTGCTTTGAGCTAGACTTGTCTGGGAACTGTCACACGACAACGGGCCTTGCTACACTCTTGCTTACGACACTCCCGGGGGATATTCTTTGGTAAATTCATAAGATTAGTATGAACCATTATTAAAGGAACAAAGATAAAATAAAATAAATATTCACATAAGAATATATGATCATGGATAACCTAGTTTGAAACCTAGGGGATCACAAGTTAGGGTATACTTTTCTTCTACAATTTATCCTTATATGCTTTATGTTCCTTTTCATGATTATTGGCTAAGTATTTAAGCCCCTAATTATACATTCTCTTCTTAGTTAATGGTGGGAAATGGAAGAACATGTCCCAACAACCAATGTGATAAAAAATGCGATGATTGCCGTATTAATATGACAGAGATGATTAGGGGATTAAAATATGATTATTATTTTGGAAGACGTTCGCTATTTTGGGGACCCTATATGATCGAGGTAAATAGATTACTACGGTATTTTCATTGAGGAGTAAGGTTGAATTATATTTTGAAGAATCGATGAATTTAAGGCGGACTTATAGTAATTTAGGTTACTTATGGAAATGATTAACCTATCTTGGGGAAAATGTGATTAGGTTAGTTACTTTTGTTATAAGATGATAAGAGTGGTTGATGTTGTTTGAAGATGAACGATAAAGTCTATCTTGGAAGATTATTTTATGAGATCATTCTTATAATTGGGTTTCAATATTAGTTTGGTTTATTTTGAGGAATTTTAAGGACCATTATTTGTGGAATGGTCTATGATGAACTTTGGGTAGTACCAAGAAACTTTGAAGATTAAAAATTAGTTTCCATTCTTATGGGATTATTTCTTTTTGAAGAGTTGTTTTACCTTACCATTTCTATTTTTGGGATAATGTTTAAAGATAAAGAAATAGATAGTTAATCTTTTGTGGATTATATGATTCTCTAGAAGATGATTCTTGTGCTTTTGATGAGACCAAGTGTTTTTGAATTCTCATCATTTGGAGAAAAGATTAGTTTTGGTAGAGACTTATTAAAGGATGAAACTCTACTTGAAGGTAGGTATATTTCCTTATGTTTTTGTTCTATGTAGTAAATGAATTCCTCAAAATTATGAAAAAGAACGTAAAACAAAAATGTTGTTGGTTAATGTTTCCTACTAGGTAATCAAATACCGTTTACACACATTATAAGTTTGGGATTTTCTCGTGGTTAACTTTATCCTAATCATCTTTTCTATCACTCTCCCTTAGAACTTGACCCTTTTTTTTCGTCCATATCCATGTTTTCCTACATGCAATCCTAGTATGGGTTAACTCGGGTGGCCTTTGTACTTCCCTTTCTTTCTTTTAAAGTAATAGTTTTAATGACTCTTTTTCTGATGTGGGACATTCAATGAAATTTCAAAACCCACTTTTAAAAATTCCGAGGACGCAATTTCTTAAGGGGGAAGATTGTAACGACCCGAAATTTTGAATAAATCTTGTTTCCTAATTTTGTGTGTTATTTTATTTTTTATACACAACAAAACTGTTTCATTTGATAACATGAGTATAATTAAAATGAGACCATTGGGTTTTGACAGTTATATGGCCATTGGTCAATATGACCACTGGAAACTAAACGTTTCAATTATTGTCTCTAAATACAAGTAATCTTGGTTAAATAATATAGAAAGAAGATTTGATGGCCTCACCCAGTAGTCTTGGACCGATCGAAGCCCATCTAACAGAACTTGGGAAAGAGGTAGCACCACTGGCCTTTGCTTTGGACCAAACCAAAGCCGAACCTTATCGTGTGAAGCTAGAATGGAATCGCCTTCGCGAGAAGTTAAAACTGATAGAAATTACTACTCGTGCGATGTTGGCCGAGCCTCCCTTGGATTCTCTCACCTTAGCACACCTTACACTTAGGTCCTATGGGGGTGTGATAAGTGGTTATGTAAGGAGACCATAACTGCCTTGTGTAATCCTTTGTTTTAAATAAAAATTGGGATTTCTTCTTATGATAAAGTTTATGAATTTTCAAATGACCAGATAAATATAGTATGCATATTATTGATAAATTTTAGAAAAATAATATTTAAAAAATGTTTATGTAAACCTTAAATAAGTAAAAATGTGTAATGATATTCAAAAAATGGTCTTCTACAATTATGTTCAGTACGAAATTTAGAGTCTAATAAGATCAACTTGATTTTTGATGAATAGTAAATTATGAATAGTGATTTTATGCTTAGGATTAGTAATGTAACCAAATGGATTAGTAATCTCACTTAAAGAAAGTATTAATCTAATATAGGCACCTTGATTAAGTAATGAGATTCAATAAAATGGTTAAATAACGGTTTCATAAATTATTAGTCAAGTATTAGTTTTTTCGAGTGAATAGTGTTTTTTAATTAAAAATTAAATTAAAAATATTTAGAAAATTATTTTTATAAAATGGATTTCATTTTTGAACTCAGAGCATCGATACTATGTTAAGGTAATTTTTGGGGATTTTTCTGAAAAAA
Organism: Viscum album; assembly: GCA_963277665.1. Lineage (NCBI taxonomy): Eukaryota > Viridiplantae > Streptophyta > Magnoliopsida > Santalales > Viscaceae > Viscum > Viscum album. The sequence continues at coordinate 1,059,282,921 of OY728159.1, forward strand.
ATGAATTTTCGGTGAATAGTGTATTTATTTAAAAATTAAATTAAAAATATTTAGAAAATTATTTTTATAAAATGGAGTTCATTTTTGAAATCAGAGCATCTATATTTGGTTAGGGTGAAATTTTGGTATTTTTCTGAGAAAGTTGAATTTTTGATGAATAGTGAAAATACAGTTTTAAGTTACGAGTGTTTAATGACATCATTAAATGATGTATTAAGTATGTAATCAATATGGTCGACTTATGAATAGTAAGATAAGGTATGAGGTGTCCCTTGGCCATTAATGCCTTGTCCCCTCACTTTCCATATAAATACCAAGCCATCCTCTCATCCATTCGACTCCCAACTCTTCCCCAATGAATTTCTGGTCTCATTACCTCCCAAGGAGTCCTCCCAAGGTGCCCCCAAGCCCTCAAGGTCCCAAACTTTGAGATTTAAGAGTTATGTTTTAAGGTAAGGGATCCGACCTCTCTTTGTTTTTTCAAGTAATCTCTTTTATGTCATTTCTTTTATGCTCCATGTTCTTATGTTGGAGGATGTTTTTTTATATTCATCTTACTGCCCTTTTATGTTCATTTGATGGGATACCCCCTCTTTCTCTCATCAATTCGTTTTAAGAATGTATAAGTGGCGCCGTTAGGCTGCCAAATTTTTAAGGGATTCTTTCACCCTTCTCTTTATCAAAGTTCTACTTTCATGTCAAGTCTTTCAAGTCCCTTTCTATTATGTTGGGGTATGATCTTTATATCTATCATATTGAACTCTTATGTTCATATGATGAGAGACCCTACTTGATCTTGTCAATTCATTTTTGTTGAAGTTTAAGTGACGCCGTTAGGCTGCCGAATTTTCATAAGAGAAAATCTAATTTTTGTCTTCCTTCCATGTTTTTCATTTCAAATGGTATGTCCTTCAAATTTCATTACCATGTTCATATTTTCTTCATATTCGGTCCCTCTACTGTTTTATGGGTCATTTGTGATTGTTTGACCCATGTCCCCTCTCTTTTCAATGTTTTCTAAAACCCCGAAACATAGTCGTTATGCTGCAGAACTTCCGTCTCAAAATGTATCTCTCTTTTTCTAAAGTTCTTTTATTTTATTAAGTGAATACTCAAAGCCCTGTCTTCTATAGGGGTATTCACATATATACCAAGTTGTTCTATTTTAAATTCTGGGATTTACATACATGAGACCCGCTCTCCCTTTCCGTGGGTTTAAAGTGACATAAAGATCATGTCTTTAAAGCAGTTTTTAAACGTTATGATTATGAAATGAAACCCATTCCTTTTTTGCTATATGGGTTGTTTATGAAATGATTGATAATGATATATGTGGCTCACATTGTAACACCCGAGACTTTTATGAGAAATATTTTGTTTTTATGTTATATAAATCATCAAAGGAATCTTTCATTACACACAACACTAGCTTGGCTGGCTTTACACGTAAACACGACCTTCCTCGATAGCTTGCGTCTTATGCAATATCGAGTTTCACTAAACAATGATATGCTATTAAAATATTATTAAAACTAGCTGTTATGAATAGTAATAACCACTTTTTGAAATTTTATAAATTTTAGTTTTCAAAATGGACTTCATTTTTGGATTCGGAATATCGAAATTAGCCTAGGGTGAAATTTTGGTATTTTTCTGAAAACTTTCAATTTTTGATGAATAGTGAAAACACTGGGTTACTATTTAAAAACCGACTTTTTATTTAAATAATTGTTTATTTTGTTTAAATTTATTTTGGGTCAAAATTGATACATAATACCTATATAAGTTCAATGTAATTCATTGGAGTAATTTTATAATAATTTTAGATATATAAAAATTTTATTGAACTTTTCACCGTCTTTTACCCACCTCCTAGGAGAATTTGAAACTTTTATAAAACCTAATTTTACCGCATCTATGAGTGGAATTTCAAAAGTCTGAGAGACACAGTTGATGTCAGTAAGTAAAATGTGGTTCAATGAGATGAAAATAATTTTTGGTGAATATTAACTTTTTACTTTTATTTACCACAGTTAAAAGTAAATAGGGTAATTAAGAGTAAAAATGATATTATTATTACCATAAAACATGTCCTAATTCTATTGGATAAGTATAATTCGACCAAAAACAACCTTAGGAATAAAATATGACCATTTAGGCCCACTCCGATTAGATTAGGACATTTATTATTAATTTATTTAAAGAAGGGTTAAAATAGTTAAAATCAAAGTTTAATAACTAAATAATTTTTAATATAGGGTTATACATAAGATAAATTCGACTATAAATATTCATTATAAAGATAAAAATATTTCCAACATAATGGTATTTTATTTTTAATTTTTAGACTTAAAATAATTTAATTTATTTATGACACAATGATGATGCAGTAATTCTCTTATTAATGAAATATTGACATAATTGATGTTATAAATACCAAAATAAATGTAATTTGAGACTTTTTATGAATTAGACTAATTTTCTAGTTTAATATGACATGTTAGTATTGATTTAATTAACTTTTTTAGAATTAATCATTCTGTTATGATTTTCACAAAAATCAATTACTAAATAGTGTCAAAATTGACATAAAATAGTTTTTAAAACAAATATTATATTATTAATTGTTATTATATTCCTAAAAATATATGGTTCGGCAGCGATACTTATATCATGATAGGTGTATCATTAATGGACCACTTGGGGGTCTCTTGGATGTATATTGTATGTTTATTAACTATATAATATAAAAATACAAAGTGACATGGTAAATGTCAATCTAATTAAATAAGAGTTAAAACTAAAAGATAAGGTTAATATAATGACCTAAACTTGTCTAAATTCTATTGGATGAGAGGATTTATACCCATCCCAACATTAGCTTCTAAATATATCAATTTGGAGCTATTAAAAACAGAATTTTACTTTATAATAAAATAATATGTTTAGTTATTCCAAAGGTGCCCCTCTCCTCCCTTATAAAAGGGCACCTCCTCCCTCTTTTCCTCACACAACATTGAGCCTTCAAGCTCGGCCAAACCCTACCAAATTCTCTTCTCCACTTCACTAGAAACATCCTAGAGGTCCTGGTCTTTTTTAAAGACCAATTTTAGTGCCCTAAGAAGAAGTCTCAAAGAGGCGCTTCAAAGAAGAGGTAATGTCCATTACCGATTCATTCAACTTTATTTCTTCTTCTACTTCTTCTTTTTTAGTTGTTTCATTATGAAGTAATAACATAAGTATCACCCATATACTGATATGTTATTATAAGTATTAAAAAACCCTATTTCACCATCTATCCATCCTACGGAAAATGAAATCACCGCGCATGTGTACGTATGGAATACCGTCTCCACGCCGTGGTGTAATATATTTTCCACCACCACATTACTTGGATGAGTATATTGGTGTAAATAATAACTATATATCATTATTGTAAATTGATATTGATTCTGAAATAGTATATATACACTCCATTACAATTTCATGATCATGGGAACGATATCATCGCTCGTGCGTACGTACGGAATACCGTCTCCACGATGTGATGTGACTCGTTCTACATGATATTCATTGCATAATGATTATATAAATGAATTGAATGAATGAATATGATATATATTACACTAATAACATTCTATAAATGAGGTATCTATAACCTAAAAAGAAGAATAAGAATTTATTCGACAAAACACGCATAAGAACCAAAAAGTAATAAACACCCGAATAACAAGTAGTAATGAAATATTACTAATAAGAAGCTAAGAATATGACCATATATGATATCAAAAAAATAAGTATGATTCTGGAATAAGTCAATAACATTATTTAAATCATTATACAGGAGTTTCGGACACTTACGAAGCAAATCAGACCTAAGGTAAGGGAAAATCTTGCAATCTCAATTTTTATCCGAGATTGTTTATACTTCAGAATTTACTAGGGAATATTTATCATCCACATCCATGTTTCCTAAATATGTAATATTTATATCCTTCTAGAATAGTTTATATCCAATTTTACCCTTCTGTGAGTTTTTAGTAAAAGATATGAAAGGAATCTTTTGTCATTTTTCATACGAGGTACTTTTTGACTTTTCCGACAAAAGTACGAGAAGAATGTTTTTTTAACATATACGGCATGAATTTATTTTTAAAAAATTATTTCCAAGAAGCTTCCTTTACATGTTTCAAGTTTATTTTTAATCAAATTCTTTTAGTTTAAAATTGTATAACATGTTAATAAAGGAAAAATGTTTTTGAAGTAGAAAGGATATTTTCCTCAAAAATGGAGTTCAAGTGTTTTATCAAAATTATTTTCCATCTAAGATAATGTAGGGTTCTGTTTCTATACCTGTTATTACATTGATTTGATTATTTTGTGATGGAATTATTTTTATTAATTTCTTTATCTTATATGAATTGTTTTATGATGTCATGATGTTTAAGAATCCCATTTTTATTACATGGGTTATGCAATGATGTATGATTTATGATTTTGTGGCACACATAAGAATGGTATCATTATGAGATGGGTGGGACATATATCTCCCTCCAATGCATTGGGTAAATATTTTATATCTCATGAGATAGACATGGCTGGAATGGCAGGTTAAACCGGTTCAGCAAAAAAGGAATGAAACGAGGAGTGAACTCGGTTCAGAAATGAACTTTGTCCACTAAGATAGTCTTGGAAATGAGTCTTGACTAATAAGAAATTATTCTCTATGATTATGTGTGTATGACACAAAGTTTCATGTTTTAAGTTATGATTATTGGGATTACATTTCACTACTATGGTTTATCCCATGTTATGAAATTATGATCTCTTTTTCCGGTTAAGATTTCCAAAAGTTATGTTCTTATGTATATGATGTGATTGATATTTCTTTTGTTTACCCTTACTGAGCATTTGAGCTCACCATTTTGTATGTTTTATTTCCCCAGGTCATGAAGAAGGTTATTAAGTAGGATATGCCAAAAGGGACTCTAGATATGATGAAATAAATGGGAGGCAAAGTAGATGCTTTATGAACCAGTTGTTTATGTTTCCCAGTTTCTCAAGACACTATACCTATACGGTCCTTTCCTGGTTTTGTTATATGTTGTAATAAGTATGCTTCAATTTTGAAGTATTAACCATGTATGTAAAGTAAGGGTTATTATAGTTGGTATTAGAGGAAAGGTATAGTCAACCTTTGGAAACTAGGATGTGAAATCCTTAGTAAGAAACCTAAGGATATGTCTAAGCATAGAACACAATCTTAGTGTTTTAGAAATGGCCATGAATAACCTAGGATAAGACCTTAAGTGTGAAATTTTATTCTTGATTATGTGGTTTTCCTATTATAATTAGTGTTGCTCACACTATTCTTCTTGGTTTTAGTCAATGGCTGGAACCCGAAGGGGCCGTGTTAATGCGGAATGCGACGGGCAATGCAATGATTGTCCCCCTGAGCAACCAAACGTTATGGGATCTGAAATGCATAATCTTGTAGCCATGCTCACACAACTTTCTCAAGCTATGAATCATGTAGGACTTCAGAACGAGCAAAGGAAGGAGAAAAATTCTGTTGAATCCTTCATGAGGCAGCGTCCACCTTCATTCAGCGGGTCTTCTGATCCATTAGTGGCTGAACAATGGATCAGTACCACTGAAAAGATATTTTCAGTTATTCAATTTTCTGAACATGATAAAGTAATCTTAGCAGTGTATCGTTTGGAAGGTGATGCTGATCAATGGTGGAATCTTATTAATAATACAAAGCAAAGGGATGAAATTGAGTCCACGAAATGGGACGATTTCAAGAACTTATTTTTTAATAAGTACTTCCCTCGTATTATCCGAACAAATATGGAGAAGGAGTTTCTTGAACTAAAGTAAAAGGATGATGAATCTATTGGTACCTATGAAGAAAATTTTACAAGACTTGCAAGGTACGCTTCTAGTATTATTATCCAACCCGAGAGTAAGATCGATCGATTCTTTAGTGGCTTAAAACCAAGTCTTCGAAGGGTGTTAGCCATAAGGGACTTCAATAGCTATGAGGAAATAGTTCGATGTGCTCTCAAAGTTGAGATGGATATTGGAGTAACCCATCAGTCATATGGGTTTGATAAGAAGAGGAAAATGGAATTCAAAGGAAAATCTAAAGAGTACACTGAAAAGAAGATGAGATTTCCCTTATGCTCAAAGTGTGGAAAGAAACATGGAGGGAGTTGTCTTAAAGGGACAAGTAAATGTTTAAAATGTGTAAAGGAAGGTCATCAGGAATTTGATTGCCACAATGATGGGAAGAAGATGTCTAATGATGCAAACAAAGAAAGGGATACATAGAATGAACCTACTACACTTCAATGTTTCAAGTGCAAGGAGATGGGGCATTATGCCAATCAATGCCCAAATCCAAGGGTTGATGATTATGGTCGACGTCAACAAACTCTTAAGGCTAAAGACAAAGGAAAGTCACATGAAATTTCTATCAGTGATGTGGAGTACGATAACGATGTGGTGAAAGGTACACTTACCATCCACTCTAATGTAGCAAATGTTTTATTTGATTCTGGATCCACCCACTCTTTTATTTATGAAGAATTTTATAAGGGTATCACCGTATTACCTCAACAATTAGATGTTGAGTTAGCTATGACAACCCCTAATGGCACAATAGTCGCATCAAAAGTTTATAATTCCTCTCCGATTGAAGTTTGAGGGAAAGTGCTTCCTTATAATCTTGGGATCCTTCCTATAGTAGAATTTGATGTGATTCTTGGAATGGATTGGCTTTCTTTATATGGAGCTCATATCAATTGCCAATGAAGGGAAGTCACATTTCATATTCTAGATCAATCTATGATCGTCTATCGATGCATGGATGAACATAACCTTCTAGTGGAAATTTCATCCATCTTATGGGTATTGATTCCACTAAATGAAGGTTATTTATCTCAAATGGTTGGTGGGAAACTCATGATTAAGAATATTCCCATTGTACGGGAGTTTTACGATGTTTTTCTAGAGGAATTGTCGGGTCTTCCACCAAATCGTGAAGTAGAGTTTTCAATAGAACTCATACCGGGTGCTTTTCCTATTTCAAATACACCTTATAGAATGGCTCCAATTGAGTTGCTGGAATTGAAGAAGCAACTCCAAGAGAATCTTGATAAGGGATTCATACACCCTAGTGAGTCACCTTGGGGAGCACCTGTTCTGTTTGTTAAGAAGAAATATGGATCCATGAGACTCTGCATTGATTATCGAGAACTTAACAAGATCACTATCAAGAACAAATATCCTATCCCGCGCATTGATGACTTATTTGACCAACTACGCGGAGCTCAATACTTTTCCAAGATTTATCTTTGTTCAGGGTATCATCAATTAAGGTTCAAAAGGGAGGATATACCAAAGACAGATTTCTGTACAAGGTATGGACACTATGAATTTATAGTGATGCCATTTGGTCTTACTAATTCCCCTGATATCTTCATGGATCTGATGAATATAGTCTTTAGATACTATCTTGATCAGTTTGTGGTAGTCTTTATAGATGATATTCTTGTCTATTCAAAGAGCAAGGAAGAATATGAAGATCACTTGGGAATTATATTGAAGACCCTGAGAAAAGAGAAGCTTTATGCCAAATTTACCAAGTGTGAATTTTTGCTTCAAAAAGTTTCATTTTTGGGTCACATAATCTCAAAAGAGGGGATATCTGTGGATCCAGCAAAAACAGAGGTTATCGAAAGATGGTCGAGACCAACAACAGTAACTGAGATCTGAAGTTTTCTTGGTTTGGATGGATATTATCGACATTTTGTAAAAGATTTTTCACGATTATCTAATCCACTCACCAAGTTGACTCGGATAGGAGTTAAGTTTGTTTGAACGGAGGAATGTGAAGAGAATTTAAAGGAGTTGAAAAGAAGGTTATCCAGTGCACCTGTTCTCACACTGCCTTGTAGTGGAGAAAGGTTTGTGATCTACAGTGATGCATCCAAGAAGGGATTGGGGTGTTTTATTATGAAAAATGATATGGTGATAGCTTATGCCTCACGACAGTTGAAAATACATGAGCAAAATTACCCAACTCATGATTTGGAGTTAGCTGCGGTAATCTTTGCATTAAAGATTTGGAGGCATTATCTTTATGGAGAAAGGTGTGACATTTATACTAATCATAAAAGATTAAAGTATATTTTCACACAAAAGCAGTGGAATATGCGCCAAAGAAGATAGTTGGAGCTGATTAAGGATTATGACTGCTCAATTCATTACCACCCTGGGAAAGCAAACAAGGTGGAAGATGCATTAAGTCGACAAGACCATGCCAGTTTATCCATGATGAGGATCACAAAAGATCCAATATTTATGGATTTACAAAGGATGGATCTTGGAATTATAATGGAAGGGGAAAAATCTTATCTTTCTCAAATGAATGTTCAACCATCTATACATGTGAAGATTAAAGAGGAACAGAAAGAAGATGTCGAGTTACAAAAGAAGGTGAGAAATGTTCCTGAATTCAACCTTGATTGTGATGGGATAATAAAGTTTAGGAATCGGGTTTGTGTTCCTCTCATCCCCGAATTAAAGAAGGAGCTGCTGGATGAGGCTCATAGTTCTTCATTCTTTATTCGTCCTGGAAGCATGGAGATGTATAGGGACTTGAAAGAGTACTTCTGGTGGGATTGCATGAAAAGAGATTTTTCTGAATATGTCTCTCAATGCTTGGTTTGTCAGCAAGTTAAAGCTAAGAGACAGAAGTCTAAGGGGATGTTACAACCATTACCCATACCCGAATGGAAATGGGAAAAATCACTATGGACTTTGTCACAGGACTTCTTAAAACATTCAAAGGCAATAATTCTATCTGGGTTATAGTTGATCATCTTACAAAGTCTGCACACATCATTGCTGTTAGAGAGGATTTCTCTCTGGATCAGCTTGCTAGGATATATGTAAAGGAAGTGGTAAGATTTCATGGAGTACCACTTTATATTATATCTGATCGGGATCCGAGATTTACCTCGAAGTTCTGGCGAAGTCTTCAGCATACTCTGGATACAGAGTTGAGTTTCAGCACTACTTATCATCCTCATATAGACGGTCAGTCTGAGAGAACAATTCAAACTCTAGAAGATATGTTGAGAGCTTGCTCTATAGATTTCAAAGGTGGTTGGGATCAACACCTACCTTTGGTGGAATTTTCTTATAATAATAGCTTTCACTCCAGTATTCAGATGGCTCCTTATGAAGATCTCTATGGAAAGAAATGCAGGACTCCAACTTGATGGGATAAAGTTGGGGAAAGAAAGCTATTAGGACCTGATCTCGTTGATGAAATGGAAGAAAATGTCAGATCTATTCAACAACACATAAAATAAGCTCAGAGTCGACAAAAAATTTATGTCGACAACCGAAGAAAAGACTTAGAGTTTGAACTGGGTGATAAAGTGTTCTTACGAATATCTCCCTGGAAGAGGGTCATGAGATTTGGAAAGAAGGGAAAGTTGAGCCCTAGGTATATCGGTCCTTTCGAAATACTAGATCGTGTTGGGAAGGTAGATTACCGATTGGCGCTTCCACCGAATCTCTCTCAAGTTCATGATGTGTTCCATGTATCTCTCCTGAGAAAGTACATACATGATCCCTCACATGTAATCAGCTCAGAAGTTGTACCACTGGAACAAGATCTTTCTTATGAAGAACAGCCGATAGAGATTCTGGATCATAGCGAAATGTCCTACGGAACAAGACCACTCTCTTGGTGAAAGTTTTATGGAGGAACCACCAATTATAAGAAGCTACATGGGAGCTTGAGGATATGATGAGGGAGAGGTATCCTCATCTGTTTGTTACAAAGTGACGAATTTCGAGGGTGAAATTCATTTTAAGGGGGGTAGAATGTAACACCCAAGACTTTTATGAGAAATATTTTGTTTTTATGTTATATAAATCATCAAAGGAATCTTTCATTACACACAACACTATCTTGGCTTGCTTTACACGCAAACACGGCCTTCCTCGATAGCTTGCGTCGTACGCAATACCGAGTTTCACTAAACAACGATATGCTATTAAAATATTATTAAAACTAGCCGTTATGAATAGTAATAACAACTTTTTGAAATTTTATAAATTTTATTTTTCAAAATGGACTTAATTTTTGGATTCGTAATATCGAAATTAGCCTAGGGTGAAATTTTTGGTATTTTTCTGAAAACTTTCAATTTTTGATGAATAGTGAAAACACTAGGTTACTATTTAAAAACCGAATTTTTATTTAAATAATTGTTTATTTTATTTAAATTTATTTTAGGTCAAAATTGATACATAATACCTATATAAGTTCAATATAATTCATTGGAGTAATTTTATAATAATTATATATATATATATAAATTTTATTGAACTTTTCACCGTCTTTTACCCACCTCCTAGGAGAATTTGCAAATTTACATAAAACTTAATTTTACCGCTTCTATGAGTGGAATTTCAAAAATCTGAGAGACACCGTTGATGTCAATAAGTAAAATTTGGTTCAATGAGATGAAAATAATTTTTGTGAATAGTAACTTTTTACTTTTATTTACCACGGTTAAAAGTAAATAGTGTAATTAAGAGTAAAGATGATATTATTATTACCCTAACACATGTCTTAATTATATTTGATAAATTTAATTCGACCAAAAAAAAAGCCTTAGGAATAAAATATGACCATTTAGGCCCACTCGGATTAGATTAGGACATTTATTATTAATTTATTTAAAGAAGGGTTAAAATAGTTAAAATCAAAGTTTAATAACTAAATAATTTTTAATATAGGGTTATACATAAGATAAATAAGACTATAAATATTCATTATAAAGATAACAATATTTCCAACATAATCGTATTTTATTTTTAATTTTTAGACTTAAAATAATTTAATTTATTTATGACACAATGATGATGTAGTAATTCTCTTATTAATGAAATATTGACATAATTGATGTTATAAATACCAAAATAAATGTAATTTGAGACTTTTTATGAATTATACTAATTTTCTAGTTTAATATGACATATTAGTATTGATTTAATTAACTTTTTTAGAATTAATCATTATGTTATGATTTTCACAAAAATCAATTACTAAATAGTGTCAAAATTGACATAAAATAGTTTTTAAAACAAATATTATATTATTAATTGTTATTATATTCCTAAAAATTTAAGGTTCGGCAAAGATACTTATATCATGATAGGTGTATCATTAATGGACCACTTGGGGGTCTCTTGGATGTATATTGTATGTTTATTAACTATATAATATAGAAATACAAAGTGACATGGTAAATGTCAATCTAATTAAATAAGAGTTAAAACTAAAAGATATGGTTAATATAATGACCTAAACTTGTCTAAATTCTATTGGATGAGAGGCTTTATACCCGTCCCAACCTTAGCTTCTAAATATATCAATTTGGAGCTATTAAAAACAGAATTTTACTTTATAATAAAATAATATTTTTCGTTATTCCAAAGGTGCCCCTCTCCTCCCTTATAAAATGGCACCTCCTCCCTCTTTTCCTCACACAACATTGAGCCTTAAAGCTCGACCAAACCCTACCCAATTCTATTCTCCACTTCCCTAGAAACATCCTAGAGGTCCTGGTCTTTTCTAAAGACCAATTTTAGTGCCCTAAGAGGAAGTCTCAAAGAGGTGCTTCAAAGAAGAGGTAATGTCCGTTACCGATTCATTCAACTTTATTTATTCTTCCACTTATTCTTCTTTAGTTGTTTCATTATGAAGTAATAACATCAGTATCACCCATATACTGATATTTTATTATAATTATGAAACAACCCTATTTCACCATCTATCCATCCTACGGAAAACGAAATCACCGCGCGTGCGTACGTACGAAATACCGTCTCCACACCGTGGTGTAATCTATTTTCCACCACCACCTTACTTGGATGGTTATAATGGTGTAAATAATAACTATATATGATTATTGTAAATTGATATTGATTCTGAAATATTATATATACACTCCATTACAATTTCACGATCATGGGAACGATATCATCACTCGTGCGTACGTATGGAATACCGTCTCCACGATGTGATGCGACTCGTTCTACATGATCTTCATTGCATAATGATTATATAAATGAATTCAATGAATGAATATGATATATATTACACTAATACCATTCTGGATATGAGGTATCTATAACCTAAAAATAATAATAATAATTTATTCAACAAAACACGCATAAGAACAAAAAAGTAATAAACACCCGAATAACAAGTAGTAATGAAATATTACTAATAAGAAGCTAAGAATATGACCATATATGATATCATAAAAATAATTATGATTCTGGAATAAGTCAATAACATTATTTAAATCATTATACAGGAGGTTCGGACACTTACGAAGCAAATCGGACCTAAGGTAAGGGAAAATCATGCAATCCCAATTTTTATTTGAGATTGTTTATACTTCAGAATTTACTGAGGAATATTTATCATCCACATCCATGTTTCCTCAATATGTAATATTTATATCCTTATACAATAGTTTATATCCAATTTTACCCTTCGGTGAGTTTTTAGTAAAAGATATGAAAGGAATCTTTTGTCGTGTCTTGTACGAGGTACTTTTGACTTTTCCGAAAAAAGTACGAGAAGAATGTTTTCTTATCTTATACGGCATGAATGGATTTTTAAAACATTATTTCCAAGAATCTTCCTTTACATGTTTCAAGATTATTTTTAATCGAATTCTTTTAGTTCAAAATTGTATGATATGTTAAGAAAGGAAAAATGTTTTTGAAGTATAAAGGATATTTTCCTCAAGAATGGAGTTCAAGTGTTTTATCAAAATTATTTTCCATCTAAGATAATATAGGGTTCTGTTTCTATCCCTATTATTAAATTGATTTGATTATGTTGTGATGGAATTATTTTTATGAATTCCTTTATCTTATATGAATTGTTTTATGATGTCATGCTGTTTAAGAATCCCATTTTTATTACATGGGTTATGAAATGATGTATGATTTATGATTTTGTGGAACACATAAGAATGGTATCATTATGAGATGGGTGGGACCTATATCTCCCTCCAATTCATTGGGTAAAGATTTTATATCTCATGAGATAGACATGGCTGGAACAGCAGGTTAAACCGGTTCAACAAAACAGGACTGAAACGAGGAGTGAAATCGGTTCAGAAATAGAGTTTGTCCACTAAGATAGTCTTGGCAATGAGTCTTGACTAATATGAAATGATTCTCTATGATTATGTGTGTATGCCACAAAGTTTCATGTTTTAAGTTATGATTATTGGGATTACATTTCACTACTATGATTTATCCCATGTTATGAAACTATGATCTCTTTTGCAGGTTAAGATTTCCAAAAGTTATGTTCTTATGTATATGATGTGATTGATATTTCTTTTGTTTACCCTTACTGAGCATTTGAGCTCACCCTTTTGTATGTTTTATTTCCCCAGGTCAGGTAGAAGGTTATTAAGTAGGATATTCCAAAAGGGACTTTAGATATGATGAAATAAATGGGAGGCAAAGTAGATTCTTTATGAACCAGTTGTTTATGTTTCCTAGTTTCTAAAGACACTATACCTATACGGTCCTTTCCTGGTTTTGTTATATGTTGTAATAAGTATGCTTCAATTTTGAAGTATTAACCATTTATGTAAAGTAAGGGTTGTTATACACATGATAATAAAGATATGTCAAGGGTGCGCCCTGATAGCGCTCTAATGCATTGGGTAAAGACTTAATCTCTATAGATGACTATTTTTAATGATGCCTTGGTGAATAACCTTGGTAATTTTTAATGACACCTTGGGGATGGACCTTGGTGAAACAGAAATGATTGTCAATATTAAATGTTGTAGCCACATCTTCAAGTTATGAAAAATGTTATTTTTATTATGATATGCCTCATGATTTCTTTCTCATGCCTTAAAGTTCTTTTTCATGACATTGTTGATGTATCTCAAGTTCACATGTTAAATGTTTCCCCTTATTTCCCTTACTGGGCCTTCTGCTCACCCTTTCTTTTGATGTATGTCCCTAGGTTATAAGATACAGTAATGAACCTAGGATGAACATAAGGAGAAGACTTTTGAGTGTTTAAGAAGAATGTTTTATGTTTTCATGTTTTAAGTTCCTGGTTTCCAAGACACTAAACCTTAAAGATCCTCAGTTTTGTAAAATGTAATGAAAGTTTATGTGATAAAAGGCGGGATGCTATAACTGTGAGTTAATTACATTAAATTTATAAAGAAACCAAGATTTATAGAATGAATATAAACATGATGAAATATGTTTTTAGTTCCATCATACAAGAGAGAAAATAAATATACCATATCTCATTTTTTTCAAAACATTCCATTTTTAAAACAAGCCTTAAAGAGGGATTGTCATGGTAATTTAATTTTTTCTAAAACCAAAAAATTTTGTTTTTCAAAGTAACACCACTTTAATTTCAAATATAAATATGTTAACCCATTTCTTTTATATTAAATCATTTTCATTTGAGTCCAAACTGAAACATGGGTTTAAAATATATTTTCAAAGGAAGCACTTTTCCAAGTATTTCATTTAATATAAACACCTATTTTACCTTTTCATAATACATCACACACACAAACCCACTAAACCTGAGTATGATAAAGGGGAAACATAATATAATTCAAACCCACAATGATTCATAAAAATTGACAATAATCACCCAATAATTCCTCGGTCCCATGATTCTCCATAAAAATAATCTCGTCATCAAAGTTCACACAAATAAAAAAACATGAAAATAATATTACAAAACCCACTAAAAATAATAACATAAAGTAATAACCATGGTTAAAAAACTCTAGGGAGTAATAGTGAAAGTTTCTAGACATGAAAATATGGAACCAAATGATGACTGGTTAAAGGTGCCACAACTTGTCACTCGAATCACTCACTCACTAGCCTCATCAGTGACGCACCCCCAAGAAAGGTATTATAATAAACTAGGTGTTATAATCCATGGTATCACATTCAAACTATAAATAAAGGTACCTAAAATTACCACTTTGTATCCTAGGTTCCTCATGTCATGGATAAAGAAGGGGATCATTATCAAGCTAATATCATCTTATGACACACACACACACCAACCTAAGGCATGAAGACATGGAAATAAAATAGGAATCCCACCACTATCACACACACCATCCATAATTATTCCAACCAAAACACAGAATCATGAACCATAATTCATATAAATATCATCACATGTTCACAATTATAAAAAATGGGTGATAATGGGATTAACTATGGTGTAAAAAATTTATAAACAAAGAGAATCACATAAATTTCTAACTGAGCCTCCTCTTTATACATAACAACTCCATGATTTGGAAATTCCTTTTCAAAACCATTTGGAATACAAATAAAACCCCAGGTAAATCACACATAACAAAAAAGATCAAAAAATATAACATTGGAAACATTCTTTTAAAATCACCCTTAAAATAAGATAAATTACCAAAAACACGTAACTAATATAAAACATCAATATTGTAAAAATATTAAAGGATTGATCTAAAAATAAAAAAAAAACTTAATTAGACACATGCACTTATTTTCAAAACATTGAAGGCCTTTCAAAATCACGCAACTTTCTTTAAACATTAATTCTTATTCAAAAAATGGAACCCCTTTCCATAAGAGAAAAAACCATTATAAAAGATTAAACTTCTTATTAAAACATGGGAACCAATTAAAATATGGAAACCCATTTTTAAACAAAAAACAATTCACATTAAAAATCTTATTTGGTTTAAAATAC
Source organism: Viscum album (assembly GCA_963277665.1). NCBI lineage: Eukaryota > Viridiplantae > Streptophyta > Magnoliopsida > Santalales > Viscaceae > Viscum > Viscum album. The sequence continues at coordinate 1,059,298,780 of OY728159.1, forward strand.
CATGAACCAATTAATTTTCTTATAGAAACCCTTAAATGGAAATTTATCAAACACATTGATTGTATAAAACACCATTTTAAACCAATGATCTATAAAACTAAATTTTATCCAATTAATTCTAAAGGAAAACCCAAAAAAACACAATTAACCTTTTATAATACAAAGATTGGTTTTATAAAAATCATTATTTTATTTCAAAAAAATTATAAACATAAAAAAATCAAGGAATAATTTTAAAAAATGTAACATAATAGAAACACCTACCTAAACAATAATAACCATATTTTCTTATACAAACTCTACTATAATAGTCCTAAGTGATGGGTCACGGTCTTTAGAAACCAAAATCCAAAATTAAAATAATTCTAGACATGAAAATCAACCAACATGGACTCTAGGGCATGGTAAAAATAAAGATAAATGATTAAACCTATGAGGATAAGTGAGGAGAGGAGGAAACATAAATATTTGATGAATAAACCATGAGGAATCACTAACCATTAGTGTAAAATCACCTAAAAATAGCCCCATGATGATGAATAATGAAGGGGTACATGTTATGGATTATACCCAATTGTGAGGGGAAAATAATAGGTGGAATAACATGAATAGAGTTTTCAAAATAAAATTTATTTATGTTTTAATGTGTTGTACATTTTTATGTCATGTTTTAGAAAACTATGTGAAAAATCAATGAATGCTACTTGAAACATTTTTTTGAGCTACAAGTGATTGTTACATGGTTTGGGAAAACCATGGTCAAATGGTGTGAACTGAAAAATTTACCAAAAATATTGAAATGGAACCCAAAACTCGAGGGTAGGCCACCAAATGATCAATGAATGAGTTAAACATGATGTAGTGACACTATGGGTGTCAAAATTCTCTTCACTGAGCCAATTTCTACCTCTATAATGTTCACTCTCAGAAATTCAATCACATCATAGGTAAATGGAATGCTTAAAACTAACCCAATGAAAGGAAGGATATATCCAAAATACCAACTACATAATACATACTAGAGAGATGAGACCTGATAAATATAATTCTTGAGAAAATCCAAACAAATAGATATTTCCCAACCACCAAAGACCCACAAACCATAAGAACAGGTCCCTTACACAATGAAATAATGGGGAAAACATTCCTATAGCCTAAATTGAATTTAGGTAATCCACTAAACACACTTACCAAAACCCACATGTACTTTTATAGTCTCGAACTCATCTGAAGGACTAATTAATGAGGATATAACCCAGATACTAGCTAAAGGTATCCCCAAAATTTATAATTAATCTAAAATGTTGAAACATTGGTGGGAAAACTAAAAAGAATAAACATATCCAAGAAACCATGGATACATAACACAAAGTAACTAGCTTGAAACATTACAAGAATACATCCTCGAGAACTTATAAAAGGTCATTGGTTTAATGCACCAGAATAAAAATCCAATAAAATGGGAGAGATACTCAAAACAAGAATATGATTGAATAAAGGATGATATGGTTTTGAAATTTAATCTTGAGATAGAATGAAGGATAACTCGGTGCCAAACATGTGAAATACATACCTATAGTAACTATGGAATAAAAACTCATCTCGTCAGATCTCACAGTCTACTATACAACAAAAAATTATCCCTTATATCCCATCCTACACCTAAGGCATCCCCATTTTATTCATTAAAAAACATTAAAAAATGGTTAAAACTGTGAAAAATGAGAATAATCATGAAAATAAATGTTTCTGTAACAACTAAAAGAAAATAAAATGATCTATATGTTCTATTATTCATTATAAAAAATGACAAATGGTGTATTAAAAATATGGAAAAAAGTCAAAAAAAAACTCAGATTACAAAAGATAAAATTCCCAAAAACCAAAAAATAAATTATGAATATCCTGGTGGAATGAACACCATCAATCACTATTTAGATCAATGTTATATGTGAGACAATTTTTTGATGTTTGATTAGATAAAAAAACCTCTAAAGGTGACCAATATAACCACACCGATGAGAGGTCCTCAGAGCCATCAAACAAGAAGTCCAAACATGTTTGAACTTTCCTCACTAATAGAATATAACTAGATTCTGCTTCATGCTAGCTAGAAATCACTCACTGACACTAGATAGGATTGAAGAAACACCAATCTCAGGTTGACATATAAAAAACTCATCTGATACAACTCCTTGATACACCACTTCCACAAAGGTAGTCAAACCGGACTGAAACTCCATGAAACTAAGATCTGTAAAAATTCCTCTAGAAGAAAAATCATGCCTTAATCAAATAATCGGCATCCAACTCAAGAGAAAAGGGGACCAATCCAATGAAACCTTCCACACAATCTTTCATAGATTAATCATCCTGGAGGAAACTCAATAATTCAATCACCTTTGAAATTCAAACATCCTCAAGATAAAACTCTTTTACAAAGATTTCCTTTAACCATTTCCAAGATAGAACATTAGTTATTTGGGAATAGATTGTTTGGATCCATTAATCTGGTCCCAAAACTTAGAATAAATGATTTTTTCATCTCACTCTTAAGGACCCTCAAGTTCATAGAGGCTCTAATATCTCTTCTCTCTGAGTTAACAACCATGTTTCCTCATGGGATCCCTAATCACCACAAATCCCTATAGGATTCAGATTAAACAAATCCAAATGTGATCTATAATCCATAAAGAACTGGTCCCTTCCACTCCATCATGAGTTTATTAAATGTATGAGGTGGGAAAGACTACTTATTGATCATTAAGATCACCATCAAAAAAAAAATTCTAGAATATTTTTCTCCATTATAGGTTCCATATTCTAACATCATAAAATCATAAAAAAAGATAAAATAACCAAAAATCCCAATATAGGGGGTCTAAAGACCCAAATAACAAAATAAGATTACAAAAGACCCCCTAAACCCTAATTTAAAAAATGATTAACCTGCCCTACATTCCTTTTCAAAACACCAAAAGGGTTCTTAAAATGGTTCAAACCCAAAAAAAAGAGTAACGAAATTCAGGAAAAAAAATCCCCTTTAAACCAGAATTTCCAAAACATTTCAATAATTTCACCACTAAAATCCCAAGATGTTGTTCCTAGATAAAAATAAAATTGAAAAAATTATAGATTTCAAAAAAATTTACCAAATAAACCCAAGAAATCAAAATATTTTTTTAAAAAGAATATTAAATACAAATTCATAATGAATTTATTTAAAACATGGTTAAACTAATTTTAAAATTCCCAAAGCCTCTCTTAAAAATTCATAAAAATCCTCAACAAACACAAGAGAGGATAAAAAAATAAAATGAGTGAAAAGTTAAAAAATTTAACTTTCATCACTGTCATAGTTTGGCCATATGTTTTTTCAACCACTGAACCATCTATGGGAATTTCACTAGAATTGTCTAAAAATATTAATGGGATTCATATGGTAAGATAAACTATGAATCATAACCATGTTCCCTTCAACTTCCTCCAATTTACGTCAAAAAATGAGGATTTTGTTTGTAAGACTACTGGGATCCACTAACAACTCAGAGTAGTATCACACCACATTAAAATATCTTAGGAAAAAATAATAGAATAATCAAAACCCAAGATAAACCTCTTGACTACCCATGTAAAATCAATATAAGACACCAAACATACCTAAATAAGAACGTATCTAGACCTAACACCTATGTTTTGATGGTCCTACCCTCTATTTACAATCAATCCCCAAATAACCAGAAGGAACTAATATCATTTTTTATAAAACTATCCTAAGATGACCTAGCACCTCGCTCAAACATCTCCACCATAACTTATAAGGCGTGTTCCCAATTTCCTTGGGTAGGAGATAGGCACCATGGTATCAATATAGAACCCATGGGAATTATTTCACCCTCATTTAAACTCGTATCAAAACCACTCCATCTAGGAACATGACATGAGGTCTCCATACAATGGATGACCACACAAAAAATGAAATATCATAACCTAGATAAAACATCTAAATAAGGAATAGAAATAGAGAATAACTAAAATACTTTAGAAAACATTATTTTTCTATAAATGAAACCCCTTTTATAAAACCAATAAATTTTTTAAATAAGTAATAAAAGCTATTTTCAATGAAAATATAGATTCCTAAAATTCCAATATACCACATGATGTGAACTGGTCAGACCAAACGTGTAATATCTTGGATTTTTTTCATGTTTTATTTTAATATTATGTGGGAATTATTTCGGGACTAGTCTTCAAGACAGCGTGCAGTTCCAAGGCCCAGTGAGCCCAGAAAAAATGTTGGAGTTAAATTAAATAATTTATTTTACATGCACATGGGGTTTTCCTGAAAAAGTGAAATAACTCCCGATCGGGTGCTCGGATCGGAAATCCGAGGGCACCGTTGCGTCCAGAAAAGTGGGTTTACCCTAGAAAAGACCTAACATCAGCTGGCACAGACTGGTGGTGAAATCTGATTTTTGGACGTAACCGTAATTAAATATTTATTAAAAATATTTTATTAAAATCTTTGCGGTAGAGAAATATTTATCTCTTATCTTTTTTAAATAGAGATTTTCATAGGGGTACAATTTTATAGACCTCATAACCCTGAAAACCTCTAGCGGCTCTGGAGAAAACCTCCCAATGCGGCGACAGTGTTCTTGACGAGCTTCGCCATCGATGATGACGAGGCGACCGGATCTTCGCCAATGAATGCCACGAATCTAGGTAGGACATTTGATTTTGGTTTCTTTTCCCCATTCTTGATTCCTACGACGAACATGAACTAATTCAAAAATAGATTAGCCTGTGGATCGATTGTATTTTCGGGATGGACTTTTGTGGGGATTTTGGGGATTTTGACTCTTGGAGTAAATTGGTTTTGTTCAACCTTTTAATGGTGACGAACCAATATCGACACGAACATCGTTCGAGGTTATTCCCTCTCAATTTTTGTTCTTTTCTCCCATGGTTTCTACGCGTTCTTCATGCGTGTTCTACGCGTTCTTGGAAGAAATCAATTGTTGCGCGTTCGTTTGTTGGCGCAATGATTTGAGATTGTAGATCCAACCTCGGGAGGATGGTCCAGAGCTGCGATGAAGATTTCAGCGGACGATTCAGAGTGGATCGAGAGATATGAATTTTTGGGAATTTTTTGTCAGAAGATCATATGTTGTTCATTGGGCATATTGAATGTCTAAAACACCTGGATTTGGTGTTAGGATGATGAAATGAACCAGTGCCTTGAGTTTCGTAGCAAATAGATGGTAGAATCGAGATCCAGAAGATTGGCCAAAGCGCGAGGAGAAAGATGGTGTTTCTGAAAAAATCCAGACTACACGGCATGTAGTATGGGCTGCACGGTGTGTGTTTGTCGGGGATTACCTGGCGTGTACTCCGGGAGTACACAGACACAGGTTGGGTACACGGCCAAGGACACGACGTGTATACCCTTCCCCGGCCAGACCCAGCTAGATACATGGGATACCTCATGTACAGGTACATGGGCAGGAGACACGGACGAACACCATGTATAGGCATACAGCCAGGGTACACGAGTGTTTCCCAGTTGACAGGACACGACATGTGCTTCGACTTACATGTCGTGTATATTCTTTCCTACACGACTTCGATTCCAGACACGGGCCATTTACACAGGCAGTACCTGTAGCCAACGAACACGGCGTGTGATCCTTCTGCACGTCGTGTAGTCGAGTTCTACACAACTTGGACAAGTGACATGGTCCGTTTACACGGGTAGTACCCGGGGTCATGGAATACGACGTGTAACCATACTATAAGCCATGTGACCAGTTTTACATGGCTTGAGCCGGTTGCCTTCTATGACTTACACTAGTTTCCTTAAGGTTTTTCCCACTGGTCTTTCTCTTTAAGGTTTCTGGTATCATTTCCTACATGCAGGAGTATGATCCCTTCAGCAGGACATCCTGAATAGAGTTGTCGGAATCTCCTCTATGAGACTTGGAGCAGGATCCTCTATTCATTCCTGGTACCCTAGGTAGAGTTCTTGGTATTGACGTGACCAACTTTACCCGGGTGTCGATCCTCTGCTTAGTGGATTAGTTCAGACTGAGTTGTTGGAATCACCCCATGGCTATTGGTTGTGATCCTCATCTGAGCATCATGTTCTCAAGTACTTGTGGAGTGTGTTCTCCAGGAACGAGTACTTCACATCTCTCTCTTCAGGCCTAGGAGTGTGTTCTCCTTGTTACATGCTTATTAGAATCTTCGAGCTGGATCCTAGTGGTGGTATCGCGATAGTCGATTGTGTATGAGTATATCGAGATATTCTTGTTATATTTTCTGTAAACATATACTGTGTAGAGCTCACTGTATCTTTCCTTTGGGGTATTTTTCCCTTGTTGTATTCCTTTTTGGTTTCGGGGTGTCTTATTGGGTATTGTTATACCCACCCCTGCATGGGATTTTCCCTCACGTGTCGTATCTTGTGCAGATGAGCGAGCCTTTGACAGGATTCTAGGCGGACCAAGACCGGACAGTGCTCAGTGAGATTCAGACAAGCCGAGGTGTGTTCCTACGGCTCTGGATTGCAGTCCCAGTACCTTCTTTACAGGTTGGACTTTCTTCCAGACTATCATTTGGTGGGCTTGTACTTTTGGCCCAGGGTTTTACATTATTGTACTTCACTTTCCTGTCGTACTCTGTTGGTTGGGATTTTTAGTGTATGCATGCATTTCCATTTTTAGTAGTTTTTACTATTCATCATTGTGGGCTTGGATTTGTGTGTGTGTGTGTGTGTGTTTGTGTGTGTGTGTGTGTGTATAGGTTGATAGGCCATGCCTCCCATGTTAGTAACATACCTACTTGGTTCTAGTCACCATCCCCTGGCCTATTAGAGGTGGGCTTGGGGATTTGTGGCTTTGGCCCCACTGGGACGGGTACTCGATGGATATGGTCAAGGATCAGTACTTCAGAGCTCATACTTTTGAGCGGGGCTTGCGCAGAGATATCCGACCTCTACCAGTACTCAATGGATATGGTCAGGGATCAGTACTTCAGAGCTCAGAATTTTGAGCAGGGCTTAAGTCGAGACATCTGAGCTAGCATCATCCCTATGAGAATTCCTACTTATGCTGGGGTGATCGAGAGGGCTTTGGTGGTCGAGAGCTTCTTGGCAGAGCAGAGACAGATGACAGTTGCCAGTAGTGAGCGAGCTCGAGCAGAGACCTCGGCAGCAGGGAGCCGACGTCAGGGACCCAGGCGTGGGAGTTGTTTTCAGAGGATATCTTAGGACAGGGGATCTGCCATACAGGGTTCGCAGGGTGCATCCAGCCAGCCTCGAGAGAGGCGATGCTACTCTTGTGATGGTATGGGACATCTCGCTCGAGATTTTTTGACCCACTATACTACTGACATAGGAGCATTGGATGGACCACCGAGGCAGAGGCAGCATGTGGAGCAGACAGATCTGCAGGGCAGCAGATGTGGTAGAGGAGTTGGTAGAGCAGCTGGAGGTGGTCGGCATTTTGACCTTTTGCCCCCACCACCCCCAGGAGGTCCACCCCAGGCTCTGGGAGCTGGTGGACAGAGCCAGGGACAGCTGCAGGTAGCAGAGTCTTATGACCCAGGTAATCCCGGGATGATTAGAGGTACAATATATGTCTTTTCTACTTTGGCTTCCGTACTGATAGACACAGGTTCTAGTAATTCTTTTCTGGATGCTTATCTTGTTCGAGACCTTGAGATTCAAGTTAAGTCGTTGACTCGACCCTTACACTTAGAAACACGGACTGGAGAAGATTTAGAGATCACACACCTTTGCAGACGGTGTGACCTGACCCTTGGAGGAGAGAGTTTCGGTTGGAACCTCTTGGTGGTAGTGTCGAGGCCTTATGATGTCATTCTTGGTATGGATTGTCTATCCATAGTTCATGCCCAGATTGACTGTTTTAGGAGAAGGGTGTGGTGTGTCCACAGTGATGAAATGAGGTTCTCCTTCATCAGTGAAAGGGAGACCCAGGCAGTGCAGGATGGACTCATGCATAGGAGGGCATAGCCGATTTCACATCAGTTGGTTAGCCTATCCCTTGGCGCAGTAGATGTTACGAGTTTCCAGTTTCCATAAATAGTGGTTGTGTACGAGGAAGTCTTTCCAGAGGATGTCCCCGGGCTACCTCTCCATTGGGAGTTAGATTTCTACATTGAGTTGCAACCCGAGACGACACCGATATCAGCATCATCATATCGGATGGCTCCTGCAGATCTTCGTGAGGTGAGGGTGCAACTGGAATACTTTTAGATAAAGGACTTTTTGAGACCCAGTGTTTCACCATGGGCGGCCCCAGTTTTGTTTGCCAAGAAGGTAGATGGGAGCTTGAGGTTGTGTGTGGATTACCGGTGCTTGAATCAGGTGACCGTGAAGAACCGGTATCCACTACCAAGGATTGATGACCTATTCGACCAGTTAAGAGGGGAACGATGGTTCTTGAAGGTTGATATACGATCAGGATATCACCAGTTGCGAGTATGGAATGAGGATATACCAAAGACGACTTTTAGATGTCGCTATGGCCACTATGTGTACTTAGTTATGCCCTTCGGCATGACGAACACCCCGATAGTGTTTATGGGACTTATGAACCGGATCTTCCAGCCCTATCTAGACTAGTTCATAGTGGTCTTCATCAATGATATCCTAGTGTACTCTACATCCGAGGAGGAGCACGTGGGGCACCTGAGGATGGTTCTGGATACACTCTGAGAGAACCAATTGTACGGGAAACTCTCAAAGTTTCAATTCTAGTTATAGGAGGTCCACTTTCTGGGACACGTTATCTCTGTAGATGGTGTAGCAGTGGACCCAGCCAAGGTAGAGGTAGTTTTAGCATGGGAGCCACCCCGGAGCGTGACGGAGGTATGGAGTTTCCTTGGGTTGGCAGGCTACTATCCGAGATTCATTCTTGATTTCTCTAGGATTTCAGCACCCATGACAACTTTGACCCCAAAGGGGCAACCTTTCGTATGGACTGAGAGATTCCAACAGGCTTTTCAGTAGTTGAGACAGAGTCTGACGAGCACCCCGATCTTGAGATTACCAGAGGAGGGTGTCGAGTATGTGGTGTTCTGTGATGCATCAGGAACCGGGCTTGGTTGTGTCCTGATGTAGAGGCAAGCGGTGATTGCCTATGGCTCATGACAGTTGAGGCCACACAAGCAAAACTACGTGACCCATGATCTTGAGTTGGCAGCAGTAGTCTTCGCATTGAAGATTTGGAAACACTACCTAATGGGCGAGCGGTTTACCATCTACTCTGATCACAAGAGTCTCAGATATATCTTTTTTCAGAAGGATCTGAATTTGAGATAGAGGTGATAGCTTGAGTTCCTCCAGGAGTATGACTTTGAGATCATTTATACTTCTGAGAAGGGGAACGTTGTGGTAGATTCTCTTAGCAGAAAATCCAATTCGCAGTTGCTGGATAAGGTGACGAGATAGTTGGCCTCTTTACAGTTATCCTTCATGGATAGAGATGAGAGAAACTACCTTCAGTCGATGGTTATTACCCCTCCACTCTTAAAATTAGTTAGGGAAGGGTATCTCGGGGATGCTAGCTGCGAGACTTTATGTGCGCAGATATCCGCAGGCGACACCGCTGATGGATATTCAAAAGTTGGGGAGCATATTGTTCTTTTAAGAGGACGCACAGTAGTACCAGTGACATTGCGGGAGGAGGTTCTGAGGGAGTTCCATACATCTCCTTTGGCGGTGCATCCAGGCGTGAAAAAGATGTACCAGGACCTTTGATGTCAGTTCTGGTGTCCATGAATGAAGAAGAGTGTGGGAGAGTTTGTTTCTCGATGCCTTACTTGTCAGCAAGTAAAGGCTTAGCACCAGATGCCAACAGGATTGACTCATCCCCTTGAGGTGCCAGAGTAGAAGTGGTATGGGATATCCATGGACTTCGTGATGGGTTTACCACATACATCCAGGGGACACGATGCCATTTGGGTGATCGTTTATCGACTCACCATGTCGACCCACTTCCTAGCCATATGGGAGCAGAGTTCGGTAGAGAGCTTGGGACGCTTCTACATGCAGGATATAGTTCGACTTCATGGAGTTCCATCCACGATCATCTCAGATCTTGATTCTTTTTTCACATCCCGGTTGCTTAAGGGATTACAGGAAGCTTTTGGGACCCAGTTACACTTGAGCACAATGTTTTATCCTCAGACTGATGGTCAGACAGAGCAGACCATCTAGGTTCTGGAGGATATGCTACGAGCTTGCATACTTGACTTCGATCATAACTGGGAGGATCACATACCACTGGTGGAATTAGATTATAACAACAGTTATCATTCCACTATTGGTATGGCACCATTCTAGGATTTGTACGGACGGCCTTGCAGGTCACCACTTTGCTGGACTGACCTAGGAGAGTCAGCACTCATGGGCCTAGAGATGGTGCGAGCTACTACATAGAAAGTGAAGGTCATCCAAGAGTAGATGAAGACTGCACAGAGTCGGTAGAAGTCTTATGCCGACTGGAGAAGGAGGCCCTTGAAGTTTGAGGAGGGAGACCATGTGCTCATTCGGGTCTCACCTCGAAGGGGATTGCAGAGATTTGGACGAGGTGGAAAGTTATCTCCAAGTTTCATTGGCCCTTTCCAGATTCTGAGTAGAGTTGGAAATGTGGCGTACCATTTGTCTCTACCTCCTCAGATGGACCAGGTACACAACGTCTTCCATGTATCACAGCTGTAGAAGTACGTTCATAATCCATCACAAGTTTTCGAATGGGGTGAGCTAGAAATCGATGATGGAGTGACCTTTGTTAAGTACCTAGTGGAGATCTATGATCATTAGGATAAGATCCTTATTGGGTGAGCTATTCCCTTGGTGTGTGTCCGGTGGCAGCACGGGAATCTTCAGAAGAGCACGTGGGAGTGGGAGGCTCAGATTTGTGAGTAGTAATCACATCTTTTTTAGAAGCCTTTGTTTTGGCTTTTCGGGGACGTAAAAGCCCTAAGGTGGGTGTGATGTAATGTCTTGGATTTTTCCATGTTTTATTTTAATATTATGTGGGAATTATTTTGGGACCAGTCTTCAAGACGACGTGCAGTTCCGAGGCCCGGTGAGCCCGAAACAAATGTTGGAGTTAAATTAAATAATTTATTTTACACGCGCATGCGGTTTTCCTGAAAAAGTGAAATAACTCTTGATCGGGTTCTCAGATTGGAAATCTGATGGCACCGTTGCATCCAGAGAAGCGGGTTTACCCTAGAAGAGACCTAACATCGGCTGGTGCAGACAGGTGGTGAAATCTGGTTTTTGGACGTAACCGTAATAAAATATTTATTAAAAATATTTTATTAAAATCTTTGCTGCAGTGAAATATTTTTCTCTTATCCTTTTTAAATAGAGATTTTTTCGAGGTTCTAGGGTTACAGACCTCATAAACTTAAAAACCTATGGAGGATCTGGAGAAAACCTCCAAACACGGTGACGGTGTTCTTGACGAGCTTCACCGGCGATGATGACGCGGCGACCGGATCTTTGCCAACGAACATCATGAATCCAGGTAGGACGTTTGATTTTGGTTTCTTTTCCCCGTTCTTGATTCCTACGACAAACGCTGACTAATCCACGAACATATTAGCCTGTGGATTGATTGTATTTTCAGGATGGGATTTTGTGGGGATTTTGGGGATTTGGATTCTTGGAGTAAATTGGTTTTGTTCAACCTTCTAACGGTGACGAACCAAGATCGACAAGAACATCGATCAAGGTTCATCCCTCTCGATTATTGTTCTTTTCTCCCTGGTTTCTACGCGTTCTTCGTGTGCGTTCTAAGTGTTCTTTGAGGAAATCGATCGTTGCACATTCATTTTTTGGCGTAATGAAATGAGATTATAGATCCAAACTCAAGAGTATGGTCCAGAGATGTGAAAAAGATTTTGGCGGAGGATTCAGAGCGGATTGAGAGATATGAATTTTTGGAGTTTTTTTTCAAAAGATCATATGTTGTTCTTCGAGCCGATTGAATGTCTGAAACACCTAGATTTGGTGTCCGGATGATGAAATGAACCAACGCCGTGAGTTTCGCGGCAAACGGATGGCAGAATCGAGATCCGGAAGATCAACTGAAGCGCGAGGAGGAAGACGACATTTCTGGAAAAATCCTGACTACACGACATGTAGTATGGGCTACACGGAGTGTATTCATCAGGGATTACCTGGAGTGTACTCCAGGAGTACACAAGAACGGGTTGGGTGCATAGCCAAGGACACTGCGTGTGTACCCTTCCCCGGCCAGACCCGGCCAGATACATGGTATACCCTATGTACTGGTACACGGGCAGGCGACACTGATGGTCATCGTGTACAGGCATATGGCTAGGGTACACTGGTGTTTCCCAGTTGACAGGACACGACGTGTGCTTCGACTTACACGCCATTTATATGCTTTTCTACACAGCTTCGATTCCAGACACGGGCCGTTTACACGGGTAGTACCCAGAGTCAACGAACACAGCGTGTGATCCTTCTACATGCCGTGTAGTCAAGTTCTACACATCTTGGACAGGTGACATGGACCGTTTACACGGGTAGTACCCGGGGTCAAGGAACATGGAGTGTAACCATACTACATGTCGTGTAACCAGTTTTACATGGCTTGATCCAGTTGCCTTATGTGACTTGGACTAGTTTCCATAGGGTTCATCCCCGTGGTCTTTATCCTGAAGGTTTCTGGTATCATTTCCTACATGCGGGAGTATGATCCTTTCAGCAGGACTTCCTGAATAGAGTTGTTGGAATCCCCTCTCTGAGACTTGGAGAAGGATCCTCTATTCATTCCCGATACCCTAGGTAGAGTTATTGGTATTGACATAACCAACTTTACTCGGGCACCGATCCTCTACTTAGCGGATTAGTTCAGACTAAGTTGTTGGAATCACCCCACGGCTATTGGTTGTGATCCTTATCTGAGCATCATGTTCTCAAGTACTTGTGGAGTGTGTTCTCTCGGAATGAGTACTTCGTGTCTCTCTCTTCAGGCCTTGGAGTGTGTTCTCCTTGTTACGTGCTTAGTGGAATCTTTGAGATGGATCCTAGTGGTGGTATCATGATAGTCGATCGTGTATGAGTATATCTAGATATTCTTTTTATATGTTCTATAAACATATACTATGTAGAGATGATTGTATCTTTCCTTTGTGGTATTTTTCCCTTGTTGTATTTCTTTGTGGTTTCGGGGTGTCCTACTGGGTATTTTTATACTCACCCCTGCATGGGCTTTGCCCGCACATGTCGTGTCTTGTGCAGATGAGCGAGCCTTTGATAGGATTCTAGGTGGACCAGGACCGGATGGTGCTCAGTGAGATTTAGACAGGCCGAGGTGTGTTCTTACGGCTACAGATTGCAGTCCCAGTACCTTCTTTACAGGTTGTACTTTGTTCCAGACTCTCTTTTGGTGGGCTTGTACATTTGGCCCAGGGTTTTACATTATTGTACTTTATTTTCCTATCGTACTCTGTTGGTTGGGATTTTTTGTGCATGCATTCATTTCCATTTTTAGTAGTTTTTACTATTCATCTTTGTGGGCTTGGAGATGTGTGTGTGTGTGTGTGTACAGGTTTATAGGCAATTCCTCCTATGTTAGTAACATTCCTACTCGGTTCTAATCACCATCCCCTAGCCTATTGGAGGCGGGCTTGGGGAGTTTCGGCTCAAGCCCCACTGGGATGGGTCGTGAAAAAATTATCCATAACCCAAACACCTCCTTGTGACTCCCAAGTCACCACCATAACTTGCACTACACCCACTTCCTAATGGACATTGATAAAAAAATATCTTGTAATCCCTAAGCTATAAACTCTTAGAAAACATGAATACTACATACCCACTGATGTGACTATGAAGGGTTTTCTCGATAGATTAGTGGGTTACCACCATGAGTTCATCACATTACTTTTAAAAAGAAACCAAGATATCATGTTTGAAAACAAGCATTACAAAATAGTTTTTTGTTTCCTTTGTACAAAAAAGAAAATAAAAATACCATATCTTATATAAATTTTTAAATCATTCAATTTGTTAAAAAAACATCCAAGAGGTCATAGGAAGGTAATTCCATTTGTTATGAAACCAACCACTTTCCTTTTTCAAAGAGAAATATCATTTATTTCATTGAAAAAAAATTTAATCCTTTTTTTAATATGAATGAATTTTCCATTCGAAAAACCCTCTTATGGTTTTAAACCCCATTTTCAAATAAAAAACGTTTCTAATGTTTTCATTTAATATAAACACCCCGTTTACTTTTTCCTAACACCTCACACACACACATCCTAAACATGAGTATAAGTAATATAAAACATAATATACTGTAGATCCATAAAGAGTTATTAACAAATGAAAATAATCACATAATACATTCCTTACTCTCGTGATGCGCATAATAAATAATCAGAACATTGAAGTAGGCACAAATAAAAAAGAGTGAAAATCATATTTCAACAACCACTAATAAGCATAACATAAAGTACAACCCATGTGTAAAACACCCTAGGAACTAATGGTGTAATATTCTCAATGTGAAAAGGTGGAACCAATTGCCTATAGATTAATGATGACACAACACATCACTTAAATCGTTATTGTACATGCCTCTTTGGTGAATCACCACTAGATTGGTGTTACATTAAACTAGGGGTTACTATCTATTTTATAACACTCAAATAGTAAGGAAACATCCCTAAAATTACAATTCATATAAACATAATCACATTCTAAAAATCATATAAAATATCTGATAATTGGTTCAACTTGGGTGTAAAAAATAGCCAATAAAATTGAATCACATAATTTTCTAACCATGCCCTTTATTTATTCATAACAAATCTATTCCTTAAAAATCATGTTTTATAACCATTTATAATCCAAAAAAAATCCAAGGGATATAAAACATAACTTCATAGAACAACTAAAAGACTTAATTTAGAAACCATCTTCCAAAATTACCATTAAAAAAAGGTAAATTATATAAAACACAGAACTATTATCAAGAAACAACATGATAAAACAATTAAAGGCTTTGATCCAAAACAATAAAAAAATATCACACACAAACCTCTTTTCAAAACATTGAAATATTTTAAAATAAAAACCATGTTATTTTATCTATAAAACATATTTAAAATAAGAGAACCACTTACCATAATAGCTTGAACACCATTTATAAACAAGGGAGTTTCTTTTTAAAACTTATGAACATTATAAAATAAGTAAACCCATTTTTTTAAAAAATAACCCTTCACCTTATAAAACTAAATTACTTTAAAACACCATGTAACAATCAATTTTCTTATAGAAAACAATAAATGACATTTTTATAAATACCTTGAATGTATAAATTTTCATTTTAAACCAAAGTTACATTGAACTAAACAATTTACCTATTTTTTCCAAATAATAAACTAAAAAAACATGGAGAAAATTTGATAACACAAATCTAGGTATTGTACACACCACTATTTATGTTTTAAAACACTTTTAAAAAATCATCAACTCTCAGAAATCTTTAATTAAAGGAATCATAATGTAAAAACCTGCATCAACTAGGGTAACCATGTAGCCTTTGAATAAAAACACCATAATAGGCCTTTAGAGATGGATCATAATCTTTAGAAACTAATATACTTAATTAAACAATGTATAAATTTAAATCATCCAATATTCCTTCTAGTGATGGGGGAAAATAAATATAAATGATTAAACCTAGAAGGAGATGAGATGATAGGTATAAATGGAAGCACTTGATGAATAAATCCAGAATAATTAGTAATATTTAGTGATAAATAATCCCAAAAGTTGTCCAATATAAAGTCTAATGAATTCTGTAACCCTTTGGTAGATACCAAACTTATATGGGAAAATGGGAGGTAGAATCACATAAATTGGGTTTTTGAAATAAAAATTATTTTGGTTTAATCATGTGGTTTTATTTGGTTACATAGTTTATTAAACTATGAATAGATTGTGTGAATGATAATGGAAAAATATTATGGACCTAAAGGTGAATGTTGCAGAGTTTAGGAAAACTATTCCCAAACTGTGTAAAATAAAAAAATCCAAAACCCTCAAATGACATCCCAAGCATTGAGAGAGTCCACCTAGTGATCAATGAATGAGTTAATCATGATGTAATGAAATTGTGGCTATCATAGTTATCAAATTTACAAAGAAGGGATGATATATTATCAAATGTAACATGAGAGGAAATTAGTATACATGGGCCATCAAATGTTCACCAATGGATCACTCTTATCAAATATTAGAGAAATTATTCAATAACTCATAAAAAAGTATATTTACCTAAAATAATTTTTCACTAATCGGTATTTTGAGAGGTTTAAAAATATTAATGTCACATTCATAAAGACACAAAAATATAGTAATAATTTATATATTATGAAGAAAATGTCAATATTTTTTTAGATTCTAAATTGACGATTTCATGAGGTAAAACATAACCTTGATTTCATGATTGTGGATAATAATATATAAGATAGTTTGATTGGAAAATTTTACATATTAAAGTAAAGACTAATGAAAGGTGGAATAAAATATTATACCCACTCTCAAAAGGAATATGATTGGAGTTATAACCCACTTCTTATAGAAGATGAAAATACCTACCTTTAGATTATCATATATTTTAAATGAGTGAGAAAATTAGTTTTTTTTAGTGCCTCTATGGTATCAAAGTTTCGAAATTTAATACCACAAATGTAAAAAAAATTCCACTAAAAGATGTTAAATTAATATGCATAGAATCTCATGATTATTTCATCAGGATGTAATAACTCCAACAAGTTGCATTGCTTGGATTATTGGATATCCTTGTTAGAATCACTATCATAAAGATGTTTTATTTTTTTAATTCAATTTATAACAATGTGATTGATTTGTTTTCATTGAAAATTTTAAATAATGATGAAGTTTTTATACTTGATTATTATGAAATTTATTTTTATACATTATTTTTTATATCATAGTGCACTAAATGGTTCATTTACTATGAGAAATAAAGATTTATGGACCTATATATCTATATTTTATGTATTATTTTGAAAGGTTTTTTATTATATTTTTGGGATATGTTAATAATATATCGACATAAACCCTCAATTTTTGAGAAGTGTATTTATGAGAAAGTTGTATAATTTTTCACAAAATACTTATATATTGAGGAGAATGATTATTTTCCTATATGTTTCTGTGAACTAGTCAATTTTGGGGTGCGGAATATATGGATTGAATGTAAAATTTTTAATAGGGGAATAGATAAAGTAGGAACATTTATATATCTTGAATAACAAATATGTTGTTCAAGCATATATAAAATTGTTTATTAATGTGCTAAAAATTGTTATCCAATGATGAAATATATATTGATATTAAATGACTATAAAAAAACTTGTTCATGGTTTAAAGAGGTTGTCCATGGTATATTAGATGCTTCAGAAAAATTAATTTGGTTTGATAACATCATTCTGTAATGCCATTAATGGATATAAATTTTATACTTTAGATCAAGACAACAAGAGTTTAGTATAAAACAATTGTTTACTGGTTTCTGTAGAAGAAATGTATTGTTATAGTTTCAGATAGAAAAAACCCCATATCCACATTAATTTCATATTACATAGTTATTGAAAAAACATGGGACTTTTATTATGTTAAATTTTGAGTTCTTGTGTTTTTCTATAATTTGGTATCGGTAAGAACAGGGTCATACATGCTGAATTTGATATAACACTAGTTAATATAAAAATATTGGAATACATAGCTAATACTTTTATCATGTATACACATGAAAAATATATTTTCTATGTTCTTGATCTTTTAATAATGTATTGGTATGCAATTTTACAAAAAAATAGTATTTTGGTGATGAAAAACTTGATGACAATGTTGATTAATGTGACATACCTACTTATATAGAATGATTGTCATAGATTATTGATTACCATGTAGTGGACATGGTTTTTCCATATGTAATCATCATGAGGAAGGAATATAGGGAAGAATAATTTAGTAATTTTATAATATTATATTTCATGTTACCCTTTTTAAATTTCATAAAAGGCTTGATATATTTGTTTTAATATTTTTATGTAAAACATAAATTTTAACAAATATGGAAAATTTAATGTTTATATTTGTTTAGTTTCGTTTGTATAATTTTTCAATTATTAAACATTATATTTTGAATTTCTTTGAATTTTCACTTAGTATTTGTTGTCATTTTTCTATATCATTTTATTTTTCATAAATATTGTCAGTATTATTTAAACATTGCTTACTATTAAACAATAAGATAAATAATATTGGTAGTATTATACATTAACATAGTTGTTAAATAATATAATGAATATGATAAATAGTGGTTTTTTTTTATTTTTTTGTTTTATTATATCATTTTAAAATAGTTATTCAAATTTATATATAATAGTTAGATTTTTATAAAATTTTAATTAATATTTTTTATTTTTTCTATATCGTTTAATGTTTAATAAATATTTTTATTATTATTTTTAACATTAGTAACTACTAAAAAATAATATAAATATTATTATTATTATTATTTTAAACATTGTTGTTAACAACAATAATGAATATGTTGAAGAGTGGTTTTTTTATTGTTTGGTTTTCTTTGTACCATTTTAAAATTTTGTTTCAAATTTTTATGTAACTATTGGGTTTGTATAAATTTGTATATTAAGAAATGTTTTCTTTTATATATATAATTTTTTTAATAAATATTTTCCTTATTATTTTAACATTATTAAATATAAACAAAAATGATAAATAATATTTTTTGAATATTTTTTAATTTTTTTAATTGTTGTAGAGGATATGAAAAGGAGTAGTTTTTTAGTAATGTTTTGTAATGTTTGTATCCTTTTAAAATTATTATTCTATATTTTATGTAATAATTAATTATTTATATTATTTTACTTAATTTTTTCATCATTTTTTATATTATTTGATCTCTTGTTCATTTTTTTATAATTTAATTTAACTATATTAACAAATATGAATAAATATTTATTTAGATTAGTTTAATTTTTCTTAGATCATTTTTCATTTTCATTTAAATTTATATGTAATATTTGGATTTGTATATTTATGAAGTAATTATTTTTAAATTGTATTTTTATGATAATTTAATATTAAATAGACACTTAGATATTATGGGGAGGGATATGCACATACTTTTACTGAGGAGCCTCCTCATCCTTCTCCACATGAGCCATATACTTTCATACATTTAAAGAATCTATTCAGGGTTGGTAAACATGTTAGCCTATGTTTGTACCAAAATTATCATTTGCATATATCCCAATCCAAAGGATATATGTTGAATGTGGTGATAATGAATATCCTAGGGATACAAATTCAAAAAAAATTAAGACTTTTGTTACAATACAAGCTTCGGAAAATGTTAGTATTTTTTATGATTGGGAAAGTGTTGAAAAGGTAAAAATTTCTCAATTATGGGAGACGATTTTTTTATGCTCGTATATTATTTTTTTACTTATAATTACGTGTTATTAATAATATATGGTTCCCTACTTATAATATGATATATGATATACCTAACACAAGAGAATTCCGGAAAAATGTTTATTTTTTGATAATAATAGTGGAAGGTATTTTAAATCAACCCTTACATAATATATCATTTCTAGGGTAAGAAAAAATAAAAAATCATGTTATAAGTATCTTTTTTAGATAATGTTACACGGAAGCGATTTGTTGAAAGTACAGAATAAGAGTCATTTTTTGTAAGTGTAATGTTAGATTTTAGAATATTATTTATTATTAATTGTCATATTAGATTTTGTTATCTTTATTTTATATAAAATGATGATATCCCATCAGGATATCCAAACCAAAAACATATAACCTCATACCTTATCTAATGGATGGTTTATGTAATTGGAAGAAAAAAATGATGGTTGAAAATTTTAAATAACTACATGTCGAGTTATCAAGATCTGTAGAGGATGACCCTCCTTCCCCCCAACTAGATATGAATAATAAAAGAGCTCCAAAATGATAAAAAAGGGAATATATATTATAAAAGTGTTAAGGGTTGTAGATAAGAGGGTTTTAAGGATTTATTTATGCTATTTCAACTCTTTAAATATTGTGATTCTCCAATGAATTTTTAAATTATTCTATTTTGGAATACCTTGAGTATAAAATCACATAGTGGAACTTCACAAATGAGGGTATAAGGGACATTTTAACTATTTCATTAGGAAATCAAGAACACCCAGTCACATATGAGGGTACGAGGTGTATGTATCAGTTAAAAAGTGTTTGTTCATCCTCGAGGTTCATCAAAGGAGGATTTATATAAAGAAAAAATAGAATATCTAAAATCCAATGTTCAGGAGACATATGAGAAGATGGTGGAGAGGATTAGATATTCAGTACAGTAAATCTTTGTAGATATGAAAAGAAATTTTAAGGCAAAAAACCCCACTCTTCCACCTTCATTTTCGTATCCCACTCCTCCACCTCTACCTTTATATTAAACTCCAACACCTCCTCCTCCACAACTTCCTATTTATTTTAAAATATATGTTGAGTGTCACCAGTATCATACTATGAATATTAGATTATATATTATATTTTGGACACCACACATCATCAACATCTATAGATGGACTAACTTAGGTTCATAGTGAAAGAAATTATAGATAAACCAGTAAGAGTACCAATTCTTATAGATGAGGTCACTATATTGGGACAAAGTGTCATATATTAATTTTTGGACCACATATAATTTTCTAAAAAATTACCATTGAGGTTCATATATATTATAAAACTTATTTAATATTTTTGTTGAATCAATTTAGACATTATAAAATTTATATATTTGTCTAAATTTTTTATAGGAAAAAATTAAATATAAAGAAATTATTTACAAACAAAAATATATACATAAATGCTATGACTTTAGAAATTACTTCATCTAGACATGATAGATTATCAACATATTCTGATTTTTTTGGAAGCTTTTGAGCTTCCAATTGATACTAACTTGTGTGGGCATAAAATACATGTGATGATTTTAAAGATAGATATCATGGAGCAAGTAAGAGGAGGTTTGTTGGAAATCAACATGATGGAAGTATTTTACATGTATTTTGATTATGATATTTTATTTAATTATTTTAATTTAATAAAACTTAATACTTATTCTTGTTTTGTATTATGTATCTTTATAAAAAATTTATTCATTAAGATACAACATCAATGAATTTATTTTTCGATGCATAATTTATTTCACCAATAATAATGAAAATACAATATATAGAGGGAAAAATATATATTTCTAAATTATTTCAAGATACTAAAATTCATTATTGGATTATTTCTTATCTTAGATTCTATGGAATATATATTTTCAAATGTTTTATTCCTATTAATTGAAAATACCCTCACATTATATTTTTTGTATATTAGTGTCCATTGGATTTTATATATTATTTCAAAAAGAGAAGACAAATTATTAGTTATTTTCTATACATGGTGAAGTGTGAGAAATTTTCCAAATGAATTGGAAAATTATATATTATTACATGTATAAGTTTCTATTATAATGAAATTTATTTTTATTTCATACATGTCATTTTCAAACTGGACATGGAATTAAATTAGAGATACAACAGGAAAGCCGGAAAAAATCAACTATGTGTGCACAAAAGTGTATTCTCATTTATAATTACTACACATTAGCTAAAAGTAAATAAAATATTATTTAGTATTTAAAAATTATTTTGAAATATAACTTTCTCCATCAACAACGATTAATTAAATGTTGATATTATGTTTTAAGATTTAAGTTCGAAATAATTTCAACTGGTTCAGTAAAAAAATTCCATAAGGGTAAATTTTATCATAACATTTCCTTTTATTTATCTTATAAATATATTGATAATACATGTTATATCCTTTTAATTTGGATATTTCAAATAAATCTCTCCCTTATTTTGAAAATGAGCTAAATCGCATATAAGTAGACTGGGTGGATTATATCATAGGTCTGATTAGGATTTAGTTTATTTGTAATATATATTTTAATGTTCAATATTCAAATTTTAAATTTTAAATGACTTGAATTTTTATATTTTTTTTTGGGTTTATTTTGTGTTATTGTTTCTAGTTTTGATTATTTTTTATCTTTTAGGATAATTTATATATTTTTATTTTTTAAAAATTCATATTCACATCAGTAAATATATAAGTAATGTGAAAGATCAAAATAAATCTACATTTCACATTTTTTATATAATAAGATACATGAAATATAGTTTATCATGTTTTTTATTTTTAATAAACTACTTAGTAAAGGGTTTTTCAAGATGGTTATAGAATAACAAATAATGAAAAACCTTCCCACTTATGAATTTTACACTTATTTTTGTGATTGTTTTATAAAAATGATGGTATATATAATTTTTTACATTATTTAATAATAACCAATGAAAAAAATATTTGAAACATCTGTTGAAATAATGTCGATAGATAACAAACATTAAAAAATCTATTGTGGAAAAACCTAATTTTAACTAGTGTTTATATTATTGAATGTTTTAAGAATGATGAAGATCATATTGGGGATATGGTTACAAGTGTTAAAGATAATGGAGATCACATTTAATAAATGACAAAAACCATTAAAGATGAAATTCATGATTTTATAAATCTATTTGGGAAGATAAATAGTAGTGAAAAGGAACCATTGCATGATTTTTGTACTAAATACACAACATTATCATCTTTACTGATCATTATTAAATTACTTTCTCATTTGGATAAAATGATATTGGAATATAGTGATATTACTTGAAGAACATGTTACATTAAACAAATATTATGTTCAATGGGTATGATATCTGAATGAACACATTCATGTCCAAATGACTATATGTTGTCTCATAAGGACAATGAATCAATTTAAAAAATACCTGAAGTGTGTGTGTCTCGATAAAAGAAAGATGAATCAATTCCTTTAAATTTTGTTCGGTAATTTATAATGATTCTAGGTTTTGGGTGTCTATATGAATGTGAGGTGTCTAGAAGACAACTGACATGGGATATATATACAACAATGTTTTTGGGAAACTTTCTCACCATCAGATTATCCTCAATGGAAGAAAATTGATCATGAGTCTCCTCATTTTAAAAATGAATAGAGAAACCTCCTTATTTTTCTATTTGTATAAGGAATGAATTATTTTTTGTACAATGTTGGACTCATAGAACATGAATAGTTATGTTGGTAGTTTGTAACTCTTCACTATGGGTTTGCATCATGCAAGGATACGTTATATTTTCCCAAATTATATGAGGATAAAAAAACAAAATTAATGATATTTATGTTCATTTTCATCCATTTATCAGAGATATAAAATTAATGTGGGGTTTCTATGTTTTGTTTTATGATGCTTATTGAAATGAAAATTTCACATTAAGATCCATGTTTTATGGGATGATAAATGACATTTCTAATTATATAAATTTATTAGCATATAGAACTAATGTAATTATAAGGTTTACCATTTTTCAACAACCTGTATAATTAGTTAGTTTGAAACATTCCTTAGAGGTAGTTTTCTAGTAAATAATTTTTTTTACCCTGATAACATAAATATTGATCCTAGAAAACACCATTCAACTAGAATTTTTATGAAGTAATAACATTGTCTTTGCTAATAAGTGAGAAATAGTTTTAGAAAGTAAAGGATATATTTTCCATTATTTGTAGACCTTTTTAAACAATCCCTAAGAAAATGGATTAGAAAACAAGATAATATTTATTTTTTGTTTCTCTATTGGAATTAATTATACATTATACATTTTATTGATGAAATCCATAGAGAAAAAAAATGAATTTGATAGAGTTATTGGGACATTAATAAATGAACATGAAAAAATTTTGGCATTAAGGGTAGGTTTTACATGATTGACAAGGAAATAACGGAATAGTTGGCACTAGTGATGTGTGAAAGGTGGACTATTCTTCCTCCAACAACTTGTACTCATTCAAAGAAGTAGAGATACTGGTTTTGAAACATCCCCAATAATTTCAAGGTTTTAGTGTGGTATTTATAAAATATCAAGAATATCATTTCAATGACTGAATTGATGATAAAGGGAATAAAGTATCCCAAATATCTAATTTTGATGCAAGATTTAAATTCTGTTGCATTGCATTGAATTTGGTCTAAAAATATATATTGCATATAAGTAATGATTTTTTATTTTTCAAAGTTATATTTAGTAAAGTAATAGATCCAAGAGAGTTTCCAAAAATGGAAAAGAAAATTTATATTATATTAAGCG
This sequence comes from Viscum album, assembly GCA_963277665.1. Taxonomy (NCBI): domain Eukaryota; kingdom Viridiplantae; phylum Streptophyta; class Magnoliopsida; order Santalales; family Viscaceae; genus Viscum; species Viscum album. Next base: position 1,059,323,198 of record OY728159.1, read on the forward strand.
AATTATATATTTTTTCCCTGCATCATTATTTTATATAATTGTTCACTTAGTGAAATAGATCTAAATTTTTGGTTCTGTGAATTATTGATGGATGTACCCATTTGAATTGTATATAATGTCTTTGAAAGTGTATGTTAAAAATCAAATTCAGATATTAAATTGTATTTTAGGGTGATATATTATTGAGGAGGTCATTGAATAATATAACAACTACTTTTATGATGTGGATAACATTGGTATCCTAAAATATCATTATAATGGTCACCTTATGGGTGAATGAATTTTTTTGAATAGATGCTGTTTTAGTTACCATTACAGAGTGAGATAAGGCCCAATTTTTTTCTTTACATTATATGTTGATGTTCTTCTATAAGTTTAAACCCAAAAAATAAATATTAGGAATTTTAATCCTCCATGGTATGATAAATGTATATAAAATATACAAAATTGATAGTTTATAAAGTGGATGCAAGACCATATTTCCATGGTGTTATCTATAAATATTCATTCAATTTTAGAATGAATTCATTTCCCAGAGAAGGTTAAAAGTTTAAATTTTTTATATTACAATGGATATATAATTAACATTTATATTCTCTACACCAAGGAATGTGATAAACATAGTATGATTCAAAATTGTATAATTACTCTTGTGGAATAAGAGATCCATGTATCTTGTACCAAGGAATGACATCTAATTTATGTGGATATGTCATAATTTTGTATCATCAAAAAATAAGGGGGTTATATTATAATTTTTTTTAAGTGAAAATATTTCAAATAAAATAGGTCAAAAATAGGTGTGAATTTAAAATCATTGAATTGGGATTTGTGAATGGGGGTTTTAGTAAAGATAAGTATAAGGAAGAACCATTACTACTATAATTACAAGTAGCACATGTATTTAATGTCTCAGATTCTGGAAATAAAAATTGATCAATTATCCTTTTGTTGACTAAATGAAATACATGGACAAATGAAAATTCCATTGTGGTTAACCCTTTCATTGGGATGTCACAATCACTTCAAGGTGGTCTAAATATAGACAATGTCATGTATGTCTGTAGGGACCATAATAAGGGGATTTGGATACTTGATAAAGGTACTTAATCCCTTAAAACATTTAAATTGAAAATTAGATCTCAATAATTTGGTTAATGTTTTTTAATATACATTATGTTACCTTATAATATTATCTATTCACTAATAAATTTTTGTATTCTAAATTACATGTTTTACTATTTGTGTAGATAATGGATTCTAAAAATATCGATGCTTCAAATCTTGAAGAATAATATGTTTATCCACATGTTGATGATACCAATCTTAAGGATCATTTTATTGATAATAATGAAACTGGGGTAATGGAAGAAGGTGAAAACATATGTTTGAGAAAAAATAGGAATATCACAGCAAGTAATTCTTAAAAAAATTATTAAGGAGAGAATAAAAGGCATAAAATTCAATTTTAGATGAAATACATGTGGCCAACTTATTGACCCCAACATGTATTTTTTTCATTAGTTACATTGGGGTCACAACTCCAATGCGGGTGCCGCTTAATATAGATTCATAGAACAATGTCGTTCCTATGGTGAAGTCAATGATTTTGGATAAATATTATTGTAACATTATCATATATATTCCCTATTTTATTTAAATAATAAAATAAAGAAACATGGATTCTCTATTCATTATCCCTAATAGAGAGAATTTATATTAAATGACTATTGAATAAAAGTTGTATCAATGGTCACTAGAAAGGCCCATAGAGCCTGTTATATAATTATTAAAAAACATCACCTCAAGGATTATAAAGGGAAATAAAATACCCATCCACCACATATATATACACAAAAGATACACCAATAAATAAGTAATTCATTCATTAGACATCGTGATGAATAAAAATTTCAGGTACATTATTGTTGGTTGTATATTACTTGACATTACATGTATAAATCACTTTGATTAAGAATTTTTTAATATATGAAACAATAAGTAATTACTGAAAATAAACATTGTTCATTAAAAAATGTATCGATACATTAAATAACATATGGGTTATTATTTTCATGAAAAATGGATTTAATTTTAAATATATTGTAATACTTTTATGTGATATGAAACCACATAATAATAATATTTTTTTTAGATTAATGAATTAAAATCCAAAGACACTTATATTCAATGTCATGTGTTATGGAAAGGGGTTTTTATAAATAAAGAGGAAAAATTAGTTGATTAAAACACACAATGAGAATGAGATTCATGTGTATGTATGACATAAAAATCATCTTTAAATCTTTATTAAATAATAATGACTATTTATTATCCTATATTTTTTATACATTTTAAACACAAGAATTAAAATAAACTATACCTGATGAATGACTAATTCCAGTGTCCCTAAAGTGTCTAGAACAATTTTTATGTGTCATAACTATGGGTTTCAGAGTGTCACCTCAAGTATATTTTTATAAATATAAGACACATGGGGTATATATAATAAAATATATGACATAAAGTAAAAAATAGAATCTCTAAAAGAAAAAATTAATTTTAGACTAAATTGTTAGTGAATGGTATTGGAAGGAATCAATGATAAGAAAAAACACTGCAATAACCACTGCATAAAGATTCAACCCTTATAACATTAAGGCTACCCATTCCCCTCAAAGACCTACCTTACCAGTAGTAACCAAATTTTTCATAACTATTTATAAAAAAATATGAATTAGTTAAATTCATATACTTATCTTATAATAAAATTATGTATATTGAAATTGAAATTGATTTATATTTATCATCACCCACCCTTAGAGTAATATCTCACCCCTCCTCATTGGCTTGAAAAGGTAGAAGGACATTAATTGGCCTTAAGTGACATTACCAAGGTTCTAATGGATGTTAGTAAATGTCATGGTCTTCAATAAAATTGGGGAAAAATTCCTTTTGTGAAATAAAACAACTCAACCAATCATTCCATAACCAAACTACTACATCATGCATGATAACAATATAATACAACACAAGAAAATTCAATTTATATCAAACCCAAACATTAACAAGTACCACAATAGAATACTAAAATATCAAAGTACATAATGGAAGATAAAATCAACAAAAAATAAGACTCCAAGACATAACTCCAAGATCTAAACATGCTCCATGATCCAACTCCACTAAAACTGCCAAAGTATCACGATGCACTGCCTAAAAATTATGAAACTTTACCTTTTTATGTTTCCTGGTAAACAATATCTCCAAAAGTGCCAATGTTCCATAACAAATTTGAGTAATGAAACTAAATAGGTTTTCCCTAAATGACTTACCTACTCATTCCACAAAGATATAACACGTTAGCACATTTATATAAAACAATTTATTTAAAGACCATTTAAAATAGTTCAAAATTTTGTAACAAAGGAAAACAATTCCACGCCTAAAAAATTATATCAAATAAACAAATTACCAAGGAAATAATAGAAACAATTCATTCTAGTTGTTTCATGAATTCAATTGACATGGACAATTCCATATCACCTAACTGCAAACACACATACACACAAGATTGGTGTTACAAGTGATGGCGGAACTTCACATCTATTACCTATCCCACTGATGGTGGTACTTTCCTGACCATTCTCTATCCCATTACATCCATTCATAACCATTTAATATAACCACATTCCAATACAACCTTTTCCAAACCAATTTAATCATATCAATAAAACTACACTTTTATTGAAAATCATTACAACAAACTATTTCCATAAAACCAGCATTTTATTGAAAATAATTTCCCAAAAAAACATTCTAATAAAATAATACTTTTACTTAAAAAATATTTCCATGCATCAGAAATAGATAAAAATTTAAAAATAAAGCTACCATTTACACATTCCACCACAACACACAATTTTAACAATTTCACAAACCATCATAAATGAGTATTTCCATTAATCATTACGCAATAAATTTCACTCAAAAAAATAAATTTGAAATTAGTCCTTCTAGTTATATCAAGATGATTCGAGAGTGAATCCACCTACCTTAGGATTTATGGTGAAAACAAAGAATGGAACGAAAACCCCCACAAAACCAGGTTAAGTCTCAAGAAACCCACCCTATATCTCCTCCCCTGACATAAAAAAGATAAATTTAACCATTATTAGCATAATCCACCAATAATAAATCTATAATAGACTAGATCTAAGAAAATTATAGGGAGAAAGAATTAGATCATAGAAAAAACACTAAAAACTACCACAAAGGAGGACTTACCAAGGTAATCCATCTTTAATGAACTAATAAAAGACTTCAGATTGCCTCCGGATCATTGGGAGAATCCTTTATATAATTTTGGATGAAGAAATACCGACTTAGGGTCAATTTGGAGAAAAAATAGGGGTTAAAGGATAATCCTATCCAAGATCCACATTTTTATGATCTTTTTTTATACCATGCACAGTTTCTTGCACGGTTAGGCAAACTGTCTACTAGATGTGGACCATCCACTATCTTAAGGAACACCACACATGGTTGGACCATACTATTAGACATGAATTCACAAACCATGAAAAACTCAATTGTCCCACTTTTCATGTTATCCCCTTAGTGGCCACCCAGTTTGGACAAACGGTGCTCCTAACTGTGTGCCTTCCCCTTCTCCCTTATCCCAATGTTCATGGTTTCCTATTAGAGATGCACGGTTTCCATTAATCATGTACCAACTTTTCACCTTTATAAAATCCCCAAAAAACAATCCAATATACTTTCAAACACTCCCAAACGTCACCCAAACACAACACATACTTATAAACTAAAAAGAATGTTTACTTATTTGAAACTGGGAGTTCTATAGATAGCCTTATTGTAATTGGTACTGTAATGACCTTAGTTTTTCCTCCATAAATAAATACTATCTTGGATGTATTTCTCCACATGAAACACCTAAAAAACAATTAATTGACCATTGTAATGTAGTCATTTAATTGTAAGGTATACAAATTCTTAAGGGAATTAAGAACTATATATATATAAATATATTTCAATTTAAATATCGACTCAATTAGTATATCTAAGAAACTAATAAAATATTTTTATAAAATTTAATTTCTTCCATGTATAATATATTTCAATATTAACAATGGATTAAAAATAAATTTAATAGTAATTTATAGAAAAAATAAATATTAATATACCAAAATTCATTTTCCTATACAAACAGTTTTTCACTTTATAATATGTTTTTTCATTAAAAAAACATATAGATTTTAGGATGGGAATTTCAAAAAATTATCATCATTTTTTGATTTATCATGTCTATATTAGCTTAATATGAGTTGTTTTTATTTTTTTCTAATAATATGGATTTTTAGGTGTATAGTGAAAAAATATATTTTTACAAATAACATGCCTTTTATGATATTATTATTATATAAATATGAATAGGAAATTCATTAAACCATTTTATAAGACCAAAATAATTATTTTATAATTAAATTTATAATTTTAAAAATGTTGGTATAAATTTATAATCTAATATTTGAAATTTTATAACATAAGTTATCTTTCTCAAAAAAAATGATTTTAATATATTTGAAATTTATTATTTTAAAATTAATTTCTTCTAATTTTAAAAATAGAATAAAAAATTATTTTAAATTATTAATCATAATTTACAAATTAAATAATAAGTATCATTTTATTTTTCATTATAAAGGATAAATTTCCTAGGTAAAAACGACTTAACGTGATGACAATCGAAATGGTAACAAACAGTAATGTAAGAGGTAAAGGGAATAACATGTTAAATAAAGTTTTAATAATTTTTTTGGGGGTTTTATCAACATTATCTATTATACTCTACATTATTTCTAAATTTTAGATAATATTTCCTTGAGAGAAACTTCAAATTATTGAAATTCTTTAGGTATTTACAAAAATATCACCCCTTTTCACTTATGAATGGGGCCCTCCTCTCTTCAATTCCCATAACATTGAACACCTTATTCAGGGACCAAAATATACCCAAAAATCACCTTAAAACTCTTATACACCTTATGGCGGTTTGGGTTTTCTCAAAATACCACCACTCATAGGTTTAATCCTATTATCAATGTAGATAGTCCATGTAGTTAGGTATATATTTCTAACCACTCCTCACTCTTTTTTATTTCTTTATAGGTGTTTCATATTCCTCAAATTTAATTTCAACATATTGTAATGGTAAATATATTTTAACTATTAAACTATTTTTTTATTATAATTTTATTAAACACATTAAACACCCTACCTCTTTTCATTTAGAAAAACAGAAATGTGAATCATGGATTCTATAGACTACCACCTCTATGAGGCAATGTGTTTTGTTTTAGTCAACATGATTACAAGGATAGACCTAAAATAAAATTTAATATATAATTATTCTATTTATAAAATATTTTATATTCTTAAATGATAAACCATATTTTTATTAATCCCATTCTATGACTAGGAAATCATCACCCATGCGTACGTGCGGACTACCGCCTTCCTAAACTGGTGTATTCCATTTTTAATGCCATTTTCATGGTTAGTTTTAGTTTATATTTGATTATTATATATGATATATATTATATATATATGTGTGTAATATATATCCTCAATATTGTTTTATTGGATAACACAAAATTTTATAGTCATTATAAGGTAATCCATCGATATCGGTAAATAAACTCAAACTAGTTCATCACCGTTTTCATCTTAACAAAATGTAACTAAAGCATCTATGTAATAGAATTATAAAATTATATTTTTTTATATAAAAAATTACAGTACCTTCAATGGTTTCTAAATGATGATATTTCAGAGCAAATTGGAGATCAAACCTTATTTTATAAACCTAGTTCAAAATTCCTAGGATTATTAACACTAGATATTGAAAAGAGATAATAATAATCCAATACATAAAGAGAAATACTTTAAATAAATAGTATAAATTGAATTATATATGAATAATATTATTAAATATGTAATTTTTATTTTTTTTTATTTATGATACATGTCCTTAAATAACTTCTATGGAAATCAATTATAAAGGTGAGGGACTTAGTAACTCAAAATCCATTCTTTGAGTTATATAATTTCTTATTGAACTTCATTTTTTAAGACTTTATAATTTTAAAGATTTCATCTATTTATTTTTGGGGAAAGGTTATTTTGAACCAAATACATGTATGGTTCTATTTTAAATTATTTTTTAAGGAAAAAGAATACATTTTTAAAATATACTAATAACTGTGATTTTTAAAATTACGAATATGAAAATTTTTTCAAAAAATATTTTTGGGATTTGGTTTTCATTGTCTTAAAATTATCCATCTCAAATAGAGTTAGGTTTCATTTTAGAGTGTATATTTTTTTATTATGGGATTATTTTGGGTGGTCAAGATTTGATATCAACCCATCTAATTCATGATGTTATTTTATAACATTTGGATGTTTTATGAAGACCATTTTATTTCCATTGGTTCATTATAAAAATCTATTACTTTATATTTATATTATTTATAAAATGATATTTAATTTTATTTTTTCTTTATTAATGGTGAATTATTTCCATTTAGATATTTAAGAAACCCATTCATTTATCCATAGATTCTTTAATATATTTTGATGATTGATTTTAAGTGGTAGAAATATGTATGGATGATGTTGAATATGGTCATATGTAACCCTCCAATGAATTGGTTTAAGTTTATATCTCATGATATGGTCATACATGGAAATAATGAGTTTGTTAACATAGAAATGGGCATGATGGGTTTACTCACATTTTTAGGCACTGACATAATGTGTTTGTTCACATAGGCATATGAATAATGGGTTTTATCACAATGGTTTTATTATTATTATGGTTGTACAAAATTTCTTAATTCTTTATCATGTTATGAAAAAAATATGTTGAATTTCATTTCCAATAAATTCCATTTTTTCTTGATTATGTCATATTTTTAAAGTATTCTACACTTTTATGTAATGATCACATGTTGTATGATTATTGCGATTTTTTTGAGCCATGGATTAACTTTTATACTTCCTTAATGATATTTTTATGATCTTGAGTTAATCTAACAAGTTTTATGATTATAATATATGGTATTTGATCTTTTATTATGATATTTATGGCTTCCACATGTACTCATTCATGTTTATTATCTAACACATTGTGATATATTATTCCCTTACCAAGAGTCCATTCTCGAAACTTTCTTATGTTTCCATTCTACATGTTATGAATATGATTATATAATGTGATATGTATATATAAGGGTCTATATGGGAATTATTGTGGAGAAAATTTTACAAGTGTTGTAAAAAAAATTTATCATGTAACTAATCTTAAAGATATTAAACCAACAAGTCCCTTGTTATTTTTGACTGTTTTTAATATGTATTATTTGAACCATTATATTAGCATATTATTTATGTCATGTTTATCTTAGATCACAATAGTTGGTATAAAATCAAGGTTTAGTTTTTATTAGAGATCATTTTAGTTACCATTGGTATTAGGTTTAGATATCCTTAATAAAAACCTTAATGATGATTCTAATTATAGGTTGGAGTCTTAAGATTTTGGTAATGTATAGATTGTGCATTTATCCTATAAATTATATATTTTTATGTATAAAATAAGTTGATATAGGATCTATCATATATTTACCTAGGGGTAATAACCAGAAAAAGGATGATTGGTTATTAACTCTATCATCACCTGGTGTAAGATAAAGAGGATTAACTATACACCTATTTTGACACTCTATGGGGACCTTATTTGGTTAATCACATTATTTTTACAAACCAATATTAAGTATTGAAATATATATAACTAGTTATGTTATAATACTAACCATAGATAACCTATATTGAAACATATATTTTGATATGCTAATGTATGAATGTCGTTTCTTAAATCATCCTCCCGGGTTTATGGTTTCCTTTTATTCACATTAACTAATTTTAGTATAATAATTCCTAATTTTCATTTAGTCAAGGTAATTTTTGGAACCTAAAAGAACCAAGATGACAATGGGTACAATTAGAAATGTGGATATTTCCCAATGGTAAACCTAATGAGACTTGGGATGTAAATAAAAACTTCATGGAAATTCTCATCTAACAATATCAAATAGTGGTCCACAACCAAAATTTTATCAAGCTCCCAAATACACCAAGGAAAGATAAAATCAATATCATGTCTTTATGTGGAAACATAAACACACTTCTAGGGTTTATTTAATCCACTAGTTTCTAACAAGTTTCTCAACATTATAAAAAAAGATATTTTTTGTTCTCCATTGCTAAGATGATGTGTTGTTCATTTTGGAAATCTATCATCTAGAAGGTGATGTTGAGCAGTGGTCAAGTCTCATTAATAATACCATAAAAATGGAGGATGTAGACTCTATAGAATAGGAATAGTTCATAAAGATATTTTAAACTAAGTATTTTCTTTCTAATTTTACACATAAATGTAGTGTGATTTCTTGTAATTGAATTAAAAAGAGGATGATCCTATTGGATCATATGATATAGATTTTACAAGACTCGTGAGATACACACCCAATTTCATCTCTAATACTAAGACAAAAATAGACCACTTCTTCACAGACTTAAATCCTAGTCTTCAAAGGGAGTTATCCATTAGATACTTTTTTAGCTACGAAGAGATTTTTTGAGGTGATCTTAAGATAAAAATGGAAACTGGAACCTATAATATTTTGGGTGTAAGAAAAGTAAAGTGGAGTATAATGGAAGCACCTATGATAAGAATAATGATGAGAAGAATGTCCAATTTCATATATTACATAAATTAGTGAGAAATAAATAGGGTAATTACCTCAAGGGATAATTGAATTTTTTTAATTTTGGTAAAGTAGGACACCAATCCCAAAACTATCAAACTAAGGCTATGAGGCTGATTAACACAACAAAATAGAAGAAGGTCTCAACTATTGATCAAACCCATGCGATAATGATTCATTTACAAGGATTCTAGAAATTATGTTTATTAATGACCCAACCATCAATCCAATGAAGAAAATAGTCCCCATCAACCTCCCAAAATCAAGGAATAAGGATATGAATTTGTGATGACTATCATTGAGGTTGATCATGAAAATTAAGTGATGTGAGGTACACTTATTCCCATTTATAGATCTACTAATATCACGATGAAGAAGCCATGTGAAGGTGGATAGCTGATATCGTGATGAAGAGGCTGGGGAGGAGCAGTTCCAATTATAGTCTGTATTTTCCTAAGATGTATGGGTCATTTAATCTCTAAGCCTACGAGATTTGTAAGGATTCCCCCTCATCCCATGAAAGGGGGGTTATCAAAAATCAATAAAAAATAAGTCCTTCAGTCCATTCATGTTATATATGATAATACATTATTTTTATATAGTTCCTCACATTATTTTATAGCACCAAATTATTCTAAGAATATGGAATCACCAACCCAAGAAATGGATATTGAACTATTAGTGAAAAACCCTTAGTGGAAAAATGATCATGTCTATGATTTATAAATATTCTCCAATTGAGATTTGTGGGAAGAAATTGCCTATATATATAATTCTTATTCCTTTAGTATAATTTAACATAATATTTGTTATGGTTTGTATTTTCTTAATAAATAACATATCAATTTTTGAGATAATAAAGGATCATATCATATCCTAAATCATTTTATTATAATATATCAATGCAAGAATGATTATGAAAATCCTATGAAAGAAAATTATATAATATGAGTCATGATGCCTTGAAATGAGTAACTCTTGAATCAAATGATCATGGAGGAATTCGAAATTATTGACATTATTATTTTACTGGAATATACTGATGTTTTTTCAAATGAACTTCATATTCCACCCCCAGATAATAAGGTAGAATTTTTAATAGAACTCATACTTGAATCCATGCCTATCTTAAAGAGGCCATATAAAATGTATCCCATTGAATTAGAGGAGTTAAATAAGTAACTGTAAGACAATTTGGACAAGGGTTTTATACACCCATATGCTTCACCATGGGTTTCACCAATCCACTTTATCAAATTAAATGACAGGTCAATGCATCTTCATGTTAACCATCACAAGCTTAATAAAATCAATATCAAGAAGTATCTTATACCCCATATCAATGATCTATTCTACCAACATAAGAGAGATCAGTACTTACTAAAGATTTATCTTTGATATATATATCATTAGTTAAGGTTTAAAAGGGAATATGTTTCCAAGAAAACATTCCATATGAGGTATAGAGAATATTGATTTATAGTTATTTTTTTCAGTCTTACAAATTCCGTCGCTATATTTATGATCTGATAAATAGATTCTTTAGAGACTACCTTGATCAATTTGTGGTTTTCTTTATAGGTAACATTCTTATAAATTCAAAAATAATGTAATTACATAAAGAACTTTTACAGATTTTGTTAAGTACCTTGAGGAAGGTAAAACTATAGGAAAATTTTTCAAGTGTGAATTATGTATTCACAAAGTATCATTATTGGATAATGTAATCATAAGAAAGGGTATATCTATAGATCCATCAAAGAAAGTAGTTATTGACTAATGGCCTATAACAACCACAGTAACCAAGATTCATATTTTTCATGGGTTAATAGGATATTACTAATGATTTGATAGAAATTTATAATGGCTATCAAATCCACTTTACAAGTTAATATGGAGGGGGTAAAGTTCCTTTAGATAGAGGAATGTAAAGAATGTTTCTAGGATTTTAAAAATAAGATAATCACTGCTTCTTTACTTATATTTTTCTATAGTATGGAAGGGTTTTTAATATATAGTGATGATTTCAAAGATGGTTTGGGTTTCATCATCTTAAATAATAATACGGTAATTGATTATACTTCACTTTAGAGCTTACTATAGTGATATTTTCATTATAGATTGGGAAACATTATCTATATGGAGAAATGTATGACATATATAAAAAAAATCAAAATAACATGAAATATATATTAAAACATAATGAATGGAATATATTCCAAATCATATGGTGTTAATTAATTGAATATTATAACTAATCAATAATTTTCCACCCATAGAAGGAAAATAAGGTGGTTGATGCTCTGATAAGGAAATACCACGACACTCTATCTATGATGAGGAGTGAAAAAGCCCCAATACTCATGGTTTTTCAGATGATGAATATTTATGTAATAATGAGAGGAGATAAATCCTATATTTCACAACTGATTGCACAAAAATATATTCACATAATGATCAAATAATCCCATAAAGATGATATATTCTTACAAAAAGGAAGAAAATATTGTAGAGTTAAACATTGATAAACATGGAGTTATAAGGTTTGGAACCTGGGTATGTGTTGCACAAAAGCTGCAATTAAAGAAGGAACTTTTGGATGATTCACATAGATCATCCTTCTTCATAAATTTGGGAAATAAAAATATGTATACATAACTGAAATTAAACTTCCAGAAAGGTAACATAAAGTGAGCAATTATAGAATATATATCACAATTCTTGGTATACCGACTAGTTAAGGTTGAACAAAAAAATTATAAGGGAATGTAGAAAACATTACACATACTCATATGAAAATGATAAAACATCACCATTGAATTCATAAGAGGACTCTCAAAAACACCTAAATTCCATAATTCTATATGTTTTGTTGTTGATCAACTTATGAAGTTGGTGCATTTTATTACCATTAGAGAAGATTTCACCCTGACGAACTCACCATGATATATAAAAGGTATGAGATTAGGATGTTGGAGTGTCACTCTACATTGCATCTAATCAGGATTCAAGGTTTACCTTATGGTTCTGAAGAATTATTAAAAAATAATTTAAGATAAAGTTGAATTTTATCAGTACTTATCATCCTCATATAGATGTTCAGTATCAAAGGAAAATAGAAAATATATGTGATATATTGTGATCTTGTTTGATGGATTTCCAATAAATATGGAATGAACAACTCCATTAGTGGATTTCTCATATAACAAAAGTTTTCATTATAGAATTTAGATGGAAATGTATGAGGATCTGAATGTGAATAGATGTATAGCTCCAATATACTGGGATAATGATAGAGAGATGAAGTTGATAGTTACTTACATAATCAAAGAAATGATGGAGAATATTCAATTTATTCATCTGTATATGAAGTTGACACTGTCACGACCCGCCCTCGGGGTCCGTGCCGTGACTACCCCAAGCCCGCCTTCCATAGGCCAGGGGCTGGCGACTAGCACCAAGGCGTAAATCCCGGTAAAAAGGGAAGGCATTGCCTTTGTAAAGTAAACGAACACCACAGAGTAAGCAAACGGAAAGTAAACACTAAGTAAAAACAGAGTACAACTAAAAGTGCGGAAAAGTAAATGGGCCAGTATACAAACCCAAACTGAAAGTAAAGTACAACTCGAAAGGGAAAACAACAACTGTAAGTAAAAGCCGCCACTCTGAGCTGTCCACTGGAAATCCCACCTGAAGGGTGGGTACAGATAGCTCCACTGCTTCACGGGTCCCACCGTCCGCTCCGAGTACGTCCCGCCCAGTGGTCCACCTCCAGGTACCGTCCTGCTCTGCAAGCCTCAGCCAAGATCAACGCTGTCCGTCGTCCGCAACCAACACAACGTAGTGCGGGCATAGCCCGTGCAGGGGTGAGTATAAGCTACTCAGTAGGGACCCCGAGACCCCCGAAGGTCTCCCAAAATCCACAAAGGATAAACCACAAAGATAAGATACAATCACTAAGTAACAACCGACACTACTTAGGTATATGCCCATACATATACCTAAGTCATCCATTCCAATACGCTCCAACCTCCGAGCCCAAGTACAACTCAGTCCACACAGGATAGTATACGTATTCCACATAGGAAAGCAAAAAGAAATCCACACAGGATAGCACAACTCAATCCACACAGGAAAGCAACATGATTCAGCTCACACAGGTATACTTCTTCAAAGGACGATAAAGATGATCTCTGATCCATCTAAGTCGTCGGACCCACGAAGGATCGATAGGTAACTAACCCCCGCAAAAGACCCAGATAGGATCGGGCCCACACAGGACCTGTAGGCGCTGGTTCACACAGGACCGCTGAGCGCAAAGACCCACACAGGATCGGACCCACACAGGATCGGGCCCACACAGGACCTGTAGCACTGATCCACGTAGGATCGCTGAGTGCCGTAGTCGTCGTCGTCGAATCGACTAAGGATCTCTGTACTGTCGTCGTCGCAGTCACAGTAGTAGTAGCAGTAGCAGTAGCAGTCACAGTCGCAGCCAGCACTAGGGTTCCCGCACACAGCAAGCTCGTTCGGGATGGTCCGCTCCACGAGCCGAGAGGCTGATACATCAACTGTCACAAAGTCCAGAGTTGATGTATCCAAAAGTTCTGTATCGTCAACAGGAACTCAACGCAACAGATGGCGCGTCGATCGGACGCCCGGTCTGAGAGTTATTGGCTTTTTCATCCGAGGGGCCCGGTTGGTTTTTAAGGCAAAACCAACCCGACCGTACTCCACCTGCGTCCAAACCTCGGGCAGAGTATTCCAAAAGATCCGTCTCACTAAGAGGAACACAACAAAGCTGACGGCACATCAATCGGACGTCTGTAGCTCAAGATATGAGCGTTTCCGCTCCGAGGGCCCGGTTGGTTTCATGTACGAACCAACCCGGCCGAACTCAAAGTATTCCGAAACATTGAGTTCGACAAACCGAATCGACCGTATCGATATAAGGATCACATCGCCGCTGACGGTTCGTCAATCGGAGGTCCGTAGCTCAAGTTATGGCCAAAAGACCGAAAAAGATTCGAAAACGGGGGTCCGGGTCCGGGCCTACCCGGCCCGACCCCCCCTGGGTCGGCCCGAACCGGGTCGACCCGACCCAGCCCGGCCGGCGGCGGTGCGGTGGCGCATCGCGGCCTGGCACCGCTCGGTACCACACGCGGGGGGCATGGCCCCCGCTTCCCAGCTGGCGGCGCGGCTGAAGCCGCGCCTTTGGAGGAAACCGGCCCCCCTCGTGGGGGCCTGCCTTGAGGAAAAACGGGGGGCCGCCTGCCCCCCTTAATGAAACCAACCCCCCCCCCCTCATAATTGGGGGGAAATTAACCTGGCCGGGGGAATTTAATTCCCCCGGTCTTTCTCTTTCCGGCCGGCCACCTGGCCGGCCCGTTTTTCTTCAACGGGACCGGCAAAGCCGGTCCCCTTCCGACTTCCGACACCGGCGGCCCGGCGAACCGCTGGTCCTCTCGTCCCGCCGCGGCCCGGAACCGGCCGCGGTGTTCGTCGTCCGGCGCGGTACGACAGCACCGCACCCCTCCGCCGCGGCCCCGCTCCGGCCGCGGTGCCTTTGGTTTTCTTCGATGCGGCGCGACGGCGTCGCGTTCATGATGATCCTTCCACGGCGCGACGCGACGACGTCACGCAATATAACCGTGCGAATTTCCGCGTGGTGCGACGACACCACGCCATCTCGTTCATCCACAAGAAAATAATATTAATCAAGAACGAGGGAGGGGAAATTCGGCCGTGTTTTAGCGGTCCGACCCCCCTCTCGTTAGACGATATCAATTATTCGTTATCTCAAAGTTCGACATGCTAATATCAAGAACGAGAAATAATTAAATGATCAACAACAAACCCCTACCTTGGTTCAAGAATGATGATCTTCAACGACCCGCGGAAGACAAGCGTCGCGGAGGTCGGGCGTCGCGGTAATCGTTCGTCAATTCCGTTGACGAAGAGGTACGTCCGAAGAGGTACGTCGTTGGTGAATCCTCGTAAGTCGACGAAGGAAGTCTGATGAGGAAGCGGCGTTCCCTTTCGTTGACACGGAAGGCGTCGTCGATCTTCGGAACAACCGGCTATGAAGAAGAGAGGAGCGGCGTTCTTCGTCGGAGCTCGAAGGTTCTTCGCGTTCTTCGTCAAAGTTGAAGAAGAAGAAGGAGCTCCCAAATCCTCTCAAGATGGCTAACCAAAATAAAATAAGCTAAGGCTTATTTTATTTACACAATCATCAACTTGAATTTCAAAGGTTTGAAATTCAAAACAACCCACCTTAATTAATTAAACCAAGATGTCAACATTAATTAAAGGGAGTTATAGGGGAGTTTTGAGAGAAGATGAGGAGTTGGGGTTCGTGTGGGCCCCACCTCACTTAATCCTCCCAAGGGAGGTTAAGTGGATGTGGGTCCCACCTTTAACTCCCTTTGGGAGAAGTTAACCAACAAAATAAAAAGTGTTTCCACATTTTTATTTAACTTCTTATAATTTCTCCCAAAAACTAACTTTCATCCCGCATAAAACGAAACCTCAGAAAAGGTCTCCTTAAGAGAATAACGGCGCTGCGAGTTCATCGGTGCCCTCAGATTTCAATTCCGAGCACCGGATCAAAAGTTAGAAATTCCCGCTCGTTCGTTCACTGAACGTACCCGAGCCAAACATCAGAAATTGATTCTGGGCACTCCGTGCCTCGGAATCAGGTGCCGTCAGAAACCGCGCTCTTGTAAAATTCCAAAGAAAATTAAGAAAAAATTTCCCTTGAATTTTAAGGGTCTTTACAATACTCCCACCTCAGGGCTTTACGTCCCCGTAAAGATACATCAAAAACTAAGGGGACAAATGAGGGTACTGAGCACGCATCTGAGCCTCCCGCTCCCAAGTGCTCTCCTGGAGGTTCTCATGCTGCCATCTGATGCGCATAAGAGGAATTGATCGCCCACGTAGGACCCGCTCCTGTCGATCCTCTATCTCCACCGGGACCTCCGCAAAAGTCGCCCCATCATCAACGTCAAGCTCCCCATGGTCAATGATGTGCGTCGGGTCGTGCACGTATCTCCTCAGCTGAGATACGTGGAAGATGTCGTGCACCCGGTGCAACTGAGGTGGTAGAGCCAGGCGATAAGCCACCTCGCCAATCCTGCTGAGGACCTGGAAGGGTCCGATGAAGCGCGGAGATAACTTGTTGCCTGGGCCAAATCTCCGAATACCACGTCGAGGTGAGACCCGCAAGAAGACGTGGTCGCCATCCTCGAACTCTAGTGGCCTCCGCCTCCTGTCAGCGTATGACTTCTGCCGGCTCCGAGCTGTCCTCATCCGCTCCTGGATGACCTGGACCTTCTCTGTCGTGGCCTGGACCATCTCCGGTCCCACAAGTGCTGACTCCCCTAGGTCTATCCAGCACAAAGGAGATCTACAAGGTCGGCCGTACAATGCCTCGTACGGTGCCATCCTGATGGTGGAGTGGTAGCTGTTGTTGTATGAAAACTCCTCCAAGGGTAGGTGGTCCTCCCAGCTACGACCAAAGTCGAGGACACATCCACGGAGCATGTCCTCGAGAGTCTGAACAGTCCTCTCCATCTGACCATCCGTCTGAGGGTGAAAGGTTGTGCTCAGATGTAGCTGCGTCCCGAACGCCTCCTGTAACCCCTTCCAAATCCGGGAAGTAAAGAGAGAATCTCGATCGGAGATGATAGATGATGGCACGCCGTGGAGCCGCACAATCTATTGAACGTAGAGACGTCCCAATCTCCCCACTGAGCCCTACTCTCTGATGGGTAAGAAGTGTGCCGACTTGGTGAGTCGGTCAACATTCACCCAAATGGAGTCATGACCTCTGGATGTGCGTGGAAGTCCAGTCACGAAGTCCATAGATATGCCGTCCCACTTCCACTCCGGAACCTCCAAGGCCTGTACCAAGCCTGCTGGTACCTGATGCTCAGCCTTCACCTGCTGGCAGGTGAGGCATCGAGAAACAAACTCTACTACATCCTTCTTCATACCCGACCACCAGTGCTGTCGTCTGAGATCCTGGTACATCTTCGCCACTCCTGGATGTACCGCCAAAGGAGAAGTGTGAAACTCTCTCAGCACCTCCTCTCGCAAAGAGACTGGTACCATGGTACTTCCTCTGAAAAGGATGTCGTGCTCTCCTCCAAGGGAGAAACCATCAGGTGTCTGTCCCGAGGATATCTGTGCACGCCGTGTCTCACAGTCAGCGTCCTCTCGTTGTGCCTCTCTGACCCGCTACAGTAGTGGAGGAGTGACTGTGAGAGACTGAAGGAAGGCTGCTCCATCTCTATCCACAAAGGATATCTGCAAAGAGGCTAGCTGCTCCGTTGCCTCCTCAAGTAGCTGAATTCCCGTCCTCCTGCTGAGGGCATCGGCTACCACGTTCCTCTTCCCAGGAGTATAGACTATCTCAAAGTCATAGTCCTGGAGGAACTCGAGCTATCGCCGCTGTCTCAGGTTCAGGTCCTTCTGTGAGAAGATATACCTGAGACTCTGATGATCAGAAAAGACTGTAAAACGCTCGTCCATCAGGCAATGTCGCCATGTCTTCAGAGCGAAGACCACTGGTGCTAACTTCAGGTCATGGATAGCATAGTTCTTCTCATGCGGTCTCAACTGACGTGATCCATAGGCGATCACTGCCCGCTCCTGCATCAGGACGCAACCGAGTCCAGACCCTAATGTATCGCAGTAAACTACATACCCTACTCCCTCCTCAGGAAACCTCAAGATAGGTGCGCTGGTCAATCTCTCTCTCAGCTCCTGGAAGCTCTGCTGACATCTATCTGACCACACGAAGGGTTTCCCCTTCCTCCTTAATTTACGGCGAAGCTGCAAATATTTCTCCTTTTTCGAAAAGTGAAATCCGGTCTCATCCCCTGGATGAACCATGTTCCTTGCCTAATACAATCAATCCCGTCATGATTAGTTAATTCATGGCATGGATGACGTCGTAAGGCCTCGACGCTGCTACCAAGAGATCCAACCGTTACTCTCACCTCCAAGGGTTGAGTCACACTGTCGGTATCAGTGTGTGGTCACTGGGTTTCCTCCAGTAAGAATCTCGCAAGTGAGGGTCAAGTCAACAGTTTTTTTTAATCGTCACCTCTTAGTAAAAACAAACAAAAGACAAGAAAACAAAAGTCACCAAGGCAAGTATCTTTTATTACTTCAACTTAAAGTACTAGGACACAAGGAAACACAAACTACGAAGCTAGAGGCATTATGGGCAAAGGCCTCTATGCCTGGAGCTAGTCCCGCACTAGTCCACCCGCTTCCGGAGCTCCATGATCGTAAGCATCAGCTGCCTGAAGCTGTGCTCTCCCCTGAGGTCGGGGTGGACCTCCTGGTGGTGGTGGTGGTAGAGACTCAAAGCGTCGCCCACCATATGCTGCTCGGTCAGCTCCTCTGCCTCGTCCTCCTGCTCCCTGCGGACCGCCACGGTTGAACCTCTGCCTCTGCCTAGGTGGTTCCTCAACCGTCTGCTGCTCCTCTGCATGGTGGGTCGGGCAGTCACGAGCCATGTGGCCTTGCCCGCTGCATGCATAGCACTGTCTTCCACTCGAAATACTGGCTCCGCGCTGTGTTCCCCACACTGCTGAGCCAGTGTCCTGAGGTCGTCTGCCCGAAGGTCTGGTCTGCCTGGACCCCTGAGTCATCCGTCGACTGCCTGCTGCAGATGACTTTGCCACGTGCCGCCCTGCGGTGGGTCGCGACGCTGGTGTAGACTCAGCAAGGAAGCTCTCAATCAAAAGGGCCCGCTCTAGTACTCCTGTCTGAGTCGGTATGCTGAGGGAGATCAGCGATGCCCTGATCTCGTGTCTCAAACCCTGCTCGAAGGTCCAGGCCCAGAAAAATGGGTCCCGTACCATGTCGGTCGAGTAGCGCGAGAGATCAGTAAATCTCGCCGAGTACTGAGCGACCGTCATGCTGCCCTGCCGCAGCTGGAGAAGCTCCTGGATACGCACCGCACGAAGGGTGGCTGGGACGAACTCTGAGAGGAAGAGGCTCTCAAAGTCCATCCAAAGTAGAGATGCCTCATCGTGCACCTGGAGTATCAAGCTCCACCATCGTCCTGCTGCTGCGTGTAGTAGGCTCGCAACGAGGATCACCATGAGGTCTGCTTGTGTCCTCACTAGCCTAAACACACGTACCACTGCCTCCAGCTAGTCCTCGGCTACTTGGGGATCCATCTCCCCGTGAAACCTGGGCGGTCGCTGGCGCAGAAACACATGCAGTACGCTGAGGCGACGTGCATCTTCAACGACTGGTGCTAGAAGCATCGGTGGCTCGGCGGGTAGAGCTACCGCCGGTGCCACTGCTGACAAAGGGACCTGCACCGAGGCCTCGTCGCTCGGTGGGCTGTCATCACACTCGACTCTCGGAACCCTAGATGGCTGCCGTCGTGGGGCCATCCTGAAAAGGAACAGGTGCGCCACGGTCAGAACAGTATACCTGGTGAGCTGATATAAGTAATCACAAAGAAAACTTTGAAACACACATGCAATCAATGTTTTCATGCATTAAGTCGGAAATCAGAAGTCAGGGTCCTGGTGTACGGATACATCGGCCGCCGCACCAACACTGGACTCCCTGGTCTGATAACCACACTCAATATGCTAAACATTATTGCTTCACATAGAAAAGATCAGAGTTTGCGGTAGAACCGAACTCCTTTGATACCAATTTGTCACGACCCGCCCTCGGGGTCCGTGACGTGACTACCCCAAGCCCGCCTTCCATAGGCCAGGGGCTGGAGACTAGCACCAAGGCGTAAATCTTGGTAAAAAGGGAAGGAATTGCCTTTGTAAAGTAAACGAACACCACAGAGTAAGCAAGCGGAAAGTAAACACTAAGTAAAAACAGAGTACAACTGAAAGTGCGGAAAAGTAAATGGGCCAGTATACAAACCCAAACTGAAAGTAAAGTACAACTCGAAAGGGAAAACAACAACTGTAAGTAAAAGCCGCTACTCCGAGCTGTCAACTGGAAATCCCACCTGAAGGGTGGGTTCAGATAGCTCCACTCCTCCACAGGTCCCACCGTCTGCTCCGAGTACGTCCCGCCCAGTGGTCCACCTCCAGGTATCGTCCTGCTCTGCAAGCCTCATCCAAGATCAACGCTGTCCGTCGTCTGCAACCAAGACAACGTAGTGCGGGCATAGCCCGTGCAGGGGTGAGTATAAGCTACTTAGTAGGGACCCCGAGACCCCCGAAGGTCTCCCAAAATCCACAAAGGATAAACCACAAAGATAAGATACAATCACTAAGTAACAACCGACACTACTTAGGTATATGCCCATACATATACCTAAGTCATCCATTCCAATACGCTCCAACCTCCGAGCCCAATTACAACTCAGTGCACACAGGATAGTATACGTATTCCACACAGGAAAGAAAAACGAAATCCACACAGGATAGCACAACTCAATCAACACAGGAATGCAACAGGATTCAGCTCACACATGTATACTTCTTCAAAGGACGATAAAGATGATCTCTGATCCATCTAAGTGGTCGGACCCACGAAGGATAGATAGGTAACTAACCCCCGCAAAAGACCCACACAGGATCGGGCCCACACAGGACCTGTAGGCGCTGGTTCACACAGGACCGCTGAGCGCGAAGACCCACACAGGATCAGACCCACACAGGATCGGGCCCACACATGACCTATAGCACTGATCCACGTAGGATAGCTGAGTGCTGTAGTCGTCGTCGTCGAATCCACTAAGGATCTCTGTACTGTCGTCGTCGCAGTCACAGTAGTAGTAGCAGTAGCAGCAGTAGTCACAGTCGCAGCCAGCACTAGGGTTCCCGCACACAGCAAGCTCGTTCGGGAGGGTCTTCTCCACGAGCCGAGAGGCTGATACATCAAATGTCACAAAGTCCAGAGTTGATGTATCCAAAAGTTCCGAATCGTCAACAGGAACTCAATGCAACAGATGGCGCGTCGATCGGACGCCCGGTCTGAGAGTTATTGGCTTTTTCGTCCCAGGGGCCCGGTTGGTTTTTAAGGCAAAAACAACCTGACCGTAATCCACCTACGTCCAATCCTCGGGCGGAGTATTCCAAAAGATCCGTCTCACTAAGAGGAACACAAAAAAGCTGACGACACGTCAATCGGACTTCCGTAGCTCAAGATATGAGCGTTTCCGCTCCGAGGGCCCGGTTGGTTTCATGTACGAACCATCCTGGCCGAACTCAAAGTATTCCGAAACTTTGAGTGCAATAAACCAAATCGATCGTCTCGATCTAAGGATCGCATCTCCGCTGACGGTTCGTCAATCGGAGGTCCGTAGCTCAAGTTATGGCCAAAAGACCGAAAACGATTCGAAAAGGGGGGTCCGGGTCCGGGCCGACCCGGCCCGACCCCCCCTGGGTCGGCCCGAACCGGGTCGACCCGACCCAGCCCGGCCGGCGGCGCGGCCCGGCCGGTGGCGGTACGGCGGCGTGGCCCGGCCGGCGGCGGCGCGGCCTGGCGCCGCTCGGTGCCACGCGCGGGGGGCATGGCCCCCGCTTCCCAGCTGGCGGCGCGGCTGAAGCCGCACATTTAGAGGAAACCGGCCCCCCTCGTGGGGGCCTGCCTTGAGGAAAAACGGGGGGCCGCCTGCCCCCCTTAATGAAACCAGCCCCCCCTCATAATGAGGGGGCAATTAACCGGGCCGGGGGAATTTAATTCCCCCGGTCTTTCTCTTTCCGGCGGGCCACCTGGCCGGCCGATTTTTCTTCAACGGGACCAGCAAAGCCGGTCCCCTTCCGGATTCCGACACCGGCGGCCCGGCGAGCCGCCGGTCCTCTCGTCCCGCCGCGGCCCGGAATCGGCCGCGGTGTTCGTCGTCCGGCGCGGTGCGACGGCACCGCACCCCTCCGCCGCGGCCCCGCTCCGGCCGCGGTGCCTTCGGTTTTCTTCGACGCGGCGCGACGACGTTGTGTTCATGATGATCCTTCCACAGCACGACGCGACGGCGTCGCGCAATATAACCGTGCGAATTTCCGCGTGCTGCGACGGCACCACGCCATCTCGTTCATCCACAAGAAAATAATATTAATCAAGAACAAGGGAGGGGAAATTCGGCCGTGTTTGAGCGGTCCGACCCCCCTCTCGTTAGACGATATCAATTATTCGTTATCTCAAAGTTCGACATTCTAATATCAAGAATGATAAATAATTAAATAATCAACAACAAACCCCTACCTTGGTTCAAGAACAATGATCGTCAACGACCCGCGGAAGACAAGCGTCGCGGAGGTCGGGCGTCGCGGTAATCGTTCGTCAATTCCGTTGACGAAGTGGTACGTCCGAAGAGGTACGTTGTTGGTGAATCCTTGTAAGCCGACGAAGGAAGTCTGATGAGGAAGCGGCGTTCCCTTTCATTGACACAGAAGGCGTCGTCGATCTTCGTAACAACCGGCTACGAAGAAGAGAAGAGCGGCGTTCTTCATCGGAGCCCGAAGGCTCTTCGCGTTCTTCGTCAAAGTTGAAGAAGAAGAAGGAGCTCCCAAATCCTCTCAAGATGGCTAACCAAAATAAAATAAGCTAAGGCTTATTTTATTTACACAAACATCAAATTGAATTTCAAAGGTTTGAAATTCAAAACAACCCACCTTAATTAATTAAACCAAGATGTCAACATTAATTAAAGGGAGTTATAGGGGAGTTTTGAGAGAAGATGAGGAGTTGGGGTTCGTGTGGGCCCCACCACACTTAATCCTCCCAAGGGAGGTTAAGTGGATGTGGGTCCCACATTTAACTCCCTTTGGGAGAAGTTAACCAACAAAATAAAAAGTGTTTCCACATTTTTATTTAACTTCTTATAATTTCTCCCAAAAACTAACTTTCATCCCGCATAAAACGCAACCTCGGAAAAGGTCTCCTTAAGAGAATAACGGTGCTGCGAGTTCATCGGTGCCCTCGGATTTCAATTACGAGCACCGGATCAAAAGATAGAAATTCCCGCTCGTTCGTTCACTGAACGTACCCGATCCAAACTTCGGAAATTGATTCCGGGCACTCCGGGCCTCGGAATCAGGTGCCGTTAGAAACCGCGCTCTTGTAAAATTCCAAAGAAAATTAAGAAAAATTTTCCCTTGAATTTTACAGGTCTTTACAGACACATAGTTGAAAAAAGTGTTATGTAGATAATCATCGAAAAGATCTAGAATTGGAAGTTGGTGATAATGTATTCTTTTGAATATCCCCATTGAATTATGTTATGATATTTTAGATGAAAGGGAAGATAATGCATAGATACATCAGTCCCTTTTAGATCTTTGATCATGTTGGGGTTATTTCATTGAACTTATCACTCCCTATACAACTATTTCAAGTAAACTATGAGTTCCACATATCACTTTTGAAGAATAAAATACTAGATCCATCACATGTATTGACCTATGAAGTTGTACATTTGAAACATGAGAATTCATATAATGAACAACCTATTGAAATCTTGGATTGAAGAGACAAGGTTCTGAAAAACAATACCATGCATATCATCAATGTTTTATTAAGAATTCCTAAATTTGGAGTGCTATATGGGAACCTAAGGATGTGACTAGAGAAAACTACCCTCACTTCTTTTTGTTTATGTAATAAAAATATCAAGGGTGAAATTATTTTAAGGGGGTAGAATGTAATGACTTGAGTTTTTACCCCTTAAATAAATACTATTTTTGAAGTATTTATCCATGAATAACACCAAAACCAAAAAATATATATACCATTTTATGGAAGCAATAGAATTGGAATGAAAAAATAATGGTAATAAAATTATGATATATATATATATATATAACAAAAAAAAGTTCACTTTAATAATAACTCAATTAGTATAGCTAAGAAACCAATAAAATATTATTATAATATTTAATTCATTCTAAGTATACTATATTTTTATATGAATAAAGGATTAACAGTTTATTAATTAGTACACTATAGAAAAAATAATAATTAATATTCCAAAAGTATTTTTCCTATAAAAATAGTTTTCCACTATATGTTATATTTTTAATAAAAACATATATTATAAATTTTAGGATTTGAATATGAAAAAAGTAACATATTTTTTGGATTTATCGCGTCCATATTTTATTAATATGAATGTTTGGAATTTTTCTAAAAAAAATTATTTTTATTGGAATAGTGAAAAACATTATTTTTACAAATTATATGACTTTTATTAAATTATTATTATATAAGTTTGAATTATAAATTCATAAAAAAATTATAAAATTTTTATTTTATTTTTTTAGTGGATTTATAGTTTTAAATTTTCTTTGATTTAGAAAACCATATTTGAAATTATAGAACTTTAGATAAATTTTTCAAAAACAATATTTTTAATAAATCATACATTTAGTATTTTAAAATTAATTCTTATCACTTTTAAAGATAGAATCATAAAAAATTTATTTAAAATGTAGAAGAAAAAAATCAAAATGATATTATACTTACCGTTTTATTTTTGGGCATTTACCTCGGTAAAAACTAGTTATCATGTTGAAAACCAAAATAGTAAATTTGAGTAACCTAAGATCTAATTTCCCTAACATGCCAAAAAATGTTTTAATTGATTATTTGTGGTGTGGATAGATATTATCTCTTATCCTATTCATTATTTATCAATTTTGGAACCAATTTCATTGATATTGGCTTCCCATTATAAAAATATTTTTGGTATTTACACAAAAAGTCATCACTTCTCACATATAAAAGGGGCACTCATGTTATCACTTTCCATTGTACAAAACCCCCTTATGTTCAGACAAAACTATTCCCAAACCACTCCTTAACACATCTATACACCTTAAATGGGATTTTTTATTTTCAGAATTCTTTTTATCATTGTTTTAATCCCAATCATAAAAGAGATAATCCATGTAGTAAGGTATTAATTTATAACAGATCCCCCCCCCATTTTCCTTTTCATTATGTTCATTTATTCATCCAAAAAATTAATTTCACTATATTATAATTATAAAATCTGTATATTTTATATACTATTATGTTATTATAATCATGGTAAAAGCATTAATCATGCTATCCTTTTTCCTTAAGAAAAATGAAAACTTGAATCTTGTATTATACGAGAAATTGCATCCAAGAAATAAAATATACCATTTTCCATAAACACCATATAATCATATTCTTAAGTGGAAATTTAATATATAATTATTATATTTATAATATATTTTATATTTTTAGTTATAACCCATATTTATCCTTTCTCGTGTTCTATGAAAACGAAATCGTCACCCACGCCTATGTACGGACTACCACATCCATGGACTGGTGTATTCCATTTATCACTACTAACATCATGGTTGGTTTTTGTTTATATTTTATGATTATATATGATATATATATATAATATATATCATTAATATGGTTATTTTTGGATAATAGAAAAATCAATGGTTGTTATACTGTAATCCATCGATATTAGTAAATAGCCCAAAACATGTTCATTAACATTTTCTTCTTCCTGAAACATGAATAAAGAATCCATTTAATGTAAGTATAAAATTATATATCTTTATAAAAAATAAAATCTAGTACCATTAATAGTTTTTTAATGATGTAATTTTATATATAAAGGATTATTGAAACCACTTTTATAAACCTAGTTTAAAATATTCTTGATTATTAACAACTGATGTTGAAATGAGATCATAACAATGTAATGAATGAAGGGAATTGTTATTAATAAAAAGTATAAAAGGAAGTTTATATGAATAATATTATGAAATAAGAAATTTATATGTTTATATTTATAATAATTTAGTAGAAATCACTTAAGTGTAAATCATGGGTAATGATCAGGGTCTTGGTAAGTCAAAAACTATTCTTTGAGTTAAAAAATTTTTTATTGAACATTGTTTTTCAAAGACTTTACAATTTAAATGATGTTCACTATTTATTTTTGTGTGAAAATATTTTTTGATCCAAATCCATGAATGGTTTTTTTCACTTATTTAATAAATAATGGATTCTTTTTCAAATGAAACTTGTAACTAAAACATTTATAATGATGAACATAAAATGTTTTCAAAAATCTCATTTTAGTATTTGTTTTTGGATATCTTTAAATGATCTGTCTATAGTGAAGTTTTGTTTCATGTTTCAACCTTAATTTTCTTTTATTATGTGATATTTAGGGTGATCATGTTTTGGTATCAAATATTTTAATTCATTATGTTAATTTATACCATTTTGATGTTTTATGAAAATTATTTTATTTCCATGGGTACTTTATGAAAAGAGAATGATTTATATTTTTATTTTCATCGAAAACTCTATTATTTCCATGGGTTATTTATTAATGGTGAATGATTTATATTTTGATATTTTGGATATCTATTTTTTAAAGGGTTCCTCAAGATATGAAGATGATTGAATTCAAGTGGAACACATATATATGGATAATTAAAGGAGGGGTTCTATATCACCCTCCAATGGATTGGTTTAAGTTTTTATATTAAGAGATATTTAAGAGTGTATATAATGTGTTTCTTAAAATAGGCTTGTGCATGATGGGTTTTCTATAATTTTCAGGAGTGGAAAAATGACATCGTTTATATAAGAATGGGAAAAATGGGTTTTTTTCACAAAGGATTTTCCTATACATATGGTTGTTCTGTATTTAAAAGTTGTTAATCATGTTTTTACAAATTTTAAATTTGTATTTAATTTCATTGAAATTCCAAATTTTACTAATTATTGTTTATTTCTAATGTATCTCGTACTTTTATATCTTGGTCACATGTTATATGATTATTGAGATGTGTTTTGAGTGATTCCACATATTTTATTCTTCATTAATGATATTATTATGATCTTATTTTACTCTATCATGTTTTATGGTTATAATATTATGAATTTTGATCATTTATTAATATATTTATGTCTTCATAAAGTTCCCATTCATGTTTATAATCTAATACATTCTGATATGTTTTCCATTTATAGAGTGTGTATGCTCACCACTTTATTATATTTTTATTACCAACATTATGAAGATGATAAAATCCTTTTTGATGTATAGAAAAGGGTGGAGAGGATAATGATTATGGTCAAATTCATAGAGGGATTGTAAAATAAGATTTTAATGTAGCTAATATCCATGAAACAAAAATTTAGGTCAATGAGTTATGTGACTGTTTGTGGGATGTATTATTTAAATCATAATATTAATATATTACTTATGTCAAGTTTATCATGGGTCACATTTTTTAAAATTTACAATATCCAAGGAGATATTTTATTCTACAAAAAAATCAACCAGATCACATGAGAGTAGTAATTCATGTATTTCATGAGATGGGTATAGAGATACTGCTTCCTATTGATGATTTGTATGTTCACACAATTGAACATGATATTGTAAATTTCATAGCATATCGATTTAATCTGGAAAATATATGATGATGATGATGTATGACCTTTATAGTTTAATTTTTTGAAAAAATATTAACAATTATTGAAAATAGTATGAATTGGGGAATGTTATTAAAAATGGTTAAAAGGAAATGGAAAATTTCTTTTGAGTGTAATTTTACATCACCAATTAAAATTTTTCATTTACTGACATTACATGTTATTAGAGATACAACATTTAGAAATAAAAATATGACCTATATAGAATTCAAAGAAGAAATGTTTGGAGAGTCTATTCCAGACATTATTATTCTTGAGAGTGTAAATGAAATTATCTAGTATGAATAGATATAATCCTTATTTTTTAATGTATACATGAGGAAAATTTTTATAATCTATTTGTCAAATAGTTAAACTAAAATGCTGATTTTTATTAAATACTATTTTTATAGGTGCATATATCAGTACTATGTAATGGGAAAACCCTAAAAATAAATTTTTTTGACTGATTAGTCTAGACATCACTATTATAGTTAATGGTTCATTGGATGAAGGTGAAATTTCAATAATAATATAAAAATCACTATATAATTTTAAAATGAACTTTAATTTGATAGACTCTTATTAATCCCCACATCGTAGTCATAGAACTCTAAAATCTAATCATATAAAATATACTTTCATTTCATTCATTACTAATTACTTTTTATTTTTCAAGAAGGATTTTATGATCATTGCAATGAATCTGGATATTCCAAAGATTTAGTTTTCTAGAATCAAACAACGGATTTCCAATAAATCAAAAACACATGACAACCTATATCATTTTTATAAAAAATTACATTCAATTATTTATTAAAATAAAATTCAATTTTGTTATTTTAATTAAGTTTTAAGGATTATTTTTCTTTGTTAAGGTGGTGTTTAAATACCAAAATAATCAGGTTATGATGATGAAATATATGTATTGGATGACTATTGATTCTGAGAATAAAAAATTATTAAGGTATATAAAATAATATTTCACTATCAAAATGTTAATAAAAATTTAATTATTTTTGTTAATATTTATTTGGGGTTATGAATATAGTAATAAAAATAATTGTGGTATTTAGTTTGTAAATTCATTAAATGTACCATATTACATCAACAAACTGATAACCCCAAGTGGTATTTCTAATAATAATTAAAATTTCATTAAAATTTTTTTTAATCATTTATTTATATTTTTCCAGTACTATTAGGGTTGTCATTAGTGTACATTTTTAAAAGCGGAAGTCGATTTGTTTAGACATGAGTAAGTAGAATACATATTGTCAGAAAGATTGAAAATATCATAAAGTGGTTATTTACAATCACTTTTATAATTTTCTATTAAACAAAGATCATGATGAGTTGGTTTCTCTATAAAAAAAATTATTAATTTTCATATCATTTTATCTATATATTATATAATTATTTTTCATATCATTTTTATCAACAGCTTATTTTTTATTTTTAATAAAGACCATAATGAGGTGATTTACCACATATTTTTCTATAATTTTATTATACCTATGAAGTTCATAATAGGAATCCATACATATTTAAATATCCTTCTTGAAGGTTAAAATTATTTACTTAGAGAAGAACCCTGAATTTTAAAGGGGGACTTATTAGTTAAAAATAATTAGGTTTTTAAAGGGGAAATGATACTATCCTTCAAGAGGGACCATCAACATTGTATGGAGTCCTTTTATGGACTATATAGTCAAAAATTTAATAGAGAAAAAAATTATCAATGAAGGTTTTAGTAAGGATGATGCACTAATATACAAGTTAATGTTCTCTCTATTGATCTTTTTATTGGTTATATTATTTGTTTGTGTTTAGTAGAGATTAAATGAATTCCACTTTTTATCTAAGAAATTTTACAACATGTTGGTTAGGTAACTTCATGTTTTAACAATAGAAAGAACAAGTATTAGTTGTATAAATTTCTGGATAATCCTTTTAGGATACTTGTATACATTTATTCCCACTCTCTTCATGATTTGAATTGTAAAATCCCTGAAAATGGGCTCATATTGTCTTGATGTTTTTGTATAGTGGTCCATAAATCATTTGTGACATATAAGAATCAACCACACATAAATTTGACACATGTTGTATCCAATATGAATAAAATTGAGTCTCTTTTTTTAAAATTGACATTTTACTTCAAAATAATCATCACATAATTGAAATTGATAAAAAAAATCACTTGAATAATCTTTATACTTTTTAAAATTGATCCATAAGTCATTTATACTTTTATGAATTAACCCCACATCAATTAGACATATGATGTATCTGATGTGATCAAAATTGTGTGTTTCTATTTAAAATTGACATTTAACATCAAAATAGGAATCAATAAAACACATTTATATTTTCTTGATTCTTTAGAAAAATGGTACATAACTCATTCTTTATGCGTAGGAATTAACCTCATGTTATTATGGAATGTGTTGTTTCCAATAGCATTGAAACTGTATATTTTTTTAAATATAATTTTTAATTCTAAACATGACACATAATAAAAACTAATAAAACACACAAAAATTATCTTAATAATTTAGGAAAAATATCATAAATAATTTTTAACATTTAGGAATCAACCACATGTCAATATGACACATAGTGTGCTTAGTATAACTCAATGTACATGTTTTCAATTTAAAATGGAATTTTGGTTCAAAACAATATTCACCATTTGGAAAATTGAGTAAAAAACAAATATTTTCTTGATAAATTTTCATAAAAATCCATAAATTATTTCTGACATGTAGGAATCAACATCAAAACAATTTGACACACAGTGTTCTCGGTATGGCTCAAAGTGAGTGTTTTCATTTTAAAACAGGCATTTTAGTTTAAAACACAATTTAATCAATGGAAACCAATAAAGAACACTATTATTATCTTGATAATTTAGAAAAGTGATCTATAATTAATTATTTATGTATAATAATCAACCACACACCAACATGACACATGGTGCGCCCAATTTGACCGAAATTACATGTTTTTTTAAATTGATATTTTAGTTCAAAACACAATCTACATAGTCAAAACTGAGGAAAAACATTGGGATTTTCTATAAAATTTATGAAAATAATTCATAAATCATTTTTGAAATATATAAATCAACACAAGTTGTGTCTAACTTAACTCAAAGTGCGTATTTTCAATTTAAAATTGAACATTTAGTTTAAAACATTTATCAGTCTCCCAAAATATATAAAACAAATTCACATTTCATTTATAATTTAAGAAAATATTTTTAAAATCATTTCATATGTGTAGGAATAAACCATGGGTCAATGTGACATACTATGTTCCCTTTATGAATCAAAGTATGTTTTTTTAAATTTAAAAGTGACATTCTTGTTCAAAATTTCTACCACTCGATAAAGACTAAGAAAACACACTCACATTTTGTTGATATATTTTTAATATTATCCATAAGTCATTTTTTCATTTATAAATCAACCACAAATCAATCTGACACTCGGTTTTCACAGTATAACTCAAAGTGTGAGTATTTATTTTAAAATTTACATGTTGTTTTAAAAAATATATCACTGACTAAAAACCAATAAAAAACACTTTTATTGACTTAATACTTTACTAAAAGATTCTAAAAACCATTTTTGATATGTATAACTCAACCACACATCAATTTGACAGAATTTAAAATTGGTATACATGAAATTGTTTTTCTTCAATTTAAAAGTGACAATTTAGTTCAAAACATTGATCACTCACTATAAACTGAGAAAAAAACTAAGATTGACTTTCTAATTTTGTAAAATTAACCATATTTCATTCTTTTCATATAGGATTCGAGCTCACATCAATCTGAATATGGTGTGACTGGTATGATCTTATGTTCTTATTTTCAGTTAACATGTGAAATTTTAGTTAAAACCATGCATCACTCACTAATAATAAATAAAACACAATGATATAGTATTTATAAATCAATAAAATGATCTATAAGATATATTTTATGTGTAGGTTTAAACTAATCATCAACATGAAAAACAGTGTGGTTGAAATGACTGAAAGTTTGTGTTTTCATATTAGAGATTAAATTTTAGTTCAAAACAAGTGTCACTCAATCAAAAACTAGATAAATCCCTTTGTATTATTTTCATAACTTAATATAAAGACAATAAATATATTTTCTATTTCCAAGAATCAACCAAAACCCAATCTAGGACATGATGTTCCCAATATGACTGAAAGTGTGTCTATTTTTTACAATTTACATTTTAGTTCACAACACATGCCACATACTCAAAAATAAATAAAATTAATTCTTATTATATTGATAATTTAATAGAATGATCTATGAATAATTTGGGATGTAAAATAATCAAAATAATGTCAATATGATAAACGGTGTATCTGATATTACAAAAAAATTATTTTTTATTTAAAACAAGAATTTTAGTTCAAAACACATGTCACAAACGAAAAACTGAGCAAAAATACTCATTTTTTTCATATTCAAATAAAATTTCCTTATGTCATTTGATTCATGTAGTAATCAACTATAAATAAATTTGACACTTGGTGTGGTTGATATGGATTTATGTATAGGTTTTTTGTTTAAAAACATTTTCATTCAAAATGTATTCCATTCACTAAAAACCAAGAAAACACACTTATTTTTTCCTGATATTATAGTGTAATATGATTTATTTATTTATTGTGTTATCAATTTATTTATGTTCTATCATTTATCATTTATGTGGTTTATATTTATTTGTTTTTAACAACGCATTATTTTAGAATATTTACGTTTCATTTGTTTATTTTTAGTATTAATAACAAAATAATTGTTTATAATATAGGTATCATCTTATTTTTCTTGATATGGGGTGATTTGTTTAGAAACAGGTTTTATAATTAGGTTCTTTTGGAAGGGGGTCCCAATGAAAATGGAATAAAATGTTTTTTTATTTTTTGGAATAATTTTTGTATGATATTATACATACTAATGTAATTGTACATACCAATGATTGAATTGTAATATTTTAAGGAATGGTAAAATGTTTTTTTTGTATTTTTGTGATGGAAATTTATTAGAAATAAAATTTCTTATTTTTTCTTCATTATGATAAAAAATATAATAGTTTAATACTGCAACATGTTTTTTATCAACAAAAATTTTATTCTTGATAAAAAGGTTATTTATCAATGATTGAAATTTCACTGATAAAATCATCATTCATTACTGCTAATTTTTTTTTAAAAGGGCCCGTTTTATTAGTTCTAAAATACATACTAATATGGGAGACACTTTTTCAATGTTAGTTTTAAACATTGATAAAGGGTCTGTTTATTAGCAGTTTTTTTCAGCATTGATAAAAACATTGGAAGTTAGAGTTTACTAAAACAAAAGTTATTTTTTAGCACTAACAAAAACCATTTATTTCACTGATAAAATAATTATCTGTAGTAGTTTCCATACAAAATTCATTTTTAATTTCCCATGAAATAATAAAAAAATTACAAAGTTCAAAGTATGTGTGTTTCTAAAAAAATTTAACAACTTGGATGTTTTTTCAAGTTGTTAAATGTATCTTTTAACAATTTTCATGTTACTTTTTTATTTGATATTATTGTGTTAAAAGTCATTTTTCTTGTAGTTACACTACATTTAAAAATCAAATTAATACAATTTACTTTGAAATTCAACTATAAAATAAACCATTAATTTCCCTTATAAATCCCCTGAATAAATTTCCACATTTATCATTGGAATTTTCCACAGAGGAAAATCCATTTACATATTTCTGTATTTCTAGTGAAAATTTTTACTTAACATTTCCAAAATAAATTCCATTTGTATTTTACTTATACCACAGTGGAAATGAGAATTTAAAAATGGTAGTTTAATTACTTCCCATTGAAACTTATAGTGGAAATTTCCACAATAAATTTACAATGTAAATATCCATTTTCCATTTCTAGGAGAAATTTAACATCAAAATTTCTAACATTTATATTATAATCCAAAAAACATTTCAATTTTAAAAAAAATCATCATACTTGATGAACTAGTCAAAACCAAAATATGAAGATAATAAAAAATTATTACATCCACTATATTCCATTTTCTTGAAAAAAAATTAAAAATATAATGTTTTCTAGAATAATAAAAACATGATTAATCTAGGGGTTATACCATGTCAAAAATTAACCACTGGAATTTATTAACAATCATAGAAATATAAATCCTAGAATCCACCAATCAATCCACTATAGTATAAATTCCCATGGAAAATCTAGGCGACACCACTATTGAAAAAAACTAGTCCTTCCTTTATAAGAGTTCCAATAGAATCACCATTTTGGATGCTAAAGTTGAGAGGTGTTCTCTCTAGATATCTGATTCTATAGTCAGAGGGGTTATAGAGTGGTTTTGTTGCAGTACCAATTTTTTTTTATTTATCTAATACTAATATGGATGCTCAATTTGAATTTTTGGCCCCATATCTCATCGAACTACCATAGTTAAAACAAAAAAAGTTGACTAAATATGATTTCTAACTAGACAGACATTAATAGATGAACCTTGATGATATTTTTTAGTAAAAATAAGTTTTAATTATAAAAAAATACATGTAACATTATCACATTCATAGTGTTCTGAATCCCACTAAAGGTTCGATGAATTTTAGTCTATCAAATTAGTTGACATTAAAAATATTCTACACACATTCCAATTAAAATTATATTCATGATAGATGTGAAAGTAATTTCATTTGATGTTTGGGTAAAGTAACATGTTGTGGAACAGATCAGAATGGGTGAAGATTCAAACAATTTAGTAAATTATTATACCCAAACCTATTCAACCATTCCTTAAAAACATGTTTCCCAATCTATAGGACCTTCTAAGTACATGCTTTCAAATAGAGTGATGCCTCCATTCAATCCTAAATCACCAATCAGTGGGTAAAAATTATGTCCTATAATTTTTTTTTGAAATAAAATAATTTCAAGTGATGTATCTTTGTAGGGGTTAGTGCCTCCATGAGTAACAAAAACAGTGTTTGGTTCCACCTGGGGGAATTTTAAAAGAAGTTAGGAACTGTGGAATAAAATTTTACAGTGTTCATTTTTGATATATATTCCTCATTTATGCAATAAATATGGGTAATTATTTTAGTAAATTTGTATCCAACTTGTATTATTATTGGATAATAAGAATGATCACAAATTTTCCCATGTATTTAGGTCTCCTCGATAGAACCGCATAAATATTTTGTGTGTTATTTTCCCCCTATGTTCATTTTTCATGTGTTTGTTTATGTGATTGTGAGCGATAGGTAGCATCCACAATACAAACTTATATTAGATCCATCCACTTACCTACGGAATAAATCACAACAACTCTAATTTTTTTCCAATGCAAACCTTCTACTATCAGCTCCTCTATAACCCACTACATTCTAGGCTGATTGACATTGGTATCCATGAACCATCCCCTTAGAACCCTCAATCACTACTTTCCATACATCATAAACATAGTTTTCTCTTTTTCTAATATTTTTATCTCCCTTTATAAAACATATTTCTTGATCCCAACCCAACTATCATCATTATTTGATTCCACCCCCACTCCCCTAGTCTCTAGTTTTAGGTTGAAAATTTATTACTTCATCTGAAAAATAAGGTCACATGGAATAATTTTAACAAAACAATGTGTGGGAAATTGTGAAGGGTATATGTTCCCATGTTAATACAATAAAATAGTTTTTCTTAATGTATAAATAATATATAAGTTTTCTTCCAAATAAAAATAATTAAAACAAAAGTGGGCT
Source organism: Viscum album (assembly GCA_963277665.1). Classification (NCBI taxonomy): domain Eukaryota; kingdom Viridiplantae; phylum Streptophyta; class Magnoliopsida; order Santalales; family Viscaceae; genus Viscum; species Viscum album. The sequence continues at coordinate 1,059,359,301 of OY728159.1, forward strand.
TCATTTTCGCTATATTTTCAAGTGAAAGATAAAATAAAACTTTTTCTGTTTTTTAATAAGTATATGAAATTTTGAATTTGATAGAGGTGAAAGCCATATGCCCAAAGTTAAAAAATTAGATATTTTTTAATAAGGGTTTCAAGTTTACAGTGGGGGAAATTGTTATATTTGTTTTATTTTTATTTTAACCAATTGAAGTGTTCAAATAGTTGATTTTAATTTTTTTTTCTAATCTAGATTCACTGGAGTTGTATTTTTACCAATTGTAATATTGTGACACATGTTCTACCTAAGGAGACTATTCTAGTAATACATAATAAGATGAAAAGGACTTCTATACATTGGAATTTTCTATTCGACCCCAAATTCGAGTTGGAGAAATTTGACTGGATGAATATGTTCGTCATGTGGAAATTTAATTTTCTTCATGTGTTAACTCAATGAGATTGAGATATCTCTTTAAAAAGAATCTTGTTAACATCACCAATGGCTATTGGGGGACACTTAACCACCAAGCATGTGGTGTGATCTAAACGTTTTTGGATAAAGATCCAAAATATAGTGTGATACAAGGGACCTTTATAAAGACATTGTGGAATATTTTAATAAAAATGTTAAGGAAGAAAGCATTGAAAACCAACCCTACCGAAAAAATAAATTTTTTCACTTTTAGTATAATAAAGGTATTCCCATGATTGATCACATAGAATATTTTAATAAAATATTATATGATATGAGAATTTTGGATATAATAATACCAGAATAAGATACATCCCTTTTTTCAACTCTCTACTGATGATTTATGATCGTATAACAACTACACTACTATATGGAAGGATGAATGAATTTATATATATATATATAATTATTTATTTATCTATAAGTAAAAGTTGAAGGGAAAGCATGAAAACATATATTCTGTATATGGGTAATTGAAAAACCCATAGTAATATCATCTAATAGGAATCATGAAGGATTTAGGGAAGGAAAGTCATGGCCAAAATCAAGAGGTGTGTGATGAACCTAACCCAAATACCCTCTCAAAATGGTATACATCCTAATCCATTACATACCTAAAGGGTGTTCACTATCCCCATGGGTTTTCTTCTAGAACCTGGGATAACAACAATAAATAGAGGGAATGTTTTCCCCAAATTAAACCAAAAAACAAGACATAATTACACTATTACATAAATAAATAGCCGAATATAACATTAATAGAAATATATTTCATAAAAAAGAGAAAAACAGAAGTGATTAAACTAAAAAGTTTGAAAAACAATCTCCAAGTGACTTGTCCCACAAAAAATAAATACAAGACTAAATAGTTACACCAATAGTCTCCATGTGATAGAGTGGGAAAACCCACACCATATCACAATCAATCTACCTAAAACCTAGATGATAGAAAACCTCACCAACTCCTAGTGACACCTTTCCCTTCCCTACATCGAAAGACATAACCTGGTCAACACACCACCAATGGGGTATATAAGGTGTGAGCTAACAGGAACAGTAGGGTTTCATCCAGGTGTTACTTATCAAGTTTCTGAACAATAATCCAAGTATTATAAACTTTATAGAAAATAAGACATGATATGAAACTTAATAGTTTTATATCAAAATCATGTAAAAATAATTTAATTTTCCCTTTTCCATATTTTAAAATAAAAAAATTAAATCAGTTTCAAATAATTTCATATACATATATCAAAATAAATATATCAAATCAAACCAAAGCATGCATCATGTATCATATGAAATCCATTGTAGTAAGAAAATAGTACCAACCTAAGGAATCCCAAATCGACCATGAATCATGGGTAAGAACATGCTAAGGATTGTACTAGGTCAATATATCTAGGACACTCATACCTTAAAATAGAAAATCACATACTCATAAAGCCTCTAGAAATATACATCAATCTAAGAGATTAGAGGAACACCATAGAAAGTGAACCCCCCAACATGTCTAAGAAGTAACTAGAACAACATTCCTATAGAGAAGAGGAAATCCCAAATAGAAAACCCCCATCATTGGATGATACTTATTACTATACCTTCCACCCAAGTACCCAGGATTTCACATTTGATCTATTTTCCAAACCATTTCATAAAACCATTTCATTATTTAATGCTTTGAAAATCACTTCAAAAAATCATTTTATTATGACTTGAAATGAACTTTACATTTACCAAAACCCTAGGAAACCTACCTTTTATAAAAAACTAGTACCACACACAAAAAATAAATCAATCACATAATTAAATTTCATTTAATAAAAAAATTTATCCAAAATAGGAGCAATTAATTTCACCAACACAAGCTAGAGATGGAACCTCCAACCTTGAAACTTGAGTCGCACACACCCACAATGAAATATACCACAAGGGAGAACCCAAAAAATAAAAAAAATAGACACTATAATCAATCTAAAAATCTCATAATTGATTAAATTTGTCAAAAAGGGTCAACAGAGAAGAGTAAACAAATACATACATCAATAACTCACACCCTCTACACCATAACCAATTAAGAAACGTCCCACAGAATAAGATCACATAATGGATCTAGAAGATAATCAAAGGAATCATCCCCATGGGTCCACAAAACCAAAAATCCAATGTAATGATGTTGTCGTGATCAAAGGAAATGAAGAAACAGAATATATCTCTTAATTAGAGAGATGAAAATCAACTTCACTGATGATCCAATGCTGAATGAATCATTATAGAAGGAATAGAGACTCTAAAAATCACTAAATAAGAGACTGAGGTCAATAAAAAGGAAGGATATGGAAGAATAAATTATGATTCAAACAATGAGAATCAACCTAAAATCCATATCCACAATATTTACATATTCTATAATCCCATTACACATAATTTAATCAAATAGACTCATACACAAATACAAAATTAGCATATTGCCACGGTTTGAAACCATGGAAATAGGCCAATAACCTTTCTTACAGCCTAAGGCCACAGTTTACTTGATTTGATTCTAATATGGCCATTGCAAAAGGATCTAATCTATAGCCACAATTTAGACCAAATAAATAGATGGCTATAGCCATAGTTTAAACCATGATAATAGGTGGCTACGGCCATGGTTTAAACCATGGAAATATGTGGCTACAGATATGTTTTAAACTATAGAAATATGTAGCTACGAACATAGTTTAAACCATGGAAATTTGTGTCTATGGTCAAGGTTTAAACCATGGTCATAGCCTTTAAAAAAATAAATGTCTCTTAAGATGTCTGAACCTCCGAAATCCACTATATTTTTCCTATACTTTACCACTACGTTGTACTTGACTATTTGTGTCGTATATATATATACACATAAATATATATATAATTATATATAATTATAATTTCTAACCATTTATAAAATAAAATAATTATTTCCATGGTTTTAAACCATGAAAATAGGTTTGTATGGACACAATTTTAAACTAAGGCATTAGGTGGCTATGACCACAGTTTAAACCCTGTAAATAGATGGCTATGACCACCATTTAAATCATAGAAATAGGTAGTTATGCACACAATTTAAACAATGGAAATAGGAAGCTACAACCATGGTTTAAACCATGTAAATATGTGGTTATGTCCATGGTTTAAATTGTGATAATAGGTGGTTATGGCTATAATTTACTAAACTATGACAGTATCCCTTTCTCATGAATTTCATAGTTTTTTGGTGATCTTACAAAACCTACCACCACAGTTTCATGTATTTATGGCTATATGTTCACTTATTGCCACATTTAATAGAAAATGTGGATATAAAATTCCTACACACACATTTTTCCAAACCATGGAAATAGAAGTGTGGTTATAGGGTCATTTTTTCATTGTGATATACACCAAAAAATCTCATCACCTTTTTATTAAAAATGATCTTTTAAAATTACATGGTGTGTAACCATTACATGGAAGGTAACCCTTAACCTGTGTGTGATCATTCTTGTTGTGTACTTAGTTCATGGAATCATCCTGGAAACCATTACATGTTGTGTACCTCATACATGGTGTGAAAATTTCATACAGATAGCAAAAATTACATATTTATACATGAAAAACCAAACAACATCAGGTCTTCTCTAAACTCAGGGAGAACCCTACAAATAAAGTAAAATATTTATACCCAGAATCCATTAATTCAAATAAACATACATCCTTGTACTTTATTTCATGTTCTCATCAAATTTTCTACATCTTGGGGAGTCCCAAGATGCACCCAATTAAAGAGTAAAATAAGTAAGGAGAAGGAAAATACCATAAAGTGGGTAACTATATGTTACAAACTCCCAACCATAAGACTTTCCATACCTATGTAGTCATGTAGAATAATGATGTTTGGTAAATTGAAATATCCACTACTCCCTCATCAATAACTCATATTCCATGTCAAAAGAAAATCTTATTTTTTCTTCCATAACACTCTAACTAACAGAATCAACTTCCCATGAATGAATTTCACTTGAGAGTCAATAATCTCTATTAGAAGATCCCCAAAAAAATTTATCTATAAATCAATATCTTCCTATCTCGGAACATGAAATTATAAATATGGTATTTTCTGAGCTGTGATATGTGGGAAACATCATGAATTCCTTTCAACAAAACCAATAATTCCAAATGATAAGAAACATGGCCAAGATAATCAATGACCTCAAACAATCCAATATATCTTAGATCCAACTTTACATATTTTCCAAGATGATGGTGACCCAACCAAGGAGAAACTTTTAGTAAAACTAGTCCCCTATAGAAAACACTAAAGGAAAACACCATTGATATGTATAATATATTTTTTGCCTCTACACTGTAACCAGACACTAATGTATATCTGAATCCTCACAAACATCAGTTTAACCAAACTTGGTCCTACCAAAGAATATTTTCCCACCTCTTCCCAACAAAGATTTGACATGAACGTGATACCATATAAAGTCTCTAAATGATTAATTTTGATCTATGACTGAAAAATATTATTATAAGAAAACTCAACCAGTCCCATATTTCTATCCCAAGATCCACCAAAATCCAAGACATATGCACAAGGCATGTTCTCCAAAACCACAATATCACGCTCCATCTAACCATCTATCTATGGATGATAATTTTCACTTAGTTGATCCTATGTTCCCATCACCTCTTAGAGACTACTCCAAAACATCAAAGTAATCCTAGGATCCATGTATGATAAAATGGTAGAAGTAACCCCATGTAACCTCACAATTTCTTACACATATAGCATACCCGGAACATTAAATTTAGCGGTGTCCCTGATCAGAATGAAATGAGATGACTCTGTAAACTGATCAATCACCAAATAGATATCATTTATTCCTCTTCCATAGATACCTCATCCTATTTCCAAACCAATATTATGAGAAGATAGATCAAACTAGAAGGTTTCAGATGCTCTATCTTTATCTATTGTTGGCTGTAAAATTGAGACAAAAAATCAACAATGTCACACTTCAAACCAGTCCACTAGAATCAACATCTCATATCATAATAAATATTTGTATTTCACAGATGACCAACCCATGAAAAAACATGACAATCAAACAGAATTGAGAACCTCAAAAATGTTGGGAAGAAAAACTGATCCAAAAAATTGAGAATACCATTCGAAGAGAGAGACCAACCTGAAACAGTCTCTATTCCATGTAAGGATTACTGAATTCCTAGAAAATCATCATATTTCTACTAACTCAACATAATATACTCAAGGATAGATGATGATAACTAAACACTCGTCAAAACCATATCTAAAACATCCTCCTGATAATACAGATGTAAAGTATCAAAAATCCCCATAAAGTTCCACTCTTTCTTAGATTCCTAAAAAACCTATGATGGAACTTTCCTACTAAGAGAATATTTAATGGAATTCTCCTTCCCTAGGGTATAGGCAATATCAAATTCAAATGTCTGAATTTATTCTACCCATCGACTCTGTCTAAGATTTAATTCTTTTGAGAAAAGATAAAGCTCAAACTCTTATGGTTATAAAACATTGTGATCCTCTCCCCAAAAATATAGTGCCACAAATAGTAATGTACATTCATAACTGTAACAAGATCTATATAATGAGTGGGTTAAATATTATCGTTTGGTTAAATATTATAAGAACTATAATCCACCAAATGATCATCATACATATGCATACAACACAAACTAGTGCTTGAAGCATCATTGAAACCCACATACTCCTTACTGGGATTGGGTAATATTAGAATATGAGACTATATAAAAAGTATTATCAACTCATAAATATAATACTGACAATTTCCATCCCATAGTATTTTCATACCCTTCCTAGTAATAGTAGTCAAAGGTGATTCCAACTTTGAGAAATACTTGACAAACTATTGGTTTTATCTAGAAATACCATGGAAGCTTCGAATCTCAAATACATTTTGTGGTTCATCCCAAGACAAAATAGCCTTTAAATTTTTAGGATCAACTAATAATCCATGCTTATAAAACATGTCCCCTATAAACTTCTCTTCTTGGATCCAAAAAAATAATTTCAAAATATTTCTATACAAATGGTGACTCCATAGTATTTCCCGAACTAAACCAAATGGGGCTTCTGATCATGCTCAGCTCTTCAGTAAACAAAAATATCATCCATGGACTCTACCACAAAAGTGTCAAGATACCGATAGAATATCCGATTAATTAAATCTATAAAACATTTTGGACTATTAGTTAGACATAACATAATCACTATGTATTCATAATCGAAATTTATTCTCCCAAAAACCTTCCTCTATATATCAGAATCCCAGACACTGAGTTGAATATAACTTGATTCAAGACCTTCTCCTAAAAACCTTTTTATATATATCAGACTCCCAAACACTGAGTTGAAGATAAATCTACTAAAGATCAATCTTCAAAAACTAGTTTTCCCCTTTAGATGTTTAAAAAAATTATCCACATAAGGAAAATTATATTATTTATCAACTATTAATTTTTTCAACTTATGATAGTCAATGCACAATTGAAGTGAACCAACTACCATATTAGTAAAGATCATTGGGGATACCTATGGTTAAAAACTAGGAGAAAAACATTTTCCATCAGATTATACAGTTGAATCTTGATCTCTTTCAGCTCCACTGGTTCTATACGATAGAAAGGAATAGAAATGGTCTACATACCTATACCTAGATCAATTGTGAACTCTAACTCCCTATATAGAGGAATCTATAAGAAATAATCTAGGAAAATGATATGAAAATCCCCAAACACAACTAGAAGACTAACAATAGTAGAAAATCCATCCAGCTCAACATCAATAGTAGAAAACAAACTTATGATATCTGGGTAGAAATATCATACATGACAAGACCTCATATCCCACTCTCTATGAAAAATCTATAATCTCCCATTGGCTGTAATAAAATATACACATCAATGATAAAATCAACCTTATCGTGATGAGAAATAAGAAAATCCAACCTGATTATGATGTCATATTGATCTAGATCAAGAAAGAGAAAATCTCATAATAACTATGCATAAGTTATCAATAACACACAATAAGGACACTTAAACCCCTTCTACTTACACTTTCTAATAGGTTTCTCTAACTCCATAATAAAGTAAATGATTTTTTTGGATGGTTAATCATATTAAAAAAATAGATATATATAATCAAGTGGGATAAGTAGTATCAAATAAAAAGATCACTACTAATGAAGAAATAAAGATGGTATCTCTCACTGTCATTGGACTTGTATCCACCTCCTCTATAAACTCATATAATACATGAAGTTTCTTCACTTATAAGGCTTGTTTCTAGATCCTTTTAGTCTTAGAATCATCTAACTACACTATAGTAGCCTTTAGAACCAATGATCCTTGATGATATCAAAGTGTAGACATAGCCTGAGTTAAACTCTACAGATGACCATAACATCCAAAACTATAAAACAAATTTTTAGGTGAAGGAAAATAACATTGTGTGTGTCTGACCATTCCACACTTATAGAAATTTTGAGGCATGGAACTAGCTGAAACTGGAGGTTCTGAAGAGGCATGTTGCTAAGAACCACCTCCACCACTCATGTGATGACCCCAACACTTCCACTTTTTCCCTAGGAAACCACTGAAACTGCTATTGGGTGGAAGAGAAGAGGAATAATATACATCCTTTCCTAGTTTATTCATTTCTACCATAATATTCATATCCAATATCTCTACATAGGTATAAATATTTAGAATAAAAACCTGTGATCTAATATCTGATCACAAACCCTAAAGGTTCTTCTGATATTTTTGTTGGTCAATCATTACAACCTCTAGTGAAAATGAACCATATTCATAAACTAATTAGTGTATGCCGACACCGAATGCTCTTCATTTTATAAAGAGAGGAAATTTAGAGACTTATCCATTATCAGTAGCTCTGGGTAAAACTTATGGAAGAAGATAGTCTTGAAACCCTTACAGTTCAATCTCATGTGCATATCCACGTATACCATTAAATCCAACCAATTCTTGTTAGGACCCTCAAGTTTAATCATTTCTTATATCACTATAATACACATAGGTTTATCTAGAAAGTTAAAGATCTTATTAATATTTTGAAGCTAGACTTCATCATTTTGAGGTTCATTTTTACCTTTAAGGGATGGTGTCTTATCATGCAAGAAATCCCATCATCAATCTGTATATCTTAAATCTCTAGGATGTACCTCAATGATTGTGTTCTGAACTTGGGTTACATCCTAGTCGACAACACAAACTACCCACATGATTTCCTTGATAATGTTCTGATCCATATAAGGATTCCTTCAAGGAGAATCAATTACACCCTGTTGAGGAACTCCCAAAACCCATCTCAGAGGCATACAATTGTACACAAAAAGAGAATAAATGATCAGAAGAAAAAAATAATCTCAGTTAAAACTAGAAAAATCATAATAAAAATCTATATTAACATAGATAACTCAAAATAGGATACACATATCCTAACATACCATTGTAACTTGAGTCTCTTCACTATAAGAACTAACTAGAAACTCACTGAAATCTACCACTAATGTCCTGAAAATCCTATCTCCAGTCTACCAAATGTCCTTAGGCAAGGATTCTTGAATAAAAACCAACTTTGATACCAAATTGTTATGAACCTAACTTGAATACCCTATCCAACCATTACCCTACATAAGACTTCACGTACATGAAGGGTGTTCATGATCCCCACATGACTGGTTCTAGCAAATGGGAAAACAACAAGCAATAAAATAAATGATTTCTATCAACCTGGAGTAGACAACATGACATATATACACATGTAAAGAAGGAAACAATGGAAGAAAACTTGAATACAAACATATATGTCATAAAATAAATAGAATAATGGAAGCAATATAACTTATGAGATATAAAAATATATCCAAGAGACTTGTCCAATAGTATAGGATAAAAAAACCAAAAATATACACCAACAGTCTCCATTTCATAGTGTGGAAAACACTATACCACCTCACCTTCCAACTACCCAAAACCCAATAGATAGAAAACCTCACGCCTTATTGTTTCACCTTTTCTTTCCCTGTATCAAAATACACAACCATTTTTATATATTTCAGAAGGGGAAGACATGGTGTGAGCTAACTGGCTCAGTAGTGTCTCACCTAGGTGTTATATTTCAAGTCTCTGAACAATATTCCAAGAATGCTCAACTTTTCAAAAATTGAGACATAATATAGTGTTTATCAGTTTTATATCAAAATCATGGGAAAACAATTTAATTTCCCCTCTTCAAAAATTTCCAAATAAAGAAGGTAAATTAGTTTAAAATAAGTTCATATACATATATCAAAACAAATAAAAAATCAAACCAAACCAAAGCATGAATCACATATCATATCATATCATATCCATGGTAGTAAAACAGAACAGTACTGACCAAAAGAAGATCAAATCATCCAAGAAGCACGAGTAATAACATTCCATGGATCACACTTGTTAAGGATAGCTAGGAAAATAATACCTAAACATAGAAAATAATGCATGAATTAAACCAATAGATATATTAATAGATCCTAGATAGTAGAAGAACACCCCCACAAAGTGAACCCCCCCAACAGGTCTAACAAGTCCACTGGAGAAACATCCAAAGGAGTAGTGGAAATCCCCATGAGAAAATCCCCTGATAGTGGATGAGATCTATTACTATACCCTCCACCTAAGTACCCAAGTCTTCCCATGTGCTCTATTTTCTTAACCATTTCATCATTTCATGCTTTGAAAACCATTTTATAACACCATTTCATAATGTTTTGAAAAACCCCTTTCTATTAACCAAAACCAGGAGAAAATATATTTTATGAAAACCTAGTTCCACACACACACACAAAATCATATCATTACATTTAATTTATGAAAATAATTTAACAAAAATAGGAGAAATGAAGTTTATCAATAAATTCTAGAGATGGAACCATCTACACCAAAACAATGTTTGCACATGACCTCAATAGAATCCACTACAAAGAAGAAACTAAAGATGAAAAATGAGGCCCTATAATCATTTTAATCCTATTATAATTTATTAATTTTAATAAAAAGGATCCAAATAGAAGAGGAAACAACATATACCTCACAAACGCACACTATTCGCACCACAACCAACAAGTAAATGGCCCCTAGAACATTATCACAAAAAATATCTAGAGGATAATCAAAGGAATCATCATTATGGGTATACAAAACCAATAACACAATGCAACATCTCTACCACGATCATAGGAAGGGAAGAATAAAATGGATCTCTTACCTTGAGACATGCAACACAACTGCCCTGATGATCTAATGATAAAATAATCATTCCATAATGAATAGAGGCTCCCAAAATCACCAAAGAAGTTACCTAGGTCAAGAGAAAGGAAGGGTTTGGTGGAATGAAAAATTATTTAGATGATTTAGAACCCTAAAATACTTTCCCATGAAATTTACATGGTGTGTAATTCCTTTACAAGTTCTGTAATCCACAGGACTCATATACACCAAAAACACTATCTCCTTTTTATTAAAAACTGATATTTTAACATTAAAAAATATGTAACACTTATTAATCATGTAATCATTCATACAACTTACTTAGCTCATGACTTGATCCTGGAAACCATTACACATATTTTACCCCTTACATGACATGTAAATTTCATGTAGATAGTGAAAACTTCATATTCTTACATGGAATGATGAACCACTTTAATTATTTAATAAACTCAAGGAGAACCCCACAAATCCATTAAAAAATCAATACCCAAACTCCATTAATTAATGAAATATAAATACATTAACTTTATTTCATTTTTTAGAAAATTTTCTCCATCCTCGGGAGTCCCAAGACACACCCAATTCAAGAGAAAAACCAGTAAAGAGAAGGAAAATTCATGAAAGTGGGTAATGGGATGTTATAAGGTGGTTCTACTAACATGAGACTAGTAAATGATAAGTGTGCCAATTATCATCATAAAGGGAACTCAAAGAAGGATTGTCCCACTATTGGACAACCAAATGTGAATTTTTTATATAAAACTAAGGATTTGGAGGAATCATATTTCCTTATTTCCTTAATTTTCAACCTCTTAAAAGGTTAAATTCTTGATTTAGGTTGTACATTCCATATGTTCCACAAAAGATATTGGTTTTCAATACTCAATGAGTTTGATGATTGTGTGGTGATTAGGGGAAATAACTATCTCTACCACATGATATGTATTTGATTAGTCTGGTTAAGGATGGTTGATTGTACAATTAATTTCTTTAAAGATGTGAGATACAATCTCAAAAAATAGAAGAACCTCATATCATTCAGTGTATTGGATATTATTGGTTATAAGATAAAAATTGAATATCGTGTCATGAGAATAGTTAGTGGTTTATCCTATGAAATGAATATTACTCTTAGTGTGGTTTTATATTATTTGAATGTTTATTCTGTTATATGTGGACTACTGATATTAGAGTGGAGTGAGGCATATGCTTCAAAAATTTGGTTTATGGGACTCAGATGTTCTAGAGATAAGCCATTAAATATATTAGAGAATAAAGGTAATTTTAATGGTAAAAATATATAGAAAATAAACATAGTGATAATTGTGTGGTGTGTAAGTAAAACAAGATTTAGTTTTGTGATAGTAACCCATTATATAAGGGAACACATGAAAACATCCCTACTGATTTTTGGGGATCATCAAAGACTATTTCATTAGGTGGAAATCATTATTTTGTCACATATATTAATGATTACTCATGATATGTTTGGGTGTATTCGATGAAGCATAAAGATAAAGTGTTTGATGTATTCTTGAAATGGAAGAAGTTGGTTGAGAATTAGATGGTATGTAAAATCATAATACATAGATCATATAATGATCAATAATACACATCAAACCCATTCAAGAAGTTTTGTCAAGATAAATGTATTGTGAGGAATTTTATGGTTCATAGGATACCACCACATAATAATATAGTAGAATAGATAAAATTTATTCTAATTAAAAAAATAAAAATGTTTATTATCTTGGTTAGGTTGTAATAAATATTTTTGGGAAGAATAATTGATCTGTGTGGCATACATTGGAAACTGGTTAATTTCTTCCAATATTGACGGTCAAATTCCAATAGAGGTTTGGTCTGGTGTGAATGTTACTGGTTATGGAAGAAAATATATCTTCGGTTTTATAATGTATTTTCTTATCTGAGAATTAATTTTTTTTATGAGATAAAAAATACATATTTATTAGATTTGGTGATGGTGTGAATCCTTTTGAACTATGTGATATGGAAGAAAAGAAGATCATTTAGATTCATGAAATCAAATTTTAGGAATCCGTAATAGTGAAGTACAAATAATCTAAAAACAAAATTCATGGTTTAGGTATAGTTGCAATTAAATTATATAAAATTTCACCATTGAATAATCATGACCCACAAGATAAATAATGCAACAATCATACTAATATCCCAACTAAATAAGTTGTTCAATAACTCTAGGATAATTAGTATCATGAGGGTATCACCATAGGTCTACCATAAGAAACTATATATATAACTTCAAGGTATAATGGAATTTTTTCATTTAGTAACAATATTCTAAATATTTATCAATAATTATTGGATAGAAAAGAGATGGACTGGTGATAGTTTTTTGGTAATAAGAAGTGATTTTTTTGTATTATGATGAGACATGGGATATTGATTCTCTTCTGATGATAAAATTAGATAATAAATAGGTTTTTTATGTTACATATGCAAGTAAAATATGATCCTTTATGTATTCAATGGTTTGTATGAGACTATATATTTCACAAAACATTAATCATGGTTTGTTGGTACATACATGACCTTGTTAAACATCATTAGTATACAATTAGATTGATTCTACTTTATATCCAAAGTACTATAGATAATAGGTTTAATTTTTTAATTGAAACAAATATTGTGAGATTCCTTATCAAATATGTTGATGTTATTATGTAATTGACTCAAAAAAAAAGATGATAAACTACTGAATATATTTTCATTATTAAAGGTGAACCAGTGAGCAAGATATCTACTCTATAGTGAATAATTGATTTCTATATGATGGATTCAGAGTCAAAAAAAAAATTAATAGATGATTTAAATTAAGATATATGGTTTTATAGAGTTCTAAAAAACTTAGATATTTTCAGTGATAACATCTATATCTTTGGTGATAGACAAATTGCTATTTTATTTTCAAAGAATCAGGTACATCAAATTCAAACCAAACATATTGATGTTCAGTATCATTTCATCTACGATATAATGAATTATGTGTGTATATCATTTCAATTGATCATAAAAAATGATAACACTATAGATATATTGAAAATTTTGGTATTACAGATCAATTCCAATAATTTTTGGAATTTATCGATATCTCTAAATCTTGAAGATGACTATAAGCATCAGGAAGGAATGAGAAAGAAATTTTTATGAAATTGTTTGGTGTTTTTTATCATGCTCGATATGGTTAGAAGTTTTAAAATAAAATATATAACATACATGACTCTTTACATGGGTAAGTTGTACCAAGAGATGTTATAGTAGTGTTTGGTGTTGTATAGAGTAATTTTGGAAGAATTTGTTAACTACATAATGAAAATTTAGAGTGTTCATTTTGGATTTCCCCTTTTATCCTCATTCTATAAATATGGTTGTTTCTTAAAATAAATATATAACCTACATGTATTTACATATAATACTAATAAATCATGTCTTCCTTCAATGTGGACATTGATTTTTTTGACCAAACAATATAAATATTTTTTGTGTTCTTATGCCCTTATTTCCTTTCTTCTTGTCTTCCTGGTTACAAGAAAGAGAGAGCTTTCATACAAGATGATCATATCCACTCAATACTTTTAAAAGTGTTCAAAAATACTGAAATCCATATTATATTTGTAACCCAATGCTCATTCCTAACCTATGATAGCTACACTGATGAATCTCCAAGATAATCTGTATAACACAACCATAAAATCAAAATTTGAGAGAAATAACTGTGCTGTGAATTATTATTTTTAATAGTGAAATTTTTATATACATCATTATACATTATTTTTACGAACATATGGAAAAATATGAAAGTGGAAATATTTCATTAATACCAAGTCATTAAAAGTAAAACTTATTATAATATGATTACTATAATGTTGTTATTTTATAAGGATGTGATATGAAAAATGTCTCTAATAAAATGATGATTATACATTTTTAATGTGAAGTTTTTTAGTAGATAAATAAAAAAATACAATTTTGAGTCATTTAATATGACTTAGTATCCTAAAAAAAAATTAATCTAACCAAAAATATATAATTATAAATATTTTTTTATGTAATCTATAAGAAACATTAGATAGTGAAATGTTTGTGGAGCATGCCCTACTTATTACTAATATATTTGATATTTCTATGAAATTTCGTATACATTTTATAGATTAAGTTCTTACATTTATTGTAACCCTATCATTTGGTTTCACATTGTTTTAAAATTTTGAAGTAAATTAATTTTTTATAACCCTTTTTTATAATGTTTTTATGAAGATACATGGGGATTTTACAAAAGAAGGGTAAAAAAAATTCAATATATTGATTTATAGAATTTTTGGATTTTTTGAATCATAATTACTATTTCCATAAAAAAAATGGATCACATCGATGTAGATTTTATCAATTATATATATTATAAAATAATTTCATGATTTCTATCCAAATTGAGAAGATAGAAAATAAATTTTAACTCTTTCAATTTTATATCAAAAGGATACATTTGTTTCAAAGAAAGGAATCCATAGATACTCTGATGTTGTTATTATCTAAAATAACAAATATGAGATTGATAAATTGATCTAAACATTCAATAACTCCCTAAAATAAATATTATTATAGGATACTTTATAACATCTAAAAAAATCTCAAATAATAGATTTGGATGTTTTGATCAATTTTTACAGATCCATTAAATTTTCTAACCTTAACATGTGTATAAATTCTATGTATCATGTTTTTATTCTAATATATTATATATATTTACTATCACATTATTTTTAAAATACCTTTTAATATAGTATTTTTTTTAAATTTTAATGGAATATTTTTATTTAACGTAAATACAACTGATAGTGTAAGTATTTTTTTAACATCAGGTATATAAACTAATTTAAAATATGTATTTCAATAAAATATAAATACTTTTTACATCAGATATATTGTTAAATATTGTAAAAATAAACACATAACATTGGTTAATATTTAAACATACATTATATATGACTTTAGATGATGTTTAATAAAATAACCAAAGTCTAAAGTCAAGAAAATTAATCTTTTGATGTCGGCTTTTTGATAATCGATGTTAAAAGATTATCTATAGCGACTTATAAATTTGGTTTTTTGATAACTAATCTAAATGTATCGGAAATTTTTAATATTTAAATACGAATAAATTACTTGAAAAAAAAATAAAATGAACAAGAACTATAAAAATATAAAAATCAAATGAAAACAAGAATATGAGATATAATTATTTACTTTATTATTTATAATTTAGTGGTGTCCTTAGAATCTAATTAATGTTTTTTATTTTTTTATTTTTAAGAAATAACTAATTTTTAATTCTAAAATATAGTTGTAATATAATTTTAAACTTTAGTTTGTAAATCTCATGATTAATATTTATCTTTTCCACTCAATCTAAATATTCCATCTTCATTAAATAATCATCAAAAAAATATTTGAAAAAAATATTAAAAAACTCAATAATGACTAAATTATTTTAAATACCATGGATAAATCATGTAATGAAAAATTTATGGAATAAAAATTCTTTGGGTCAAAGGAGGAGTAGTTCAAAAATGTTGAAAGAGTGAGGAAGAAAATTTATATATGATACTTGATAAATTGTTCTCATGACATAATAAATTTTAGGTGGGAAGTAAAAAATTGAAATTTATCACTATAAAAATATTGAAATATCACTAATGAATGATATAAAGTCTTACTATTGTCATTAGTTAATATATAACAGATAATAAAACCCACCGTGATATTGGTTTTAATGTTATTTATATGAATAATTTACATTAAAATCCTAGTTTTTTACATCATTTATTCATATAAATGATGTTAAATCACCTATCATGGTGAGTTTTAACATTATTTATATATTAATGGATGATTAAAGGGGTTCCAAAATCACTTGATATAATAACTAATCTTAAATCCCACTACAACATGGGTTTTAATGTTATTTATGTAAATAACCAAATTTAATACACTTTTAATGTTGGTTATAAACTAAATGATGTTAAAACCCCCAAAAAATGAAATTTTTTCTTATAGTGTAATAAAAGAAAAAACTAGTCAGAATGGTTTTAACCCTCTTTGAACAAACATATAGGTTTAAGATAAAGGTTAGTATATTGATGGATTTTTCTTGGTGTAGTCCCCCAGATAGTAAAATTTCCATATAATGGGAAATTCTAAAGTTGGAAAGTCCAAAGTATAATTATTAAGTGCTCAATAAAACCAATCATCTAAGTAAAATTAATTATATAAATCAGTAGATTTAATATAAAACATCATCTCTAACTCATCCATACTATTGTGAAAATGATAAGAAAAATAGAAAAAATATACAAAAGTTAAAAAATGCATGCATATACAATAACCAAAAAATCACAAAATTAAAATATGTACATAAGAACTATCAAATATAAATTTATTAAATAAAATATTGGATCCATTCATGTAAAAATTATTATTAAGAAAATCTTCCATCCATGAGATATATTAATAATCATAATGTAAAAATGATTTTTTATTCTGAAGGTATAAACTCATTGAACACATTAAACATAGTTAAAATAAGGTTATATTTGGAGGTGGTAATGAAAATTAGATGGTTGGAACCATAAAGGAGTTATTGGTTTTAGTTATTATTAAGGAAATAAAAATTAAACCTAGACAAACTAAAATTATTGTCACAAGAATGATAATTATCCACAAAAGTTCTATGACCTACCTTGTTGTTTAATAATAAATATATATTAACAATTCATATCATTACTTTTTTTAAGAAATGAATATTATATATGCACCATAAATCATAGGATATAATAAAGTAGGAATATCAATAGCACAGAATAATGTATTGAGGTGGGAAAATAATTTACTAGTGAACTACTTTTTCAAGCCTTAATGATTTCTCCTTTAAAAACACCATAGAACTCTTCAATGATTTAAACAGTGTAAATCAACATCTTATTATTCACTAAATGTTATTTCCTATGACATATTATAATCAAACCTATATGAATATAATTGACCAAATAGGTCTACCTTACTAGGGACATAATTTCTGATGAGGTGTATAATATCTTTATTAGTTAAATGGTTATAAATCATAAAAACGTATATTCTAAGATTCCCCAATATGTGTTAAATAATGTTACACCATAAACTCTAAAAACTATTAATAGAATATGGAATTATATCCCATTGGAACATTCCATATAATGAAAATAAAAAGGAAACTTGTTTTTCCACATACAAACATATCAATAGGTACTCTTGATTCCTAAACGTATATTTCAAACCATGAAATTGAATTATGGTTAGAGAGATATGAATCCAAAACTTGTTCATGTATTTATATATGGGAGTATTATTATAGATATTGAGATGAAAAAATTCTTTACTCATCACCTTTATTAATGGGCATGTGTTATGCCTAAAATAAGAAGAAAAAACACATCACATATAATCACCATAATTTACAATTCTTGGAAAATACCAAACTAAAAATTATCCAATAACCTAAAACCCATTAATTTTGTACCCATGGTAGCACTCTCAGTTGAAATAGGGAAATTAAAGACTTTTGAATCCATCCCCATAACATTGTACATGAATATGAGAGACATGTGTTGCCATTTTAAAACCAACAAATATAATAATTATGAGTACCTGCAAAAAAAGATATTAGGATAGAGGGAGATATATATATATATATATATTAGAATATGAGTCCTTTCAATTAATATGAGTAAACAACCTTTATTTCTTTTTTATATTCCTTTTCATCATAACACCACAATATAAATTCATAAAGGAGGGTAGAATCCAATATGTTGTTCATTAAATGTGAAATAGGTCGCACATATAGAAACAAGGAGGAGGGTGTTGGATCAGGTTATATCAAATATGCACAAGAGGGGGTGAATTGTGTCTTTTACAATTTCTTTGAGAATCGTGATGATTGCCAAATCTATCTTTTAACTTTATCATAATGTTTATGTAGTGGAAATAAACAGCTATCAGGATGCAATGATTTATAGTGTTTCGAGGAACATAATTCCCCTAGTCCACTCCACCAATGCTCTACTCCGCGAGCTTGGTGATTTTCACTATCTGGTCCTCTTATCAACAGAACGTCCATAACTGAGTGCCGGAAGTTGACACCTTTATATGTTAAAGCTAAAAAAGACCCTTCTGGCTTATTCGCAGAATTTAATACACAGCTTAGTACAAGAAACCATTTACTCAAAATGATAAGAGTATTTGTTTAAAAAATACTTTCCAGTTGTTCTTTACAGTTGTAGCAATATGCAACTGACATTAGATGGATCATCGTGTTCAGAAAATATTTTCTTCAGGTAAGAGCAGTTCTGAGTTGATCATGTTGCAAATAGATCTTCAAATAAAATCATAAACTTTAACAAAAATAGATTCACAATATATCTTCGATGTAGAATAAGAATCTTTAACGCTTTCCCTTTTCTTCAGAAAAACAGAGTCTAATAAATCATGGTAGTAGCAGATCTTTGTAACTCGTATAACTCTATAAAAAATTGACTTCGAGAAACTCGATATCTTATTCTTCTTATCTTTTTTTCAAATATCCATCTCACACATTATAATTCAAAATAACATAGATATATAAATAATAAAGACAAGTTTTTTCATTTAAAATTTATATCCACAAAATTTTGCTTAAAAATCATGATATTAAAATGTTTTAATAACAGAGGAGTCATAACTTACATTAATAATCTACATGAGATCCTCCTCTTAAATTGATCCTTTCAATCACAAATAAATGGATTTAAATTATTCAAATATGTTCTTTAATATCGGGCTTTAATTCTGGCTTGAAATCAGCCTGATATTCCACATAAAGACTGTTGCTCGATAAAGTCATATTTTAAATCTCCAACACTGAACATAGGGTTGATGATTTCTTCTTCAAACATAAGGTTGATCTCAAACATAAAATTGAATATCTATACTTTTCTCTTCATCTTTCAAATGTATGATATATTATCCATACATTCCTCTTTAGGAAAACGTAAGATACATGATCCATACTTTTCAATAGAACATAATGTTCATTACAAAAGTAAGGTTGATGATCCATACTTTTGTGAAGAAAACGTAAGGTTTTTCTTACATACTTTTCTGATATAACAAACGTAAGGTTCTTTTACCATACTTTTCCAATAGTGTATGGTTGATTAACCATACTTTTCTGAACTATCATAAAGTAATAGTAGAATATTATCCTTATGCTACGCTCTTCAACGTAGGGTATGAACAATGTTTCCTGAATATGCTAAAACTATTTCCGAACACTTTGTAAAATATTATACGCAAATTAAACTTTTTAATATTATTCTAAAAGATAAATATAAAGAATATTAATTTCTTAAAATATACTCAATGTAAAATCATTATAATAACAAACAATGGTATTTGTGAGCATCAAAACCATCATAAAAATATAGAGTATTTTTTAAAGAATGCATGCTCAACAATATCCCCTAATCATAATATTGTAGTGTATTGTTGAAACAATACATGCTTAACAATCTCCCCCTTTTCGATGATCACAAAAACCTTTAAATAATCTATAGAAATAATTTCATAAAATTTTGAATTTTGCAAGGATAAAATAATATTTTATTTTAATAGAATTATTTCATTAAGAAATAAATAAATTTTTATCCATAGTTCTCCCATATATAAAGAAAATATTTTTTCAAAAAAAATTTCCCCCCTTTATAAAGTAAAATAAAGAAAATAATATTTTGTGTTTATCCAAATTTTCTCCCATAAAGGTAAAACATAAAAACAATAAAATGTGGTATTGTATCCAAATTTCTCCCCCTGAGAAAAATATTTATCCATTTTCATAAAAACATTTTGTGTTTATCCAATTTCTTAAATGTAGTGTTTATCCAATTTCTCAAATGTTGTGTTTATCCAATTTCTCAAATGTTGTGTTTATCCAATTTTTCAAATGTTTTTTTATCCAATTTCTCCCACTTTTTTTATATCAAAAAGAATGATATAATATGGAATATAACCCATTTAATGTAGCACTAAACATAAATAAATGATATTGTAAACTATTTATCAAAAGTTGAATTTTGATTCTGGCATTCTAACATAGATAGAATAGTAAAACAAATATATAAAAATAAGCATTAAAATGTTTTAGTGAAAATATATGTAGAATTACATAATTGATACATTAATCAATGGTTGGGTGAAAAGGGTTGAAGATGGGTTTTATCACCTCTAAAAATCTTCCTTTATCTTGACTAACTGCATTCTCAACCACTTCATTTGGCCATCTCCTAACTAATTTATTAGATATCTTCCTTTCTGAGTCAAATGAATATCTTTAATCATATTCAATCTCAAAAAACTCATGCAAGTGTTCATCCTTCTCAATAAAATGACTTAGCTTCTTAGTGAATTTTTCCAGTAATTGTCTAATACTTGGTTCACTTAAGGTAAGCTAATCAGTAAGGAATATTTGATTGTCCAACAAGATAGAAAATGGAGCACTATTACAATGTAAGTCCTACAACCTGTCATGCATATTGCTCATTACAGATGTGCTGGCTTGAAATCTCTTGATCAAATTAGGTAAATTTCCATATGTACTTTCTTGACTTCCCTTGATAGTTGCAAATTGTTGTTCAATTGAGGTTTTGAATTCTACCAAATCTGATTTCAGTACAACTTCATATTTTAATTTTACAACTTTAGCTAACATCTCCTTCTTAAAAAATTCCACTTCTCTTTTTGAAACTAAACTATCATTCAAGTTATGAAACTTTTGTCTTTCTTTCTCTAATGCTCTTCTCAAAGAATCTTTTTCAGCTAGAATTATAATTAATTTTATGATTAACTTCTCCACATGATTATTCTCAGAATCTGAGGCACCCTATGCTTGATTCTCAACTTGATTTATCAAAATTAAAAGCAATGATTGAGTATCGGTTCTTTGATCTGTATCCTTCTCCACTAGTTTCTCAACTTATTTTCCTCAGATTCATGAACTGACTCATACATAGGAAAAATTTCATTTATGTCATCATTATGAACTTTATATGGACTCAATCCACTGTAAATATTTTAATTAGGTTGTTTCTCCTCATAATAATCTTTATAGACTTCCTCTAAAATAGGTTCTTCTTGAAATTTTTCTTCTTGAATAACTTCAGTAGGTTGTGAAGACTGTTCTTGAATAGATTCTGTTCGATCCACTTCAACTTCTCTAGGCTCTGCCTTTGTCTGAGGTACAACTTCTTCTTCAATTTGAGGTACCACCTCAATCTAAGAAATAGCTTCTTTTAAAAATCGATAGCTTAAATGATCTGTATTTATAACAGAAATTTTTTGAATATGCTCTTCAATAGCTTGAGCCACTCTTTTCCTTTTCCTATGAAGTCCCTTTTGACTTCCCTCATCATCAGGTGCATCAAATTCTTCAAATATAATTCTCCTTGATGTTTTTAAACATCATAGATCCTTGATTCTGTTATTTCTTCTTTGTTTTTCCCAGTTTTCTCTCCCTGAGTAGACTCCTAATCTTCATCAACACCAACAGGCATAATCCTTCCTTTCACAGTGCTCTAGAAAAATCCTATTTTTCTTAAATTTCCTGCATTGAACACATTACTATGAGGGAATCACACTCTTTAATATACTAATCTCACCACACTAGACTTGAACAATAATTTTGAAATGAACCTCCCATAGGGATAGAAGTTCATTCTCACCTTTAGTTGATAGTAGTAGTAGTTCAAATACCTTATCATATAATAAGGAAAGTTTATCTTGATGTCACTCAGAAAAAGAAACATCAAATACATATCAGGATATAAAATCTTATCCATTTCAGACATCCTTGGGGTAGTCCCTATTTGAACAAATTTTACAAGAATTTTCTAATCTGGCTCCAAATCCTTGACTAACATTTTTATGATATTCGTATAACCAATAAAAAATGAAATAATGTCCCCTGACTTATGTTCATTATTTCCAATGGATTTTAAATCAAAGTGATAAACTCACTCATGAGGGAATTTTAAGATTCTATCTATTTCTACAAAAAAAATCGAAAAATCCTGATCTTTAATTTTTGCAAAAATGGAGTCCTCTGTATCTCAAAGACTGAACTGAACTGATTTAAAGAAATTTTTCAACTCTACCTCATATAGAAATTTATTGTTTTCATCACTAAATGGTTTTTTGAAATTCTGAAAATCCAAATATTACTTCAGTGTTAGATTGGTCTGGTATAACCATTCCAAATCAATTACATTTCCATGTAATATCTTCCTTCCTAATGAGCATTGACGCTTGGCGTTACTAGGTTCTCCTTACTCTATTCTCTTTGTCTTGGAAATTTCTATCTCAAGGTTCTAAAGTTTGGAAGGATTAGGATTTTGAAGGTTCAATTAAAGGTAGATGAAGGCAGTAAGGATTTTGGTATTTCAAAAGGTTTTAAGAAAATGAACGGGTTTGGAATTTGAAATGGTTTCTGACAACCTTGATTCTCATGTCATTACGTACATAATAATAATTAGATTATTTAAAATAAAATAATAACGTACATGGAAAGAAATTATAGCAGTATAAATGAAATCTTAAATTATTCTAAAAACAAATAATTAAATTATTTAAAACATTGAAGATGAAAATAAGAATTAATATAATAAAATAAGAAAAATTAAAATTAAAATTTCATTTAGAATTAAATAAACCCATATACCCTTAATAAAATCATACCTTTCAGTGGCAAGTGGTTTAGTAAAAATATCAACTAATTGAATTTTGGTACTTACAAATTCTAACAATATATCCTTTTTAAGAACATGATCTCTTAGAAAATGATGTCTGATATCAATATGCTTATTCCTAGAATAATTAATAGGTTTCTTTGAAATATTTATTGCGCTTGTATTATCACATAAAATAGGTGTTTTATTAAAAAAATTCAAATTCTATAAGAGTGTTTTTTATCCATAACACTTGTTCATAGCAACTGCCTGCAGAGAAATATTCTGCCTTGGATGTTGACAAAGCAAATGAGTGTTGTTTCTTACTAGTCCATGAAACTAAATATTTTCCAAAAAAGTGACACTTTACTGAGATGATTTTTATATCTAATCTATATCTTTCAAATTCAGCATCTGAATATGAAATTAAATTAAAATTAGAAGTTTTTAGATAGAGAAGATATTGAAAAATAGTTCCTTTTAAGTATCTAAAAATTATTTTGGCAACACTTAAGTGATATTCTTTAGGATTCGATTGAAATATTGCACAAAGACATACTGAGTAAATTATATCTATCCTACTAGTGGTAAGATATAATAAACTATCAATCATGCCTCTATATAACTTGTCGTCAACTGATTTTTCAGTTTCATCCAATTCATGTTTTATATTAGTACACATAGGAGTTGTATATGTCTTGTTGTTTTCATGTTCAAATTTATTCATTAAATTAGTAATGTATTTTCTTTGATTTAAAAAATTTCCAAAATCTTTTTGATAAATTTGAAGTCCTAAAAAAATTTACTTCTCCCATCATACTCATTTCAAATTCTTTTTGCATTAAACTAGAAAACTCATGACAAAGTTTTTTGTTTCTTGATCCAAAAATTACATAATCAACATAGATTTGAACAAATAAAATATTATATTTTATAGTTTTCTTAAATAATATTGGATCTTATATTCCAATATAAAATTCATTTTTCAAAATAAAAGAACTTAATCTTTCATACCAAGCTCTAGGTTCTTATTTAAGACCATAAAGAGCTTTAGTAAGTATAAAAATAGAATCTGGTTTTTGAGAATTTTCAAAACCAGAAGGTTGCTCAACATAAACTTCCTCCATTAAATAACCATTTAAAAGGGTCGACTTAACATCCATTTTAAATAATTTAAAGTTCATATGAGATGCATAGACTAAAAGTATTCTAATGGCTTCTAATATTGCTACAGGGGAAAAGATATCATCATAATCTATGTCTTCTTCATGATTATATCCTTTAGCTAATAGTCTTTCTTTATTTATAGTTATTATTCTTTTATCATCTTGTTTATTTATAAAGACTCATTTAGTTCCTATAACTGTATAGTTCTATGGTCTTTCAACTAAATTCCAAACTTCATTTCTCTTAAACATTTTTAGTTCTTATTTCATTGCTATCATCCAACTTTTATCAACTAGGGATTGTTCTATTGACTTAGGTTCTAATTGGGATAGAAAGGAAAAAAACTAAAAATGATTTCCAACATTTATTCTAGTGTCCAGTTCTCCTATAACAGTTTCTAAAGGGTTATACTTTAGGGTTCTATAAAATCTAGTTAATGCACTGTTAGGTTCAACTGTGTCATGTTCTTCTGAACTGGACTGAATTTTGTTTATATCTTTTTCAAAATAATCCTTCAAGTTCTCAAGTCTCTTGTTATCATTAGAGTAAAATTCCTCAATTTGATCTTTTCTTTTCTCAAAGAGATCGGATTCATTAAATTTCACATGAATAGATTCTTCAACAATACTTGACCTTTTATTAAAAACTCTATAAGCTTTGGAAGTTGCAGAATATCCTAAGAAAATGCATTCATCAGATTTCGGATTGAATTTACAAAGATTTTTCTTGATGTTCAAGATATAAACCTTTCATCCAAAAACATTAAAGTGTTTTACTTTATGTTTTCTATTATTCAAAAAGTTTATAGGGTGCCTTTTTGAAAATTGGTCTGATTAAAACTCTATTCATTATATAACAGGTTGTGCTTGCAGCTTCTACCCAGAAATAGGTAAGAATATTGTATTCATTTAGCATAGTCCTAGCCATTTCCTAAATAGTTCTATTTCTTCTTTCAACAATCACATTCATTTGAGGTGTTCTTAGTGTAGAGAAGATGTGGTCAATATATAAATTTGAGAAAAGTGAATTGAATTCCAAATTCTTTAATTCTCCACCATGATCACTTCTTGATGAAATTATTTTAAAATCTTTTTCATTTATAATAGCTTCTCAAAAACTTTCAAATATAGTAAAATCTTCATTTTTATATTTTAGAAAATAAATCCAAGTAAATCTAGTATTGTCATCAACTAAAACATATAAATATAATTTACCAGACAAACTTTCTACATTTTAAGGTCCAAATAGATCCATATATATAAGTTCTAAAGATTTAGATGTATCAATTTTTTTTAATTGATTTGAAGGATGATTTATGTTTCTTTCCAATTTGACATGCATCACAGAATCTTTCACTATCAAATTTGAGACAGGGAAAATCAGAAACTAATAGTTTCTTAGATAACTTATTTAAAGAATATATATTTCAATGTCCAAATATTCTATTCTAGATCTAGGATTCGTTTATTTTAGTATTTAAACAATTTACTTTTTGTTTACACAAGCGATTTAAGTCTAGGGTATAAACATTGTCAGTTCTAGGTGCTCTAAATTTAAGCAATTTATCTTTAAAAATAGAACAACAGTTGTTAGAAAAATCAACACAATAACCATCATTAAAAAGTTGAGAGATACTTATTAGGTTGTGTTTCAATCCTTGTTCATAGAGTACTTTATTGATTGAGACATCTTATGGATCTCCAAAAGTTCCAATGAAAATTATCTTACCTTTGGCATTGTCACCAAATGTGTCTAATCCTCCATCCTTTTGAGTTAATGTTTTAATGTTTGATGATTTCCCACTCATATTCCAAGAGCAGCCACTATCCATATACTATATTTTAGTTTGGCTTCTGTGACCTGCTTCTTAAAAATGTATTCAAACAAAAGTTTCTTTTGTTACCCATATTATTTTGGGTTCAGCAGTGTTTTCTAGAAAAGATCTGGGTATCCAAACTTTCTTTTTATATATATAATCAATGGAATCATATAAACTTATTACAATAAAGGATTTTGTAATCTCACTTATTTTAGGTTACCTTAAATAACATTTTTTAGATATGTGACCTTTTGTTCCATAGTAGTTGCAAATTATACCTTTTGTACTTGGAATAAAGTAGTTCTTATATAGTTTGGGTTTCTCACCTTTACTGCCTATTCCATATCTTTCCTTTTTAATCACATTCTTTCCAAGAATTTCATTTTGTGAATTGTATCCTTTAAAAAAAATAAGATATGTATTTTTGTATGTCTCTACTTCTGTTTGTAGTTTTTTTATTTTAGTTTCATTATCTGTACAGTTTGTATTTGATGAGTTATATTTTTTGATTAACTCTTGATGTTGTTTTAGAAGGGTGTCTCTTTCTCTTAAAATAGAAGTGTGTATATTTTTTAGTGATTTATATTTCTTAAATAAGGAATCATATTTCTCTTCTAGAATATTGCAGTAGGCAGTAAGTTTATCATTTGAAAAACTAGAACTAGAATTTGAATTAGATGAGTAATAGGATTGTACCTCATCAGATTCTTCTATAAATGTAATGGCACGTACCTCTCCGGCCGATTCCTTTGTCAAAAAAGGGTCATGAAGTGTTCTGGAGGGTAAAATGGACTTTTCCCACACTTTTCAGAATTTTGAAACTACACGCAGTGTAGTGTGAGTACATGTCGTGTACCCCCTCGCCGGGTATACCCCGTGTTGAAGGACGTGTCCTTGTCATGTGAAATAAATGGGTACACACCGTGTACCCCAATACTACATTATGTGTAGTCCCTCCTCGCGGACGTGTTACCCTCAAACCATGTGTTGACCAGTCAACGGCCATGTGCCATGTTGGAGCCGTGTCCTTACTGTGTGAAATAAATGAGTACACACCGTGTATCCAATACTACACACCATGTAGTCCCTCCCCACGGATGCGTTACCTTCAAACCGTGTGTTGACCAGTCAACGGCCGCGTGCCGCGTTGAAGGCCGTGTTGGAAGCCGCGTGGTGACCATGTGAAATGGCCGAGTACACGCTGTGTACCATAAAATACACGCCATGTACTTTTGTTTTTCACGCCTATAAAAGGAGGGGTCCCCTCCTCCTTTTCAACTCACCCCTCTCCTCCCCATTCCTCTGAGCAGAGCTCTCCCAAAGGACTCGAAGGCTCTTTTTCTTCCATAACTTCTTCGTCTCAGCTCCGATTTACGATTCGTCAGTGGCCACGGGATCGTAGAGACGAGCCAGAACTTATGATCTTGGATCTGTTGTCATTCCTTCAGCCTTTCCTTCCTAGCTTCCACCCGAGGAGGTTTTTCCGAGATTTGATAGAAGTGACGGACGCTGACAGACGCCGACGAAGGTCTTCTAAAGTTGATCCGGGGGAGCGTTGTGATCAGAACCTATTGAGGTAGGGATCTTACCTTCATCTCTCTAAATTTTACATCATGTGGGGTGGATATCCTCTTGTTTTCATGAGAAATGGTTGAACCATTAAACGAATATAATAACTGGTTAAAGAACGGGGATGGTGAAGTTGTTATGTTTATCTTTGTTTATCCTATTGTTATATTGTGAATTGAATAGGCTTATGCCTACTGAAAATCACGGTCATTGGGGGCCTTTTCTTGTGCAATTAAATGTTTCCCTAACTTTCTAGACCGTTTTTGTGAATAGAACTTTATTGAATGTGGAATTTGGATAATCATGTAAAGTTTGCTGATTTAAAATTTTGAAACCCTTGTGTGATCACCCCGATTGAACAAAATGGAATAATGAACATGTGGGTGTTGGATTGGATATGTGGCATGTGATGGGGGTGTTTTTTGGGTTGTTGTGGATCAGGTGAGCAGCGGGGCTGCGATTGGCTGGATTGTGGGTTGGTGTGAATGCTATGTTGGTGATGGGCAGCGGGGCTGCAATGAATGGTATTAAAGGGGTGATGATGTACGGTGTGGTTGTGGTTATGGTGGTTGGCAGGGGGTTTGCATGGTTGGGTTTGAATGTAAACGAACTATGGGTTGTAAATAATATATAAAAAGTGGAAGAGTTAATAAATGGTGGGGAGTGGTAATGGAACGGGAATGTAAATCAATGGGTTGGTTGGTTATTAAGAAGGGACTTATTGTGCTGCTTGTGTTTTCCTAACATGATTTGTGGATGGCAGGGATATGCTTTACGAATGATCATGTGGTTGGTTGTGGATAGTTTCCTAGTAGTTAAGGAACTAATAAACTGATTCTATTGAAACATGAAAACTTAAATGGGGTTTCAGGACTGTTTGTTGTATGCATGCTTCGTAGTAGTAGTGCCAAGGCACGTGCTCAGTTCTCTGATTAGAAGCCATAGGTTGGGATGAGTGTTTGGTATATATATATATATATGTATATATGTATCTTTGTGTTTTATCTCACCTCACCCATGTTGAGCACTTAGTATTGAACACTCCCATTTCATGGGAGAGGGTGTTTTCCTCTTAGTTACTAGCTCTTTCAGGCTCCTTCTTCCCTAGGCTGTGATGGCTTGAGGCGACCTTACACCCAAGATTCTTCAGGTAGGTTTTGATTGGGGTGGTTTAGCCCAAGACTCTTCGGGTAGGTTTTACTATTTCCCAAGAACCTTCAGGATGAGGCCCAGGTGTGTGTGGGCGGGATATGTGGTTGTGAGGCCCAGGTGTGTGCTGGCGGGATACATGGTTGTGAGGCCCAGGTGTGTGCGGGCGGGATACGTGGTTGTGAGGCCCACGTGTGTGCGGGCAGGATGTGTGGTTCTTGAGGCCCAGGTGTGTGCGGGGGGGAAGAGTGTGGCAGCATCAGGACGTTTTCCATTAGGAAGAGCAGCTAACTAGTGGTAAATGGTGCGGGGTACCCAATACTCTTGATCTTATATACTACTACTACCTGTTTTTTGTGTTTTGGTGAGTGTGGCTGGTGAGGTTGGGTGGATAGAATTCCTTGTTAGGTTTTGGTTTCTTCTGTTGTTCTCATGGGACATTAGGATGTCTCCCCCACTTGTGCATGAGTGATTTAGGTTTTCCTACTGATTATACTTGTATGCTCACCCTACATTTACTTTCAGGTTTCCAGGAGGACTACCAAGGCCATGTGGGACCCTACTAGTTGGGACAGTTGGAGTTGTTGCAGTTGTTGTACTTTTGTTTCTTTTGGTATTGTACTTTTTGAGCTTTCTTGTACTTGTACCTTGTTTCAGAACTATTTAAACATGCATGTGGGATTGTTTTGGGTTTATTTCTATACACTTGTTCTTTTCTTTTTTTGGTGGTTGAATTTTCCTATTTCTCGATCTTAAAAAAAAGGTAATGCCTCCCATATTTTTTAAAACTCATACCCTTTTTTCAAGTCTCCACCCCAGGCCCTACTGGAGCCGGGACTCAAGGGTCAATATCTCCCTTTCACCATTGCCAGCTCAGGAGGGGCATCTTTAGTGGGAGGGGGTCATGAAAGAATAGTATCAAAGGCGATGGTTGAGAGATAGGATGAAGTCTAGAGTTAGGAACAGTGAGGATTGAATGGGATGGTAGGGAAATAGTGTTGGTTGATCTTGGTGTGTGACATAGGCCAGGGAAGACTGGCTAGGACATGGGATTTTAGGGCCCCCTGTGATCCGATGCAGGGACTATGAGCCTACCGAATGACCAGGTGTGACTACATTGATTGCAGGGTAGAGACCCTAGGAAAGGTACATGCATCATCATGATTGTGTGTTACTTGATTTGGGTGTTCTGGGAAAGAAATTGAAATAAAATGATAAAATGAAACCCTGAGAAATTTCCTTACTACTTGGGCTTTGGTGACCTTTTTTACCGTACAACTATGGCACATGGACATCTTCCCCGGGTGGCTCAGAAAGCCGAGGCCCAGCAGATTCAGGTGGTCGATCAGATGAGGATTGACCGAGAGGAGGAATATATCCAGTGGCAGAAGACTCTCCGTTCTTTCCAGTGGAAAATCCTCAAGAAGTACGAGGGTAGTACTTTGGATACGGAGATGGAGGGGTGTCTTGAGGAGCTAGGGATCACTTTTACCTTGATCCATGCTCCGAGGGAGTACTGGGTTCCCCTAGCATTCAGTCAGATGAGAGGTGTGGCATGACAGTGGTGGACGCTCTACCTCAGAGAGAGGATAGAGGCAGTGGTTCCATGGGCTGACTTTGAGAAGGAATTTCGAGAGGAATTCATTTCTTCCATGATCAAGGGGGAGAAGTGGCAGGAGTTACTCTCCCTTCAGCAGGGGAGTATATCAGTACGAGAGTTGGGGATCAAGTTCAAGGATCTCCTGCGCTTTGCTCTGGATCTCTTTCCGGATGAGGAGTCTCGGGCGAGATGATTGGAGGAGGCACTTTGTCCTTTGCTCCAGTATGTTGTCACCCACTTCACCCTTCTGATGTTCTTGGTGCTATAGAAGAAGGCAGAGGTTGTAGAGAGGATGCACTCGCTGGGAGGTGCACTACGAGAGGGGATCTAGCCAGGTTCATCGAAGGGGAAGGCAGTCAGCAACAGGTCTCCTGCGACGGGACCTTCCAGGTTCAGGCCAGTGGGGAGCAGGCCCCAGTAGTTCCAGTTTAGATCTTTGGGTCCTCGTCCCTTTTTCACGAGCCCAGGACTGAAGTGTTTTTCTTGTGGAGGTTTTAGGAACATTCAGATTCGGTGCCCGACCCGAGCTCAGTACGGTAGAGGTGGGCAGGTTCAGTGCCCACCTCAGCAGCACCAGTTGTCGGTGATGCCCTTCCAGTAGAAGCAGGACCATGCTCCCCCGAGGACAGACTTTGCAGGAGGAGTCTGACCTCAGGGTGCTCCTTAGGGACCTCGACTAGGGCGTGGTCGGGGAGGTGGACGACATCAGAGAGGCAGAGGAGCTGGGCATGGACAGTTGCATGCAGTAGAGTTGGGAACTCCAGCGGGACCAGAGGTGGTGCGAGGTACGATTTGTTTGTTCAGCACTCTTGTTTTTGCTTTTTCGATTCAGGAGCTATGCACTCCTTTGTTGCACCTGGTCTATCCCATGCTTTGGGAGTAGATGTAGAGAGACTTTCAGTACCACTGGTGCTAAGTACACCAGTTGGAGGCCAGACCAGTGTATATTGTGTTTGCCGGGGATGTGGGCTGATGTTGGGACCACATCGATCTAGTGGGGATCTTCTTTTGCAACAGATGCAGCCATACGATGTCATCCTAGGCATCGATTGGTTTTTTTACATTAGTTCCATTATCGACTGCTTCTGAAGAAGGTTTGTGTTCTCTGATGTGGATGGGCAGCGTGTATCTTTTGTTAGTGAGAGGAGCTATTAGGTGGGAAGTCGGCATGTAGAGCCTCTCCTTTCCTTGTTAGGTGGGTTATCAGTGGTTCCAGCTGATACGGAAATGATTTATGTCCCGGATGTTTTTGGGGAGTTCCTCGATGTTTTTCTCGAGGAAGTTGTGACTCTACCCCCCCCCCCCCCCGCCCACCCCCCGACGTGACGTTGAGTTCGGGATAGACTTACAGCCTGGTGCCCATCCAATTTCAATGGCCCCTTATCGGATGGAACCTTAGGAGTTGCGGGAGTTGCAGATTCAGATTGAAAATCTGATGGAGAAGGGTTTTTTTGGACCCAGCGTGTTGCCATGGGGTGCTCCAATTTTGTTCGTGAAGAAGGAAAATGGTTGTCTCAGGTTATGCATAGACTACCGAAGGTTGAATCAGGTAACGGTCAAGAACTGTTACCCCCTTCCAAGGATAGATGATCTCTTCGACCAACTGAGAGGAGCAGGTTGGTTTTCTAAGATTGATCTACGATCTGGATATCATAAGTTGAGGGTAAAGGACAGTGACATCTTGAAGACGGATTTCAGGTGCAGGTATGGGCACTTCGAGTTTGTAGTGATGCCATTTGGAGTTACGAATGCACCAGCTGTGTTCATGGGACTTATGAACTTTTTCATTCGAGGGTTTCTGGACCGGTTAGTTGTTGTGTTTATCGATGACATCCTAATCTACTCAAGATCAGAGGAGGAGCACATTGAGCATCTCAGGGCAGTCTTGGAAGTCCTTCGACACCACCAGCTTTACGGGAAATTGTAGAAGTGTAAGTTCTTGACACAAGAAGTATACTTCATTGGGTACATAGTGTCTCAGAATGGAGTGTCAGTGGACCCATCAAAGGTGGAGGAAGTTGTTTCTTGGGCGACACCCAAGAGCATGGCGAAAGTTCGTAGTTTCCTGGGATTGGAAGGTTACTATCGGAGGTTCGTTTCGGACTTTTCTTGATTTTCTGCCCCATTGACAGCATTGACTAGGAAGAACCAGGTCTTCCTATGGAGAGAGAAGTGCCAGAAATCTTTCGACTACCTGAAGGAGAAGTTTTTCAGTGCTCCCGTACTTAGGTTTCCAGAGGAAGGATTATTGTATGAGGTGTTTTGTGATGATTCTGGCCTTGGTCTGGGTGCGTGCTGATTCAGAAGAAGGGTGTGATCTATTATGGGTCTAGGAAGTTTCACCCTCACGAGTGTAACTATGCCACCCAAGACCTGGAACTTACAACAGTAGTGTTCGCACTAAAGTTGTGGCGACATTACCTCTTTGGGGAGTGCTTTGTGGTCTTCTCAGATCACAAGATCTTGCGTTATATCTTATCCCAATGTGACCTGAACTTACAGAAGTGGAGATGGGTCGAGTTCCTCTAAGACTAAGACTTAGAGATCTCTTACATTGAAGGTAAGGGCAATGTTGTGGCTGATGCCCTGAGCTGGAAGTCGCATAAGGAAGTGGTTCGGGAATCCGTTGATACTTGGAAAGCGATGGGAGAGTTGGTTTCCTTGCACTTGGATGTCAGGGTAGAAGGTGTTAGAGGCTATTTTTTTTTCAAATGACGGTGTAGTCCTTCTTATTGAAGCAGGTGGGAGAGTCTCAGTGGCGGGACTCTGAGGCGGAAGTAATGCGGGATCGTTTCAATCAGGTAAATGCTCCAGAAGTATGGTCAGAGGACAACCGATATCAGATTCTTTTTCATGGACGATTGTTTGTTCCGGAGGCGTTGCGTGAGGGATTTCTCCGTGAGTTCCATATCTCAGCGTTGGCGGTACATCTGGGAGTTTCAAAAATGTACCGAGGCCTGAGGGAACAGTTTTTGTGGCCTGGGGTGAAACTGGAAGTGGAAGAGTTTGTGGATAAGTGCCTAGTGTGTCAGCAAGTAAAGGCTGACCATCGTGTTCCCAGTGGTTGGTTGCATCCTTTAGATGTCCTCGAGTGGAAGTGGGATTACATCTCAATGGAATTCGTCATAGGACTACCCAGAGCTCAGGGTGGTTATGATGTTATCTGGGTGGTGGTGGATCGTCTGACGAAATCAGATCACTTCTTAGAAATTAAGGAGTCGGGCTGGGTGAGTACTTTAGCACAGAGGTACGTAGACAAGGTGGTGTGTTTTCATGGAATTTAGAAGACTATCATCTCAGACCAGGATACTCGGTTTACCTCACGAGTCTGGAGGGGGTTACAACATGCTTTTGGCACCCAGCTATGCCTTAGTACTGGTTTCCACCCCCAGACCAACGGGCAGATAGAGAGGACTATCCAGACATAGGAGGACATGCTGCGAGCATGCGTTCTAGATTTTGGAGGGTCATGAGTATGACACTTTCCTTTAGTAGAGTTTTCCTACAACAAAATCTTCCACTCTACTATTGGCATGGCACCGTTTGAGGCTTTATATGGAAGACCATGTCGTTCACCCATTTTCTAGGCAGAGGTTGGTGAGACAGGTGCTCTTGGGCTAGAGGTAGTGCAGAGCACCACAGAGAAAGTCCATCTTGTACGTGAGAGGATGAAAGCGGCTTAGGACCGACAGAAGTCTTATGATGATCGTCGGAGGAGGCCCTTGGATTTTGAGGTGGGAGATCATGTGTTCTTGAAGGTTTCCCCTCGACGGGGGCAGTAGAGGTTTGGGAAGGGGAGTAAGCTCTCCCCTAGGTTTATCAGACCTTTTGAGGTGCTGAGGCGAGTCGGCAAGGTGGCATATCAGCTAGCCCTGCCACCCCAATTGGAGAAGGTTCATGACATCTTCCATGTCTCCCAGCTTCATCGGTACTTAGATGATGACTCTCACGTTATCGACTGGGGAGAGTTAGATATGGGAGATGACGAGAACTTCAAAGAACGACCAATTAGAATTGAGGATCTTAAAGAGAAGGTTCTTCGTGGATGAACCATTCCCTTGGTTCGTGTGTTGTGGAGGCATGACGGCCTCAAGGAGAGAACTTGGGAGCGGGAGGCTCAGATGCGCGATCAGTACCCGGAGTTGTTTTGACTTGTGTTTTCTTTATTCTTCTGAGCTTTGTTTTGATGTTATACTATGTACCTTTGATATATGGAATGCTTGGCTTGTCGGTTATGAGACCTTTTGTTTCCTTGTTCTCTAGAAGTTTGTAGCTTGTCCGGATGTGTGGGAAAAAGGGAAAAACCTGATCCTTAATCGAGACACATTAATGCAGATGCGATTGAACTCGTGCAGGAGAGTCAGTGCCACCTAAAGCGGATAATATCTCGACATAGGAAAAGGAATTTTCCCCAAACCATGTGTTCGGGAAATATGTGGGTTGTGTGGTGCTGGGGACAGTGCGAGTTGAAAAAAAATTCTAATGTATGGAAATGTGAAGACCTGATTATTAATTGAGACGCATTAATGAGGATGTGATTGAACCTGTGCAGGTGAGTCAGTTCCGCCAAAAGCGGATAATATCTCAACATAGGAGAAGTAATTCCTAACACCTATAATTAGGGTTGATGGTTGGGTTCCTGTTATAACGAGGGCCCTAAGAGGTATCTTGTTGGGTTCATATGGGTTGGATTTTGAATTCTCGGGGGCAAGAATGTTTTAATAGGTATCTGATGTAATGGCCCGGACCTCTCCGACCCATTCTTTTGTCAAAAAAAGGGTCACGAAGTGTTCTGGAGGGTAAAATGGACTTAACCCACACTTTTCAGAATTTTGAAACTACACGCCGTGTAGTATGAGTACACGCCGTGTACCCCCATCACTGGGTATACCCCGTGTTGAAGGCCGTGTCCTTTCCATGTGAAATAAATGGGTACACGCCGTGTACCCCAATACTACACGTCGTGTAGTCCCTCCCCGCAGACACGTTACCCTCAAACCATGTGTTGACCAGTCAACGACCATGTGCCGTGTTGGAGTCGTGTCCTTACCGTGTGAAATAAATGGGTACACGCCGTGTAGTCCCTCCCCGTGGATTCTTTTCCTTCAAACCGTGTGTTGACCAGTCAACGGTTGCGTGCCGCGTTGAAGTCCGTGTTAGAAGCCGCGTGGTGACCATGTGAAATGGCCGAGTACACGCTGTGTATTTTTTTTTCATGCCTATAAAAGGAGGGGTCCCCTCCTCCTTTTCAACTCACCCCTCTCCTCCCCATTCCTATGAGAAGAGCTCTCCCAAGAGACTCAAAGGCACTTTTTCTTCCATAACTTATTCGTCCGAGCTCCGATTTACGATCCGCCAACGGCCACAGGATCATAACGACTAGGCGGAACTTCTGAGCTTGGATCCGTTGTCTTTCCTTCAGCCTTTCCTTCCCAACTTCCACCCGAGGAGGTTTTTCCGGGATTTGATAGAAGTGACAGACGCCAACTAACATATTCTAAAGTTGATCCGGTGGAGCGTTGTAATCAGAACCTGTTGAGGTAGGGATCTTACCTTCGTCTCTCTAAATTGTGCATCATGTGGGGTGGGTATCCTCTTGTTTTCATGAGAAACGGTTGAACCATTAAACGAAGATAATAACTGGTTAAAGAATGGGGATGGTGAAGTTGTTATGTTTATCTTTGTTTATCCTATTGTTATGTTGTGAATTGAATTGGATTATGCCTACTGAAAATCATGGTCATTGGGGGCCTTTGATTGTGCAATTAAATGTTTCCCTATCTGTCTAGACCGTTTTTGTGAATGGAACTTTATTGAATGTGTAATTTGGATAATCACATAAAGTTGGCTAATTTAAAATCTGAAACCCTTGTGTGATCACCCCAGTTGAACAAAATGGAATAATGAACATGTGGGTGTTGTCTTGGATACGTGGAATGTGATGGGGGTGTATTTGTGGGTTGTTGTGGATCTGGTGAGCAGTGGGGCTACGGTTGGCTTGGTTGTGGGTTGGTGTGAATGCTATGTTGGTGATGGGCGGTGGGGCTGCAATGAATGGTATTAAAGGGGTGATGGTGTACGGTGTGGTTGTGGTTATGGTGGTTGGCAGCGGGGCTCCAGGGTTGGGTTTGAATGTGAATGAACTATGGGTTGTAAATAATAAATAAAAAGTATAATAGTTAATAAATGGTGGGGAATGGTAATGGAACGGGAATGTTAATCAATGGGTTTGTTGGTTATTAAGAAGGGACTTGTTGTGCTGCTTGTGTTTTCCTAACTTGATTTGTGGATGGCAGGGATATGCTTTACAAATGATCGATGTGGTTGGTTGTGGATAGTTTCCCAGTAGTTAAGGAATTAATAAACTGATTCTGTTGAAACATGAAAACTTAAATGGGGTTTCGGGATTGTTTGTTGTATGCATGCTTCGTAGTAGCATTGCCGAGGCACATGCTCAGTTCTCTGATTAGAATCCATAGGTTGGGCTGAGTGTTTGGTATATATATATATATATCTGTATCTTTGTGTTTTATCACACCCCACCCATGTTGAGCACTTAGTTCTGAACACTCCCATTTCATGGGAGAGGGTGTTTTCCCCTTAGTTACTAGCTTCATCTTGCTCCTTCTTCCCTAGCCTGTGATGGCTTGAGGCGACCTTACACCCATGATTCTTCGGGTAGGTTTCGATTAGGGTGGTTTAGCCTAAGACTCTTTGGGCAGGTTTTACTATTTCCCAAGAACCTTCAGGATGAGGCCCAGGTGTGTGCGGGTGGGATACGTAGTTGTGAGACCCAGGTGTGTGCGGGCGGGATATGTGGTTGTGAGGCCGAGGTGTGTGTGGGCTGGATAAGTGGTTGTGTGGCTCAGGTGTGTGCGGGAGGGATACGTGGTTGTGAGGCCCAGGTGTGTGCGAGCGGGATGTGTGGTTCTTGAGGACTAGGTTAGTGTGGGCGGGAAGAGTGTGGCAGCATCAGGATGTTCGCCATTAGGAAGAGTAGCTAACTGGTGGGAAATGGTGTGGGGTGCCCAATACTCTTGATCTTATATACTACTACTACATGTTGTTTGTGTTTTGTTGAGTGTGGCTGGTGAGGTTAGGTGGATAGAATTTGTAACACCCCGAGATTTTATGAAAAATATTATTTTAATTTCATTAATGTCTTGTGTTGTATGCTACACCAAGATTACCTTGCGCTATACGCAACACCGTATTAGCTTGCAGTATACGCAACACTATTCTTGGACCGTGTTACACACAATTTTGATAACAGTTATTCTACGCAACATTGAGTATATATATATATATATATATATATATTCAATGTATAAATGAAATATGGTTGGATTCTGTTATACGAAACAACGAAGGATTCTTTCAGAACACGCAACCCTTACTTGGCTTGCATTACACGCAATCGCGACCTTCCTCGATAGCGTGTCTTGTACGCAATACCGGGTTTTAATAAACAATGATATATTATTATAATATTGTCATGAACTAGCCGTTATGAATAGTATTAACTAAATTTTTAATTTTATAACATTATTATTCATCTTACACATTTTCTAGAACATGGTATAAGAACAAAATAAATTTTTCGGGTAAAATAAGTATTTTTCAAAAAAATGCAATTTTACCGCCTTTTGATGGCACACCCACTTTAAATCTAGTTTTTGACATGTTTATAAGTTAAATTTGACAAAATAAAATTCTTCTTTGGAATCAAGAAATAAAAATTTACTTCGGATAAATTTTTCATATTATTCTGGTAACTTTCACATTTTAATGAATAGTAAAAACACGCTATATTTTAATTAAAAACAACTTTTTTCATCGTAATATCTTATGTGGTTAAATTATAATATTGAATGGTTTTAAAGTATAAATAGAATATATTTTTACCATTTAATATAATGTATGTCATTAGCATTGATTTTACCTTGAATTCGTAGGTTAAATCAATTCAATCTTTTGCAATGTTTTAAACAAAAACCCGTTTTTATTCCACAACGGGATTAATTTTAATTTAATTTCTGCTACTTCTGTGTATTGAATTTTAAAAAATGGATTCCATATTTGGAATCAGTGGGTCAAAATTATGTTAATAGGCTACTTTTTATTTTTGGTAATTATGAATAGTAACTATGGAAAATTTTATTTACCATAGTTAAAGGTAAATCGGGTAATTAAGGGTAAATATAATATTATAAAATTACCCTAACACATGCCAAAATTCTATTTGATGCCTAAAAGTAAACCCATATAAAATAAGGGTCGGATTAGATTCATTTTATGGACTTTTGACCATGAAAATAATTTAATTATTATTAAAACCAAAGAAAGTGACAACATGTCACTTTCTTAAATCTTATAAGTACAATAATTTTAACTTAGTGATAAAAATCATAAAACATAGAACATGAATAGTATCTAGAAAGATAACAAAATTATCTAAATCATGAGAATTTATTTATAACTTTTTGGGATTAAATAGCTGTCATTAATTGTGACACAATAGTGATGCAGAAATTATTTATCTAGTGAAAAATCAAGAATATAGTTTTTATTAAACAAATAGTGACCATAAAAGGCACAAAACCCTGACCAAAACATATTGGTCATGTAAATTGAAACTATAATCATCCAATGGTCGAATCTTTGACCATTTGGAATCTTATACAAGCAATTATGACACTTATATTATTTTATTTTGAATGATGCCAATGTTATCACCTTCATAATTTAATAAATATAACAATTTAAATATTGTGATTTTAAGATGATAAATTCGAGTAAAATTATTATTGTGAAAGGTAATATATTTATCCTCATCATAGGATTTTATTTTAAATTTTTATGCAGCAAATAAGTATATTAAATAATTATACAAAAATGATCTAGTAATTATTTTATTAAGAGATAAACCAAATAAATGGTTTTAAAAATAATAAAATAAATATTATATGAACTATTTAATGTGACCCACTAATTTTATAGATACATATGACCTTTTATTAATATATTAAAGCTTTTATTTTGAACATATCTTCTGTATATATTTTAATTAAATTCAAATAAATGAATAGTGTCAAAATTGACACTATTGTTATAACATATTATAAAATTGTTTAAAAATCACAAAAATATTTAAAAATTATAAATTTAATTTTATATGGTCTATAATGTTATAAAGTAAACAATTATGGAAAATTCACAACAAATAAGTAATTATTTGTTATAATTTAAAATTTAGAATTTTATTACCACAAATAAACTTAAATAGATTAAATAAGGATAAATCAAAATGATAAGGTTTAAACTAAGATCCAAACATGTCTAAATTTGGTTTGTTGATGAGATTACAACCCTATATCATCTAATATTAGAATATGAGTCATTTTTGTAGGTTTTTAAGTGGGTTTAGATTTATTATAAATTAATATTTTTAAGAATTCCAAAGGTGCCCCTCTCCTCCCTTATAAAAGGGCACCTCCTCTCTCTCCTCCTCACACCAATTTGAGCATTCAAGATCGTCCAACCCCTGCCAAAATCTCTTCTACACTACCCTAATATCATCCTAGAGGTCCTGGTCTTCTTCAAAGACCACCCTTAGTTCTTTAAGTTGAGGTTAAGTGAAGGCGCGTCAAAAAGAGGTAATATCCATTACCAATCTTGTTCAATTTCTTTATTCTTCAAATTCTTCTTCTTTAGTTGTTTCATGATAAAGTAATAATATCAGTATTTCTTATATAATGATATGTTATTATAAATATGAAACAACTCTAATTAACCTTATATCCATCCTACGGAAAAAGGAAATCACCGCGCGTGCGTACGTACGGAATACCGTCTCCACGCCGTGGTGTAATCTATTTTCCACCACCACCTTACTTGGATGGGTATAATGGTGTAAATAATAACTATATATGATTATTTTAAAGTGATATGGATTTTGAAATAGTATACATACACTCCAATACAGTCCCAGTATCATGAGAATGATATCATCGCTCGTGCGTACGTACGGACTACCGTCTCCACGACGCAATGAGATTCATTCTTCACTTTAACCATTCATGAATGATTATAAAGTGTATATAATAAGTAATCATGAAATATATGACATAATAATGATACTGGATTTATGTGTATATATGTGTATGTCATCTACTTAATTCCATTCAACTCAATAAGGAAACGAAAACAGCGTTCATGCGTACGTACGACCTACGGTCTCCATGAACGGTGTATTTCATTCCATTTACAAATTTATTATATATATGTATATTCTGAATATATATTATATATAAATCATGTTTTATATTCTTTAATTAAGTAATTATGATCTAGGTAATCATATGAATAATTACAAGTTAAAACACGAACGACAAATGAGACGATTTTACCCAAAACGCCACTTTAACATGAATTTACAAAAGAACGGGTAATATAAAGTCATAAGTGAACCATATATGATATAATAACAATGAATATGATTCTTTAATAAGTAAATGAAATTATTTAAATCATTATATAGGAGGTTCAGACACTTACGAAGCAAATCGGACCTAAGGTAAGGGAAATATCACAATCTCATTTTTATCCGAGATTGTTTATACTTTGGTATTTACTGGGGTG
Organism: Viscum album; assembly: GCA_963277665.1. Classification (NCBI taxonomy): domain Eukaryota; kingdom Viridiplantae; phylum Streptophyta; class Magnoliopsida; order Santalales; family Viscaceae; genus Viscum; species Viscum album. Next base: position 1,059,400,903 of record OY728159.1, read on the forward strand.
TATTTTATCATCCAAATCCATGTTTCCTCAATATTTAATATTATTTCCATCCACATACAATTGTTTAAATCCATTTTTACCCTTTGGTGAGTTTTTAGTAAAAGATATGAAAGGAATCTTTTGTTGTTTTTCGTACGAGGTACTTTTTGACTTTTCCGACAAAAGTATGAGAAGAATGTTTTTTTAACTTATACGGCATGAATGGATTTTTAAAACAAAATTTTCAAGAATATTACTTTAAAAGTTTTCAAGTTTATTTTTAATCAACTTCTTTTAATTTAAAATTGTATGACATTTTAAGATAGGAAAAATGTTTTTGAAGTAGAAAGGATATTTTCCTCAAGAATTAAGTTCAAGTGTTTTATCAAAATTATTTTCCATCTAAGATAATAAAGGGTTCTGTTTCTATCCATATTATTACATGGATTTGATTATGTTGTGATGGAAATATTTTTATGAATTCCTTTATCTTATATGAATTTTTTTATGATGTAACGATGTTTAAGATTCCCATTTTTATTACATGGGTTATGCAATGATGTATCATTTATGATTTTGTGGCACACATAAGAATGGTATCATTATGATATGGGTGGGACCTATATCTCCCTAAAATGCATTGGGTAAAGATTTTATATCTCATGAGATAGACATGGCTGGAACGGTAGGTTATACCGGTTCAGTGAAACAGGACTGAAATGAGGGTGACTTGGTTCAGAAAGGGACTTTGTCCACTAAGATAATCTTGGAAATGAGTCTTGACTAATAAGAAATGATTCTCTGTGATTATGTGTGTATGCCACAAAGTTTAATGTTTTAAGTTATGACTATTGTGATTACATTTCAATGCCATGATTTATCCCATGTTATGAAATTATGATCTCTTTTGCAGGTTAAGATTTCCAAAAGTTATGTGCTTGTGTATACGATGTGATTGATTTTTTTTTGTTTACCCTTACTGAGAATTTGAGCTCACCCTTTTATGTTTAATTTTCCCCAGGATATAAAGAAAGGTTTTAGGTATAAAAAAAGAAGATCTTTATGGGAGATGTTGAAGATCTTTCACCAGGATTAGAAGATTATATTCCGAGTATCCAAAGACACTAAACTATTACGATCCTTGTGTGTGTGTTTTTGTTATGTACTAAGTATTCTGCAAATGTAATGTAATGTCAATGTACATCAAGCTTCGGGTCTCTACAGTTGGTATCAGAGAAAAGTTTTAGTCAACCTTTGGAAACTAGGATGCGAAAACATTAGTGAGATCCCTAGAGATATTTCTAAGGTATGTCTAGGGATGTCCCTAAGGATAAGTATACATATAGGATATAATCCTAGCACTATGGTAACGATATTATAATTTAACCTAAGATGTTAGATATTGAAGTTACTCCCCCTTTATTATGATTTTTTCATCTCACACTATTCTTTTTGGGTTTTAGAAAATGGCTGGAAACAAGATGATTCACGATAATGGAGGATATGATGGACAATGGAATGATATTCTTCATAAGCAATCAAATGAAATGGGATTTGTAATTCCAAACATCATTATTATGACGAATTAGAAATCTCATAATATGATCAATAAAGTAAAATTTGGTAAGTTTCCTGACTCGGCTAATAAGAGAAAGATGGAGTTTCATGATGATCATAAAGGAAAGAAAGTTCAATTTCCCCTATGTAAATCATGTGGGAAGAGGCATCAAGGAGAATGTTTCAAAGGAACTGGAAGATGCTTTGGGTGTGGAAAAGAAGGACACAAAGCCAGTAAGTGCAAAGGAAAAGGTCCAGTTAACACCAGGGATGAGGATAATGGTATTGCTACGACATCAACAATGGTTAAATGTTTTAAATGTGGAATGTACGGGCATTATACAAACCAATTCCCTAAGGAAAAGTCTCATGAAGAGAATCAGTGTGGTCGTATGGGTAGTATTTATGTGGATGATGATGAAGAGACTACAAATGATATGTGAGATGAGAGAATTGTTGAAGCTCGGTCAATGGTTTAAGAATGTAGTGGAATTATTACATGTTTATCATGTGTAATGTTGTATAAGTAATCTCATGGTACTATGGAATAAAGAGACATCTAAGGATTGTTACACTGTTGTCTTTCCTTGAGTTTTGAAAGTGTATGATTAATGTTACCAGTATCCCTGAAAGGTTATTCAGATATTTTTGGAAAGTAGATGATATGCGCATAATGAAGGGATAAGGAGAAAATGAAAAGTTTGATAGTATTCATGAGCTCATGATTGATATAAGGACTAAGTGATATCATGGTTTGAGTATATAGAATTTTGAGGATTTTGGTATGTGGAAAGAGTGAACTTTTAAAAGAACTCATGTTTTCAATAAGGTTTAATGGGTATTCAAGAAAGTACATGATTAAGGCCTTTGAATGTTTGGAATGTGACCAACAAGATATATCTTATGATATATGGGGATCAACGATGGTATTAAATCTCTAAGAGTGGACTGCAGTATTATGGATAAGCCTAAAGATTGGAATGGATTATGATTGACATAAGTTAGTATTGTTTGTTTTTCGATATTATTGATGGTATGTTATAGTAATATAGTATTAGAAAAAGGACAACCTACAGGACGGGCGACAGCCCATCGCGTCGGACAAGGCTGTGGGAATCGAACCCACAACTGAAGTGCGACTGGCCTTTATCGCCTACCACTGGCCTATAGGAAGTCCCTGGTTAGTAGAAACTAGTTTTATTTTATTAAGCGGTATGATATATGAAGTATAATTTCATTTTTGGAACCATATACGATTAACCATAAGATGGACTTATAACTTTTGCTAACCTTTTGTTTGAAAGAGATGGAATGACCCATCATTCTATCAGATGATCTGCTAACACTTCGCGAATAACAAATTCAACTTCATTTATTTAAGAGATGAAGTGGAAATTGTTCAAGGCACGAACAACAGTGAGATTGTACCAAAATAAAGTAAGTATTTATTCTAATTCAAATTCTTCAACTTTAGGGAAATGATCTTGAAAAACAAAAATGTTGTCCTAGTGCTCTTATATCTGATTAATCAGATGGTACCTTAGATTGCCACAAATTTATGTATTTGTGATTGTTGGATTTTCCATAGCCATGTCCTCTACCACTCTCCATCAGAACATGATGGTTAGATTTCTCTTCTATGTCCATATTTTCACCTATGTTCTCCTATGTAGATACCCAGTGATTAGTTAACTTGGGTAACCATTACATTTTATACTTTAGTTTTTAAAGATAAGTTTTGGTATTCCTTTTTACGATGTGGGTTTCTATCAAAGAAACTTTCAAATAGTAAACCATTTATAACCCCGACGAATTTCGAGGGAGAAATTCATTTTAAGGGGGGTAGAATGTAACACCCTGAGATTTTATGAAAAATATTATTTTAATTTCATTAATGTCTTGTGTTGTATGCTACACAAAGATTACCTTGAGCTATACGCAACACCGTATTAGCTTGCAGTATACGCAACACTATTCTTGGACCGTGTTACATACAATTTTGATAATAGTTATTCTACGCAACATTGAGTATATATATATATATTCAATGTATAAATGAAATATGGTTGGATTCTATTATACGAAACAATGAAGGATTCTTTCAAAACACGCAACCCTGACTTGGCTTGCATTACACGCAATCGCGACCTTCCTCGATAGCATGTGTTGTATGCAATACCGGGTTTTAGTAAACAATGATATATTATTATAATATTGTCATGAACTAGCCGTTATGAATAGTATTAACTAAATTTTAAATTTTATAACATTATTATTAATCTTACACATTTTCTAGAACATGGTATAAGAACAAAATAAATTTTTCGGGTAAAATAAGTATTTTTCAAAAAAATGCAGTTTTGCCGCCTTTTCATGGCGCACCCACTTTAAATCTAGTTTTTGACATGTTTATAAGTTCAATTTGACAAAATAAAATTCTTCTTTGGAATCAAGAAATAAAAATTTACTTTGGATAAATTTTTCATATTATTCTGGTAACTTTCACATTTTAATGAATAGTAAAAACATGCTATATTTTAATTAAAAACAACTTTTTTCATCGTAATATCTTATGTGGTTAAATTATAATATTGAATGGTTTTAAAGTATAAATAGAATATATTTTTACCATTTAATATAATGAATGTCATTATCATTGATTTTACCTTGAATTCGTAGGTTAAATCAATTCAATCTTTTGCAATGTTTTAAACAAAAACCCGTTTTTATTCGACAACGGGATTAATTTTAATTTAATTTCTGAAAATTCTATGTATTGAATTTTAAAAAATGGATTCCATATTTGGAATCAGTGGGTCCAAATTATGTTAATAGTCTACTTTTTATTTTTGGGAATTATGAATAGTAACTACGGTAAATTTTATTTACCATAGTTAAAGGTAAATCGAGTAATTAAGGGTAAATATAATATTATAAAATTACCCTAACACAAGAAAAAATTCTATTTTATGGCTAAAAGTAAACCCATATCAACTAAGGGTCGGATTAGATTTATTTTATATACTTTTGACCATGAAAATAATTTAATTATTATTAAAACCAAAGAAAGTGACAACATGTCACTTTCTTAAATCTTATAAGTATAATAATTTTAACTTAGTGATAAACATCATAAAACTTCGAACATGAATAGTATCCAGAAAGATAAAAAAATTATCTACATCATGAGAATTTATTTAGAATTTTTTGGGATTAAATAGTTATCATTAATTGTGACACAATAGTGATGCAGAAATTATTTATCTAGTGAAAAATCAAGAATATAGTTTTTATTAAACTAATAGTTACCATAAAAGTCACAAAACCCTGACCAAAACTTATTGGTAATGTAAATTGAAACTATAATCATCCAATTGTCGAATACTTGACCATTTGGAGTCTTATACAAGCAATTATGACACTTATATTATTTTATTTTGAATGATGCCAAAGTTGTCACCTTCATAATTTAATAAATATAACAATTTAAATATTGTGATTTTAAGATTCTAAATTCGAGTAAAAGTATTATTGTGAAATGTAATATATTTATCTTCATAATTGTATTTTATTTTAAATTTTTATGCAACAAATAAGTATATTAAATAATTATAAAAAAATTATGTAGTAATTATTTTCTTAAGAGATAAACCAAATAAATGGTTTTAAAAATAATAAAATAAATATTATATGAACTATTTAATGTGATCCAATAATTTTATTGATAAGTATGACCTTTTATTAATATATTAAAGCTTTTAGTTTGAACATATCTTCTATATATATTTTATTTAAATTCAAATAAATGAATAGTGTCAAAATTGACACTATTGTTATAACATATTATAAAATTGTTTAAAAATCAAAAAAATATTTAAAAATTATAAATTTAAATTTATATGGTCTATAATGTTATAAAGTAAACAATTATGGAAAATTCACAACAAATAAGTAATTATTTGTTATAATTTAGAATTTAGAATTTTATTACCACAAATAAACTTAAATAGATTAAATAAGGATAAATCAAAATGATAAGGTTTAAAATAAGATCCAAACATGTCTAAATTTTATTGGTTGATGAGATTAAAACCCTATATCATCTAATCTTAGAATATGAGTCATTTTTGGAGGTTTTTAAGTTGGGTTAGATTTATTATAAATTAATATTTTTAAGAATTCCAAAGGTGCCCCTCTCCTCCCTTATAAAAGGGCACCTCCTCCCTCTCCTCCTCACACCAATTTGAGAATTCAACATCGGACAAACCCTGAAAAAAATATCTTCTCCACTACCCTAGTATCATCCTAGAGGTCCTGGTCTTCTTCAAAGACCACCCTTAGTTCTTTAAGTGGAGGTTAAGTGAAGGCGCGTCAAAAAGAGGTAATATCCATTACCAATCTTTTTCAATTTCTTTATTTTTAAACTTCTTCTTCTTTAGTTGTTTCATGATAAAGTAATAATATCAGTATATATTATATACTGATATGTTATTATAAATATGAAACAACTCTAATTAACCTTATATCCATCCTACGGAAAAAGGAAATCACCGCGCGTGCGTACGTACGGAATACCGTCTCCACGCCGTGGTGTAATCTATTTTCCACCACAACCTTACTTGGATGGGTATAATGGTGTAAATAATAACTATATATGATTATTTTAAAGTTATATTGACTCTAAAATAGTATACATACACTCCAATATAGTCCCATGATCATGAGAATGAAGTCATCGCTCGTGCGTACGTACGGACTACCATCTCCACAACGCGATGAGATTCATTCTCCACTTTAACCATTCATGAATGATTATAAAGTGTATATAATAAGTAATCATGAAATATATGACATAATAATGATACTGTATTTATGTGTATATATGTGTATGTCATCTACTTAATTCCATTCAACTCAATAAGGAAACGAAAACAGCGTTCATGCGTACGTACGGCCTACCGTCTCCATGAACGGTGTATTTCATTCCATTTACTAATTTATTATATATATATATATTCTGAATATATATTATATATAAATCATTTTTTATATTCTGTAATAAATTAATTATGATCTAATTAATCATATGAATAATTACAAGTTAAAACACGAACGACAAATGAGACGATTTTACCCAAAACGCTACTTTAACATGAATTTAAAAAAGAACGGGTAATATAAAGTCATAAGTGAACCATATATGATATAATAACAATGAATATGATTCAGTAATAAGTAAATGACATTATTTAAATCATTATACAGGAGGTTCAGACACTTACGAAGCAAATCGGACCTAAGGTAAGGGAAATATCACAATCTCATTTTTATCCGAGATTGTTTATACTTTGGTATTTACTGGGGTGTATTTTATCATCCAAATCCATGTTTCCTCAATATTTAATATTATTTCCATCCACATACAATTGTTTAAATCCAATTTTACCCTTCGGTGAGTTTTTAGTAAAATATATGAAAGAAATCTTTTGTCGTTTTTCGTAAGAGGTACTTTTTGACTTTTCCGACAAAAGTATGAGAAGAATGTTTTTTTAACTTATATGGCATGAATGGATTTTTAAAACAAAATTTTCAAGAATCTTCTTTTACAAGTTTTCAAGTTTATTTTTAATCAACTTCTTTTAGTTTAAAATTGTATGACATTTTAAGAATGGAAAAATGTTTTTGAAGTAGAAAGGATATTTTCCTCAAGAATGAAGTTCAAGTGTTTTATCAAAATTATTTTCCATCTAAGATAATAAAGGGTTCTGTTTCTATCCATATTATTACATGGATTTGATTATGTTGTGATGGAAATATTTTTATGAATTCCTTTATCTTATATGAATTGTTTTATGATGTCACGTTGTTTAAGATTCCCATTTTTATTACATGGGTTATGCAATGATGTATGATTTATGATTTTGTGGCACACATAAGAATGGTATCATTATGAGATTGGTGGGACCTATATCTCCCTCCAATGCATTGGGTAAATATTTTATATCTCATGAGATAGACATGGCTGGAACGGTAGGTTATACCGGTTCAGTGAAACAGGACTGAAACGAGGGTGACTCGGTTCAGAAAGGGACTTTGTCCACTAAGATAGTCTTGGAAATGAGTCTTGACTAACAAAAAATGATTCTCTATGATTATGTGTGTATGCCACAAAGTTTCATGTTTTAAGTTATGATTATTGTGATTACATTTCACTGCCATGATTCATCCCATGTTATGAAATTATGATCTCTTTTGCAGGTTACGATTTCCAAAAGTTATGTGCTTGTGTATACGATGTGATTGATTTTTTTTTGTTTACCCTTACTGAGCATTTGAGCTCACCCTTTTATGTTTACTTTTCCACAGGATATAAAGAAAGGTTTTAGGTATAAAAAAAGAAGACCTTTATGGGAGATGTTGAAGATCTTTCACCAGGATTAGAAGATTATATTCCGAGTTTCCAAAGACACTAAACTATTACGATCCTTGTGTGTGTGTTTTTGTTATGTACTAAGTTTTCCGCAAATGTAATGTAATGTCAATGTACGTCAAGATTCGGGTCTCTACAGAATTCTTTGTTAGGTTTTGGTTTCTTCTGTGGGTATCACGGGACATTAGGATGTCTCCCCCACTTGTGCACGAGAGCTTTAGTTTTCCCTGCTGAGTATACTTGTATGCGCACCCTACGTTTACTTTCAGGTTTCCAGGAGGACTACCAAGGCCGTGCGGGACCCTACTAGTCGGGAAAATTGGAGTTGTTGTAGTTTTTGTACTCTTGTTTCTTTTGGTATTGTACTTTTTGAGCTTTCTTTTACTTGTACCTTGTTTAAAAACTATTTAAACATGCATGTGGGATTGGTTTGAGTTTATTTCTATACACTTGTTCTTTTCTTTTTTTTGGTGGTTGACTTGTCCTATTTCCCGATATTAAAAAAAATGGGGGTAATGACTCCCATATTTGTGAAAACTCATACCCTCGGTGCTAGTCGCCACCCCGAGGCCTACTGGAGGCGGGACTCGGGGGTCATTATCTCCCTTTCGCCATTTCCAGCTCAGGAGGGGCATCTTTGGTGGGAGGGGGTCGTGACAATAAAGCACATATTTTCTTTTAGATTTGATTCTTCCTTTTTTGATTCCTACTTCTATGAGCTACTAGAGTCTTCAGAAACACTCCATATAGATTTCATTGCTCTTTTTGCTTTTTTCTCATAATCATTTTTTTTGAAAAATTTCTTTTTCTTTTCTCCTTTTAATTGAGGACAGTCAGGTCTTATGTGATCAATCTTTTTTGAATTCATAGTATTTGACTTCCTCTGGTTCTTTTTCACCTTTCATGAAGGATTTTCTGAATCCCTTAATCTTTTGTAGAATTTACTAAATTTCCTAGCTAACTAAGCTAGTTCAACATCTGAATCAGATAAATCAAAAATTTTTGGGTTTCTCTTAATTTCTTGCTTCATATTTTTGATCTTCTTTTGGGATGTTACTTTAAAATCAGTACTTTATATTTTGATCAATATTTTATGCTCATTTTCTTCATCTTTCATCTCAACTTCATACATAAACAGGGTTCCAATTAACTCTCTCATAGTTATATCTTTGACTAGTGATGATTGCCTAATGGCTGCTAATATCTCATTCCATTGGGTTGGAAGTACTCCTAGTACTTTCAAGGCTTGATTTGCTTGTATTATAGGATCTCCCAAGGCAGTATGTTTTTGACTATCTCTGTAAGCCTTCCATTAATCTGAATGATGATTTCACCATCAAGCATTATAATGTATCAAAATTTATTTTTGCTATAGCATACCTCATTTGTCTGACATTTTCAATTCCTTTATAGGCAACTGCAATTGTCTACAACATCTCATATGCAGTAGGATATTGAGATACTCGATTGAATTCATCTGGTCCTAGACCACAGATGACAAAATTCATATATTTTGAATTTATTCCATACTCTTCTTCAGTAGATACACTCCCTGTTTCATGTTTCTCAAGAATTTCATAAGGCGTAAGAAGTTTTTAGTAGACACTGTATCCAAGATTTTTCATATAGATTATCATCCTCGACTTCCAAAATCTATAGTTTTCAATATTGAAGTATGGAGCTCAAACCATTGACATTCCCTCTTGTGTATCATCCATTGAGATCTCTAAGTATAATCCAATGAAACTTTCAACTTTTTATATCATTATAAAAAGAAATCCCTACCTCTGATATCATTTATTGGATCAAGTTATGCCAAATATACACAAGAGGGGGTTGAATTGTATCTTTTACAATTTCTTGGAGAATCGTGATGATTTCCTAATATGTCTTTTAACTTTATGAGAATGTTTATGCAGTGGAAATAAATAGCTATTAGGATGCAATTATTTATAGTGGTTTGGGGAACATAAGTCCCCTAGTCCACTCCACTAACACTCTACTCCATGAGCTTGGTGATTTTCACTATCTGGTCCTCTTATCAACAAATCGTCCACAACTAAGTGTAGGCAGTTGACACCTTTACAAGTTAAGACTAAAACAAAGCCTTCTGGTTCATTCATAGAACCAAATACACAGCTTAGTACGAGAATCCGATTACTCAAAATGAAAAGATTATTTGTTTAAAAATACTTTCGAGTTGTTCTTTACAGTTTCAACAATACGTAATTTACAGTAGATGGATTTTCATCTTCAGAAAAGATGTTCTTTAGGTAAGAACAGTTCTAAGTCGGTCAAGTTGCAAATAGATCTTGAAATAAAATCAGCAACTTTAATAACAATAGATTCACAATAGATCTTTGATGTAGAATAAGAATCTTTAATGCTTTTCCTTTTCTTCAGAAAAATAGAGTCTAATAGATCTTGGAAGTAGAAGATCTGTGCAACTCATATAACTCTATAAAAAAATAACATCGAGAAAATTGATATCTTGTTCTTATTATCTTTTTAAAGAAGATCCATCTCACACATTTTATTTCAAAATAACACAGATATATAAAGAATAAATATGAGTGCTTTCCTTTAAAATTTAGATCCACAAAAGTCACCTTAAAAATCGTGATATTCAAATGTTTGAATAATAGTGTAGTCATAACTTCCCTTAATAATCGAAATGATATCCTCCTCTTAAATTGATCCTTTGAATCACCAATAAATATATTTAAATCAGTCAAAGATGTGCTTTAATATTGGGCATTAAATTTGTCTTGAAATTAGCCTGATATTCTGCATAAAGACCATTGCTCGATAAAGTCATATTTTAAATCTCTGATGTTAAACGTTGGTTTGATGATCTGTTCTTAAAATGTAAGGTTGATCTCAAATGTAAAGTTGGTCATACATACTTTTCTCTTCATATTTCAAATGTATGATATATTTTCCATACTTTCCTCTTTATCAAAATGTAGGATACATGATCCATACTTTTTGATAGAACGTAAGGTTTATTACAAAAGTGAGGTTGATGATCCATACTTTTGTGAAACAAATGTAAGGTTCAATACTTATGTAAGGTTATTCTTCCATAATTTTCTGATATAAAAAACATAAGGTTCCTTCCAAATGTAAGGTTCCTTTACCATACTTTTCCAATAGTGTATGTTTGATTGACCATACTTTTCTGGACTCTTGTAAAGTAAACATAGAATGTTATCCTTACGTTATGCTCTTCAACATAGGGTATGAACAGTGTTCCTAGAACATGCTAAAATGATTTATGAACAATTTTTCAAATATTCCACGTGGATTAAACGTTTTAATATTATTCCAAAATATAAATATAAATAATATTAATTTCCTAAAATATACTCAAAGTAAAATCATTAGAATAACAAAAAATGGTATTTGTGAGTATAAAAACCATCATAAAAAGATAGATTATTGTGGAAACAATACATGCTCAACAATATCTTCTAATAATAATATTAGAGATTATTGTGGAAACAATACATTCTCAACAGAGGGGATCAAGAAAGTTTGACTAGGAAGAGAAAGGGTTTTTGTGGGTAAGTGGAGATCAAAAAGGTTTTCTTTGGGAATAATGAGTACGTTATAGAAAAATGAAAATATCCATGTGAGGATGAGACAAGAATCATGGGTTGGATATATGAATTGGGGGAGTGGGTGAGAAAGAGTCACCTGAACACACCCATCTATATATTATAAAATTTAACACAAAAAAATTATTGTAAATTTTTCCATGGAATAATAGAATAATAAAATTAAAACATTCATAGTATGTGTGTTGTTAAATATTGTTTTTAATAGAATTTTTTTTCTTTCATGTTATTTAATTCAAATTTTGGAAACATGAATAGAAGTTTGGTGTTGATATTATATTGGTGGAAGTCATTTTTATTATAGTGGTCTTCTATACCACCTCCCTCTAAAGGTATCCCTCTTGGGATGAAAATGAAGAATGGGAGACAATGACCCCTAGAACCCGCCTATAATAATCCATGAGTTATGAAATAGAAACGAGGTGATATTAACCACTCATATTAGGAATTACCCTCAAGAGATATTTATAGAATAAGATATATGATGAAAAACCCCCAACCAAAACCATGTAGAAAAAACGAGAAATAATCCCAATACATAATATAATTTCATATAATAGAAATAACTTAGAGAACTTAAAAAATAAAAAGTAAATGCTTAGTTTATATATATATAGGGTGATCCTCAGAAGTACACTTAGTGGGATCCTACCTGAAAAAACTTATGAAAAATATGAAAAAAATTATACAAAAGCCCAGTGAATAAAGATACGAAACAAAATCACTACCAAAATTGGTACATTGATTTTCCATCCACACCATGGGTGAAAAAATAAGTTACTCCTAGAAGTAAAACAATCTATATAATAATAATATATATATAAATCAAGGTACCCTACTTCCACTTCCCTGCTAGTTTTCCTTTATCTTACCCCAAAGGCTCGCAATATATACGCATCCATTCCATAATTAAAATTACATCTTGTGTATCCATATCACAACCATTCTAAATATTGTGGAGTCTAACACCTCATAATTTTCATATCATCATAAAAAATTATATTTTTTGAATCCTCCAAAGTCCAAGTAAATGAATTATACCTCAAACTATCACAACACACTCATGTAAAATCATGGGAACCTATAGAAACCATGGCATGATATGTGTTTTTTATAACCAAAATTCATTACCGAATGCACATAATTGTATATTAATACCAACTTCAATCACATACAAGGTAGGATCTCTCCCAATACTTTAAAACATCAAAACCTAGGATAGTCTAATTAATAACTACTTCTAAAGGGAGAGTCTAGGAGAGGAAGATATGAGTCATACATTCCCTCTCCCTCCTAGATGTTTGAGAAACCCCCCCCCAAAAAAATAATAATTTAGGTGTCATTATACCTACCAAAATGGGTGGTGAAGCATAATAAGTCATGAAATATAAAAATATATCATAAAAACTCATACTAATGGAAACTACTTATCCTATGAATCACATGTAACTATCATTATACAAGAAACCCAATTGCGTCTATGAATACCATGATATGAAAAATACATACAAGAGCTAATGTTTAAAATTAATTAGTTAAATATCTTTTAATTAATATCAACTTGAATTCATTTACAATATTAGTACTTTAATCATATTACCCAAATATGGTTGTCATTATAATTTTTCTTGATTATATTCTCATTTATGTCATTATCAACTAAAACCCCAAGAACTATCTTCATTAATTAGTTAATTAATTTATCATATGATAATTTATGGGTACTCTAGAACCCATCCTAATATAAAACATCAAGAATGTCATTATTGTGAGTAGGGTCAAACCTTGTGAAATAGTTGGGTACCATTCATATGATATTTTTCCATCTAGACATTTAAAGGAATCAAGCATGAAATATTTTGTTGATAATTCCCACCTATTAACTCATCTTGACCACCCCAATGTAATTCATGACCCCATTATGTGTAGTATAATTCATCTCACTATCACTAACATCATCAATCGTAATAGTCCAGGCCTCCAGTGCATTGCTTATCAAATATTCCCAACTATATTGGGTTATCATTAGTCACATCAAGGATCTAAATTCCATTGATAATAAGAACATATTAAATTTATTTCTTCATATATAAACAAATGTAACTAAGGCCAGGACATCAATATAGTTAAGCCCCCTAAAAAATAATGGGATCAATCTATCCTAAAAAATTATCTTTATCTACCATTTTAATTATCATATTGAAATAACATGTTTATTAAACGTAGTTTTTTATCATCAAGAAACCCATAGGAAAGAACTAACTGAAGATAAAAATCCAAGACAAATAGGCTCTAAGAATTATTACTATGTTCAATCATATTAAAGAAGAATGGTAATTAATTATCATGTTTTACCTTCCATTCACTAAATATGGTAGTCTCTACATTGTTTATCAATTTCAAACAATTAAACTATTCTAACATCAATAAAACTAACAACCAAAAAATGTCACACTAACTAGTAAATGTCATGAGGAAACCATAAAATGTCAGAACAACTCAGGAAAACACAGTTTTCCAATTCCGAATTTTCATAATTTCATAAATAATATACCACATTCAATAATATTCCCTTTATTTTATTTCCAAAAGAAATAAATATTATTAACAAAATTATGCTCTGAGAAACTCGAATTAAGAAATTTTTACTGCATATTTTATCAATTTTTTTATTCTTCTTCTTAATTTGAGAATAATGAAATAATATTATTTATATACAAAATAATTTTTTATGATACTTTATTTTTGTATTATAATAATATAAAACAATACTATGTGACTCCCAGATTATTACATGAAAATGTTAATTTAGAGTAAGTATTTAATCTCAAAGTAATTACATTATCTATAATATGTGAATGCACTCCACCTTCTTCCTTTATTTTTTCTAGATTCAATAATAATTACTCATTGTGTGATTACCAATATTATTACCTTTATTAATTTTAATCATTAATTTTAATCAAGTGAAACTAAAGAATGATTAAATTTATCCTTTTAATAAAAGAGAAGAAACAGATCCCAGGTCAGGAAATAAGTCTTCATCACATTTTTTAAATAATAGCAGAGAGAGGGGGCTTGTACACAGGCTGAAACACATAGGAATAGGATTATATGACTTTAGTGGGGTAGAATGACTCCATGAGTGGAGGTTTTATTGCCTGAACTCAAGATAAATAAATTAAATCAAATAAAGGGAAAGAACACCAGTTTAAGAATGAAAGATATGATTTTATCAAGTATATCCAAAAGCACTAACAAATATTCATATTTAATCCATCTTTAATTCTATTTTGATATAATTCCCATTTTATCAACCGATTAAAAAACACTAATATTAAGGAGGTAAAATATTATAGACATGTTAATCATATATTGATTTAAAAAACTATATTTATAATTTTATTTATATATTTTTACTTTAAATTAAATTTTACATCATTTTGGAATATCCTGAGATTTTTTTACATAAGAATAAATTCATTCATTACTATCAATTGTGCAAACTGACCACATGGATCAACTATAGAGAGAAAATAATAGACTAAGAGGACCAACTATGTGAACAAAAACAAGAAACTGCATGGATTGGATGCGCCACATGGATCGACTACATAAAGAAGAAGAAAAACCATGGAGATCAACATCATAAACAAAAATGATTGACTATATAGATCAACCACACCACATGGATCAAACTTATGAAAAAACTATTGATTGTGTAAATCAACTGCCTAAATAAAAGGACTGAACACATAAAACAACATATAAATTAATATGGTAAATGTCTATGTTAAACCTCTTGATCCCAATATGCTTCAATAAAAACATCAAGTAAGAGTTTTAGGAATCCAACACCATACATATATACCTATCAAAAAATTCTATTCCATGATAATATAAAACAAACACATAAAGTAGAGAAATGGTGCCCAAACCAAAACTTCGTGATATTTCTAACAATGATCTCACAAAGTCAATAAAGAAACCATCCCACTATAGGAAAAACTGCAAAACGGCACAACATCAACAATTAACCTAAAAACAAACTCATAAGGGAGATACATTCTAGAACATATGATCTCTAACATAAAACTCCAAAAGCCTCCTACTATGAAAAACATAGGTCTTATAATGATATTGTGTTCCCTTAATTAACTCATGGATCATGTTTACCTTCTCTATCATCATATATACCAATTTTTTTCAAAGAATAAAATACCCCTCACTATCAGTCCAACATAATAGAGATTAGATATGTCTTACAAAAAATACTTTTTAACTATTCTATAAAAATGGTATAAATATAACTATTATTGTAAGAAATATCCCCTAATTATATGTGCCTCACCCATGAACCACCAAAATCTAGAATGAATGTGAGAAACATGTCATCTAAGGGCCTTATGGTTCATAATGTATGACTAGCCAATTATGGATTAAAAGTGATATTATAGATTAATGAAGATCCAAAAAGTATATTAGATACCTATCTACAACCAAATGGTAAAACATGGATCATTAATAGAGATTATAATCTTCAGAACCCCATGAAGCCCCACCACATGTTCTAGATACTACCTCGATATAATGTCCACTAATTCAATCTCTTTAATCAGTATGAAGTGTGATGAATTTTTCATGAGTTTTATGATCACCCATATGGATTCATAAAAAACCCAATTTTAGGGAAAAACATTAATGAAGTATATTGGGATGTCCTCCCACATCCACTAGGGAACATTAATCAGATGAAGAAAGGCATTGAGAATATGGTGCTTAAATGTAACCCTCAATCAGACCAAATGCTGAGAGAAAAACTCTATGACTGTGTGATTCATCCTAAATGACCAAAAATGGTCTCTAAATTTATGTTACATCCAATTAAAACTCAGTTAATATACTAATGGAGAAATATATAACTCACACAGAACCACATCATGCATCCTTCTAATAGAAAAATATTTACCTTGAATAACACTCAATGATTTCCATCATCAAACCAACCTTCAGTGGAATCACAAAAGAACAATTGATCATGAAAATCCACTTCCTTGGATTTCCCAAGATGGTAGTCCTTCAACTACTACACCAAATATAAAAAACAATCATTTGATAAAGACAACCCCTACTATCAGCTGTCCAAAATTTAAGGTTTAACGTTACCAACTATTTCATCACTCTTCAAGATTTTACAAATACATGCATAACACCACCACATTACTTCTTAATAAAAAAATATACCACAACATTTCCATTATGAGGTGAAAAATAAATCTTCAAATCATGATCTTGAAGTAACTCTATCCACTTTCACTACCAAAAATTCAAATCTTTCTGGGAGAATACATACATAAAACTCTTATGATCTCTGAGGACCAAAAAACACTCAATGATGAGGTAATGATGCAAAAAGTTCAATTAAAACAAAACAAAAATATTCTTAATATCATGGTTGAGAGAGTTACATTCATGAGTTAATAACTTCCAAGACCCATTAGAGATAAACACCCAAGTATTCTTCAATACAAAACCCAATCGAAGACACAAAACATCACCATAAGCCTCAAACACAATTCTCTCCTCTAGTGGAAGGAGAATAAAATCATTGAATTGATTATAATTCAAATACTCTGAAGAATCCTAACACTAGTTAGTGAACAAAAATTCTTTATCCATATTGTTCAACAATTTCATAAGAGTCTCTCGGAGAAGTTGGACACAAACCTCTTAAAATATCTAATGAGACTAAGATATATTTATACCCATTTAACATTGCTGATGGATACCCAAGAAATAACTACCTCAATATTCATATAATTTATGAATAATTCATATTAATATTTTACATTCCTCAATAAATGGACCTTTCTACCTAAGAAATCACACTTTGATAGCTTCACAAATAGCTGATATAACAGAAGAACTCCCAATTTTACTTGAGGATTATAACGCCCAAACCCCAGTTACCTAGAGTCGGTGCATTATTACATAATATTAGCATGATACAAAAAATCAAGTCTAGAAGGACTAATAAATTTAGTATTATTGGAAACAAGATACATACATGAGTTCAATATTACAAATTGAAAATAAATACAACACTGATTTATTCCATTAAAAACATGAAAGCCTCCTAGATATGCCTACAAGTCACTCATAACTAACTTCTTCATATCTGGGGAAAATGAAACATAAGAAAGGGGTGAGTTCAAATGCTCATTAAGCATAATCAATACAACAGAAGATAATATAAACATTAGGTATGGTGAATAATTTAAAACACATGTATTTACAAATAATAAACATGGATAATTTATGGAAGGAATATGAGAAGATTAAATAGTGTCATAATAAAACATAGTCATGGTAATTCTACTAGTCTAATAACCACATTAACTATCAAAAATATAAATACAATATGAAATATTTGTATGATAATAAATCAACTTCAAACAAGTGTAAATTTTATCAAAGGATGTTGACATAGATGAAATAAAAACTTTTTGAGAGAAATATCTCTTTCTATTTTTAAATCATTTAAGAGTAACAGAATTATAAAAGAAAACATTTATTTTTAAAATATTCTTATAATATTTTAAGGTATGATTTGATAGTGTTATAACGGCGGAAAATAGCTGCACCTTCCATATAAGTTAAAAAAACATTCTTACCTTAATTTTGTCAAAAAGGTCATAAAGTACCTTGCTTGGAAAATGACAGAAATATTCCTTTCAAAATATTTATGGTCAAATAAGGGTATAAATTAATTTAACCCATAGTCTAGTAAATAGTAAAAAAAAATTGAAATATATTTTTAATAAATCACAGAAGTGGATGATAAATAGGTCCAAATAGATACTTACGTAAAAAGAACCTCGGATAATAAAGAGATTATTAAATTAACCCTTACCTTGTACTTTTCCTTAGTATAGGGTATGTTAACCTAATTTATAATAGTTAAATCATTGTTATTAAATTATACAATAACTACATACATAAATATGATATCATATATGATCTTCTAATATTTCTTTGTTAATAATATTTTTAGTAGTATCGTCGTTTCAGGTGTTAACTGATTCATTTTCCTTTATATGTTTTGTTACATAAGTCATGTTTGTTTTGGATAGGATGTATTTAATTTATATCCATAATGATATTAAGTTATTAAAAATTATTTTAAATCATCAAATGAAAATTATTCTTGAATGTTTAAGATGTGGAAATAAATCTCAACGCATTCGTGGAGACGGTAATCCGTACATATGCACGAGCGACAATATCATTCTTTTGATATTAAAATAGTATGTAAATAGATGGTATATCATATATACAGAATCATTAACATGTTATATTTATTATTTATGTCTGTTATACATCATGATTATACCCATAGAAAAAATAATGTATTTAATAACAACAACAACACGACATGGAGACAGTAAGCCTTACGTACGCACGTATTGTGACTATGTAATTCATATGATGGATAGAATAATGAATATGGTTGTAACATTTTTATAATAACATCATAGTATATTGAAGATACTGGAGTTATTATTTTATAATGGAAACAACAAAGAAAGAGGAAGTGGAAGAAGAAAAATAACTTGAAAGAGGTGATGAAATATTTACCTCTTCTTCAGGTTCTTCCTTTTGATTTGACCAAAATAGATCCTTAGATTGGCTTTCTGATCAAACTAAGGTTTCTAGGTTAAAGTGAGGGAAATTGGGAGGATATTTGGGTAGGGTTTCTCTGAGAAAAATTTCTTTGGAGGTGTGATTTTGAGGGAATGGTAAGTGCCCTTTTATAAGAGAGGTGAATGGCACCTTAAGAAAAGATTGGAATATTATTTTATAATAAAATCATTTTCTGTTTCTAATGGATCAAAAATGTTTTATTTAGAGGATAAGGTAGGTATTGGTCTAAAACCTCTCAACAAATAGGTTTTATATAGGTTTGGTTCCCCATATTAACCTTATCTTTTAGATTTAACTCTTAGTTAAATAGTTTAACTTTTCCCATGTATTCTTGTATTATTATAATAATTGGTTAATAAAATTACTATAAAATGCCAATAGAACCTGAAGTGGTTCATTAATGATATAAATATCATTATATAAGTTTTTTGTCATAACCATATATCTTCAAAACTATTATATAATTTAATAATATAATATTTGTTTTAAAAACCCATTTATGTCAATTTTGACACTATTTAGTATTTGGTTTTTTTAAAAGTCATCACAACTTTATTACTTCAAACCAAATACATTAAATCAATATTGAAATGTCATAATCACCTATAAAATTCGTATATGTCATAAAAACTTTTAAATTATATTTATTTTAATATTTATAATACCATTTATTTGATTCATTCATTAATAAGGTAATTACGGCATCATCATTGTGTCATAAATAAATTTAATTATTTAAAGTATAAAAATTATAAATAAAATAAAATTATGTAGTAAATAATTTTATATTTATAATTAATATTTATACTCGAAAAGATAACTTATATAACACCTTGTAAAAATTGGTTTACTAAAAGATATATGTTTATGTCATTTTTGTCTTTACATTAAATTAATTAATATAAAGTGTCATTATCACTCTCATGTGGCTTCATGGGGTCCCAAAATCGACCAAAGGATGCTCATGGTAAGACATGTATCAATCCATATGAATATGACACAAGTTAGGGTAATTTAATATTATTATAATATTATCTTTTACCGTTATTTACCGGATTTACCCTTTAACCATGGTAAATAAAATATTTACCGAAGTAATTATTCCTAATGTTTAAAAATAAAAGTAACCTATTTATACAATTTGGACCTCCTGATTCCAAATATAGAATCCATTTTTCCAAATTCAAAACACAAAAGTGGTAGAAATTAATTTAAAATTAATTCTTGTTGTCAAAACAAAAAGTGTGTTTTTAAGAAATAATTACTATCAAAAGATTCACACTTGTTTATGTCCAGTTTAAATGTGAAATTAGATACAATGACCTAAGTTATATTAAATGATAAAAATATAATCTAATTATACTTTAAAAACCACTCAAATTTATAAATTTACACTATAAATTATTTCGATTAAAATAGTTATTTTTAATTAAAATTTAGTATTTTCACTATTCATCAAAAAATGAAAGTTTTCAGAAAAGTTCCAAAAATTTACCCTAAGATAATTTCGATATTATGAATTCAAAAATGAAGTCCTCTTTGAAAAATAAAATTTAAAAAAAATTAAAAAAGTGGGTATTTCTATTCATAATGGCTAGTTTGATTGGTCGTAGTGTGTTAGAATCTCAAAGTTGTGTACAATTCAAGCTATTGCATTATTCATTGGGAAACGTACCGTGGAAGTTTGGGGTGTTACATTATTCACTCCTTCAAATAATTTCATCCTAGAAATTTCTAGAATACTACCGTATAAAAAGATTTAGGTGATTCTTTATCATATGTTCTTTGGGTTCCCACGTTCCCTCTTCCATATTATGGTTTCTCCATAGAAATTTTACCAGATTAGTCGTCCAGTATCTCAACACTTGTTATCTAGAATCAAGAATCTTGAAAGGCTCTTCACAATAAGATAGATCAGGTTCCAGTTCAATTTCCTCATAGGTGAGTACATGTGTTGGGTCTGGCATGTATTTTCTCAACAGTGATACATGGAACACATCATGAACTTTGGAGAGACTTGGCGGCATTTCCAAATGGTAAGCTACAGACCCAATTCGTTCTAGAATTTCTAATGGTCCAATGTACCTGAGACTTAATTTAACCTTATTACTAAATTTTATAAATCCCTTCCATGGAGATACCTTAAAGAAAACATGATCTCCTACCTGAAATTTCAAATCCTTCCTTTGGTTATCATTAAATCTCTTCTGCCTACTTTGAGCATCTTTGATGTGGGTTTGGATTACCTTCACCTTTTCCATCATTTCCTCAACAAGTTATAGGCCTACGAGTTTTCCTTCACCAAAATCATCACATCAAGTTGTTGTGCAACATCTCTTTCCATATAACGCTTTATATGGTTCCATCTGAATACCTGAATAGAAACTATTGTTATAGGAAAATTCTTATAGTGGTAAATACTGATCCCAAATACCTTGAAAGTCAAGTGAGCAAGATCACAACATGTCTTCGAAGGTTTGAATATTCCATTCTAATTGTCCATCAATTTGAGGGTGATAGGCAATGCTCAAATGAAGTTCAGTATCCAAGGCTTTCAAATGACTCTTCCAAAATCTTGATGTAAAACGGGGATCACTATCAGAAATAATCGATATGGGTAATCCATGAAGCCTTACAACTTCATTAATATATAGTCTTTCTAGACATTCAAGTGGTAAATCTTATCTTATATCAATAAAATGTGCTGACTTGGTAAGATGATCAACAATGACCCATATTGCATCATTCTTTCTAGGAGTCTTTGGTATCCCCATGAAAAGGTTCATCATAATATTATCTCATTTCCACTCAGGTATGGGAAGAGTTTGCATGACTCCTCCAGGTTGTTGCTTTCCATCTTTCACTTATTGACAAACCATACATCTTGACACAAAATCAGAAATCTCCCTCTTCATGTTGTCCCGCCAAAAATGTTCCTTCAAATATCTATACATCTTAGTGCTCTTAGGGTGTATAGAGAAATTGTAGCTATAATAATCATCCAACAATTCCTTTTTTAGATCAGGTATATCTGGAACATAAATTCTCTTCCCAAATTTTAAAATTCCATCTTCATATATGAAGTCACTCAATCTTTCATCATTTACAACTTTAATATTCTTTTGAAACTCCTCATCATTAGTTTGATAAATTTTTATCCTTTCTAATAAATATGTTTTGGAAACCATTTGAAAAAGTATTGATGTTTCACCTTCCATGGTTATTCCCATACCCATATTTACTAGATCCATGAAAATAGGGTCCCTTTTAACTCTCATCTTGTTCAAAACTCCATGATCCTTTCTACTCAAAGCATCTTCCATCTTATTTACCTTCCCCAGGTGGTAGTGTATAGTGAAATCATATTCCTTTAGTGGTTAAAGCCATCTCCTTTGCCTCATGTTGAGTTCTTTTTCTGAGAAAATATACTTCAAACTCTTGTGATCATTATAAATCTCACATTTTTCACCATAGAGATAATATCTTCATATATTTAGAGAAAAGATTACAGCTGATAACTCAAGATCATGAGTGGGATAGTTTTTCTCATGAAGTTTTAGCTATCATGATGCATAGGTAATAACTCTATCATTCTCCATAAGGACACAACCAAGTCCTTTCTTTGAAGCATCACTATAAATAACAAACCCATCATTCTCTAATGGTAGATTAAAGATAGGAGTGTTGAATAATATTCTCTTCAGTTATTCAAAACATTCTTCACACTCTTTTGTCCGAACAAATTTAACCCATTTACATGTGATCTTGGTTAATGGGTTATCCAACCATAAAAAATTCTATACAAAACTTCAATAATAACCTACTAAACCAATAAAACTATGTACCTCATTTATACTCGTCGGTACAGGACATTCTTGGATTGCCTTGGTATTTTAAGGATCAACAGAGATTCCATCCTCAGAGACAATATGGCCATGAAAAGAAATCTCTTGAAGCCATAATTCACACTTGCTAAACTTCCCATATAATTCATTTCTTCTGAGGGTTTTCAGAATAGTGTGAAAGTGATTTTCATGATCTTTGTAGATTTTTGAGTATACCAAGATATCATCAATAAATACCACTAAAAATTCATCAAGATATTCCTTTAAAACTCTATTCATTAAATCCCTGAAGATAGAGGGTGCATTAGTCAATCCAAAAGGCATTACTGTAAACTCAAAATGCCCATACCTAGTTTGAAATGTTGTTTTTAGAATGTCTTCCTTCTTCACACACAATTTATGATATCTAGATTGAAGTTCAATATTTGAAAAATATTGAGCTCCATGAATTTGGTTGAATAAATCATCAATACAAGGTAGGGGATACTTGTTCATTATTGTTATAGCATTGATGTCCCTATAGTCAATGTACAACCTTGCAGATCTATCTCTCTTCTTAACAAAAAGGACAGGGGATACCCATGGACAAACACTTGGGTGAATAAATCCCTTATTAATCAATTCATATAGTTGTGTCTTTAGTTCCACTAATTCTATAGTGGTCATTCTATAAGGAGTCTTCGATATAGGCCATGAACCAGGAATTAAATCAATGGAAAACTCAATTTCTCATTCTAGAGGATGTCCAGGTAAATCCTCTGGAAACACATCAACATATTCTTACACAATATATACATCCTCTATTTGAAAATTCATTTCCTCACCCACAGTTATTTCATTCCCTTCTTCCCCAATAATTGAATTTAGTAGAGCTACTGGGGGCAGATCTAGATAAAAATCATATGGTGACGTTTCTTCTTTAAAGATAAGGTACTCATTATCATCATCGATAATTGTAACCTCCTTCTTATTATAATAAATTTTCACATCATGGTCCAAAATCCAATCCATACCGAGGATTATATCAAATTAAATCATGGGTATGATGATGAGATCAGCAGATAAATATCATTTATATGCCTTAATGGGGACTAATTCACAAAACTTTATTGCAATGATACTTCCTCTATGAGTTTTTACTGACAACTACCTTGTTAAATCAAATTGAAAATATCTAATTTTCTTAGAAAACTGGGAAGATATGAAACCATGTTATGATCAAGAATCAAATAAATCATTGGCTAAGCTTGAGGAAACCATTAAATTATTTTCCACCACATCTTTTAGAGCTTCAACCTCAGCAGTAGTGATCACATAATCTTGGCCTTGATCCCTTGGCCTTTTCTGAGGTATGTTTCCCTGACGCTTAGGACATTCATTTTCATAATTTCTCATCTCCCTGTAATTATAGAATTGAACATTGGTAGCTTCTTTCTTCCCCTTAAAATCACCAGAAAGATAGACTTTCTGTCCACATTTGTAGCATTCTCAATTTCCTTTTAGACAGGCATCAGGGTTATTCCTTCCACAATTATCACATGGTGGAAATTCAACTCTTTCCTTATTCCCTATTTCCTTATTTTATTTCCTAGAGTGTTCAGCAGATCTCTTCTTCTCTTACTTTGCTTTAAAGTCATAATACTTAGAGAATTCCTTTTTTGTCTTGATAGCACATGAGAAAATATGTTTATACGATGAGAAGGATTTCAAGACTAATGCTAGATGTAGAAATGGATTCAACCCATCAAAGAAACGATAAATCTTACTTCATGGGTTATGTATATAATATGTAGCATGCCTTGATAACCTTGTAAAGTTAGCTTCAGAATTTGCGACATTCTCATTATCCTTTTGTATCAGACGTATAAATTACATTTCCATATCTACTCGATGGTCATGAGGAAAGTATTTTTCTAAGAAAATCTCTTTAAACTCCCTCCATTCTATACTTGATACTTCTTCATACTCCTTTGTGTTTTGAATTAATGACCACCATTGATCTGCATCTTCGGTGAGGCAATAAACTACCATGACAACTTTTTCCCTTTCACTACTCCCCAAAATATGAAATATTTTTTCTGGGGAACTTATCCATTGCTCCGCTACTAATGGATTTGTAATCCCATTGAATTTTGGTGCTTGTTTCCTCATGATGCGTTCTAATGTTGATCTTACGCGTTATGGATCAGGGTGCTCCATATGGGTAAGGTTATTATTCATATCCTGAGTGAGTTGTCCCAGTATGGTGATAAGTTGATCAGCACCAATTGCATCACCATCTCCACTATAATTATCTTGAGTTTGGGGGAAATCCCTACATGGATTATGTGCATTGATACGGTTTCCATTCCTTCCACTATGCGCCATTTCTAAACAATGGCATACACTAGATTAGTTTATGAATTGTAATACATAATTCCAAACTTGTAAAACACTTAACATAAATTAAACAATTTATATAAATAATACATAATCATAAAAAAATGTTTTCTTTGAGGAGGTATATACACATAAATACTTCATAATTGTTTGTAAAGAAAATGTGAATTATCCTAAAAATATCTCCTAGGAGTTTCGTAACCGAGAGTGTAGCAAGGCCCATTGTCGTGCAACAGGATACCCCAGGTCAAGCCTGAAACTCCTTGTTAGAGTTTTCACTCCTAGGTACGTCTGTTCCAGAGCTGCCTCTACCTTCTCGTATCTAGACATGGATTTATTTCTTGGGAAATACAAAAAATATCTACATTACCAAAATACTAGGAATTTATTATATACTAAGCCTCAAATTCTATCTTAGGATAATGTTCTATAATCAGAGTTTTTAAAAATATAGTTTCCATGGTTTGTACTAAACTTCCTATGATACCAACTATAATGCCCCGACCCCAGTTACCTAGATTCAGTATGTTATTACATAATATTATAATGATACAAGGAATAAAGTCCCAAAGTACCAATCAGTTTAGTATTCTTGGAAACAAGATACATACATGAGTTCAATATTATAACCTGAAAATAAATACAACACTAATTTATTCCATTAAAACATTCAATCCTCCTAGATATGAATGAAATTCACTCATAACTAACTTATTAATATCCTGGGAAAATGAAACATAAGAAATGGGTGATCTCAAATGCTCAGTAAGAGTAATCAATACAGTGGAAGATAACATAAACATTAGTCATGTTGAATAATTGAAAACACATGCCTTTACAAATAACAAACATGAATACTTTATGGCAGGAATATGAGTTGAGTAAATAATTCCATAATAAAACATAGTCATGGGTATTCTACTAGTCGAATAACCACATGAACCATCAATATTATTTTTATAATGAGTGAATGTACAATGCTGGACATTCTGAAACATTTTGTCAAGGCCTCGGTCAAGACATCTAAAAATGATTAAGGCCTCGGCCAAAACCATATATCAAATTGGGAAAGGCCCCAGAAAATTCTACATCTAATTGTATTATGAGACTTACTGATGCATTGAGAAGCTATATCGAGCCCCACCCATCACATACTGAGTCCAATACATTCCTCATATGAAAAGTTCGAAACATAACATAAACATTCATATTAAAACTAGAATACGAAATGTCAAAAATTTAACCATAAACAATGAGTGGTACAAAAATAACACATCCACAGTAGAATATATCACAAAACCTCAAATACAATATGGAATATTTGTATCATAATAAATCAACTTCAAACAAGTGTAAATTTTATCAAAGGATGTTGACATAGATGAAATGAAAAAAATTTGTGAGAAATATCTCTTTCTATTTTGAAATAATCTAAGAGTTACATAATAATAAAATAAAACATTAATTTTAAAAATATTATTATAATCTTGTAAGGTAAGCTTCGATGATGTTATAACGGTGGAAAATAGTCGCACCCACCTTATAAGTTAATAAAACATTCTTACCTTAATTTTGTCAAAAAGGTCATAAAGTACCTTGTTTGGAAAACAACAGAAAGATTACTTTCAAAATATATAAGGTCAAATAAATTTATAAATTACTTTAATCCATAGTCTAGTGAATATTAATTTTTTTTTGAAATACATTTTTAAGAAAACACAGATGTGGATGATAAAGAGGTCCCAGTAGATACTTGTGTAAAAACTACCTCGGATAATAAAGAGATTGTGAAATTAACCCTTACCTTTTACTTTTACTTGGTCAAGGGTATGTTAAACTCTTGTATAATAGTTATATAATTGTTATTAAATTATAAAATAACTACATACAAAAATATTATATCATATATAATCTTCTAATATTGCTTTGTTAATGATATTTTTGTAGTATCGTCGTTTCGGGTGTTAACTGATTTTTTTTCCTTTATATGTTTTGTTATATAAGCTGGGTTTATTATAGATAGGATATATTTGATTCATATAAAAAATGATATTAATTTATTAAACATTATTCTAAATCATCAAATGAAATTTATTCTTGAATGGTTATGATGGGGAAAAGAATCTCATCACGTTCATGGAGACGGTAATCCGTACGTTCGCATGAGCGACAATATCATTCTTTTGATATTAAAATCATATGTAAATATATGGTATATAATATATAAATAATAATTAACATGTTATATTTATTATTTACATCATCTATACATCATTATTTTACCCATCAAAAAAAATAATGTATTGAATAACAACTACACCACGACGTGGAGATGGTAAGTCGTACGTATGCACGTATGGTGACTTTGTCATTCATATGATGAATAAAATAATGAATATGGTTGTACCATTTTTATAATAACATCAAACTATATATAAGATACTGGAGTTATTACTTTATAATGGAAATAACAAAGAAATAATAAGTGGAATAAGAAAAAGAACTTGAAAGAGGTGATTAAATATTTACCTCTTCTTCAGGTTATTCCTTTTGATTTGATCAGAAGGGATCCTTAGGTTGGATTTATAATCAAACTAACGCCTCTAGGTTGAAGTGATGTAATTTTTAAGGACATTATGGATGTTTTTCACTGAGACAAATGGCTTTGGAGGTGTGACTTTGATAGAAGGGGAAGTTCCCTTTTATAAGAGAGGTGAGGGGCACCTTAAGAAAATATTGAAATATTATTTTATAATAAAATACTTTTCGGTTTCTAATGGATCAAAAATGATTTATTTAGAAGATAAGGTAGATATGGGACTAAAACCTCTCAAAAAATAGGTTTTATACAAGTTTGGGTCACCATATTAACCTTATCTTTTAGATTAAACTATTAGATAAATAGTTTAACTTTTACCATGTATTCTTGTATTATTATAATAATTGGTTAATAAAATTACTATAAAATTCCAAGAAAATATCAATTGGTTCTTTAATTATATACATATCGTTATATAAGTTCTTTTTCAGAACCTTATATTTTTAGGACTATTATATAATTTAATAATATAATATTTGTTTTAAAAAATCATTTATGTCAATTTTAACACTATTTAGTTGTTGGTTTTGGTGAAAGTCATAAAAACTTTATTACTTAAAAAAATTCATTGAATAAATCCTAAAATTTCATATTCAACTATAAAATTCTTTAATGTCATAAAAATTTTGAAATTATATTTATTTTATTATTTATAATACCATTTATTTGATTCTTTCATTAATAAGGTAATTGCATCATCATCATTGTGTCATAAATAAATTTAATTATTTAATGTCTAAAAATTATAAATAAAATATCATTATGTAGGAAATCTTTTTATATTTCTAATTAATATTTATAGTCGAAATGATAGCTTATATAACATATTGTAAAAATTGTTTTACTAAAAGATATGTGTTTATGTCATTTTTGTCTTTACTTTAAATTAATTAATAGAAAGTGTCATTATAACTCTCAAGTGGCTCTATGGGGTCTCAAAATCGACCCAAGGATGTCCATGGTCGGAAATGTATCAAATAATAAGAATATGACACATGTTATGGTAATTTAATATTATTATAATATTATTTGTTTACTCTTATTTACTGGATTTACCCTTTAACCATGGTAAATAAAATATTTACCGAAGTAATTATTCATAATGTCTAAAAATAAAATTTACCTGTTTAGACAACTTGGACCTCCTGATTCCAAATATGGAATCCATTTTTCCAAATTCAAAACAAATAAGTGGCAGAAATTAATTTAAAATTAATTCCCGTTGTCAAAACAAAAAGTGTGTTTTTAAGAAATAATAACTATCAAAAGATTGACCCTTGTTTATGTCCAGTTTAAATGTAAAATTACATACAATAACCTAAATTATATTGAATGATAAAAATATAATCTAATGATACTTTAAATTCACTAAAATTCATAATTTAATAATATAAATTATTTCGATTTAAAATGTCGTTTTTAATTAAAATTTAGTATTTTTCGCTATTCATCAAAAATTGAAAGTTTTCAGAAAAGTACCAAAAATTCACCCTAATCTAATTTCGATATTCTGAATTCATAAATAAATTTAATTTTGAAAAATAAAATTTATAAAATTTTAAAAAGTGGGTATTACTACTCATAATGGCAAGTTTGATTGGTCGCGGTGTGTTGGAATCTCGAAGTTGCGTACAATGCAAGCTATTGCATTATTCAAAGGGAAACATACCATGGAATATTGGGGTGTTACAAAGATTATTTTCATACAAATCCTCCAAAAAATTAAATATATGTATGAAATTGATAAATACCACTATAAACTAGTCTAAAAACTCACCAAACACTATGTTCATCAATCCCATGAACACTTGTGGAGTATTCCTAACTCCAAATAACATCACATAAAACTCATAATTCCCATAATGAAATTGGAATAATTTATTTGAGATATCCTTATCCTTCCCTCAAATTTGATGATATATATACTACAAGTTGATATTTTAAAACTAGATAGCTCTGTTCAAGTATTTGAATATGTCATAAATCTATAGGATATGATAGAGGCTCTTCACCATCACCTGATTTAGACATAATCATAGGATTATATATACCTTACTTGAAAAAAATAGTAACTCCATAAGGCGACATACTAGTATGAATAAATCCTCTTTATAAATGATCATCAATATAAATCCATAGCACCCACAACTCAGAAAGGGTCATCTGATACAATGACATCGATATAGAAGAAATTCTTGGGTAAAAATCATTCCCAAACTCGATCTCCCATCAAGGGGTGGTGTACCAACCTCTTTGGGAAAGAAATAAATTTACTCTATTACCACCTTGGTAAAACCATTGTTTAATCCTCTACATTACTCAACATCAACCCACCCATTAAAGAAAATAGAGAATCAACACCCCTTCGAGCCATATGAGGGTCTCTCTCTCCAAACAACATCTCCTAGTCTCTATCAACCTCCAAAAATATGATGCACCACCTAAATTAATCCATAATAGATTCAAGTGAATAATTATAATCTCTGGTGAGGATTATTTCATATCAACTTATCAATAAACATATGTTGTATCATCAATAGCATTACCTCTCCATCACTAACTCACATTTTCTACGCACTTCATATAAACCATCTTGACCTCCAACATGCATAGTCATCACTGAGGGAACTACAAATATATCCATCTCAATTTCAAGGCATAAAATATGGTGGGGGAAAATGGTTATATATATCTTGAATTAAACATGGTATAAACCAAAGTAGAAAATAGGTAGACAGTACTTGACATGATGTCTATCTTGCCCCATGATAGCGACGTTAAGGCATGAAGCCTAGTATAGTTTACTCTGTGGCCTATTGGGACCTAATGGAGACTAAAAACATGGATAAACTACCCCACTATCCTTAAGAATGAAAGGAATCATGGGGATTTCTTCTTCCTTCCCCATGAAATATCTACTAATCATAAACATGATGACCATGTTGTTTTTTCTTCTACAAGTGAACTGTTGTAATGGTAGGGCCTAGAATGAGAACCAGACAAACAATTATATTTGAGGAAGGTTAGACACTCTAATTATTGATGACCATGACATATTCAAGACAAAAAAACCATGCATGACCCATTAAAAGGGGTTTCAGAATAGCTATCTCTAATAAAACGAGTTGAAGAAGGCTAAAACATACTCCATGATTATTGAAACTTTTCTTTCTAACAAGAAAATTGAGAAAAACTGGTAATAGATAAAATATACAGTAAATAATAGTGACTCAAATATCATGATAATCTATTCATATCCATCATCCTCTTAATAGCCTCTGGAATTTCTAGGACCTTGAGATACTTCTTTAATGGAAAGAGGGTGACCTAGAAATGGATATCTAAACGAAAAGCCTCATCAAAATGAATCTACATAGCCTCTTCATTTATAATAAGGTCTGAATAATAGTATAATAAGTTCTTATATGAGATAAAAAACGTCCATACAATAGAACTCCTATAAAAAATGGTGAACATATCCTACCTACAAGTCTCCTTAGAGTTCAAAGAAAGAAACTTGTCCAAGAGAAAAGTTCATAACATTTCCCACACAACAACCATCTAATCATCAAAGAAAATGAAACCCAGTGCTCCTTTTGAGAATGAATCAAAGTAATGGATATTAATACCTCATATGACCAATATTCTATCTAATGATGTGAAATGAATTCCTCATACTTCTATAGGACCTAGTGTTGATACACTAAAAATTTTCTCCTCTATTTGTCATCTTTATCGACCTACACTCTATAATGATCCTCTAAAATTTCATACCAAACATCTTCGGTACGAACCTAACTGGGACATTGAATTCATCCATTTTAATGAAATTAAAAACATTAGGGACTCCATGAAACAAGATAAAATAAAATTTTAAGGTTAATCAATTAATCCATTTTAACCATAATTCAAATTTTATACCTAATTTAAACACATGTGAAAACAATCACAATGCATGATCCTTACTCTGGTCTCTACCCCGCAAGAATCATTACTTTGTTAATAATTTTCAATAAACTTGTATGTTAATTCATCAGATTATAATGGGGACTAAAATATCATGTACAATCTAGTATCCCTTATTTATAGAACCCCCCAATCCCTTCTGATACTATTTGCATTCCAAACCATGTGTCCACACTAGTTCCTGACTCTAAACTCTATCCTATTTGAAAAATATCATCTTGTATACCACTCTTTCATGACCATATCTATCTAAAAGTAACCCTTATATAAAAATATTTCATAAAGGGATATAATTACCCTCTAATTTCACAACTAATAGGCTATTATTTGGTGACTAACACTAAAGGTATTTAAATCACACACATTAGGGGCATTATACTTAAGATAAATTGAAGGAATAATACATAATATGAGAAAAGACCAACCAAAAACATTCATAAATAAGAATAAATACAAAACCATAATGTAATTTCATGAAAACAATATAACTAAAATAACTAAAAATACAAAAATAAATCCTTTATAGGGACCAAAAATCTCTAACAGCTCCAGAACATCTCCTCGAGCAAATAACACCATGTTAAATAATCAACTAGATCCTATGGATATGAAAAGTAGTTTATATATATTTAGCTTTAGTATAAATTTTATAATCAGTATAATTATCCTTAAAACCTCTCATAAAAATATGCAAGAATCATATTAAATCCCAATGAATAAAAAAATGAATCCAACTCATCAACTAATTAGGTAAAGATGTTTTCACATCCTCACCTTGGCTCACTCACCAAGTAATTCATATAATTAAAGAACTCTATATCAATAGCATATGTATATATATATAAATGATGTGAAATCACTTCAAATTTCCCCCTATTTAGTCGCTCTCACACCCAAATATATTAATTCCTATGGTCATACCTTCTATAATTAATCTTGTATCTAATGAAATCGTATCACATCCATGCTTCGTTATGTGCAACCTTACACCTCATCATCAATATCTCATATATGAACATGTAAATGTATGGATTCTACTACAACCCATGTAAATTCATTATACCATAGGCCATCACAACCCATGCATTAACAACCAAGGGAAATTGAAGCCAGCATGACCTGATACAAGTATATTCTATAAAACCAAGCCATTAAAACCAACGAATAATTGTTTAGTAAAGTGGAGATTTATAGAATACTAGGTAGGATCACACCCTATACCTTAAGCCTCCATATACTTAGATATGAGTAACCTTAACAATATTTAAAGGGATAGCATGGGAGAGGTAGAATTCATTCATCCATCCCCTCTCCATCTTGGATGTTGGAGAAAATGACCCCCACAACATTCAGGTGTTGTTTTCCCTATGAAAAAATGTGGGGAATTGTATAAAATTTGAAAATATAAAAATATATAGCTCAAAGACACAGTAAAGGAAACTAACAACCCTTATACCAACCAAAAGTTTTCATCACACAGCACACCATTATTCAACCATAAAGGTTTAGATCCCAAGCTTGAATAAAAACATCAATGATCAAAACTAATTAGTAAAAAACCATTAATTAATAATATCTCTCATTTATTTAAAATATTAATGCATTAATATTCTAACACAATTTCAGTTGGAACCATAATTTTTCTAGATTATATTCACAAGTATTTCATCATTATCAAAAATCATCAAGAATAATCTCTATTCAATAATTAATTCACTTATCATTTCATGAATTATGGGTACTGTAGGAATCATCTTAATATACCACATCTCAAATACACTTACAATGCATAGATTCAAACTACATTGAGAAATTAAAAACTAATAATAACATATCTGATCAACCATACAATTAAATGCATCAAGAAACAAATATATCAATGGTAAATCCAAGCTTTTAACTCATCTTGACCACACTTATGTAATCCCCAACACCATCACGGATAATATAAGCCATCTCTCCATCACCAACATCAAGCATCACTATATCCCCAATCCTCTAAACCATTCAACTTTAAACGTTATCAATAATATTAAGTTATCAATAATAACATCAAGGATCTAATTATCATAGAGCAAGCACAAATAGTAATTGTATTTTTCTATACACAAACCAAGGAAACTATGGCCATATAATTAGGATAGTCAATCCTCCTACAAATAAGAATGGGTTAAATCTTCTATAAAACAATTATCTTTGGAAAATCCATTTTAATTCCCATATTTCATTAACTGTTTTATTATTCATTTATTTTTAGTATAATGAAAACTATATTAAATAGAAAAAAAATCTAGGAATAAAAAAAATTATAATCCTTATTTCCATGTTTAATCAGAATTGGAATAATGGTTTTAATTATCATGCCTCTCACATGATTCCAATAATATTATCAACTTTACATTGTTTATCAAGTTCATGAAATTCAATAATAAAAACAATAATAACATTTATATCCACAACTATGTCACATTATCTTGTAAATATAAAGAGGAAAATCAATAATATCATAAAATATCATGTGAACATAGTTATATAAATACACATTTCCATAATTCCATAAATAATCCACCACATTTGATAATATTATTTTTCAATAATTTTTAAAATCATAAAACAATATTAATAATATCTGACATATGCATACTCATATTAAGAATAATTTACTTCATATTATTAATCCCTTTGTTCTTTATTCCTATTAATTTCATAATAATGGAATAATATTATTCCTTTATAGTATATGATTTTATCTACCTTAATTTCCATGTTATGACAATTGATTTTTACAGCATGAAACATTCATATTATTACTTGAAAATAATAATGTGTTTCTTTTATTTATTCTCAAAGGAAAATATATTACCTATAATATGTGAATATACTTCATAGTCTCCCTTTATAACATGAAGATTCGTCAAAAATTACACATTGTGTTATTTTTAATTTTATTATATTTCTAACCTTTAATCACATATATTCATCCATAGAAACTAAATCATGATTAAATCACACCTTTCACAAATAAGAATTGATGAATTAGATCCCCTACCGAGAAAGAAGGCCAAGTCGCGTTGCATTAATAATTGAGGAGAGGGGTTTTCACATAGGATATAAACTCATAAGAATATGATCAAGATATTTCATAAGGGTTTAAATAGTCTAAGAGTGATTTTTGGATTGTATAGACTCAAGTGAAAGTATTAAAAAATTAATGAGGGAATGAACTATCATTTTCGTATGGAAAATATGTTTTCAATTGGGTATTTCAAAATATACAGTCAAACATTCCTATTTAATCAATTTTTTATTCAGTTTAGATTTATTTTTCATTTCATGACTCATTTAAAACACCTGAAATCAAAGAAGTGAAAGATATAACCCATCGTTGTTATATCTATATTTAAAACCAATGATTTAATTTTTTTTCCATATTTTCATTAAAATTTATTTTTATTTCACTTTGGAATAATTTATAATTTTTTTCCACAACTAGATAACTAAAAATGATGATCGAAAATGTAGATTAACCACATGTATCGACCACATGAAGAATATAATGGACCATGAGGATTGACTGCATGAATAAAAATGAGAGACAACATAGATAAAATGAAGCACATGGATCAACTACATGCAGTATAAAATCAACTATGAGGATTGAAAACATGAAAAAGTGATTTTTTTTATATGGATAAACCACACCATATGGATCAACCATTTGAAAAAGAATATTGAAAGTCTTGATCAATCACATAAAAAATGAATTATTTCATGAAAAAAGATAAAAATTAATAAGTTAAAAGACTCTATGAACCCTCGGAACACATCAAAT
The DNA here is from genome assembly GCA_963277665.1 of Viscum album. Classification (NCBI taxonomy): domain Eukaryota; kingdom Viridiplantae; phylum Streptophyta; class Magnoliopsida; order Santalales; family Viscaceae; genus Viscum; species Viscum album. The sequence goes on from OY728159.1 coordinate 1,059,436,814, forward strand.
ATTTAGGAAACTCATCAGGGAAGGGTTTTATAAATTTGGGATCATACAAGGTCACTACATTCCATGTTCAAATTAAAATAGTTTACTTCAAAAATCATTTGTAAATCAACTATGAATTCCTATGGGAAATTCATATAAAAAAATCCCACATTAAATTTCAAAATAATTTAGAAATTTACACTAGAAATATCTAGATAAGAAATTCACTTCCAATGTTTTTTCACTACCAGTGAAAATAAATACTAAACATTTCAATATAAATTTCACTAGGATTTTACAATGGTCTTAGTGGAACTGATAATTTATATTGGTTGGTTAATTATTTTGTATTGTAATTTAAAGTGGAAATTTCCACTAAAACTCGTAATGGAATTCTCTACTATAAATTTTTATTGGAAATTTAACCTGGGAATAATAGTAATACAAATTGAATCCAAAATATTTTTTTCATTTTAAAAAAAATGTTTTCTATTTGAAGAATCAATTGAAACCTATATGTTAATAGAATAATCAATCATAACATTAATTTTAATATATTCTTTCAAAACAAAATTATAAAAACCCAAAGTTTTTCTTATTTAATTGGAATAACTAAATATGATTTATCTAGGGCTATACTGTTTTAGGAATTATATCAAATATTTTACAAGAAAACGCATAAAAATAAATCATAGAAACAACCTATTAGACTCATATTCCATCAATACTCTTTAAAAACCTAGTCCATGACTCTATAAAAAAATATATACTCATTTCATTCTAGGATTTTCCATCACATTTCTTATATATAATCTTAATTTTATTAGACTTATCACTAGATTTTTGATTCCATCACCAAAAGGGTTCAGGAGGATTTTTTTTGAAAGAACCAACTTATTTCATCTAATAGGAATAGGGATAATCCATTTGAATTTTGTATTCTACTTCTCGTTAGACTGATATAGTTAATACTATACACATAAACTCTATTGGATGGTCAACTAGATATTTGGGTTAAGAGGTGAACCTAAAATGATATTTTAAATGAAATAAATGAATTAAAATTTGTTTATAGAAAAGGGGAAAATAATATTAAAACCATGCACACACCCAATGATACACAATCATGAGTGATCCTCTACCACCACAAGAGAAACCCCACAAGGTTTTCCCCCATGGAGCATGAAATATAAGTATTTATTATACATAATATAGAAGTATCAATATTACCTACACAAATTTTTGAATTCTTTCAAGTGATAAGACAAATATCATGTCTCTAAATTCTTTATGGTTCATTCATTTTAGTATGTCAAATATTTTAACCATAAATATGTTAGCTACATATTTCATTTAAACATATTTATAGGGTTTTACCCATTTTAATTTTTTTTTTTTTTTAACATGTGGATATTTTTTTCTTAGCTTCATGCAAAATTTTTTAGTGATTTATATATATATTATATCTATTTAAATGATATAATAGTTTTTAAAAACCCCTTTCATGGAAGATACATGGTGTTTTAAAGTTTAAGATGCAATTTCTTAAATTTTATTTATATTTTAAATTAATCTTATCAATGATTTAAAAATGGATGGGTAGATGTGTGGGTGGTGACTTTTAATTATGGGGAGGTGTTTGGAAAAATAATTTCATGATTTCATCAATATATAGTCAAAATAGTGAAGGAATTGAGAAATTAAATTTTTAGTATCATGTGAAACACATCAAAAAAATAGATTCTATGATCCAAATGGATGTTGAAGTGGTGTTCATAATATCTCGTGTTCAGATGAATATTTCCAAATGGTAGTGTTGTGTTATAGAAGATATATGAGGTAGTGTTGTTTTTCATATGAGGCTGAAATTTTGTCATAGTAGATCTTGGAAAAAGTAGTGTTAATTATAATATGGTTACCTTTGTCACCAAGATAATTCTCTAAGAGGCGACAAAGGCATATATGGGTGTGGTTTTCAAACATGTTTTTCTACACTATCATTGTAATTAAATTTTTGGATTTTACATGTATTTTTTACTCTATGATTTATAGTATATTTTTCTAAGTTTCCCAATTGTTTTTAAATACTTTATATTATAGGGTTTTATATGTATTGTAATATGTGTGTTGTTTCTATTAATTCTAATTTTATTTTTATACATCTGTTTTCACTAGGTTACTCAAACAAAATTTCCCATGAAACAACATATAAAGTTGTTAGAAAGGGACATGTTGCACATGGGGTGAAGTAAACAATAATTTAAGTTTCCATTATACCCAATCATATTCAACCATTCCTTAAGGAAACCAACTTCTGGATCCATGGAACCTCCAAATTGTATATATGTGTGAATGGTGTGGCCTCCACTCACTCCCCAGTCACTGATCACTTGGTAAAATGTTTAGACCCACCTACAAGATTCTAAATCATATGATGTATTCATTATGTTATCAATTATCTCTCAACACCATATAAATAACCATTAAGCCCTCCACACATCATCCATCAACTCCCACAACTATATCTTTATCATAGTACATCAATGAAGCTCCCAAAATGCAACACCCCACATATCCATCATTGTGTATTTTTTCTTTCCATTCTACTCTCTATCTTCTTTCTCGATATTTGTTCATGTCCAGTGATAAGAAGAGAAACCACCTAAAATGTTGTTGGAATTGGTGCTCATCTAGATATCAGTTCTAACTCTGGTATGGATTTCCTCTCTACCTAGGTGGTGGTCTACACTTCCTCCTCTCCCATAAATATTTACATGCCCCCATTTGGCTTCCTACTGGTTACCCTGCTCATGTTAGGTGGAGGAAGCTTTCATGGTGTACCCACAATAGGAAAATTTATAAAATGGGTATTTATTCATTAAATCAGTTATGATTCTTAAAAATATGGAATCTTGGTTAGGCGAGTGTCAAATGAGTTGAGACATAGGTACCTAGAATGAGAGCACCAATTACTTTGATGCTCACCAATTGATTTATTTGGGTTACATTTTTTAATGGTGAATTATAAAAATGTTATATTTATGTTTTAATTTATTTTTTTGGGGGTTTGAGTTTCTTTTATAAAGGATTTTTAAATGTTATATTTTATAAAATAACATATAAATATATTATAGTATAGGATTTTTTGGAAAGCGTCACATGGGTTGACACTATCCAATTGTAGTTTTTTTTTGGTTTTTTTTTTAAATTTTATACTTTATAAATGTTATAAATATTTTTATTTTAGATTTTTTTGGTTTATATTTCTTATAAATAATTTTTAAATGTTATATATTGTAAATGTTATAAATATATCCTATTTTAGGTTGTTTATAAATGATTTATAAGTGTTTTTAAATCAATTTTTTTGTCTCAATAATTTAATGAAAATACATAGATTAAAAAATATCCATCCATCCAAAGTTATGAATGTTTTTTAAATGAAGGGGGGAAATCCCTAGAACAAGTTAAGAATGTCTGAAGTAATGAATACTAAGGGCATTGGTCTAGAATAGATTCACACAATCAAGGGGGAGGGACCCAATACAATTAAATATAGTACATGGGTTATCAGCAGTAGCCTAGGAAGCCAATAATTCTATGACAATATTTCTCTCCATCCAAGTGTGAGTGATATTGATACTATTAGGGATAAACTCCTTGTATTTTGGAACAATATATGTGATAGCCCAATGGTAGATATCATTAATTGGATGGAGTTTGAGAGAATCAAAGAGTTTGTTTAAACCTGATCAAAGATAATACCTTGAGAATGGCATAATGCTAACCCTTTTAGAATGGTATCCACCTCTGCCATGATATAGTCACCTTGGCCATGCCAAACACTGAACGAAAAAACAAACGAGCCATTAATATTAGGTGCCACCCCACCTCCCCACATTAGATTAAAAAATACAATAATGTAGTATGGTTTTTATTAATAATTAAATAAATTCTACAATATGAATAAATGAGTATAATTATGATCAGATATATTAAATATAAGGAAATTTATATATGCAAAAATATGAAATAATGACACTAAAATGATAATTTTATACATAAATGGGGATGGTAATATGGATATAGATATAATCCTATCATCAAATTGTTTTTTAATATGAATGAATTTGAATTGGTAGTATGTGATAATTACATTGAAATGATAATTTTATATATTTTTATATATATGTGTGTGTGTGTGTGTCTATGTGTATTTATGAGTATAATTTTGGTGATATATGGGAATATCTAAGAGTACTCTATGATTCATTAGGATTAACATATTTATTTTATTGGTATCTATCATTAGACATTACAAAACAATATGAATTTATCACAATTATCAAAATATTGACCCTTTATGAATGAGTTGATTGAGAATGTTTATATACATCCTCTTATAAGTATATTTAAGTAAACTTTTTTACCCATTTAGTTTTGTTAATAGGATATTTTACACTTTTTGATTAATTACCTATTATTTTATTATCCATATCAATAGATTAGAATTTGTGAAGTATATGTGATAGCCCAAAGATTAATCATATAAATTATGATAATGCTGTGAGACATATAGTAGTGGAAAATATATAAATTTAGAATTTAAAATGACATCTAATGACTTCATAGATTATTCATTTTTATATGTAAAATGTTTTATCATGGAAAAAATAATATCCTTGATTCTCAATAACACATCTCAGCCTATAAACCTCATGCCTAATCCATGTGATACATATACATCACTCTGGTGTTCCGTATATAGGAGAAGGATCCTCTTCATGTGCTTCTTTTATGTCAAAAGTGTATATATATGTTTATGGCTACAACCACCATGTAATGATCTATTATTACTATTTCCACCTCAATATTTTGTTTTACTAGTGCATCCGCATAATAATTAGTAGATAAATCTCCAATGTAGAGAACATGGGACAACCCAACATCATATATAGGGCCATGTCTCATGATGTATAGTTTATCAGTAGGATCACCTAAAGCCAATGACATTGGGAATTGATCGAAGGGATCTCTATAAGAAATAAAATCACTTAATGAATGTTGAAACATTGATATCATAATGAAGTACCACCCCTATAGAGTATTAGGAATGTTGGTTATATGATGTATCTGAGATGAAGAAGGTATAGTAGTATAATAAGTAAGCATATTTGGTGAAAGATTCTCTACATGTGGTGAAATAACCTTTTTGGGCATCGTTGGCCCTGTCCTAGTCTTTGTCCTCATCTTTATCCTTATCTTTGTCCTCATGTTAGTGTTACTAGTGGAAGTGTTTATGCATCATCCGATGTGAGATCATCAAGAACATCAACATCCCTAGACTCATTTAAAAGATAATATGGATTAGGATATGACAGAATCTCCTAATCATAGCCACACTCAAATAAGGAATCGATAGGATCTCTCAAAGCCACTAGATATTCATGAACCGTATCATTACTATAAACATACTCATCCTTAGAATCATTGATATGTATAATTTGATCAAACCCCTATGACTAAAAAAATACATGCAATTCAATAAATATTTGGAAATAAAAATATATAAAAATATTTTAAACATAAAAACTGATGATGGTCTATCCCATGATGCATATGGTACATGATTCTGTAATGATAATACCAATACATGTACCCCCTGATCTAATAGTTGGAATCATAAATGGGATATGTGTGCTAAAAGATACTATGCATTCCAATAATTTCCCAAGAGTCAATTTACTAAGCATGGTAGCATGAACAATCCATCTCCCTATCATAAATGAGCATAATACAGTTAAAGTAAATAATCTAGAATGGTGCACTAGGTATGTGCTACATGCACCCAAACTATCACATGACAAGTTTGGGTTTGTTCCACTAAATCATGTGGAAATTAATGAGTGGAACCGCTACTTTAGGGTCTTTAACCATATCTATTACATATAGAGGAAGTGATGTTAAGATAAACTGAGTATATGGGATCTATGATTAATGAAATGATAACTTGAGAAGTATTCATAAATTTTGAAAAAAATATAACAATGATATCTTTATATTATCATAGAAAACTATTAAAAAATTTAATTCTTGAATGAATAAAATTAATGTTTTTCTTATATTATCTGGCCAAAGAGAATCTAAAATAATCTATAAAACTGCACACATTATGCGTCAGGGTACATACATAACATAGATCCTAACTCCACTCAGTAAAAAATGTAATATATAGTAAGTTTATAAGAATACTAATAATAAAATATTAAGAAAACTCCAATTAATGATGTAAAAATAGAACTATCCCCACATAAATTTCAATAAAAGGTGATGGGGAAGTGGGGGGATAAATCTACGAGTGATGCATAGAAAATTCTACCATTCCACCATCTATAGGATAATTCAATATCCTAAAATATAACATTTCTTCATTAGACATTATGGCTAGATGTATCTATAAAAATTTTATAATTTAGCAGACCCCATACTGTATATAGTTGAATTTTCATGATCCTCATGTAATGGAAATTACATCATATGTACAAAGGTCATAGAAAAATCAACACACAATGATCCTCTAATCAGCTACATAATATATGAAGGTTCTTGTCATATTTGTGTCTCCTTGTCAAAATTATCTTGAATCATTGAGAAATTCTCATTATGGCATCCCATGTGCAATTAGATACCCTATAATATCCTTGGTCATCCTATAGCATCGATGCCTAGTAAATAATATAAACTGCAACATAGTCTCCCATAATTGCACATGTAATGATATCCCCATGGGTATATAGACCCAAAATGTACTGAACATCCTCTCATGTAACTATTATATCCCTTTTAATAAGATGAATAGTCTGTGTCTTTGGTCACAATTTTTAAACTAGTACAAAAAATCAATAATGATCAGTTGTCATAAAGTAATACTTGGTGACTGTATAGAATCCATCACATTGCATAAATGGAAAAATGGGTACTAGAGGTGCATCTTGGTGGAACCAAAGAGATATTCAAACCATAAGATTCTGAATAGGTCATACTTCCAGCACCTCATGGGACACATGTGACTGATGTGCACGTAGGAGAGAATCCTACATCAAATTATATAACATTTTTTGAATTATTTATAATACACTTAGTCATTGATATCATTAAATTTTAATAATATATTATGTTCTGAATATAACATTGAGTTTTTCATATGTAAATCACCTTGAGGTTAATTGTAACATCCTGTTACCTTTATATTAGGAATGATCTAAACCTTGTCATTATTTTTACTTATTAATTATCTCAGTAGGGTTGAGAATGAATTGGGAGGATAACTATGACGGTGAAGACATAGATTTTTTAGACTCTCATCTTTAACTGGTCATTTCCATAGGTTGTGGAGGGGTTAAACGCTATGTAACTAGGTTACACGACATGTAATGATTGTTGGGTTCATGCTATGAGAAGGGTTCAACCCATGAAATGTTACATGATGTGATGAGTTTTTACACATTTTGATTTATTTAAGGATCACATTTTAATTTGAGGTTATGGATTTGTTGTTGTATATGGGATTTTTCAGTTTCATGATGTGTAACCGGGTCACACATCATGTAATTCCCTAATCCCAATTTTTAAATGAGAGGTCCTATTGAAGATTATTATTTTTTATTTTCCATATCTCATGTTCTAGACCCTAGAGGCTTCCCTAAGAGATTATGGGATCCCTCCAACCCTTTTGGATCCTCTCATTCTGCATTCAATCATCATTATTTTGTGGAGTGAATTCATTGGTACTCAATCTCCTTTTTTATTCATCTCATCCTCTCCTCCTTCTTTGGGGGTTTGATGGATCATTCTGAATTTGATGGATCTATACTCCATTTTTTTATTCTCATTTCTAGGTTTATTTTCAAGGTCTTCTATATCTTAGTTCTTCAATAATGAATCCCGTATAGGGTTTGGTGATTCGATATTTGTTAATCTCGAGGAAGGTGGTTCCATCTTTGATTTCAAAATTAATTAACCCTTATATTTCTTGATCTATCTCATTTTTTTATTTAAATTCTATTGTTTTAAATTGATTTCAATTGGTTTTTATTAAAATACAATTAAAATGAATGGGGAGGTTTGAAATGGTTTTTGAAATAAATTGGGAAAACCCCCTAATTCTGTTGAAATGGGATGTGTTTGAAAATAGATGGAAATATTTTCAATTGAATCATTGAAATTAATTTTTTAAATATAATTTATGTAATTTCTCAAATTGAGAAAATTTCATAAAATGTTTTGATAAAAATCCGGTGGTTTTATCTTGTTAAAAAGGAATGTTTTCGATTAAAACCTATTTTTTTAAATGGAAATTGGAATTTCAAATAAGGGAATAGTATTTAATTGTATTTTAAGATTTATTAAATTAAATTTCCCATCATTGATTGTGTAAGATCACATGTAAGTCTTAGGTAGATTGTGGGTTATTTAGACACACTCTATAATTATACAACGTTATAAAACATAAATTCAATAGGTCACATCCCTTAGGTGATAGTGATGAGTCCTCTCTGACCAGTTTTCAAAGTACTTGTGTGTACAGATATTGTCATGATCACTTAGAGATTGCAGAGTACTATATCTAAAAACCTTTATACCTATTTGGAAGATAACCATGTTTTTCTATTGTTTATATTTGAGACATAAATGTATTCTAATGTTGTTAAAATGATTTACATGCCTTTTAAATTTATATAAACTATTTTATATAAAAAAATTATTTAATATATTGTTTTAGAAATAGTGAATCACTTGTAAAGCCATTACTTAAAGCATTTTCCATCATTTGAACTGTATAGCATGATTTGAATAAATATTCTTTAAATTGTCAAATCTATTTATTTGTAAAATAGTAAGAATTCCTTTGGTTAATATATTATTAGGATCTGTTATTGAATCCTTTTTGAGACCCTACTGGGATTTCTAGAACACACCATACTTATGCCTTTGGGTGTTTTTAGATTATCTCCTTCCAGGTTTGAGAAAGTGGAAAGGATGTCATAGAGGTGGATCCAGCTATTTAACCTTATCATGGTTAGTTATATCCTTAGGGATGGGAGTTATTTTCCCCCTATTTTGGTACTTGGGTTATAGTACCTTGGGATTGTTTTTTCCTTATTTCATTCTGGAACATTACTCCAAGTAGATTTTCTTTTGATATTCATATTGTCTTGCTTCCTTTACTACCTCATTGTTAGTGGAAAAAATCATTCATATATTCAATTAGTATGATTTTAGGTGCTAGTCGTCAACTAGTGGGGATCAAGAACACCCTTCATCCTATCTTAAGGACAGCTCAATTATCAAGTTACTAGTGTATTTGGGATGCTTTGTGTGTGGACACATATTTTTGTGATCACTTAGAGAGAGAGAAATCTAATAGCCTGTAACTTTATTACCTATTTGGTAAATGATCATGTTGCTCACTTGTTTATATTTGTGAAATAAATGAATGCCAATTTTTTTAAACTTCTCTACATGACTTATGAATTTATATAACCTATTTCATATAAAATGTTTTATTTAATATATTATTTTAGAAATATTATATCACTTGAAAATATTTTTCATAAAGTATTTTCCATCCTTTGAACTGTATATCATGATTTTTTTAAATATGATTTAAAATTCCAAACCTATTTTTTTTGTAAAAATGAAAGCATTACTTTGCATAATCTATTATTTTAATCTATTATGGAATCCTTGGTGATACCCTACTATTCTTTTTATCTCACATCCTACTTCTACCTTCAGGTGTTTGTAGATTATCTCCTTCTAGGTTCGAGAAATGGGAAAGAATCTCTTGTAGGTTGATCCAACTGTTGAACCTTGGCATGGTGAGTTGTGTCCATAGGCACAAGAATTTTTCCCTCAGTTTTGGTACTCGGTTTTTCGTAACTTGGGATTGTTTATTCCTTGTTTTATTCTGGTACATTAATCTCAATGGAGTTTCTTTTGATATGAACATTGTCTTGCTTCTTTTTCTTTATCATTATTAGTTAAAAAATTTGTTCCCAATTTTAGTTTTTATAATGTTGGGTTCTAGTCACCGACCCATGGGATTAGGAACTCCCTTAGGGTTATTTCAGGGTTATTTTGGTTATTGGGTTTCCTGGGTATTTAGGATAGTTCATGAAAAAGTGGTATCAGGGAACCGTTTGAGATTTTCTATTTGAGTCATTATTCATTTGTTAAATCTTGTGTGGACTTAGGAGGTAGTTTTAATTGAGTGTCAGGCCAACTCTCTCAATAATTAACCTTATGTCACCAGGGGTGCTTAGGGAAATACATCATGTGGATTAATTATAGTATTTTCCCTATTTTTTGTTTGGATCAAGTGAAATACAAATATTGTTTTTTCTTTCAATCAGGATTATGTTTCCCTCATTTCTCTATTCGAGCATTATCTAGTGACTTACTTTTTTCTGCTAATGTTGTGTATCATCATGCTTCTATGAAGATGTGTAAATTGGATCCAAGAAGATGTTTTTTCTGAACCTCCATTAGAGAATCCTATTGTTGATCTAAATCTATTTGAGGTGATCGTGTGTACTATCTGAGCTTTGGGATACGCACCACCCCCAGTCTCTGTTGAGGGTCCAGTTATGGAACCTCATTAGTAATTTCTCAAGATTATTTCTCAAGAGTTCCTTTTCTAGAAACCAAAACCTTTTAAAGGATAAAATTATCCTCAAGAGGCTGAGGAATGGTTGATAATTATGGAACACTTGTTTGGGTTCTTGGATACACCTGATGAAATAAAAGTAAAGTGTCCCACCTTCATTCTAGAAGGACCAAGAAGAAGATAGTCGGACACTATGGTGATGCTGAAAAATCATGATAGATTATAGTGAAAAGACTTTAAAGCTATTTTAACCATCCAAATCTATCTAGAGTTGACGATTTTGGCCAAGTCTACTATGTTTTTCATACTTGAGTAGGCTAACAAGACTGTGATAGTGTATGTGAAATTTTTTGCTGAGCTCATGCATTTTTCACCTGATATTGTATCAAATGAGAAGATGAAGGCTCAAAGTTTTAATTGGGACTTCCTGAGTATATTAATTATCAATTTTTCTTGTTGAAGTTTCCTTCTTATGTTGAGGCACAAGATAGAGCACTAATGGTTGAGATGTACTTGGTTGGAAAGTTAGGGTTTTTGAGAGTTTCTTTCTCTCCTAGTGGAAGCATGAATTCCTCTAAGGTAAAGAGCAGGCATGATGATTCTCATGGTGGTTCCCGACATTAGGGTCATTCTAAAATTTCTGAATTACCTAGAATAGTTCATTTGGTTTGTTACTAATACTGAAATCCAAGACATTCAAAGATGTGTTACACTAAGGCACCCAAGAACTGTGGTTCATGCAGATTCTCGGGGAACTTATAGATATTATTCCATATCTATTACACTTAATGTAGTGTAATGGGATCATCTACACCTTCTCAAACTATATTTTAATCTTAAACTTCATTTACAAAAGGGTTTTAGCCACAGGCATCCGAAATGAATCTACTTCATGTAGTGTAAGATTCTCCAGAGAAAGAAAATATGGGTCCTACAATGTTGAGAGGTACCATTATTGTAGATTCTTCATCAATGACTATTCTATTTTATATTGGTGCATATCATTCATTCAGCTAAACTCATATTATTAATCTTCTTAATCTTCCTCTGGAGATTTTATCTTGTATAGTGGATATTACCACATCTCTTGGTGTGAAGAGAGAGTAGGATCTCCATAGTCCCACATGAGTTTTATCTATATTAGATTTCATGCTTATTGGAATATTTCTGGTTCTCTACATAAAATCTCTTGACATTATTTTTGAGATAGATTAGCTCATTTTCAATAAATCCCAGATTTACTGATATATTTGATGGGTCTCCTTCACTACACCCAGTGGTGTGAGATGTGCCTTCCAAGGAGAATGTGACCCAAGGTCGAGAAAGGATGGACCTTCTTATATTGAGTTGGAGAAAGTGATATATGTGTTTGTCTTTGAACAAGAGCATAAATATTTTAGTGGTGATCTCCCTATGGTTTTCATCGATTTTCCAGGAATTTTTCCTTCTAACTTCTTTCATTTTCCATTGGATGGGGAGGTTGAGTTTTCTATTAATTTAATGGCTAATACTCAGCCAATTTATATCCCCTCCTACCACATGGCACCATCTGAACTGAAGGTGTTGAATTCCTAATTGGATGAACTTCTTGAGAAAGGATTTATATTCTCGAGTGTGTCACCTCAGGTGGCACTGGTTTTCTTCGATAAGAAAGTTAATGGTCCTCTTCTCTTATGCGTTGACTAATTGAAGATCAATCAATTTATGGTGAAGAAAAAGTATTTGTTTTCACATATTTGTGATCTATTTGATCAATTGAAAGGGGAGAAGTGTTTTTTAAAGACAAACCTTTGATCTGGTTACCATCAGTTGAGGATAAAATAATATGACATTTATAAAATCACTTTTCCAAGCAAGTACGACCATTATGAGTACCATGTTATGACCTTTAGTCTAACAAATTCTCCTTTAGTTTTCATGGATTTGATGAATAGGATTTTCCATGATTATATGGATACATTTTTTATAGTCTTTGTAGATGAAATATTCATTTAATCCAATTCTGAGGAGGATCATGTACGTCATCTGAGAACAAATCTGAGCCTGTTAAAAAATCACCAACTTTGAAAAAAATTTAAAATGTGATTTATGGATTCTAGAAGTGAAATTATTTAGAAATGTGGTGTAAAAAACATGGAATATCATTTGATCCTGAGAATGTGGTGGTTGTTATAACTTGGGAGTAACCAAGAAATTTCTTTGAGATTTAGAGATTATTGGGTTTAGCCGGATATTATCGTTGGTTCGTGAAGGAATTATCAAAGCTAGATTCTCTGATGACCTATCTAACTTGTAATTGAGTGAATTATTCTTAGGATGATAAATTTTACAGTTATTTTTTTTTTGATTTTAAGAATCTTATGACTACTGCACCAGTGTTAAGGATTCCAGAGTTTGGGTAGGGCTACATGGTCTATTGTTATACATTGAGTTCAGGATTGGTATGTATTCTTATATAAGGTAACCATATCATTTCTTATGGATCTCATCATCTGAGGTCACATGGGAAGAATTATCCTACCCATAAACTTGAACTTTCACTTTTTATGAACACGCTTAAGATTTGGAGGAATTATCTTTATAGAGAAAGGTTTACCATGTATTCAGACCACAAAATCTTGAGTTATATCTTTTCTCAAAATGATTTGAATATCCTCTAGTGGTGTTGGGTGAAATAATTTTAGTCTTTTGATTTAGACATCGCCTATACCCTAGGGAAAGATAATGTTGTTGTAGATGCTTTGAGTTGGAAACTTTCAAACCATGAAGTAAAAGAATCTTTGGAAGAGTGGAATTTGATGGCTCTCCTTGCACAGTTGCATATTGGAGTCTATGAATTAGAGGATGAGTTTTATTTAGCCATTATAGAGTTGACATATTCTATTCTCAAGAAAATGCTTTCATATTAGTAGTGTGATGATGAATTTTATAGCATTTGAGAATCTCTTTATGGTAGTGAGACAGTTTCCCAATGGTGTTCTTCAAAGAGGGTTTTCTATGTTATCGGAATCATTTTGTTGTACCGTTAGTGGAAAGGAATATTGTGATTGGAGATTTTTATGATTCCTAATGGGTTGTGCACCCAAGAACCACTAATATGCTCTAAGACATGCAATGGAAATTCTGGTGGCCAGGTATGAGATGGGGAATTGCTAGGTTTTTTTACACTATTATACATGCCAACTGGTTATGGACAAGCATTAGAAACCTTCAAGTTTGTTACAACCACATCTAGTTCTTACTTGGATGTGTGATGAGATATCTATGTAATTTAAGGTTAGGTTTCCTCTTAACTAGAGATAGAATAATTTTATAAGGGTTGTGATCAATAGGTTAACCAAGTCAGCTCACTTCATACCCATTCATGATTCATCCAAGGTTGAGGAGTTGGAAAATATCTATGTGAAAGAGATTGTTTGTTTGCATGGAGTTCCATATTTTTTAGTTTCTTATTTGGATCCTCGATACACTTCTCACTTTTGGATAGGCCTTTAGTTTTCCTTGGGATCTTATGTCCATTTGATCACATCCAACCATTCGCAGTTGGATGGCCAAATAGAGAGATCTATACAGATTTTTGAGAATATTATTCATGCTTTGGTTCTCAAATTTGGTTGGTCATTGGATGAACATTTAGGACTGGTTATGTTTTCATATAATAATAGTTACCAGTCCATGATTAGAATAGCTATTTTTTTTGTCTTTGTATGTCTAGCCTTGTAAATCTCTGGTGTTTTGGTCAGATATTGGTTAAAGTTCCTTACTAGGACCAAGTTTGGTGCAAGATACAACGGTAAAGATTCATTTGATTCATTATAAAATTTTGGAGGCACAGAGACGATGCAATTCTTATGTTGATAATCATCATAGAACCTTGGAGTTCTCAGTTAGTCACCAGGTTTTCTTGAAGGTTTCACCGCAGTTGGGTCATCTAAGGCTTGGAAGGTAAGGTAAACTTGCTCCTCGTTTTGTTGGACCTTTTAAGGTAGTTGAGTTAGTGGGAAAAATTTGTATCATATAGAAAGTTTACTACAGTTGACATCAATAAATAATTCATTCTATGTATCATATCTAAGAAAGTATCTTTCTGATCTATCTCACATTTTGAGCTGGATTGATCTTGAAGTTAAACTTTATTTATCTTTGACTAAGCAGCAATTCGAGATAGTTGGTATTGAGACCATGGTATTTCATGGGAGGATGGTATCTTTGGTTAATGTGCTTTGGAATCAAGGTTTTGATGTTCCCAAGACATGGAAATGTGAGGAACTGATGAGATAATAGTGGCCTCATCTTTTTGGAATGGAATCTTCTTCATAATATTTCTAGTGAGAGAAAGTTTCTATGGTTGAATGTTTGAAAAATCTTGTTACCTTTATATTAGGTATGATCTAAAACTTTTCATGACTTTTCCTTCTCAATTGTATGGGTATGGTTGATAAGGAATTGTGTGGATACTTATGATGGTGAATTCATAGATTTTTTGGACACTCTTATTCAACCGGTCATTTCCGTAGGCTTTAGGAGGGTTACACACCGTGTAACTAGGTTACATGATGTGTAATGGTTGATGGGTGAATGTCTTGATAAGGGTTCACACTGTGAAATGTTACACAATGTGACAAGTTTTTACATTTCATGAGTTATTTGAATATAATATTTTAATCTGAGGCGATGGATTTCTCAACATATGTGAGATTTTTTAGTTTCATGACATGTAACTGGTTTACAGGTTCTATAATACCCTGATCCCAGTTTTTAAATGGACATTCTAGCTGAAAATTCTTTTATAATTTTTCCAAATCTCATTATCTCAACCTTAGAGGATTTCTCTAGAAATTTTTGGGAGCCCTCCAACCCTTTTGCGTCCTTTCATTCAGTGTTCGATTATCGTTTCTCTAGTGGTGTAAATTCATGGCTACACATTCTCACTTTTTCTTTATCCCATTCTCTCTTCCTTCTTTGGGGGTTTGATGGATCATCATGAAATTCATGGATCTGTCCTCTATGTTGCTGGATCTCATTTCTAGGTTCAATTTTGTTGCCTTCTGTGTCTTCATTCATTGTTGAAAAATCCCAACTATGGTTTAGTGATTCGAGATCTTTTAATCATGTGGTAGGTGGTTCCTTCTTTGATTGCCAAATTAGTTAACCCTTATATTGCTTGATTTATTGTAGTTTTTTATTTAAATTCAATTTTTTGAAATGTATTTCAATTGGTTTTGATTAAAAACCAATTCTAATGAATTTGGAGGTTTGAAATGGTTTTGGAATGAAATTGGGACCCCCCCCCCCATTATGTTAAATTGGGGTGTGTTTGGAAATGGATATAAATGGTTTCAATTAAATTATTGAAATTAATTATTGAAATTTAATTGATTGATTTTTTTAAAATGTGAAAATGGGATAAAATGTTTTGATCGAACCCTAGTGGTTTTATCATATTAAAAAGGCATGTTTTTTTATTAAAACATATTTTGGTTTTAAATGGAAATTTTGAATTTGAAATGGGGGAATGAGATTTAATTATATTTTGATAAGAATTAAAATAAATTTCCCACCATTTATTGTGTAAGAGTACATGAAAGACTTAGGTAGATTTTTAGTTATTTGGACACACTCTATGATTATAAAATGTTATAAAACATAAATGCAGCAGGTCACATCCCTTAAGAAATGGTTATGAGTCCTATCTAACTAGTTTCTAGAGGACAAGTGTGTAAACATATTTTTCTAATCACTTAGAGAGTGCAGATTCCTATATCTTGGAACTTTAATACCTATTTGGTACATAACCATGTTGCTCACTTGTTTATATTTGAGAAATAAATGTATTCCAATGTTATTAAACTTATTTACTTTCCTTTTGAATTTATATAAAATATTTTGTATAAAATGTTTTATTTAAGGAATTTTTTATAAATATTTAATCACCTGTAAATCCTTTTCTTAACTTATTTTCCATCATTCGAAATATATATCATGATTTTTTAAAATATTATTTAAAATGCCCAACCTATTTATTTATAAAATTGAAAGTGTTCCTTTGGTTAATCTATTATTGGAATCTGTTATGGAATCCTTTGTGAGCCCCTATTGGGATCTCTAGATCACACCCTTCTTATAAATTTCAGTGTTTTTGGATTATATCCTTCTAGGTTTGAGCAAGGAGAAAAGATATCTTAGAGGTGGATTCAACTGTTGAACCTTGGCATGGTGAGTTGTGTCCTTAGGGACTTGAGTGGTTTTTCCCATGTTTTTATACTTGGGTTGTAGTACCTTGGACTTTTTTATGCCTTGTTGTCTTCTGGTACATGAATCTCAATAGAGTTTCTTTTTATATGCTTATTTTTTTGTTTCTTTTACTTCCACATTGTTAGTGGAACAAATTTTTCACACTTTCAATTTTTATGATGTCATGTGCTAGTCGTTGACCCGTGGAGATCGGGAATGCCCTTCGGGTTATGTCAGGGTCGTCTCAGTTATCGAGTTGCTGGAGTATCTGGGATAGTTTGTGACATTAATGTTCTATTTATTTTAAATTTTATTAAGTGTATTTATCAATATCATCATATAAAAGTGATGCATAAGTTTCCCGACCCAAAAAATGAATGTATTGGCATTTTAGTATTTAAATTTATTCTTGTAAAATAACATGAGTTGAAGAAAAAGTTCATCGAAACCTGAAATGGAGAGTCAATAATAAAATAAAATGATTTTTTTATTAACAAAAACATTAAAATAATAGGTTATAAATACTCTGAAATAAAAAAAAAATAATACAATATTAATTGAGTTTATTGCTCAATAATTTCCCTTTATGTCTAGGGAAACATGTGTTGGAGTCACCTTCATGGAAACATAAACCACACCTATGTTATGATGTCCCTTCACTAGAAAAATCCATCTCATTCTGAATATGTGTCGACTTTGACAACCATTTTGGTCACAAAGTATTCGTGCTCAACAAAATCATGAGGGCATCAACAGGAAGACTCATGTCCTGATATTCACCTATAAAAATTCATAGAGAGATATAGTAGTTTCTAATAATATAAAGTATATATATTGGATCAATTAATTTCTCCCAGAATAATCATAAATAAGAACATGTTTTGATCACATGTGTATAAGAATATCATAATTATTAGAAGTTACCATAATCATAGTCAAGTTTCTCAAGTAAAACTATAAGAGCTTGACAACTTCTACTAGTTAAAGGATAATGATACTCAGTGACCTCAAATATATGCCTATTATAGTGAATGAATGAACATGACTTTTAGTATCCTCACATAGAATCTAATAAATATCATTCAAAAAGTGGTTCCCATATTACATCCCTCTCTTCAGACCCTCTTCGTCTAATTTACCTATTTCCATAAAAAATCACTATGTAATAAAATGTTTTTTTCGAAATATATATAATTTAATTTTAAAACCTATTATTATATCTAAGTAATATATTAATTAAAATAAACTTTTCTTGTTGTAATTAGAATATATTTTAATATACCTAGTTAGCTTCCAAACTCCATTTAAATATCTATTAATTTATTCCATGATATTGGTCATCATATGTTAATATCTTTTTCTCTCTTCATACTCCAATGACTATTTATACTTTTTAATTTACATCATGTTATCATATATTTATTGAATATATCGTCAAATGTGTTTTAAATTATTCTCCAACCTTTTAATTTGAGGTTTATATGGTAAAGAAAATGTGGAAAAATTATAACACATATAATAGTCCTCTCTTAATTATAAGGGTTATTCTAATAAAATAATATATACATTCCAAGCTTGAAAATTGATTTCTTCATCGCCTTATCCTTGAAAATATTCCACAAGTTTCTTGTGATGTATCTAATACAGTATCAATGAAAATCATGGGGTGGTATCCATATAAGACACTAGGACTTTAAAAATTATTTGATCACTCGATTCTAATTATAAATTTTACATATTCCCCCAATTTCCATCATAAATTCTCAAAGTCAAGCTAAGAACAAACTCTAGGATGAGAAGTTACCCTTATCAATAGTAGAAAAGAAAAATAGAGTATGATAATGATTTACATCCTATGTGTAAGTAATCAATAAAATTCTATATAGAAATGTTCCATAAATCTAGATAAGGTACTTGGAATGTCTAAAATAAAGAACACAAAGAAATAATGTCCAAAATAACCTATCTAACACCACATTTGATCAATCAACTCATTTTCATTTCATAACAAATTCAATTGTGTGTAACTGGTATATTGCCTAATTTTTTTATGCAAAATCTCCATATACTATGGTAAAACTCTATATGATTCATCCCAGTCCCCATATAATTTCATGGTGGCATATTTTCATGCATAATATTTCTTTTATTAAGAAATTTGATAACTATAAAGATGATAAATCTTATCCACCACCAGATCTACTAGAACATCTTAACTTTCTCTTATAATTTCAACAATAATAATCAATATAAATTTATCATCTATGTCCATGTGACCCTATGGTAAGGATGGGTTCACTGATGTGTGAGGGAGGAAACATAGAGATTTTTCAAAAGTTGAAATTTCTATAAAGTATAACTTGATGATGCATTTGAAAATTTAAATTGAACCTGTCACATATAATCATATAGCATGCTCTCTTTTATTCTTCCATGAAATTACTATAATTTCACTCATTGTGATACTTTTGACAACAATATTTATTTCTTCCATGATATAAAACTATACCCCACTGTATAAAAGACCTTCATACATCCATTTATTCATGCCACTCATAATTCATATAAATTCTATGTTGAGAGTATTGATTGACCAATATATTTTTGGAAATCATGTTATACCTTAGTTTACCATGATTCCAATACAAGTTTATGATTCAATAATCGATTTGATTCCACATGGATCAACTTAGAATGTTCTTCAACACTTTTTTCTTCTTCTACATCCTTAACATATTCCCATTGTTTTGAATGTTCATCATCCTCAATATTTCCAATTATCAAATCTACTTCATGTGAAGGATTGTACCATAAAAATTCAATATTTCTATGAGATGTCGATTCTTAAGGATATAAAAGTGTATCATGAGGTCGAGGTAGACTAACATCCACTACCGATAGAACATGTTCATAGTATATATTGTGATATACAACTCTATCATTTGATCTTGATATTGGTCCTTAACACATGAAAATAAATATTTCTAATCCTCATTGTTAATTGTTGTATTGTCTCTATTACATAACCAAACATTAATTTATATATTCCTATATATGATGGATATTATAACTTGGTTAACTAGGATATTTAGCTATCAATTTACTCTTTTGTGAATTTCTTTCAAAGCGTCACAACCCTCGATCATTATTACTCTTTCAGGTTATATAATATATCTGACTCCTTTTCCAATATTAATTATTTAAACATTTATATATAGATGTTTAACTATATCTTTATCAATAAAAAGACATAGTTATTGATTATATCATATCAAAAAAAGATAATACGATTTAAAAATATGATAGCATTTTCTATTATCTATGTGTATTCTAACCAAAGGTATCTAAAGATATAATTTTATGTGAGTTTGGTGGAGTAAAATGAAAGTGAATCATCCAAAGAAGATCCCCCAAGAGTGAGAAACCATGTGTTTAGTTAGGACTCCTTTTTTTGTATAAATTAAAGATTGAGTTCTTACCCAACCAAAATTTTCAAGTTTATTATACCTTGGTGAATCTGTTCTAGATTCTATATAGACTTGTTTCAATCCAGTCAGGGAGGTCATTTCTTAGAGATCATTCACTGTTTACTTTACCAAAATTGTGAGATATGTTCCTATGTTTAAACTTATTCTTACAGTTTTCAATAATGTTTTATAGTATTAATTTTAAAAATAAAATTAAATGATATTCTTAATAAGATAATAAAATAGTATAACATTTTCTTTTAACAATATTTATTATAAAAAAAAGTTATCTAAATATGCTACATAGTGTTAGATTGGTGGAGTGAAGATAAAGTGAATCATGTATGATCACATGGGAGTGTCTGTAAGACCCTATGTTTATGGAAATGATTTCTTTGGAGGGAATTTTAATTTTCATTCCAATAGAAGTTAAAATAATAAATTGTACTTCAGAATGAGATTCTAAAGGTGGGATGCAATTAAATATATAATTTTAGATAATAATTTATATCTTTTGGGTGTTATAAAGGCTCAGGAGAGTGCTAAATCTAACCCAGGGTCGATTCACTGGTGGTTAGATAGGATTAATTTCATTCTGAAAGGTGGTCACCGGATAGTCAGTGGCCTAGTATCAGCTAACTAATGGGCATAAAAAAGGGGGATATTTTTTACCTTAAACATAAAGAGGTGAAAACACTTCATCATTTCCCTCTCTTTCTTGATTGGACCAGGGGATAAACCACCTCATCATTTCCCTCTCTTTCTTGAAAGTGAATCATGTATGATCACATGGGAATGTCTCACCAATGAGTGTTTTCCCATTTCTATTAATTAAATTTCTTTCTTAATTTAAACTAATATGTTTAATTTGAATTTAAATCTTGAAACATAGAAATAAGTTCCTAGGCCACTACGTTCTTAGTGCATTGGTTGATGCCTTACCAACTGATAGCTTAGGCCACATCTATATAAGTTTCAATAGGAATTTGTTTCCCCCTTATTGGTTGTGATTAGTCTGATTTTGACTTAGTCTACCTATAGTAGATACACTTGGACACCTCTTTATTGAGGTGTCACCCAAATTAGAAAAACTTCCCAAGTGAGCCTTAACGAACCATCTTATAGGTCTCATGGACCCTCCTCCCAGAGGATGGTGATTAGTTGGTATTAGTTAGACCTAATGGGATTTAACATGAAACTTGGGATACCTTAGAGTCATAAACCATAGTGTTATTTATTATGGGGTCAGTGATCCATTCCATTGATACATTTTTTCCAAATTGGTTTGGCCATGGGAACGATGAGCAAGTTTAGTGAGTAGATAGATCTAGATAACCAATGAGACCAGATTGAGACCAAAGACCCCATATAGGGTTTATAATTTTTTTACATGACCTAGGGGACAGTGGTAGGTTCATAAATTATTAAATTACCCTAATAGAGTCCATCATATGACTGTTGAAGATGATTGTAGGTTTCAATTTAGAACCTGGGACTTTGTGTGAACCATAGATGTTGTAGTGGTGGAGGTATTTTTTCATATTTTTGACCCTATTTTATTACTTTCTCGATAAGTTTTATTGATTAAACCTTCATGGATGTTGTGTTATGATACACATAGAAAATTCCATGTGATTTGTTCTATGTTTTAAATAGAAAGTTCTATTTATATTGATTGATTTAGAACAGCCCAATCAGTTGGCCTAAAAACACCCATAGTATAGAGGAATGTGATACTAAAAAAAACTCACCTCATAGGGAGGTCTATGATACTAAATAAAACTCTCCTTGTAGGGATTTATGTGATACTACTGATGAGGATTCCATGGATTATGATCCAGTGACTGTGTATACTATAATGGTTCATTCTCCCATGTTTTTATTATGGGATGGATCACTCCTTAAGTCATTATCTATATACTAGGGTGGATCAGGCTTTCGGGTCATTACATATATACAATGGTGAAAGATACATTGGTTGTTATCATGGTTGGCACAACCCTTGTGATGTGCTTAGAGACAATCCATCACTGGATAAAACATGTATGGTCAATCAGGGCAATGGACATGAGGATCGATAGTGGTTATTTATATATTTTCATAAGTTATTTATTTATTTAGAGAATTTCATGTCGACATAATACTATATTTTCAGTAGTTATGAGACAACATCATTGGTTCCATGTAGAGTTTTTTACTCACACAATGCTCAGGTTTCCATTGTAAATGTGTACCTGAGTAGAATTTCACTTGGATAAAAGTAAAACATAGGTAGAGGACTAGAGTTACATAGTTTATTAGGATATTTCATATAAATTTACTAGTGTCTGGAATAATGTGAGGGTTGATGATATAGTAGGGACTTATTTATATTTCTTTTATTTTGTTCATTCTAAATTTTTGATCGACCAAGTGGGTGATCAATATTGTATACATTTATAAATTCATTTCATATAGTTATATAATTTTGATTTCATTTAATACTTATATATACTCTAATGTGTATGATTCTTGGTTATTTCCCCATTATTGTGCACTATGATATGGGGGTATAGTTTTTTTATAATACTACTTTAGACCCCCCACTTATAGTTAGAATCCTCTGGCATATAGGGTGGAATGCCTATGGTCATGTGGAAACCAATCCAGTTATTGTTCAGAGTTATCTAGGTCGGGATGATACTAAGTGGTATCAAGTTTTTTTGTTTTATTTTAATATTTTGGATATAGTAGACATGCAATATATGAATGTGTCAAAGCCTATGATGGATATTCAATTGGTGCATCTTTAACACCTATTTCTGTAAGAAATCTATGTTACCAGGGGATTGGGATTGATGTTCCTAGTTTAGACTATTTTAGTTGCATGATTTTCTATTTGATTGAATCACATGTATGTTAGGTGATATTATGATTTATATCAGATTTATTATTTTTCTATAGAAAAAATAGGTATCTCATGAATCATGATTTGGTATGTAGGATTAAAAAGACATGTATAGGTTTACAAGGGTGATTTTAATCACTGAAGACAAAGGTCTAGCTATTTAAAATGTTAACAACATCACTTACGCTCTTTTTCTGTATAATTAATTGGTGGAATTATACACACCTTTACTAATTTGTGTATATTTTTATATTTTTCTAATGGTGGGTCATGTGAATCTATAATGGATCACATCTTGATAAATATGAGGGTATCCATATAAATCCCTATTCACAGGAGGTGTGTTATCCCTATTAGGTTGACATGGGAATTTGATTCTCTATATATAGATCCTTAGCAAGTGATTAATCTATATTTTTGTTAGATTGGAATAAAATTATAATTAACTGAACCATATGGGTATGATTTTATGGATATATATCATCTAAGGGAAATTATTTTTTAAATGTACATTCTAGTGGAGGAATCAAAGCTGGCACATTCACCAAAGCAGATCTAACTGTAATTGGAAGAATGACAGGGTATGGAATTTCTATCGGTATCAGGTCTGTGTAGCTCTGCACAGAAAATCTAGCTGACTAGCCTTGTGAAGGTGGCGTGCTGATATCATGACATTTTCTGTGGAGGAGCAGTTCCAAGTTGTCTTTTATGGGTGATTCCCTTAAGTCCTATGGGTCATGTAATTGTCTCTTAAGCCTTCTTGCCTTGTAATGTTTACACCTCACCCCTAGAAAGGTGGATTATCAAAAAAAGCATTCGGGCCATTCAGGCCTCTAGGGAGATGTATTTTGTGTCAATGCTCAAAGATGGTGGATTCCCTATGACTGGGTGGTGGTTTTGAAATGTGATGATTGAGATTAGTAAGTCCCTATAGTATAGAGGAATCATGGGTAGACACTCATGGTTTTGGAACCATGTTTGTGAGCAATAAGTTCTGCAATTAACCTAGACACAGGGTATTCAATTTTAAAGAGGAACATTAAGGTTTTTCCTAGATTGATGAGACTTAAATGTAGTGGCATAATGGTTAGCATAGTGTGATTATGTGTGACTCATAAGATAATGGGTTAGGTTATGTGACTGTTAAATATAAGGATGTGAACCTAATTTTATTAGATGAGAATGTGGTAGTATGTTCTTGTTAAGTGTAGTGCCTCTTAGATTATAAAATCAGCGATGACCGTGAGTGGGTAAAGTGTAGCTGGTTTTTAGTGAATCTTTAGTGGACCTAGTAACCTATGAACCTAATAAGAACATATTAGGATGAGTGACACAACTTTGATTGTGGATAAACCTAACGTGGTTGTGATTTTGAGCTGGTACAAGTAATGTCATATAGTGGAGAGTGCAATAATGGCTAGCTGAAGGTGGTGACCCTCATTATTAATTAAGTTTTAGTTGTTTCTATGGGTGATGTTCTATGAGTTCAGAATATGTGATAATTTATGTTTCTTAATGGCTTTTAGTTTTGAGAATGTTTGTCCATGTTAAACTATTGTGATCAATAACAGAAAATATATGGGATGTGGAGATTATGTAACATCCCAAGTAAGTAATGAATAATAGATATTTTTATCTATGTCTATTAATGATTAAGATAGTGTTATAGCGGCTTAAAATGAAAATAAATACAATCTTATGCATGGAGTACACTAATATTCTTAAAAGATTGTTTTACTGCCTTTTGATGGCAAACCATTTTTGAAACTATATTTAGACAATTTTATAAACTATGTTTGTCAAAATAAACTTATCCTTTATGATTGGGACATCAAAATTTACCTTGTGTGAATTTTTGGTATTTTTCTGACAATGTTCATTTTTTAATGAATAGTGAAAAATACTGCATTTTACATCAAAACTGCTTTTTAATCTAATTTATTTATATTATTAGATTATGTTTTTAATTGGTTTTGAAGTTAAATTAGAATATATTTTTACCATTTTATCCAATGGTGGTCATTGGAATCAATTTCACTTTGAAATTAGACTTAAACTGGTGTCAATCTTTTGATACTTATTGTTTTGTAAAAACACGCTATTTGCTCTGGCAGTGGGAATTAATTATTGAATTAATTAATGTGACTTATATGATTTGAATTTTGTAAAATGGACTTCATTTTTGAATTCGGAATATCAAATATAGCTTAGGGTGAATTTTTGGTAATTTTCTGAAAAACTTCAATTTTTGATGAATAGTGAAACCACTAAGTGGTAATCAAGCAAACTAATTTTTCAGTTAAATGAAAGTTTACCACTAATGTTTATTGAATTTAAAAAATCCGACATACATGGTTGTCATTAAGAAGTAAAATGTGGTTCAATGAGATTAAAATAATTTTTTGGTGAATAGTAACTTATTAAGTTCTTAATCACGATTAGTGGTAATTAGGGTAGTTTAAGGTATAAATAATACTTTAATAAAATGAAATCACCTAGACACATGTCCCAACCTCATTGGTTGTGTCATGGCCGACCCTGACATGCCATGGGTCAACTTGGGGACCCCATGGATCCACTTTTGTTGGGAAATGACATAAATTACTTTTTATTTAATGTTAAAGTGAAAATGACACAAACATAATATGTTTTACGAAAACAATTTTTAAGTGGGGTTATACAAGTCCAAATTTTGATTATAAATAGTCATTGGAAATCTAAAAAGATTTCCTATATCATAGTATTTTTTTTATAATTTTTAAACATTAAATAAATTAAATTATTTATGACATAATAATGATGCAGCGATGACATCATTATTTGACGATTTAAATAAAATAGAAAGATAATGTAAAATCTATGAACTAAACATGTCCAAAACTTATTGTATGAGTTGATTTCGAAGCCTTATCACCTTATCCACGAATTATAGCAATGTGGGACCTTTTGAAACCGAAACACTTTTTCAAATAATGTAATATTTCTTTACTTTCCAAAAGTGCCCCTCCTCTCCTCTTATAAAAGGCCCCCACATCTACCCCATTTCACACACTCTTCAAGCCTTTGGCTCGGCAAACCCCTGCCCATTTGCTCTCTCCACATCCCTCTCCTCATCCTAGAGAATTCCCTTTGGGCAGAATCCTTTCAATGGAATCCTTTAGGCTCAAACCAAAAGGAGTTACACTTTTAAAGGTAATTCATTCTCTCATGTTCATTTGTTTTATTTTGTTTCTCCAACCCCCTAAACTCTTTTTATTTACTTATTTTGTAACAACAACAGTATCATCAATATACTAGGATGTTGTTATAAGATTTATTTGAGCTACACTCTCACACAACTACATCAAATGGTTAAAGAACATACGGTTCCTGTGGATGACGAAATTCTGCCTCCCGAAACGATGATTGTTCAACACTCATTTAACACCTTCAAAAGGTGGCCATTATGATGTCACTATTTTATATATGATATATAATATGTTTATGTTTTCCTTAAGCTTCTGTTTTTTTCATTTTTGGCATACCTTTATGGTTTCCATTATGGGTAAACACGATATCTTCATTTTAGGAAGTGCGGACTACCGCCCCCTAAAAGTGATTTGATTCGTTAATACCATATGTGGGACGTGTAAAGGATAAAGTTAATGATATTATATATTTTATTATACTGGAATTATAATATACTCTTATATCATTATGATTCCATTCCAGAAAATATGAAATAGAAATGGAAGTAGCGTTCATGCGTACGTACGGCTTACCGTCTCCATGAACGGTGCATTTCATTTCTTACCTCTAAATGTGAAGTAATATTATAAATGCATGTATTTACTGGATATATATGACATATATGATATCTACATCATGAATACCATTCTGGATATAATGAACCTTTGACCAAATTAACAACATGTAAGTGTAAGAAGTCTATTTTTGACTTAAGAACCAAATACCGACAAAATGAACATTATTAACTGAACTGATTACATGATGTTCATAACATGGTATAAAAGGAATAATGAACTTGAAAAAGATTCATAAGCAAGTAGAGATTAACTCAAGTTTATTATTCAGGAGATTAAAGAACGGTCGGGTCAAGTCGGATACGAGGTATGGGACTTCGTCTCAATCTCCTTTCGTTGAGGCATATTTTATTTTATACACAACTTTCTTTTATAAGGTGTATAAACCCCTTTGACTTTTACATTTATTCAAAAGGAATATTTTTTATACTAAGCGTTTACTAAACGAAAAAAGGGAATGTTTTTGTCATACGTATGCGGCGACAACGACTTCTCTGCCGTCGTAACCGTTATTTGAGTTTCGGCTTCCTCTACAAGCCATACCTTCTTTTTTTAAAAGAAAAATAAATACCATGTTTTACTTTGGTATTGAAAATGGTTTTCATAATGTTTTTATATCAATGTGTTGTATTGATATCTCGTGATTGAAATGTGTAAATTTTATGTTTCCTTTATGCATGTTTTATGTGATATGATTATGTTATGGTTCTTGGGCATTATTATGAAGACGGGTGGTTCCGTGATAAACTAAGGGCGGGTGAGCCCGTTATAGCTCTCCAATGCATTGGGTAACGCGAAGGAGTGAAACGTTAAGGTTTCTCTGAAGAGATTTTAGGGAATATACTGTGATGGGTATTCCAAACGTAACCAAGAGGGTTACTCCCTACGTAAGAATGTTATGAATGCCTCAAGTTACCTTTATGTCTTATGATTTCTATGATCTATTCATGATTTTATGAGGTATGTTAAAGTGCCTATGTTTTATGGGTAAAGTATGATTTCATTCTTATGTATATATGAACTCATGTTTCCTTTCCATGTTTTTTTATAACCCATACTGAGTTTTTATGCTCATCCCAAGTTTTTGAAATGTTTTTCACAGGTCAAGGGAAAGGTGCATGATAAGATGATAGAGTCAAGGATGTGTCAAGAAAAAATCCATGTTTTATTTTAAATGTGTTTCCATTGATGGGAATGAAGAATACTATCTTTATGTAACCACTTTGTTTATATGTGGAATGTAATGCAAGTTTTATGATCTAATTCTCTAAAACTCTAATCCCGAAAAGATCCTCAATGTGTAATCTTGTAATAACTCAAGATTAAGTAAGGTTTAAGGCTGGGGCCTTATAGATTAGGATTTTGACCCAGTGGTGTGATAATAAGGACACACCTATGATGAGTTGTATCCAATCAGTTAGGGGTGATATTACCCCATGTGGACAGTTTCATGATTTCTTTAGACCAAACATTTGATAACCATTATAAAATTATAAATACAATGAGAAAATAGATCTAAATTTATCTATATTTCTCACTAAATTATATATATATATATATTCTAATATGATAAAAGATGGAGTCTAAGTTAAGGATTTTGGATCAAGAAAGAAATTTAGGTAATTAAATCATGTATTATATTGTGGATTCATTGGTTCATGGGATAAGGAACAACATCAATTTTGGATGATTTATGAATCAAGAGTGGAATTATACTAGAGACTAGGTTACAACTTTAGTTGGGTTATTATGATGATCTTGGAATGCCTCTAAGAGTAAATAAACTAGAATCATGTTTTCTATGAAAACGTCAGTGGTGGAAGATGGATTCTTTTGAGGAACTTCATTTAGAGGGGGGGTTTGACTTTTGTTCTCTCATATAACTGGACGTGATGAGTTGGCGACCACATATAGTTCATGGTGTTTGATTTGATAGAAGTTTTCTTAATATTTTATAAAATTTATAAAAACATAAATGTGATCAAATATTGGGTATGAATGGTAATAACCTTACCATATCAGTACAGATTTTAGTGATAAGTACGGTACCATCGTTTGATCTTTTTTTCATTATTAATGGGATGTAGTGATTTTGTAATTACTCTTGGTGAGTCATTAGAACCCAATTGTGGAGTTTTGATAAAAAAGTTCTATTAGTGTGAGCCACCATGGTATAGAATTGGATTTTGAGAGTTAATCATTATGGAAGAGAGAATCATGAGATGAATGGTAATTTGGAGGAAGAATCCAAGGGTTTCATAGGATGGATTGTTACAACGAGAAATTTCTTGGTGGTTTAATAATAATTTTGATCAATGCATCATTTTTTAGTGGTCAATAGCCCTATGTAGGGGTTTTTATATATGGGCGTGATTGGAATTCAAGGATGGAAGATGATTATTTGGGCTTGAGTCTATAACCAATGCAAGTCGGTTAATATGGTTGGATGACCATTGAGTCTTCTCAAGGTTGAGAATTTTATGTTTGGGAGGTTGTAAGGTCTTGTCTCTATGGGTTTTAATTTTCCATGGGAAATTAGAATTTTTAGGCCCTAGGTAAGTATAATTTTGAATTAGTCTTAAAAAAGTGATTTTGTATGTGGGAACCAATTTGATGTTGTTAAATCGCCATTAAATAATGTATTAGATTGTTGATGCATTAGTTTTAGGTTTTCCTCTTGAACTTAAATATGGGTTATCCCCTCTTTTTTTCCCCTCTTGTTCACATAGACTAGGGGCCAAAAAACCTTCCCTTCTATAATTTTCCATTGAATACAAGATGTTTTTTATAGCGATTTAAAAAAAATAAGTTAAATTTTCTCCATCATTAGCCTCTTTGAATATCATCTTAAATTCCTTTATAGTTTTTTGTTTCACTCAGGTTAGGGCTCATAAACTATTACACTAAATCTTGGTTTAATCATCCTGATGTAATGGGGATTCCAATTTTTTTATATATGTCACATATCTAGACAATGTTTGCATGTTCTTTCTTGTTGGTTCCTTGGTGGTATGTTTTATTGCAGAATTTATTATGATTTTTTCTTAAAAAAATGTAGTAAATTTTAATTATTTCACATTAGGCCTTTTTCCTAGGTTAGGGTCTGGATTCTATGAAATGTATTCCTAGTGCGGTTGGTTATAGTTCTAACATAAAAAGAGGACCTCATAAGTAAGTAGTCAAGTATGACTAATTGTGTTAATTAGAGATTAAATTATAAAAATATTAAATTAATTATAATTTTATTATAATTAATTATGTTTCTATGCTTGGTGTGTTAGGGCCTTGTATGGATGGGTGATTGATAGATTTCTTGAATAATCTTGGAGATCCTAGTAGGACCTACTAAGAGGTGAATTATAATTGGTAATTAAATTAAAATAGCTTCAGAAAAAGGTTAATCACACTGGAAATTTCTATATGAAATTTATGTTTTTCATTTATGTGCTTGGGAATGTATAGACTCACCATTAGGGAATTTCCCATTTTTAGTAATTAAATAGACTTATTAATTTTAATTATAATATAAATTTTAAATTCATCTCTAGAAAAGTTAGAATAAGCACCCAGTCCAGTAGAAACCTACTTTGTTGTTTGATGTATCAACCATTGAGGGATGAGGTTGGGTGTAAATAATCTTATCTAACAACATGGATCCCCCTAAGGGGTGTGACCGGATTGTGTATAAGTTAGTGGACCTAGGGTAGGTACCACTAGCCACCTCCTTGTAGATTTGTGTCTTGACATAGATGGATGACCCATGTAGGCCTTAATAAAACTTCTTATAGGTTTGATGGACCGTTATCTTGGATAAAGATGATTAGTTGACAACGGTCAGCCATAATAACTTGTAACATGAACCTTATGATACCTTAGAGATATTAGTTTTGGTGGTCCTAGTTATGGGTTGAATGATAATTTATATTAAGATGTGTTTCCCTAGGCAGTGAGATTGTGGGAACAATGAACAGGTTGAGTTAGTGGACCAACCCAGATGACCCATAAGATAATTTTAAGATCAAGGTCCCCATTTAGTGTTCCTTCTTTATGTAGTGTCCTAGGATATTATATTTGGTTCCTTGATCACTAACCAGCCTAGATAGAAATAATCTTATGACTATTAAAGATGATTGTGGGAGTCACCTTAAAACCTGAATCTTCTTGTGATTTATGGAGGCTATAGAGGTAGAGGAAGGTTTTCTTGTGACCGAGCATTAATTTTAACATGTTACACATTTTTTAAGGATTATTCTCTAGTAGTATAAGCATTATGATATGCATAACAAACTCCTTGTTGGTAATTTAATGTTTAAATTGGAAAATTCTCTCGTGGGGGTGTTTATATTTGTAGATGTGGAAACACCTTATGGGTTGTCTAAAAAACTCCTCTATTAGTGAGGTACATGATACTACTGGTTAGGATTACATGTATTTGGATAGAGGAATCATCTATATTAGTTTAGATCATTAGCCTTGTTGTTATTTCAATATGGATCATTCCCCTAGTGATTAACAATAAACTATGGTATACTAGGCCTCCAGGTCATTACATATATACCAGGGTGAATGAGCCCCAGCACTTTATTATGGATGGAATTATCCTCGAGACATTCCCAGAGACACCCAAACCCCTGATGAAATAGTTATGGTCCATCAGGATAATGGACATGAGAATATATGGTGGTTAATTATTTATTTTAGTAGTTATTTATTTATTCATATCATTTCAAATCCAATTTTCAATCCATTTCCATTATGTATAGGAAAAAAAATTCTTCACTGTGGGTTTTTATACTCTGTCCCTATTTAGGCTACCATTTCACTTTGATACTTGAGAAGACTCTTACTTGATAGTTGGTGCAGGTTAGGAAAAGTGTAACTACCCAAAAATTCTAAAAGAGTAACTTGTATTTGATATCATATAATCTCTCGATACATAATGGTATATTTTAAATTTTAAATAAACTTAATATATTCTTTATCTTTCAATTAATTTAATACTGTGTTAACTTGCATCGCACACAACAGTGAGTTTTTTCAATAGATTGAAGGCCAAGATTTACCAATTACTTAATATAATATAACCTTGACATTGAATTAGTGATTATTAATAGTATTATCAAACTTATTAAAATATAGGGTTTAAAAAATATTACCATCCAAATTTAAATTTTTATTAAGCAATTTTAAGGAAAAATGGGAAACCATAGTTCACAAAAGGACCACTACATGATAAAGGAGATCACAAAATGATTAAACACAGGACTAATATTACTGGACTCAGCTACTCTATAAAGTTCCCAGTGCAACAAACTAACCTGGGTTTCTGGATCCTCTCTGATAAGCTCTTCAAGGTGATAAATTATCCTTTTCATTATCTGAATAAATTCCTCTGAGGTGATTTTACTATGATTGAAGCCTCAGGATCATATTCTATCTTTCTTATCTTACCACACTTCTTGCTTCTCTGTGGAATCAACTTGTAACCTTCGTTCAAAGATTCTATTGAGCTCTTCTTCTGGTACATTGGGACGTACAGCCTGATCAAGCATTTCATCCTTAGAGTGCAGGATAAGTTTCAAGCACTCCTCATCCTCCGCTTCTCTGTCTCTTGATTGTCTACTTGATTCTTCACTTTCCCCCTTCTTAAGGACTGAGCCTTCCTTGTGTCTACCCTTCTTGACCGACCTGGTCTCCATTGGTTTTGGCAAGTGAGAGTAGTCCTTGCATCCCTTTGGCTTTTTCCCCTGAACCACAATACACTTCCTTGAATCTTTGATGCCTTTTTTTCCTTTCTTCCTTCTGGGACTATGAGGACCTTTCCCTTGAATTTGGTCCAAGCTATCCACTAAAGGGTGGCTGAAGCTGTCATCATCTGAAGAAACATCCTCCTGAGACACTGGAGGTTCATGAACTTCCAACCCCTAAAATCGGTTCCCCAGATTCAACGTCATGCCTTCATTGAGGGGAATCTTTTTGAATAGAGGCTCCTCCTTACCGGCATTATTGCCCAGGCCAGATAGCTTCCCCCCAGTTTCGACCGTCAGATGGGCAGTGGGGGAGACACCAAGGGTGTTTGGGTCCAAAGGGCCCAAGACACACTCACCATCCAGCCTCCCCTGTCCATAGTGGGATCCTGTTGCAGCCAACAAAAAGGATTTTCCTTGGACCGAGTCTGAGCCTATAGACTTTTTAGACCTGCGACCCATGAACTACACCTGATTGTTAGTATCCTCCTAGCCTCGGCCCTGAAAGTCACCAAGATCTTGAGCAGCACTCCCTGCCAAACTTGCCTCACCTTCCGCAATATGGCTGGATGTAGCTGATAAATCCACTGATGCAACTACTAATGGGCCCTTCTCTTCAACACCATTAATCACCACATCATGCTTCAACTGGTCAAATATGACCGCTACCTGCGGATCTAATTTTTATTCATTGGTTTCCAATTAATTAGAAAGGAAAATATAAACCAATTAAATATAATTGAAATATTTTCATTTTTATGTTTACAAATGTTTTTTATAAAATAAACTAAATTAATTGATATTGGTTAATTATATTTATTAAATATATATTATATATTCATCTAATATATTTTAAAGAAAAAATATAAGAATAAAATAAATTTTACGCGTAAAAAACTTATATTTTTTAAAAGGCGGTTTTACCACATTTTGATGGAAAACCTATTATAAATCAAATTATTGGGAATTTTATAGATTTTACATGTTAAAATAAAATTCATATTTGAAATTGGAAGAT
Organism: Viscum album; assembly: GCA_963277665.1. Lineage (NCBI taxonomy): Eukaryota > Viridiplantae > Streptophyta > Magnoliopsida > Santalales > Viscaceae > Viscum > Viscum album. The sequence goes on from OY728159.1 coordinate 1,059,470,618, forward strand.
AAAAATTATCTTAGGGTGAACTTTTTGTATTTTTCTATGAAGTTTAAATTTCTTATGAATAGTGAAAAATACTGAATTCTAATTCAAAACTGCTTTTTCATTGAATTTATTTAAATGGAAAAATTATATTTCTAATTGATTTTATTGTTTTATTAGATAAATTTATATCAATTAATCCAATTTTTGTCATTTTAATCAATTTCAAATTTAAATTGGATATAAAAACCACTCAAACTTTTGAGTGTTTTTACTTTAAAAACTCGTTTTCTCATCCCATCTATGGGATTAAATTTAAATTAATTTCTTTAAATTATGTCATTAGAATTTGGAAAAATGGATTACATATTTAGAGGAAGAATAATTTATAATTTCTAATAAGTTTAAACTTAGTTTTTGATGAAAAATATTAGTGAAAGTTATTATAATTAATTACATTGATTAAGAGGAAAATTAACTTAATAAAGAACTAAACCTTAATCTTAATGGAAACAATGACCTATAAAAATTAAAAAAAATGCATTTTATATCCATATTTAGACCAAATCCTCCCTTGGGTAGAATTTGGTTCATTATTTTATGAACATTATGTAATAGAGACCCCTCAATAGTGTTTACCTTTTCATATTTACAAGAATCCAACTCCTCCTCCACTATAAAAAGGCACTCAATACTCCCACTTAATCACACCTATCAAGACATTTTTATCACCCAAAATATTACCAAATAATCTCCAGACCTCCCTACCTTAAACCTAGAAGCCTCAATTTTATCATAAATCCATCCAAGTAATCCCTTTGGTGAAAATCAAAAAGAGTTACCCAAATAAGAGGTAACATCATTCCTCAAGCTTTTTTTTTATTTTCATTCTCCACCCCATAAAATATTATTATTCCATTATTAAATAATAGAATAATTATAATTAATATAATTATATTTTTTTATATTAATGGCTCTACCTACTATTACACGCACTTCCATCTAATGGGTAACGAACTTACCATTCGTGTGTGTAGCTGATTACTGCCTCACGAAGTGATGATTGTCCGTTCTTCTATTACCACCTCTCATGGTGGTAATTATGATGGAAAATTTGTATATATATGATATGTATTTTATTAATAATTTTATTATTCTTCTGTAATTATTATATAACACATACATTTATGCTTTCCATTTTGTGTAAATATGATAACATCATTTGTGGAAGTGTGGGCAACTACCTCCTCAAAGCGATGTGATTCGTTCACGCGGGACATGGAATGTATTAAGGAGGATTTTAGAAAAAATGAGTGACATATATGAAATAAAAATTATACTATAATCATAATATACATTATTATAATTTAATTTTCATTCTTTAAACTACAATAAAAAAGGAGAGCACCGTTCATGCGTATGTACGACCTACTGTCTTCATCAACAGTGCATTTCATTTCTTATCTCCAAATTTTATGTATTATTATAAATACATATGTAATGAATATATATTATAATTATATAATGTTTTAAATTATTTATTTGATTAAATCATGATCTACATAATAAGATAAAAAATAACAAGTCAAAATATACATGAAAAACTAAGTAATTAACACCCGAAATAGAGAAAATAATGAACGATTGTTAACAAATGAGTGATAAGATATTATAAGAATATAATATATGATACTATAAATATGAGAATACTTATGGTTTAATTTAGTTACATGTTTAAAATCACTATATATGAAGTTAAATGGTGTTCACCAGAAATGAAATGCAAGGTCAAGGATTCTAGTCTCACCTTTTCTTTTTCTGAGGCATTCACCATTTTCACAACTTAATTTTTTTGGTGTATATACTCCCCATTATTATATATTATATCATAAATTACTTTATATTCATGTTATTTGAAGTTTTATTCTATTTTATCTCTTTTACAAGGCTTTAAATTCAAAAGTTACCGAGTAGTAAGGAACTTCGTCTCAATTTCTATTCTTCGAGGCATACTTTATCATTGTGCACATAATTTCTTATATATGGTGTGTTTAATTACACTTTAACATATATTATAAAAAATACATCATTATTCATGGTATTTTTAGTTTCAATCTCAATTATTTCATCTAAGGTGGTTGAACTTAAAATTAACAAGTGGTAGAGAATTTCATAACTCAATTCTTTTTCATTGGGTTATATTACTTACTCATTGTCGTAAATATTCTAAGATTATGTGTGTAATAAATTTTTCAATAAATTTTTTTTATTTATATTTTTTATGTGGATTTACATTTGAAACATATAATCTATGCATTTATTGATTCTAACATCAACATTATGGACTTTTCAAGGCTTTACTTCCCAATATCATATTATTTTGGATTGTTTACACTTGAATTTCCATTATAGGAAATTATTGGATCATTGTTAAATAAACCCTTTAATTTTATTCTTGTATGGTTATTCATGACCTTTATCAAGTAATAGTTCCATTTTTTCCACTCTCTAGTACTCAAAATGTTTGAAAAAATGTTTTTAAGAAAACCCGACTTCATATCTCTCTTTAGATGGAGAACCTATTTTCTTCTAAAAACCCTATGTTACAAAAATGTTTTAAAAAGGATTTTAACCATTTCAAAGAGATTTATAAAAGTAATTTTCACCATTTAATTTTACTCTTGTTGAGATATATTGTATTATAACCATCCTTGTTCTTCCTCTAGATGGTTTTTTATTGATTTTGACAAGGATAATATTTATATTCACTTTCTTGATTCCTTTGATAAGTCCCCTTGAAATATTAAATTACCTGTGATCATTGAAAATAGAATTTCCCTTAATTATAAAAATAATTTATCATATAAATGTTTATTTCCTAAACCTTATTCCATTTTTACATAGATTTTTTTTACTTTGAAAGTTATTTGACTTACTGGGGAAATATTTATAAATCTATATCCTTTAATAATTATGAATATTTGATAAGGCATGTTACTTATTAATTAATTTGATTATTCAATATAAGGAATTATTTGGATAGGAAATTATAGTTGGATTTAGACTTTATATATCCCCTCAATACGTCAATAGGTTCTCATTAGAAAAATTAGTTGCACAAATTAAACAAGTTTCTACCTGTAGTTTTAAACTAGCTTGGGAAAGGTATTGACCATATAATTTTTCATGTGCCTCGGACATGACATCCAATAATTAATAATTTCATTCATTTTGATTCAGTATTTATTACCATGATATTTTCACTATGGAAAATTCTATGGATTCATTTCATTATCAGTTTATTGATTAAATGGAATGTGTTTTCAATTTTATATTTTTTTCATATTTATTATGCCTTATCTATTTATTTAAATGAGTTTTTCAGTTATTTACCTTTCCATATTTTTTATGCACTTTATTCTCACTTTACTGATTACATGGCATGTATCTTTAATTTTTATCCTTCCATACTGACTATTCCCATTGATTCATTATTTCTTACACTATACTTACCCTTATTGAGAATTTGAACTCAACCTTATTTTGTTTCCTTTTCCCAGGATTCCATGAAGTGTACTAAGAAATATATGAAAAGATATACTAGATGGAATTAAGTTATCCTAGAAAAAAAATTATGTTTTAATTAGTGTACTCAATTGTAAAACAAGGCTCATGTATGTATATAGTTTACCAAGACTACTAAATTGTTTGGTACTTTGGGATATGATTTACTTGTATCTTATTATGACGTAATGGTAGAGAAATACTAGCTCCATGCTTGTTGGGTTCAGATCTCTACATTTGGAATCATATAACATTTAGTAGGAACAATGGCTACTAGATTTAAGGAAACTTATATTACAGAACATAAACCTAAGATAGAAATTGAGTTTAAGAATAGAATGACATCCTAAAGTTTCAGTTAGATACAGATTATGTGGTTTTTATAGAAATACATCCATGTTCTGATACTACAAGTACACGTAGTTCTGGAAGATATGTTCATAGGGGTAACAACTCCAAAAAGTTGGGTCGGGTCTGACTTGAGGATAACTTGGTACATGAAAATGATTCATACTTTACACCTAGTTTGAAACTCCTAGGGGATAAACTTAAGATAATTTACATTTTCTTTACAAACCATTATAAAGGATTTAAATATATTATGAAAATGAATAGCCTAGGTTAAACCTAAGGTGTATTAGATTGAAAATAATGGGACAATATTTAGACATCTTAAAAATGATTATATGGTTTTCCAATATTCTAATTTATGGTCACAATATGGTTTTGTTTTTAGAAAATGCTCTATTCTGAAGGATTAACTTCATACCATGAAAGGAAATACACATAAATAAATGTTTGAAGTATTTATGTATTGGGGTTGTATTGAAAACATTATTTAAAAGTCTATTTAATTATTAAATATCAAGGATTACAATAATATTTATTTTGGGAATTATATTAATATTGTTTATAAAAAGAAAACCTATATACCAAGAGACAACCCATTAAATTCAGCAAGGTCATGGGGCTTGAACCTGTGATTGAAGTATAATAAGGGTTTAATGCCAACCACTTAACTATGCAATTCCCTCGCTAATATGTAGTTGTTTTTAGGTATAAAATTTAAAGAGTGAATATTAATGATGAACTTGTAGTGTCAATTTTTAGGTATAGATATTAATGTCTTAACCATATTGGTTTTTTAAAACAGTTAGTGAAAATATCGTGACAAGTTTTATGTGTATTATGATACATTAAAATAATATTTTAGTGCTTTAGGCATGAAAGTTAATTTTTGGATATCCAGTTCTTGAAGTAATGGATAAATTGAAAATTGATCAAAGGAAAAAAACAAGATGAAAATTATGTTTAGAAACTATAAATATATTAAGTAAGTATATTTAATTATATTCTTAGGTAGTAAAATAATTACTCAACATTATGAAAATGATCAAAAAAACTTAATACCTGAATTTTTGTTGAACTGGTGGTATTTTAAATAAACATTGATTTATGGCTTTGAGGACCTCAAATTTTCATTGATCATTAACTTCTTTGTGATTTATAACCTCAATCTCTCCCTATAAATATTTTCACTTTTCCTCCATGTATATATCTTCACTTGCCACTAATTTTCTCATTAATAAAAACCTAGTAATATTTTATTCCATGTGACCTTTTTATTTCTAATTCTCTCTTATTGAGAGGATATTTTATTAAGTCTTTTATGATGTGGGTTTTTCAACTATGTAATTTTCATATATCAAACACAAGATTACTGAGATATAGTTTAAATTGTATGGATGTAATTTATTCAAGGTGGGGAGAATGTAACAGCCCAAAAATTCTAAAAGAGTAACTTTTATTTGATAAAGTATAACCTCTCAATACCTCATGCTATATTAAATATTTTAAATAAATTTAATATATCCCTTAAATTTAAATGCATTAAATACTAAGTTATTCGGTGTCTCACCAAACAACGATTTTCTTCGATAGATTTCCTTACATTCAAGATAGAGTTTTACCGAAAAACAATATATTATTAAAACATTATTATTTAATATATAATAACCTTGCTTCTAAATTAGAATTTATGAATATTATTAAAAAAATAATGAAAATATATTTTTATAAAAATATAATAGCAATTCATTCGGTTCAAATTAATTATAAATGAAAATATAAACCGACTTAATATAAATGAAAATATATTTATTTTTATGATAAAAAATGTATTTTATCCTAATAAATTAAATTAATTGTTATTATTGAATTATTTAAATTAAATATATATATATATATATATTACATATTCAATAAAATATTTTTTATACTCATCCAATAGATTTTATCATCTAGACCAAATTTTACCCATAAAAACCTATATTTTCTTAAAGGTTGTTTTACCACATTTTAATGGAAAAACTATTTTAAATAAAAAATTTTGTAGTTTTATAGATTTTATATTTATGAATAAACTTCAAATTTTAAATCATAACATAAAAATTATGTTAGGGTGAATTTTTGGTATTTTTTTGTGAAGTTTCATTTTTTGAAGATTAGTGAATTTTAATTCAAAAATACTTTTCATCTAATTTATATATATATAGTTAAATTATATTTTAAATTAGTTTTAATGTTTAATTATATAAATTACATATAAATTAATTTAATTAATTTAATTTTAATTAATTTTACATTGAAATTATAAATAAAAAAACTCAAACTTTTGAACGTTTTTAATATAAAAACCCGCTTTGTAATCCCGTCTATGAGATTAAATTTAACTTAATTCCTAACACTCATATTATTATAATTTTTAAATATTTTTTCCATTTTTTGAATCATAATACTTTATAATTTCCAATAATTTCAACTTTGTTTTTGACCAAAAATGTTAGTGAAAATGATTAAAACTAATTACAGCGATTAAGAGGAATATTTGCTTAACAAAGAACTAAACATTAATCATAAGGACCAAAATCACCTATAAACATGTTAAATATCCATTTGATAGATATATTTAGACCATATACACCATTTTATAGAATTTGGTTCATTATTGGAGGAACATGAAGTAATGGAGACCTCTCAATAGTGTTTACCTTTTTATATTTACCAGAATTCCAATCCTCCACCACTATAAAAGGGAACTCAACCCTCCCACTTACTCACACCTATAAAGAACTTTGGATAAAAAAACTCTTCCCAAATAAGTTCTAAAAATCTCTCCCTTCAACCTATATTCCTCACTTTCATCATAAATCCATCCTAGTATGCCCTTCGGTGCAAACCAAAAGGAGTTACCTCAATAAGAAGTAACATCCTTCCTCAAGATCTTTTGTTTTATTTTCATTCTCCACCCCATAAAATATTTATATTCTATTATTAAATAATAACCTCATTATAAAAAAATATACTGATGTGTTTTTGTATTAATTTTTATACCTTTACTAATACGCACTTCATCTAATGGGTAACAAACATACCGTTCGTTTGTATGGCAGACTACCGCCTAGCGAAACGATGATTTTTCGTTATTCCTTTACAACATATCATGATGGAAATTATGATAGAAATGATTTTTATATATGATATATATGATATTTAAAATTTCATTATTCTTCTTTAATTTTTGTATAACACATAATTATTTTCTTTCCATTTTGTGAAAATACGATAACATCGTTAGTTGAAGTGTGTACAATCGCCTCCTCAATGTGTTGTGATTCGTTCACGCTATACATGGGATGTATTAAGGATAATTTTAATAAAATATGTGATATGTATAAAATAAATATGATACTGGAATCATAATATTCATATATATCATTTACTATCCATTCTTTTAAATACGATAAAGAAATGAAAGTAGTGTTCATGCGTAAGTACGACCTACCATCTCTATGAACAATGCATTTCATTTCCAATATATAAATTTTATGGATTATTATAAATACATATATACTAAATATATATTATAATTAAATTATGTTTTAAATTATGTATATGATAAAATCATGATCAACGTAAGGTGAAAAAATAACAAGTCAAAATATACTCGATAAACTAGGCAATTAACACCCAAAAATAGGAAAAATAATGAAAGATTGTTAAAAAATGAGTAATAAGATATTATAATAAGATAATATATGACATTATAAATATTATTATAGTTATTTTATAATTTATTGACATATTTAAAACCATTATATAGTATTTTAAAGTATATTCACCTGAAATTCAATGCAAGGTAAAGGATTCTTGTCTCACTTTTCTTTCCATGAGGCATATGCCATTTTTACCACTTACTTATTTTATGTGGTGTATATACCATCACTTTTGAAATATTATATCCTTAATTCCTTTATAACCATGGTATATAAATTTTTATTTGATTTTATCTCTTTCACGAGGCTTATAATTCAAAAGTTACCAAGTAATAAGGGACTTCATTTCAATTTCCATTCCTTGATGCATACTTTATCATTGTGCCCTTAATTTCTTATATATGGTGTAAATAATACCACTTTGACATGTAATATCATTAATAATTATTTATTTATGTTATTTTGAGTTTTAGTTTGAATTAATTGATCTAATAAGATTTTAACTTTAAATTACCAAGTGGTAAAGCGTTTCATAACTCAATTCCCTTTCATTGGGTTATATACGTCCTCATTGTCATTGTTATTATAATATTATGTATACAATAACCTTTTAATATATATTTTTTATTTACACTTTTTTTTGTTTATTTACTTTTGAAATTCATAATCTATTCATTGATTTATTCTTACATCATTGTTAGGGTCTTTTCAAGGGTTTACTTCACAATCTCATTTTGTTCGGGATTGGTTACACTTGAATTTCTATTAGAGGAAATTATTGGATCATTTTTTTAATAAACCCTTTAGTATTATTATAATAAGGTTATTCATGAACATTATCAAGTAATATTACCATTTTCCACTCTTTGGTACTCAAAATGTTTTTTAAAGTGTTTTTATGAAAATCCAACTTTATTTCTCTCTTCAGTCAAAGATCCTTTTTTCTTCTAAAACCACTATTTTAAAAAAATATTTTCAAAAATGATATTCAGATTTTTAAAATGATTTATAAAATGAATTCTCACCCTTTACTTTTACTCCCCTTGGGATATTTTTATTGTTACCACCCTTATTATTCCTCTGTATTGTTTTGATTAATTTTTCTAAGGATAGTATTTACAATAACTTACTTAATTCATTTGTTAAGTAACTTTGAAATATTCAATTCACTTTGATCATTTAACATTTAATTTCCCTTAATTATCCATATCATTTATCATGTATTTGTATATATTTTAAATTGTAAACCATTTTTACTAACGTTGTTTACTTTGAAAGTTATTTGAATTACTAGGGAAACAATGAAAAATATATATATCCTTTACCCAATATATATATATGAAAAGGAAATTTGTTTCTAAATTAAATAGATTATTCGATATCTGGAATGATTAATATAGGAAATTAAATTTGGGTCCCAGATTTTATATAGCCCCTCGATGTAATCGTAGGTTCTCATGAGATAAATTAGTTGTGCAAATTAAACAGGTTTTTACCTGTAGTTTTAAACCATATTGTGAAAGGTCTTGACAATATAGGTTTTCATGTGCCTTGGACATGATGTAAAATAATTCAGAATTACATTCATTTTTATTCAGTATTTATTATCCATGAGATCTTCACTATGACAATTTTTATTGATGCATTTTATTCTCAGTTTATTGATTAAATAGAATATTTTTGCATTTTCATACCTTTCTATATTGATTATGACTTATCTAGTTATTTAAATGGATTATTTTTTAATTTATTTACCTTGAAATATTTTTTATGCACATCCTTATTAGTTTATTTTTTACATGGAATGTGCCTTTATTTTTTATATTTCTATATTGACTATTCTCATTGATTAATTATTGCTTCTACTATACATACCCTTACTAAGAATTTGATCTCACACTTATTTTGTTTCCTTTCCCTAGGATTCCATGAAGTGTAATAAGAGTGATATGAAATGATATACTAGATGTAATAATGTTATCCTCAAAAAAATTATAATATAATTAGGGTATTAATTTGTAAAACAATACTCTTGTATGTATCTAGTTTACCTAGCCTACTAAATTGTTCTATCCTTCAGGAAGTGATTTACTTGCATCTTATTCCAATGTAATGGTATAATGACACTGAATATGGGCTTTCTAGGGTCGGGTCACTACAAAAAAGGATCATATTTTAATGGTAATGTGGGATATATTAGATACATGTACTAGATTTTGGGCTGAGGTAAAGATCAGTGATATAGTATGGCCTTATTTGTATTTATTTTCTTTTGTTTATTTTGTATATGTGATCATCCAAATGGTACATTGGTATTTTTTTCCTGTATGACTATTTTTTATTTTTTATACCATATCCAATCTATTTATTATTTCTTCATAAGCAAATATCTTTGATTCTTAGTTATTTAATCATTATTTCAGAGTCTAATATGGGGGTTTAGTCTCCCAATGACACCACTTTAGACCCTCACTACTATTCGTAGCCTCTATCATAAATGGAGGCATGTCAAATATCACATGGTGATCAGTCAGGATACTATTTATAGTGATCTATGCTAGGATGCTACAAAGTTGTATCAGAGGTATATCTTTCTTTTGTTTTACAATTTAGGATATTATGGAAAATAAATATAGAAATGGTTTAGGGATTATGATGGATATTGGGAAAGTTCATTATGAAAACCTATTGTGGTAATAATTCCTCATTATCAGAGTCTTGGGATTGATTTTCTTGGTTTCAACTATTTTAGTTATATGATTTTTATATTGATTGAATCTCGTGGATATTTGGAAATCTTATGATTTATATTAGAGTTTAGATCTTGAAAATAGAGTGAAGATGCATCTCATGAATCGTGATTAGGCATGTAAGACCAAATCCCCTTTATAGGTTAGATAATATGGTTTTTATCATTAAATATTGAGGTCCAACTTATTAAAATATCAATAATAACTTATAGTAATTTTTCCCATATATGTTCTTAGTGGAATTATACTCATCTAGACTGCCTTGTGTGTCTATGTATCATTTTATGATGTTAGCTAATGTGGATTTATGGTGGGATGATTTTCAATTAGGATGGGGGATATGATGTAGTCCCTTTCACACAATAGGTGTGTTGGACCTATTAGTTCAGCCTAGGAATTAAATTACCCAGTGATAAACCCATTTGGGGTTATTATTCTATAGGTTTGGTTATTTTAATTATCAGTTACAACCTATATGTAATTTTAACATATTTCTTGGAATGAAATTCTACATAACTAAATTGTGTGGCTATTGTTTTTTGGACAAAAATATTACTTATGTAGTTCTAGTTATATATTTACATGCCTCTGGATGTGGCTAAATCACATAGAGAGTATTCTAATGTGTAGATTCTCATAGAGGGTGGGTTCCCTATGAGTGGGTGGTGATTTTGGTATTTGATTCCTGAGATGATTTTTTAATACCCTAGAGAGGGAGTTTGGCATGTTATTTTCCCTATTATAGACCTATGTGAGTATTGGTTTATGGGATTGGGGGGAGACCCTAGTAACCATGTGGCATGACTGAGTCTTTTTATAAGACTATTTATAGTGTTATATGCGAGGATAACCCATGAGAGGGGTTATCTTGGGTTGTGAGTGTCTTTGGAAATGAGATTCATGGGTAAGTGCTTACATTGGGAATAAATGTATAATAGGTGTCATTGAGGTTATAGTTTTGGAATGGTTGTGCCTTATCTTTTAATTATATTAAGAACCTTGAGTTTTAGTGTTTTTTTGTATCAACGTCAATTTTGATGGTAGGAATTTCTAGTGCCAGACCTTATTGACTCTGAACATGCTTTAGCTCTATGGAAGAAGCATGGGTAGGTGCTCATGGTTTTAAAATGATGACAGTGATTAGTTGATCATGTGATTAACCTTTCCACTGATAAGGTGCCCAATATTGAATTGTGGAATTGATGATGCATCTATATTGATAAGACTGACATGCAGTGGGAGTATGGTTAGCCTAGTTTTTTGACATGTGACTCATGGTATCATGGGTCGAGTTGCATGACCATAAAAAAAAGACATTTTCTCATTCGGATTAGATGATATTGAGTTTATATACACTCATTAAGCATGGTTCCTTTTAAATTTGAAAATCAACAACAACTATAAGTGATCCATGGGATAATGGTATTAAAAAATCTCTAGTGGTCCTAATAACCCAATAATATAACGAGAATAGATAAAGATAAGCAACACACATATGATTATTGATTAACCTGATGTGGATTTACTCCTGATGTAGTTTGAGTAAATCGATATGGTTGGGGTGAAAAAGGAGCTAGTTTACAGTGGTGAACCTCACTATGAATTTTTTTTAATGGGTGAAATTATGTGGCCCAATAATGGGTGATAATTTATGTTTTATAACAACACACATATTTGAGTTTGCATGGACATGTATGACCATTGTGTTTAGTGAAGGATGATATATGTTCCACGTAGATCCAAGTTTTGATCCAATGGATCAATGATAAGGACAAAAATATGGTGGGGATAATCTTATCAGTCATAGGTTATACAACCCCATGTGGGTAGGGTTTTCGTTTCATGAGATTGACATTTGGAGTTTCATTAATGCATTCTGATGCCAATGAGGAAATGGATAAATTTTTATCCTGATTCCTTGGTGAATGTCAAGTATAAATTTTGATATGATAGATGATAGATTCTTCATATTGACATTGGGATCATGACAAAAAATTGAGGTAATTCAATAATGTATTAGATAGGTGATTCATCAATGCTCATGGAAGAGCACGACAACGGTTTGGTTGATTTTGGATTCAATCATGGAGTTCTAATGGAGATCGAGGTAGAAATTCTATTAGGGTATCATGATGATCTTGGATTTCCTCTAGGAGTAAAGGCACCAAAATCAGGTTTTTTAGTAACTCGTCAGTGGTGGAATCCATGTGCTTTTGATGCATGTCATAGGTGGGTGTGTTTGTATTGTGTTCTTGTGAATAACATGAAGTGGTGGGTTTCCAACAACATTGAGTAAATAATTTTAAATATGATGAGTGTTTTCTCAATATTGGCTAGTTTTTGTAGAAAAAAATAGTATTATTGGATCTTCAGTATGGATGGTGATAACTCATCCATATCATTTTATATTTTTTTGAATGAGGCTACTACCAAAATTTGGTAAGAGTTTTCATGATTAAAGGTATGTGGTGACTTATAAATCACTTTGGTCTTTTTGTTGGAATGAGAATGGGGACCTTAGATAGGAAATTATATTTTTGGGAGACAATATTATTTGAAGTTAGCTTTCAAGATATAAGAATTATGGTAGGAAGATCCATTGGTTGAATGGTCAGTTTGATTAAAGAACCAAGGGTGTCTCAGTATGGATAAGTACCATGAGTATTGGCTCATTGATTCAGTCATAAACTCATGCAATTGATCATTTTTTTATGGTTGAGTGCCTTATGTGGGAGTTGTTTAATAAAGGTGCTCTTGGAATTCAATAATCCAATGTGGGCATTTAGCCTTGATTAAATAATTGTTGTAGGTTGGTTGATACAGTTTTATGACCACCATGATTTATTGAGGATGATAAGTATTATGGTAGGGAAGTGGTAAGATCCCTTGACTATGGGTTTGATGTTTCTATAGGGAATTTGAATTTTAAGCTAGTTGGGATGTGGAGTTTTTAATTGGATATCAAAATGAGATTTTGAAGGTGGTAACCTATTAAATACCTGATTTTATACATAAAATGGTCTATATTAGGTGTTCATAAGTCTTGAGAAAGAATTGATACTGGCCTGGGGTTTCTAGGCTATTGGAAGACAACTAGTATCCACTAGATTTCTGGTGGCTAGATCGAACTACCTACATTCTATAGGTTCCCACCTACTAGTCGGTGGCCTAGTACTGGATAGCTGGTAGGATTAAAAGGTTGAAAATGAATATTTTTCCCTCAAAAATAAAGAGTGTGAACTCCATCCTATTTTCCCTATCTTAATAGTGAAAACTATTGTCTGAACCTCCCTCCCTACTCTTATTTTCCATTAGCCAAGGGTTGTTTTGGATATAAATTAAACAAAGATTAAGGTATGTTTCCTCTATCGTTGCCATCTATGGTTATCCTCCTCTATTCCTTTCTAATTTGTTTTACTCTTGGGATAAGGATCTTGAATGATTTTATTAGATCATGGTGTAATCATCCATATGTGATGAAACCTACATGTTTTTTTCATTGGTGACATCCAAGAATGGAATCTATATATTTCATCTCGATGATTCATTAGAGTTATGTTATGTACACCAATTTTTTATTTTTTTCATAAAAGTGAATTAAATTGGAATGGTTCAGTTATACACATTAAGTATTTTTCTCAAGTTACGGTCGGTAGTCCATGAATGGTCTTCCATATGTGGTTGGTTGCATTTTTTGATTGATGAGTGGATTAGCTGAGTAATTAGGAAAGTAAACCTAATTGATTTAATTGTAAATAAATTTTAAAAATTTTAAAATTAATTATAATTTGGTTACAATTAATTGTGTTTATACGGTTTGTGTTAGTTAGGGACTCACATGGATGGGTGATGTTAGTATGGATTAAACTTTCTTATCAATCCTAGGTAGAGCTACCTATTGATGAATTAAAAGTGGAATTAAATTTAAATGGATTCGATGAAATATAGGTGTCTTTGGAACATTCCCTATAGAATTTATGTTGTTCATTTATATACCTTGGAATGTGACAAATAAGGTAGTTTCACATTTTTAATAATTAAATTTTCTTATTAATTTAAATTTAAATTGGTCTCATGAAATGAAAAAATAAACACCTCTTCCAATATAGATCTAGTTCATTGGTTGAGGTCTTAGCCACCTATTGTCAAGGATGGGTCTATATGAGTTTCTATAGGAATGTGGATCACTCTTGAGGTATGTGAATGGAATGAGTAAGACTTATTGGAATTGTGTAGGTATTTTGGGTAACCTCCTGGTAGAAGTGTGTTTCGACATATGCATATGCCCAAAGCAGGGCTTAGAGAACATTCCTATAGGACTTATGGACCCTTATCTTTGAGGAAGGTGTGGATTTGATATCAATATCCCTTAATGGGATGAAACATAACCCTTGTGATGCATTAGATTCATTAGGATCGGTGGGATTGTTTATGGGGTGAGTAATCATTTCCCTTGACATGTGTTCTCCTAGGTGGTTAGAGAATGGGAAAGATTAACAGGTTGTCTGAGTGGACTGAACCAGATGTTTCATGCAACTAGATTTAGATTGAGAACCTTGTGTATGGTGCTAGCTTTGTGATGTGATCTAGGGGGACCATGGTATGTTCCATGATAACTGACTGACCCAGAGATGGTGTGTCCTAGTACTATTAATGATGACCACAAGTGTCTCTATAGAACTTGAGTCTTAGTGCGAGCCATGAAGTCTATAGTTGTAGAGGTGGGTTGGAGTGTGACCAAGACTTGTATTGTTCTTATTTTATATATTTTATGGATCACACCCTCCTATAAATTGTGTTATTATATGTTTAGTAAACTCTTTGGGGTGATGCTATGTTCAAAATAGAAAACATCCTAAGGGTGGTATTTATATTGATTGATATTGAAACAACCTATGAGGTTTTCTAGAAAAATATCCAATTAGGGAGGTATATTATAGTAATTTAATTATTTTTTTTGTGATACTAAATAAAAATCCCCTTAAAGAGAGTTATTTGATACTAATGGTGGGGTTGACTTGGATTTCGAGTTGGGAACCTTGCATACTAAGATGGAGGATTCCCTAGGTTATTATTCTAGGATGTAGAATTACCCTGGTCATTATCTTTATTTCATGGTGGATCAATGCCTTGGATCATTACATGTATATTTGACTGAAATTCTCCCAAATTGTTATTATGGTTGGATAAGTCCTCGCGGCATGCTCGAACACACTCCAGCACTGGACAAAGTAGGAATGGTTGATACGGGTTGTAGACCTAAGGATCGATAGTGGTTAGTTATTTAATTATATAAGTTTTTTAATTATTTAAAGAAAATCACATTCACATATCACTGTATTTTTGGTATTAATGGGACCATGTTTTTGGTCCCCAACTATGTTTTATACTCACAACCTACTCAGGCCACTATTTCACTATGGTACCCGTACATACTCTCACTTGGATGTAAGTATAGGTTGGGAAGAATCCCAAGGTTGCAAGGTCGACAAGGATAGCTTAGATGTGTGTTCTGATGTTTTAGATGAGGTGAGAATTTGTGATGTAGCATGTCATTATTTGTATTTATTATTTTTATTATGTACATGTGTCCATCCAAGTGGGTTATTGGTCTTGTATGCCTTAATGAATGATTTTCATTTTATTAAGGCATGTATGGTTTATTTGTAATTTCTACACACTCTAATGCATATGATTCTAGGTTATTTTATCAATATTATTTAAACTAATATAGGGTTAGATTCTCCCACAGACACTAGATTATACCCCCACTATTATTATATAGCCTTCAGCATACAGGGGGGCATGGATGTGGTCACACGGAATTTGGTCCAATTACTATTCAGAGTGACCAAGGTTGAGATGCTATCATGTCAAACCAAGTGTCCAATTGTGCCTATTTTTCATGCATTAGGTGAAGACTGAGTTAATACCCAACTAACCTTTTAGGGTTATTACCCCTAGGTTCATTTGTGCCGAAGGAAAAAAAATTGCATCCCATCATGAATGTGATTACCAGGAGACAACATAATATTTACATTACCAATTTTTTTTTGGATATTTTATGCTTAGACATTTCCCTAAAGTTTTCGTTATTTTTTCTAGTATAACTTTCATAAATTAAATTCTGTAAGATTCCTTATAATATTTTAAAATATTATAACATTTTTATTTAGTTATAACTCTTCTAACTAAAGGTATCTAAAGATACTTTCTATGAATCTGGTGGAATAAATATAAATTGATTCATCCAATGCTAACATCTCTAGAGCATCAAAACTATGTGTATAGATAGGTTTCTTTATTTTGTACCATGTGAATATTGATTTAATACACAAAAAAATTTGAGTTATATTACCCTTAGGTGTATCTGTTCCAGAGCATATATCCACTTGTTTGTATCCAAAAAATGATTTAATTTCTATAAGACCATGTATTGTTTAAATTACCTGAATTTTAAGATTTTTTCATATGCTGAGACTTACCCCTGAGGTTTTTAATAATGTTTTCTATCCCTAATTTTAATAATGTAATTCAACAATATTCAAAATAAAAAAAATCATTACTAATAATAAAAACATTATAAAGGAAACATTATGTTTATAATTACAACATTATACTTATAATTAAACATGAAACTTTATCCAATAAGAAATTTAATATTTCTAAAAATGAATTATAAATATTCCTAAGGATTAACACATTATACTAATAATTATAACATTATACTAACAATTGAACCTTGATGTTTATTAAACATTAAATTAAATATTACTAAATAATAATAATTCATCAATTTAATAATAATTATACTAATTAATTATAATGAAAACTAAAATATTATACAAACAATTTATTATTTTAAACTAATATTAAACATAAAATTTGAAAAATATCTCAAATGATTAAAACAATATACTAAATACATAATTTAATAGTAGTCATGTAATTTACTAAACATAAAATCCTAATTAATATAATATAATTTTAATTCATTATAGATAAAATATTATAGTGCTAATTATCTAAAATTATATAAAATATTATAAAAAAAAATAAATAAAAGCTTAGAAAATAGAAATACCTCATGATTTTGAAGACCTATGAAACTGAACCACCAAATGAGAGTGAAATTTTTTTTTGACTAGTCGAGAAAGGTAAGGGAGGGGATGTCCGGATTTGAGGTAAAAAATTGGTGTTGGTGGATTCCCTTTTATAGGTAAATCCTTCAACCAAGTTTCAATTTGATAGACGCTCAAACTTTAGCCACTGAATTAAGAGTGTCAATTGAATTGATGATATTTGATTTTTTGATGGAGTGTGTAAGTTGAATTGATTCTCTCTGTTAGCATGGATGAGTGTCACTGTATTTTATGATCCATTAACCTATATTCTTGGTTTTTAAAAAACTAACCCATTCAATTAAAACCCATTTTTTAGTATTTTACATCCACCTCTATACGGACTAATGACACCCTAGTCACACCTTCAAGCTTCTAGACCCTTAAGGGTGTAACCAATTAGAGCATGTTATTGAACATTTATGGAGTATGCACCCTAGGATTCATGCTTGATGGATGGGGAGTGGGGTTATGGGCCCGTAAAGATTCTGGTGGATGATGCTAGATTGGAGACACAATTACTTAATAAACCCTAAAATATAATAATGGTAGTTATTATTTTTAATCTTAGCTTAGTGTTTATTATTATGATAATGGGTGATACAGTCACTTGAGTTCATTATTACTAATTTCAACTTTATAAATGGGATTACGTCGGTGAACAAATAAATATTCCACATCACAATCAATAGGTTGTTAGAATAGAATTTCAAACACACACCAAAACATGATAAAAGGAATGAACAGGGAATAATAAAAAATAACACTATGACATGGTTGGATACAATTACCTTACATGTAACAAAAAATAAGAAAACCGAAACTCAATATACTATGATCTTTTTTTGGGCTTCCTCCTCTTGTGAAGACATCACATTACTTTTATAAAAAACTAGATATTTTGAAGGAAGTTATGGGATTCCATAAGGAGGACTTTTTAGGGATCAAGTTATGAAAATTTCTCTCTATTTTAGGCATTTAAAACTCTTCTCAACTTCAGGGCAGTGTAGTTAGGGTTATCCCTAATAGTTTTTAGATCTATAATTTGTAAAATTCTCTAGGTCTGATCGGTTTTCGTCTACGGTGATCTTTGATCTAGTGCTGGTACTTTTCATATTCACTTTTTATTAGGATATTGTACATCCACATTTCATTAACATATCTATTTGGGTTTTATTATCAAAATACATTATTCATTTCAGGATATTTTCAGATTTCTTCCTCTTTCTACCTTGGATCAGATATTCTATATAAGTATTATTTTTGAGATCCAACTCATCTTCAGGAGTCTCTAATTTATACTCATGATTATTAGTGGATTATTCTTTCTAGACTGGGTCTTGTGGAATTTCCATTTTGTGTTTTCCATGTTGAAATTCATAGTGCTAACATTTATTTTTCTACACATATATTTGTTCATTGCATGTCCATTTTAATTTTTCAAACTTGTTCGAATGGAAAGAAAATTTATTTTCTCTATGAGTTCTCTTTGTTGTTTTTTTCACATTTGTCACTTTATGCCTTTCCCAAAATCTAGTATCAAATGGTTTGGTTCTATTCAAATAAATTATAGAAGAAAATTATATTTAGATGATATTTTTTAATTGTACCAACTACCATATGTGGTGAATAAAAATTAAGAATCTGATTTCTATCAAGTGAATACATCTTCTGGTGTTTAGTACACAAAATCCAGAAAGAATTACTAATTAAGAATGGGAGTTTGAGAATGATATGGTTTGTGTATTCATTCATTAGTGGGTCAAATACAACATGATGAACCATATTTTCAACATCTATCACACTAGCACTTTGTGAGGGAATCATGAGACTTACTATATTTCCAAGATGGGAAACAATAAATTGATTCTCCTCAAATAGGTGATGAATTGGAGGTACAAATAAGGTATGTTAATTTCTTAATATTTGCGTGAATATTAGGGTTGTTTTGATCAATTTTATATTATTGGTATTAATTTTGAATATAAGGTTCTTGAACTTTTGTTTCTTAACACTTTACCTGATTCTTGGGATAATTTTTGTGTTACCCTAACCTGTTCTACCCCTAATGGTGTTGTGGCATTCAGTATTATTAATTATGTTGTTTTTAATGAAGGGGTTAGGAGATGTACTCCGGAGAAATCTTCTTCAAAACTTTTATTCACGGAGAATAAGAGAATATGCCCATAAAATAATAAGGTATAGAGTAGTTGAGGTATGAAAAAAGTTAGAAGAGAATCCAGGTTAAATTAGAGAGATTTTGAATGTCATCATTGTGGTAATAAAATACATGATAATAAGTTTTTCTATCAATTGAAAAGAGAAAATAGAATGAAGGAAAATCAATAGAGGAAAAATGGTGATGGTGATTATTGTGTTCTCTTCATTATAGGTGTTATCTTGTTATTATTTATGAATCCATTAGTATTGCTTCTAATTATTATTTTTGGGTTGTTGGAAGTGGTTCCTATTTTCACATGACATTGAGGAAGGAGCCTTATACATTATACATACCAAGTACTTTTGGGATTTTTAAGATTGGTAATGATATTCATGTTGATGTAGTGGGTATTAGGAAAGTTTGTTTGGAGACCAATATAGGAACTGAGATTATTTTTAGGAATGTTTGACATGATCTTGAGGTTCTTTTAAATCATATCTCTACCAATGTTCTTGAAAAAGAAGTATTTATATATACTTTTGGTTATGGGAAATGGAATCTTTCCAAGGTATCCTTGATTGTGGCTCGAGGGAAGAAGCAGTCAGTTTTGTACAACCCTAGAGATTATATTTATTGTGATACCTCTTTCGTTATAGATTGCATATTTTCTTCCAATTTAATGCATCATATACTCATCCACATTAGATATACAGGTCTTGGTTGTTTTTCCAAGAGATATTTTCTTCCATATTTTAAGATTGTCAACTTAGAAACCTTTAACTATTGTATGGATAGAAAATAGTGCAAAGTGTGTATCAGCATTCATCCTTTGCTCAGGAAGAAAAAGGTACTTAAATTAGTACATTTTGATGTTTTTATTCCTTTGAATTATAAGACCATTAATGGAAGTCATTATTTTGTGACATTTAGTGATGAAAAATCATATAATTATTGGTTGTATGTTTGGAATACCAAACTTTATGTGCTTAGTGTTTTTTAAGAAATTTTAGGTTTCAGCTGATAGGGAATATGGTAAAACATTGAAATGTATTTTCATTGACAATGTGGGTGAGTATTATGGTGTGTTTAATAATTATTGCAGGAAAAAAGGTATTCAGCATCCGAAGATTACTCCTGATACATCTCATCTTAATGGTTTAGATGAGCATATTATTAGGACTTTTTTGGAAAGAGATTGTTGTTTTCTTTTGGAAGAAAATTTGTATGGGCATTTTTTGGGTGGGGATTTATTTACCATCACTTATATAATCAATTTATCACCTATGTTTACTTTGAATAAAGACACTCCCAGGAAGTTTTTGTATGAAAAAGAGATCAAGTATGATCATTTATGTGTTTTTTGGTTGAGGCCTTTGTACATGTTCCTAGAGATGAGAGGTCTAAACTAAATGATAAGTCATGATAGTGTATTTTTATTAGCTATCGAAACTATGGTTTTTAGTATACGTTCTATGATCCTAATTTGAAGAAAATATTCAGAAGTCATAATGTTGTGTTTAATAAGTATTAGACTATTATAGATACTGATATGGGAGAAAAATCTACTTCTCCAACTTCTGATGGATTTTTTAGTATTCAGCTAGTTTCTAATTCACATTTACCTTGTATTGTTGATTCGGATGGTCGTGTTGATGTGTAGAATGATGTTAAGAGTGAATAGTTTGGAGTTGATAGTTATGATACACCTTTTTTTTATGATGATCTAGTTCTAAGGTTTATTAATAAACACAAAGTTCCACTTCATAGATCATCTCAACATCATACCATTTTTACTAAATATTCACTTAATGATTATGTGCTCCTTATTGAAGGGGGAGAACTAGAATCTTTTGATGATGTGATGGAAAGTGATTAGAAAGAAAGATGGGTTATAAAAATGGATGATGAGAAGAGATAATTGAATGACAACAATACTTTTGAGTTGGTGAGGTTACCTATAGGTTAGATATCTTTTAAAAATCAATGGATTTATCATATTAAAAATAAATAATCTAGTTATATTCCACAATACAAGACAAGGTTACTTATCAAAGGCATTATCCAGAAGAAAGGTATTGATTCTGATAAGGTTTTCTAACTTATTGAAAAAATTTATTCCATTCGTGTTGTTCTTGGTTTGGAAGCTAGTTTGGATAGAAAAATTGAGTAGATGGATGTGAAGACATATTTCTTCCATGGATATTTAGATAAGGATATTTAAATGGATAAACCATAGGGTTTTGTTAAAATAGGTAGAGTCAATAATGTTTTTAGTTTAAAGAGTTTGTATGGTTTCAATCATGCTCGGTGGTAGTGGTATAATAATTTTGAATCTATTATTTTTCATTTGGGTTTTCAGAATACATATTATGATAATTGTGTTTTTGTTTAGATAATTACTTATGATGATTTTATTATATTGTATCTATGTGTTGATGATATGTATATTTTTTCCATGATACTTATAGAATTTTCATATTGAAGAATAATCATTGTCATTATTTTGTGATAAAAGACATGGGTCCAGTATAATAGATTCTTGGCATGTTAATCTCCCATGAAAGAAAGGACAAGAAACTATGGTTTTATCCATAGAGATATATTGAGAAGGTTCATTAAATATAATCTATGGATGGAGCGAAAGTAGTTAGTAATCATATTTCTTTACATTTTAAGTTAAGTACCAGTCTATCACCTTCTACTGATGAAGATGAAGAGGAGATGCAGCACATACATTATTCATCTGTCATCGGTTGTTTGATGTATGTGATGGTATGTACAAGACTTGATATAGACCATGTAGTTGGCGTGGTCAATCATTTTCTATATAATTTAGGTAGTGAACATTGGAGGGTATTGAAGTATATATTTATTTATCTTCAAGGTACTTCTGATTTGATATTTTGTATTGGTAATGGGAAACCAATGCTTTGTAGTTTTACCTATTCAGATATGATAGGAGATATAGATTCAAGGAAGCCTATTTTAAGCTATTTGATCACTTTTTCAAGTGGTTCTATATCTTGGTAGTCCAGATTGTAGATACGTGTTGTTTTATTTACCACATATTCTGACTTTATTGTAGCTACAATGGAATGTAAAGTTTTTTTGGATGAAAAAATTTATTCGAGTGATCAATTTTAATTAGGATAGTTATGTTTTATATAGTGATAGTCATAGTGCTATTTGTTGGGAAAAAATACCACCCTTTATGGAAGGTAAAAACACATCCATGTTCAGTATCATTAGATCTAGGATTTCCTTGATTCAATACATTTCGAGATCGAGAAGATCCACACAGATGACAATGGGTCAAACATATTGATCAAGAGTTTATGTAGAGCTAAATTTGTGAATGCTGACTGATTGCAGGGTTGGTGGTGATCCCCAATTAAGTCTTAGGGGAGTTTTTTTAGGTGCCCTCCCCTTGTGGGGACATCAAAAAACAATCATAAAAAAAGAAAAATAGATATTTTGAGGGGAGTTACAGGGTTCAATAAAGGGGATGTTTTTTAGGGATTGAGGCGTGTGATTGTCTCTCTGTCCCAGGCATGCAGATTTCTTCTCATCTTTGGGGAAGTGTTGTTAGGGTTATACCCAGTATTTTTCAAATCTACAACCAATGAGATTTTCTTGGTTTAATTGGATTTCATCTACGGCGGAATTTGATTTGATCTAGATTCTTTTCATTTGTACCTTTTACTTAGATAAAAACCATATACCTTTTCATGGTCATATCTATTTGGGTTTCTTTAACAGGTTGTGTTCTTCCTTTCAAGCTACTTTCAGAATGCATATTCTTTCTGCCTTTGATCCACTATTCTATATGAGTATTATTTTTTTACATCTCAATCGTATTTGGAAGTATTTAATTTGTACACTTGATTATTAGTTGATTCTTCTTTCTCGACAAGGTCTGGTGATTTTTCCCTTTTGGTTTTTCCAGGTTAAAATTTTTGGTGTCAACATTTATTTTTCCGAAAATATATTTGGTCTCTATGAATCTGCTTTAATTTTTTAGGCTTGTCAAAAGGGAAATAAGATTTATTTCCACTACATGTTCTCTTTTCTATTATTTGTGCATTCATAACTTTGCATCTTTCCTAACACTTTTAAATATTTATGGAAGAAAAAACAATTAATTTGAAAGCTAACAAGTGGGAGGATGAGTTGTGGGGAACATGAGACCAGTTGAAGGAGATGTGGATCTAGCAGAAACATTAATTGCATCATAGTGGGGTAATATAGTAACCATTCCTTTAGTAATTCATGAGGTAGTGGGTAAAGTGGGCAGGGATTATGGGGTCATGGGGGGTTCCCATGGTTAATTCGAATATTGACCTCATGAATCATGGCACCTACACATCATCAATATATTCCTTCTTTCAACCCCTTCTCGATGATTATTGGTTCCTCGTGTGAAAAATAAATAGAAAGGTGTTATGGTTGGTGTCATTTTTTGATGTAATGCTTCAAAATTTTACATTGGTTACACCACGGTACCAATTTTGACATGATCAAATGTCATATAATAGAAACCTAAGAGTCCTGCATCATGCAAGTTGGTAGTGTGACCCCCATGATGTCGCTAGGTGAAATATCACTAGGTGATCATATCATTTGCGTGTCAACCCCATTTAGTTCCACCATATTTATAGTAATTACTGGAGATGTGTCGAATTCATTTCACTAGTGAAACAACTACATTATCATCTTTGAGATCCATTGTGAAAGAGTTGATGTCATCAAAAATTGGATCCTACTATAAAATCACAATTATTCAGTGCCACACTTTTACCATTAATATCTAGAACCACTGATAAAGGGTACCTTTATAAGATCTAAAAAATGCTGATAAAAGGAAATCATTATTAGAATTTTTTTATCACTGAAAAAGACAAACTCAATCAGTGCATTTTTAGTGCCGATAAATGTTATACTTCATCAATTGTTTTTTATCACTGCTAAAACAAAACAAAATATATATTATTAAATATCATAATTTAACATAAAAATATATTTCTATTGATATATGTATATAATTTTTAAAATATGATTTTTATAATTAGAAATATGTATTTACAAATAATATATAATAAATTTAGTGAAAATTGGATTATAAAATAATTAAAACCCATATTTATTGATAATTTACTATTTAGAATCTGTGTTAAGTTATTAAATTTTTTTTCTTACTTCTATTAAGAATATATTCTTCTCATTGAGAATCACTTATTTTTGTGATTTCTTGACCAAGCATGTAATCTTTGAGAATTCAGTCATTAAAATTGTAGGTTTATCATATTTTACCTCTGTCAAATTAACTATTTTCATTCGATCACATTGTGTTTTGCATAACTCTTTTGTGTAGTGCCCATAATTGTTGTAATTGTATCACATGACATTTTTTATGCAGCGAGCACCTTTTGATGCCACAACATCATTCCCATCGTGGTTTTAATTACCTCTCTCAATAAGAGTCCATTACTATGGTTCCTCGTATTCTACCATGTAAGCCACTTCTCTTTAGTCTGGAGCTAGTGGATTCCCATGCCATCTGTTTTGTTCTCAATCTCATAGAACTCCTATAGGGATTTGAGTTGACCCATGAGTTCCTCCAAAATATGGGTCTTGAGATCAAGTGGAGTATCGAGGAAAATAAAAACCTACATATACCTAGAAGGAACCAAGTAATGGAAATTTAGAATATCTTCTCACATTGATATTGTCTCCCAATATGTTTAGACTATTAATGAGATCAGTGAGGCACATTGATAAGTCATTTATTAACTCCCCATATTTCACCAAAATGGATTTGAACATAATGTGAAATGATAATGCTTTTCCTCTTTCACATGCTTGTCACCTATACACATAGTCTTAACAACATTCCATGCATTCATGGATTTTTCCTTGACAATGACTATCTCGAGCATCTCAAATGACATTTCTAGTAGAATGAAAGACAATTCCATTTAATCATCCCAGTATTTAATGTTCCTAGGGTCGATCACTTACCATATCACTTGTGCCTAATTATTGACCCTTATTAGGAGAGCACAATCGCTGTAGTTTATGTGTGTTAGCACGGGGTATACCATCATGCATCCCATATCCTTCACCACCCACCACACCTCAACATTGTGACTCCCATTGATGGTTCTTCTACTACCATCATTGCAGATGTCTGGTTCATGTGTGGATTTTCAATAAGCATCTAATCCGTACTTTATCATTTTTTATTTCCATTCACAATAGTTTTACAAATTAAATAGGTTTGACTATATGTGTTGAACATATTATTTTTTGAATTATATTTCATTTTATTTTATAAATAAATACCGAATTTATTAAATTTTGTCCTTCCTACCATTAATCATTAGGTGATCCATACCTTTTCCTTTATGTGTGGCCACCCTTATATGGGGGATGTGGATACCCTTTTATAGGGGATGTAGCTACCCTTACAAGGGGATGCAATTACAATTACATGGGGACATTTTTATCCTTATGTGGGGGTCATGATACTCATATGCATTCAATTACATTACATGACCTTTTCATATAGTGGTTCATAGATTCCTTTATTTTCTATTCAATAGTTTGGATAGATTGACTTTTAGCCATTCATATGAGGTTGTGATGTTGAAATTTTCTAGTAGATCAACTATGCATTTTTTTATTCCTTTTTTGCATGTGAAATTGGGGTGGGTCTACCACAATATTTTATGGGTGACTGGTTTTTGGACTCTGGTTTTTCTAGAGGAGGAGGGTCACCATGGGCCTAAACTTTAATTTCCCAAGAATAAAATAGAATTGAGGTTTAGGATTCATTTCCACTAATGGAGAATTAGAATGTTATTAGAGGGTTGTCCATCCTTGGTACTGGGCAAGGAGCTCCGATGATATCCTGATGTTCCCTAGTATTCCATGTACATGGATAAAAATGATGAGGTTAAAGGGAATTCTTGTTGATGTTGATGATCAACAACTACATCATTGAGGGTCTTCGATGATATATATGTTATACTGAGCCATGGTAAGGGTGATGAAATCAATATTTCATTTCATTTTTATCTTGATCCCATGTTTTTACTGGTTTTAATTGGTGCTATGTTCGATGTATTTTGAGTTCTTATAAGGTATGTGGTATACATAAAATCCTTAAAACATTTTCATTACAAGTACTAGGGTTGTAAGAACATGACTGTTAGATATTTTACTCATTTTACTTTTCCTTCTTTGGTTATTATTTTTTTTCTACTTCCTGTATATGTTGTAACTACTATTTATTTACATTGTGGATCCTTGGTTCCCCTATCATTTCCACATAGTCTAATTGGTCTAAGAACATAAAAACCATAGTGTCTGATTTTGTGATTTCATTACTACTTTTTGTTACTCAAAACTACTGATGTCTGCTTTGCTTCGATCCTTGATGCATCTTGGAAATTTAATTTTTTCAAGATGAGGTTTATTATATTCTTTAGACATGTAAGTAATGATGTTCACTACTGAAAAAGTTATTAGATGAATATGAAAGTTGTATTCTCATTATTTGATTCTTGTTTGATAAAATATTTTATATAATATTATTTTTATGAGAATTCAATGAAACCCTTATTGTATTCATGTATTATTACTACTTTTTATGTTCAAAATATTAAACATGTTTCTATCTCGTATGGAATTTTTTACCCAAAACAAACCCATATGTCTCCTTGGTCCATTGAATGGGGATTTCCCTACTATACAAAACCTAATAATTGGTATCAGATCCAATATAAAATTATTCTTGCATCATAATATTTGATGTTTATTATTCTATTTTGTGGTATTGGTTTATAACATGCTTGTTTGTTACATTCATCATCTTGGTCATGTGTTATGTTTTTATAGACTCCCTTTTTTGTTATATAGATAGATACATTAATATAATTGATCTTTCTCCCTATTCTTCCTCATTGTGATTTGAGGTTCTGGGTAGCTTGTGTAGGTGTTGACCAAGAATGTGTATTGTTTAGAGATAATGAGGTGTTTCCTGGGTGTTTTCTACCTTGTCTGCCTTCAGGTTTAAGCTGAAATTGTGCTCATGTTATTATTCCATATAACACCTTGTTGAAAAGAAATCCTTTTTGTGGTGTTATGTAGTTTAGGTAGAGTGTTATCCTTATGTGAGGATATGACTAAATCAGAAAAATTAAGAATAATTGTGGTAATTGAATCAGACTTAGTGTGGATTTAGGATATTCCTTTTTCTAGAAGAGGTTTGTAAGGCCTTGTACCATGATCAATGAGGTTTTAGTTTCTTCCTAGTGGTGTGCCTTCCAAATTTGACTCAAAGATAATACATTATAATGGATGGGCCTATGTGGATTCAGGGTGAGTGTCAGTGTTCTTTAAATGCTCAGATCTATGTTGATTTGGATATTCCAGTTTTCTATATGATTGGATTTTGTGGTATTTTATTTTAATACTGAGTTCAATTCATTATTTAATTATTTCATTTTTTTTATATTAATCATACATTGAATTTTTGTTTTACCTTGTTTTTTTTGTGTGAGGTATTGGATACTGCTCTTTTTTTTGTGCCTTATAGGAACATGAGAACTACTTAGAGACCTATGAGGGAATGATTTCAGTTGGGTTGTAGGTATGTGATCCTAATAACCCCATGTAAGTGATGGAATGAGTTTAGTTAATTCAATTTATTATATTTAAATTTCATTTCTAGGATGTTTTTTTATTTATCATTAGGTTTCATTGAATTTGGTCTGGTGTGTGTCACTGCGATACAAAGAGTGGAAATTCTAATATACTCTTATAATTTATTAGGTTTCCATATTCACCCAATTCAAGGTGATAGGTTATGTGGTCCAGGGACTGTAAAGGGTATTATGAAAGTGAATTTAATTTACAAGGTTGAAATTTTTTATTTTTTATTCAATTTTTTTGAAAATTAAATGGGTTTGATTATGTGCATTTTTTTAATGATCTTTGTTTCACATTATTTTATAAATAAATATTGGATTTTTTAAATTTTTATTGGTCTTCCTTAGTTCTTTTTTCTTTCTGCACTTCATCATCTATTTGGGTCTTCCCTTATATAGCGGATGTGGCTACCCATATATGGGGGATGTGGCTACCCTTAAAAGGTGGACGCAGTTAACCATACATGATGGTGGTGTTACTATCACCTGATGGGTGTGAGACCAATAAATTTTCAATTTATCTTCTCTACCTTGTTCATATATTAGTGACACAAGTCCTTGGTTTTAAGTTCAACAATTTGGATTGATTTCTTTTTAGCTGTCCACTTTTGGTTTTGATTTTGATCTCTTGTAACAGATCTACTACACATTTTTTATTACTTTGAAGTACACAGATTCTCAGTGGTTTTGCCGCTCAATATTGGGGGTGACTGGTTTTGGGGATCTAGTTTTTTTAGAGGCGGAGTGTAACGAACCCAGTGGGCCTAAAGCCTAACGAACTCAGCCATGCATGAGACCAGCCCTTGGGAAGATAGAAGACCCCCACCCGCAGATAATTGGCCCCACCTCAGACTATCCTAGATAACACATGGAAGGTACTATCCCCTGCCTGACGAGGATTTAAATCGCCTCCCCCTCCTTTAAGTCGGTGGTCTCGGGTTCGAGTTGCAGGGGAGGCGATTTAAATCCTTATCAGGTAGGGGACAGTACCTTCTGCGTGTTATCTGGGATAGTCTAAGGTGGGGGCCTGTTATCTGCCTACGGGTGGGGGTCTTCTATCTGCCAGAGGGCTGGGCTTGGGCTTGTCTGAGTTCCTTGGGATTTAGGACCACCAGGTTCATTACATAAAAGGCACCTTTTATGTAATGAACCTGGTGGGCCTAAAGCCCAACGAACTTGGCCACACAGAAGCCCATCCCTCTGGAAGATACCAGACCCCCACCCATAGGCAGATAACAGGCCCCCGCCTCAGGCTGTCCCATATAACACGTGGAAGGTACTGTCCCCTGCCTGGCGATGATTTAAATCACCTCCCCCACGACTCAAACCCGACACCACAAGCTTAAAGGAAAATCAGGAAGCATTACGAGTTTTTATGTAATGAACTCAGTGGGCCTAAATCCCAACAAACTCGACCACACCCAAGACTAACCCTATGGCAGATAGTAGATCCCTACCCGCAGGCAGATAACAGAACCCCATCTTAGATTGTCCCAGATAACATGTGGCATGTACTGTCCCCTGCATGACAAGGATTTAAATCGCCTCCTCCACAACTCGAACCCAATACCATAGGCTTAAAGACCAACCGGGAAGCGTTACGAGTACGATGATTTAATTCGCCTCCCCCGCAACTCGAACCTGAGACCACAGGCTTAAAGGCGAACCGAGAAGCGTTAGGAGTACCATTTTGTACTCGTAATGCTTCTCGGTTGGCCTTTAAGCATGTGGTCTTGGGTTGGAGTTGCGGGGGAGGGGATTTAAGTCCTCGTTAAGCAGGGGATAATACCTTCCACGTATTATCTGGGATAGTCTGAGGTGGGAGCCTGTTATCTGCCTACTGGTGGGGGTCTTATATCTGCCATAGGGATAGGCTCGGGCGTGGCTGAGTTCATTGGGCTTTAGGCCCACTGAGTTTGTTACAGGGAGGATCATCATAAGTCTACACTTTGATTTTCAGAGAATAAAATATAGGAGAGGGTTTAACTTCCTTTTTTCTAATAGAGAATTAGCAAGGGAGAAGAGTTTCGTTCATCCTCTATGATTGGTGGGGAGATCCAATGAGATTATGATGTTCACTGGCCTTCTATGTTCTTAGAAAATAATAATGTGGATGAAGGGTGTTCTTGTTGATGAAGATGATTAACACCTTCATCATGGAGGATCTTCGACAACATATAGGTGAGACCAAGTCCTGATTAGGGGCTCACTATCCTTTATGTCATTTCTTTTTTTCATGATCCCATGTTTTTCTAATTTTCTTTGGTACCATGTTGCATACCTTATGAGTTTTCTATGTTATGTGGTACATGTAGTATCCCAAAATCAATATCATCTTGTTTCATATAGCTATAATAACCTAGCCTTTAGATAGTTTTAACTTGGTCCTTTTCCTTCTTAGGTTTTTATTGTTTGCAGCTTATTGTACTTTTGGTACCTCCTTTTTATATTCATTGTGAAACCATGGTGCCTCTACCCTATGAATATAGGCCAATTGGATGAATCACATAAAAGTATTGGTGTCCTCTTTTGTGGTTTCATTACTCCTTTATATCAACAACTACTTTTTATGTTCACTTGCTCATTTCCTTGATGCATCTTGACCTTTTTGTTTGTTCAAGATAAGGGTTATCAATTCTGTGAGACATATAAATCATGATGTTTTTCGTTGTTAATGTTTTAACATGAATATGAAATTTCTATTCATATTATTTGATTATTGTTGGATGGAATCATTTATATAAGATTTTTTTATGATAATTCAACAAAATAATTTTTTTATTCATGCATTACTATTACATGTTCTATTTAGAATATTAATCATGGTTCATTATTTTTTGGAATATTTTGAACCAAAAATAAATCCTTATATCTCACTATTAAAGAATCACACATATTTAGTGCTTCACTTTTATCAATGCTAACTAAAAGTGTTGATATAGGTAATATTTATAGAGATAAAAACATTTTAATAAAAGACTACCTTTATCAGTGGTTTTTAGCACTGATAATGGTCATCCATTATGAGTGCTTTTTTTGACACTGATAAATTCCTCCCTCTATGAATTCTTTTTTATCCCTGATAAAGTTAGACCATTATAATCACATTTCTTCGCCTCGATAAAATGAAAAAACTATATATTATTAAAAATCATATTTCCATATAAAAATGTATTTCAATTGATATATATAATATTTTATTAAATATGATTTATATAATACTAAATATTCATTTACACTTAATAAATAATATAATTAATGAAAATGGTTTATAAAATAATTATAAATTAATAAAAATTATTATTTTCTATTTAGTATCATGTAATAGACATTTAACAACAATTTTAAGACACAAAAAATTAATAAATTAATTAAGATCTTATGAAAAGATGTAAAAATGGTTGAACTTAAAATGACTATAAATTTTGATCTAAGTGTTAGTTTGATTTATACAAGATGCTACATCGAATATTTCAAAGATATATATGACATTTAAACTCACAAGAACAGTGGAATCAAGTTTATCTTAGTCAATAATGGCTAGGAAGACCTCTAAAATTGATTTTTTAGTTGAAATAGCATAATTTTTTAACATTCGATGAAATTTCATATTTGTTTAATAAGTTGTTCTTGTCATTTTTTAGTGGAGGAAAAATGTATTCTTAGGCTTACATTCATATTAGTATTATAGTGTTTAATTTTTTTTCATATTTTAGTTTTATTTATAATTAAATATATACATATATATACATATTTTTATATATTTACATTTAAAAAATTTATTGTATAATTGAGTATTTAAACATATCCACATAAAAAATATATTTCTAAATATATAAACCAGATGAATAAAATAATTATTCAATTATTTAAAATACAAATTTATCCATTTTATTTACCTTATAAAAATTAATGAATATGTATATAAAAGTAAAAATGTATATGTAATGCTTATATATAAATATTTATAAGTTTTTGAGTTCATGTGTACTAAAAATCATATATATATTTTTGTATATGTATTAATTTATGTAAATGAACATATATTATATAGTATATTTAAATAAATAAAAATATATATAAACATACATGGAAATATGTGTGTGTGTGTGGACACACACATAAATACACACACACACAAATATGTATTTTACAAATGTATTTAAAAATAATTATATATATATATATATGAATAAATATTTATGGATGAGATATGTATGTAAATATATATATATATATATATATATTATTTATTGGGGTATAATACAATGAAACACACACACACCTATATCTAGGAGATAGGGATGACAAGTCATAGCTCAACCCCAAGGGATAACCCATCCACCTAACCCTTTACAAATTACATGGACCGAAGGCCTTGGGGATTGAATCCCTATTTCAAGGCCCAAATGACCATTTTCTGGACAAATGGCCCCTCTAGTGAATAATACTATTGTAGTACCTGGGTTTCCACAGTGCCAACACCGCTACTATACTTGCTACACTACCCATTACCTCTATAGTGTAGTCGGTGCTACAATAACTTGTGAAATCACCCCTACCCGATGTTCCGCATGGAGGTCCCAGGTTTGAATCTAGGCCCATGAGGCTCAGCGGTGAGGTGGGAAATGCTAATGAGGGGGGAATCATGTGTGATCAGGAGGGATGGATAGGGGGATGAGCACAAACAAAGGGGTGCAATTACTAACAAAGGGAGGGGTAGGATGTGAGTGGAGTACCTAAAGAATTTAAAAATTATATTTTTCTAGTTTTACCAATACTTTTTTAATACAAATAAATGAACCATTTATTTATGAAATAAAAAAAACTAATAAAGTTCACCTTTATTAGCATTAAAAAAATACACCGATAAAGGGTGTGCTTATCGGTGCTAAAAAAAATTGTTGATAATGGGATAATTTATTAGATTTATTTTTGTAGCAGTGATAAGAGGTGAATTTATCAGTTCTTTCTTTATCACCTCTAAAAGTGACTAGTTATTTCATCACTTAACACCTCAACACTTCTATAGTGATGAAAATGTCCATTTTGAGTAGTGATATAAGAAGATTCTATAGTATTGTCCCTTTGGTCCATTGAATAGGGACTTCCCTGCAACATAACCCCCAATATTTATCATGGAACTAAATGTTTGAACCAAATTTGGAACACATAGCACATGGAATGAATCATAAAGAATTAAAAATAACACTATTGATAGTCTAGATTTAAATATAAAGTATGGAACAAAATAGAGGAAAATGTAACTCTTTCTACCAACATCTTATAACATAGAAAGAAAAAACAACTAATGTAATAGACAATGAGTGCAATGAGTTATGAAAAGAGTGAGTGTTGGTCGGAGTAGATTACTCAAGAGGGGGGGGGTGAATTGAGTATCTATAAAAATTTCTGTTAAAAATGGTTTTTGGAGAAATAACCCCAATTAAAATATAATCAAATTCAGTCTCTAGTGAATTTATAAGAGTCCTGAATGTTCAATTTATTTACCAAAATATTGATTAGTTCTCAGCTTTACCAATCTAAATATTAGTCAAACATTTGAAACTGATGTACTAATTCAAAACAGATATAAACACTTGCTAAACTATCAAAGTTCAATTTAGTTTCATTTGAAATGAAATAAACACAGATTAGATTAAACTAGAAGACAAATACACAACAGATAAAAACAAGAGGTTCAATCTCAAGCTGAGACTTAGTCCTCTCCACTAGGTGATCACCTGCCACCAAGCAGTTTATATTAATAAAATTTTGGATCCACAACCTGGATCGGGGTTCACAACAGTAGACAAGGCTATCCAGGTCACACTTGACCTCTACCAGAATTATTCATGGGAAAAACAAAAAATAGATCACACTCTATCTTTTCCACTATTCTACATGGGATGCAAGAGTAAAAAGAGATAGAGTGTGAGGATATTGAGTATCCTCCAGTTATGCACAGAAGACTATGTGTGTATAACAGACAGATACGCACACTGCTCAAATATTGTAAACAAACTAACACAACAAAGATATAGATGTAGAATAGAGTTTAGAAGTCTCTTTGTGTTATGCAGTGAAGCTCTAGACTCAATGGATGTAGTGGAAATGGTATTTGAGTCTTCTTCTGGAAGATGAATTCAGAACAGAGTATCACAGCCTCTGTACTCCAGATTCAAGGTGTGAAAAGTTCATCTCTTCGATGTAAGGATGTTCAGATAAATTCATCACGTTCTTGCCTATCTTATTGAACTCCTTTTGTACTCTAGCTTCGAGTTATTGGAATTTTGAACATGGATTTTCAGTTCTTCTATTTTCACTATTTAACATATTCTTCTGTTGTGTATCTCGCACTAGCACAGTTTAGCTTGTAATCCTTTTATACTTCAAGGTCCAACATGCATGAAGATCTCCCCATGTGCATGTACCTCATATCGTCTACAGATAGTCCTACATACAACATTAAATAATGTCAGAAACATTAATTTGTCTAAATATGACCGTTAGAAATAAATTTGAATTTAATAAATTTGAAACAGTTTTTATGACTATCGGTGAGTCATAAGTATCGGTGACTAATTTTCATCGGTATGTCAGCATCAGTCTGTCAGCATCAATCTGTCATCATCAGTGACTCTGAGTATTGGTGGGTTATTTTCATCAGTATCGGTGACTCAGAGTATTGTTGAGTCATTTGTGCTATCGGTCTGTCCCCCGTCAGTGAGTCATCCATCGGTGTGTCGATCATCGGTGTGTCGTCCATCAGTGTGTTTTCCATCGGTGTGTTGTCCATCAGTGTTGTGATCATCAGTGTGTCATCCATAGTTGTGTCGATCATCGGTGTTTTATCCATCGGTGTGTCGATCATCGGTGTGTGGTCCATCGGTGTGTCGATCATCGGTGTGTGGTCCATCGGTGTGTCGTCCATCGGTGTGTCGATCATCGATGTGTCATCCATCAGTGTGTCGTGGACTCTGAGAAACTTATGAAGTATCTGTCTTACACAGAGCACTACTAGATTAAGTGAAATCCATAAATACATGTAAATATACACTTGTAAACATATTGAAGCATAAATATAGTTTATTGACTTATTGAAATATATTGTATAGTATGGCATAATTTATTTACTTAGAGATAATAGAATCTGTATATTGACATTATTTGTGATTATGAAAACCACTATACCCCAGAGGGTCCAAAATTATCCCCCTTTTTGATAATCACAAACTATGGAATACATGTGATGTTAAGAAATAATAATTACTTGACTTAGCATACCTCACTGAATGTGGTTAAGTATTTTCCCTTGTTTGTGTTTTTTTAAAACAAGGATCCCCCTCAATTATTAGATCAAAGGAAATATATGTATATATATATTATGTTGAGTACATTCCATGCGGCCTATGACAGAGTTGATCCCCCTGAAATTAATAATGTATGCCTAAACCTTTATCCCCCTTTTATGATTAGCAAAAAAAGGTTAAGAGAAGGAGAAAGAAGAAAGAGAAATATCATAAATAAAATGAGAAACATATAGAAGACAAAAAGGATTTCCATTAAGGTTCAAAAGAGTACAATCAACAAAAGAAAGGTACAAATCCTGGTCAAATACACAATCTACCACTAAGGGTTTGTCTTCTGAGGAGATTTTCCTTTAGCTAAAGGATTAGGAGTGGGATTAGAAGGTTTTGGTTTGGTAGTGGGAAGAGGTGGTTTGATGACAACACCAGGCATGGTAACTCCTGTAGGAACATTGGATATAAGGCTAGGTCTGCATTTTATCAACAAGCCACTCAGAGATTGTTCTCTAATGACTGGTCAAATCTGAGAAAGGGCATGAGAGATATTCATCGGTGTAGGAGGACGAGAGGTAGTGCCAATGGAAGCAGCAGGAGGAACCACAATTGCTTCAGCTTGAACATGTAGATATGGCTTGAGAAGCTTGATGAAATCATTAATGATTTCACCACCATATTGCATGGCCTTCTTGAAATCATCCTTATTCTCCATTAATTTATTCAGCAGAGGTGTAAACTTCTTCAATTGTGCCACTTGTTTCTTGAAGGCTTCTGTGACTAGAGGAATTATGAGATTTTCGGCTAAAAGATTGAAGCTATTGATGAGATCATGCTTGGTATAGATCTTAGTAAAGTACTTATCCACTTTCTCTCTAATCTCATTCTGAGCATAAAAGGCTTCATTTCTGCACTTCCTTACCATATTGTAAACACGGTATGTATTTATATGTACCTTTTTAAGAGTTTCTTTATCTAAATCACTCTAAAGATTCTTGAGTTCTTCTCTTATCACAGCCTTGAGGGATTCCAAATCAGCAACAACACCTTTCCCACCTCTAGAACTAGATGGACCAATGATCATTTTTCCAAGATCCTCTTTTAATTTCTTCAAATATACACTCAGTAGATGTGTCACTAAGTTCATAAGAACTTCCATCACTCCACTTAAAGAGGTATTGAAATCAGTAGTCAGAGTGTTCATCTCATTTCTCATCCTCTTCACTTCTCTCTGAAAAGAATTATGTCTAATGATGGTTTCGGCTGTGGTAATGAGATTAGGTTGAATCTCCTAGATCACCATCCTTGCAATTTTTCAGCATCAACATTCAAAATATTCATTGAAGTAGAGGATTCACTTCTAGATCCAACTGAGGCTCTCACTGACCCACATATATCAATTTTGAATTTCTCTAAATTATCCTTAGTGACATAGTCACTAGTCACTGGCAGTGCTACTATCTCAACTGCAGGAGGTGAAACTGGTTCTACTTCAGCTTGAACATGGGGAGCAGGATGAGGTGTTGCTATCTACTCATCAGAGTAATATTCCAAACCAAATAGAATTTATCCTGGATCAAGATTCCACTCACGAGTACAGGTCCAACCTCTTTTCTCAACAATGTCAATCCTGACTCTTCTTCCCTACGGTTCAGGTACAATTCTTTCTTCATATTATTCTTCATCCCGACCTCTAGACAAAATGATATTTTTAGGCATAGGTACCAACTGAACCTGATGTTATTCATGTACTCCAGCCAGTTCAACTTCTCCAGGCACTTTCTTAATCTGAGGCACCTGATCCTCAGCCTCCTCCTCATGGCCACCGACCATAATTTCTTTCAACTCTTTAATGATTTCTTGATTTTCAATAATAGGATGGTGAGGTATGTTATCATTACTATCATCTCCATGATCAACAACCTCTTGTTCAATAGGATCAACACCGTCAATATCTCTATGTATAGATTCCTCACTGGATCGGTCAACTACTTGTTTTCCCACTCTTAATGAATCACCGAAATGTTCATCATTTCCCTCATCATCACCATCACCACCACCACCACCACCACCACCACCACCACAATCATCATCATAATCCTCATCTAACCTACATACATATCCTTCCACACCAGTGACCTCTGTCTCTTCCCCATCCTCATCTCCTAACAAAGGTTCCCTTGAGGGTAGATCCAATGGTGGACTAGCAGGTCCATAAGACTTGTGTTTTGGGCTTTCAGAAATATCAGGATCACTCCTTTCATCAATAGGATATCCTTCTTCCCTTATCAACTCATCCTCAACTTACTCATCTAAATAGACAAATTTCTCTCCTGGTTTTAGGTCTGGATCAACTTGATCCTTTGGTCTGGTAGGATGGTCAATCAGATTGAACTCCTCATACAGTCATTCCTCATCTCCTACCTAGAATTTCATCCACGGGTTCTAGAATATCTTTATTATCTTAAAAATCTCTTTTTGAAGGTTGAATCCACTGCAGAAACTAATCATTTCATCTCCATCTTCCACACATCCCAACTTCTTTAGCATTGCAGAGATCATCATAGGGTAGTACAAACATGTTTCTTTCTTGGATGGTTTTATCATGTTAGAAATGTGCACCATTAGATACCTACAAAGATTCACATTTATCCCATTTTTAATAGGTAAATCAAGAATACATACTGATACTTCACAGTAGAGAAATCTCCCTTCCTTGGGCAGATTTGATGTTGAATAAACTTAAAAAGTAATCTTGACTCTCCATCAAATTCACTGGAAGTATCTCTCCTTAATTATTCACTTCTAGTTAACTCTTTTAGAGCATCCTAATTTGAAAATAAATTAGAATAAGGTGGAATATTACCCTGATAATCAGTATAGACACCATCATGAGGCATTTCCAAGCATTTATACCATTCCTTTGATGAAAAAGAAATCTCTTTTCGCTTCACCACTAACTTCATCTTTGCTTCCTCAGCTCAATCTAGGGATATTTTCAAGTGGAGATAAAACTCATGAACAAGCTGGGGATAAAACGTTCTTTCATTATTTGAGAACCAGCTTAGCCATCCTTGAGATTCTAACACCCTTAGCAAAAGAGACCTTCTTGACAAAAGCCATTCTGCAAATACTTCTTTCTCATCTATAACAACTCGGCTTCCCAAACATGGCATTGCAGTACCACTGGACTCACCCTTCTGATGGTTAGCTAATGGAGATTCACTCGGCTCATCCATCACACGTTTCTTCCTTTTCATTTCAAGGGTTCTGATTCAAAACAAGTCGAAAGGTCAAGGGTTGAGAGATAGAGTGTCAAAGAGTTTATGTTTTTACGGTAGAGGGAATGTGAAAGGTGGAAGTGGATTGAATTCCTTTTATCATTTAGGGATCATAAGATCATAAAGCATAAAAATGGTTAAAAGAACAAAAAACTACGTTGTTTTATTTAAAATAGACAAAATTAAAAAAAAAGGTCCTTGAAGGCATTGGTTTCACACAATCGGTTTCAAGGGATCAGTTTCAAGAGATCAGTTTCAAGATATCAATTTCACATATCGGTTTCAAGAGATTGGTTTCACAGATTGGTTTCACCTAATCAGTTTCACAGGAAACAGAGGTTTGACAGGACTTTAGAGATTTACCATTTCTAGTTCATGTCTGATGTTGTTCATTCTCATAGAGTTTAAGGGTTTAGTGAAAATGTTATCAAGTTGATGCTCAGTCCCAATAAACTCAAGAGTTATATCACCTTTTTGATAATGATCTCTCAAAAAGTTATGTCTTACATCAATGTGTTTTGTTCTAGAATGATAGATTAGATTTTTAGAAATGTTAATAGGACTTGTATTATCACGTTTTATGGGGATACATCTGAATTGAAATCCATAGTCTAATATAGTGCGTTTCATCCACAAAAAACTACAAGCAGCAATGTACTCTGCTTCAGCAGTTGATAATGCAACTGAATTTTTCTTCCACTACTAGAAAATGGGTCTATACCCACACATCTATACCCAAGGTTTTTAAAACTGTGGGTATATGTGATATATTTTTAGTTATTCCCATGGTTTTTTAAAACCATGGGTATACTAACCCCAATTTGAAGATTTTATCAGGATACACCTCCTGATTCGCCATTTCCTCCCCCACACCTCCCCCGAGCACTGGCCTCTCTGCCCTCTCATCCCCTCCCCAACCACGACCTCCTACCATGGCCTCTGACTCCCGGACCCACCTCCCTCCCTCCGCCTTCTTGCCTCCTTCTCCGCGTACACGACCACATCTGCCTCTACCTCATGGACCCCACCTCCACCTCCTGACCCTCGCCTCTGCCTCTACGGTCGGCTCCCCCTTCGCCACCTGCCCAACTCCGCCTCCTCCCAACCTCCATTTCCCAGCCTCAAAATCTATTCCTCATATTCTACTCTCCTCTTCCTTTTTTCATTTCTTTTAATCTCTGTCAATGAATTAAATATTTTTAGGTGAATCCCACCTGAGCATGGTGGAATTCATCTCGGTTCAAGGCATATCTATTATCTTTTATAAAGGAAGCTGATGTGGGTATACTGCAAACCATTTTTCTCTATTTCTATGGAAGGTGTCCAAGTTAAATTGTATCTTAGGGTTTTCTATATTTTAGGGTGAAATCATGGGATACTATAATGATGTTATTTGGTACTTTAGGATTTTGGAACTTTGGGTTATTTTTTTGAAGTTGATTTCATTTTTTTGCCTTAGGTATTTGTTATTATTTGATTGTAGTTATTATATAATTGATTTTATTTATTGATAGAATTTGGTTTGTTAATTTTTAGGTGATTCTTGAAGGTTTTTTTGGAGTATGAAAGCTCACATATGATCTTGGTATATGATCTTGACATTTTTGATGATAAATGCATATGACACATTACGACTCATTGGGATTAGGTAAGTGATTGTTTCATATAGTTCATGTATCTTGATAATGGCATGCGTATGATATTATATATATATATATATATATATATATATATGTCAAAGGGTGATATTGATTTTTAAAAAACCTCAACAGTGATTGATATTCATTTGCAGTAATTAATAATATATTAGATGTTCTCTAAAATAGAGTATTGTGTGTGACAAAATAACCTTGATTTGAAGGATATTTTTAGTTTACAATGATTTTTTTGTGACATTATAGGATTTATTATGATTTTTTTATAAAAATAGTGATTTGAAAGAGAAAAATGAACTCCTTCCTTCCTTTAGGTGTTTTATCAAAATGTGTTTGTAAATGAACTCACTCCTTTTACCTTTTTATCTTTTATTTTTTATATTCTGAACCAATGTATTCTACCGAATAGCCCGAAGGCCTTCTTTTTTATTTTATTATGGTTAATCCCCCTTTTAAGGGTCTAAGGGGAACCCGTACATGACCTGTAGGCCCAAGGCACAAGGCCTGACAAACTCGTAATACATGACCCGAAGGCCCAGAGGCATACCATGCCCAATACATGACTTGTAGGCCCAACCCACTTGAACTGCCCCTCCCCAGATTTCTACATCATTGATCACCTAACTCCCCAACTTGCATTGCTGATCGGCTAGAATTTCCCCATACAAAGCTGCACGATGCCTGGTCCGAATGGCGGCTTCCATACCCTCTCATTCTTCCAATCCGGTTACCTCTGCATCTGGTGGCTGCTACTCCTGTTGCTCTGATCCTCTTCTGGGGCCTGTTCTATGTGAACTGGGCTACTCCATGGTCTACGTGACCTGAAGGCCCTGTGGCCGGAAGGCATTTGATGACCAAAAGGCCCTGGAGACCCTTAGGCACAAACCGGTGGCCCGAAAGCCCAAATCGGGTGAATAGTTCTGGCTGCTACAGTACCGAGCAGTAAATTCTATAGTAACTACTACAGTGACTACTACAGTACCCCCCGGAAATTCGCCTCCACCCGGTTTTGAACCCGGGTCTTTTGGATGCCAAGAAGGAGCCCTTACCACTCGGGTAAGGCCTCGTTGGCCCAATGTATTCTAAAATACGAGTTGTAACACCTTATTACAATAGTGATTGAGGAAGTTGGTTTCCAAACGTTCTTTTAGGTTATGGGCACTTATAACTTAAAAAACAATTTACTTACGTGTTCTATAGGAGATACATTTTTTCCTTAAAGATGAAGTTTTAAATTAATGAAGTGGTGATTTAAAATATATTAGTCCAGATTAACATTTATGAACAACCCATTTCTAATAAATAATACCTTACAACCTTTTACTTTTGATTATTTTCAATATTTTGATACTTTTACAAACACGATAGCTGGTCTCTGGTTTATCTCTTATTTTTGTCGTCTATACCATGTGTGATATTTTTGTGTATGACATGACTATAACTTCATTTGAAATCTCCCTAGTATGTCTTAAGGATTTAAAATGGAATACCCATTCTTTGTTTGGATTGAGATTATCATGTTTGATTGTAGTATTATTATATTTTATTTATGAATAGTTTAATAGATTTTTCATGGTTAAACATCATGGTTATTATTTTCATACTAGCATGGTGTTATAATAGTGTATAGTGAGCATGTGAAATATTATTTACTTTTATTGCATGCTTATTTACATTAGCATAGACCCAGTCTACTATTTTCTTATAGGATATGCTTACAGCTTTGACATAGAACATGTCTATTGTTATAATGTGAAACATTTTTATTGTTTTATATAGAGCACATTTTGTGGGTTTTTCTATAGGTTGATTTTTGATGTTTAGGGATCTTGGGTCTGATTGGCCTTTATATGCAAATTGTTCCTTATAGAATGAAAAAACCAAACCAAACGAAACTTGTACCTCTCCAAACAGAACTGACATGCATAAACCCATGCCAAACCAACAAGAAATGATTAGAACCAATCTTTTTTGAATTGAATCAAATCAAATCAAAGTTACCTAATCCATAATAGATAGAATAAAATCAAATAAAAAATTGAATGAAACGTTTAAAAAAAATATATGTCATGTTGTAACTAGTGACATGGTTGATTAGATGTTATTATACCAATTTTTTTTACTAAATTTGGTCTTAATGTTCTTATTCATAGATTATTTAAATCTCATTATACTGTTATAATAGTTAATGTTGGATATAAAATCATGACCATAATTTATAATATTGAACATAAAAATTGTTATAATTGAAGAGTATTTGAGAATATATTATATTTATATATGTAGAGCCGAATTTTACCCTATTTTATTAAGCATTATATTTGATATAGTTAGTAATGATTTCCTAAGAATGGATACTGTTTAAATATTTTTTTGACTACACTAGAAGGGGTGTATATATTTTTGTTATATAAAATATAAAATGGTGTGTTTGCCAATGATGTATATGGTTGAATGGGATACATCTTACACCATGTCTACATATACCCCTTTTCCCTTTCCACCAATGGGATGGGACCCTAGAGCACTGAATCTAGCATAAACTTTCACCTTTCCATGTGATGGAGGTCTTCTCCTAACCTCCATATCCAGAAAATACATCCACATGGTTTGTAGGGATGGGTCATTGATTGGCCCTACCCCACTCATCTCAGATTCCTTGTGTTAGCATAAATCAGATAATATTGGTGTGGACCCTCTCAATATTTTGTGTTATTATTTATAGCTAGTTTTTTGATATGTAAATACCTTTATTGGTTACCATTATTATTCTATCATTGTTAACTTCTTGTAAAGTTGTTTTATTATATTTATTTAACTAAGTAGACTTGATCATGAATACACTTGTTTATTCACCACTATGTTAAGACATCATAGGTGATTCCCTACTGACCATGTATATACTCATACCCTTCATAGGCACTCTAGTAGACATACATCATAGGCAATTTAGATAGGTATGTTGTTACGAATTAGATATATGTATCCTAATTGATCGTGGTTGTTGTTAGGTGCCTATTTTATGGAGTCCAGTTGGGGTATTTTTGTTTCCATGATAGTCACATAGAATAAGTAAAATGGGGCTATCCTGGGTTGATCCAGAGGTGTCTCCACAGGTTGGACATACCTTTTTAGATTTTAATGTCCTGTTTGGTTTATGAATTTCTTATATATGTAGCATTTATTTAGTTTCTCATATTTTATAGATTTTTAAATTATTTTAAA
The DNA here is from genome assembly GCA_963277665.1 of Viscum album. NCBI lineage: Eukaryota > Viridiplantae > Streptophyta > Magnoliopsida > Santalales > Viscaceae > Viscum > Viscum album. Next base: position 1,059,514,421 of record OY728159.1, read on the forward strand.
CTAGGTTTAAGGTCCATGCATGCTCATATTGATTATATATTTTTAAGTCATTAATCTTTTTGTAAAAATAATTATTCTAAAACAATTTCTTTTATGATATGATGTGAATTTCTTCCTACAATGTCATGAATTTTGATTATGTTTTCATCAGGGGTGTTAAATGGGGATTTTTTTAATAAGTTATCCCACTCCAAACATTAATGTTATGGTGAGAATTTATTCTATTATGCAATGACATGAATTTTGAGTGTTTGAAATCATCATCAATTGGAATTTCTATGACATGTGTTTTGATTCTATCTGGCTACCAGTGTTTGAAACAATCATCAAATCAAACATGATTTATTTAATTATAAACTCATCTAAACATATTAATTTGTTTGACTAAAGGATCCCCTTTTTCTGCTATGAAATGTATTTTGTACATTCAGAAATTTTCTTATTCATTTATATTTTGCACAATAGGATGTCTACAATTTCATGGTAGTGGTATGATGTGAATTTTTGTTCTTCTAAATAGTCATTCCAAACTGATTATTGTACTTCTATGTTGTGTTATCATATGGGGTGTTTTTTTATTCCAATTCTACTATGACCTGTATCCATTGGTCTTCATTAGTATTTGAATCCCTCTATTGGATTTCTCTTAAAAATCGTTTTCATATCTCGTTTCATTCCCTTCTTATATGGATGGCTAACCAAGCTCCACTACTCTGTTGCAGGCAGCATTATTGTATTATGGAGTACACTGGTGCTCGCGTCAACCCTCACCTTCAAGACTATGATCATTTTGAGTATTCCACTCAATGTGAGTATGGTTTTCACGACCATGACTCTCTTCAAGATTTTGCAGGAACCCATTGGAACCTTCCCTCAAACCATGATCTCGATGTCCCAATCCATGATATCCCTCAAGAGATTGGATCATTACATGACCAGTGCTGAATGTTTTGTAGATTCAATAGAGAGTGGAGCATTGGGATGGTTTCATTTCCATCAAGGTCAAAAAAATATCTTTTAGCTTGAATGATGATGATGAAGAGCTCTGTTTGGAGAATTTGAACCTAGAGATTCACAGGGGGGAGCTTGAATCCATAGTTGGGACTGTTGGACTGAGGAAGTATTTTCTCTTGGATTCAATTCTTAGTGAAATGAAAAAAACAAATGGAAAGTTTTGTACTTGTCCAGTGACTAATTTTTGATTTATTAGTTCATCACTTGAATGTATTGAATATTCCATAGATTTTTATGATTTATTTCCTTTCATCAGGTCAGGATTTTTGGCACAACTACATAGGTTTCCCAAACATCATGGATTCAAAGCGGTACCATTCAAGAAAACATTCTGTTTGGATTAACTATGAACCTTTAAAGATACGTGGAAGTCATCCAGGCCTGTTTTTTGGATAAAGACTTGGAAATGATGGAATCTGGGGACTAGACAAAAATTGGGGAGCGGGGCATCAACCTTAGTGGTGGTCAAAAATAGCGCATACAGCTTTCCAGAGTTGTTTATCAGGATCTTGATATTTACCTTCTTGATGATGTTTTTAGTGCAGTAGATGCCCACACAGTAATTTTAATAATATTACAAGGAATTTATGATACATTCCATTCTTTTTGTATGAATGTGTGAGGGGGTTTCTCAAAGGAAATGCCATTTTACTGGTTACCCATCAAGTTTACTTCTTGCATAATTTTGACATCATAAATGTGAGTTTCCTTTAGTCTATTTTATTGTTTATGAAGTGGGTATTTGCGGAGTTGACATGGAAAATATGTTATGAGAGATGGGATGGTAGTTCAATATGGTAAGTATAGACATATACTTGAATCTGGCGTGGATTTAATGATTTGGTGATGGCCAATGACATCTCAATTGAATTGGAAGAAACATGATGCAATGTGCCTACCATGAGTTCCCCTAAAACACCAAACTCACTAAAAGTCTTGTTGGAATATTTATAATCCACCAGTGAAGGAATGTATCTCAAATATTTTTTTTCACCTAAAGTATCATATGAACTGCCTGATTCTGTTTAGTCTTCATTTATGGTCATCTAAATTTTCAATTGTGACTTATAGAATCCTTTTTTGTAGGGCCCAAGCATTTGGAAGATTCTATATGGTTTGGATATTAACTTGGATAATGGTATTGTCACTGTTGCAGATAATTTTGGGTTTATTTACATGTAAGTATTTTGATTAAGAAGTTTTTAGTTTTACAGTTGGTGATTTTTTTTAAAAAACTGTACAATCTACTTGAGATGGTATTTTAATTATGTAATTAGAATGCCTAAAATACATCATTACAATCATGTCTATGTTATTGATTTTGTTGATTGGATTCCAAAAATTTGGGCTCATTTAAAGTATATTGAATGATGTTTATGTTTATCCATGACTTTAATCTTTTTAAAGATCTGTTTGGAACATGTCTACTTGGTTTTATTACTCATTCAATGTTAGTTGTTGATATATGATTCAAATTAGCTACCTCAAGACTATTGTGAACATGTGATAGGTTTTATTACTCATTCAATTTTATTTGTTGGTATATGATTAAAATTAGTTACCTTAAGGATATTATTATAATTTAAATGATTCAATGATATAGAAAAATAGAATTATTGCAGAGAGGGGGGGGGACTGAAGGTTAGTTTCCATTATAATTGAAATGATTTACTGATATAGACAACTAGAATGAACTCTGATGAAAGAGGGGCTATTGGGGGGTGCTGGGGAAGAGGGGGGTGCTGGGGAAGGGATAAGGGGTGTGTGTGGGGGGGTGTGCAGGGTGGGGGGTGCAGGGTTAGGGGGAGGGGTGTGTGCAGTGGGAAGGGGGAAGTGGGGGTGTGCAGGGTGGGGGTGTTTCTACTAGTATTCAGGGGAGGGTGTGGTGTTAGGGAAGAGGGAAGGGGTGTGCAGGGGAGGGCGGATGTGAATATATGCAGGTGAAAGAGCTCAAAAGAGAGTTTGACTTCCTGTTTTTGGATTCCTGATGGATTTTCCTTTTCGATCATTTGTTGATTTTGATGACCTGTATTGGTATGTAGGATAGGGATGCATTCTATGTAGAGAACCAACAACAAAACATAGCTGATGTAATTGATTTTCTTCCATGACTTGAAACTCGGATTTATGTGAATATAAAATTCCAGAGGTAATGGTTATTTTATACCATTTTTTTCACAACATTAGTAACCATTTGTTGGGTTTTTAATCAAATTGACTTGGAATACACCATGATTTCAAAATTGATGATTTCGAGTTTACTCCTGAGTGTAAAATATTTGATTTTATGGACATTCTTATGTATCATGGGTGGATAGTTTGTCTCCAAGTATGCACTTTTGAATCCTGTACCTTTACATTTTTTTAGAAAAAATATTTTATACATTCTATCAGTTTATATTTTTCTTTTTTTCCTTTTTCTTCTTTCCATTTTTTAATATGCATGTTTTCACGTATATGCATGCGTGGGGGGTGTCCACATGGGGTGTCCGGGGGTGTCAAGGGGGAGGGGGGTGTCTAGGGGGTGTCCAAGGGGGGTGTCCATGGGGGGTCTAGTGAGGGGGTCCAGGGGGGTCTAGTGGGGGTGTCCAGGGGGGGTCCAAGAGGTGTCCAGGGGGGAGGGGGATGTCTAGGGGGTATGGGTGTCTAGGGGGGTGTCCAAGGGGGGTGTCGAGGGGGTGTCTGGGGGCGTCGAGGGGGGTTCTAGTGGGGGGTGTCGGGGGGGGGGGGGGGGGTGTCTAAGGGGGGTGTCTGGGGGGGGGGGTCCTGGGGGGGTCCAGTGGGGGGAGGGGTCCAGGTGGAGTCCGGGGGGGGGGGGGGGGTTAGGGGGTGGTGTACAGGGGGGGTGTCTAGGGGGTGTCCAGTGGGGGGTGTCTAGGGGTGGTGTGCAAGGGGGTTCTGTCCAAGGGGGTTCTATCCAAGGGGAGAGTGGGGGTGTGCAAGGGGGGAGGGGGTGTGCTGGGGGGTTTATCCAGGGGGAAGGGAGGGGCTGTAGGGGGTGTCCAGGGGGAGAGTGGGGGTGTGAAAGGGGGGAGGGCGTGTGCTAGGGGGTCTATTTAGGGGGAAGGGAGGGGCTGTAGGGGGTGTCCAGGGGGAGAGTGGGGGTGTGCAAGGGGGGAGGGGTGTGTTGTGGGGGTCTGTCCAGAGGGAAGGTATGGGCTATAGGGGGTGTCCAGGGGGAGAGTGGGGGTGTGGTTTCACAGTGGTTTGTAGGGGATGTACTGGGGGGTCTGTCCAGGGGGGAAGGGAGGGGCTTTAGGGGGTGTCCAGGGGGAGAGTGGGGGTGTGCAAGGGGGGAGGGGGTGTGCTGGGGGGGGTCTGTCTAGGGGGAAGGGAGGGGCTTCAGAGGGTGTTTAGGGGGAGTGGTGTGTAATGGGGGAGGGCGTGTGCTGGGGGGGGTCTGTCCTTGGGTGAAGGGAGGGGTTGTAGGGGGTGTCTAGGGGGAGAGTGGGGGTCTACAAGGGGGGGGGGGTTTCGAATTAGTTTGCATTCTGGTTTGTAGGAGTAATGTGAATTCAAGGTCGGTAGCAGCTGTTTCTGGGGAAACCATCTATACCCCAGGTTTGAAAAACCGTGGGTATATATGATGTTGCATAACTATCTATACCCACGGTTTGTTGAACCATGGATATGTGTGCTGTGAAGAAACCTTTCTATACCCACAGTTTACTTAACCGTAGGTATATAATTTCTACTGTAAAAAATTATACCCACGGTTTTGTAAACTGTGGGTACAGATGTATACCCACGGTTTACCAGAACTGTGGGTAAGTTGAAATTTTAGTGGACTATACCCACAGTTTCTACAAAACCGTGGGTATATGGAAATATCGATGCCTCAGGAGCCCACAGTTTATCAATCCATTGGTATAGCTTATACCCACGGTTTGATGGGCTATACCCATGATTTCAAACTGTGGGTATAGGGTAATTTTCCAATAGTGTTCTTACTACACCATGATATTAGAGACTTTCCCAAAAAGTGACATGTTCCAGAGGTACTCTTTCTATCTAATTTAAATCCACCAAATTCAGCATCTGAATACCAACTAAATAAAAAGTTTGTTTTATTGAATAGAACTTTCCTAAATTAGTTGTATATTTGAGATATTTGAAAACCCTTTTAACATCATTTAAATGCAACTCTTTTGGGCTTGATTGAAATCTTTCACACATACACACACTAAACATAACATCTGTCCTACTAGAAGTTAAGTACAACAAACTCCCAATTATTCCTCTATATGCAGTTTGATCAACTGATTTTCCATTTTCATCAAGATCCAACTTACATATAGAACTCATAGGGGTTTCACTACTTTTAATGCTATCAAAACCATATATTTTCAAAAGATATTCAGTTCACTTACTTTGATTAATAATAATAACATCTTTATTTTAAAATATTTGAAATCCAAGAAAACATTTAAATTCCCCCATAAAACTCATTTCAAATTCACTTTGTATCATATTTCAAAAATAATTACATAAATAATTTTCAGAAGATTCAAATATAATATCATCTACATATATTTGAGCTATTAAAACTTCTTTTGAAATTATTTTTATAAATAAAGTAGGATCGGAAACTCATTTTGTAAAACCTTTAGAAATAAGAAATTTACTTAATCTTTCATACCAAGCTCTTGGAGCTTGTTTCAAACCACATAAATCATTAGATAACTTTAAACCATGATTTGGAAAATGAGGATTTTTAAATCCTGGGGGTTGTTCACCAAAAAGATCCTCAATTATATAACCATTTAAGAATGAAATTTTAACATCCATTTGATAAATCTTAAAATCCAAGTGTGCTGCATAGGAAAGTAAGATTCTAATGGCTTCAATCCTAGCTACTGGTACAAAGGTCTCTTCATAATAAATTCCTTCTTCTTGATTATATCCTTGTGCAACCAACCTAGATTTGTTTCTAAATATATTTACAGCTTCATCCACTTTATTTATAAACACCCATTTGATTCCTGTGGTCAAAGTATCCTTTGGTCTATCTACATGTTTCCAAAATTTATTTCTTTAAAACTAGTTAAGTTCTTCTTGTGTGGATATTACCCAAAATTCATCATTGATTGTATCATTGATATTTTTAGGTTCAAGTTGGGACAATAATGCTTGATGTTCAACCTGGTTTCTCAAGGAATCTCTAGTTTGTGTTCCTCTATCTAAATCTCCAACAACAACATCTAAGGGATGATTTTTAAGGGTCCTAGTTGGTCCAGTAAAGGTAGGACTAGTTATTTCAGGTTCATCATTTTGATCTGGTTCATTATGGATATAATCTAGATAATTTCCAGAACTAGAGTTTTCATAGATTCCTTCACATGATGATTTGAGGTTTTAACATCAATTTTAATATTGAACACATCCTCTTAAATATTTTCTAGTGAGGTCTTAGGCTCATGTGGATCTATTTCATCAAATTTTAAATGTATAGATTCTTCCACACATTTGGTTTTCTTATTAAAGACTATATAGGCTTTGCTTGATATAGAATATCTAAGGAATATTCCTTCATCACTTTTGGAGAAAAATTTATCTAAATTGTCTTTATTTTTTAGAATATAAACTTTACATCCAAACACTTTGAAATAAATTACTTTGGATTTTCTATTGTTCCAAAACTCATAAGTGGTTTTCTTAAGGATGGGTCTGATTAAGACTCTATTTATTATGTAAAAAACTGTATTAACAACTTTATCCTAGAAATAAATCGGTAGGTCATATTCATTCAGCATAGTTTTGGGAAATTTCCTGTAAGGTTCTATTTCTTCTTTCTACCAAACCATTTTTTTGAGGTGTCCTAGGGGTAGAGAAGTTATGATTATAGCCATTTTATGAGCAGAAAGATTCAAAATCTTCATTCTCAAACTCACGGCCATGATCACTTATTAAGGATTTAATCTTAAGTCCACTAAGATTTTCTACAATCCTAGCATACTTGGTAATATGAGAACAAGCTTTAGTCTTGTGAGATAAGAAAAAGGTCCAAGTATACCTAGAGAAATCATCTACAAGAACATAAAAATAGTTCTTCTGATTGAGACTTGAAACTCTAGATGGTCCAAACAAATCCATATGAACCAACTCAATAGGTTGAGAAGTAGTTACTTCCTTCCTTGGTTTGAAAGATATTTTGTATTTCTTTCCTTTCTAACAAGGATTGCACACCTTATTTTCTAGAAACTCTAATTTTGGTAGGTCTTTAACTAAACCTTTTCTATTTAACTGCTTAATAGAGTGTATGTTTCAATTTCCTAATCTTTTGTGCCAGATCCAAGACTCTTTGTGAAATGCATTTAGACAAGATACATTCTGTGAGGCTAGTGTGTCTAAATTTATAGCATATACGTTATCATTTATAAGAGCAGTAAATACTAAGTTATTCTTGGCATAAAAAACATGGCATGAATAGTTTTTGAATTTTACATTAAATACATCATCACATAATTGAGATATTCCAAGCAAGTTATACTTTAATCCATCAATATAAAGTACTTTGGAAATTGAAATATAGTTAGGGTTACCAATTTGGCCTAGGCTGATGATTTTTCCTTTACCATTATAACCAAATGTGACATACCCTCCATAAATCTTGATAAGACTTTCAAATATTGAATATTCCCCTATCATATGTCTTGAGCACCCACTGTACAAGTACCACAAATTTCTATAGGATCTTTTTAGGCAGTTTACCTACAAAACAGTTAATCCAAGAAATAATTTTGGTACCCATAATTATCTGGGTACACATACATTAGTAATAAAAGCTTTAGTAACCCACACTTGTATGATTGGTTTCTTATATGAAAAATGTAAAGTATTTGAAAAATAAACTCTCTTTGGTACATAAGAACTGGATGTAGTAAAAGAGTTCTTAGAACTGGAACTTGTAATAAAATTCTGGTTTTTTAAGAAAGAAGTAGATTTCCCATATTTGGTTACACAATGTGGTTTGGATAAATTCTGTTGACCTGGTTGATATCCTATCCCAGAAGTATACTTTGGAGCTATTTGTTTTCCAAGAATTTTAGTAAGGGTATATTTCCCATTGGTAATATTTTCTAATTCCTTCTTCAATTTCTCATTCGACATTTTTAACTCATTGTTTTCCTTGAGCAGTTGGGTATTTTTCTCTTTTTTAGTTGTAAGTTCAGATTTAACAGTCATAGTAAGAGCATGTTGTTTCTTCAAATATTTATACTTATCTTTTAACTCATTGTATGTTTCTTCTAGCATGTTGCAATATTCAAATAATTCATCATTTGTCATATTCTCATACTCACTTTATTTTTCAGAATAATAAGAATTATGTGTAGGAGAGTATAAGGTTACCTCAGTTGCGTTTGTCATAAAACACATATTAGCCATATCATCCTTCTCTTTATGAGAAGAAGAAGACTCACTGGAGCTATCCTCAGAGGCACTCTAGGTGGCCTTCATTGTTCTTCTATAGTTCCTATCCTTGTTTTCGTACTTATTTTTGTATTTGAGCTTAAGAAATTCAACTTTGACATGTCCTTTACTTTTAAATTCGTAGAAAATTATCTCTTCTGATTTATCATATCTCTTTCAATCCTTCTTCCAATTTCCCTTTTTATCATAATTTCCATTGTAATTGGGATTTTTGAAAAACATCTTTTTCCAATAAAATTTCTTTAATCTTCTGGCCAGCTGGTCTGTTTCTTCATCACTGTTCAAAGCTGATTCTTTACTACTGGAGCCTTCAATAACAACTTGAACTTTATTTTTGTCTTTACTTTTAGATGCAGTTGTCTTGAAAGCTAAAAACTTTCTTTTGGGTTCATCATCTTCTTGATTTACCTTCAATTCCTCTTCATACATCATTAATTTTCCAATCAATTATTTCACTGGCATCTTATCAATGTCATATTATTCCCTAATATATACAGAGGTCCCTCGCCATCTTTTTGGTAAGCATTGCAAAATCCTCATAATCTGCTCTTTGAATGTAACTTCTCTTCCTAAAAAATCATGGTATTCACAATTTCATTGAACCTAAGATACATATCAGAAATAGACTCACCATGATTCATTTTGAAGTTGTCATATTTAATAGTATATGTATTTAAAATCATTTCTTTAACATTTGATGTTCCCTCATGAGAAATAGATAGAGTGTCCCAAATCTCATGTGCAGTTTTACAAGTATAAATACAATTAAACTCTTCATCTCCTATTTCATAGTACAGAGCATTCATTGCTTTAAAATTATTGTTATAGGAAGTCTTGTTAGGTTCATCCCAAGTGTTTCTTGCAGTTTCATGAATTACATATTTACTTTCAATATCAGTCCCGATTTTAAATCCCATACTTTCTAGATGTATTTTCATTTTAATCTTCCACTAAGTATAGATGGTTCTACTAAATAAAGGTGTACTATTGGTAGCAACCCCTTATAATCTATTATTCATGATATAAATTTTAAAATAAATTCAAAGAGATAAAAATTTATAAATAACAAAAAATTTAAGATGTTTGAAAAACAACTATAATAATAGTTGAAAATATTTGAAATCTGACAATAATTTTTAATTACTCTCATACCAAATGTTGGTCGGAGTAGATTAATCAAGAGGGGGGTGAATTGAGTATCTATAAAAATTTCTGTTAAAAAGGGATCATTGAAAAATATCCCCAATTAAAATATAATCAAAACCAGTTTGTAGTGAATTTATAAGAGTCATGAATGTTCAATTAATTTATTAGAATATTGATTAGTTCTTATCTTTACCAATCTAATGATTAGTTAAAATTTTGAAACTAATGTACTGATTCAAAACTGATATAAAAACTTTCTAAATTAACTATCAATGTTCAATTTTGTTTTATTTGAAATGAAATAAACACAAATAGATTACACTAAAAGATAAATACACAGTGGATAAAAATAAGATGTTCAGTCTCAAGATGAGAATTAGTTCTCTCCACTTGGTGATCACCTATCACCAAGAAGATTATATTAATAAAATTTTGGATCCACACCCTGGATCAGGGTTTACAACAGCAGAAAAGGCTATCCAGGTCACACTTGACCTCTACCATAGTTATTCATGGGAAAAACAAAAAACAGATCACACTTGATCTCTTCCACTATTCTACGTGGGATGAAAGAGTAAAAAGAGATAGAGTGTGAAGATATTGAGTATCCTCCAGTTATGCACAGGAGATAATGTGTGTGTAACTGACAGATACACACACTGCTCAAATATTGTAAACAAAAGAAAACAAGAGAGATATAGATGTAGAATAGAGTTTAGCAGTCTCTGTGTGTTATTTAGTGAAGATATAGACACAATGGATGTAGTGGAAATGTTATTTGAGTCCTCTTCTGGAAGATGGCTTCAGAATAGAGTATCACATCCTTTGTACTCTAGCTTCCTGGTGTGAAAATTTCAGCTCTTTGATGTTAGGATGTTCATGAAAAATTCAGCACGTTCTTGATTGACTTATTTAACTCCTTGTGTACTCTAGCTTCAAGTTATTGGAATTTTGAAAACAAATTTTCAGTTCTTATATTTTCACTATTTTGTAGATTCTCCTGTTCTGTATCTTGTACTAGCATGATTTAGCTTGTAATCCTTTTATACTTCAAGGTCCAGCAGGAATGAAGATCTCTCCACGTGCATGTACCTCGTACTGTCTACAGATAGTCCTACAGACAACATTAAATAATTTTAGAAACATTAATTTGTCTAAATATGACCATTAGAAATAAATTTGAATTTAATAAATTTGAAACAGTTTTTATGACTATCGGTGAGTCATAAGTATCGGTGACTCATTTTCATTGGTCTGTCATCATTGGTCTATCATCATCGCTCTTTCAACATCAGTCTGTCAGTATCAGTCTTTTAGTATTAGTGACTCCGAGTATTGGTGGGTTATTTTCATTGAAATCAGTGACTCAGAGTATCGTTGAGTCGTTTTTACTATCAGTCTGTTTCCCATCGGTGAGATGTCCATTAGTGTGTCGTCGGTGTGTCATCCATCGGTGTGTCGATCATCGGTGTGTCATCTATCATTGTGTCAATTATCAGTGTGTCGTCCATATGTGTGTCGATCATCGGTGTGTCTTCCATCAGTGTGTCATCCATCGGTGTGTCGTTCATCGGTGTGTCGATCATCGGTGTGTCATCCATCTGTGTGTCATGGACTCTGAGAAACTTATGAAGTGTTTGTCTTACCCAGATCACTACTAGATTAAGTGACATCCATAAATACATGTAAATATACACTTGTAAACATATTGAATAATAAATATAGTTTATTGAATTATTGAAATATATTGTACAGTATGACATAATTGATTTACTTAGAGATAATAGAATCTGTATATTAATATTATTTTTTATTATGAAAACCACTATATCACAGAGGGTTCAACAGTGAGAATAGTTTTGGGAGATGTTGAGCTAGTTAAAACATCAACTACAAAAAAGTGTGAGTGTTCATTGATAACTCCTTCGGGAATTAATGAGGTAGTGGGAAGGGTGGGGGGGAGGCATGGGATCATGGGGGGGGGGGGGTTATGCCTAATATGGGTGTCATAACTGAAGGTGGAATTTTCAATGACAAAATTTGAAGCATATCACTGGAGCTAATCACAATAAACTTACATTATGGTTTTTATTTCTTCAACATGGAATAGAAAATAATGCACACAGATGAACACCTATCATGGGGTGTGAAATAATAAAATTTATATGTTTTCCTAGTACACTACAATAGCAGACTAGTGTCGTCACACTTAAGGACCTTCACAGTTTGTTTACGTTATCTAACCCACCTAAAATATTTCATTTTTTTAGTAATTTATGAAAAAATGATATATTTTTTTTATTTTCAAAATAATAAAATGAAATGAAATTCTTAATTATCAGTCAAATCTAAATATATTTAGATAACAAAAAGTAACTTGGTCCTAGGTTTAATTTTTAATTCTATCATTATTCCTCTATTTTTTTAAATTGAGTTCAATAATACCATTATAAAATATCATTCATGGGTTATTAAACTTTTATTTTATTCTATGAAATCTCAAATGCCATAATCAATCTAAATTCCACCACCTCCTATAATCAATTTTGATGGAACACCTCAATGTAGAGTGTGACGTCTTCTAGGACTCGGTTCCATCATATGTCATTTCATCCATTGATTGGGTGAACTCCAATGTGTGAAGAGATTATTGTCAATGGAGTGAAGGAAAAAGATAAAAATATAACAATATGAATAGAATTGAGTTTCATGTCATGGCACACAATTTTCACACCAATGCATGACAGTCGTTTCAACCACAAATATAAAAATAAACTTTAATAAATAATTTAAGAACACCTAACCTCTTTAGGGAAAAGTCTTGAGTCAGCACCTCATTATCGAGGGTAATAGGTCACAATGGTGGATATAAAGATAGAGATAAGAATAATAAAATAAAAATAAAATTATAAAATAGAATAAGAAAATAATAAGAAAGAAAACATATGAAATAATAAAAATAAAATTAGAATAGAGAGAGAGATGCAAATAGAAAAGAGAAAAAAAACACGGGTGGAATCACTATTTTAAAAAGAATAATGAACTACCTCACTGAAAAACTAAATTAAAATTACATAAAAAAACTAAAGAAAAAAATAAAAATAAAGGAAGAAAAGAAAATAGTAGCATCGGTAGTGGCCCTCCAGCCTTCGATGGGTGTAAAAATATCCTCTTAGTGTAGCAAACCTCTTATTTTATAGGAAAAAATAAGCCCCTTGGTCTTTATCAAATCTTGTAGATAAATTTTTTTGTTCTTTTAAATCCAACCCGAGAGACTCAAGATGCATTTTAGGAACACCTGAATGAATCCGGTTTTTCAAAAAAAATTCCACATGGAAGAAATACATTGGGGTATTGGGTTCATATGAATGGAATTTCCTGGGGTCGTGCATGGCAGTGGTGAGAATGGGTCGATGTAATGTGGTGGCAGTTCTTGATCATGGAAGCAGCGAGAATGGATCAATGCAATGTTGTTTCCTCCATTATCCATCCTTCATAGTGGCTAGATGAATCCCTAATATATTCTTCATGCAGCCTGTTTGATATTGAGAGGTTATCATGAGTGGTGGTAGGACATGGTAGTGGCCAAACAAATTGATCTCGAGCTCTGTCGGCCACGAAAATGGTGTTACTTGGAATGTATAGGCTAAAGAAGGCTGGTATTGGGTGGTAGACGCACTGAAGGGTGGTGGTGGCTCATGTTCGAGGTGAGGGGTCATAAAAGAGAGTGGAGTGACATCATATTTTTAAATATGAATACTACTTTGGTGAAATGAGTCCCACATCTGAGATGAGACGGTGTATGAATCTTTTTTGTTAACCAATCCATGTTTGAACTGGCATAGCAGCCCACACTGGGATGGGAACCCGGATTCACTTTCACAAAATTAGCACGGGTCTTGTTCCAGTAGGCTCATACATTTTCCATCTTCGTACATGACCTCCCATGAGTTATTCTTTTCCAAACAGGCCTATGTAGGCCTAGATAAGTGGCTGACTAGCTGTAGTTAATTCTAGGAAATCTTGGATATATTTTTTACCAAAAAATTTTAAAATTTCATAATAAAAATCTGAAATGATGTTCAACCAAATCATCATAATTAATCTCCAAACTACAAGATTCAACATTTTTATCCACTTTAAATAATTTTAATTTCTATGTTGTAAATTTCCACAAATTGATAAAACAATGAATTAAATAGTTTTTTTAATTAAAAAACATAGAAAAAATTTATTTTTTTTGAAAATTATGCATAATATTTTGAGTGTATGAAATACCAACACACTTAAACTATGATTCTGCTCATGAATAAAATATCAACAGTGAATTATAAGGAAAAAATGTTACCATTATTAAATTCTCAAAATAATTAAATTAAATGATTATCAATATTGAATAAGACTTTCAAAAAGCCTCATAGAATGTAAATTTTATTCCTCAATTTTCATAGAAATAGTGAATTTAACCATTTTTCTTTCTCCATTTTAAATTTGGTGGATCTTATCATTTCATTCATTCAAGATTCCCAATTCATTTTTATTAAACATGCAAAAGCTTGGTCTACCTCTATTGAATATTTTATACCATCACTCATCATATAATTCAAGTAGATTTATGCTCTTATAATGAGTATATTATTCTTATCCATCATCTTGAAAAGGTACTACTTTCTCCAAATTGTAAGGAAAAAAGAAACATGAAATCCTGAAGACTTCTAATAAAGTTTCTATTGAATCTAAGGTTTATGTTTGGTAGGAATTTATCTCTAAAAATCAGGGATCAAAGGAGGAGTTATATCTCTCAATGTTTAAATAATGATATCAAAAATAAAATCTAAGTGAAATTATCCTCTTAAAATGAAAAATCCCACTTCCCAATAACAAATTATGTCATGAATATTGAAATCATAATTAATGATGTGTACCTTATTTATTTTTTCACAAATTTTATATTTTTTTCTTTTTTAAAATAATTTTTTCATTTTTTTTCTTTTTTAAAGTACTTTTTTCATTTTATTTCTTTTTAATTTTTTGAAATTAATGCTTGGAATAAACAACACATCAACCACCTAACCATATATGATAAAAAAATTAGTACAAAAATAGTGATTTTTGATTCTTCAAAGTCACAACTCATTCTTATTTTTTTCATTTTTTCTATGAATGGAAAACAATAAATTTTAATAAATGAATCAGTATTGTTTCTCAACATCCAAAATTATCACCCACATTATTTATTCCTTACAATGTATTTCATCCCTTTCAATATGAATCCCTTTATCGCCGCACTTCAACTTTAAAATATCCAATAAATACTATGGTTTGGGTATGAATGGATAAAATTGGCTTGAAATGTGGCTTATCCCTATTATGTTCATTCAATGTCTCTTTAGGATAAACAATGATTGATGTAAATATATTATCAAGGATAAAGTCTTTTTAAAATATTTATCAATAATTTTAAATGTGTTTTTGAATAGTCATATCTTTGATAAGTTCAAATACAAGTTTTCATAGGTGTAATGTCCCAAGTTCACTCAAGAAGTATTCTTAAGATAAAATAGAAATTACTTGGTCTAGAAATCCTCTCAAGAATAGAAAATTTGATTCGATAAATTCAATAATTGGCATGAATAATAATAAAAAATCAATTCTCTTAAATTTTATAAATTCAGAGCATGAAAAAATGTCAGGGAATTTTCCTTTCCATGTATCAAAAAATTCCCTCAAATCATAAGTCCTTATTTCAATATCCATCATTCATTTTAATCATTCAATTCTCCATCTAACTTATTCAATATTATGATCATTGAAATATAAAAAATGTAATCATAGGATTTATAAGAAACTCATATCTCCTAGATAATTCAAGTAAAGTATAACTTCAAAGCATGGGCATGGAATTTTCAGTTTTTAATCTCAAATCAGTAATTTCTAAAAAATTAGAGCTTACAAGATGAACGTAAAATTAAACTCTCTTTTGAAATGAAGATTCTAATACCCCTAATTAAAATTATTATTGAGGTATTAATTGTTCCATCATGGTCCTAAAATAGTAAATAATTCAATTAAAACACAAGGATAATTCCATTTAAGAAAACAAATGACAGGGGTGGTCAGAAAGATAAAATAATTCTAAGAGTAAAATTGAAATTTCAAGAAAGAAAGTAAATATAAATATTTTTACGATCCCCCAAGTGGGACCTAAATTTTAACTACCTCCAGAAGTGAAATACATTCTATTATCCATAATCTAATGGTGTATGGATATTTGTGGATTTGAACAACCACATGTGGTTTTTTTCTAGCTTTCACTTCCTCTTTATTAGTGAGGTATGGTCCATGGATAGAGTATACTAGATCCATCCACTTCACAATTCGGTATATCTTTCATGGAAGGGGTAGAAAGAAGTATAGATCACACTCCTTCTTGGTTTCTACTTGTGGAACCTCCTTTTACTTTTCCAGTGCTAGCTCAATGAAGACTATATAGATTTAATGATCAATGCGAATGTAAGAAGGTAATTGAACTTGAAAAAAATATAAATGTGAATAATCATAAATATTTTCCCTTTCATAATAAGTAGCATGTGTCTTGATTTCATCATGCTCATATACTTTTATTTCTTAATGGGGTTCCTCAAATTCTTGTTTATCAAAATTAGGGAACTCTATATGTTCCTTAGTAGGTGCATGTGTTCTTTCTTCATATTCCTATAAGGCATAACATGGATTGGAACAATATGAAGATTTAAAATAATTGGATTTAATACTGAATAAATATTGAATAAAATATAATTATAGAGATTTTGAGACACTATCAATTCCCTGAGTTGGTTTATCTTCAGTATCTTCTTCAATAGAGAGTGCCTCTTGGAGTTGGATAGTAGAAAGTAGTGGAAGGTAGTCAGGCTCCTCCATCGTTACTTCAAATTCCAGCACTTGGGTTGTTTCTTCTTCCATGGCTAGAGAGATATGAAATAGTGCTCTCTCTTCTACTTTTTAAGGAATAGGGAGATAAATTTATACCTTACACTCATTCCATAATCCATAAAGGTCTTATTGATCTCCTACATATAGTTTATCAGGCAATTATTACTCATCATGAGTCCCCTCCAACTCATCATGGTCATATTGCATCTATTTCTTCATATTTTTGGGCTTTGGATACTCTTTAAGCAGGGAATAAACATCTTCTATGTCCTCATAATAATCAAGGAAGATTAATGGTTCATATTCTAGTTTAGGTTTATGTTTCTCGAGGGATGCATTAAAATACTTAGTTAGACACTATATTTTTCCTTATAGATATTTTACCTTCTATAAAAGCTATTGAATCTCGAATGTGAGATTGTTTTTAGCCACTTTTTCCAAAAATTACACATGGGAGGTTCTTCCAAAACGTCTGTAGAAAGTATGGACGGTTCTACTTGTGTCTTGGGCACTTCTTGACAAACCTCTGGGTAGTATTCCTTGATTTTAGTTTGTTCTCTGGACAATCCTTTGACTAATGGTTGGTCAAGGGTCCCATTAAGTTCTTAGATAAGTTCATTGAATTTATACTCTATGATGATTTAGATTCAGTCTCCCCTAATCTTTCTATCAAAAAATTAACTCTATCTTCTATAGACTATGTTGATTCAGTTATTAATTATTACACCTACGATTTTTTAGTCCATGTGAAATAATAATCATTTGAATACATTATATATTTTTTTATGGGTGGTTTTTTTATTATGAAATTATTAAAAAATTATCTACAATGTGAAAATATAAAGGTAAATAAAACAACCACTTAACTCCTTGGAAATGGCACCATTTTTGACATATTCCTTCCATGGGATGTAAAGAAATCAAAATTCTATGTTTTCCAAGTTTAGTACAGTATATGATCAAGGTCGTCTCACTTGAGGACCTTTAAATTTTCTTTAATTACTTAATCTAATTCACCTAAAATATTTATTTATTTTATTATTTTATAAAAAATAATATTTTAATATTTATATTATTTTATATATAATAAAATGAAATGAAATTCTAAATTACCAAGTAATTCTAAATAGAATGAAATTAGAAAAAATGAACTTGGACATAAGATTTTTTTTAAATCCAATCATTATCCTTGTTTTTTTATTTAAATTAAGTTAAATAATCTAATTATAAATCCCATGTATGGATTACTATCCTTTTATTTAGTGCTATGAAATATCGAATGCCTTAAGAAATCTAAATTCTACATCCTCCTCTAATCAAAGTTGATGGATCACCTCAATCAAGAGTGTGAAATATTCTCGGAACCAGCTCCATCATATGTCATTTCATCCATTGATAGGCTCAAATCCCATTTATAGAGTGATTATGATTATTGTAAGGGTGGGAAAAGATAAAAAAAATAATAGAAATATAATTTAGTTTCATGTCATGGTGGATAATTGTCACACTCATACATTCCACTCTATTTTACCACAGACATAAAAATAAAATTAATTAAAGAATTAAATAAGACCTAAACTCCCCCAGGACAAGCCTCGGGTCAACCCCACATTTTTTAGGGTAATAGGTCACAATGGTGGATAGAAAGATAAAGATAAGAAGAATAAAATGAAAATAAAATTATAAGAAGAATAAGAAAAAAAATAAATCAAATAATAGTAAATAATAAGAATAAGGAGTGATAAATAAAAATAGATATGAAAAATAGAAAAAATAGTGGGTTGAATAAAAAATTGTTATAACAATTCATGAACTAATTTATTGATAAAATAAATTAACATTACATAAAAAACTAAAAAAATTAAAAAAAACATAGTAAGGAAGAGAATAACATAACAGCATCGGTAGTGTCCTCCTCTTACCTTTGGTAGGCGTAAAACTATCTTCTCATTACATCAAACCTATTCTTTTATAGGTATTGAGAATCCCCTAGATCATCATCACATCTCACAGATATATATATTTTATTTTCTATGAATCCACCCTGAGAGACTCAAGATTCATTTTAGAAACTCCCAAATGAATCAGGTGTTTCAAATATTTTTTCTACATGGAATAAATCCATGGGGGGTAGCAGGTGCATATGCATGAAATTTCATGGGGTCATGCATGGTGGTAGAGAGAACGAGTCTAAGAAACATGGTATTGGTGCTTGAGTATGAAAAAGATGAGCATGGGTTTGTGCAACAGTGGTGGCACCTTTATCTGGACCTCAAAGTGATCAGATAAAGACTTGATACACTCTCAATAGAGATTTTATGAGGCTGATAGGTGATCAATAGTTGAGATAGTCATTTTAAATGGAATCATCATTGATTTAGAGGTCTCCCAACCATGGAAATGGTTTTTCCTAGTGAGTAAATGTTGCAGTGGGCCGATGTCGAGTGGAAGAGATGGCGTAGGAAGGTGACGGCTTGTGTTTTGGGAAAGGGTTTAATGGAGCGAGTGGGAAGACATCATATTTCTATGTATAAATAGTATCTTGATGAAATGAGTCCCACATAAGAGGTGATATGGTGCACAACTCTTGTATATTGACCAGTCCATGTTTTCCACATCTCAAAAGCCTATACCGGGGTGGGCACTCAGATTCACTCGCACACACTTAACATGATCCACTTGCACTACGCATTCCAAACAGTCCTAGGCCAATACTATGCACTCGATCCTCTATGTGGGATTTCTTTAGTTGGCTCAAAAATCTTCCAACTTCAAGAATACCCTCTTGTGAGCTATGCTTGGAAAGATGGACATATGTATTCTAGGATAAGTGTATGGCTTGCCACAGTTTATGGTTATCCAATCTTGGATATAATTTTTTACCTAAAAATTGTTAAAAGTTCATAATAAAAATCCATAAATATGATTATCTAAATATTCATAATTAATTTAAAAATACCAAGATTCCACATTTTGATCCAATTTTAAAAATTTTATTTTCTATTATATTAAATTAGAAAAAATGATAAAACAATGAATTAAATATATTTTTTGATTAAAAACCATACAAAATTACAAAAAAACAAAAGTATTTATGATATTTTTATTACATAACACACGCCACACTATATTTGTAGGGATACAATCACACACCCGAACAAATGATCAAAAAAGAGAAAAAACAAAAGTCCATAGTTTGGCGCAGTAGGTTTCACCCAATAGTTCAATGCCAAACATGTCTAGCAGTAATCTTTTAAGTTTAACAACCACGTTTTAAAAAGTGCTGGTTGGTTCCGTACTTGAGAAAAACCAAGTTTGTTTTTCCCAAATCCCCTATTAAACTTGTTTTCCTCATAACCTATGAATTTGTATCATATCTAGGTGTCTGATCAAAATGTATAACGAATTCTCCATAATCATTACCTTTTTTTTCATACAGCCTTGGTTACATTTTTTGGATAAATTTATTCATCTATCACTTTCCTCCATATTTAATCAGTTTTAGCTTCCTTGAAGCTAACTAGATTGGAATTCACCGAGAAAAAATACAAATTTACATAATCTTAAAATGTTTTTTTTCTCTCATATATATATGCAAGGGTTCAAAAATTTTGGGACATATATGAGAAAGTTCTTGGTTGATGTATTCAGATGTAGAAGTATGTGGTGACTTCATCATTGGTTCTCCAATTCCTCATCCCTCCAATGGTACTTGTTCAACGTTTTCTTCATCTTCTAGAGTGACTTGTACCTCTATTGAATGATTACCTTGATTACATTTCCATGTATCCTTTTCAAAAGAGATAAAATCAATTCTATAAATAATCCTCTTGGTGATGGTATTATAAAAGAGATATCCCATAGATCTATCTACATATCCCATAAGGAAATACTTCACTCATTTTTCTTCAAGTATTTTTTCATTTTTCCTACGGGACCATGACATAGGAAATGAAACAAAAAACTATTAAATGTATTTCACTATTCTTTTGAGTACTCTGAACTTCACGTAACACCTTTTCTAAAATATTTTTTGTTGTAATATGTTGATTAGATACACTACACACAAATCACCATCAAGACAAAAGGTCATAGGAACTCATTTGTCTTTCAACATGATTCATCCCATGTTGAGAATGGTCTGATTTTTTCTTTCAGCTACTCCATTGAGTTAATGTGTGTAATACACTATCAGTTGGTGATAAATTTTACACTTCTTGAGGTACTCTTAAAAAACATTGAACATGTACTCAACACCTTGATCATATAAATATGTCTTTATGTGATTGTTTCATTGATTTTCAACAATTTCCTTGAATTCATTAAAGACACAAAACACTTCTGACTTCATCTAGAGATAATATATCAATGTTTTTCAGTTATAAGCATCAATAAGTATCAGAATATACCTTCTTTTTCCATTTGATTTTGGATTAAACAGACCACACACATCAGTGTGGACTACCCTCAGTGGCATAACAACTTTTTAGTGAGGCTTTATTGAAAAGTTTTATCTATTTTGTTTTATTAGAACACATATTTCATATATTTGATTTGGGTGTTGAATGATAGGAAACAAATTCACTCTCTTATTAATTCCAAATAATCTTAAACATTCAAAGATTAAATTCCTAAACCTAAGATTATATAACCAATATTTATCAACAAGTATCCTCATCAAACATTTTGGTACGTCTGGTTGGATTATAAGAGGAAACATATAGTTCTTTACCATCATCATTTTTTGTGAGTCCATCCTTCATTTTTCATAAAAAATCACCATTTTTTTATCTTATAGGATTATTTGAAAGAATATTTCTACCAATTTACCATGAACCAAGAGTCGGTCTTCATGTTGGGTACATATTAGACATCGGAGATGAAAACATGATTGTTTTCTTTTTTATTGATCATAATATCACCTATTCCTTTGAAAAATATTATTGAGAGATCAATAAATAAAATATATCCTCGAACTCTCTATTATAGGTTCATAAAAAAATATCTTCTGACCTTTCATTTGGTCTCTAACTTCAGAGTCAACATACCATATACCTTTATTTTCTGTTAATGTTTGTTCCATCAACACATGGGACTCACCAAAAGTATACCCTTCTTTAATGATATTTTCCTACTCAATGTCATTATTCATGTATTACTTGATCCAACATTTATTTCTATATTTTCTATATTTTGGAAGATTATAACATTGATTTTTTTGTTTAGCTGGTGATTATGGAATCCTACCCTTATTCCTCATCCTAATTATCATGGAGTGTAGTTTTGATATCCATAAACTTCTCGATGTTGGATTTTTCTACCTCATACTCCTCTTCTTGGATCAGATTCTTATCCATGGAATACATAGCCTCGGCTTCATTGAAATGAACCTCTTTTCTGATTTTTAATGTTTTTGAGATACAATTTTGATTTCAAGGCATTCTACACTCTATTTGTTTCACTCAAAAAATTCACCTTTAGTTAAATGTCTTATAGATACCCCACACTCCAGGCATTTAGTTTCTTTTAGGGAAATAACTATGTAATAAAATTTTGGATCTAAGGATCAAAAAATTAACTCTCTTATCCACATGTCAGTATTATTTTCTCCATTTCTTAATACTTGGTTCACCACAACCGTTACATGAGTATAATACTCGACAAATAATTTTTAATATTTCATAAATAAAGATTAAAACTCACATTATAGAGATTAAATTCATATCTACTTTACTCTTTCGGCTCCTTTTAATTCCTTTTTAATATTTTCCTAGATCTCCTTTATTAATTTCAATGAAGAAATTATCTCAAACATGGATTCTTCAAGATCGTGATAAATGAATTATTTGGATATGAAGTCTCACTTCCGTTCCACTTAATAAATTTCATTTTGAACATCAAGAAGGGAACCCTCTACTGGTTTGTATTTTTACTCAATGTAACCATCATCCAGGATGTCCCTAACATCATAGGTACCAAGAAGCACTCAAATTTGGATGCACCAATTTTCATAATTATCCTTTGTTATATTTTGGATCAAAATTTTTTCTATCCCATTTTCCATGGAGATTCCAAAAAAATTTGGATGAAAAATGGCAGATGAAAAATTATTTTTTTAAGAAATAAAGACTGATATATTTTTCTGAAATCACATATTTCATTTTTTTCTTCAAAAGAAAAACTGATTACACTAATCATCATATTTATTCTTCCTCTTATTGTAGAGTGATTTGTATTTAATTTTTCCATAGATCACACACTAAATAAATTACTTTCAACCGACTGATGCCACTGAAGGTGGATTTTTTAGTGGAAAACTTGGGCACAGTTCAGTAGAGGTGATCACAATAAAATTACAGTGGAAATACTAATATTTATTTATTCAACTCAAAATGAAAAAAATTACACACCACGCCCTATTTATAGGGATACAAGAACACACCAAAAAAATGATCAAAATAGAAAAAAAGTAAAAGTCTACAATTTGTTGCAGTAGGTTCCGCTCAATCCATCATTTCCAAAAATGTATATCACTAATTATTGAATTTGACCAGACTCTATTGAAATAATAATGTTTTGAGCCATCCAAGAGGAAAACAAAGTTTATTTTTTCAAAAATAACATTATGTTGCAATAGTTGAAGGTCCTAGTCACCGACAATGACCCCAACACTAATGAGACTCACATACATATAACTACTGGTCTGACCATCATCTATCCAACTATCAAGATCAATGATGAAGACATTCCCATCTACAAATTCATTATTGAACTCAATATTTAGAACATCAGTTTTGGACCCATCCACATGACTAGGTAACCCATGCACTATTCATTAATATATATACATCAATGCATGTATATTAGATTAGTAAAAGAATATAGTGTTGTGAATTTTATTGCTACATTAGATGCCTAGGGAAGTATGTGAAGGGGAATTTAGTAGAGAATTTGATTTTAAAAGTGGTGATGTTCACCTGAATGTAGAATGGTTTGAGGATTAAATCATAGAGGTGACCTAACATAGGGTTAGAGAGGCATGTCCTCTTCCAATAGCTAATGATGATAAATGTTAAAAACCTCATCATTATCAAATAGAGATGTTACACTGATGACCACAACTTATCAATCCTCGATTCAGGAGTGAATATATGTTTCATAACCTAGGAGGACAAACTAGGGGTGTCAGTGATGGTAATGGGGGTGAAGTTTACTACATCCCTGATAACCCATCTATTGGGATCAAAAAATAATTATCCCTTCAATGTAGTGATAATTGAAATTTAAAATAATGTTCAAAATTATGAAAATAAATGAAAACTATATTTAATGTATAAGAAACATCAAAATAAAAGGGTCAAAAAACCCTAGGTAAAATAAAATGATCATTGTTTTTAAATTTGGATATAAACTCTCTCTCACAATTTCAAGGATAAAATAATCAAAATATTATATCCTAGTTAAATTGATAAAAAATCACTATTGGTGATGAAAAATTCATCAAAAAATGGACCAATTTTTGAGAACCCTAAACCAAAAGAATAGTTCATTTGGAAGGCTTCGATTTGACTAGTTGTCACACCCAAACTGACATACAGATCAGAAGTTTTTTTCATTCGAAGTTAGACTTCTAAAAACTGCCTGCCAGGGTGATTATGGGGAAAAGTTTGTAATTGTGTATAGATTTAAAAAAGTGCATCAAATACTTATTTGGTTTCACAACTAAGTTACATGAGAAAGGATACATCAAATTTATTTTCTCCACACATATGCGAGTTGGCCTCATAAAATAAAGATATTTTTACACAACTCAATAATGTTGTATGACATGGGCTAAATTACACGACATAGCTGAAATTCCAATAAATAAGGCATCAAAACCATATTTAGAGGGGGCCTCTAGGATTTTAGTTTTGGAGATATCACTCATGAAACATGGTGTTGTGCACTTCACCCAACCCCAAAGTCCCAAAATTATGTTCTTTATACAACCCAAAAGTCCCAAGCATACACACTTCACACAACCCCCAAGACCCAAACATGTATGAAATTACCTCAATGTTTTCCCTCAACGCTAGATCTTCTTCTTAGAAATTTTCATGAAAGTTATCCATTGGGAACATAGTTTCATGTAAAGTTCAAAATTTCACACAATTATATTTTTGTGAAACTTCAATGTTGTGTGACATAATGTTATAAAAAATAGCTACCATTTTCTAGTCATTGAGTAAACTTCTTTTCACACAACCCCAAATGTTTCATGACACAACACCTAGTTGCATAGAACAATTCCTAGTTGTATGAGACATAATTTAGACACACGCCCATTAGTCCATACCATGGTAGTTGTGCCCCTGTACCCATGCTTATGATCACTCTTGTACTACATTCTTAGGCCTCCATCGTAGTCCCTTCACTACTATCACTGACCCCCATGAAAAAAATGAGAGTTGTATAGTGAACTTTTCAGGAAAGGTTTTGGATATTTTAGGTTATGGCCTATACATCCCCAATTTCAACCCTATATAATACCATGAGTTGAGATACGACTCTATACTCTATAAAATATTTGGAGTCAATATTCTCATCTTTTTCCCTTTCTCAATTCATGACTTTATATTCTCCTCTTAGATTCCATAATTACCTTGAGTCAAAAATCTCCTACATAAACTTCTGAAAACCATGTCATCTGACTCCCATTCCAGGTAAAACTAGAAATGGATTATCTTTCATTGGTCCCATACAATCCATTTCTTGGAATATTATACCTAGTATTCATCACTACATGACTTTAAACAGTAGTATACCCTCTATGAAAAGTATAGGATAACTTATGTGAAAAATATATTCCCCATGCTATGATCATGAGAATACCCCCTTAGTCCTTAATGCATGATGTTAAACTGTAGTATTACCTATATGAAAATCATAGGATGCCTCATTTGATAAACATGATAGTACTTATGCATCAATCATAAGATTACTCATTCCAAGATCATGATTCGACCCCATTAGTCCTTGCAACATGACATTAAATTGTAGCATACTCAATGCCGAAATAATAGGATGCTTCATGTGGAAGGAACGATATGGATTATGTATCTATAATAATTTTACTCATTCCATGATCATGATAAAACAAACATAGTCCTCACTGTATGAATTTAAACTATAGTATACTCTATATGATGAGAATCAGATGCCTCCTATGAAAATTATGAGATTCTTTATGTGTTAAGTGTAAGATGCCTCATGTAATGACATGAGACAATCACCAAGAAGCTACCATGGGCCTCCTTCTCAGGTGAAATCCCCAATCATATCTCACAACCAATCATAATGTTGATATTACCTCATAGTTTAGTGCGAGGAAGATAAATGGGCAGACCAAGCACACAAGTATCTGATATATATATTTTTTAATTCCAAACAACACCCATGGGCCTCCTCCTCAGGTTTATACACCAATAATATCCCTTGTCCCAGTGGAAAGTAATTATTCCATCATGACCCAACATGAGGAAGATCAATGGGAATCCCTAGAGTGCAATCCCCAAAGATATTCTTATTGTTCACAAACAACCACCATGGGCCACCTCCATAGTTGTAATCCCCAATCATATCCCTCAACCCATCAGTGGGTTGAGATTCCCTCATGACCCGATATGAGGAAGAAATAATGGGCAGATCAATGCATAATCCCCATAGATAACTTCCTTAAAAATTACATTAAATTTTAGCCTTACCCTATGTAACGAACATGGGATTTCCTAGGTAATAAGTTCAGGATGCCTTCTGTGATAAGAACAATATACATCATGTGATATGCATGATATGATACCCCATCACCTGGGAAGCTCCAATGTGTAATCCTCATTCATATCATTGCTTTCCAAAAGTATACCCCAGGTACCTCTCATGTGTAATCCCTATTCACATCATCACTACTCCTAGTAGCACTCAGAAATATTCCACTTTTAATCCCCATTAAAATAATCACTGCACCTAGAAGAACCCAAGAAGCTTTCATGCATAGCCCCCATATCATCCCCTAAAAAACATTTCATGAAATGATCATCCTTGGAACATGATGATAAATGGCATTGACGAGTCTCGTTACACAACCCTAAATTGTGGAATCAAACTATGTGGGTTTTGATTCTTGTTTCTTAATGGGGAACATAAGAAACTTATATGAGATTAAATTCCAACATACCATCACATCTAGGATACCTCACTAAGGTCTAATCCTAATGACCTAACACTCCACAAAATCCCATGTATGACATATTCACCTTGGGGAAACACATAACCAAAACCTTAAAGTGTTATCATTTCCCCCCATGAGGACACACTTAACCACCACATATCCCAACAAAATATTAAACATGTAACCTGTATTTCACTGTATGATGTTAAATATGCGACCCATCTTTCCCTGAAATATGTTAAACCTATGAACCATCTATCCTAGCGAGATGTTAAACCTGTGACCCATCTATCCTCTAAATACATTAAACCTACAAACAAACTACCAATAAGTTAAACCTATGACCGAACTATCCCAAAAAGTTGTTAAAATTATTACCATATTTTACCAAAATACATAAACTGATGACCCATATTTCCCTGCAAGATATTAAACCGACGAACCATCTTTCACCAACAGATATTAAACATGAAACCCATATTTCTCACAAGATGTTAAACAAAAAAACCATATATCCCTACAAGATGTTAAACCTACAACCCATCATTATCCTAACTAAAAATAAAATTTTTATCATTCAAACACTTTTGAGGAAAAATTGAGAAACCATACAGGACTCCATAACTTAAAACAACCATATCACCATAGAACAAAAGTTTTAGGCCAAAAAACACCTAGAAATCACAGAAGATCCCCTACCCAGCATCAAAGAAAATAAAATCAGCTTCCTCCTACTCCTTGCTACCAGAAAACTATCCTGTACATGAATGCATGGGCCTTGAACTAATGGAAAATCCATACCCTCTCAAACATCTGAATCCATAGCAAAGTCCAAGAAAAACCCTCTGCTCTAAACCCCATATGGAGCAACCCCTTGTGAGATAGATGCAGCGACCCGCAACCCTCAAACCAGTAGAGACCCAAAGACTCACAATTCCAAAATCCCATCCCCTAATTCAACACATTCAACCATTTTCTCTACCATTACAAAGCATTCAATACAATAAATCACAACAAACTAGGAAACCAGTAACAACCTGAACCCCATCTTCCCGATTGCAGTCCCAGAAGCCACAACTCATCCCAAGTTAAGAACCCATACACCATGAATCCTACACGAGTTATTGAATCAAGGCTAGAACCCCACCTCCATCCAATCCCAAACCAGATATGAACGCCAAAAAAACATTTCCACCAGAGTCTAAACCATTCAAATAAATCAGAAAGGAGGAGCGGGGAACCCCGAACGATGGGGACCCTGCACAAAAAAACTCACAACCTTTGAACATCAAAGCATCAATTAGAAAACCATTTAACACAATGACAGTCATATCCGAAACGTGAGTGAAGAAGAAGAAGACCCACCACCAGCCTGGAAAATCCCGTCGCCGCCTTCGAGACCCCAAACAGCGACCA
Organism: Viscum album; assembly: GCA_963277665.1. Taxonomy (NCBI): domain Eukaryota; kingdom Viridiplantae; phylum Streptophyta; class Magnoliopsida; order Santalales; family Viscaceae; genus Viscum; species Viscum album. The sequence goes on from OY728159.1 coordinate 1,059,542,571, forward strand.
GATCCTCCCAACACACCCCCAGCCGATTCAGACACATAGATTAACCCTCACCACAATAGTTGGGAACTCGAACCTGGCCCCTCACTGTGCCTCCAAGTGAAGACCTATATAGATTATTGGATAGGGAGAGGAAAGGCATGTAAACATAGGGATCCGATGAGGGGTTCAATCCCACAAAGCGCTGCCACATGAGAGACACTGAACACTAAGAGCCACCAGACTGAGGCAACAGGGAGAAAATCCCAGTCGATCTGCCATGTGGAGAGGAAGGTGGCGGGGGGGGGTACCTAGCAAAACACCCCTTGCGAGTGCATAACCCATTATTATCCTTAATATTTGAAACTTTCAACTCATATGTCTGCATAAGACATTAAAAATATGACCCATATATCCTCAAAAGATGTTAAACCTTCTAAACATATGTCTGCATAAGACATTAAAGATGTGAAATACCTATCCTCACAATATGTTAATCATGTGAACCACTTATCCCATCAAAAAGTTAAACTTGTGACCTAATCCAGAATCATTACCCCATATAATAAAAATCAGATTCATGAGGTAAATATCCTTAAAATACTTACACCCTTGGTGTCAAATACCTAATTATCGACATGGGATGCATTTTTTTCTATTCTTAAGATTATTCATATGATATTCCTTTGACTTTTTTATTATAATAATTTATATTTACCAAACACACCCAACATCTAGTCATGTGTGATGTTACCATATACTCCGACTGAAGGTTGCTTCTATGTCGAGGTAGAAAAATCATAATTATCCGACATCCATTAAGATATAGCATTGGGAATGAGCTTCATGATCATGAATCAAATATATGAGGGAGAACCGGACTAGAAGATGAACTCCAAGGAGGTATCCATGGAAGGAGGAACTAATATCCCATTATCTGATTTCAATCAAGGAACTGACATCACCGATTAAAGTGATGGAAGCTCCCCACCTTCGGAATTTGGGAATGTAGGACAACAGAGTGTGCATATAGCCTCTATACAAAAATATAGAACACAACCCTGGCTGTGAAATCATTTGAAACACTCACAAAATACAAATCAAGACAAAATAAAGGATATGGTATGATAATTTCTAGAAGCTAATGATTTATAAAGAGAGAATATTATAATTTCATATGGAATCTTCACCCATTTTAGACCACTATCCTTAACCAAATTAAAGGAGGCTAGTTAAACAGTATTAATTTCCCTTTTACAAAATTAAAGTGGGGAAATTAAAGGGGTGAGTCACCTCCTTAGACTAAATTAAAGGGGGTAGTAAATTCCCCCATTTTCATAGTCTCTTGATATATATCAGACTTAGATATTAGATTTAGAACCAATCACATGTCCATATAGCCTTTCCATCTACCAATCCATGTTGCACACATTTAAATAAGGCCACTCAAGGATTTCAACCATCTAAACTTATCAAAGACAATTTATTTTGTTATGAAATCAACCAAATTTTATTTACTATAAAATTTCTACATATTCATACTTCCTTCATCCACCGAATCTCAAACAAAATGATATTGTAACTAAATTTGTATCATCTTTGAAGGAAAATATGGCTTCCTTGCAATGTTTAAGGAAATTTTAATGGGATAAAATATATTAATATTCTATTTTACATGGAAAAGATCCTCCCAAAACCATTTCATTAAAATGATTACTTTTCAAGACTGTATAAATTCCTTGTACTTTTCCTCAGAGGTAGATAAAAACAAAAATAACTATAAATTTTAAATAAATATCACAGATCCTTTTTCATGATTAAACACATAACCAATAGTGAGTTTCCATCAATCAGAATCACTAAAAAAATCTGAATTAACATAGTCTTTGATAGTGAAACTTGATCCTCTATAATATAATGTAGTATCTATGATCTCTTTAATGTATCTCATAATCCTTTTTACTATTTTCTTACACTCATATCCAATATTATATATACACCTTCTAACCACTACCACTACCTGTGTAATTTCTAGTTTAGTAAAAAACATAGAGAACAATATACTCCACAATACTGAATCATATGATACTTGAGACATATCCATCATCTCCACATCACTTATTGGTCTCATCATAGAGTGTAACTTGAAATTAATGGTAAGTGGATTTGAGATTGGGTTACTGTCATACATGTTTAAAAATTTCAAGATATTCCTTAAGTAATAATTTTTTGATAGCGAAATATTCCAACTATTTCTATCTCGGTAAATCTGTATCCTAAGAATCTTGTTTACTAGACTCAAGTCCTTTATATAAAACTCCCTAGACAACTATGCCTTCATCCCATAAATCAGATCATTATTGGGGCATGAAAACAACATGACATCAACATATAATATAATAATGATGAAATCGTTACCATATGAACCCTTGAAATATGAAAAAATATTTTTTTTGGTATCCATGTATTATGATTTAAGAATCTAATCTCTTGTATGAACACCTCAGTGACTACTTTAGACAGTATAAAGATTTTTACAAACTTCAAATGTTGTTATCATCTCCTTCTTATATAAATCCTTCTGGTTGAAGCGCACGCACACACACACACACACACACATATATATATATATATATAACATCATCTAGATCACTGTGTGGAAAATTTTTCTACACATCTAGTCACTCTAGATTAAAACTTTATGTGGAAAATAATTCTAGAACTACCCGGGTAGTCATCAATCTAACAAAATAAAAAAAATATTCTTTTGGAATCAATACCTTCCTTATGGGAATATACTTTTATGACTAATAATACATGATATCATTTCAATAGGACCTTTCCATACCACTTGATCATAATGATCCATTTTTTTAGATAACCATCCTTACGTGAGGTAATGGAACAAGATACCAATTCATTTTTTTGTTTATAGGACTTCTAAAAGTATGAAACCTAGAATAGTTAGTAGGTAAAATATTCCACATATCCATCATTGTTTTTAGATTAACCTCCATTTAATGACATTTATTGATCACATAATAGTTGGTATCCATGGATTTGGCCCAAAATGTCTTGAAAATTTCTATAGTATTTTACATCTCCCTTGTTATGTCCAACATGGTTTTGTTTATATGATCTACCACTACATTCTTTTGTAGAGTTTACAAAATCGTGATATGTCTCTTGTTTTATTCTTATTTAAAAAATATATCAAACTACTCTCTTTTATATTATTCCATTACCAATTCTTAAACACTTGCTCTTCTTTCTAAATTCAATCTCCTTCCACACATTGAATGTTTTGAAATATTCAAAAACAAATGACATAATCTTGATTTGGTACACCCCAAATCTCCCAGAACAATCATTAATGAATGATACAAAGCACCTCTATTTTCATAAGGATATAACTAGTACATTCAAAACATCAAAATGGGTCTACTCTAATACCACCTAGCTCATCTCTATAAAATTTCCAAACATTATCCTATGTTTCTTTCTAAAAAAATCATAAATAAATTATAATGAGACCTTTATTAATTCAATAAGTAACTTTTGATTGGTAAGAATCTTTAAGCATCATTTGGATACATGGCTAGGCTTTTGATCCCATAATGTCATTAAGATTTCCCTTGAGGTATTTGATGCGTCAATTATCTCTACATAGTTGTACATTTCATCCATAAGAATGCATATGTTCTTTGAGATCTTGTCCACCTTTATCACCATAAGATAGACCTTCACTATCTTAACCACCCTATTATTGGTGAGAATATTACATATAATGTGATAAACTTTTCCTAAAGACAATATATTCTTCATCAGACTCATCACATAGATTACTCCTTGATTGGTTTGAACAATACCATAATGCATCCAAAATTTAATGTTATAGACTCAAATGATCTTAAATGTTTGATCATTCACCATGTACACGTGTCATAACACAATAGGTTCATACTTATAAAACCATTATCTTTGATAAGCCATGTTCTATGTTTCCCCTAAGTTGATTTCCCCTGCACCATTAAGACTCTATCTTTCTTCAATAGTCTTCACTGCTTACTAACTAGTATATCTCCATTTTCTGAAGTACTCACCACATATCCCTGAGATCTATTTCCACACCCATTTTATACCAATTTTTTTTTCTGACATAAATATTCTTATAACAATTATAACGTTTTATATTTTCTTCTTGATCATTTATTTGGACCTACTATTATTTTGACTCCCATTGGAACCACAATCCATCGTTAACCATATTTCTATTGGAATATACTCCACTTGGTGTGGTGTTTTCTATCTATATTACTTGTTCTTATGATAACTTTATAATTAATTAAATATTGAATAAATATTGTTTAAGAGAAATATATCCTCCAGGATATTGTTAGTGAGGTTGATGATGAGTTGATCATATAGATCTATCAAACTCTGGAAAACTATCTTGACACATTTAATATCCAAATTTTTTTATCCCAACCCCATTTTGAGAAAAAAAGGTATTGAGGGTATTGATATAGTAATTAATTGATGGTGACTCATCCACTTTAATAGTTTTTAATTTTCCATTAAAAAACTTTTTGTGTGTGTGTTGACTGGCCTCAAATAGCTTCGTTATTGTATCCAAAATTTTCTTCACTGCTTTTTTCCAAAATTATTGATAAGAACCCATATTCCAAATCCAAATGATTTTTATAAATAATATTATAATATATTTCATTCCATTTCTCCTCCATCATTCCCACCAAGTTTTCTCCATTTTTTGGGAGAAAATTATTATTTTGCAATAATGTTTTCATTTTTATTTTCAAAAATGGAAAATTATTCTGGTTGAATTCATTTTTCTTGAATTTCAACACCAACTGTACATTAAATTATTCTATAATATATTCATTATAGAACCTTCCATTGATAACAATTTTAAAAAAGAAAAATAATTTTCCCTTCAGTGCGGTGATAATTGTGATATTTGATAAATTGAAAGAATTATTGAAATAAATTAACATCATATGTTATGTAGAAACCCTCTAAAATAAAAGGTGTAGAAAACATTGTAAAATTGAATAAAAAATATAGATAAAATTGGGTACAGACTCTCTCTCAAAATTACCATGATAAAACATTACCATGATAAAACACCCAAAATATTCTCTCTTGAATAAATAGAGAAAACGATCATAAAAACCATCTATAAACTAAAAACTAAAGATGAAATGTTGATTTACTAAAGCTAATGATTTAAAAATTTGTTATAGTACCCTTTCATAGGGAACCTTAACCTCTTTTCTCCTCTTTCCATGACTAAATTAAATGAGGCTAATTAAAGTGGGATATATTTCCCTTATTTAAAATTTAAGGGGGAAAATACAAGGGGAGAAACCACCTTTGACCTAATTAAAGGGGTAATCATTTTACCCCTTTCTTTCAAGTCATAAAAAATCAAGCACTAGGATCCATATGAAGAACATTAACCTCACTTATAATAATTTTATAACATAATCATCATGTGTCCATGCCATTAGCAACATCTCATGCGCTGTAGGATCCTTTTATGACCCGTAGAAGAATTTACCCTCCTCAAGTACCTCCCTCGACATGTTCATTTGACTTCAAGGATTGTTTTTTAAAGTTAATTGACTGATTATTTTAGATAAAAATATTGAAATTAAACCAAAATGTTAATTCATATACTAAGAATATTTTTTTAATATTCAATAATTTAATAATAACAAATTGTATTATAAACTTTGTATTGCTTCTATCACAAAATATTGTTCCGTAAAAAAGTATGATTATTTGAAAATTATATAAAAAAATTAGAAAAAATAACAAAATAATAAAACTTATTTAAAATTCACTATAACATATTACACATTTTAAGTGTTCAAAAATACCTTTCTCAATGCTATTAAAATTTTAAAAATAATTATTCTCAAAATGATATTCCTTTCTCATTTCTTTATCCCAGTACTGATAAAGGGCCCATAAAACTAGTGTAGCCATAATTTAGTAGTGCACCAACCCCAAATAAAGAAAAAAAATTAAATTTAGCAGCATAATTAATATGTTTAATATCATAAATTACATAATATAAAATAAAAAACTCATATATTATTCTAACTATATATTTTTAAATTTAGTATTATCAGAACACTAATTAATATAACATGTACAAAAAATACATTCCCAATAGTGGGTATATTAAGAAATAATCCTTTGAAATCAAATAAAATGAAGATATTTACATGTAAGTAAAATTAATAATATATGAGAAATAATAGAGATAATATTCTTTGTTAATAACACTTTATCAATATTTAACTAACTATAAATGAAAGAAGTTAAAGTAACATCAACATATACCAAATTTTATTAATATATATTTTAATGAAAAGTGTGTAAGAATGAAACTAATCAAATTTAAAACAAAATAACTCAAAAATAAAATATATGATATTATCATGGAAAATTATTCCAATTTACTATAAATCATTAAACATAAATTAGTAGGAATGAGAAAAATGAATCCATCATTAACCTTCCCCTTCTCATGAAAAATCATACATTACATTAAAATTGTTAATATACTTACCTAATTTGGGAGATAAAATTAATCATTCCCTAGTTTTTTTAATCTATTAGAAATCATGAATATTCATATCCTTGAAAAAGGTAGAAGATGTTATGGTTGAATTTGTTTCTTGAAACTATCTCTTATGATGAACCTATAAAAAATTAAATTTAATCATCTTTATAAATTTAACCAAGAATGAATACCCAACCAATAACTACCACATTAATGAATCACTAGGTAAATCTATATATCACAAAAATAAAATTGAATCTTGAGATAAAAGTAATGAATGTAATTGAAAAATTATTCTATAAATCCTTATTTTAACATGAACTAAAATATAGTTGTGACTTGAATGGGAAAGGAAGGTTCTCTGTGTTATTTGATTTTGAGGGATTGTGGATGGGTGAGTTATGGGAGAGGTTGTTATTTGTTTCACATTTTTTTTTAAAGATAGAAAATAAAAACAAATTAAATAAGTACCTTGGGAATTATTGATATTAACAATGTAACTTTTTACATACATTGTTACACATTCTTTTTAATAACACATTGTAAAATACATTGTAAATATTATTTTGTTAAAATTCATATTTCATGTAATTTGAGTGAAATAATGTTGTTATTTTATAAGGAAATGGTGTGATATATGATTCCATTATTATGATGATTATAATATTTGTGTAAGAAGTTATATAAGAATAGAAATGAATAAAATGATATTTTGTGTCATTTAATGTTCATATGCTTCAAGGATTGAAAGTCAGTCAACCCATTGTACACATTTATAATGATGTAGTGGTGTAATCTATAAGAAACATTGGCTAGTGAAATGTATATGTAAGATGATATTTATATCATTAATACATTTTATTTTTCTATACAATTTCATATACATTTTATACATTAAGTGCTTGTATTTATTATAAGTCTGTCATTTGGTTTACCATTTTTCAAATATGATAAAGGCAATGAACGTTTATAAAAACTATTTTTCATAATAGTTTTCTATAGATACATGGGTAGTTTACTAAAAAAATGTAGAAAAATTTCAATATAGGTAATTATGGTCTTATTTGATATTTTGATTGATAATTATTATTTATGATAAAGATAATGGATCACATAACACAAAACACTGATATATTAAAAATTATAGGTAAGAATTTACTAATTTCACTTCCAATCGATTGGAAAGAAAAAAAAATAGAAATCAAAAAAAAAAATTAAAATACTGATATTTTTATCAATTAAAGGAATTGATATATATTTTGAATCATTTATTATCCAAAATCTTGGATTAGAGAAGAATAAATAAATTCAAAAATTAAAGAATGAATACTAATAAATAAGTTGATATGATTGATGGGGCTTAGTAATTAATCAAATTGACATAGGAGAAGAATAAATCACATGTAATTCATGTTCTATAATCAATTTTATCAACATGGAATGAAATAAATAATATATCATGCTTACCTTTATAGCTGAGTAAAAATATTGCAAAAAAACCACAAAAAAAATTCATGTACCAAGAAAAAAATTTCTCTTATGTAATAATGAAATAATAACAAATAGAAATTTAGATTATGTATTTTTTCTCACCCAACATATTCATTTTGAAACAAATTATGAGTATTTAATGTTTCTATAATAAGATCAATATTAATAATAATAAACAAGATATCACGTTTAAAATTAACTACAACATAATACACATTTGTTGACGTTAAAATCAACTCTATCAATGCTATAAAAAGTTCTAAAAATTTTGGTGTTAAGAAATGTATCCTTTTTGAAGGATTTTTCATCATTGATAAAGGGTCCATAAAACTACTGTGATCACTATTTGGAACTATACAACCCTAAAATATGAAACAATTTAAATTTAGCCTCATAATTAATATGACTAATACAATAATTTTCATAATAAAAAATAAATTAATCATATTATTTTAACATTATATTTTTACATTTAGTAATTTTAAAAAATTATCTAATACACTATTTTCATAAAAACATATTTCAAACACTACTATAAAAATATGCTAACATGGTAGGGTAAATTGTTAAGAACTTGAGTCGATCACAAATAAATGATAATTATGAGTTCTTTTGTAAATCAACATTCCTTAAAAAATGAATATAAGTAAAATAATAATCCTAATTCCCCCTTTCCCAACACTGATTCCCCCAATTCCTTGGCCCCTACATGCCTTCTCCCCCATGTTTCCCACTTAATTCCCCCCTCACACTATCTTCCATCTTTCCCTAAACTAATGTCACCCCTACCTGAATCCCCAACATCACACCCCATGGTCCATGACTACCCAACCCCACTGTTCTATTTCCCCAACTCCCCCTCACCATTATAACCCATCCCCTTGCTTATTAAATCCTTAATCTCCTACTTCTATGCTCACCTCCCATAAAAGTTGTTTTTTGTTGTCTACCAGTTACACCAGATATTAGATTACCAACATCCCTTCTAACTTTATGTTGCAATATATTAGTAGGCATTTAAAATTTATTTAGAATTCATATTTTTTAAAGTATTTTTTACCCATTATATTACTGATATTATTTGATTAATATTCTAAAATTCTTATTCAAACCCCCTATAATTTTTATTTTTCAATCATTTTCAATCATGTTTATTATTCAATTGTTATTTTACAGTTTATTTACAATTAGTCTATAATTGGGTTTCAATTGGTCTATAATGGGTCTATAATAATTAAAATAAATAATTATTCCTCCACTAAACATTTATAAAATATAATTCTACAATTATTTAGAGGTGTTTTTTAGAAGTGACACTAATTTATTTATTTAGCGGTGGTTTTAATTAAAACCATTTCTAAAAAATTATTTATATAGTTTTAATTCAATCTTATACTATGTGTTTTAAGAGAAATAAAATCCACACATCAACCCTAACCTAAAATCATAATCCCCCACTCATGATCCCCCTATCGTCGACCAATCACTTTACCCCCTAAACCTCACTTGTGACCCCCCTCCATATCCCTTGTCGTAAACCCACATACCCCCACTGGAGAGCCCCCCTTGTTGTATCCCTTTCCCTATACCCCTCTATCCACCACTCATGAGTCCCCTAACACCGCACTTACCCTCATACCTAGATATATATTAATCCTTGGATTTTTGATATTGATATTTTATAATCTAAGATGCCTTTCTCTTCCATTCTATTGTACCTTCATCTCATAAGATCATGGAAATGTTTTTTTGGTTTTGAAGATTTTGGTCAATGTCATGATGGAGGATGATATGTTATATGAAATTGAAGGTTTCTTGTTAGATCCTTGGTCGTTGATCATTGGAATTTACCTAATGAATATAATTCATGGGATTGATGAAATTTAAATTTGAGGGTGAATCATATGTGTCTACATGATTTCAATGATGTTATTTATTTGTAATATGTATGAGAATGTTATTATGTTTTTTATGATGTGATGAAACATTCTCATGAGTGTAGAAATAATACAATGATAGTAATGGAATAAACATGTGACATCATAATTTCATTTTTAGGTACTATGCTTTTCATGTTATTATTTTCTCCTTATTTTGGTGATTACAATTTTTTTCTAACCTTTATTTAAGTTTCAAATGGTGGGATAAAGGTATTTATTTTTGTTTTGGTAAAATGGAATAGAATTATACGGTGTGGTTTTGATTTTACATTATTAAGGATATGTCTTATATGTCTTTGTTTTACTACAGTGTGGTAGAAATTTTGGGCAGTTCTTATATCTTTGAAACTATGGGGGAATGGGATTGGGATATGATATAGAGTCTTGGGAGGTGGAACCATGTGGCACTGCCAATTTTGAGGTCATTGAACAATGGAACTGGGATATGGTGTGGCCTTTTTCATAGATACATGATTTTTTTAGTCTAGTTGTTACCCTATGATGTGGCCTATATTTATTGGTTTATAATATATCATTATTGACCAAGATATGGATTCCAAAAACGTATTTAACTAGGATCTGTTGTTTCATGATTCATTACCTTGCACTGTATAATTTTTCCACATCAATAACAATTGTTTTGTTGTCAAGGTTTTGCATCGCAGTTTCATGTTACTAGTTTTTTCCTATGAGTTTCTTGAGACCTTCGAACCCATCCTTTTCTTGGACCTTCATCTCAAATATTTTATGACTTTTGGGTCACATTAAGAATACTTTTATCTTTCAAACCCTTGGCCTCATCCTCTCTAGGCATTTTGATCTCCATATTTATCTTATATATCTTTCCTCTTCCCAATTTACCCTATTTCTCACTTTGGATCAACTTCATCAATAATTGGAATTTTTGGAAATGAGCTTATAATACTTTTCCTTATATATATATTGTGGAATTGAGGGGTTTTTATTGGATCTTCAACCTTTTTAGATTTTTGATTAGAAATTGTGGTAGTAAGTATTTTAATTGATATTATTCTTTCTATATATGGTCAATTTAGTGATTTATGATTGAGAAATCATGTTCTAGGATCCCTTCTCAATTTCAAAGTCCCTCGTCTCATCTTAGATTATTTTGTACTATGAAATATGTCAATTCTATGTTTTTCATGGTATTTGGTTACATAACATGGAATTTTCATGATATCCTTTATTTCTTACACTATGAAATTAGTTTCTTAAATTATTTCAAGGCATGGAATATTTTTTTGATAAAAGGATATGGATTTGAATATAGTTTTAAAAATGGATTCCACCTTTGTTGTGGTTTATAAAAATGGTTTTCAAGCATTAATTGTATTGTTTCAAAGATGAAATTACCTTGGATTTTCAATTAGGAATAGATCCATCCTTAGGGATGAACACTTTCTCCCTATAAATATTCTTATAGGATAATGTGTGTACCAGGTAGTCTATGTTTCAGAAAGGAGTCACTCTCATGAGTATAATCTTACCCCATGATCTTATTCATCCATGGAAATTTGAACACTAGGTGGCCTATTAATTAATAAAATATAGTTAAGATCCTCAATGACTTGGAATTATTTGGAATCATGGTCTATTTTACTCTATTGGTTATCTTTGAAATGATATAATTGTCTATGAATAGAAGTTCTTTGAAAAAATCTATTTATTATTTGGGTTTTCTAAATTATTAAAAGGGGTGATTTATGCATGCATTGTGTTAAAATAATTATCATGTCTTGTTTTAAATTAACAAGAAATAATTGGTTTATGTTATACACACTATTTATGAAACATTTGGTGGGATCCCACTAGGATATTTTTCCGACACCCAACATACACATTTGGATGCATGTATATCATGTTATATTTGATGCATGTAAGGGAAATGAACTGCAAGGAAGTGGTTGGTTTTTTCATTAGCAGGGCGTGTGAGTCTTGATGTGACGTTGTGTTAGGTGGATTCGAGCCTTTCAGTGTTGAGTACTTTGGACGTTTTATGTTTGTAGGAACTTTTTTTCTAGTTGATTTTATCATGCTGTAGGTTCATTTTTGTGCTAACATGTTTTTTTTATTTATCACTTTGTTAGAAAATACATATAAAAAATCATTCCCAAATATAGTTATTAATTCCTAGATGCTTGTATCCATTCTATAGAGATCAGGAACACCCTTCATTTCATGTCAAAATTGATTTGGGTTGTGTTGTTTTTTGGTAATCCATCTTGGTTAATGAAAAATTAATATCATAGGAAGGTTTTCCTATTTCTGTTCGCGGTATGAAGTTTTTTTCATCTTGTTAGATTGAAGATAGAAATGTGGGTGCCTAAGGGGCATTTTGTTAGTGATTTCTTAGCCATATTTAATCATAACTAGCCTTTAGTTACTATGGGTTATTGGAAATGTCTCATTTGGGATTTGGAGAGTTTTAATCTCAGTTTTTTTGTTTTTTTTGTATTTCTAGTTGTTTTGGGTTATTCTAATATGGAATTTCTTCATGGATAATATGTTCATGTGTTCCTTTTTTGTGTATCTATAGTACCATTCACCTTAGAATAAATCCAATGATTCCTATAGGGGGCTTTGTCAATGAACCACGGATGTTAGGCCTTCCATTTGATCATAATTTGATCAAATCAGTGGTTTTCATAGTACATTATGTGGACCAAGGTGTGAAAGTAACCCATATTTGAGCTAGAGTGGTGAAACCTTGAAGGTATGAGGATAGTATTCAATCCTAGTAATTTCTTCTCCAGAAAAAACCGTATTTACAATGTATAAATAATCCTCATGAGGCAAAGGATTTTTTGGGAAATATTGATAGGATCTTTAAATTTTTAGAGACATTTGATTTTTTCAATGTGGTGTGCATTGAATTCAACTTGGAAGGTGTGAGTAAGATGTTGTAGGACTCGGTCTTCCTTAATAAAAAGAAATAGGGATTATAGTGGAAGGGAAACAAGTCCATATTTACCGATTAGTTCTATCATGTATCCAATACCATGAAAAAATACATGGAGTTTCACAAGATTGAGAAATGAGACAAGTCTGTGATGGAATATGATAATCAATTCACTGAGCTCCCCATGTTTTATTGTGAGGTGTTTTAATTTAAAGGATGAAGTTTGAGAGGTTTTAGATGGGTATTTTACCTAACATCCAACCACATGACTTTATGTTAATACTAAGTACCTATGTTGATGTGGTAGATAGGGCCTTGATGGTAGATCCTAACCAGACAGCTAAGAATGGATTGAGAAGAGTTTCTCTTTCTTCTAGTGGTTCCTCTAGTGGTTCTTTCAAGGAATTTTTTTAGTGAAATGTGTTTCATTGGGTAACTAGTGGTTTCAATTATTAGAAGTCTCTTCATGTGACATCATCAGTGGATAGTGGTGTTACAATTTATCATTGTGGATATATAGGGCACACAAATCACTTCCTTCGTGTGCCTCATAAGGCTTGAAACTCATATGGGAATCCGTGTTATTTGGAAAAAAAATTGTGAGGCTATATATTTTTGATTCCCTGGTACATCCTCATCAATACTTGTAGGATCTAATGTGTGTTATGATTATTCAGACTATAGGTTTCTATATATAGGTCTCTGGAAAAAAGATGTTACACACAGTTGGGGAGTTTCATTCATACTTTTATATGGGTTGTATGACTATGAGTGGTACTATTTCTATTGCTTCTACTTTAGTGACTACATTAATTGAAACAAGTTTATAAAAATCCTTTATATAAAATTATTTGATGTACTTTTTAAGCTTCTAATGTAACACATTCCATTCATTATAGAATTGACAATGACTCTATGAAAGAAGATGGATAAATATTTCTATATCCCCTCATGCTCCTTCTTTATGTGTGACATGGTTCTTGTATGGAATTTCATGGTACTCAACTTGGACCTATTCTATTTGATTATCGACATGGACTAGTTGGTAATTTATAAGGCTGAAATCAGTTTTTATAATAAATAGTTACTTTTCACTACTTGTGATGGGAACTCTCATGTGTTTTATGGAGAATGGGATCGAAGGTCTAGTCGAGAGGGGTTCTCTCTTCATGATCATAGTAAGCTGTTATTTCTTCCATTAGCTGAGTTGATGTAGGAATATAATTTTGGTATCATTAGAATGACTTTCAAATATTTTTATGAATTCCTTGTGGTTAAACTATTTCTTTTTCTGTTGGAGTGGGAGGTGGAGTAATCGATCGACTTAGTGCCGGGAACTCAGTCGATGTTGATGTTTTCTTATAGCATGAATCTAAATTGATTGAAATATCTAAAAATTTAGTATGATGATTTTCATGTTAAGGGCCTTATATTCCTAGGTGTTTCATCTTGGATAGTGATTGTGTTTTTTTTCAATAAGGCTAACCAAACTCTTTACCTTTGTAGTTATTATTAAAATATCAATTGAGTAAATATCAATAACAAATAACCATTTCCTCACATTAAATATTCATTATACATGTTTAAAAATTCAAGATGGTTTTCTAAAATTGATCTTCCTATCTAGTTACCACCAACTCATAATAAAATATTTAAATATTCAAAATATTCCATTAGAAGAAGGTATGGCCACTTAGAGTACCTTGTGATTCTGTTTGGTCTAACTAACACTCCTACTATCTCTATATTTTTTATGAACAAAATCATATATCATTATCTTGAAACTTTTTTGTACAATTTGAGGTTTACATCATGTAATAATCTAATACCAAGTAAGACTATGTGTGTCACTTGAGTAATGATTTTATAATTATGAGGGATCACCACCTTTATGTCGAATTATCAAAGTGCTCATTTTGGATATAAAAAGTCATGTTCTTGGAACATTGATCCTAGAACATAATATCTAAATTGGTTCTGAGAAGGTGGTTACTATTATTTCATGGGAATGACCACATAGTTTACTTGAGACATATACCTTCTTTGGTTTTTCATGATATTATCATTGATTCATAAAGGACTTCTTGAAAAATGTGTCCCCTCTAACCACTCTCACCCAAAAGGGGGTGAAGTTATTGGGGTATTATTAGTTTCAAACATCCTTTTTTGAATTAAAGTATAATGTTACCTCACTAAAAATTATTACTTTAGTATAGACTGGATAGGGCGATATGGTGTACTATGATTCTTCAAGTTTGTGTTTGAGGTGAATCCTTATATAGGGGGTCATATAGTGGACTAATGATCACATTAGCTTTGACCCCAAGATACAAATTATCCAACTCATTATTTAGAACATTCTATAAATATAAATTCCCTAAAAAGTTGGCATCATGATATTTTTGGGGAAAGGTTTACTGTTTACTGATACCATAAATGTTTGGGGTATATATTTTATCCGAATAACTTAAATCTTCTGTAAAGATGTTTGGTTGAATATCTAAATCCATTTGAATTTAAAATTTCCCATACACTCGGGAAAATTAATGTAGGGGATGAAAATATTAAAAGGAAGTTACCTTCATAGTGTGTGAAAGAGATAAAGGAAGCGTGTAATTTTTTGGAAATTTTTTCTCAGATTCACTTGGGAGTTTGGGGAGTATTCTGGAAATGTTCTAGAAAGTTTTCATGTGGTATACTCTCATATCAAGATGGTTATTCAAGAGAAACAATAGGATGATGAATTACAGAGTCTCAAAGACTCCATATATGGTGGGGATACCATTTATGAGTGGTCTCTTTCCTTAGAGGACATCCTTTTCTTCAAAAGTAAATATCTTGTACCTCTATCTACAAGAATGTATGTAATTATAGATTTTAATTATTATTTTTGGTGTTTCCACCTTGGGAATATAATGATGTTATGTGACATGAAGTTTTGTTTTTGGTGTCCTAATATGAAACAATATATAGTTGTATTTATATATCATTGTTCTACTTAATAACAAATCAAGGAAAGCCATCATAGGCCTTTTGGTTTTCTCCATCCCCTCCCGATTCCAACTTTGAATTGGAATTAATTTTTAATGGATTTCATTAATGGGTCACCTAGAAATACATGAGTTAAGAATTCTATTTTGTGGATCTTGATCGATGGATATATTTATCTTATTTTATACCAATATGTGACACTAATTAAGTGGAGGACATGTGAATGTGGTATATAAAGGTGATTGAAAGGATGTATGGAGTTTCCATGGCCATTTTCTTTGTTAGGAACCCTCAATTTACCACATTGTTTTGGAAGGTCCTCCAAGAGGAAATGGAAACACGTGTTAAATTGAACACAACATATCATCCTTATCAGCGCTAAAAACCATCATTAACAGCGCTAGAAAAGCGCTGTTAATTCTGGCGTAGATAAAGGGGGGTTCCCCTATATCAGCGCTTCTAGGAGCGCTGATAAAGGGGTCCTTTATCAGCGCGCGGTGGAGCGCTGATAAAGGTCAAATATATCAGCGCTTCTCGGAGCGCTGATACAGGTTCCTTTATCAGCGCTCCTTTAGCGCTGTTAAAGGTTTCCTTTATCAGCGCTCAAAAAGCGCTAATAAAGGGCCTAGCGCCTGCACCTAAAAAACAGTACCTGCACACCTGCACACCAGAATACCTGCACAAAGTAGCACATGCACACCTGCACACCAGAGCACCCACACCCAATATTTTGACTGACAACGGTATATACATTTACTTAACATCATGAATACAAAAAAAAACGCATTGCTATATACATTTCAAAAATTGTTTTACATGGTTACATTTACAATTATTCAACAACAGTTATAAACATTCATGTTTCATCCTTTGATATCCATGATCCGCTCTCGATGGTATTTGTTTCCGAACAAAGCATCCGAACTCAAGGAAAAAAATCACCTATATAAGAAAACAAATATTATGTTAGTAATGAAATAATGAAAGAAATTAAAACAGAATATGAAAGAATACATTAATATGGAAATGTGAAACTAAAATATTAAATTTTAAACTCAAAAGTTTTCATTTTCATAACAATGAAAGGGAATAATGTAAAATCAATATGTTTTTGATTGATTTATCTCATTTAATAAATACTGATTCTTTATCTAATGAAAAGCTTTACCGGTCACACTGTGCGTTGGATTGAGGTGCGGTCAATTCGTACGTGTCACAAATGACTCGTGGATCATTGTCCAAAAGTATCAAAACAATCTGAAGGTGTTTGCTCGGTTGGGCGTATGTCATTGGTGTTGTTTTCCAAAGTTTATCTCATTTTCAAACTCATATCAGACACTTTTAGCCATACCGGTCACACCGTGCGTCGGATTGAGGTGCGGTCGATTCTTACGCGTCACAAATGACTCGTGGATCGTTGTCCTAAAGTATAAAAACAATCCGAACGCGTTTGCTCGGTTTGGCATATGTCATTGGTCTTGTTTTCCAAAGTTCATGTCATTTTCAAACTGATATCAGACAATTTTAGCCATATCGGTCACACCGTGCGTCGGATTGAGGTCCAGTCGATTCGTACGCATCACAAATGACTCATGGATCGTTGTCCTAAAGTATCAAAACAATCCGAAGGCGTTTTCTCGGTTTGGCGTATGTCATTGGTGTTTTTTTCCAAAGTTCATGTCATTTTCAAACTGATATCAGACAATTTTAGACATACCGGTCACACCGTGAGTCGGATTGGGGTGAGTTCGATTCGTACGCGTCACAAATGACTCGTGGATTGTTGTCCTAAAGTATCAAAACAATCCGAATGCATTTACTCGGTTTGGCGTATGTCATTGGTGTTGTTTTCCAAAGTTTATCTCATTTTCAAACTGATATCAGACACTTTTAGCCATACCGGTCACACCGTGCATCGGATTGAGGTGTGGTCGATTCGTACGCGTCACAAATGACTCGTGGATCATTTTCCTAAAGTATCAAAACAATCCGAACGTGTTTTCTCAGTTTGCCGTATGTCATTGGTGTTGTTTTCCAAAGTTCATGTCATTTTCAAACTGATATCAGACAATTTTATCCATACCGGTCACACCGTGCATCGGATTGAGGTGTGGTCGATTCGTACACATCACAAATGACTCGTGGATCATTTTCCTAAAGTATCAAAACAATCCGAACGCGTTTGATCTGTTTGGCGTATGTCATTGGTGTTGTTTTCCAAAGTTCATGTCATTTTCAAACTGATATCAGACAATTTTAGCCATACCGGTCACACCGTGCGTCGGATTGATGTGCGGTCAATTCGTACGCATCAAAAATGACTCATGTATCGTTGTCCTAAAGTATCAAGACAATCCGAAGACGTTTTCTCGGTTTTACGTATGTCATTGGTGTTGTGTTCCAAAGTTGATCTCAATTTGAAACTGATATCAGACACTTTTAGCCATACCGGTCACACTGTGCGTCGGATTGAGGTGTGGTCGATTCGTACACGTCACAAATGACTCGTGGATCGTTGTACTAAAGTATCAAAACAATCCGAAGGCTTTTTCTCAGTTTGGCTTATGTCATTGGTGTTGTTTTCCAAAGTTCATCTCATTTTCAAACTGATATCAGACACTTTTAGCCATACCGGTCACACCGTGCGTCGGATTGAGGTGTGGTTAATTCGTACGCGTCACAAATGACTCGTGGATCGTTTTCCTAAAGTATCAAAACAATCCAAATGCGTTTGCTCGGTTTGGCGTATGTCATTGGTGTTGTTTTCCAAAGTTCATGTCATTTTCAAACTGATATCAGACAATTTTAGCCATACCGGTCACACCGTGCGTCGGATTGAGGTGCGGTTGATTCTTACGTGTCAAAAATGACTCGTGGATCGTTTTACTAAAGTATCAAAACAATCCGAACGCGTTTTCTCGGTTTGTCGTATGTCATTGGTGTTGTTTTCCAAAGTTCATGTCATTTTCAAACTGATATCAGACAATTTTAGCCATACCGGTCACACCGTGCGTCGGATTGAGGTGCGGTCGATTCGTACGTGTCACAAATGACTCGTGGATCGTTTTCCTAAAGTATCAAAAACAATCCGAAGGCGTTTGCTCGGTTTGGCGTATGACATTGGTGTTGTTTTCCAAAGTTCATGTCATTTTCAAACTGATATCAGACACTTTTAGCCATACCGGTCACACCGTGTGTCGGATTGAGGTGCGGTCGATTCGTACGCGTCACAAATGACTCGTGGATCGTTTTCATAAAGTAACAAAACAATCCAAATGTGTTTGATTGGTTTGGCGTATGTCATTGGTGTTTTTTTCCAAAGTTTATCTCATTTTCAAACTGATATCAGACACTTTTAGCCATACCGGTCACACCGTGCGTCGGATTGAGGTGCGGTCGATTCGTACGCGTCACAAATGACTCATGGATCGTTGTCCTAAAGTATCAAAACAATCAGTACATTTTTTCTCGGTTTGGCGTATGTCATTTGTTTTGTTTTCCAAAGTTCATGTCATTTTCAAACTGATATCAGACAATTTGAGCCATACCGGTCACACCGTGCGTCGGATTGAGGTGCGGTCAATTCGTACGCATCACAAATGACTCGTGGATCGTTGTCCTAAAGTATCAAAACAATCCGAACGCGTTTTCTCGGTTTGGTGTATGTCATTGGTGTTGTTTTCCAAAGTTTATCTCATTTTAAAACTAAGTAGTAGGAATTCACTAATCTAAGGATATAAAACATAAGAAAGGGAGATCATAGATGCTCAATAAGTGTAAAGGGAGATATCAATGACCATATAAAGATAACATAAGTATTCGGAATTCATTTTCATTGTCCTATTTGTTTACATTCTTCGATCAGGTACGCTGCCCATTCGTTTCTAAAGACATTTATATCATCTTCTGAATAGGAGTTTTTGCGACAGTCATAGTAGTACTGAAAAAATATAAATACACAAGGGATTGATAATTATTTTAAATAAAGTAGTAATTATTTTCAAAAATACCTCTTCAGGGATGCTAGTTTGTCCATGAAATATGATCTCTTTCATAAATTTACAAACATAATAACCGCAGTCCTTGCCATTTGTTTGTTTCGGACACTGCAGAAACATCGAGAAAAATAAGTAATTTGTTTTGATATGTATTTGGATAGTGGAATATAATTATATATACCCAGATACTTCTCCATTTGTAGATCTTGTGGGCATTGTCGTCTACGCCCTGGATTCATTCCAGCCTTTAGACGATATTCATACACCGCCCTATCATAACAAAATCCTCATTAAAAGAGAATATAAATTATATAACTAGATATTTAGTTCTAAAATGTTGGATCTAGTGTATTAAAAATTGACAATCGCCATCATGTGTGGCCGGTTAGTTGGATATCCATGCAGTGAATCCAGAAAATAAATCTTTGGAGTATCCAAATTGACTGCAATGAGCATCCAATGTTCCCTAAAAACACAAAAAGAAATAAGTACTGATAGAAATGAAAATATAATTGATATGATTAAAATGTAGAGTTTTACCCTTGCATAGTTGGTATTAAAAAGAGCCTGTCAGTCGTAATTATTCTTTGAAACGTTCTGAGCAGATTTGATATCAATTCAGCCTGAAAATTAGAATCTATTTCTGTTCGTTGTGTAGAAATGGTGTGAGGACTAACGAGTCCAAATTTGTATTCATGGGAAAATCCCTTCAACTGTTTTTCATATATATTCCTGTGAAAAATATGAGATGTATTTATCCATAATTATCAAAGTATATCAGCTTCTGTAAAATCAAATCATGAAAACTTACCTCATGTATACATTTATAACTGAGGCGCCTAGCCAGTCGTATGTGATGATCTCAGAAACAGCGTCTGTACTAACGAAATCCATTGTTTCCTCTCCGTAAATATCTTTTTCACAAAAAATAGTATGATTCTTTCCGTCTTTCATTTTCGTATCCACATGAGCTTGCAATGATATTAAATGTGGATATAGAACGGGCGGGGTGAACGTGCTCTCAGTAGATCATTTTGATCAGTTGGTTGATCCAATCTTGGAGCCGCTCTTTCGTTTTAGCTTCTCCATTTTATCCTTCTGTAATAACATTCATCGGTTCAGCCATTTTCTAATTTAATGTTAAAGGTTCTTCTTGAAAAATGAACTGGAAATGAATACCTCCTGCTCGACGTATTTTTTACAAGATTCGACGGCCATGCAACGAATGTTCCAATAGCTTTTTCCAACGTATGAATGTCTTCATCGTCATTTGGCACGGGTAGCTCGGCACTCGGCTCATTAGCTACGTTAATCGACACTTTGACATGACCGGTTGGAAGTGGTCTGGAGTGTAGCGTGTCATTCTACATATTTAACATCATAGCCCTCGCTACAAGGCGATGGGTGGGAGTTGACAGATATAAATCACAGTCATTTTCACCCTGCAGAATATCATTAAATTAAAGGTATCAGTGTCTATGTGATTCACATCTCACAAAAACGAATATTATAACATTCATTACCTTGGTTAAGTCAAGTCTTTGAGGGGAATGGCTCGCCTCAAAGCTGGTGAGGGGTGGATCTTCTCGCGGGGGTTGTTCTTGAGTTGTTTGTTCTCTTCGCCTCTCCTCCATCAAACTCTTTAGCATCTCTCCCTGAGTTTGGATTAGTTCTTCAAGGGTAGCTACTCTATCTCTCATTACATGCAATTATTTAGTTTCGTCATCCTATTGTTTTTTTTTCTTAAAATATATCTTGGGTGACACCCCAAAACCCACACCTCTGACGCGGCCATACTGTTCTGGCTATTTCAAGGCCGTTGAAAGTATGTCTGCATCTGGTGCGGGTGTTGATGTTTCCTGTGACTTTGTCAAATAGAAAATATGAAAAAATAAGTAAGCATCGTTATGTAATAATGATTTAAAGCAAAACAAGTTTATATTATGTCATACTTACACATGTTTCCCACACTTTTTGTGTGTTTTCATCTATCAGTTTCCCCTCTTTATTAACACGAGCCTCCTTCCATAGCACATGGCGTGGAATGGAAGTGACTTGAAATTTTGCTTCATCAATCTGCTTATAAACAGAGAAACATGGTTACAGTGTTGTTTTATGTCACATAAAATTATTACAGTACTTTTAAAATACATACCAATTGTTTTTCAATTGAAACGTACCCCAACCTTGCTTTACGGTAGGGGTACGCTGGTTTTGCTACCCGTTCTTTATTTCCAGCACTCAGTAGCTGTTTCATAAATAAAAACCTATCAATCAATGTGATGAATACAAGCAACGTTACACAACGTGTAACCAAACACAATGTACCTGAAAATTCTTTTCCGCACGACGGTTGCAAAACGCATCCCACGTTCCTTGGGATATCAAGTGTGCATAAAGAGGAGGCGGGTGCGGCTTGATTTTCCCTTTGGCATCTTTCAGATTATTTTTCGTTAAAATGGTGCGAAAGCCTCTATGAATCCTTTCTGCCAGTCTGAAAACATATTCTTTGTGCAAAACATCTACTATAAATGCACTCTGGAAGAGATGATGAAGGGTTTGTCAATATTTCAATATTTTATTTTATTTTAATAAATTAAATAGATGATATCGTAATGTTACCGTAATCTCTTCCCACATTAATGTTTTCAACCCACTGACAACATGGTGCCACGACTCTACGTCAATCGGCACGCGTTGTCGAGTGACGATTCCAATGTAGCTACTAAACATGGCTTTGTTGGGGTTTACATTCTGGCCAAGCTTATTCCATCCCACCTCAAATTTGATGCCTTTTGCTTTTGCCTTAAGGATTTTTTCTAAAACTGTCAAACTACGGCGCACCTGTTTTTTTTCGCTGGGGTTTCATCGCCTACCATTTCCTCAGTTTCTGCATCATCATTATGTTTCTCTGAAACACTAACTTCGGCACTGACACCAACTGCAACAGGTTGAGAGACCTGTTGTACGTCAGCAGTGGGACCAGCTGCAACAGGTTGAGAGACCTGTTGTCTCTCAGCAGTGGGACTAGCTGCAACAGGTTGAGAGAGATGTTGTACGTCATCAGTGGGACCAGCTGCAACAGGTTGAGAGACCTGTTGTCTCTCAGCAATGGGACCAGCTGCAACAGGTTGAGAGACGTGTTGTGTCTCGGGATTGGGTGCATCAGCAGGTGAAGAAGTCATTATCTGCAGAACTGGTTTAAAATTTAAGTTAGATCACATAAAAGCAGCAGTGAACAGATAATAACATAATGTAACACAATCTATATTACAATAAAAATCAATAACCTGATTATTGAACTCCCTTTTTTTTAAAAGGCTGAAGGGATTTGACCCCTCTATCAACTATCCATATCCCTTCATTGTGGTCTCCTCTGACATACAAAACGTCGTCTACATTGAGACCACTGCGAAATGATTGCGAAATCCCAATGAAAGGATCATCTTCCGTTGAATTTTCATCTGACCCTTCAGCTGTTTTGGTCGATAACAGAACAATTGACCAGTTTCGGTTTGCGGGATCGGGAACATAAAATACTTGCACGGCCTGTGATGCCATTATAAATGGTTCGTCTTTCTCCCCTTGTTTACTGAAATCAACTTTCACAAATCCCAAATCATCTATTTTAACAGCACTCCTGTTATCAACCCACTTGCATTGAAATATCGGAACTTGAAATTCCGTATAATCCAACTCCCATATTTGTTTGATGATGTGAAAGTATGACATATTCGCATAAATTGGATTTCTGTCCTTAGCACCGGAAATATGCATCGATTCAGCCACAAGTGTAACCCCACTATTCTGCATGGTACTGTCTTCATCATGTTCATTAGTATAAAATGTATAACCATTAACTACATAATCATTGTAAGATAATGCATACACCCTTGGTCCTCCGGCTAGCCATCGAAGTCGTTCCGAAATAGACTTTGTATTTTCATCTGACTTCTTAAAAATATGATCTCGAAACTATCCTATAAACTTTCGATTATGTGTATTTGATATCCATTTTTCAGCCCTTGATGGATTCAATTGCCTAAGAATTTCTTTGTGGATTTCAACATATGGGTCAACGTCCAAACTGTTATGCAAAACATAAAGGTGGGCCTGCTCCCGATCTGTAATATTGATTGTGACAACCTTTATTCCAGAAATTCCTTCACCCTCTAACCGCCCAGTGTGACGAGATTTCGGTAAGCCAATGCTCTCCACACCAGACAAGTATTCGGTACATAATTCAACGACTTCCTCAACAATATATCGCTCTGCAATACAACCCTCTGGCCGACTTCGATTTTTGACATACCCTTTCAAAATCTTCATATACCGTTCAATGGGGTATATCCATCTGTAATGTATAGGACCACATAGTCGAATCTCTCTCACCAAGTGGACCATCAAATGAACCATCATATCAAAAAATGAAGACGGGAAGAACATTTCTAATTCACATAATATGACGGCAATTTCTTTTTCCATAGCTGGAAATTTCGCCGGGTCTATAACTTTGCTGCATATAGCTTTGAAGAAGAAACACATTTTCGTTAATGTATGGTGGACATTCTTGGGAAGAATGCAACGTAAAGCAATTGGAATGAGATTTTGCATCAAAACATGAAAGTCATGTGATTTCAGACCTTTTAACTTCAAGTCGCTCATTGACACAAGGTTACTGATATTTGACGAATACCCCTCTGGAACATTTACGTCATTCAAGAAGTTGCAAAACTAATATCTCTCCTGCCTGGAAAGAGTGTAAGCAGCAGGAGGAAGAAATGTTCGTTTTTCACCCTTTACTGGTGCCAACTCTTCTCATATTCCCATCTCAACCATGTCCAACCTAGCCTTAATTCCATCTTTTGTTTTTCTAGATGTATTTAGCAACGTGACGATAACACTGTCAAATACATTTTTTTCTACATGCATAACATCAATAAAATGTCTTACATACAGACAATTCCAGTATTGTAATTCAAAAAAAATTGATCTCTTTTTCCAACCGATTTTCATAAGGTTTTTCGAAGCCGTTTTACCAAATGTAGTGTCCAAATTTTTTACTTTCTTAAACAATTGATCGCCTGTTAGTGGAGACGGTGTTGTACATTCTTCTGAATTTCCATCGAATGATGTCTTCCAAGAACGGTACTTATGTCGTCGCGGTAGAAATATACGATGTCCTAGAAACACGGTTTTCAATGAATGTTTCAACCTAATTGATTGTGTACCTTCTTCGCAAACGGGACAGCCTTGAGTTCCTTTAATGCTATATCCTGACAAATTTCCATATGCTGGGAAGTCTTTTATCGTCCCATACAACATGACTCTCAAAGTGAAATCTTCCTTTCTGTAAGCATCATACAATGTAACACCTGAATCCCACAATAATTTCAAATCTTCGATCAATGGAGATAAATAAACATCAATATCATTACCCTGTTGTTTTGGTCCTGATATAAGCATAGATAACTTGATGTATTTTCATTTCATGCATAACCACGCTGGTAAGTTATAATTTATCAACATAACCGGCCATGTACTGTGACTGCTGCTTTGAAAACCAAAAGGATTCACTCCATCTGTAGATAACGCAAGACGAAGGTTTCTCGACTCGTTTCCAAATTCAGGATACTCATGATCGATTCTCTTCCACTGAGGAGAGTCTTCTGGGTGACGTAGTATCCCATCTTTAATTCTTGTATCTGCATTCCATGTTAATTATTCTGCTGTCTCCTCACTTCCATATAGGCGTCTAAACCTTGGAATGATTGGAAAGTACCATACAACTTTAGTAGGACTGGATTCATCTTTCTGGTATCTAGAAGCACCACACTTTGGGCATTCTTTAAGTGATTTTTGGTCCTTGAGAAACTGTATACAGTCATTTGGGAAGGTGTGTATTCTTTCAGAGATCATACCCATAGAGCATAGCATTCGTTTGGCATCATATGTTTGGCTCGGGAGCTCATTGTCTTCTGGGAGCATGTCATTCAAGAGGGAAAGTAGTTTCGCAAAACTGTCGTCACTCCACCCGTTATCCGCTTTCAAATTATACAGCTTCAGTACGACTGACAATGCTGTATATTTAGTGCAACCAGCATACAATGGCGTCTTTGCACAACTTTTTAACTTCTCAAACAATTTTGGGCAATCACGAAGTTTGTCTTCGAAGGTCCTTGTCATTTTCTCAATACGATCTTCATCATCATTCACATCTGTAATCACATCCTCCATACGGTCATCTTCATTGTTCATGTTTGTAATCATATCAGATGATCCATAAAACGCAGTGTCACCCCAGTCACTACCTACATTCGTTGTTTCCCCGTGTTTATTACAACATGTATAACTTTGATCTATTCCGTGACAGATCAAGTGTTCTTCCAACTCATCTGGACTAATTTGTTTTGAATAACAACAGCCCAAAAACGGACAAAGGATTTGAGAAGAGTCACATGCATGATCTATTGCAAACTTGATAAATTCTTTCACACCTTCTTCATACTCTTTTGCCAACCGATTGACATTCATCCATTCTTTATTTATATTCATCCTATTTAAAATCCATAGGATAAGTATATAGGTTAAAGGAGAAGGAATATGAGTATAATTTAGATAAAAAACAAGATACTTCAAGGAAATAAAGGAATAAATAAATGCCAAAATAAAAAATATATTGGGAACCACTACAATCCCCAAGCCTCACATCAATATGACACCACCGTGCGCCAGTTGAATCACCCATAAAACCTAATCTAGATAAATCAAAAGTCAATAGAAACTCAATATAAAGAATAAAATGGTAAGGAAGATGGTGAAATCACTTGAGGAACCTCTCAAACCGCGGTGGAGGAGGAGGCAGCAGAGTAGGCAGAGGAGGAGGAGGAGGAGGTGCCGGTGGAGGAGGATGATGAGGCAGTAGACTAGGAGGAGGAGGAGGAAGCGCCGGTGGAGGAGGAGGAGGACGAGGCTGCGGTGGAGGAGGAGGAGGAGGAGGAGGAGGAGGAGGAGGAGGAGGAGGAGCAGAGGAGGAGGAGGAGGCGGAGGCAACGGAGGAGGAGGAGGATGAGACCGGTGGAGGGGAGGAGGAGCAGGAGCAGAGGAGGAGGCGGCAGCCGTGGCGGAGGAGGAGGCAGCGGAGGCAGCGAAGGATGAGGAGGAGGCCGCGGTGGAGGAGGAGGAGGCCGCGGTGGAGGAGGAGGAGGCCGCGGTGGAGGAGGAGGCACCAATGTGACCGCGGCGTGACCGCAGCGCGCGGAGGAGGAGGAGACGTGGAGGCACTGGCGGCACCGGCGGAGGAGGAGGAGACATCGGCGGAGGAGGAGGAGGATGCGGTGGAAGAGGAGGCACCGGAGGCACCGGTGGCAGCGCGGAGGCAGGGCGGAGGCAGGGCAGAGGCAGCGAAGGCAGCGGAGGAGGAGGAGGATGAGGCCGGTGGAGGGGAGGACGAGTAGGAGCAGAGGAGGAGGAGGCGGCCGCAGAGGCACCGGCGTGACCGCGGCGTGACCGCGGCGTGACCGCAGAGGAGGAAGCGGCCGCGGAGGCACCGGCAGCACCGGCGGAGGAGGAGGAGGCATCGACGGAGGTGGAGGAGGCCGCGGTGGAGGAGGAGGCACCGGCGGCAGCGCAGAGGCAGGGCGGAGGTAGGGCGGAGGCAGCGGAGGAGGAGGAGGATGAGGCCGGTGGAGGAGGAGGAGGAGGAGCAGAAGCAGAGGAGGAGGCGGCGGTCGCGGCGTAATAGGAGGAGGCGGCGGCCGCGGAGGCACCGGCGTGATCGCGGCGTGACCGCAGCGTGACCGCAGCGCGCAGAGGAGGAGGAGACGTGGAGGCACTGGCGGCACCGGCGGAGGAGGAGGAGGCATCGGCGGAGGAGGAGGAGGCCGCGGTGGAGGAGGAGGCACCGGAGGCACCGCCGGCCGTGCGGAGGCAGGGCGGAGGCAGCGAAGACAGCGGAGGAGGAGGAGGATGAGGCCGGTGGAGGGGAGGAGGAGCAGGAGCAGAGGAGGAGGCGGCGGCCGCGGCGGCGGAGGAGGAGGCAGTGGAGGCAGCGGAGGAGGAGGAGGAGGCCGCGGTGGAGGAGGAGGAGGCCACGGTGGAGGAGGAGGCACCGGCGGCAACGCAGAGGCAGGGCGGAGGCAGGGCGGAGGCAGCGGAGGCAGCGGAGGAGGAGGAGGATGAGGTCGGTGGAGGAGGAGGAGGAGGAGCAGGAGCAGAGGAGGAGGAGGCGGCCGCGGCGGAGGAGGAGGCGGCGGCGGCCGCGGAGGCACTGGCGGGATCGCGGCGTGACCGCGGCGTGGCCGCGGCGTGACCGCGGCGTGACCGCGGCGTGACCGCGGCGTTACCGCGGTGTGACCGCAGCTTGACCGCGGCGTGACGGCGGAGGAGGAGGAGGCCGCGGAGGCACCGGCGGAGGAGGGGGAGGCCGCGGAGGCACCGGCGGCACCGGCGGAGGAGGAGGAGGCATCGGCGGAGGCAGCGGAGGAGGAGGAGGATGAGGCCGGTGGAGGAGGAGGCGGAGGAGCAGGAGAAGAGGAGGAGGCGGCGGAGTTTTACTACTCGCTTATTATATTTTTAAGAACGCACGCATAATGTGTTATTTTATAGGTAATGGTACTGGATATGATAGTGTTGGATGGGAAAAGAGAAAACAGGCAAATGCTATGTTTTATGGACAGTGAAATAAAATGGTATTGAAAAAGATCGCACCTTTTAGGATGAGGAAGATACGGTATTTGGACCCCCCATTATACGCCCCACCTACATGTTTACCCACTAAACATCTCCCCCACCTAAACACCCCCACCTAAACACCCCCCACCCACTACACCCGTAGCACCTTCCCCCCACTTCAAATAAAATTGATTCACACAAATCATGATAGTTGAAATATAGAACAAAAACAAAAAAAAAAGAAAATTATAGGCATAGCATACCGCACAATGGAGGAGGAGGAGGCCGCGGAGGAGGAGGAGGCCGTAGAGGCACCGGCGGAG
This sequence comes from Viscum album, assembly GCA_963277665.1. NCBI lineage: Eukaryota > Viridiplantae > Streptophyta > Magnoliopsida > Santalales > Viscaceae > Viscum > Viscum album. The sequence goes on from OY728159.1 coordinate 1,059,571,478, forward strand.
GAGGAGGAGGAGGAGGAGGAGCAGAGGAGGAGGCAGCGGCAGCGGCGCAGATGAGGGCTTCCGCGAGAGCTTCGACGACCACAATATTGCGAGGTTATCTCGCAAACACGCTGCAACAAACGTACGAAAACTGAAATTACACTAACAAAGCCTTAAAACAACCCAAACGAGCAGCAACGTGAAAGAACCACCTCGATACATTTTCAAAACATCACTTGCGCCATCGACATTATTTACAAAACCACTTTTAAGACTAAACACGCTTTTGACACTAACAAAAAGTCAACTGCACCACGACACTTTCAAAAACACAACTGCACAAACTATCGATGCTGATAAACAGCCCAAAATGAGTTTTCAAAAAGAAAACGTACACTAACATCCCCTAAACATAACACAAACAAATCAAACGCCCAAATAACCAAATCAAAACTAATTTCGCATCTTGAAAAACAATACGCATTTCTTCCAAATTAATTTAATAAGAATGATTGGCACATAAACAAGAATATTGGCGCAGATGCAAGAAGACGTAAACTAGGGACTCATAAACAGAATAAAATATTGACCTAAAATTATACAAACAAAAAAACAATGCAAACCTCACCTCGGCACAGAGGTATTCTCAACCAGCAGGGTCTGGGCGGGGTTCACCAGGGCTGCGGGACTCGCAACGGGAGGCCAGGACAACGCCGGCAAGGCGTGGGCTGGCCGGAACGACGCCGGCAGGCCGCGCGCTGGCCAGAACGGTACCAACAGGGCGCACAAAAGCCGAAACAATGCCAAAAGGGTGTGGAAAGTCTGGGATGATGCTCGAAAGGGCGGAGCGACACCGGCAGGGGCGGCGCCGGCAAGCGCGGCGCCGACAAGGGTGGCGGTCGGGCTATGTAGGGAGAAGGAGGAGGTTCGGAAGCTGGAATCCGGTGGGAGGGCAGTGACGGAGGCGGTGTCGCGCGATGGAGGGAACAAGATGGGAGGGCGTCTGTTGGGCCGGGGAGCGACAGAGGGCACCGTGATCGCCGAGGGAGCCGTGCAGGGACCGACGGCGCGGTGAAGGGGATGCGGGAGTAGCGGGGTCCGGAGGAGGTTGCGCGAGGGAGCGGCACCGCAGGGGGAGCGGCGCCGGAGGGGGAGCGCGCCAGAGGGGCAGTGCGCCGGAGGGGGAGCGCTGCGACTGGGCTGCTACGCAGAGGAGGGGGGCCGCAGGGAGAGAGAAGGAGAGAAGGGGGAGGGGTTTCGGCGGCCGCGGCAGAGGAGAAGGAGGCGGCGGCAGCGGCGGAAGCGGCGCAGACGAGGGATTCTGCGAGAGCTTGATTTTGTGCGGGGAGGAGGAAGAGGACCCGCGGGTTTTTAATAAATCCGTGGGACCCTTTATCAGCGCTAGTAAAAAGTGCTGATAAAGGGGTACCCTTTATCAGCGCTTTTCTAGTGCTGATACAGTGGAAGGCCTTTATCAGTGCTTTTCCGTTAGTGCTGATAAAGGCAGGCGCATGCCTTGCCCAGTTTTGTGGTAGTGAATTGGGGGTGGTTGAATTTTATTATAACAATAGTCACGATACATAAATAAAAATTACACCATTTAAAGATCATTATGGTCATCCTTATAGCTCTCCTATTTATTGGTATGAAGATGGAGAAGCTTACATGGTTGGAATATGATGGTTCAGGAGAAAATATAAAAGATACAATTGGATAGTTAGTCTTTGGTAATAGAATAGAGTTGGCACATGTATTATGTAGATCATCATTGTCTCCCTTTGGAGTTTTCAATCAGTGAATTGGTATTTTTAAAGTCTCTCCCTGTATGGGTCACCAACGACTTGGAAATTAAGGGAATATTTATCATTCATTTTGGGACTCTTTATGATAATATAATGAATTAGAAGAGTGAATTATAAATTTTCTTTACCAACTCACCTATATTCGAAACATAATGTTTTCCTTGTGTCTCAACTCAAAAATTATCCACTAAACCTCTCAGATGTTCTGAATTAAGAAGACCTCAACCTAGAACTTGATAATTATATAACTAAACAACTGATCTGGGTTTTTGATTCTCATGTTAATGTTCTTTGTGGGAAGTGTATACTCTTGGTTCGAGTTCCATGGAAAGTTTTTTTAATTCTTATGATACATGGGAGTGGGATTCCTTGATGAGGGAGAAATGACATCAAATTTTTGAGGTCCAACCTTCTCTGAGTTAGGTTTCTGAGGACATAATGTGATATGGTGGGGAGAATTATAACATCATCATGTTGTTTTTAGATACTGAACTTTTCATGTTCTTATTTTATCCATATGTTGTTCATATCCATATTGTTTTTAATGTTTTTAGTTTTTTAGTATGATAGGGTGGGTAAGAGCTCTATCTTGCGGTGTTGGACAAGTGGATCCAAATTCTATAGTATGGTGTGGGTTTTGTACCCTTGAGGCTATGGTTATGGATTCATTCTGGTAATATGGTGTGGAATATGGTTTTGTTGGTTCTTCCATTTTTATCATATAAATGTAAGGGGTTTGGTCTATGCCATAGAGTCCTGGAATAAAGAACATGGCGATTCTACCAATTTCTGGGTCATTGTGTCATGGAGCTAGGCTGTGGCATGAACTTTTCCTTATCTTCATGATTTATGTTCTATGGTTGTTACTCTAGAGTATGGTCTCTCTTTTATGGTTTATAGGATCTCATCATTAACTGTGTCATAGATTTGGAAAATGCATTTAACCATGATCTTCTATAGCATGGTCCTTTACCTTACACCATAGAATTATTTTGTGTCAGTTACCTTTAGTCTATGATCCAGGTATTGTCCCATGGTGTTATGTTAGTATTTTTGTCTATAAATTTCTCAAAACCCTTTAACCCATACTTTTTCCATTACCTTATACTCAAACCTTGGGAACATTTTGGGCTTATTCAATATTATTTTTGGCTCTCAAACCCTTTGGTTCATCCACTCTTTGAAAGTCGATTCCAATCTTTGTCTTGGACATCTTTTTTCTCTATATTTACCTTTTTTCTCTATTTAGATCAGATTTTTCAATAATGATAAATGTTGGATCATGGTTTTCAATCCAGTTCTTTATAGATCTATTGTAGAATTGAGGGGTTTTGATCATTTATTAAACATTTGTAAATAATTGATTGGGAATTGTGGCGATATATGTTTTATTTGATATTCTTTATTCCATATTTGTTCAATTTTTAGATTTATAATTTATAACACATGTTCTAGGATACATGATCAAATCCTAAGGCCCTTGTCTCATCCTTTCTTATTTTCTATCACGGGAGATTTCAAATCCATGTCTTTTGAGGTATGTGGTTTTATAACTTTTCTTTATATTGTGAACCTTGATTTCCTTTATTATGATATGGATTTCATAAATTTTTTATAGTCTGTAAAAATATTTTGATAAAAGTTTAATGTTTTGAATATGGTTTTAAAAATGGACCACCCATTTGATGTGGTTTATGAAAATTCTTTTAAATAATGAATTATATGATTTCAAAGATGAAATTTCCTTGGATGATTTTTATGTGTTAAATATGGATGTGATCAATGATGAGGTGGGGATACATCTATAGGTATAAACTCATTCCTCCAAGACCTATTTCTCTAGAGTAATGTGTGCACTGGGTTGCCTAATTTGTGGAATGGAGTCACTCTCAGGGGTGTCGTCTTACCACCTGGACATGTTCTTCTAGGGTAATGTGAACACTAGGTGGCCTACTGATTACTAGAATTTAAAGATGACCCTAAATGACCTAAATTTTTTTGAACTCATGAGATATTTTACTCTATTGGTTATCTTTGAAATGTTATAATGTTTCATCTACTGAAATTATTTGGGAAACCAATTTATTATCATGTTTTATTAAATTTTAAAAAGGGTTGATTTATCCATGATTTATGGTAAAAGGTTTCTTACACCTTATTATAAATTACCTAATCATAATTTTTTTATAGTATGAATATTGATTATGTAACACTTAGTGGGATCATACTGGGCACTTTTTCTTACACCATGCATACACCTTTGTATGTATATTGATCTTGTTATATTTGATACAGATAAGGGTAAGGAACTAAAGGGATGTGATGGGTTTCTTCATTAGCTGGGTGTGAGGGTTTTGGAGGTAAAATAACATCACATGGATTTGGACTTGTATTTTTGAGTGCTTTGTTTGTTTAATTATCTAGGAACTTGTTTTTTCCATTGATTTTACCCTTCCGGCATTATATTATTTTTGGAATATCAATATGTTTTGTTTATTTATCACCTTGTTGAATATTTTTCATAGAAAATCATCCCCAAAGGTATTTATTGATGAATAGGTCCTTTTTGACATCCCATGGGGATTGGGAATTCCCTTCAGGATGTGTCTAGAAAGATTTGGGTTATGATTATTTTGGTTAATCCGAGTTAGTTCATGAAAAATGTGGTAAAATATGGATTATTTTTTTGTTTTATTAATAATTCATTGATAATTAAATAGGGAAACATGGTGTTAATAACTTTTTATTTACTAATATAAGATTATTATTATTTTTCAATGATAGTAGTTGTAATAATGTGGTTGGATTTTAATAGAGAAGAGGATGACGATATAATTTTTAATGGTGGTTATTTAATGTAGGTGACACAAGAAATTATGGTTATTGTTATGGATGTTTAAGTGATGATTTTTTAGACTATTAGATTTTTTTTCATATATTGGTGTTCTGATGATGTTTTTTTATTATGGTATGGTTTCCTTTTTATGTGTATGTAATTAAATAATGAAGGAATTGAAAAGTGGTTGAATAGAACTCGGTAATTTGGTTGTATAAATTTAATAACTAATATGAGAAGTAAATTGATATAACAATTAAAACATAAATGATGTTAAGTATTAGTGGAGTTTAAAAGTGTCACTAGTATAATCTGATTCTATGTGTTTCTAAAAAATACTACCATAAATTTTTTATTAAATTTATATTTCAATTTTTAATATTTTTATCTATATAACTGTATTAAACAATATGATTGTCTTACTTTATTAAATAAAATGTATTAAATTTATATATATATATTTATTTATGTGAATTTATTTTTATTTGAATATGTAAGAAATCGATAACATATGGATAAAAGATATATTAATTTACCTCTAAACATAACTCAGTGTGCTAAGGGTTTGGAAGAAATTTTTTATTATGAAAATGAAAATCAATTAGATGAGGGTATAGAAAACTATTTATGTCATGATTGTAAATTAAAGTGATGGTTGAATAAAAATTAAGTATATGAACACCTTATATTAAAATAGTATCATGTTTTTTTTATGTATGTTTGTTTTAGAATAGTGAATAAAATATTTTCAAAAGTCAAATTTTGGACTACCCTGTCAAGGAAACACAGAGTGCCCCTATAAGGAATCATTCATTTTAAAACTTTATAAATAATACATTTGGATTTTCAGGATACAATGACCATGGTTTTTAAAGATCAATAGTACATTTTGTTGATCCCGAGGAGGTCTATATTATTAATAACTCTAGTGATAAAAATGATTTTTATGAAATAGTTTAAGAAAAAAATGAAGAATTATATAAATAGTGTTCTATGTATTAAAATTTTTCATTTACACTCCAATTGTACCATATCAAGTGTCTATGTAGAATTAATGTAAAATAACTATCATTGATTTAATAGTTTTTTCATGATGTATTTGGTGATGCTAAGATCCATGATCCATTCTATGAGATGAATAAAATCCTTATCAAGATTGACCTTATTTATATAAAAATACATGCATTCCATACTAATTTCACGCTTATTGGGTGAAGAGTATAATATAGAAGAATACATAATATGTAATTTAAGTAAATTGAAATAAATGAGGATAAGTGGAAATGAAATTGAATGTAACACTTGGAAGAAGTAGATAAAGAAATATTCTATGAAGGCACTATGTTACTTTCCACCAAAACCACTATTGGAAATAATATTAATGACTTATTAGTCTGTATACAACATGAAATGGTATGATTTAAAAAGTAAAAATGATGAATTCATGAGACATCCAATATATTTGACATCATACAAGGTGCTTAATTAATTATTTGTAAATTTTTCTTCAGATCATAAGAATGAAAGTTTAATATTATCTTCTGATGGTTTTAACCATTTCATCACTTTATGTACAAATTATAGCATGTTTCTAGATATTTTTATCCCCTATACTCTACCTCAATTTATGTTATTGAAGAATACTTATTTATTTATTTCTATGATTATTCAAGGAAATAAAATTTTTGGAAATGAAATTTATGTATACATTTAGCATCTAAGGAAAAATTCCATGCATTAAGGAGAAAACAATTCAAAATTCATTCAAAATTAATGTGGATAATTAGTGATTTTCCTTTACTAAGAAACTAATCGGGTTAGAATGTTCATTCTAATTTTTATTTTCTATTTTATAATTTTGATCTTGAACTATAATCATAACCACAAAGAATAAAATGGTGCTTCATGTTTAATTTTTAACTTCATGATGTATCTCCAAAATTCAAGTTAAAAAATACACAATTCAAAATAGATATTAAATTGATAAAGGAACTGAAGTTGTTATCTAGTTCATAAATCTTATGGAAATTAATGAATTTAATTGTATAACATAAAATGTAATTAGTTGAAAGAAGCGGGGAAAGGGTATGAAGTAGAATATCTAAAGTAGCTGAAACATAATATTTGAAGAAAATTAGTATATTTTTTAAACATCTATATTGAGAGTTTAAATTTAAATGTCATAATATTAGAAAAAGAAATATTAATAATAACATCTATGATAATGTAATATTTACATTTCTCAATGAGAATAGTAAATTGAAGGATCACTATATTGATTATAAGAACATGGAAACAATGAGTATAAAGTTTTTTTATCAGAAAATGATAATGGAAAGTATTCTTAAACTATTTTTTCAATTAAAAACCATGTGAAATCTGTATTCATTTTAACATTAATTAATATAAAAATTATAGATGGATATTTAAATAGCATTTCAAGGTTAATATAAAAAAACATCAATAGTTACATTGATTTAATATTCATGACTCACATATTCCGATAGAGTAGATGCTACCCTTGGCATTGTGTAATACATTACATAAAAAAGTAATTAAAATATTAGTTAGTTTTGTACAATCTTTACAGGGATTTTTGGAAAAACTATAAATCAAAATGATCTCAAACAATTTCTAAAAATGAATGTGTTAACATTTTACCATTTGAAGATGTTATTTCCCCATCATTTTTCACTATCATAATTCATTTAACTATTTATCTAGTTGAGGAAGAAAAAATTAGTGGACATATATGGCATTGATGGATTTATCCAACTGAGAGGTATATTATTATTATTTCTATTTTAATTTATGAATTCATTTTTATCAAATCATTATGTAAATTTTTTAATATGTTGCTTATATTTTTTCCATTAGAAACTTATGTCAATTGAAGTGATATGTGACTAATAAAGATTAATCAGAAGGCTCTATTACTGAATGTTACATAGAAAAAGAGTTTTTGAACTTTTATTATTAGTATTTAAATGAAATTTATACTATATTAAATCATTTCATACTTTGTTGATGATATCTCTAATAATTATCATTCCAAAAAAAATAGTCATAAATTTTTCTAACTATCAGATGACCAGTTGGAAGGGGGTTAAATTTAACATAGACTAGATTGGATTTACTATAAGAACATAGATATATTCTACTATATAGTATTATTAAAGACCCATTTATTAAATAATTGAGATAGAAAACAAATTAGAAACTAAGGGGGAATGCATGAAATGATAATTTTTTAAAAAAAAACTATTAATAAGGAGGTTGTTGAATGGTTTTTCAATAATTTCAGTACATAATCACATCTGTATTATTGAAATGTTTTTATTTTTTCTATTTTAAAAGTAATAACTTGTATCGGATTGTATAGATAATGAATATTTATAAACAACATGAAATGTTATATGATTTTATGTTTTTGAATCATGTTTTTCTAAGAAAATATAAGGGGTTAGATGGATAAAATATTAATGGATAAAAGTTTTATAAAAAATATTCTTGAAGAAGGCTTGAAAAAAAATGAAATTTTGGTGTATTTAGATTTTCATAGGTGGGATTTTATGAAAATCTAGTTGATATCATCAAATTAATGTATCAGGGTTAATTTTTAGTTGTATTATTCAAATGAAAGTGGGTCAACATTGAAAGAGGTATAATTAATGATTCGTTATATTATAATCTTATCAACTTCCCTCACTTGATTCATACCGGTGATCATGAAGATCATGATACATTTTTCCTAGTTTCATAAGAGAAGATGTTTTATTATATGTATGATAAAATACATAAAGGTTAAAGTATATTTATACATGTAAAATAGAGAGACTTATATTATATATATGGTGAACCTCAACTAATATGAGTTAAACATCTTATTTTTATTCTTTATGTAAGTTGTAATCATAATTCTTGGATTGAAATTCATAAGTTAGGGAAGAATATAACATAGTGTAGACCAAATGTGAAAGAGGTAACACATTGAGGAATGAGGTAGAGGGAATCATGAAGGATGCATTGGTAAAAGAAACATTTTTTAGGTTATATGAGATCAAGAAGTTGTTTACATGGAATAACCAGTAGGTCATAAAAAATTAAAATATCCATGAGGGGAGGACATGAGAATAAAGGGGTGTAGAAAATCCATCCAACCACGCCCATATATATATAATAATGTCTACCACACATATAATCTCATGACCTACCCTCACTAGGAACCCCTATTTGTCTTGTAGTGAAGATGACAGTGACCCCTGAGGCCTACCTCTAATAGGCCTTGGGTTTTCAACTTTCACTGAGGTTATCATCTTACAGATTGTATTAAATACTTTCATGAGTCCCTAAAATAATTATGTAATATTACCTATCATCATTTTTTTATAAAATAAAAACCAATATCCCAAAAAAGGTTTTAATTTCATGTATATACAATTCCAAAGTTAAAATACCAAATACACATCATAAGTAGCAACTCCACAACTAATTCATAAGTCTATTTTAGTACTCTTTATATCTATCACTACCACCCTCCTAGAAACCTATATGATATATATATGGGTGAACATAATATTTATCCTAAGTAAGATCATACATTAGATCTATCATTTAAATATGGAATAAATATACTAATTCTTCATTGAATAAAAAATAGAATCAACTGAAACCTATCAAGTAAACAAACACCTAGCATCACCATGGATCACTCACCAAGTAACGAAACCCAGTATATAAATAATAGTATCAGGAGTAAAATGAATCCACCTTATACCTACTTTACCACTGGTTTTTTGTTCCCATATACCTACTTCAAACATCTTATGCTCCCAATCCCTTCCCTAAACATGTCACACCACACCATATCTCATATCATAATACACCACATACTACCACTATCTCATATACACTACCATATATCACATATCATCCAAACATCACATTTTACTACAGTAATGTATCATGAACATTAAGGAAATCAACCTCATACCACCGTTCTACATTACATAATGCCCACCATATCTCATCACATCAATAACCCACTAGGTCTTTCCATACATCGCATACTCTATTTATGTGTTCATGTTTATCATCATTCCAATACCCCATAGAGTCTACCAATACACCATGTATTATTATATTATGATCATACTTACCTTGATCCATCATATCCTATACCATATTTATAAGGGAGAGAAATCAAGAGGAAAAATTCATCCATCTATTTCTTCACCAAACTAGATATTAGTGGGAAAATGCATGCAACCTAATGAATGTTTGTAATCAGTAAGTTTATCCAAATATGATGGGGTATATATAAAATCAAAATTAATATAAAATGTATAATATAATAGCATATAAGCCTGACCTATTTGGTTTATGCCCAAAATGACCACCATAACCAAAATAAATTTTACTTCAGATGACAATATTTATCCCATATCAAGATTTAATATTATTATCTATATTAATTTTACATGATTTTCAATTATATATTTATTAAAAAACCATTCAATCCATCACCCAAATTATTCCCTATATTTAATGTTTCATTTAAAATAGTTTCATTTCATTTATAGTCATGAATTATTAAATTTTATCAATAACTTGTTAAAGTTAATCATTATCAGTAATATGATTCTACTATTGGGTAACTACCAAACATTCCCACATCAGAAAACTATTACATTATATTAAAATGAACAAGAAATTTTTTCTTTGCAACCATGGAAAGGCTACTGCATCCCTGGTGCACAAACTCCCTATCCATAATTATATTAAACTTTGAAAACCATAGAATTTACCAAAAATATCTACTTCCAAAACCACATCAATAATCCATGAAAACCATCCAACCATAATTACTAACCATGTTCCCAAAATCAAAATTTAATAACATGAAATTCAGTAGTGTGTAACAGCTATGTTAGTAGTGAACAATTCCATATTTAAAAACATTCGACAAAATTAATTTATTCCCCCTTCATTGGAACCATCATTATGATCTTCACATTTTAAGAAAAAAATTAACTATCATCATTATGTTTTTATCCTTTTATTAAAACTAATTTGAACATATAATTCACAATATTGATGCACAATTCTAAGAAAAAATAACAATTTTCACCAATAATAGAAAACATGCATCATGCACAGTGAGAAATATCAGGAAAGTAGGTAAACATATATAGAGCACTCGACATCCATCAATTTTCTTTAAATATGTTTCACTATACTTATTAAGATAATTCTAATCATCCATATAATGAAAATAGAGGCATTATACATCAATAATATACATAAAATAAAAGAGTTCCCAAATCCTCTACCGTAACCAGTGCTTCAATGATAACTATAAAAGAAAAAAAAATTAAAGAATATATTATCTTAAATCATATAGAGGAATATAAAAAACCTAGAACATACTAATACACATCTAAATAATGACCCAATGGAAACAGAAACCTTAACTAAACCTCTAAAAAACTCATCTAGAGTAAGGGTATAGAGTAATTTAAGAAAAAAAGTGAAAGAAATCACCTTTAATGGAATAATTTTTTATCTTGGGAAGAAAAGGATAAAAATATTTTAAAGGGAGATCATGAGACTCCCAAGACGCACACATGAACACTAGTGGTTTAGGATAAGTCAAAGGTATTTATGGGAAATCAATTAGTCCATATAATTTATACATAAGATATAAAAATAGGTTATCACAACATGACATACCATCATTATTCCATTGCAAGTATATAATATAAACCCTCCATAAATCACACTATGAAATTCACTTATATGTCCCTTGTTTAAGAAATTTTCAACCATATAATTTTATATGAATGTGGAATAATTTCTCCATATCTAAATTCTTTATGTAATAAAATCATCAAAAGAAGAACAACTAAAAGTTTACCATTAGGTCCCATGCTACAAAAACATTACCACACCAATTAATTTTCATAGAAAGTATAAAAAACTACCCAAAAGGACTTCACATAATGAATCAACCCCATACCACAAGATCAGAAAAATATCAATGGAAATGTTTTGAAAGATTCATGGGAATTTTATGAATTTTCCACCATTTTTTAAATAGTTCATCTCCAAAACATAGTTGAACCATGAAATACTCCTTCACCCCACAAACATAATTCATAAGATTCATTGATTCCATAAAAATGTTCACGCATTATGAATAAAACATGTAAGACTAATTTTCATTGTGACACATAGGGACACACTAAAACCTCCTAATAGTAGGTCTACCTCCACACTACAAGGAATATCTCAAATTGAAAATTTAATGACTATGCCAAAACATTCTATTACCATAAAAAATTTTAGATCTAATACCACCTAACCTCCTCTAAACTCTTCCTAGCACCTATAACACCAAAATAATTAAAAAGAACTAGATAGAAAGGTCCATGATAGAAAGTTTCAGGTCATTACTTCATGTACCTCTCAAAAAATTCTCATCTTTGGGAATCGAAATAGAGCCTAGAAGAAAAAACACATAGACCTCCATCTAATTACTACATAAGAGATAGTTTTCAAATGAAATAAAACAATTAACTAAGTATACAAACCATTAAAAAAATTAAATTAAATTAGAACCAATTCTAGTATTACATTCTAATTTTAAATCAAGAATTACATAGCTTGAGATATTTAATTTGAATATGTGACTCTTGTTCTCATGTACACTACTCTATGTGACTATTACTCCATAAAACATGCACCAACGGAATAATATAGCCCCAAAACACATTATACCACAAATCCTAAATCTTTATAGGTATTTCTATGAATGTTACACTATCCTCAACATTAAAATCTCCCCAATAAATGACATGGAAGTCATCATGAAGATATTGATGAATATTTTACATGTCAAAGACAACATGAATCCTGTCCAACCATGGGGGATGTTTCAACTGATATACTAGTTTAAAAAATGCACCCAACACCTCAAAGGGGACATTAAATTGAGGAGAGAGCTTAATCCCCCAAACAAACCTCCACTATCTATAATTATAGGAACCCCTAATGAACATGGGGTTACCAACCTCGAACCCTAGTACTCTATGTCTTCTATCAACATAATACTTTTTATTTTTCCACACTACCTTCATCCAATTCTAACCCATTTGAGTGTTCTCAACCATACTTTAAACACTATTTAGTCTAAGAATTTCTCACTCTCTAACCATGATCCAACATAATAGAGATTTATAATCCCATCCATAAAATTCCTTGAATATATCCATACTAATTAAAGAGTAGTATCTTGTTTCATAAGAAAACTCAACCAAGAAAAATGATTCACACACGATTCTCTAAAATCTAAGATGCTAGTATACAATATATCCTCTAGTTTCTTGATGTTTTTATTGGTTTACCCATATGTATGATGATGTAAATTAATGATCAATAGAAACTAGGATCTAATAGAATGATTAAAACCTCTCCAAACTTACAATGGAAAAAAAGTATACATATAAGATATGATTCTACTTAGTAATCTATAAAGATATACCACCTTGTCCACATAATTCCTTTCAAGAACCCCCATAACACCCAACTCACTACGACTATAAAGTAATCTAACTTCATTAACTAATCCATGATCACCCAAATTTCATCACATACTCCTTGTTATTGTGATAAACTGGTGAAAAAAACCATCAAGATTTCCTCCCACTTCCACTTGGAGAAATCAAATAGAAAAAACATGAGACCTTGAATATGATATCCTACCATTAACTATATATAGACCAAATACTGTGACATGAATTATTATAATGATCTCTTTATATTGGGCCACCAAAGTTTTCCCCTCAAGGCATGATACATCTTATACACATCAGGATGTATAATAACTTTTGAGCTATTAAACACAAGAAGAACCGCCTCATGCATTCATAGTATAAAAAATAATGACCCTTCAAAGATATCATTAAACCTACAAACATACCTTCATATAATCACCATGGATGATACAATCCCATGCATCCACTACCACTATGTATCACCACAGAGAATCCTTGACCCATTTCATCAAGGAATATTTCATTGCCACCTCAAATAGGAAGCCTCTACCATAGCCCTCTTTAACATTAAGATGTATCATTGTATGCTCCTCCATCAACCTCAAAGCATATCTAGACTTTCAAACAATATAACTTGATGACATTTTAATCATTTTATCAACAACTATATTCTCCTTATGAGGAGTGTAGGAGATCTTAATATAAAATAACTATAATAACATTATCCACACTCATTGTATCAGATTCAAATCATGATAATAGAAAATATAGATCTAGATTTTTTGGTCTTTGAAGACTTGAAAGTGCTCTCCAGGGAGGTAATAGAGCCATGATTTTAGAAAAAAATCACCACTAGGAGCTCAAGATCATGGGTGGAATAGTTATAACCATGGGGGAATAGCTTCTTAGACCCATAAGAGGTAAACACATAATGTTTCATCAAGGAGAAAGATAACATGAGATGATAAGAATCACAAAAAACCTCTAAAATCAATCTCTCCTCTAGTAACTAGAAAACTAAGGTACTAATCAATCTATCCTTTGTCAAAAGAGGATTGAAACAGACCATTCCATCAAAAATTCAATTCCTTTCTAGTCAATACTATCAATGGGGTAGAAACCTAAGAGAAATATGATATGAGTCTATGATAATATTCAACATTATTGAGGAAACTATGAACCAATGAAGTATTTTTTGGGTGATTTAAAATACATAACTACCTAAGTATTCAATGTATACACTATATATACCTACTGAAACCCTCTGTTACTAAGTACGTGTGCCTCCCACATTCAAAACATACACTTTTAAATCTTCTTATAATGTTTATGGTATTAAAAAACCTACAAAAAAATACTAAGGTATTAAGTATGTTACCCTAAAACCTTGAGTATATGATAATTTCATTTACAAAAACCTCTATGAACTGACCTATGATTCATGGAATATTATAAAAACCCAAAATATTGAATAATATTTGTTTCCTAAATTTGTGTGTTATTTTATTTTATACTCAAAAAAACTATATCCTTATATTAATTAAGTGATTATAATTAAAATGAGACTGTTGGGTTTCAATTGTCATTTTACCCTTTGTCAATATGACCGTTGGAAACTATACTCTTAACATTATGATTATTGTTTATAAATAAAAATTATCATGGTTAATTAATAAAAAAAGAAGAGTCGATGGACTCATCCACTAGACTTCATCCATAAAAATCCCATTTGTAGGAGCTTGGGAAGGAGGTGGCATCACTAGGCTCCGCTCTGGACTAAGCCCAATCTAAACTCCAACACATTAAGCTTGAACAGAATCGCTTAAGGGAGAAGTTCAAGTTGATTGAAATCACCACTCGGGAAATGTTGTCCGATCCACCCCAAGATTCTATCACCATTGCACACCTTACTCTTATGTCTTACGCAGGTGTTATAAGGGGATATGTAATGAGGCCTTAGTTAATTTGTGTAATCCTTTTGTATAAATAAAATTGATATTTCTTATTATGGTAAAATTTATGAATTTAAAATGTCAAAATAAATATACGATGAATTTATTGAATTTATATATTATTGATGAATATTGAAAAAAAGTTATTTTAAAATATTTTTGTATAATTTACATAATTAATAACATCTAATGATTTTAAGAAAATGGCCTTCTACAGTTGTGATAAGTAAGAAATTTAGATTCTGATAAGATCAACTTATTTTTTAGTGAATAATAAATCATGAATAGTAATATTACCCTTATGAATAGTATTGTGACCTATAGAATAGTAACCTAATTTAATAAGGTATAAATATAATTTAGGCTTCTTGTTTGGTAATTTGATATTATAGCATAAGTAAATAACATTTTCAGAAATTATTAGTTAAGTATTAGTATTTTTCAGGTAAATACTGTTTTTACATAAAAATTAATTATATCATAATTAGAAAATTATTTTCATAAAATTGAGTTCATTTTTTAATTCATATAATTTATATTAGGTTAGGGTGAATTTATGATATTTTTATAAAATATTTTGTTTTTTGATGAATAGTAAAAATACTATTTTGAGTTTCGCTGTGTTTAATGACATCATTAATGATATAATCATGATGTAATAATTCTAGTCAACTTATTTATAGTAAGATATGTTATGAGGTGTCCCAAGTGTCTAATACCAAGAGAAAATACCATGGGAAATCCCATGATTTTACAAATACCACTAATGAGGTGTCCCTTGGAAATTAATAAAATATTCCCTCATTTTTCCTATAAATATGAACCCATTACTTTATTAATTTCATTAAAAATTCCTCCTAAATAAATATATGGTCTTCTTACCTCCCAATGAGTCCTCCCATGGTTCCCTCAATCCCCCAAGTTCCCAACCTTCATGTTTTGTAAGTTTCTCTTCAAGGTAAGGGAACCTTTCACCCTCTTCTTTTAGTCATGATTTCCTTTATGCTATGTCTTATACTTTCCATTTTATTATGTGGGGGTATGTTATTATATATCCTTATTTATCTAAATTTTATGTGAAAATTATGAGATACCCTTTCTTCTCTCATAAACTGATTTTCTGAATTTATAAGTGACGTTGTTAGGCTGCCGAATTTTCGTAAAAGAAATCACATCTTCTCTTTTCTTTAAAATTTCTTTTTCATATGGTATGTCATTCAAACATCCATAAAATAATCATATTTACATTTTATTATTTCCATATACTGTGTTATGAGTTATTTATGGCTGGGTAACTCTTGTCCCCTCTCTTTTTAATGTATTTTAAAACCATATTGTATAGCTGTTATGCTACAGAATCTTCATCTCAAAATCTCTCTCTTTTTTCTCAAGAAATTCTCTTATTTTATTTATGTGAATACCCAGAAATATTTTTTTTTTCAAGGGTATTCAACAAGACATAAAAAAGATATATTTTATTCTATAATTGACATACATAAGACCCTTATTACCTTTACATGGGTTACAAATGACCTAATGATCTTGTTTTTAAGCACTTTTTTTTAAAACATTATGATTTTGATATGAAACCCATTTATTTTATTCTATTTGGGTTATTTATGAAATGTATGATTATGATATATGTGGATCACATTAAAATAAATACATATTAATGGTGCGCCCTTATTTTTCTCCAATGTATTGGTTAAAGAATTTAATCTCTAGAGATGATAAGTTTTAGGATACCATAGTGAATAACCTTGGTAATTTTTATGACACCTTAGGGTTGGAACTTGGGGATATGTTCATGAATGTATAAATTAAATGTTGTATCCACATTTTCAAGTTATGTTTCAAGTTATTATTATTATGATATTCCTCTTTATCTACATGTTCTTATTGATATCGCTCAAGTTTACATGTAAACCGTTTAAACTGTTTTCCTTACTGGGCCTTCTTCTCATCCTTTCCTTTGATGTATGTATCCAGGTTATGTGATGTAGTAATTTTACTTAGGATGAAATTTTCAAGAATATTTTCAAGGTAATTAAAAAATATTTTTTAGTTTTCATGTATTATGTTCCGGATTTCCAAGACACTAGACTTTAAAGATCCTCTATTTGTAAAATATAATGAAAAGTTATGTAATAAAAAGGCGGGATTCCATAGTTGGTATAAAAATATAGTTTAGTTGTTTTTAGAAATTAGGATATGAAAACTTTATGAGGAACCCTATAGAAAATTTTAAATATAGAAAAAATTCCTGGTATTTTAGTTAAATATTAAGTAAGTGGTTTCCAAAAAAAATAGATCCATGTATGAATACGAACAAGTGGATATGGCTCTGAAATAGATGTACCTAAGAGTGAGAACTCCCACAAGGAGTTTCGGGCTTAACCTGGGGTATCCTCGTACATGACAACAGGCCTTGTTTCACTCCTTGTTTGACACTCCTATGGGATATGTTTTGTTAATCATAATCTTTTTATGAATCATTATGAAGGATTTATAGAGAAATGTAATTGTTTAAGCATGAAGTTTTAAGTCCTAATATATTTTATAGTTAAAATATTAATAAATGAAATAAGCATCTTACTAAGGTTTTATTCTTTTAAAAAATGGAAGGCAATAGGAGGAACTATGAAAATAGTGACCACAAAGGATCATGTGCTGACAGCCCTCCGATGTAATTCGAAATAGAAACTTTCTTGAAAATGATGAACCAAATAACTCATGTTATTGGAAATAACTTGAATCAAGCTGAGAGACCAATCTCACCATCAAGGGAACAACATTTTTTTGATTCATTTATGTTTCAACAACCACTAACCTTTATTGGATCTACATACCCATTGATTAATGAATAGTGGATCAACTCTATTGAGAAGATCTTTTTTGTGTTCCACTGTTCGGAATAAGAGAAGGTCACCCTGGCTGTTTACCACTTAGAGGGAGAAGCTGATCAGTGGTGGAAACTGATTAAAAAAACGAGGCCAAGAGTGGAGGTTGAATATATTGAGTGAGAATAGTTTATAGGGATCTTCTTCAATAAGTATTTCCCCCATTCTATGAGAACAAAAATGAAGAATGTGTTTCTTGAGCTGAAGCAGAAAGAGAATGAATCTATTGGAAGCTACGAGTTTAACCTCAAAAGACTTTCCCATTACACCTCAATATGTGTCATGGATCCTAATGGTAAGGTTGATAGATTATTTGGTAGACTAAGACCTCATTTTTTAAAGAATCTAGCCAGCCGAGACTACGATGGCTATGGGGAGATTGTGCAGAGTGCGATGAAAGTCGAACTGGAGTTTGGTGAGACGCAATGGTCTCATAAATCCAATGATAAGAAGAGATAAATGGATCTAATAGTAGGTAGTACCTTTGATCAGTGAAGAGGAGGCAAGAAAGTGAAACATCCCACGTGTAATAAATGTGGGAAGAAGCATTTTGTTGAGCAATGTATTGTTTTCAAACAATTCAAAATAATGTTTTTTAAAGGGGGAGATTATTTTAAATAATACTCTGTCTCTTTATGATGATTTTGATGCTCACAAATACCCTTAATTATTTACTAATTATTTCGTTGAGTATTTTGCAGGAATTTATTTTATTTATTTCATACAAAGAGATTTCATACTTCATTTATTCCGAGATCAATTTTAGCGTGTTCTGGAATCACTGTAGCGCGAGATCAATTTTAGCGTGTTCTGGAATCACTGTAGCGCAAGATCAATTTTAGCGCATACTGGAATCACTGTTCATACCCAACGCTGATGAACGTAACGTATGGATGAAAAGTTTACTTTTTATGTTAAAAGAAACGTATGGTTAAGGAACCTTACGTTATTTTGAAACGTATGGTTAATGAACCTTACGTTGTTGAAAAGTATGGAAGAAGAACATTACGTTTGGAAGGAACCTTACGTTTTCGTTGTTGGACAAGTATGGAAGAGAAACCGTATGTTAGTTTTCAGTGTTGAGTTTGTTTCTCAAGAGTATGGATCATCAACCTTACTTTTATAATCAACCGTACGTTCTTTGAAGAGTTGAAGCGAGACAAAGTATGGATGATCAACCCTACGTTTGAATGCTGAAGAGAAAGTATGTATGTTCAACCTTACGTTTGTGAACCTTACGTTTGTGAACCTTACGTTTGTGAACCCTACGTTTGGAGCCACGTCATCAACCCTACGTTTGGCGTCGGGATATTTTTGACAGACGATATTTCCTTTTGCATTGGTCAAACAAGCGGATTATTAGGCGGATTTCGAGCCGATTCTTAAATACGACTTTGACTGAATCAAAGACGATTTTCAACGGATTACTGATTGATTTAAACAGAGCTTTTTATGCCGATTCCTCAGAGGAGTTACAACGGCTCTGTTATTTCATTTAATATCACGAATCTAAAGGAGATTTTCATGGATCTATTTATGCGGAAGATTTTCTCAGATTTGAATATATATATGTTCTATCTTGGAAACTTCGGATATATATATACACAGGAAAGTGTGTGAAATATATAGATTGATCTTTTAACGAGCAAGGAACAGAGACTGTGTAAAGGCGTTCTTTTCTGGTGATTGAGAAGAAGCGTAAAACCTTTATTACCGAAGGAAGATCTTGATAGCAGATTCACGTGTTCTACATCGACTATCTGTTGGGAATCTATTGCTGCTGAAGTTGTGAAGTTTCTGGTAATATCTATTGCAACTGGATCGACTCAGAACTGTTTTGATTACAGATCTTTATTTTCTGAAGACAACGATCTATCTACTGTCAATTGCATTCTGTTGCAATTGTGAAGAACAACTGGAGAAGTGTTTTCTTTATCGAAACTCTTTTTATTTTTGAGTGATCAGCTTCTCGTTCTAAGTTGTGTGGGTTCGTGTTTGAACCAGGAAGGCTGTGTGTGCCTGAATCTTGTAAAGGTGTCAACTGCCTGTACTCAGTTGTGGACAGGTCTGTGGAAACGAGGACCAGATAGTGAAAATCGCCAAGCTCGTGGATTTGAGCGTTGGTGGAGTGGACTAGGGGCCTTCTGTTCCCCGAACCACTATACATCCGTGTGTTCATGCTTTTACTTTTTCCGCTGCATATTTAATTGAGCAAAAGCATAGTGGACAGGATTTGTCTAAATTGAAGAGATTATAATAATTTTGAAAAGTCACAATTCACCCCCCTCTTGTGTGTAATCCGTAGATTCAGATCCAACAATTGGTATCAAAGGAGGAGCTTCTTATTTTTAAAGTCTTATCAAGCTAGAAGTATTTAAAGATTATACATAGTGTATCATGGCTGATATGAGAGAGGGAATGTCAATGGTCAGAGCACCTTACTTTAATGGAGATAATTATGGCTGCTGGAAATCACGTATGATTATTTATCTGAAAAATATTGGTTACAAAGTCTATTCAAAGATTCTGACTCCCTATGAAATTCCTGAAAATCCCGATACATGGAGTGCTGCTACAGAGGCTGAGTATGACATAAATTCAAAAGCTATGAATGCAATCATCTATGGTCTAGGACCAGATGAATTTAACAGAGTATCTCAATGCCCGACTGCATATGAAATGTGGCAAACAATAGCTGTTGCTTATGAAGGAACAGATAATGTAAGACAGATGAGATATGCAACTGCTAAGTTAAAATTCGATACTTTCAGAATGATTGAAGGAGAGAGCATTACTCAGATGAATGGAAGATTGACAGAAATTGTCAATAATATAACAGCTCTAGGAGAACCAATCAAGCAGGCTGATCAAGCGTTGAAGGTACTGAGAGTACTTCCTACTCGATGGAATGGAATCTCTGCACCAATCAGACAATCAACTTCTGTTAAAGATCTAACTATGAGAGAACTGATTGGTACATTGATGATGTACGAGGCTGAAATGTAAGATGAGGTAAATGAGCATAAAGTCTACATAAAAAGGGAAAACACTGCGTTGAAAGTGACTTCTCAACAAAAGGATAGAAAGATGAAGAACAGAGAAGTAAGTGCTAAATCAGAAAGCTCTGATTCTTCAAATTCGGATGAAGAACTGGCTCAGCTAGCCAGAAAATTCAGAAAGTTCTATAGTAAGAAGAAAGACTTCAAGAAATCCTTCAAAAAGGATATCAAGGAAGTGAGATGTTATGAATGCAAAAAGATGGGACATATCAGACCGGATTGCCCAAAATTGAAAGATGCAAAGAAGAAGAAATTCTTCAAAAGAGATGATTATGAGCAGAAAGACAAGAAAGCTATGAAAGCTACTTGGAGTGTTTCTGAAGACTCAAGTAATTCTTCTGAATCAAGCTCAGAGAAGGAGGAAGCCAATTTAAAAGAAAATATGTGTTTCATGGCTGAAACTGATGAGGTACACTCATACTACTCCTCTGACTCAAATAATGAATCAAACTCTGAAACAATCTTCTCAAATAAAAAACTTGCAGCTTACTGCAATATGCTTGAAGAAAGGTATGACTCATTATTTAACAAATATAAATCTATAAAGAACTTGCACAAAGCTATTTCAGATGAGAGAAATACTTTGCTAAAACAACATAAGGAATTAATTGACAGATACAACTCTGCTGACTCAAATAAAATTAATTTTGAATCAAAAATAAAAACTCTACAGGATGAAGTAGAATCTTATAAAAAGGCTGCATTAGTTTTTACAAAAGGAGAAAACACCTTAAATGAGATACTTGGAAAAACTGTAATTAAAAGGGAAAGGTTTGGAATTGGATGTAATGGAGAAAAACCTAAGTTATACAAAAATTATTTTGTTCCTAGCACTAAACAGGTTATTTGTAACTTCTGTGGAACAAAAGGTCATATAGCTAAAAACTGTTTTCTAAGACAACCTCAAATATGTGGAATTAAGAAAGCTTATATTTCCAACGATCTATATGATTCAATCAATTTTAAGAAAACAAAGCAAATCTGGATACCCAGATCACTGCTTGCTAACACTCCTAGACCCAACAAAATATGGGTACCAAAGCAATTTGTTTGAATATCTTTGCAGGTAGCAGGTCACCAAAGAAAGAAAGAAATATGGTATATGGACAGTGGCTGCTCAAGACACATGAGTGGAACTTCATCTAATTTCTCTTCTCTTACTCGAAAGGAAGGAGGACTTGTCACCTTTGGTGACAATTCCAAAGGAAAGATTATTGGTATTGGAACAGTTGGAGATCCAGAGACAGTCTCAATCAACAAAGTACTTTATGTACAAGGGTTAAAAACACAATCTGATAAGTATCTCTCAACTCTGTGATGATGGATACACTGTTGATTTTACTAACAATAGTTGTACTGTTTCTAAAGATAAACTTTTTAAGTTTAGAGCACCCAGAACTGATAATGTTTATACTTTGGATTTGTATTCCTTGTGTAAACAACAAGTAAACTGCTTAACTGCTAATATAAGTGAATCCTGGATCTGGCATAGAAGACTTGGTCATTGCAATATATATGCTTTACATAAATTATCTAAGAAACATCTAGTTTCTGATTTGCCTAGTCTCAAATTTGAAAATGACAGATTCTGTGATGCATGTCAGCTTGGCAAGCAACACAAATCATCATTCAAATCTGTTAATAAAGTTGCTACAACTAAACCTCTAGAATTTATCCATATGGATTTGTTTGGACCTTCAAAAGTAGCAAGTTTAGCTGGTAAATTATATGTTTATGTATTAGTTGATGATTATTCTAGATTTACTTGCATTTTCTTTTTGAAATTTAAAAGTGAAGCTTTTAGTTTATTTGAAGGTTTTTGTAAATCTATTCAAAATGAAAAAGGTTTTAATATAATCTCATTGAGAAGTGATCATGGTGGAGAATTTGAGAACCAGGAATTTAATTCCTTTTGCTCAAACATGGGTATTAAACACACCTTCTCTGCTCCAAGAACACCTCAACAGAATGGGATTTTAGAAAGAAGAAATAGAACTATTCAAGAAATGGCTAGAACTATGTTAAATGAATATAGCCTACCTATATATTTCTGGGCAGAAGCTGTTAATACAGCTTGTTATATAATGAATAGAATTTTAATAAGACCTATTTTGAAAAAGACACCCTATGAACTATGGAATAACAGAAAACCTAAAGTAAATTACTTTAAAGTTTTTGGATGCAAGGTTTACATCTTGAATACCAAAGATAATCTTGGTAAATTTGATCCAAAATCTGATAAAGGTATTTTCTTAGGATATTCTGCAACCTCCAAAGCTTATAGAGTCTATAATAAAAAGTCAAGGATTGTTGAAAAATCAGTTCTTGTGAAATTTGATGAATCTGATCCTTTTGAGAAAAGGATAGAACAAATAGATGAACCTGATTCTAATGAAAACATGAGACTTGAGAATTTAAAGAATGATTTTGAAAATGATATAAAAGAAATTCAGTCCAGTTCAGAAGAACATGATACTGAAGAACCTTTGAATATAATGCCTAGACAGTCTAGAACCTTAAAGAATCACCCTTTAGAATCTGTGATAGGTGACTTAGAGACTGGTATTCAAACTAGAAGAAACTTTGGAAACATAGTTGAATTCTCTGCTTTCCTATCCCAACAAGAACCTAAGACCATAGAAGAAGCCTTAGATGATGAGAGCTGGGTAATAGCAATGTAGGATGAATTGATCCAGTTCAAGAGAAATAAGGTTTGGGAATTAGTTGAAAGACCACATGATTATCCAGTAATAGGAACTAAATGGGTCTTTAGGAATAAACAGGATGCTCAAGGGATAATAACTAGAAATAAAGCAAGATTAGTAGCTAAAGGATATAATCAAGAAGAAGGAATAGATTATGATGAGACCTTTGCACCTGTATCCAGGTTAGAAGCCATTAGAATCCTTTTAGCCTATGCATCTTATATGAATTTTAAATTATTTCAGATGGATGTTAAATCTGCCTTTTTAAATGGTTATTTAATGGAGGAAGTTTATGTTGAGCAACCTCCTGGTTTTGAAAATTCTCAAAAACCAGATTCTTTTTTCAAACTTACTAAAGCTCTTTATGGCCTTAAACAAGCACCTAGAGCTTGGTATGAAAGACTAAGTTCTTTTCTTTTGAAAAATGATTTTACTGTTGGACTAGCAGATCCAACACTCTTTAAGAAAACTGTGAAAAATAATGTTTTGTTGGTTCAAATTTATGTTGATGATGTAATTTTTGGATCAACCAATAAAATTCTTTGTCATGAATTTTCAGAATTAATGCAAAAAGAATTTGAAATGAGTATGATGGGAGAATTAAATTTCTTTTTGGGTCTTCAAATATTTCAAAAAGATTTTGGAAATGTTTTAAATCAATGCAAATACATTACTGATTTACTTAAGAAATTTGGACTTGAAAACAGCAAGACATTTACAACTCCTATGTGTACTAATATAAAACTTGATTTGGATGAAACTGGAAAATCAGTGGACAACAAGTTATATAGAGGTATGATTGGTAGTTTGTTATATCTTACTGATAGTAGACCAGATATAATGTATTCAGTATGTCTTTGTGCTCGATTTCAATCAAATCCCAAAGAATACCACTTAACTGCTGTTAAACGAATTTTTAGATATTTAAAAGGTACTATTTATCAATCTCTGCTTTATCCAAAAACCTCTGATTTTAATTTAATTTCATATTCAGATGCTGACTTTGGAAGCTGTAGATTAGATAGGAAGAGTACTTCAGGAACATGTCACTTTTTAGGAAAGTCTTTAGTATCATGGTCTAGTAAGAAACAACACTCAGTTGCCCTGTCAACAGCCGAGGCAGAATATGTGTCTGCAGGTAGTTGCTGTGCACAGGTGTTGTGGATGAAAAACACTCTTATGGACTTTGGATTAAATTTCAATAATACGCCTATTTTATGTGATAATACTAGTGCAATTAATATTTCAAAAAATCCTATTAGTCATTCTAGAACTAAGCACATTGATATAAGACATCACTTTTTAAGAGATCATGTGTTTATAAAGGATATATTTTTAGAATTTATAAATACAGAAAATCAATTAGCAGATATTTTTACGAAACCACTTCCCACGGCAAGGTTTGAATTTATTAAGGGGGAGTTAGGTTTATTTAATTTTAAATAGTTTTTTTTTTCTGTTTTCGAATTCTGTTTAATTTTTGTTTCCCGCTATAAGTAATTTTATTTTGTTTTAAATAAAAGTAATGATTAGTGATTACACGGGAATCAAGGCTGTCAGAACCGTTTCACCTTCTAAACTGTTTCACCTTTTTCGGAAACCATTTCGAAAACCTAAAACCGCACATCTGCTCCAAAACCCTTTTCTGAATCTTCAAACCCTAAACTTACGAACCTTCAGAAATCGTTGTTGAAATGGCAAAGACTAAGCGTCCAGATGAAGCTGAGAGCAGTGCTGCAAAGAAACCTAAAGTAGTTGGTCAGAAAATACTGCAAGGTAAAGTCATAGATTTAGAATGGCTGTTTGAAACTAATTTACTGTTGAAGCAAGCGTTGTCGTTTCAGAGCCTTGAGCAAGCTTTTAATAGTGAAAATTATGAGTTTCTATATGAGGCAGAAATGAGACATTTCTTTAGAACTGTTCAGTTTAGCCTTGGAGATACGAAGGATAGTTTATTGGCTCAAATAGAGGATAAGGACTTTTCCATATCATCTGTAGAGATAAGTCAAATTCTTAACTGCCCTCATGAAGGAGTTTTTCATTTCGATTTACGGAATATTGGAGATTCTGTACATAAGTCTGAAGACATTATGTCTTTTCTGTTTGGAACCATAGTGATAAAGAAAATGTTTATTAAAGATTTGGAGCCCGATCAGAAAATCTTGGTAAAATTTGTTCAGACTGGTTTAGCACCAAGGATGGCTGATATGGAGAAAATCCTATACCCTGACATGTACATAATGTATCTTCTGATGTGTGATATTAAGTTTAATTTTCCTCAGTTTATGATAAGATATCTGAGATACTGCTGTCAGAGTGAAGCAAGAATGACCTTTTTCCCTTATGGAAGGTTCATTTCTTTGTTTTTGCATAAAAGAGGAATGATCAGATTGGTAGATGCTGGGGTGAAATGTCACCACAGTAATGTTTTTAATGCTGGAACTTTGAGGAAAGTAGGATACTTCTGGAGCACAATTAAAGGAAAACTCTTACCTGTTGGAGCTGAGGAAGACTCGGAGAGTGCTCAGGCTCAACCGGCTAAGTCCAAGGAGGGACAAGCAGAATCAAGGGTTAGTACAGTGGCAAGAAGAATTCGCTTTGAGATGGAGGAAGTTGAGGAAGAGAGAAGTCAAGAATGACTTCAATCTAGAAGGAAGAGATCAATTGATGAAGAAATTATCTCTCCTGCCTTGAAATCCTCTGAACCGGTAATTTCTTATTCATTTGTGAGAGAAGCTGTTGTGGAGCAGACTGCACCGATAGAGGAATCAGCAGCTCAACCGGAAATCCAAAAAGAACCTCAATCTGCTGCTGTGGCTGTTGAAAATGTAATACAACAAGAACAACCTATGGAGGCAGTGCCTGGTGAAGAAGTGGCCCGACCTCAAGATTTACATGAAAAATATTGTTCTTGACCATTCAGTAGAAGTCAGAGAGACTACTGTTCATGATGAACATACTTCTGAAGCTAATACAGAGGTACTTCAGGAAGATTTTTCAGTGGAAGAGTTTCAGGCTTCAAAAGCTGGTTCAGTGGATCAACCTTGTCAGGACAAGGACAAAGAACAGTCAGATGCAGATTCTTTACCACTTGCCCTGCCTCATCAACCTTTTTCTGGACATGAGAATAGAGCACAGGGTGCCCCTGATTCGAGAAAAGAAGAAGTTGTTGAGTTGTACAAGCGTATCTCTCAATTAGAATCTGAGAATGTTAGTCTCAGAAATTCTCTGAACTTAGAGCAGTTGAAGTTTCAGAAGCTGAAAGAATGTACTGTTTCAAGACAGGAAGTAGATTTGTTTAAGACTGATATGTTGCATGTTGTTGATCAGTTAAAATCAGAGATGGTAAAGAAAGATGATTTGTCTGAGATGAAGATTTACATGGAGAATAAATTTGAGTCTGTTGCAAACAGTGATGTGAGTGGATCAGGTTCTTCACCTGATTTGATTTGAAGATTTCAAGAAATTACAGGAGCACTAAGCAATATGAGTGAAAGATTACACGATCTTCAGTGTAATAGTGCCCCTTTGTCAGTTTTGCTGGATAATCAGAAATTTTTAGTGGATCAGTTGACATCTGGAGAGCAACCGATTAGGATTCTTTTGAATCAGTTATCAGAGAAACTGGCTCTTTTTGTTGAAAAAGAAGAAAGGATGCATGAGTTTTTCAGAGATAATTTGATTGAAGATATTCATATGGCTCAAGAGAACAGAGATCTTATCATCAAGTTAGGAGATGGGATGATGAAGAGGCTCAGAGAACAGTTTACAGAGATCAAGACCGCGATTCAAAGGAGATAGACACCTTTTTTCCCTGTCTTATCCATGAACCTTGATTCCTCTGTATATCACAATCCTTTATATATATAACAGCTTGTGAATGAAAATTCTCTTCTTTTTTTGTTGTTTTGTTGTTATTTATTGATTTATGATTAAGTTAGCCAGTATAACAAATTCACTTATTCATACACAGTTAATTATAGCATTTACTTATAGTTCAGGGCAATATTGAATGTGTTCAAATCCGTAATTTTTTCATTCTTTTTGATATCACAAAAAGGGGGAGAATTTGGATAAACACAACATTTAAATTCATTTGTTTCCTATGAAGAAATTTGGATATATGGGAGAAGACATTTATCTTTTATTTATTTTTTAGCTGAAAATTTATTTTTATGGGGGAGAAATTTTATTATAGTTAAATATTGTTTTAATCCTTTCAGAATTCTAAAATTTTATAAAACTAATTTTTCAATAAATATTGCAATTAAATTAGTTCTATTATTTTATGGGTTTTGTGATCATCAAAAAGGGGGAGATTGTTGAGCAATGTATTGTTTTCAAACAATTCAAAATAATGTTTTTTAAAGGGGGAGATTATTTTAAATAATACTCTGTCTCTTTATGATGATTTTGATGCTCACAAATACCCTTAATTATTTACTAATTATTTCGTTGAGTATTTTGCAGGAATTTATTTTATTTATTTCATACAACGAGATTTCATACTTCATTTATTCCGAGATCAATTTTAGCGTGTTCTGGAATCACTGTAGCGCAAGATCAATTTTAGCGTGTTCTGGAATCACTGTAGCGCAAGATCAATTTTAGCGCGTACTGGAATCACTGTTCATACCCTACGCTGATGAACGTAACGTATGGATGAAAAGTTTACTTTTTATGTTAAAAGAAACGTATGGTTAAGGAACCTTACGTTATTTTGAAACGTATGGTTAATGAACCTTACGTTGTTGAAAAGTATGGAAGAAGAACATTACGTTTGGAAGGAACCTTACGTTTTCGTTGTTGGACAAGTATGGAAGAGAAACCGTATGTTAGTTTTCAGTGTTGAGTTTGTTTCTCAAGAGTATGGATCATCAACCTTACTTTTATAATCAACCGTACGTTCTTTGAAGAGTTGAAGCGAGACAAAGTATGGATGATCAACCCTACGTTTGAATGCTGAAGAGAAAGTATGTATGTTCAACCTTACGTTTGTGAACCTTACGTTTGTGAACCTTACGTTTGTGAACCCTACGTTTGGAGCCACGTCATCAACCCTACGTTTGGTGTCGGGATATTTTTGACAGACGATATTTCCTTTTGCATTGGTCAAACAAGCGGATTATTAGGCGGATTTCGAGCTGATTCTTAAATACGACTTTGACTGAATCAAAGACGATTTTCAACGGATTACTGATTGATTTAAACGGAGCTTTTTATGCCGATTCCTTAGGGGAGTTACAACGGCTCTGTTATTTCATTTAATATCGCGAATCTAAAGGAGATTTTCATGGATCTATTTATGCGGAAGATTTTCTCAGATTTGAATATATATATGTTCTATCTTGGAAAATTCGGATATATATATACACAGGAAAGTGTGTGAAATATATAGATTGATCTTTTAACGAGGAAGGAACAGAGACTGTGTAAAGGCGTTCTTTTCTGGTGATTGAGAAGAAGCGTAAAACCTTTATTACCGAAAAAAGATCTTGATAGCAGATTCCCATGTTCTACATCGACTATCTGTTGTGAATCTATTGCTGCTGAAGTTGTGAAGTTTCTGGTAATATCTATTGCAACTGGATCGACTCAGAACTGTTTTGATTACAGATCTTTATTTTCTGAAGACAATGATCTATCTACTATCAATTGCATTCTGTTGCAATTGTGAAGAACAACTGGAGAAGTGTTTTCTTTATCGAAACTCTTTTTATTTTTGAGTGATCAGCTTCTCGTTCTAAGCTGTGTGGGTTCGTGTTTGAACCAGGAAGGCTGTGTGTGCCTGAATCTTGTAAAGGTGTCAACTGCCTGTACTCAGTTGTGGACAGGTCTGTGGAAACGAGGACCAGATAGTGAAAATCGCCAAGCTCGTGGATTTGAGCGTTGGTGGAGTGGACTAGGGGCCTTCTGTTCCCCGAACCACTATACATCTCTGTGTTCATGCTTTTACTTTTTCCGCTGCATATTTAATTGAGCAAAAGCATAGTGGACAGAATTTGTCTAAATTGAAGAGATTATAATAATTTTGAAAAGTCACAATTCACCCCCCTCTTGTGTGTAATCCGTAGATTCAGATCCAACACATTTGGGGAACTGCGTGTTCAGGAGTGGGAAGTTCTACAAGTGTGGAAGAGATGTCCATATTGTGTGGAATTATCGTAGTGAGGTGAAGCCTCAAATTCCCAACACCAACGACAAGGGGAAGATGGTCCATACCCTACCTGATGTCTAATTCTATATGTGTGGATAACTTGGGTACTTTTCCAATCACTGTCCAAATATGAGGGTAGTGGAGGGGAATCACCCTCAGCCTTAGAAAAAAAAGGGAACAAGGCCATGCTCTTTCTATCACTACAGCTAAAGCGCCAAATTTTGTGGTGGAATGTACTCTTGTTGTTCTCTCGAAGCTAGCAAGTACTTTGTTTGATTTTGGTTCTAAGCATTCCCTTATTTCCTCCAAGTTTGCAAATAATTTAGAATCAACCCCCGAATTTATAAAAGTAGAGTTATCAGTCAATACTTCTAGTGGGAATCACCAAGAATCATCAGTTTTTAGAAACTCTAGTATCTACTTTAGTGATCACAATCTTACTAAAAATCTAGAATTCATTCCCATGTTGGAATTCAACATTATACTATGTATGTATTGGCTCTCAAATTATAATTCTAAGATCAAATGTAGAAGCAAGTAAATCTCAGTAGTCTTGAATGGAAAACCTATGATTATCTTTCAAGGAGAGATATCTCAACCTGATATTTCTCTAGAATAACCACCTATATCCTTCTTTATGGAGTTGATAGGTTAAGAAAAATAATGAAATAAGAGTATAAGGATAGGAAATGTCTCCATAGTCTAGGAATACATTGAGATATTTCATGAGGAGTTACCTAGACCTTCCCCAAAAAGAGAGGTAGATTTATCGATTGAACTCATACCTAGATCCCATCTGATTTCAAGGACCCCGTATAGGATAGAAAATGTGGAGTTGGGGGAATTAAATAAAAAACTCCAAGATCTTTTGGAGAAGGGGTTTATCTGACCGAGTGTCTCTTTGTAGATAATTTATTCTCTTTTTGAAGAATAAGGATGGATCAATGCGGATATGAATTGATTATAGATAACTGAACAAGATCATAGTTATGAAAAATACCATCTTCCAAGAATTGATTACTTATTTGACCAACTTTATGGTTCTCAATTCTTCTCTAATATTGGTCTTCGATCTGGTAATCATCAATTGAGGGTGAAGATAGATGATATTCCAAAAACTTCCTGTTAATCAAGATATGGGCATTATGAGTTTGTTGTTATGCTCTTCGGACTGACTAATGCACCTGCTATTTTTATGGACTTGATGAATATAGTCTTTAAGAATTACTAAGATAAATTTATGGTAGTTTTGATTGATGATATTATGATATATTCAAAAAGTCACGAGGAGCATGAGGATCGTCTAAGGGTGATTTTGTAAAATCTATAGAAGTAGAGGCTTTTTGGAAAGTTCATAAAATGTGATTTTTGGTTATAACAAATTGCTTTCTTGGGGCACATTGTAACCAATGAAGGAATCACAATTGACCCTGCAAGGACAAAAGTTGTAGAGGAGTGGCCTCAACCTAAAATAATAACTATGATTCATAGTTTACATGTATTAGAAAGATATTATAGAAGGTTTGGGACAAAAATTCACAACTTTCTAAACCATTAACCATGTATACTTGAAAAAGGGTCAAGTTCATCTGGAAAAAAGAGTGAGAGGAATGTTTCTTAGAGCTGAATAAGAGATTGGTTACCGCACATGTGTTAGATTTTCCCTTAAGTGGAGAAGGATTCATTATTTTTAAGGATGCATATTTTAAGGGGATTGGGTGATTCCTCATGAAAAATGAAAAAGTCATTGCTTATGCATCTCGACAGTTGAATACTCAAGATTCGAACTATCCTGTGCATGATCTTGAGCTAGTTGCGGTTGTTTTTTCTCTGAATATATGGAGGAACTATCTTTATGGGGAGAAATGTGATATATAAATAGACTATCAAAGTGTGAAGTATATTTTCAAACAAAATTAATTGAACATGAGAGATAGGAGATGGTTCAATCTTCTTAAAGACTATGATAGTTCAATTCCTTATCATCTCGGAAGAGCAAACAAAGTCACTGATGCATTAAGTAGGAAAGAACCAGTTGTTCTGTCCATGATGAGGATTCAAATAGATCCTTTGATCAATGACCTAGTAATATTGGACATGGAAATTATAAGGTAAGGGACATCATAAACCCTATTCCAAATGATTTCTCAACCATCATTAATAGACAAGATCAAAAAAGCCTAGAAAGATGATCCTTTGTTACAAAAGAAGTTTGAGGTTGTAAAGGATGTGAAGTTTCCTAAGTTCAATTCTGATCAAGAAGGCGTACTGAAATTTCGTACTAGACTATGTGTTCCATATATTCTGGAAATAAAGATGGAGATGATGGATGAATATCATAACTCTACTTTCTCTATACATCCGGGAAGCACAAAAATGTATAGGGAACCTCGTGATCATTATTTGTGGGATAATATCAAAAGAGAGATTGCTGACTACAATTCAAGGTTCCTGGTATTTCAACAAGTAAAGTTTGAGTGACAACTTCTTAAAGGGGTATCGAAACCACTACCCATACCAGCATGGAAGTGGGACAATATCACTATGGACTTTGCCACTGGTCTCCTGAGAACTTCTGAAGGAAATAATGCGATATGGGTTATTGTGGACCATCTCAACAATACTTCCCATTTTATCTCTATTTAGGAATATTTATCTCCTGATAAACTTCCCATGATTTATGTGAAGGAAGTGGTAAGGCTGCATAGAGTTCCACTTCCTATCGTATCTGATCGTGATCCAAGGTTCACATCAAAATTCTGAAGAAGTCTTCAACATGATCTGAGTACCGAATTGAATTCCAATACAGCCTATCACCCTCAAACATATGGACAATCTAAAATTAATATTCAAACTCTCTTGTACATGTTGATAACATTCTCAATGGAATTTAAAGGTGGATTGGATCAATATCTCCCATTAGTTGAGTTCTCTTACAATAACAACTTCAACTCGAGCATTCAAATGACACCCTATGAAGCTCTATATGGGAAGCGATGTAGAAATCCTACTTGTTGGGATGAATTTGTTGAGAGAAATCTTCTTTGTCTTGGTATTGTGCAAGAGATGATAGAAAAAGTCCATGCCATCCAACAAAACATTAAGACTGCTCAGAGTCGGCAAAAGAGTTATGCTTGCAACCCTTGAAGGGACATGTAGTTTGATGTTGGTTACAAATTATTTCTTTGAATTTCACCTTGGAAGAGATTCATGAGGTTTGGGAAGAAAGGGAAGCTCATCCCTAGGCACATTGGCCCCTATGAAATCCTTGATCGCATAGGAGCAGTGGAATATTGACTTGTAGTTCATCCAAATATAGAACAAGTTCATGATGTCTTCTATGTATCCCTCTTGAGGAAGTACATAGCTAAACCTTCACATGTACTAAATTCAGAGGTGGTATAACTGAAACATGACCTCTCTTATGAGGATATTCCGGTGGAGATATTGGATCGTAGAGACAAGGTTCTACGCAACAGGACTACCCGCCTTGTTACGGTGTTGTAGAGAAACCAAAAATGTGAAGAAGCCACATGGGAACTAGAGGAGTCTGTGAGGCAGAAGTACCCACACCTTCTCTCTTATGAGGGTTCGAGTTGAAATTTTGGGATGAACTTTCTTATGGGGGGGAAGAATATAGTGACCCAAACTTTTGAATAATTTTTATTTCCTGAATTTGTGTGTTATTTTATTTTATAATCAACAAAAATATATCCTTTAATTAATGAAGTGAGTATAATTAATATGAGACAGTTGGGTTTCGACTATTATATGACCATTGGTCAATATGACCGTTGGTCAATATGACCGTTGGTCAATATGACCATTTGAAACTATACTGTTAACATTACGATTATTTTTTATAAATACAAATGATCATGGTTAATTAATTCAGAAAGAATAGTCGATGGCCTCATCCAGTAGACTCAGGCCATACAAAGCCCATTTTTCAGAGATTGGGAATGAGGTGGCGTAACTGGGCTTCACTCTGGACCAAGCCCAAGTCGGACTCCAACACATTAATCTTGAATAGAATCACTTAAGGGATAAGTTCAAGCTGATAGAAATAACCACTTGAGAAATGTTGCCTGAGCCGCCCCAAGATTCTATCACCATTTCACACCTTACTCTTAGGTCCTATGCAGGTGTTATAAGGGGATATGTAATGAGGCCTTAGTTACTTTGTGTAATCCTTTTGTACATTTAAAATTGTTATTTATTATTATGTTACAATTTGTCAATTTAAAATGTGAAATTAAATATAGGATAAATTGATAGAAGTTCCATATTATTGATGAATATTGGAAAAAAGGTATTTTAAAATATCTTTGTATACTTTACATAATTAATAATGTGAAATTATTTTCAAAAAATGGTCTTCTAGAGTTGTGATCAATAATAAATTTAAATTCTAATAAGATCAAATTATTTGTTTGGTGAATAGTAAATTATGAATAGTAATATTGCCCTTATGAATAGTAATATGACCAATGGAATAACAACATCACTTAAGAAAGTATAAATATAATTTAGGCATCTTTTTTGGTAATGTGATATTATATCATAAATAAATAACTATTCTAGAAATTATTAGTTAAGTATTAGTATTTTTTTCAAGTAAATAGCGTTTTTACTAAAAAATTAAATATATAATAATTAAAAAATTATTATCAAAAATTGTTTTAATTCAGAGCATCGATATTAGGTTAGGGTGAATTTATGAGATTTTAATAAAAGGTTTTGTTTTTCCGTGAATAGTAAAAATATAGTTTTGAGTTTCAGTGTGTTTAATGACATCATTTATGATGTAATCATGATGTAATAATTCTGGTAGACTTTTGTATAGTAATATATGTTATTAGGTTTTCCATGTGGCCAATACCATGGGAAAGCCTGTGGTTTTACAAATACCACTAATGAGGTGTCCCTTAGAAATTAAAAAAATATTCCCTCATTTTTTCTATAAATACCAACCCATTACTTCATTCCATTCATTAAAAATTCCTCCTCAATGAATCTATAGTATTTTTACCCTCCAATGAGTCCTTCAAAGGTTCCCTCAATCCCCCAAGGTCCCAACCTTTGAGTTTTTGAAGTTACTATTCATGATAAGGGAACCTTTCACCCTCCTCCTTTATTCATGATTTCTTTTATGTCATGTCTTCTAATTTCCATTTTATTATGTGGGGGTATGTTTTTATATATCCTTATTTTTTTCTATTTTATTTCCAAATTATGATAGACCCTTTTCTCTCTCATCAATTGATTTTCTAAATTTTTAAGTGACGTCGTTAGGCTGCCGAATTTTTGTAAAAGAAATCACATCTTCTATTTTGTTTCAAGTTTCCTTTTCATGTGGTATGTCATTAAAAAATCCATACCATAATATTATTTACATTGTATTATGTCCTTATACTGTGTTATTATTTATTTATGGGTGGTTATACCTTTTCCCCTCTATTTTTAATGCTTTTTAAAACCATGTTGTATAGCCGTTATACTATAGAATCTTCGTCTCAAAATCTCTCTCTTTTTCTCGAGAAATTATCTTATTTTATTTATGTGAATAATCAAACATATTTAGTTTCTATCGGTATTTAAAAATACATAAAAAAGATATATTTGATCCTATAATTGACATACATAAAACCCTTATTCTCTTTCTATGGGTTATAAATGACATAGTGATCTTGTTTTTAAGTGCTTTTTTTAAAGCATTATGATTTTGATATAAAACCCATTTATTTTATTCTCTTTGGGTTATTTATGAAATGTATTATTATGATATATGTGTCTCAAATTAAAATAAATACATATTAAGGGTGGGCCCTGATATCTCTCTAATTCATTGGGTAAATAATTTAATCTCTAGAGATGACAAGTTTTACAATACCTTGGTGAATAAACATGGTAATTTTTATCACACCTTAGGGTTGGACCTTAGAGATATGTTCATGAATGTCTAAATTAAATTTTTTAGCCACATTTTCAAGTTATGTTTCATGTTTTTATTATTATGATATGACTCTTTATCTACATGTTCTTATTGATATCACTCAAATACGCATGTAAATTGTTTCACTTATTTTTCATTACTGGGCCTTCTGCTCTCCCTTTCCTTTGATGTATGTCTCCAGGTTATGAGATGTTGTAATTATACTTAGGATAAACTTTTAAATAATATTATAAAGGGGATTAAAATATATTTTTTTAGTTTTCATGTATTATTTTCATGATTTCCAAGACACTAGACTTTAAAGATCCTCGGTTTTTAAAATATAATGAAAAGTTATGTAATAAAAAGGAAGGAATCCATAAATATGGTAACACCCCGACCCCAGTTACCTAGATTCGGTTCATTATTACATAACATTGGCATGATACAGGGAATAATGTCACAAAATTCCAACCAGATTAGTAGCCTTGGATGTACTAGATACATTCATATGTTTTACATTACATCATGAAATAAAAACATCAACAACATTTTGTCCCCTTTTTAACACACTTATTTCCTTATACTATCCCTGAAGGTCAACCATAAAATAATTCTTCACATCCTGGGAAAAATAAAACATAGAAAGGGGTGAGCTTAGATGCTCAGTAAGGATAACAATATAGCGGAAACTTTCATAAATAAGCATAAACATTTAAGGCAATGTATAAGACTAAAACAAAAGCCTTTTAAACTTAAACATAAGAATAATATTGTAAAGATAAAATCAAATAATTCCATTTACTTATTCACATCAATATTCTACTAGTTGAATAATCACATGCTATATCAATAGACACTTTCATAATGATGGAATGTATAATGCCAGACTTAATAACCACATAGTCAAGGCCTTGTTCCCAGACAACAAATAAGATTATGTCAAGGCCTTGTGCCAAGACACTATTTTGTCTAATGAGACCTACTGATGTATCTAGGAGCTATAGTGGGCTCCACTCGTCACTTACTAAGTCCAATGTATTCCTCATATGAAAAGGTTTAAACATAACATAAACATTCGTATTAAAACTAGCATACGAAATGTCAAAACATTATCCATAAAGCATGAATGGTGTAAAAATTACACATCCATAGTCAAACATATCACAAAACATGAAATACAATATGGATTATTTGTATCATAATAAATCAACTTCAAACGTGTTTAAAATCCATCAAAGGATGTTGACATAGATGGAATAAAAACTATTTGAAATAAATACCTATTTCTATTTTGAAATCATTTAAAAGTCATATAATTATAAAATAAAAAAATTAATTTATAAAGATTCTTATAAGCTTGTATGGGAAGCTTTTATGATGATATAATGTCCAAAAATAGCCACACCCTCCATATAAGTTAAAAAAACATTTTTACCTTAATTTTATCGAAAAGGTCATAAAATACCTTGTTTGGAAAACGACGGAAAGATTCCTTGCTAACCATTTTATAAAAAGTCAAAAAAGTGTATAAATTACTAAAACCCATAGTATAGTAAATAGTAAAAATGTTTTTAAATACATTTTTAATAAACATGGATGTTGATAAAGAGGTCCCAATAGATACTTACGTAAAAACAAACTCAGATAATAAAGAGATTGTGAAATTAACCCTTACCTTGTAATTTTTCTTAGTCGATGGTATGTTAACCTCCTTTATAATAGTTAATTTTTTTATTAAATTATAAAATAACTATATAAATAAATATGATATCATATATGATCCTCTAATATTTCTTTGTTAATAATATTTCAGTAGCATCATCGATTCCGGTATTAACTAATTTGTTTTTCTTTATATGCTTGGTTACGTAAACCATGTTTTTTATGGATAGGATGTATTTGATTCATATAAATAATGATATTATGTTCATAAAAATTATTTTTAATCATAAAAATAACATTATTCTTGAATGATTATGATTGGGAATGAATCTCATCGTGTTCGTGGAGACGGTATTCCGTACGTATGCACGAGCGACAATATCAATATATTGATGATGAAATCATATGTAATTGTATAGTATATCATATATAAAGAATAATTAACATTTTATATTTATTATTTACTTCATTTATACTCATTATTATACCCATCCAAATAATTAAGTGTTTGAATAAGAAACTACACCACGACATGGAGACGGTAAGTCGTACATACACACCTATGGTGACTTTTCCATTCATATGATGGATAGAATAATTAATATGGTTTTACCATTTTTATAATAACATCACAGTATATAGAAGATACTGGATTAATTATTTTATAATGGAAACAACAAAGAAAGATTAAGTGGAAGAAGAAAAGAACTTGAAAGAGGTGATGAAATATTTACCTCTTCTTCGAGTTCTTCCTTTTGATTTGATCAAAAGGGATCCTTAAGATGGCTTTCTAACAAAATAAAGGCCTCTAGGATGAAGGAAGGAAAGTTGGAAGGATATTTTGGCTAGGTTTGGCTGAGCCAGATGGATTTAGAGTTGTGAAATTAAGAGAAGGGGAAGTACCCTTCTAT
Organism: Viscum album; assembly: GCA_963277665.1. NCBI lineage: Eukaryota > Viridiplantae > Streptophyta > Magnoliopsida > Santalales > Viscaceae > Viscum > Viscum album. The sequence continues at coordinate 1,059,609,934 of OY728159.1, forward strand.
AAGTGAGGTGAGTGTCACTTTAGGAAAAGCTTGAAATATTATTTTATAATAAAATAATTTTCGGTTTATAATGGCTCCAAAATGATTTATTTATATAATAAGGTGTGGATGGTTCTAAAATCTCTCAACAAATAGGTTTTATATAGGTTTCTGCCACCATATTAACCTTATCTTTTAGATTTAACTCTTAGTTAAATAGTTTGACATTTACCATGTCTCTTTGTATTTTTATATTATATGGTTAATAAACATACTATACAAATCCAAGATAACCCCAAGTGGTTCATTATTAATATATATAACCTTATATAAGTCATTTGTATGAACATTAGATTTTTAGAAATATTATATCAATTAATAATATAGTATTTGTTTTAAAAACTCAATTATGTCAATTTTGACACTATTTAGTATTCGATTTTTTTTGAAAATAATAACATCATGATTAATTCAAAAAAAATATTTAATCTAACCTAACATGTCATATTAATCTATAAAATTAGTTTAATTCATCAAAAGTATCAAATTATATTTATTTAGATATTTATAATATCAATTATTTTAATCTTTCATTAATAAGGTAATTACTGCATCATCATTATGTCATAAATAAATTAAATTATTTAATGTCTAAAATTTATAAATAAAAAAACATTATGTATGAAATATTTTTATATTTCTAATTAATATTTACAGTCGAATTTATCTTATTCATAACCCTATATTAGAAATGGTTTAGTTATTAAACTTTGAATTTAACTCTTTTAACTGTTCTTTAAATAAAATAACAATAAATGTCCTAATCTAATCCATGTGGACCAAAGGGGATAATATTTTATTACTAATGTTGTTTTTGGTAGAATTATACTTATCCAATATAATTAGGAAATATGTTAGGGTAATTATAATAACATTTTACCCTTAATTATCCTATTTACTTTTAACCGTGGTAATTAAAAGTCAAAAGTTATTATTCACCAAAAATTATTTTCATCTTACTGAACCACATTTTTCTTATTTATATCAACCATGTCTCTCAAATTTTTGAAATTCAACTCACAGAAGCGATAAAATTAAGTTTTATGCAAATTTGTAAATGCTCCTAGAAGGTGGGTAAAATACGGTAAATAGTTCAATAAAATTTCATATATCTAAACTTATTATAAAATGACTCCAATGAATTAAATTGAACATATATAGGTATTATGTATCTATTTTGACCTAAAATAAATTAAATTAAAATAACTAACTATTTAAATAAAAAGTCGGTTTTAAACAACAACGTAGTGTTTTTCACTATTCCTCAAAAATTGAATATTCTTAGAAAAATACCAAAAATTCACCCTAAGATAATTTTGATATTCCGAATCCAAAAATGAAATCCATTTTTAAAATTAAAATTTATAAAATTTCAAAAAGTGGGTATTACTATTCATAACAACTAGTTTCATTGGTCGTGGTGTGTTAAAACTCCAAGTTGCGTACAACGCAAGCTACTGCATTATTCAAAGAGAAACGTACCATGGAAGCTTGGGGTGTAACATTCTCCCCACATTAAAATTATTTTGTCCTCAAAATTTCTATAATATTATTGCATAAAAATATTTGGGTGGTTCTTCATCATAGGTTCCTCAGGTTCCCACACTGCATCTTCCATCTTATTTTGTATCCATAGAACTTTTACCAGACAAGTCGTCTGGTTTCTCAGAACTAGTTCCCTAGTATCAAGAATTTTGGAAGGCTCTTCACAATAAGTAATATCAGGTTCCGGTTCAATTTCCTAATAGGTGAGTACATGCGTTGGGTCAGACATGTATTTTCTCAAAAGTGATATGTGGAACACATCATGAACTTTGGAGAGACTTGGAGGCATTTCCAAACGATAAGCTACAACTCCAATTCATTCTAGAATTTCTAAAGTTCTGATGTACCTGGGACTCAATTTACCCTTCTTACCAAAACGTATAACACCCTTACATGGAGATACCTTCAAGAAAACATGGTCTCCAACTTGAAATTCCAAATCTTTCCTTCGGTTATCGGTATAGATCTTTTTCCTACTTTGGGCTGCTTTGATGTGGGTTTGGATAATCTTTACTTTTTCCATTGTTTCATCAATAAGTTCTGGGCCTATGAGTTTTATTTAACCAACATCATCCCAACAAGTTGGTGTGCGACATCTCTTGCCATATAACGCTTCAAATGGTGCCATCTGAATACTTGAATGGAAGCTATTGTTATAGTAAAATTCTACCAGAGGTAAATATTGATCCCACATACCTTGAAAGCCAAGTGAGAAATATCTCAACATGTCTTCTACGGTTTGAATAGTCTATTCTGATTGTCCATCAGTTTTAGGGTGGTAGGCAGTGCTCAAATGAAGTTCAGTATCCAGGGCCTTTTGAAAAATTTCCAGAATCATGATGTAAAATGGGGATCACGATCAGAAACAATCGATAGGGGTACACCATGGAGTCTTACAACTTCATTAATATATAGTCTTTCCAGATGTTCAAGTGGTAAATCTTCTCTTATAGTAAGAAAATGTGCTGACTTTGTAAGATGATCAACAATGACCCATATTACATCATTCCTTCTAGGAGTCTTTGGTAGCCCCATGACAAATACCATCGTAATATTATCCCATTTCCACTCAGGTACGAGAAGAGGTTGCATGAATCCTCCAAGATATTGCCTTCTAGCTTTCACTTGTTGACAAACCATACATCTTGACACAAAATCAGCAATCTTCCTCTTCATGTTGTCCAACCAAAAATGTTCCTTCAAATCTATATACATCTTGGTGATCCTAGGGTGTATAGAAATATTTGAGCTATGAGCATCATCCAAAAATTCTATTTTTAGATCAGGTATGTTAGGAACACAAAGTCTCTTCCCAAATTTCAAAATTCCATCTCCATATATGAAGTCACTCAATCTCCCATCATTCACAACTTTAATCTTCTTTTGAAATTCCTCATCATCTATCTAAGAAATCTTTATCCTTTCTAGTAAATATGGTTTGGAAAGCATTTGAAAAATCATTAATGTTTCACCTTCCATGGTTATTCCCATATCCATATTTACTAGATCCATGTATATTGGATCTTTTTCAACTCTCATCTTGTTCAGAACTCCATGATACTTTTTGCTCAAAGCATCTAGTACCTTATTTGCCTTCCCCGGGTGGTAGTGTATACTGTATTCATAATCCTTGAGTAGTTCAATCCATCACCTTTGCCTCATGTTGAGTTCTTTTTGTGAGAAAATATACTTCAAACTCTTGTGATCTGTATAAATCTCACATTTTTCACCATAGAGATAGTGTCTACATATTTTTCAGAGCAAAGAATACAATTGCTAACTCAAGATCATGAGTGGGGTAGTTTTGTTCATGAATTTTTAGCTATCGTGATGCATAGGTAATAACTCTATCATTCTGCATAAGTACACAACCAAGTCCTTTCTTTGAAGCATCACTATAAATTACAAACCCATCATTACCCGATGGTAGAGTCAAGATAAGATAATTAACTAATATTATATTCAGTTATTCAAAAAATTCTTCACACTCTTTTGTCCAAACAAATTTAACCCCTTTATGAATGATATTGGTTAATGGGTTATCCAATCGAGCAAAATTCTAGAAAAAAACACCGATAATAACCTGCTAAACCAATAAAACTGTGTACCTCCATTATAATTATTGGTTCTGGCCATTCTTGGATTGCCTTGGTCTTTCAAGGATCAATAGAGATTCCATCCTCAAAGACAATATGGCTATGAAAAGAAATCTCTTGAAGCCATAATTCACACTTGCTAAATTTACCATATAATTCATTTCTTCTAAGAGTCCTTATGTTAATGAACAAGTGACTTTCATGATCTTCGTAGCTTTTTTAGTATACAAAAATATCATCAATAAATACCACTACAAATTTATCAAGATATTCCTTGAAAACTCTATTCATTAGATCCATGAAGACAGAGGGTGAATTAGTCAATCCAAAAGGCATTACTGTAAACTCATAATGCTCGTACCTAATTCAAAATGCTATTTTCAGAATTTATTCCTTCTTCACAGACAACTAATGATATCCAGATCGAAGGTCAATCTTTGAAAAATATTGAGCTCCATGAATTTGATCGAATAATCATCAATGTGAGGTAGGTGATACTTGTTCTTTATTGTTATAGCATTGATCTCCCTGTAGTCAATGCACAACCTCATAGATCTGTATTTATTTTTAACAAAAATGACAGGGGCTCCCCACGGAGAAACACTAGGGAGAATAAATCCCTTGTTACTCAATTCCTCTAGTTGTTTTTTTAGTTCCACTAATTCCACAGTGGTCATTCTATAAGGGGTCTTCGATATGGGCCTTGAACCAGGAATCAAATCAACGGAAAACTCAATTTCTCATTCTGGAGGATGTCTAGGTAAATCCTCTAGAAACACATCAAAATATTCTTGTACAATAGGCACGTCCCCTATTCAAAAATTCTTTTCCTCGCCCACAGTTATTTCATTATCTTCTTCCCCAATAATTGAATTTAGTAGAGCTATATGGGAAAATCTAGATAAGAATCAGGTGGTGAGGTTTCTGATCTAAATATAAGGTACTCTTTATCATCATCAAAAATTGTAACCACCTTATTCTTACAATAAATTTTCACATCATGGTCTGAAAGCCAATCCACTCTGAGGATTATATCAAATTCAATAATGGGTATGAAGATGAGATCAGCAGATAAAGAACATTTATATGCCCTAATCGGAACTGATTCACAAACCATTGTTTCGATGATACTTCCCTTGGGTGTTTTGACTAACAAATCCCTTGTTAAGTAAAATTGAAAATATATAATTTTCTTAGCAAATTGGGAAGATATGAAACAATGTGATGATCCAGAATCAAATAAAGAATTGGCTAAAATTGAGGAAACAATTAAATTACCTGACACCACATCTTTCGGAGCTTCAACCTCAACAGTAGTGATTGCATAAGCTTGGCCTTTCTCCCTTGGCCTTTTCTGAGTTAGGTTCCCTTTGCACTTAGGACATTAATTTTCATAATTCCCCTTTTCTCTACAATTGTAGCATTCAACATTGACAACCTCTTTCTTTCCCATGAAATCATGAGCTTGGTGGCCCTTTTCACCACACTTGTAACAAACTTTCATTACCTCAGTCAAGTACCAGGATGTTTCTTACCACATTTACCGCATGATGGATATTCAAATATTGACTTCTTCCCTTTATTTTCATTTTCAAAGTGTCTAGTAGATCTTTTTTTCTCTTGCTTTGCTTTAAAGTTGTAAGACATAGAGAATTCTTTTTCTGTCTTGATAGCGCATGAGACTATATCTTCGTATGATGAGAAGGATTGTGAGACTAATTCTTGATGGAGAAATGGTTTTAACCCATAAAATAATCGATAAATATTACTCCTTGGTTTACGTATATAATCTACTGCATGACTTTCTAACCTTGTAAAGTTAACCTCATACTTTGCAACATTCTCATCCTCATTTTTCCTCAGACTCAGAAATTGTCTTTCCATATCCACTCGATGGTCATGAGGAAAGTATTTTTATAATAAAATCTCTTTAAACTCCCTCCATTCCATGTTCGATACTTCTTCATATTCATTTTTGTTTTGGATTAATGACCACCATTGATCTGCATCTCCTGTGAGGCGATAAACTATCATGACAACTTTTTCCCTTTTGCTACTCCCCAAAGCATGAAATATTTTCTCTAAGGAGTTTATCCATTGCTCAGCTAATAATAGATTTGTACTCCCATTGAATATTGGTGTTTGTTGAATCATGAAGCAGTCTAACATTGATCCTTCATGTTTTGGATTAGGTTGCTCCATATGGGTAAGGTTATTATTCATAACTTGGGTGAGTTGTCCTAGTATGGTGATAAGATGATCAGCACCAGTTGCTTCACCAACTCCACTATAATTATCTTGAGTAGGAGGTCAATACCTACATGGATTATGTGCATTGATACGGTTTCCATTACTTCCACTAGCCTCTATTTCTAAACAATGGCATACACTATATTAGTTTATGAATCGCAATATATAATTCCAATCTTGTAAAAAAGTTAACCTAAATTGAATAGTATATGGATATAATCCATAATCATAAAAAAAATTCTTTGAGGAATTATATAATCACAAACCCTTTATAATAGTTTGTAAATAAAATGATAATTATCCTATGAATATACCCCAAGAGTGTCGTAACCAAGAGGGCAGCAAGGCCCGTTGTCGGGCACCAGTTCATGTTCGAGTCTAGCTCAAAGCTGTGTTTTTGGGTTTTACCCCTAGGTACATCTGTGCCAGATCCTCCTCTACCTAATCATATACAGATAGGTATGTATTTCTTGGAAAACTCACAAAATCCCTACAATACCAAAATTATAGGAAGTTATTCTATACTAATCCTCAAAGTCTATCTTAGGGTAATGTTCTCTAATCAATGTTTTTCAAAATCTAGAATCCTAGGTTTTTACTAAACTTATTCTGATACCAACTGTAACACCCTGACCCTAGTTACCTAGACTCAGTGCACTATTACATAATATCAGCATGATACAAGGAATCATGTCTCAAAAAACTGATCAGTTTAGTAGCCTTGGAAGTACTAGATACATTCAAAATTTTTACATTACATCATGAAATAAAAACATGAACAACATTTTGTCCCCTTTTAAACACACTTATATCCTTATCCTATCCCTGCAGGTCAACCATAATATACTTCTTCACATCTTGGGAAAAATAAAACATAGAAAGGGGTGATCTTAGATGCTTAGTAAGGATAACAATATAGTGGAAACATTCATAAATAAGCATAAAAATTTTAGGAAATGTATAAGACTAAAACAAAAGACTTTTAAACATAAACTTCATCAAAATATGGTAAATATAAAATCAAATAATTCCATTTACTTATTCACATGGATATTATACAAGTCAAATAATCACATGCAATATCAATATCCACTCTTATAATGATGGAATGCATAATGCCAGACTTCATAACCACATAGTCAAGGCCTTGTTCCAAGACTACAAATATGATTTTGTCAAGGCCTTGTACCAAGACACTAGTTTGTATCATGAGACGTACTAATGCATCAAGGATCTATAGTGGGCTCCACCCGTCACTTACTAAGTCCAATGAATTCCTCTTATGAAAAGTTTTAAACATAACATAAACATTCATATTAAAACTAGAATACGAAATGTCAATACTTTATCTATAAACCATGAAAGGTGTAAAAATAATATATCCATTGTCAAACATATCCCAAAACCTTCAATATAATATGAAATATTTGTATCATAATATATCAACTTCAAACAAATTTAAAATCCATCAAAGGATGTTGATATAGATAAAATGAAAACTATTTGAAATAAATAACTCTTTCTATTTTGAAATCATTTAAAAGTCACATAATTATAAAAGAAAACATTTATTTTGAAAATATTCTTATAATATTGTATGGGAAGCTTCGATGATGATATAATAGCGGAAAATAACCACACCCACCATATAAGTTAAAAAAACATTATTTCCATAATTTTGTCGAAAATGTCAAAAAGTACATAGTTTGGAAAACTATGGAAAGATTCCTTTCTAAACATTTTATAAAAAGTCAAACAAGCTTGTAAACTAATTTAACCCATAGTCTAGTAAATAATAAAAATGTTTTGAAATACCTTTTTAAGAAACATTGATGTGGATGATAAAGAGGTCCTAGTAAATACTTATGTAAAAACAACCTCGGATAATAAAGAGATTGTGAAATTAACCTTTACCTTTTACTTTTCCTTAGACGATGGTATTTTAACATCCTGTATAATGGTTAAAATATTTTTATTAAATTATAAAATAACTATATACATAAATACGATATCATATATGATCCTCTAATATTACTTTGTTAATAATATTTCAGTAGTATCATCATTTCGGGTGTTAACTGATTCGTTTTCCTTTATATGCATGGTCACATAAACCATGTTTTTTATGGATAGAATGTATTTGATTCATATACATAATTATATTATTTTCACAAAAATTATTTTTAATCATAAAATAAAAAATATTCTTGAATGATTATGATGGGGAATGAATCTCATCACGTCCGTGGAGATGATAATCCGTACGTACTCACGAGCGACAATATCATTATATTGATGGAGAAATCATATGTAATTGTATGGTATATCATATATACATAATCATTAAAATGTTATATTTATTATTTAAATTAGTTATACTCATTATTATACCCATCCAAATAATGAAGTGTTTGAATAACAAACTACACCATGACGTGGAGATGGTAAGTCGTACGTACGCACGTATGGTGACTTTGTCATTAATATGATGGATAGAATAATGAATATGTCTGTACAATTTTTATAATAAAATAAAAATATATATAATATAATGGATTAATTATTTTATAATGAAAACAAAAAAGAAAGAGGGAGTGGAAGAAGAAAATAACTTGAAAGAGGTAATGAAATATTTACCTCTTCTTCGGGTTGTTCCTTTTGATTTGATCAAAATGGCTTCTTAAGTTGGCTTTCTGACCAAAGGAATGCCTCTACGATAAAGGGAGTAATGTTGAGAGGATATTTGGTCATGGTTTGGCCGATCCAAATGGCTATGGAGGTGTGAAATTAAGAGAAGGGGAAGTACCCTTTTATAAGAGAGGTGAGAATCACTTTAGGAAAAACTTGAAATATTATTTTATAATAAAATCATTTTCGGTTTCAAATTGCTCCAAATTAATTTTTATTGAGGATAAGGTGGGGATGGGTAGAAAACATCTCAACCAATAGGTTTTAGACAGGTTTAGGTCACCATATTAACCTTATCTTTTAGATTTAACTCTTAGTTAAATAGTTTGACATTTACCATGTCTCTTTGTATTATTACATTATATGGTTAATAAACTTACAATAACAAGCCAAGCGAACCCCAAGTTTTTAATTATTAATATATATAACCTTATCTAAGTCATTTTGATGAACCTTTGATTTTTAGGAATATTATATCAATTAATCATATAGTATTTGTTTTAAAAACTCAATTATGTCAATTTCGACACTATTTGTTATTTGGATTTTGTGAAAATCATAACAGCATGATTACTTAGAAAAAAATATTTAATCAAAACTAACATGTCATATTAACCTAGAAAATTAGTTTATTTCATCAAAAGTCCCAAATTATATTTATTTGGATATTTATAATATCAATTATTTTAATCTTTCATTAATAAGGTATTTAATGCATCATCATCGCGTCATAAATATATTAAAATTTTTAATTTATAAAAATTATAAATAAAATACCATTATGTAGGAAATAATTTTAGATTTATAATTAATATTTATAGTCTAATTTATCTTATTTATAACTCTATATTAAAAATAGTTTAGTTATTAAACTTTGAATTTAACTCTTTTAAATATTCTTTAAATAAAATAACAATAAATGTCCTAATCTATTCCAAGTTGACCAAAGGGGATCATATTTTATTACTAAGGTTTTTTTAGTCTAATTAAACTTATCCAATAGAATTAGGACATTTTAGGGTAATTATAATATCATTTTTACCCTTAATTACCCTATTTACTTTTAACCGTGGTAAATAAAAGTCAAAAGTTACTATTCACCAAAAATTATTTTCATATTGTTGAACCATATTTTACTTACTAATATCAACCATGTCTCTCGAATTTTTGAAATTAAACTCACAGAAGCGGTAAAATTAAGTTTTATGCAAATTTGTAAATACTCCTAGAAGGTGGGTAAAAGACGGTAAAAAGTTCAATAAATTTTTTTATATCTAAAATTATAATAAAATGACTCCAATGAATTAAATTTAACATATATAGGTATTATATATCTATTTTGACCTAAAATAAATTTAAATAAAATAACAAATATTTAAATAAAATGTCGGTTTTAAACAATAACTTAGTGTTTTTCACTATTCATCAAAAATTGAAAGTTCTCAGAAAAATACCAAAAGTTTAACCTAAGATAATTTTGATATTCCAAATCAAAAAATGATGTCCATTTTGAAAATTAAAATTTATAAAATTTTGAAAATTGGGTATTACTATTCATAACGGCTAGTTTCATTGGTCGTGGTGTGTTAAAACTCCAAGTTACATATAATGCAAGATACTACATTATTCAAAGGGAAACGTACCATGGAAGCTTGGGGTGTTACAAATATAGAGTTAATGAGTCATACGAAAACTTATGGGGAATTAAAAACACCAAATCCCATAACAAAAAACATGAAATTATTAGATTGACACCATAATGTAGTCTTCAAATTATCTTCCTCTTTCACCATCATCTTGTGATACCTAGACCAAAAATCTATATTCAAAGACAAGATCCCCACATTGGAATGGATAAATGAAACATCAATCCTTTCTAGAGGGTAATAGTTTTTGAACAATACCAAATTCAACCACCAATAGTCTATAAAAAAACCTAATACCATTTACCTTCTTAAATAATAACACTTGGGACACCCTTTGATGATATGATGAATTAGATGAAACCCTTCTATATCAGATTATTAATATGTATCCTAATCTCATGAAGCTCGTATAGTTCCATTTTATAAGTATCCATCAAAATTGGAGAGTCACTAGGTTGAAATTATATCCCAAACTCATGATGTTATTATGGAAGATCTATATCCTCCATTGGGAAAACATCTAAAAATTATTCCCTTACTATAGGGAACTCCACCACCCGTGCCTATTTTAAATCCATTAATATTGTTTATAACTGATATAACAATAAATATGAACATCTATGTTATATATAATGGTCTTAGTTTCCAATGAATGTTACACACAATCCTTACTCATCATATAAAACAACTCTCCTTTTAAATAAATCTATAACCACATGCATAGAATATATTGACATCATATGACAGTATATAAAGAATAAATAAATCCCTATGCGATTTATGATACTCTATCATTAACTCAAAATCTTAACCTATATCAAATAGATTCTTCTGGCCTCTAATAGGCATAATCAACACCAGGGGAACTGGAAGCATCTCTACCTTGAGTCCTAAGGAAAAAAACTAAGGTAGGTGTAATAATGGAGTGTGAAGATCTAGAATAAAAAAAATAGTTGTCCAATATAAATAATAAATAGATGTTATCTCAGATAATCATTGGTCCTTTGGGAACTAAAATCTCGACAGCATGTTATTATCCTTGTCCATCTCCACTACCTTACTGTTAATGACCACATCCTTGGTCATTCTTGGTTTGATATTCATGTGTGAGGGGAACATCATGGTTCTATCCTCTAAAAAATCATTCTACCCAGTAAAAAAATGTCTAGTTATCCATACTGTTAATAAGGCCATTTAGGAAACTGTTATCATGAATGAAATAAAAATTGACCACCCACCACGCTAATCCTTAAGGATAGTCATGAACTGAAATCCTATGTGATGAGACCTATAAGAAAATCATTTTGGTCTAAAGCACCTAGTGGATGAATGGTAACTACTTGTCTAAAATAATTTATAAGAAAACTAATAAGACCAAGCCCCCATAAATAGAAACCTTGATGGTATGGATACATAAGACTATCCGCTAACTGCTCTAAACCTCGAGGAACTCTAACGGATCCCTTATTGAGATGATCCTAGATGAGAACGAATCCCCTCAATGATCTTATCCCTCTTTTATGCCTCTAAATACATAGGCAACATAAATGGGGTGACGACATATCAACTAATGGAACACAATATCTTCTCTAAACACTCAACTCTAGAGTCCTCATCCAGAAGATTAGAGTAAAAGTGAATAAGGACCTTAAATATGATCCAAATATCTCATACACTCAGACTCCCCTATTTAAGATAGATAAATTACTACCTTTTCACTTCTTTCCTCATCATATATAAGAACTCCCCACAATAAATTCACTGAAAATAATCCCATGAATTTTTTTCCTATTTTTAATCCTTGAGATATAAGATCCACCAATTCCTTGCAGATCCTTGCATTTGTATAATGGTAAGTGGAAACTGGTACTCTAATCTAGTTCAGATCAGACTGATGGTTATCCCAAGTCCCTCTAGCCAGCACTCTATATCCAAATGTGAGACACCCCTCATACATTACTAAACCCGGATGAAGGAACTTAATCAATATCATTCTCCATAGCTCATCCCTCTCATCTTGGTCAACCGTCATAAGGTCAAATGAGCCATCCTGTTGAACTTGACCAACATGAACCATACACATATGATGAACAACATGAATATCTATAAATAGAAGATAAATATCCCAATCTTGGTAGCACAAAATTCATTTAATATTCATTTATTTAGGTTCATTTTAACTTTCAAAAGACCAACCTAATTCAAATACACACACAAATATGTATGATTCATGTATTTATCTAAAGTATCTATGATAAAAGTGACATAACCTCACCTAGAGTGTCTATTAAGCTAATGGTAGTTTCATCAGATCACTGGGGACCCTGAAATTTCATATTCTAGTTGGTCACACTTGCTACATGGAATGCTAGTTTCATCTAACAATACTTCCATAAAAAAACCATGAAATCCTTTTGGTGCCTAACTACAAACTAAATATTCACTCACAAGAAATGTTATGATACCAATTTTTCATAAGCCTCACGCTAGGAACCCCTCCCAGGACAACAATGAAGAAGAGAGTAACCCTTGAGGCCCTCCTCTAATGGGCCCTAGGTTGGAAACTACCATCAAGGGTATAATAATAGAGATGGTAGTCATTACCCCCATAATTCAGATGAATATAAAAATAATACTACCAATCAACATCATGATCTAAAATAAAAATCAATATCCAAAAAATGAATGCAATATTATACAAATATAAATCCAAATATATAAAACCAAACAAACATCATAGGCAGAAACTCTACAGCCAATCTCCTGCTCGAAGCCATTACTCTCCCACTCCATCGCCAAATCCCACCAATAAACTTTTAAAACAAATTTATATATACCATTCTTATAATAACATGTATACTCATAGTACACCACATACCATGTCCATATCATCCACATCATCCCATATCCACTTCCACATATAATTTATCATCCACACACAATATATCAAGTGTAATAGGATATTATTAACATGCATGACATCAACCATGCACCCTCCTCCTAGCATATACAACCCCACCATATCTCATCACATCAATACCTTATAGGGTCTTCCAGGGTTTCACACACTCAATCTATGTGATTGTACCTATCATCATTCCAATACCTCATAGGGCTTTCCAATACATGACATACTACACTAGTATAAGCGTACCTATCTTGAGCCATCACAACCCATAACATACCTAGAATAGAGGGTGGGGAATAGGGGGAAGACTATAATATATTCTCTCACTAACATGGTTTTTTTGAAAAAAAACACTCAGAACCCAAATCATATTGGGTGTTAGTAAGGTTATATAACTTATGTGGGGTGTGTATAAATTCACAAGGAAAATAAAATTAATAATAAATCATAGATATATCCCCACATAGTTGGTTTACACCTGATATAGTGCTAACAAAGCTCATGAACAGGACTATAACATCTTATACACACTTCCACCATTACCAACTACATTATCACAAACCAACCCCAATTTTTTTATATAAAAAACCCTCACATGAAAAAACACAATCCCATCCATCCATAGCACTTAACCCATTTCATTATTTAGTATTGTCGACCATATTATTTTTATTTGAAGTTAAATTACATATTTAATGAAAACATATTCTAGAAATCAACCACATTATTCCAAACCATTACTCATTGATTTTGATTATTCATATTTCACTTATATCGGTGATTTAATTCAATTCCATCCATACCCATTTTGAATTCATTAATATTAGTTACATTCTTCTATTAATAGGAAAATAAAAAATAGTCCCACTTCAACTATCCATGCCATCATTCTAGAATATCCTACAAATTCCCTCTTGATAACATTAGAAATGTAGTCAAATTATTTCTACATAAACCCCCATATATAACCTTATCACACTATGAAACAAAAGTAATTTTTTGTTGCACTTTCTACCCAAACCACAAAAAAACCCAAGGAAAATATCCACAATATTTTCTCAAACAAGTTAAAAAATCATAGAAAAAAATTAGAAACATATAACAATAATTTTACTAATGCATAATTTAGAGTTTAAAAACATTATTTTAGATTAATTTGTTACCCCATCCATTAAAAACATCATCATGATTACCACATTTTATATAACCACTTCATTAATATCATTTTTATATTTTATTATAAAAAAATGATTATAAAAGATAAATAACAACATCTATGCATTAATCTTATAAATAATAATATTTTTTAACAATAGAAGAAAAAATGCATGAAGAACGTAGGAAATATCTTGAAATAAGGTAATGAAATCAGAAACACCACCTTCCCATCACTTTATTGATCATGGTTTATTATATTTCAAATGACCTATAGATTTATTGGTCATTATTTTGAGAGGAAGTTTTATTATTTAATTTGGTGTGTGGTTTATTTTGAGAATTAGAACTCATACTAGGATTATGATGGTTTGGAAAAGCATAATAGGTGTTTATATATCTATAATATGACATAGTTGCCTATAAAGGTGATTGAGTTGATGTTGGTAAAATTTTGGGTGTCTTGGGAGTCTGAAATTTAGTAGCATGTTGTAATTCACACTGTGAATAATTTTCACACCCTGAATGGGGATAGTTAATAGGAGAACCCCCTGCTTGAAAATTTACCACCAATAACCAAGGACTAATTCCACTAAAATGTTAGGCCATGATTTAGACTCCTCTTCCATGAATGGTCCAGTGTGTGAGCAAGAGTTTTATGTTTTGAAATGTGTGTTGGTGGTGTTTTTTTAAATTAATGTGGTTAAAAATCCCTTTGTTCTTTATCAGATAAGTGCATATGAGGAGGTTTGTTTTTCTATATCCTCCCCTCTTCTTACACTCCTTTAAATCCCCCTTTCTATGGGGTTTTTTATAGATAATATAGATGAGTCTATCCCATTGATGTCCTCTATTTTGGTTTCTAGGTGTGGAAAATATGTACCAAGACCGTTGATGTCAGTTTTGCTTGCCAGATATAAAGTGGTGTATAACGGAATTTGTCTCCTGATTCCTCACTTTCCAGTAAGTGAAGGTTGAGAACCATGTTCTTAAAGATTTGTCTCAACCCCTTAAGGTTCCATATTGTAATTAGAATGGTATATCTATGGACTTCATGATGGGACATCCATAATATTCTAGAGAACACAATACCAACTTGGTGATCATAGACTGACTCACCATGTCATCCCACTTTCTAGTTATTTGACATCATAGATTAGTAAATATTATGGGATTCCTTTACATATAATACGTAGTCTAGTATCATGGAATTCCCTTGGGTATTGTTTCAATACTCAATTATCACTTTATTTCAAGGTTATGGAGAGTATTTCAGGAGGACATTGGGAATCTGTTAAATTTGATAATAAAATTTCACCACCAAAGTGATGGTTAGACTGAGAAAACCATTCAGGTTCTTAAGGAAATATTGTGTGCTTTCATGTTGGACTTTGGAAGTAGTTGGGAGGATCGCTTACCCTTGGAAAGGTTTACATACAACAACAGATACCATTCCACCATCAGTATGGCACCATTCATGGCCTTGTGTGGGATACCCTGTAGGTCACCACTATGAATAACTAATATAGGGAAGTTTATACTTATGGGGATCGATTTGGTAAAAACTATGATATATAAGGTGAAGATCATATATTAGTTGATGATGACTACCCATATCCGTCATAATTCTTACAAAAAATGTGGATGAAGGCCTTTAGAGTTTGGGGATAGAGACCATGTGTTTTTGAAGGTCTTAACTCGAAATGGTTTTATAGATTTGGACATGGTGGAAAGTTATCACCAAGAATCATTAAACCTTCTCAGATATTACATGGGGTCAGAAAAGTGGCATACATATTTTCCCTACCACCATAGTTAGACCGAGTACATGAAGTCTTCCAAGTGTCTTAGTTAAGGAGGTTTTTGCATAACCCATCACATGTTATTGAAATGGGAAATATGGACATCAAGGATAGAGATACCTTTGCAGACTAGTCACTAGAGATCAAGGATTGGTAGAAGAATATCCTCCATTGACAATCAATTCCCTTGGTACATGTTTGGTGGTAGTAAGGTAATTTGTAGGAGATCACTTTTGAGTGGGATACACAAATGTGATCCTAGTACTATAATCCTTTTTAGTTAGGGAGGAAATCCTTGTGGTGGGGATAATGTAATTCCATTGTTTTTCCTTATAAAAATTTGGAATATTTTAAATAATATTTTTGGAATTTGTGTTGAGTTGGAATGGGATTATGAGGCCGAGAGAGGATCAGTATTGATATTATATAAATATTAAATATATTATATCATGTGCACACAATTTTTTTATAATAAGTGAATAAATTCTGAATGGGGGCTCATATGGGAAATTTGAAACCACCATTTAGTCTGAAATGCATGTTTTTCCCTAGAAAATACATAATATTTGTACGCGTTAGGTGTTTATCTTGACTTCCATCATGGGAGAAATAATACAAAAATTAAAAAATATTATTTTAATTAAATCTTGAACTAGTCCAATCATTATAAAGTTATTGTTATTGTAAATCCCTAGGGATATCTACATAAAACTAGGGATTTAAGGAGTAACCATTGGAGAAGAGCATGGAAAATGAAAAAAAATTAAGGATCATGATCAATTATTGATGGGTCATCTTTCTCAATAGATCCCATGCATGATGCCAATGATGATGATGTAGTTTCATTATTTATTATTGATCAATCCAAACCCCTGAGTTAGGGAATTTCCTCTATTTGGATTCATCCTGTTTTAATATCCTATATCCAACATGAAACAATTCACCTAAAAATGGTTTCATTGATTGATGGTTGAATTCATTTAATGACTTATATTCCTTAGGATTATGATTTGATTCATTTTTTTATTGTTGGATATTCATTCATTATTCTAATGGTGACTAATCATGTTCAACCTGAAAAATGTACATAGTTTGTTTCTATGTTTTGATTTGTTCATTTCTTCCTCATTTCATTGTAAGTCCATCACTGACATTTAATTTAGCCAGCGTTTTGAAAAATACCTAGTATAAGATCATTGTGTGACAATTATTCCGAAAAACAGATCGATACCAAAGGTTTGGGTTCACAATCAAGGGAGAAATTGAGGTTTTATGACAACCAGTGATGATATGAGGTGATTCATGATTGGATCAGCATTCCCTATTTATCGACATGGCATGCAGTGATGGTTATGTGTGATGGAGGATGTTTTCTAAGTAGATTGGGAGGCCAAATACAATCACCAGATATGAAAAAGAATAGGCCAACTAAGATCCAATATTATTGGAATGATTGGTGACACATCAAATGAAAAGTAGTTAAAGGCATGGAATAATCAAGAATTTCTAAGAAATCCCCACAGCACTATGTGTGGTCTAAAGAACACATGTCATATAGTTCTTCTTCTACAACACTAGGGTTTATGTACAAAGAAAAAAATATCACATGTTGTGTGGTCCCTACCATATGTCATGTGACTCAGTGCTGATGGCTCAACATATACCTTTTGGGTACTCGAGCATGAACATGAATGTAACAAGGACATGGATAGAGTACAAGGGAATGTCCTGGTACTCAAAGAAAAAAAGGTACATGGGCATGGTCTAATTTTCATTGGCATGACCTTAAGTACCCAGGGATGGCTAGATGTACACGAGTATAGGTAGGTGGCATGCTGAGTGTTAGCCCGACCTCTACACATTGTGCATCCAAAAAGGGTCTTTTTGCATATGGAGGATTGCGTTCCATGTGATATGGTGAGACCCTAGTAGATCTGGGGGTAGTATAAACACATCGTGTAATACCAATACACACTATTTACATTTTCAAAGGTAGTTTGAGACCCTTCCTATCTTCAGTTTGGACCAATTTAAATTGAGTTTTCTCTCTTATTCCATCCCTATGAGGTTATAGTGTGACATTATTTCTTGAATATAGGATTGTGATTCCATCTATGGGTTTGGTCTCAGATTAAATTCAATTTATCCCTTCATGTAAATATTATGGGATCCTCTATCATTCCTTCTTCATCTTAGGTAGGGTTAATGGTATTGGTATGACCACCAAGCATGGGGCATCAATCCCCAATATAAAAGGGTAATCCATAAGGGTTTATGGTGTCCCCTAGTGGACTGGGGTGTGATCACTTATCTATATGTGTAAATATTTAGATTTCCAATGAGAATTTCATATGAGATACCTAATGAGTATGACCTCTCAAATGAGCACCATCAGTGATAGCATGGCTTGTAGAGTGAGTTCTCCCAAATAGGCATTATCTTGAATCATTAAGTAGAATGATGTGGATGTAAATGTTTGAAAACTATTTAAAACATGGATTTAATTATGATTATATCTTGTTTTTTTATATTTATTCTTATTTCTATATCTTATATCCCGATTGACATTCCATTGTGATGATCTAACTTCACTCTTGATGCTTAATGTTTTGTGATTTTGGGGTGTCCTACTAGGTATTGTATACTCACCCCTAGAATGGGATCTTCCTATAAATTTCATGTCTTATATAGATGATAGTCCTTTTGATAGAGTCCTAGGGGGACCAAGAGAAAATTTTACATAGTGAACTAGGCTGGTCATGGTTGGATCGGGTGTTGCATGTAATAGACGTCCCCAACTACTTAGTAGGTTGGACTCTTTTATCAGTTTGTGGGTGGTCTGGTATTTGTACCTTTATAATTTCTAGTACTTTTTTCATACACTAATTATGGTTCTAGATGTATGCATGCATTTGTATCAGTTTTATTTACCTTTCAACATTGTATGTGTATTTGGCGATGCATGCATGTTTACAGGCACCTTAGACTAAGCCCTCCCACATGCATAACAAGAAAACTTGGTGTTGGTTGTTAGCCCCTAGAATTTTAGATGCAATCTTGGGGTGTCACACTCAACTTATCACTAGAAAGGAGGGTCTTGGTGTGATGGAAAGTGAAAAAAATAATCTTTAAAAATGAAGAAATCTAGTAGAAAGGATACATCCACTGTCATACTCAAACCAAAACCAATGTTATATTTAATCCCTATATCTATTCAAAATCATACAATGCCTACTCTTGGGAATCCATGGAAGAAATAGTTCCCTCTCTATGTTATAAATAATAAGTTGAATCGCATAAAATTAAAGTCTCAAAAGAATAAAATTATTCCTTTGAAAAGAATAGGTTCCATGATTTTCTTTCACTTCCTTGGAGCATAACATGATTAAACTACTGGAGGTTATGAGGCGCAATAATTACACCCTGAATGATCACCCTAATTATTACCCCTTACACTAAATAATATTTTATAACATCCAATAATTCCACATCTTCATAGACATACTATATAATATTTTTGACTCTGAGCAAGTGAAATTGAGTAAACCTACCGAACCAAAGATATGTGACTCTGCCACTCTACTAAAAGGATAATATGAGTGTAAAGAATCTTCAAATAGGTGTATGAAGAAATTTTATGTATAGATTACTATAAAAACGGTTATCTAGGTACATTCCATACTTAGGTAAGAACAAAATCCACCACTCATAACCGTAGTTCCCACTAATATACTAGAGACTATATCTACATCATCATAACCTTCCAAGAGTCAATGTAATCATTTTCAATGAAAAAAAACAATAAGAAGAGAACATGTTATTACCTAAAATAGTATAGAATCTTATAGATATCTTACCCACAAAATTAATAGGATGGAAACTACCCCACCAAATAAACCACTTTTCTGATGAGGTGTCACAATACAACTCCACCAATGTTATCCACAAAACTAACCCCTTCATTCATGTAGAAGAGGATTCATATGAGCCTAAGATCATCATATATGATTAGGGAAGAAATATTAGAGGTTTAGGAATATTAGGTCAAAATAGACCTCAATGTTGAGGAATAATTTATGTTGAAGCTATATATATACCCAAATATTGGATACATGCAATTCAGCAAGCCCAACAGAAACATCAATATGATATTTAATTGTCTAGGTCCCATTCAGACCAATTTATATTAGAATAAGAAGTAGTAAATGTTATATTATATTCATAAATATGAAACACATATGGGCCTACTCATCCCAACTAGTATATGGTGTGGACATCCCATAGTTCTATTCAAGGATTTGAGTTATTGTCACAGACTACTTTAACCATTAAGCCTCAAGACATGGATAAACCTCATAGGTCATTCTCTTAAAAGTATGACATTTTAAAGAATCTAATTTTCAACCTTTATTAGATCATAATTTTAAATGGTCGTTATATTTTAGGAGAGATCATTAAAGCCTTTATTAAGGCACTCTTAACCCCACAAGTATTCAAGGATTAAGTTACAATACTAGAAACATATCACATAGAGAATTGATCCATTAAATTCCACATACTCATTTCATTCCCTAAATGACATCGAGGAGGCACCATACATAGGAATATCAAGAACGTGTACATATCTATAATTCTTAACAATTTATACATCCATCTTACTAATGTAGATAATGGTATAGGAATCAACAATATCTTGATCTAAATCCTATAATTTTTTGGGCATACTAAAGTTAATTTATCCCCATAAAGCTTTAAAATTTAAGTGTATGAAAATGGAAAATAGAGATCCCTCTAGATGATATACTAAATACACAATTTGGATACCATAATTCGAAATCTGAATTCATGGTGGTCAGTGAAGACATATATTATAAAGTATTTATTGGATATCAATGGATCCATATGAAGGTAGGAGTACCCTAATCATATAACAAGTGCTTGAAATACTCTATTGATGGGATAGTCATGGTACTAAATGGTGATAACTACTTTTTTGAGTCTTTGGGGTCTCAATACATATAAAATGGGTACTATTAAAGGTCATCGAAGAAGGATATTATAAATAATTCCATGCATATCACTACACCTAATGTCTTGGAAATAACCCATGTCAATCCATGGAGTTATCATGGTGCTGATTTTCTATTTCCTATCCACTAAATTGAGTTGTAAAATCTAAATTTTATAATTCACTAGGTTACATGGGTCAATGTGAACAATGTAAAAAATCCCCCCAGTCGTGTTCTTCTCATATGATGTAAAATCATATTTTTCCATGGATAATCCAACATAAATAGAGGAAAAAAACTCTATAAAGTTCAGGAGGATTAATATTTATCTTGGGTGCCTTCACTAAAATGTTTTCTTGATGAATATATATTAAACCCAACCATGGTTCTTTGATCAATAATTTATTTACCCTATAATAGGATAATAAGTTTTGGTAATATTTTCTCTTATTTTAACGATGTGGGTTGCTCTATAAGAACCAAGCCATTTTGAGGAAGAATCTTATCCTGATGAAAACAATAATTACCATGCATATTCTTATGGATCTCAACATACAATCCAATTTTCCACTCTAGATAGTGGTGAAATGAAAGAGGAAAAAATCAAATGTGGTCCATCTATTTGTGAGGAAAGCATCTCAACCACTATTGGTGATCTCTAACAAGAGGACTTGGGAATATAGTAAGATTTGTGACCAATAATGATCAACACCATTATGAATCCTAAAGAACATGAGAAATACATATCTTTCATGGTGTATAACTGAGGTATATTTGCATTAAATTGTATAGTAGTTCATGGATTATGACACATGGTGTCTAACAATTATTTGGGTCTACCAAATGACCATCATGGTTATAAATAGGTAGAAAGAAGAATGCATCTAACTAATACATCCAAGATGGAATCCAAACTGGACATACTAATCAAATTAAAATTCATCTGAGAAGCTCAATACCAAAATTTTATCACCACGATCATCCCCAGAAAGAAAAGAAAATGAAATAACCAGGGTCAACACTTTTTTTTGTGATCTCAAATGCAACTACCTAAAAGATGATTTCCTAGTCTTGATAATAAATTTTTTGATCGACTAAAGAACTATTTTTCTGTCCTTCACCTATATATATGACTATTATAACTATAAAATGATCTTTATGGACCCATATGATGATAATACTATCTCCCTTGGGGAACTCTAATGGGTATACTATTACCACGTAATTCCATTTGGTTTGAATAACAATGATGCTATATACCAATGGGTTATGCTCTATATTTTCATGTACTTTTTGGGGAAAACCATAGAGTGATATATGGATGAACTAAAGGTCAAATATGAATGAATGTGTGACTATCTTACAAATCATGATGATGTTTTCAAAAAACAGTTGAAATAATTTTTTAGGATTAAACCATAAAAATATCCTTTCAATGTAATAATAGGTAATTTCCTTTATTAATGGTATGCAATTGTGGCTTCAATTATAAACCCCAAAAGGCAAAATGATACTTGATATACCACCTCATAAAAATATTAAATAATTTAAAGGAATTAAAGGATGGATCACCTGTATTTTTTACTTAAAATATAATCTCCACAACATGTTTATTACCTTTCATGAAGTTTATGAAGAAATATATCACCAATTATTAGGATTATTATTTTCTGATAGCACCTGAGATTTTCAAATAGTACCTTATTCAACCTATGTTGTAATGTTGGCCAAATAAATTAAACCCCTCATATTCTATTTATAATCCCTAAAATGATCATATAGAACCATAATTTCTTAGAATAATGATTCAAGAATGGGGAATAGTCTCTATTATCTCAATAGAAAAATGCTGGATATTGAGACATAATATTATGATATCAATATTAACTGCCTTTAATTTATTTTCACATTGAAAAGATGAGACATTTTGTGCAGCACCATGGTGTCATCCTCATCATTCATGTCTATCCACTCAAACATATCCTCATTAATCTAATGTTAATTTGGTTAATATCATAGTGTAAAGTCATTTTGAATAGTTTAATATTCATTTTATATCTTATAATGAGATCAAAGTCCATGTGTTAGAAACTTTCTTCACATCACACCCTATCCTAAGAATGTAATTTTTGAATATAGAACTACCCAAATTAATATTATCTCCATCCATGAATCCCCCAAATCATGGGAGATATTCATTGATAGTTCCTCTAGTTTCTTAATGGGTTGAAGGATGGAAAACCTAAAGATCAACTCAGTTGTATTGGGGATTATTTTCATCTCTTTAAATAAATAAGTTATGTTTTAATTCTTCTTATCTTAAAAATAAATAACTAATAATACGGTAGGATACAAGGCCCTAATTTCATTATTGGATCAATACTATTAGATACTAGTATCCCAATTAAATAAATAGGGTGATTTAGAGTTGGTTATTAAGAAAATCAATGGAAAATATGTGATCAAGAATGAAGAGTTGATTTTATTTACTGATTATGTGTGAGGTTTTATGGTCTAATTATCTTTATAGAAAACACTATATCATATCTTATGGAATCCGAATGAATAATAAAATGCAATGGACAATGTAGATATGAATATGGAATATCCATATTAGGATGAGATAGTAATTATCATCACACATTGTATTGTGTTTTATTTATTTATCAATAATGAAATATAAGAAATAAATTAATTCAGTTAATTCACAGATAAATGTAATCTTATATCCTCACAAAATAATCAAATCTTTCTAAGGATGAATCCTATAAATTAGTACCTTATAAAGGTATTATTTCAATGGATCAATCAAAGAAGGAACAAATTTGTCAAAGGTAATCGAATATCATCCATTATGACTACTCTAAATAATAAAAGGTCCAATACAAGAGAGGATTTGAATGATTCTCCATAAAATTCATTGAAGGAGGTGATACCCTCAGTTTTATCTAGAAAATATATGCTATAATGTATTGTACCAACTATTTAAGAACCAAGATCTTTTCTCAAATAATACATCTAATCATCAATGATGCATGACTGTATGGAGTTCATAAAGAAATTCCATACATTTAAAATAAATTCCAACATCATTTATAAAACCCCAAAATAATTACATGTCACCAACTATTCTTGGATATTTTACATATTAGGGATAGATTTCAAGGATATATAACCTCCTTCCATAGCTTATAAATTCAATGATATTATTACTTCCACTTATTTATTCTCCATAAGGACTGAATTAGTTTCCCTAAAAGAATTCATAATTAAACCAATCATCAATTTCATGAAGTATAATATAACTTATGGATTCATTATCCCTCATAAAGTATTCATAGATAACGACACCAATTTATATACTTAAAAATTCATGATATAGTATGAATAATAAAATATTAATTCCAATCACTAATACTACTATCATATAGAAGAGAAAAGAAAGATAGATGCATTCAATAAAACTCTATCTTATATCATTCATAATATGGGGATAAATAAAAGAAGACTTATCCAAACATTCTCCTACATGATTTGTATGATAATCATATGAAAAAATTAACTTCCACATAGGTGACCCATACTTAAACATGTATAGGATACAATTAGTTTTAACAATTATATTTTATCTTCCCTCACTTCTCATCACTATTTTCCATCAATGTTCCAAAGATGAGAAATCTCAAATATGGATCTATGATTTAGAGAAAGTTGATGATTTTTTTTTCAAAAACTACCAACCTTGAGATTCATCAAAATAAAGTTTCTTGACCATTCAATAAGAAGGTTCATACTTGTCCATTTCTCAAAATAGATTTGGTTTGGTATTTGTAAACTCTCATCATAGTGATGAAAAAACCTATAAATCTAGATCCAAAACGGGAAGGACCTTATTACATACATGTGTTTTACTCCAATGGAGATTACTCCTTGATCCCAATGGATGGAAAAAATATCACACCTAACACTAGTGAAATATTTCTCAAGAAGTAATTTTCATATCTCTAGGATGAGTAAATATAGTCCATATTCAAAAAATATTAAACAAAATTACATCATAGTCCTAAATACAAGAATTTAAACTATATAGAATAAAGTTAATCCTGCATGAATTTAAACTACCTAGAAGTGATCCTAGTCACGTAACCATAAACCAAAAGGCATGATGATCCATCTAGTAAGACATTAATCTATATATGGTGGAATGTTCTATGTAACCTAATTATTTTATAATTGTTTTAGATCTATATAATATGTCCTAGTTTTCGAGTTTAAAAATTCATGTCGGGTCTTCTCTAACAATCATGTGCTAGGAAGGAGGCATTTTATTTTCTATTATATTCAAGATTGATCAAAATAGATAACCCTTATTAAGAACTACATGTAGATTAATTACTATTATTTAAAGATGCATAATTATTTATGAACCACATATTTTATACCCAACCACAAGTTTCATCCCAACCGAACTCCCACTTCATCATTATTCCCAATACTTCATTGATTCATATTTAATTCTACCCATTTATTTAGCACTAAGAAGAATCCATTACATTTTTTTCACGAGTTAGTTCTATGAAAATATATCTATATATGGTTCCTCATCATATGACCCTACTGTATGAATTATGAGTCCAAATCACATGTTGTTAAATAACACGACATACAATCCACCCAGCATAACCCTTATACTAACTGGAGAATTTGGTTCTACATGACCTAATATCCTTACATATAGACCATATATGATTAAGAGTCCACTATTATATGGTTCCTTATCCATAAAACTAAAATATGGTAATATGGAAAATATCATTATAAAGATCACTATACTAGTATCTAGACCCTTTGATGCATGTTGGGTTATTTATTGACCCTATATTTGGATGAATCCACCCTTTCTTTTCCCAGCACATGAGAAAGATTGGTGCAGAGGGTGACACTTCCAAGAACTATATGTGGATTGATTAAAATTATATTAGGATTTATATTGATATCTAGATCTATTATCATTGATACTTCCACAATATTTACATTTATCTAAACTCTCCTAGTATATGATCTCTATGTGCATTCAGTTTTCTTCATCAATCATATAGTAGGAAAATATATACAATAATTTGGGACCACAATATTTGGTACCAGCCTAAGGGTCAATTATAGTTTTGATCTCGAATCAAAATAAAAAATTATCCTCATAATAAATAATGTTTTTGATTTCATATTTATATAGGATGCATAGTAAGTCTTGGGTTTCTCATCATAGTGTCAACTAAAAATTTCATGACTAATTCTACCATAGTAGTGAGACCATTATAAATTGAAGATATATTTCATATTGTATTTTATCACCCAAAAAACCATACATATATCTATTTTATTTGATCTAGATGTTTTCAAATAATTCTAATGAACAACTATTTGTTTCTTGATTAAAATTATACAAGATGTGTAGGGATATTGATATCCTAATTACCTATCATGGGCCCCACTGTAGATTTCATAAACTCTAAATACCTCACCAAATCTATGGTGTCCCCATTCATGTTAATTATTCTATGTTAAAACCTACAATGGGGTTACATTTCTTTAATTAGAGATACATTTTTTTAGATTCATGTTACTTTAGGATATGTAGTGAAATATTAACCATATATCTATGACCTAGATACAAATAATTATCCACTTCTACTACCCCTTAACCTTCCATAACATCTCAATCTTGGTTAGTTTTGGATAGGAGTTTTCTAAATACTTTTGAATTCCCACATCACATATATCACACATTATACATTAAGTATTTTACTTACCATAAACCATTCGTGACTATTAGTAATAAGTGTATCCAATTCCAAAAAGGATTCCTATAATTAGTAATGATAAATATATCACATATTCTTCCTACTAACCAGAGGTATTCATTCATCCTTAGGAGGATGTCCTCTGATACCATGCACCCTTAATGACACTTCCATGAAACTATTAATTCATATGATCAGTGATCACCCACATCATGTTTTTCCATACCATCACTTTCTAACTCAAATACCTTAGGTTATTATTTACATCATTCTCATCCCTTGTTCAAAGGTGATAAGGTACCCCTTTTTTATGCTCCCCATTTGGGTTTCTATATCACAATCCTCAACTCGTAGTCTAAGAACTATGACCTTAAACTACATTCACCATTTTTAGATTTTTTCTACCAAGAGAGGGCCTCTATAATCCAATATAGTGTTAATCTCATATCTTTTTTAGTTACACAACATCTTCTCATAAGGTTATCTCATGTTGATGTGGGGAATTATTTTATAAAGGTTCAATCCAAACCTTACCAAAAACTATGAAACCAATTTTTTGGTAAAAATTGTATAACCTTTCAACCCAAAAAACATACAGGTCATGTTTTATGATCTTACAACATGTAGACATACCCCTGAGATGAATTGTGATAGCATTGATCTCTTATTCACATTAGGTTTACTATACCTTTTTGCACTATAGACCATATTTCCCTTTAGTTCAGAATGTATAACCTTATACTATATCCACATTTTTGTCAAGATTATCTATAATTTTACATTAGTTCTCATTTATCTAACTCATGTGACCATAAAACACCCAAGTGATGAGACATAGTACTCATCATATTGAAAACATATAAAGGGAATCAAGAGAGAATCTGAAGCCTATACTCTATTAGAATGTACTTTTCATGGACTATGAATAAGTTTGAGATTTTAAAAGGAAATAAAAATGTAAAAAACTTGTTAGGATGAAATCCCACACTAGGTATCTCGAGAAAAGGCTAACTCACTTCCTAATAATCCTCTCCTCACTAATTGATATGGAAATTGTTAAGGAAAAATAAAAATATGCATTGCTTGTAGGGATAACCAATTAACACAGGAAAAAGTAAAGTTATTATTTCTAGGTCTATCAACCAAGAAAAAATTTAGATCACTAACATTATCATCACATATATTGATTCAAGTAATTTGTTTGAAATTCAAAAGGATGTGATTTTATTTTACTTGATCTCTTTTGATAATTTTAATCTTTATTCAAAACCTTAATGTATGATTTTAATTATGTTTATTCATTAAATTCTACCATATTTTAATATACTGACCTAAGATACAGTGATGTTACATGTTTTCCTATATCTGGCCTACATATATCCATCTAAGAGAACAAGTTAAAGAAGAAGTGAATTGAAAAGACAATCCTAGGATTATGGTACTAGTATGAGTGATTCCATAACTGACCAACCTATATACATCCAAGAGAATATGTTCTAGATGGGATTGAATTAAGTATTATTTTATTTCATGTAATTACCCCAATATACCATGATAGTATATGTCTGTCAATATTCTCCCCACATATATTCATCTAAGGGTGCATATTTTAAATAAAATGAATTGATTAATATATATTTATTAGATAACATAGGATATTCTAAACTCCAAGAGGTGGGTGAATTGGTGTTTATATAATTTTTTTAATTTCTTAAATTACATTATACTTGTTCAGTAGGGATTTCAATTAACATTGTGAATCATAAAACAAGGAACAACCCATGTTTCTAAATGAGGTTTTCCTCTATAAATGATAACTATATCGACAATGTACAAGGGTTTTAATCCGAATCACATGAGGATATTATAATATTATCAAGAGATATCCATAGTAAAGGTTGTTTCCTTATATCTCTTATAATATTTTAGCATTAACCAGTGAAATAAAATAACCTGTATGGTTATACATAAATTTTTCAAATCCAAAGAATATAGATTTATAGTGAAATTACATGTCAATAATGTATTTATAGGTTTGAATATTAATTTTTTTCTTCACTTCACATCTATCCTCATAGGTTATTACTTTCTAAAAAATTCTCCCCAAAATAAATATAGTAATATAAATCTCCCTTCTTATTCAGTTTATAATCTCAAATATTCATTAAACAAAGTGTATCTAATTTCCACATTTCATTGATCTTTAAAATCTATCAAATATCATCTTTAAGACTTAGTCTTGTAACTCCCATGTGATATTAGAAATATTGTGTCCCTTATTTATTCTTTAAACTTCCATAAAAACCACATGAAATAATGCCTTAATAACTGCATGAAAACATGTAACAAAATCATTATAGTAATTGATCCACATGTCATAGGGAAAATCTCTCCTGCAACATTTATTTGTCTTCATATACTTTGTTATGGAGCTCTCTTCACACCACGACAACTTTAATATGGGTTTTTCTTTTTACAACATAGATATTTCTCATCATCCATTGCTTTAATCATAAAAGGTATAAAATAATAATTATAAGAATAATTATGATATTCATATCATTTAAAAATACTTCAGTATCTTCAAAATTTAAATTCCCATTCATTAGAAAATATATATTTTAAAATCTCATAATTTTACAAAAAATAAAAATCCTCATGAAGTATAAAAATTTCTCTTATATAGTAACCAAATAATTTATATTAAGTAGCCAAATGATCTTTATGGGAATAAAGTTTCTAATTTTTCATCATAAATGGTTTCTATTAGAGTAAATAACTCTTATATAAAGTGGAAATTAATCTTCTAGTAATTTAAAAATTATATTCATAAAAATTACTTTCCAAAATTTCATCACATATGGATTTGAAATTACTCTTATGGAAAATGGATCATCCATACTGAATTTAAAATTAACTCTTATGATGTTCAACTAACTCTTACAGTACTTGGGATCATCCTTACATAATGTCAAAATGAATCTTATAGAGGATAAGTAGCATCTAAATAATTGCAAATATATTTCCTCAACAATGGTACTTATTAAAACTCATATCATCCTTATTGAAACCATAAGTCTATTATATTTTCTAATTTTCTATCTTTCAAATCATAAGGGTAAATGGTCCTTATGAAAATTAGTCACTTATCCATTATTAATTTAAAAATAATGAATTTAAAAATTATATCAATGATATCAAAATATCTCCTTTAAAACATCTAATCAACTAAAAACAATTCTCAACACATTTAATAATTTCAAAATCATCAAAAAAATGTATTGAAAATAAATACAAAGAAAATATATAGTGGGTTCCATAATCTCCACCCTTGGTTTTTCTCAATACCAAAACCATAAATTTCAGTTTCAATTACACATCTAAAAAATACTCCCCTTGAATCCATGAAAGCCTAAAATGAGAAAAATGATTTTCTACCCATTTTTGAAAATGAAGATAAAAATAATATAACATCCCTTTATCCAAAAACTCAAAGATAATAGTAATATTACATTATTGGTAAAAAACTATAACAGTTCTCACATGATCCAACATCCTAGTTTCCATGGAGACTTGATATATATTTATTTTCACATTACACTTGAAAACATAAAATAAAATATAAAAAATATTATCATAAAATTATTATCCATTCCACAAAATCTATGAAACGTACACACAATTATCATTTAGGTTTCCTAGGGAAAGGAAATAAAAAGAATGGTGATCTAAAATTCTTAGTAAGGAGTAGTGCAAAATGAACTTTATCAAAACATAAGCATGGGATAAATCGTATGGGAAAAAATAAATAATCAAAATAATTTCATGGTCAAATTAATCTAAGGGTATAATATATCCGGGAAAATAAATAAAAACATGGATAATAAATACTGATATCATAATGATTGAATTTATAATGTTAGACATCATAAACATACCATCAAATCCTTATGAAAAGACATCATATGTTAGAGGGTAAGGCATACGTAAACACTCTAGATAGTTTATCTCATGAGACATATTAATGCCTCAAGGGGTATCAATAACAAGCTCCACCCGTCACTAATTAAGTATAAAGCATTAATCATATGAGTTAGAAAGTAATTTCATAACATTACCTAACGAACCTATTAATTAATAATGAATATATAAAAAATGGTTATCTGTATAATAAAAATACGAATAAGAAATATTTCCCCATTCAATGGAATAATGTGGTTGTTTAGGAGAATATACCTTAATCAACTTAAAACCCATGGTGGTATTCTCAATGTAATAGAAAGTGCCTTTATCAAATAAATATGGATAAAGTAGTGGTTAAGGGTAATTTAAAATTCACAGGTTATCCGTAAGAGATATTAATTGAGTTCCATAGTTTTTAGTGGAAGGATACCAAAGCAATGGTAATCAAATCCTTCATTATGTTTTATAATGATAGTGTTAATTATCCAAAGCATACCCCTATAGAGTGTCTGGATTGGTGTGCAGTGTTAACCCCCCTCATTTTTTATCAAGTGAATATATAGTTAATACCCAATAGGACTTTTTCAGGGTGATTAACCCTATTTTTCTTTGTTTTATAGCCACATTTACTTTACAGTAACTGAATAGGGTGTAATTTCGAGAAACCCACAAAAACTTCGCATTCCAAAAAGTTTGGATTTTTGGGATTATGATGGATTAAGAAAAGGATATAATGATAATAAATAATTAATTTCACATTTAAAATAAATCAATTATGCATAATACCATGAAATTAAAATCAAATATATATGTTAAACTTATACTATAAATAAATAATTTCAATTAAAAAGGATAGGGACAGATTGGAAAAGCTAACGAAATCGGTAACATTTGAATCAAAACCATGATGATGTATATATCTTGTAATTGAACATAAAATAACATGAATAAAATAAAATTAATAATATAATAAATAAAATAGTCATTATATACACCCTATAATTGAAATTAGGTTCACAATAAAAAACATGGCTCAAGGAAAAGTAATTTGAGATGAAAAGTACCTTACATTTAACCCTTATTAATTTAACATGATCTATCCTATGATATAAAATAAAAATATTAATCTCCTTTTTTATATTATTATTCATTCATATAAAATTTTATAAAATTTATTTATAATCATTTACTACAGATATATTAGTTAGTCATATTTTATTCTCATCCTTGGATGTTATTAGTTTTGATTGTTTTTTCAGTACTAGTTCCATAATGATGGGTTTTATTATTGTTTATCGATTAAATATTCATCTTTTAGAGATCTTTAGAGGTACCAGAATATGTATTTTTTACTCATTTATAATTTTATAATTTAATTTCATAATTTTTTTAGTTATGATTTTTGATGATGAAATTTGTGATGAGCTTGCTTGGGTAATTTTTAATTAATAAGGGGTAGTATTTTAATAATAAGTTAAATATTAGTATAAATATTACCTAATAATAAACCAAACATTATTTAATTTTTAATATCTAATAACACTAGTATTTATGTTTCATAGTAATATAGGATTAAAATTTATAGCATTGTTCAACAAGGTGGTTAAACAAACCCAAATAAGAACAAGTTATAATATATGGGTGATTTTGATTAAGAATGTGTTTACTTTAGAATAAAATCATTATTATTGATGAATAATAATATTAATTAAATTTTATTAAGATTTTGAATCTTTTTATAAGAGAGTTATATAAATAATAAAAGACTAGAGTGAAAAATAAAATATGTCACTTTCACGGAGGTGTTAGTCTGCATGTAACATAAGAGAAATTTTAATTTTTAGTAAGGTTGGGAGTAATATAGTAACCCAAAATTTTATTATATGACTATTACATAATTTTAAAGATAAATAACATAATGGTAATAAATTATATGGTCAAAATGTTTAGTAACTTGGGTAAATTATATTTTTACACCACATGTACATAATAAAACATAAACATTATTTAAATCCCTATTAATTATCCTCTCAAAAGATCTCACATTATTATAATTATATGTAACCTGAGGATATACATCAAATAAAGGGATGAGATAAATGACCATTAAGTTAATGGATGACATAGAAGGAATAAGAGACATTAATCAATTGTACAAGGGTGAGCATAAGTATGATAATCATATCATAATTATAGGTTCGTCATCATAAGATTGAGGGAAAGATTTGAAAAGCTAATGTAATGTGGAATATTCATAACAATGAAACATAATAACATAGTGCCAAAATACCACCCATTTTTTTGAATAAACATTGAATCATGTTTATGCATAACATATTTTTATAAATTGTATTATTATAATTGAAAACAAATATAGCATCATATTCACACATAGTACACATAATATCATGAAATATATCACATTACCAAATTAATTGGAGAGATATGTGCTTTTTAGCCCACGCGTCACATTATAAAATGCTCATAATCATGCATGCCACATGGAAAGAGAACATATAACAATCATAGTCATGAAATAATCTCATTAAAAGGAATACATTTCATAAAGGTTTCATAAATAATAATTTCATGAATAAACTTTGGGATTCCAAAATTAATAAGGTAACTCATATTTTGGAATAAAATTTCATCAATCATGAGTGGATAAGAAAAAAACTCAAGAGGAGATAAGGTGATGTTTTTTAAAATTAAATCCTTTATGAAAAAGCTTTATATGTAGATTATAAAACATTTTGAAAGGGTATAAGCATGTATATACCTAAAAATAGATAATAAATAATAGTGGAAGTAAATTTGTAAGTAAATAATAGGAACATTCATACTTAAACTAATTTTAAATAGGAGATAACCTAAAAAGGAGGCATTGGGTTAAAAATTCCCCTTATCATAAATCCTAATTTATTTCACCACATTTATGCCACCTAAATAATAAACATATGTTTATTAAGGCATATAAAAAAGTTAATTATGTTTATTTTTTCACTCTTGATCAATTATAATTATTGTATTATATTCCTTGATTCCCTTTATTAAATGTGAAATGTTTTGATATCATATTTTCCTTAAAATATCTCTTCTTACTTCGATTTAATGATCTTTATTTATTACTATTTATAAATTATTAAGATTAAATAAAAATATCATAAATTAATATATTTATACATTTATTTATTATAAATAATTTATTACTCTCATCCATAATGTTTGTGAAAATTGTAGAGCTGTAAATGTCATGATGGGTGATTAACTGACCATTAATAGGACATTGTCAAAATATTAGGAAAGAGAAGTATCGATTAAGATGTGCCATGATATAATCATTATAGTCAGTAAAAATAATTAATATAATTTTTAACATGATAATAAATTAATCTTAGAAGATTTTGGTTTCAATGGAATTGATAAAAAGAGGAAGATAAGAGGTAAATGAGAGAAAAAGTTGATGAAAACTAGCCCTCTTATTGATGTTGCTTCTTCTCTATGATAATAAAATCCTTGAATAGTTGGATTTGAATGACTCTAGAACGTCTCTAAGTTTTATAATGGGATTAATATAGGTAATTTGAGTAGAGGTTTGGCTTTGCTAAGTGAGGGAGGAGTGTTTTTTCAAGGGAGGGGTGAGGGGTTATTTATACTTGAGGAGAGGGTAATTTTAAGGATAAAATAATGGAAAAAATATAATTTATAAGGTAAACATAGTAATAGTGAAATTATAGAAATTTTAAGTCATATTTGAATAAATTGAATTTATTTTTGTACTTCTAAGGATTTAGCCAACTAAATTCATTATCTCGTTAAAAATGGAATTGGAAAAATGAAAAATTCTTATTTTAATGGAATAACTTTGATTTTAGACTTTTAAAAATAATTTTTAGGTTTGGAAAATAAGTTTATGAAATTTTAATGACTCGTTTAGGTCATTAAATTTTTTTGGGTTTAGCCAAAATTTCTATAATTGATTATTTAATTATTACATCATGAGTAATGTATTTTAAAACAAAATGGTAATGTAAAAAAGG
Organism: Viscum album; assembly: GCA_963277665.1. Lineage (NCBI taxonomy): Eukaryota > Viridiplantae > Streptophyta > Magnoliopsida > Santalales > Viscaceae > Viscum > Viscum album. Next base: position 1,059,644,876 of record OY728159.1, read on the forward strand.
AATTTTTACTATTCAAATGAAAATTGATGTATTTGTGAAAATTACTAAAGACCGCCATTATAAAATTTCAGCACGATTATTAAAATGATGAATTTGTTTAAAAAATATCATAATTAATTTTATTTTTCTATATAAGATTTATGATTTTTATAACATACATTAAAATATTACATAATAAAAAATTATAATTTCTTTGTGTTTCATGTCATGATACTTATTTAAGAGAATTAAAATATCAATACTTTATTATATTACTCTTGATATTGATTATTTATTACAATTTATTATTTTGAGGTCAAATTATTATTCCCAATAGTCATGTCACTACTCTAAAAGGTCGAGTTATAATTCCTAAGGGTTTGGTTATTATTCCAATGGTCATATTAAATTCTATAAATACCTCTTCATTCCTTCATACATCGTTTACTACAATTCATCAAAAGGTTCTATATTTTTATTTTTTAAAATTTCGATTGTATTACTAATATTCTGTTTTTTTCTATAATGTTTTTGTGGGGGTGATTATTCTATAATATAGGGATTATCTAAATTTTCTCATCATAGTTTTTCTATTTTCTATTTCTCTCTCCCCTTATAATATTTGGAATTTTACTGGGTTTAGATCTTGACTAGTGTAATGATTTCCGTTAATGAAATAAATATTTGGTCATTTTTCTATGGGTTGTATATATATAATACTATATAATATAACACACATTTATTGAGGAAACAAAGATCACTAATAAAGTTTGGGTTGTTAAATTATTACCCCCTTTAGAAATTTAGTCCCAAAAATTACAACACATATTCTTGATTGAGAATAGATTAGGGCCCTTCTATTTCATTATTTACTTTGATTCCCTTATCACCTCTATATTTTTTCTTCTTCCACAACAATTTAATAAGGATAGTTGTCCTATTGCCTAGAAATTTGTATCTACGGTCTATTATAATCATAGAATACTCCCCATAAGATAGGTAATGATTCAATTGTACCATCTATTGATTCAGTACTTGTGAGGGATTGGGGATGTACTTTTTTAGAAGAGTTATATGAAACACATCATGAACTTGAACCATGTTTGGTAGAAGTGATAGCTGATAAGAAACTAAACTTATGAATTCAAGGAAATCAAAGGGGAAAATATAACTAGGGTTAAGATTTATCTTCTTTAAAAATCATATGACTCTCTTCCATGGTGATATTCATAGGAATTTTTTTCCAACTTCAAACTCCAAGTCCTTTCAATGGTTTTTAACATAACTCTTTTTCCAAATTTGAGCATATTTTATATTCATCTTGATGGTGTGTTTATTTTATATCAGTTATTATACAATATCAAGTCCAATAATATTTTTTACACCAAATTTATCCCAATATATAGGAGTTCTACATTGCTTCCCGTATTGAGATTCATATGGGTCTATTTGAATAATTTAGTAGAAGTTGTTATTGTTTAAATAATCAATCAATGGGAGATTTTGATCCCATCCCCATTCAAATTATTTTAATAAATCTCTCACCATGTCCCTAAGAGTACAAATGGTCCTTTGATATTGGCCATTGGTACGAGGGTGATAGGATGTACTGAAATTCAATTCATTATTTATAGCATGTTGGAGAACTCTCCATAATTTATAAGTGAACCTTGGATCATAATCTAAAACGATCAAAATTAGTGCACCATATAGCCTCTTTGTTTCCTTTACATATATCTTGGCATGTTATTCAAGTGATAAATCTTCCAAAATAGCGATGTAGTGGGAAATATTTGTGAGTCGATCCATTATAACCCATATAGCATTTCTTCCTTTAGATGTATTTGAGAGAATATTGATAATGTTTGGGGTGATGTTTTTCTATTTCCATATAGGTATGAGAAATAGCTGCATCATACCCTTGGAAATGTATTGTTCTACTTTAACTTTCTGATATACAAATCACTTTTTAGTGTACTTGACTATCTTCTTCTTCATGTTGTCCTACTGAAAGTACTTTTGAAGATCATGGTACAACTTTTTACTTCAATAATGGATTCAGAAAGATAAACTATATGAATTATCCCATTTATCATTTGTTATTTTCGCTGATTTAGGAACATAATGAAATAAATGTTCTTAAATAAATGAAACCATCTTCATCAATGTGGAATTAATGAAACATCCCTTCCTTTACCGTTATCACCATATTTTAAATCTCCAAATCATCATTTTTTTCCTCCTTGATCTTCTCTTGGATAGATGGTTGGGTAATCATTTGGTAAAGGTAATATGTATTCCTTTCCATTATGATTTCCAAATCCATACTTTTAATGTCCATTATGATTGAATCTTTCACAATCTTCATCATGAATAGAGTATCAGGTTATTTTCTACTAAGAGCATCAACATTGTTATTCACCTTTCCATGATCTTTTTGAATAGATAAATCATAGTCCTTGATTATCTTTAACCATATTCATTTATCTATTTTGTGCTATTTATGTATGAATATATACTTTGGAATCTTTTTATTCATCTATATATCACACTATATACCTATAGGTAGTGCCACCAAATTTTCAATACAATGTTCACATATTTTTACACTGAATCATGTGTCGGGTAGTTTTTGTCATGGTTCATCAACTTTCTTGAGTCATAGGATATCAATTAATCATTATGTATGAGTATAAAACCCAATACATTCTTTAAAGAAAAACTTTATATCACAAACCCTTATATACTTGATGGTAGTGTGAGTACAAGCATAGACATTATCATCTTCCCAAGATCCTTAAATCATTCCTCAAATTCTTCCATCGATCCATAATTTATCCCTTTTCATGTTAACTGGGTTCATGGGATAGGAAATAATGAATCATTTCTCACAAACCAATGGTTCTACCCAACTAATATAATAAAAGTAAGTATTTTTGTGACACTAGTGTGTGTGGGCCATTATTTAATTGCTTTTGTGTTTGAAGGGTCCATAAAAAAACCTTCACTTATGATCACATGCCCCAGGAATGTGACTTGATGCATCAAAAAGTCACACTTTCTAAACATAGCATACATTTTATCCTTTTCTAATTTCGGTAGCACAATACTTAGATTCTATTTAGGTACATATTTTATCTTTTATTAAATGATAAAATAATCAAAAAATACTACCAAAAAATTCAAGGTACACTTAAATGTATATATTCCTCAAATACAAGAAGATTTGAAGGGAATTAGTAATTCCAAAGGGAAACTCTAAGAACTCATAGTGTCCATATCTTATATGTAATGTTTTCTTCTGAATATCTTTATACTTCACTCTTATATGATGATATCCATAATTAAGATCAATATTTGAGAATAATTGACCTCCTCAAATTTGATCAAATAATTAATTAATCCATTAAATGGGATACTTTTTCTTTATGGGGATCTTATTATTTTCCCTGTAATCATTGGACAGCTGTATAGATCCATGATTTTTTATAACAAAGAGAATTGGTGCACCCCAAAGTGAAAAACTAGAATGTGTGAACCCTTTATCCAAATACTCTTGTAGGATTTTCTTTAACTCATATATTTTAATCAGGGCTATCCTATAAGGTTATTTGGAGATAGAATTGGGTCTAGTTAAAATATATTTTGAGAAGTCTACCTCATGATCTGGGGAATTACATGAAACTATTTAAGAAATATATATGTATATTCCCTCATAATGGAAATTTACTAAAGGTTTATATTTTCATTTAACTCATCCACGTGGTTAAAATATTCTTATTCACTAGGCATCAACAACCACAATATCTGGTAATTTTTGAAAATAGATTCATTATATTCTCTGAATTTTTATAAGAGCATAGGATGGCTCAAAATATTGAACGATGATTCCCTTTCCAAATATTTTATGTGAGATATATATAATGATAAATATTTCATGCCCAATATAGAATTAAATTCCACTAAGGTAAGAATTTAAAATTTTGGTGGAAGAATATTCCCATAGACACTAATAGAAGAATATTCTAACAATTAGGTTTCATTGATCACACCATTGGGTGTTTTTATAGATATCTCTAATCCAAGGTATTAGGATTTTTTCCCGTAGTTCTAGAAAACATACAAGATATAAAGGAATGTGTAGAACCAGAATCAAATAAAAAATTTCTATTATTGAGTGAATTGGATGTGTACCTTTTATGACATCATTTTCATGCTCTATATTAGCAGTGGTGATGGAATGATATTTTCCCTTCTCCCTTATTTTTTTTGGTTGCTAACATTGATTACCCTTGAAGACCCATATTTTAGTGTATTATATTACATATCTCCCTTACTCCCAATAGTTGAAGCACTAAGACATGGGGTAGGCATTACATGGTTCCTTAATTTTCTCTATCGCGTTGGTTGGCTTATTTTTACCTCTTAAAAATTCACGAGATTGGTAGCTTTATATCCTATAATTAAAGAATATCATTTCTCCTTTGATGTAATTTCCATGATGCTTATTACCTCATTTTTGACATGAGGGTGGTTGGATCTTATTTCCTCCTTTTTAATTTGATCATCTAACTTGAAACTCCATTTTTATCTTCTTATCTTCATATTCATGGGACCATTATCCAAACAACTTCTCTACATTGAGAATATATATAAATAATTTGTCATAAATCCCAAATTCTTAGATAGATAGAGCATTTCAGTGGTTTGGTATTAAACCATTAGAGAATCTATCTATGTTTCTATAGTTTTAAATAAAAATACCTAATGTGTATCTTATAATCCTTGGGAAATTTTCTTTATAAGTCATGATAGATTCACACACATTTTTCTTGAGCTTTATGAATCCTCTCTCTATATTTGTTTAAAGAGTTTGATGGAAATACTTGTTATGAAATATATTTTTAATTCTCCCCACTCCATTTCATCCATTTTATATTTCAAATTTATATTATTTATCAATTCCCACCATTAATCAGGATCTCCATATAAATGATAGACTATTAGAGTAACATTTTCTCTCTTAGAATAGTGGATCATATTTAATATCCTCTCCATTGACTTAACCCACTATTCCATGAAAAGTGGACCAGTCTGCTAAATGTTAGTGATCCTTGCTATATAAATGACTCAATGTAATTTTTCTCATTCTTATGTGAAGGCAGATATTCCAAATGGTTTAGGTTATTATTCATATCCTAATATAGTTGGGTAAGAATCAACATGAATATTTGAACTCCACCTACCAATATATTGAGAATTTTAATCGTGCAATAATTACATTGTCCCTCACATGATTTGTTATTTTGGATTCTTCTGGTTCTAACCATTTTCTAAAATAAAAAAGGTTTTAAAAAAAACTAAATAAAGCATGAATAATTAATTTATTCTGATGTGAAAATCAATTCTAAATCCATATCTGATTGGTTTCTTATGTCTATATTTCTTCTCAAATTGTACTTATAGGATCATGTACTTTAATATTTTATAACATCAAAAGAATTAATTAATTTATCTGTAGATCCTTTATAATATTTTGTATAGATTTGGTGATTAGATGATGCATATCCCTAGTTATTATTAAACCTGGTGTGTAGAAATGACTCGTTTTCGTGCAACAGGTAAAGATCGAGTTTATACCATATCCACATTTTTTGGTTTTATTACCCCTAGGTGCATATGTTCCATATCCACACTCACTTTTAGTATCCATATAGAGATTTCATTAATAAAAAATAATGATCTCTTACACTATATCATAACTTGATATTTCTATTAAGTATCAAACTCATCCCTAGGGTTTTCACTAACATTTTCTAGTCCTAATTCTAAAAATTAACTAAACCATTGTCCAATACTAATTTTAGTGGCCTAAATTTTTCTTACATGACTATTACATCAATTTAATGATAAAAAACAAAAATATTAATGCACTATAGGATCAAAACCATTAGTATCTTAGGAAAATTAGGTTCATACATCACTTATATATAATACAACATAAATATTATCTAAATCCATCATATTTGTCCTCTTAAAAGATCTCAAACTCTCCTTAGTACATGTAATCACATGAGGATATACATAAAATAAAGGGGTGATCTAAAAGCCCAATAAGGTAAAGGATGACATAGAATGAGTAAGAGACATTAATCAATTATACAAGTTGGAGAATAATCATTATAACCATAGGATATTCATCATAATAATGAATGTATCATTTGAAAATTGGATGGAATGTGGAATATGCATAATAATTAAACATCATAATATGGTGGTCAAATACCACACATAGTAGTGAACAAAGATAACATCATATCCATGTATAACATATGTGCATAACATCATAATTGTGAAAAAAGATAGAATCATGTTAAAAATTTGTAAAAATAATCTAATGAGATATATCACATTACACAATGCATTAGAGGGATATATAATTCTAGGACCACCCTTAACATCATATATTCTCATAATCATGCATGACACATGGAAGGAGAAAAAAATAACAATCATAATCATGAAATAAACCCATGGAAAGGAATGGGTTTTATAAAGGTTTTGTAAATAATGATTTCATGAATAAACTTTGGGTTTCCCAATTTAATAAGGGAAAACATTTGGTATAAAAAATAATTATTCTTGAGTGGATAAGAAACAACTAAAAAAGATTCAAAGCAATGTTTTTGAAAATAAAAGTCTTATTGAAAAAGATTTGTAAGTATCCTAGAAAACCTTTTAACAGGGTAGAAACATGTATATCCCAAAAAATAAATAATAGAGAATAGTGGAAGAAAGTTTTATGGACATAAGAGGAACATACATCCTGAAAATAATTTGAAATAGGAGATGACCCAAAAAAGAAGAGTTGGTTTTGAGAACCCCCTTACCTTATTGAAACAGGTTGGGGACCGACCCCTTAACTTAAATCATGATTTATTTTTCCTATTTTCTATCTCCTAAATTATAAACGTAGGTTTATAAAAACATTGAACTTGAATTGAATTATGTCCATTTTTCTTATTCTTGATAAATTATAATAATTTTATTTTATTTATGAATTCCCTTTACTAAAGGTGAAACGTTTTGACGCCATATATTCTTTAATATATCATATCTTTCTTCGATTTAATAATATTAATTTATTGATATTTTAAAATTATTAAGATTAAATAGAGATTCCTGAATATATATATTTTTTTAAATTTATATACTATGATTAATTTATTGTAATCATCCATAATTGTTTTTATAATTATAATGTTGGAAACACCCTTATTCTCGGTTAAGCAACCATTGTTGAGACATTATAAGAATTGGAGAAAAGAGATGTTTGAAATTAAAGGTTTCATTAATATTATCATTACAGTAGTTTTAAATCATTAATAAAATGTTAAAATACTACCTAATTAATATTATAATATTTGGTTTTGAAATTAATAGAGAAAAAGAGGAAGGGAAGAGAAAAATGAGAGAACATTTTGATGAAAACATACACTCTTATCTGTGTTGTGTCTTCTCTACGGCATAAAAACCCATGAATTCATGGAATTTGATGAATCTAGAATTAACATAAATATTATAAGGGGATTATGGGATGGAATTTAGGAATATTTTTTCATTTTTTAAGTATGGTTGGAGCGGTTTTTCATGGGAGGGGTGAGGAGTCATTTATACTTGAGGTAATGGAATTATATATATAAAATAATGAATATAATATAATTTAGAAGGAAAAAATTGTAAAATTTATATTCATAAAATTTAAAGTGAAATTTTACTAACATAAAATAATTTTATGAATTTTATGTTTGTTCAAGATAGAATTTTGTGTTTTATAAAAAAAGGAAATTGTAAAAATGAAAAATAGTTATTTTAATGGAACACTTTTGAGTTTAAACTTTGGAAAATGATTTCCTGGTTTGGATAAAAATTTTATTGTATTTAAATGGATCATTTATATTAATAAAAAAAATTCAATAAAACATTTATATAATTTATTGGGTCATTCTTATGTCATGTATTGTTCAATTTAAAATAGTGATGTTATGTAAAAGTTGTATTTTTAGTATTCACTTAAAAATTGATGTATTTCCAAAAATTAATAAAATATAAACCTTATAAATTATAAAAATTATAATACCAATAAATTCATTAATTTTATCTAAATAATTATATAAAATAGTTAATTTTAATTTTTAATATAAAAATTGCTTTTTTATGAAATACATTAAAAGACACTATGAAAAAAAGATTTTTTAATTTCATTGAGTTTTTAGTCTTGATATTTATTTTATTATACTAAAATAGTAATAGAATAAAAAACTATAATTTATATATTAAATTTATTAAATTTTAATATATTGAGGTCAAATTACTATTGTAACGGTCAAGTTACTATTCCCAACGGTCATGTTACTATTCCTAACAGTCAGGTTACTACTCCAATGATGAGTTATTATTCCAATGACTACATTAACTTTAATAAATACCTCTTTATTAATTCATATATAAATCATTATAATTCCTCCCAGGTTTTTATATTTTCTTTTTCTAAAATTTTGATTTTTTACTAATATTATATATTTTTTATAATTTTGTTTACAGGGGTGATTATTCTATCATATCGGAATGATAAAAAAAATTCAATTATAGTTTTATATTTTTTATTTTTTAACCCCTTGTAATATTTGGAATTTTTATAGGTTTAGTTTTTGAATAATTTAATTATATTCATTAATGAAATAATGTGTTCTTAATTTCTCTATGTGTTACATGTGTATAATACTATATAATATAACACACATTTATTCATGAAATAAAATATCATTAATAAAGTCTAGATTATTACCTGGAGGGTAGAGAATGGATATTGATTTAGTATAATCGCATTTTTAGTATATTATTAATATTTATTTTATCATACTTTCACATATAGAATAGGTTTAAGGTAGTAGAAGGAGAAAATAAGCAAGTATGATCATTTGAGAACATTACCTCTCCATTTGGATGTTCTCCATTGGGTGATACCTTAAGGGTCATTCTCTTGGTCTTTTTTGAAAAAACAAAGATTCTATTACAAAGGGATATAGTTGATTATATATTGGGGAGTATTTTTACTTTATATAAGGCTTTGGAATGGGTCTATAAATGTGGTGTAAGTGATCTTCTTTTATAAGTGAAGAAAATTGAATTTTTATAATTAGCCATTACATTTTCAATGATGGAAGGAAATTATTCAATGTTAAATAGATCCAAAAAATAAAAAATAATGAATTTTTGGGTGAGATGAAGTCAAAAAAGTCTTTACCATTTATTTTCATACATGTCTTAATCATGTTTCATGTATTCTAAAACTTGATTTTCTATATTTTTCCCTTTTGTTTTTTACTTTGGTAAATAGTTTTTACCTAATTAATTTTTGTTTTATTAAAAAATATAAGGTAATTATTCTTATAAAAAAACTATATTATGAACCTAAATTTAAACTCCATATAATATAATTCAATTTCTAAATGATATAAAATTTAATTTTTAATTAAAAAATTTAATACAGAGAATAACTATTTTGTAGAAAAACATTATTTTTACTATTAAGTGTCATTAATCTTATTTAATATTGATTATAAATTGAATGAGTATTGATATATTTATATATAGGTTTAAAAAACATATTATATTAATTATTTGGAATATATTAATTTATTTTATTATATAAAAATTACATAATGTTTATTAAACAATACATTGAATATAATAGTATCACCCTTATCAGGGTATTTAACATTAATCCTGGTAATCTTATTTTCGTGTCCTAAAAAATAAATTGAGATTGTTACACAATATTAAAATGTTGATATAAAATATGATATAATTTTTTTATATTTAATTCATACAAATGATGAAAACTAATTTTTAATATAAGAAAACGAAAATAGTTTCAAGAGTTGAATATCACATAGGATTCCAAAACATTAAACATGGGTTTTATAAAACTAACCTAGGATTTTTAAATGAATAATTTTACTCCTAGAATAAATTTGTGTTCATGAAATATATTTTATATTTTTTTAAGTTATACTTACTTTTTTATATAATCATAAACTCTACGTTCCTTGTAAAAATTTTATTTTTCACTATTCACATAAACATTAATTATTATAGAAAAATCCTAAAACATTACCCTAAGATAATTTTGAAATTTTTAATAAAAATATGAATTAATTTAATCAAATATCATTCCTCGAATTTTAGAAATTTAAATTTTAAGTATAATTGTGAATAAAGGCCCTTTAGAGTGGACATCTTATAATAGTTTCAGGGTGTAGTGCACACATGTTACAGTAGGGTTTTTGGTAATACATTATCTCCCTCATTAAATAATATCATCCTAGAAATTGGGATATATTTCTACTGTAAAAAAATGTGGGTATTTCTTCCTTTTAGGTTCTTTTGGATCACATGTTTCCTTCTTTAGTTTGTGATTTCTACAAAGGACATTCACTAAATGAGTTTTTTGATTCTACAACACATTATCTCTAGTGTTAAGAATCTATATAGTCTCTTCATTATAAGACAATTAATATTCCAAATATATACCCCATATATGAGTACATGTGTTGGATCTAGATTTTATTTTCATAATAATGTAACATAGAGGACGTTGTTTACTTTGGGAAGGCTATGTGTCATATCCAATCGGTAACCTATAAATCCAATTCACTCTAGAATTTCAAAAGACCCAATGTACCTGAGGCTCAACTTCCCCTTTAAAAAATTATAATATCCTTTCTATGGTGACACCTTTAGGAATATATGATCCCCCACTTGAAATTTCAATTCATTCATTTGATTATCATAGCCCCTTTTCAGCTTTGAGAATCTTTAATATGATTCTAAATAGACCCTATATTCATAGTTGTATCCTCCATTAGTTTTTTTACTTCTAACATGATTTATAAAAAATCTTCCCAAAAAACTGTAGTATGAAATATCTTTATATAAAATTCTTCATATGATTCCATCTAGATGCTCGATTGGAAGTTATTATTGTATGAAAATTATACCATAGGTATATATTGAACCCATGTTCTTTTAAAGTCAATATAACATGATCTAAACATGTCTTATAATGTTTAAATAATCCTTTTATATTTCCCATAATTTTGGGGTTTATAGGCGGTGATTAAATATAACTCGATGTCACAATCCTTTTGAATATTCTTCCAAGTATTCAATGTGAACTGAGGGTCATAATCAGATACAATTTATAGTGGATCACAATTAAGCCTCTTGATTTTATTGATATAGGTGCATGTAATTTACTCAAGGTTAAGATCATCCCTTACTACTAATAAATGTGAATACTTGATAATTTGATCAAGAATGATGCATATAGAATTGTTCTTTTTTGGAATCTATGAAATTTTAGTGAAAAAGTGAATTTTAATATTATTACACTTTAATATTATCATAGGAAGTGGTTTCATGACTACCTTAGGATATTGTCTTTCAGCCTTTGATTTCTAGTACACTAAACAACTGGACACATAGTCTGAAATTTCCCAATTTATACCATACTGCTATAAATGTTCTCTTAAATACCTATACATCATTACACTATCATGGTGTATAGATAAATTTGAGCTATGGTCATTATATATTAGCTCCCACTTAAGATATGGTATATATGAAACATATAATCTCTATCTTAACCTCAAATCTACATCATTATAGGTTATTTTTATCCGTTTAAAGTCATTCACTGCTTTAATATTCCTTGAAAATACTTTTCATTATACTAAAATATCTCTAAATTTTCCAGTAATGATGGTTTTGAAATTTATAGAAAATTAATGATGAATATACTTGATTAATAATTAACATATCCATATTAACTAGATACCAGAATATATGATCATTATTAATCCTTATAATGGTCAGAACTCCAAGGTCCCTCCTACTCAATTCATCAACCACATCCATTGACTACCTGGGGTGGTGGTTTATTAAGAAATCACATACCTTGAGTTGTTCTAAACATTTTCTTTTCCTCATGTTGATCTATGTTTTATAGAAAATGTAATTCAATATTTTATAGTTGATATATATGTGACTTATTTTACTATATAGATAGTTACATCATATATTCAAGGAAAATATTATTTATTCAAATTCATGGTCATGATTTGGATATTTTTATTCATGGATATTCAATTTCCCTAATGCATAAGATACTAATCTATAATTATACAGAAGGAAATAGCTTATTCCTCTATTTTATGAATCAATATATTTTGAAAATCCTTAATTTTATGATGGTAAATTCAATACTAATGAATTAATCAATATCATATTTATCTCTTCAAATATTTCTTCATATTCCCTAGATCATGTTAATTTATCCCCTTTATGCGTCAACTTTGTTAAAAAGTTGTCCAACCATGAAATTGTTTGAGAAAACCATTGATAGAAACCTACTACACCAAGGAAGCTATGTATCTCATTTATATTCACCAGTTTATGCCATTCATTTTATACCTCTTTCTTTTAAGGATCAATATAAATTCAATCCATAGAGACAACATGTCTATGAAAAGAAACTTTAAGTATCCAAAATTCATACTTACTAAATTTTCTATATTATTGTTTTCCTCTGAGGGTGTAATGAATTATTCTTAAATTTTTATCATGATCTTAATAGCTTTTAGAGTATATTAAAATAGCATCAATTAATACCCGCACAAATTAACTAAGATGATATTTTAATACCTATATTCATCAGATCCATAAAAATGCAAGTTTCATTAGTCAATTCAAAGGGAATTATCAAAAAATAATAATGTAAATGACACATATAAAATTTAGTCTTTTTTATACTCCTTAATTATCATTAATTTATTACAACTAGAGTGGAGATTGGTATTTAAAAAAATTGGGATCCTTGAAGTCGATTGAATAATTCATCAATGCATGGTAAATGATAATTATTATTTATAGTAATGTAATTTATCTCCATGTAATTAATTCACAATATCATAGAACCATACTTATATTTCAAAAATAAAATAGGGGCTATAAATGGTGAAAAACTAGGGAATATAAATCCCTTATCACATAATTCTTGTATTTGTTTATTTAACTCTAGAAACTATACTGGTGTTATTCTATAGAGATTTTTACATGGTTCTTGCATTAGGAATGATTTCAATGGAAAAATAAACCTCTCACTTAGGTGGATGATCAGTAAATTCATCTAGTAATATATCAATATATTTTTATAAAATGGGTACATATGCTATCCATAGGATTTCCTTCCCATCAATAGATAGTTTTTTCTCCTCCCCTTCTCCCATAATTTAATTAATCTTAGCTACTAAAGTTGGGTTTAGAAAATAATCAGAAGATGAATTATCTCCCATGAAAATAAGGGATTCTATGCCCCCTTCACAAATGGTAATCTCCCTCCCTTAATAATAAATTATTTCATTATACATTGAGATAAAATCCATACTAAGGATTAAGTCAAAATAAATATTAGGTATAAAAATAAAGTCCCCCCCCCCCAAATATCTACATTCTTAATAGAGTTTGTTTGGTAAATCTTCACTATAATAATATTTCCATTAGCTGCCTTAACTGAAAAATTATTTCTCAGAGTATTAAGCAATGATTCAGTGTTCTCAGAAAATATGCATGACATGAATGAGTCAATTTATCTAGATTCAAATAAAGAATTATTTAATGTAGAGTTTAGGAATAATGTTCCTATTATCACATCATTTTGAATTTCAACCTCAATAGTAGGGATTACATAAGTTTAACCTTACTCCCATGTCATTTTCTGAGGTAAATTACTAAGACTTTTGGGGAATTAGTTTAAATAATTCCCCATATACTTATAGTTAAACCATTGAGAATCAATAATATATTCCTTTACTTTTCATTCAAGAGATTCATGGATTTTTCTTCACACATGAAACAAAAACACATTCCCTTCATTAAAGTCCCTGGGTATTTATTTAAATAGTTACTACATATGGGAAATTACAATCTTCCTTTCTTTCAAAATTCTATAATTTTTTTTATGTGGTTCTCAGCTAACTAATTCTTCTCTAGATTTCCTGTAAAGACATAAGTTTTAGATAGCTCATTCTCTATATTAATGTTACTTGAGACTATATCCTCATATGTAAAAAATTACTAAGAAACTAACTCCCTTTGAATGTTTTTCTTTAGACTATAAAATAAAAAATTAATATTCTCTTCTGGTCTATGTATATAGTTAGCAGCATGTCTAACTGGCCTTATAATGTCATCCTTATACACAATAACATTTTCCTCCTCATTTTGTTTGATATTGAGGAATTTCCTTTTCATTTTAGTCCTTTACTCATGAGTAAATTATTTTTTAAAAAATATCTACTCTAAATTTCTCTATTCCATGTGTTATATCTATACTTACACATCAATATTCAGAATCAATGACCACCATTGTTCCCTTTCACTTTTTAGATGATATACTATTGTAACCATTTTTTCCAATTCCTTACTCCCTAACGTGATAAATATCTTCTCTAAATACTTGATCCATTTATAAAATACCAATGGATTAGTCATTCCATTTAATTATAGATATTTTTATCATATGAATCAGTCCAACGTAGTTACACCAAGATATAGATCATCGAGTTTTTCTATGTGGGTTGGATTATTTATTATAACCTCAGTTAAATTCCCCAATATTGTTATTATATGATAAACTCCAACTCTCAACTCAATGACTTCCTTAATAAGAACATCCATGAATTGACTATGGGTGTTTATATGGTTACCATTCATTATGCTAATCTCCATCTCTAAATAATTTCACATATACAATTAGTGCATGGTATTGAATTGTAAAATATATATTTCAATTAGATTTTTTTAAAATCATAAGGGTTTTTCATAATATTGGTTTAATATAACTAGATTCCTCTAAATCTATTCTCCAAGGTTTTTACTAAAACATATTTAATACCAAAAGTGACGTCACAAATAATAAAAACCCATGTTTGGTAGTAATATTACATTATTGGTACAAGAATTCATGAAGGATCCAATAGCTTAGTAGTCTTGGAAGACTAGATACAAACATATTTTTCACATTAAACTGAAAAAATAATATAAATTATAAAACCTCCATGATAATATAATTATACCTTCTAGTATATCCTTTAAAATTACACATAATTCACATTTATGTTTCTTAGGGAAAGGGAAAAACTAACAGTGAGATAAGAAGTTCTGTATTGAGTAGAGTACAATGGAAGATATCATAACATAAACATGGAATAAATTTTATGGAAAAAATTAATGTTAAAATATTTCCATAATTAAATGAAATTGGATGCATACTAAATCTATCAAAATAAATAAAAACACAGATATTAAATATTGATCACATACTAATGGAATGCATGATGTTGGGAATCATAAAGATACAACCAAGGATTCATTCCCAGGAATCATAATAAAATGAGAAAGGTATATTTAAATACCCTAGCTGGTTTTTCTAATGACACCTATAGATACAATGAGGGGAAATATATATTAGGCCCCATATATCTATAATTAAATAGAATTAATTAATCATATGAGTTAACAATACATTTAACAACATTCCTTAAGGAACCAGTAATTTAATTATAACTAAATAAATAAATGTCTATCTATATAATAGATATATGAAAAAGAAATATTTTGCCATTCAATGGAATAATGTTTCTATCTAGAAGAATATCCCTTAATCAACTTAGAACATATTGGGCATTCTCAGTGTAATAGTAAGTACACTTATCAAATAAACAAAGATAAGATATATGTAAATGGTACTTTCAAAGTGTTGGGTTATCAGTAGAATAAGGTGATTGAGTTTAATAGTTCTTAATGGTTAGTTACCGAATCAATGGTAGGAAAATCTTTTATTATATCTTATAAATTGTGTGTAAATTATCCAAGGCATATCCCTTGAGAGAATCTAGATAGTTGTGTTGTCTTAGGCCCAATCATCATGCACTATATGAGGATCAAGTTGATACTAATCCATCCATTTTTAGTGAAATTAAACTTAGTCACATATATTCTATATCTACATATACTTTCTACTATCAGGAAAATGATATAACTTCTAGGAAAACCATACATACTTTACCTTCTAAAATTTAGGAATTTTAGGAATTATGATTTCGTAAGAAAATAAAATAATGAGGGGGGAAAGTAATTACTTATTAAAACATATCAATGCGATATCATAAAACAAAATTAAAATAAATTTAATATGTGAAAGTGTTATTGTAACAAAATAATTACAATTAAAAAATAATGGGAAGGATTAGAAACCCTTATGGATTAGGAAAAATTTCATTGAAAACACCTTTGAAATATAGATATTTTAATTGAATATGAAATAAAATGAAAAAAAGGAAACACTTGATATAATATATTAAATAGTAATTATATACACAATATAATTAAAATTAGGTTCATAATACAAATAAATTCTCAAGGAAAAGAAATTTGAAATGAAAAGTCCCTTACCCTTAACCTGACATAGTTGAATGTTCTCTAACCACTTGTATAAAAAATGATTATATTAATCACATATTTAATAACATTATTCATTTCTCTACCCTTATATAAACTTTATTTATATTAATTTACCAAGAATATACTAGTTAGTAAATTTTTCATCATTGGGTGTTATTAGATTCAGTTGTTTGTTTAGTACTAGTTTCATATTGGCGGTGTCAATTATTATTTATATATTACATGTTAATCATTCTTATAGATTTATAGGTACTATAATAGATTTTTTTACAATTATTTATGATTTTATAATTTGATTTAATAATATTTTTTACTTATTATTCATTGTGATGAAGTTGGAGTTAATTTTATTTCAGTAATTTTTAATGAATAATGGATGATATCTTGATAATAAATTAAATAAAAATATATATTTTCTAATAATATAAACCAAAAATTATTTTTGCATTAATATATATTAAAATTTGTAGTAATCGTTTCATATTAATCCACAATATAAATTTATATCATTGTTCAAGGATGTGGTTGAACTGACCCAAATAAGAAGAAGCTATAATCTATGGGTGAGTATGTTATGAAAGTTATTCCTTTGGAATTAAATAATTATTATAGATGAATTATGATATTATATAGATTTTTTAATCTGGTGAGTTATGTTATAAGAGATCTAAATAAATAAAAAGATACTAAATTTAAAATTGAAATATGTCACTTTCATGGTGGCAGTAGTCTGTACGTAACACAAGCGATGTTTGTTTTTTGTAGGATGATTGGGAGGAGGGTGGAAAATAGATATTTAATTAGTAATGAATATTAAATTACTAATTTATACAAGTGATATTAATTTTTTCATAATTTTATGTATAGAATATTTTTGTGGTAGTATATGAAGAAAATAATTATGGGAGATCAATTGAGAATATCACATCTCCATTTTGATGTTCTTTTTTGGGTAAAACCTTAAGGATCCATAGCTTAGTCTTATGGAAAGGTAAATTATTCTATCAAATTTTCACAGATTTTATGAAATAGTAGAGAAGTTTTTTGGTCTATATAAGTCTTTTTTAATTGGTGAATAAATTTGGTGGAAGTTATATCCTTTTATAAGTGATGAAATGAAATCTTTGTAAATACGCATTATTTTTCAATGAATGCATATCATTATTCAAGAGTCAATGGCTCTATAATTGGACAATAATAATTTTTTAGGTGATATAAAGTTTTGAAATCATATAACATACATTTCAGAAAAATATATAATGTTTAAAGTGTTTTCAAATATATTTTTATATTTTACCCATTTTTTTAACCTTGATAATTATTTTTTACCCATGTAATTTATATTTTATTTGAAATATAATGAAACTATCCATTATGATTTTTTATATTAATAACATAAATTTAATCTCTATATAGTTTAATTAAATTTATAAATAATATAAAATTGACTTTGAAATTAAAATATTTTATATAGATATATATAAAACTTTTTAGATTTTTTACCATTAAGTTTTTTTAATGTATTCTAGTATTTATTACCAATTTAACAGTTGTTAATATATTTATATAGAGGGTTAAAATTATATTATCGTCTAATATTATATGATATTAATTTATTTTATTAGATAAAAATTAAACAATGTTAATAAAATAATTCTTTGAATATAATAGTTTTACCATTATCACAATAATTAGCCTTTATTCTAGTAATCTTATTTTTATGCCCTAAAAATGAACTCAACCTTATTAAATTATATAAACATGATCATCTAAAATATGAAATCCAATTTTTTATATTTAACTACCATATACAATGAAAACTTTTTATTAATATAATCAAATAAAAACAAATTTTAGAGAAAAATATTACTTAAGTTTTCAATACATTAAAAAACTTTATTATAAATTCAACATTATTATTTTAAATGAATCATTTTACTACTTAAATAAATTTTTTATCATGAATTTTTTTATTTTTTTTTATGTTATATTATCATCTTGATGTAATAATAAACTCTTTGATTCTAGTAAAAATATTTTTTTCACTATTCACCTAAAAAAATTATATCAGAAAAATCCAACAAATTAACCCAAATATAATTTTAAAATGATTAATCTAAATATGGAATCATTTTATAAAATATAATTTCTATAATTTTTTAAATTTAACATTTAATTATAATCATGAAAAAACCTCTTTAGAGTGTGCATTATGTAATAGTTTTGGGGTGTAGTTCTCACATGATATAGTTGTGTATCATGTATTACATACAATTTTAAGGAGGTGGTATAAACCTCTTCAAAATAATATTTCATAAAATAATCCACTACAAGTGTACATTTTTATATCAGTGTATAAAATAGGAGTAATTATCTTAACCTAAAATTTATCCTTAAGTAACTCCATGAGTGATTTCATATAAGAAAAATAAGAAGTAAAAATTATACTATAGCTCACAACCACACAATGGGAATAACCTAGTCTTAGACTCAACTGCATCTAACATCTCTTTAACTCCTGGATGACACTTCTAAGATTAGGTATCCTATAAGCACACAACCATTTAAACAGATTTAATACATTACTTCATTTCCTTTTTATCAGTTGCACTTTACATTAATTAATTCTTTAAACAATAAATAACTGTTAATAATTTCCACATTATATTTCATTAGAACCACATCCAAAGTTCATTGTTCTTTTAAAATTCCAACCTCGGCAATGCATCCCAACAAGATTCAACCCCATGGGTTAAAATAATTTATTCATTTATTTATTTACTGCATTACTTTCCCATATTCTCAGGCATTCTAGAAAAACATTATATGCAACTAAACACAAGGGGGGTCAACACAGTGATTAGATGAACTACCCATCGATTCTTTGTCACCTATATAAAGAGCGTATACCCATCCTCCATTTATAATAAAAACATGGAAATCACATGGCATACACCGTGCGTCTTCACTCCTTTTAGAAGAAGGGTTTGCAAGACCAGCTGCCTTGAGCAGTGGGGAATGTAAAGAAGATAAAAAACCAATAAGAATTAGCAAGCATAAAAACATTCACATCCAAAGTTTCATCATCCCTAGTGTCCTCCCCGACACCCACATGCATAAACTGATGCATCTTGCCACTCTAGGTGTCAACTTCTGCCACAACCAGTAGGCCTCCCAGCCCCCACATATCACAACATCCATCCAGGCTCACATAACAATACAACAGCAGGAAAACAATCATCATATCAATTGGGATCTTGGCTATTAAACAAGAAAGAGGGTAAATCAGAACCCAAAAAAGAATTATATTTTATCAAACAACAAGTTCTTTAATCCATCTTGAATTAATCGATTTATTATTCGTAGGTTCCAACCTCGGGAAAACTAAATAGTAATCTCTCACAAATTGATTAAACATGCTTACTGCATAAATTTTTTTAACATCAAACTACAACAACAACCATCTAATTCATTCACATGCCTCTTTATCTTGATCCAAACAATTATGAATTAATTCCAGCTTTAAGTTCTTTACCAATTTTTATCAAGAATGAAAAGATAACAAAGTAAGTGTATATATTACACTATCTAGCAAAATAAAATGCAATAACATAGGATCGATATCAATTTATTTATCCAGTGAAAATATTTAATATGTCAATTACATTGTGATCCAGTGGCTAAAACATGCTAAATATACAGTTTCACATAATAGAAAAGAGAAGCAACGAATCCCTTACCTCAAACAGTTATTGACGTTCTTTATATGAGAACAAGCCACACAATGGGTTATGATCTCCTCCCCCCATGACAACTGTATCCACCTGAGGATGCAGAGACACCACCACACCAGCCAACATGAAAAAAAAGTCCATTAGAAACATGGATATTGAATTCAATAAAAAGGTAAAGGAGAAACAGGAGGAGATGAACCCAAAATAATGGCAATATATCATACCTCATATCTAATATTGATCAATACTTCTTGGTTGCATAAAAATAGAGGGGAACCAATCCAAGGAGGAAATTTTGATTTCACAACTCCTATGATATAGAATGAAAGGTTTGAGTGTCTCACAGGTGAGAACAAGGAGGAAGGATTAGGGAGGAAGATATCTTGTACCTTTAGAATATTTAACAGAGCAACAGTTTAAGATATGCCAGATTTTACATCAAAAGCAGATCACATTAAACCACGTGGTTTGACCATGTAAATGTATTTCTAGCCATATAAAAAACTAATATAGTAGTTATAGCCTTTTAATCAGCCTTAGATTCCTTAAAACGAGGCTTTAAATGAATTTTACATCAAAGGAAACGTCAAAGGGGTGAAACTGTAGGAGTTGGAAACACTATTCATGAACACGAAATTTGGCCAAGGAAAGAGGCTACTGTTGGAACCTCACCATTCTGGAAACACTGTTCATAAACCTAAAATTTGGAAAAGGAAAGAGGCTACCATTGGAACCTCACCATTCTGGAAACACTGTTCATGAACCTAAAATTTGGCAAAGGAAAGAGGCTACCATTGAAACCTCACCATTTTGTAAACACTATTCATTAACTCAAAATTTGGAAAAGGAAAAAGGCTACCATTGGAACCTCACCGTTCTGGAAACACTATTCATGAACTCAAAATTTGGCAAAGGAAAGAGGCTACCATTGGAACCTCACCGTTCTGGAAGCACTATTCATGAACTCAAAATTTGGAAAAGGAAAGAGGCTGCTGTTGAAACCCGCCGTTCTAGAAACACTGTTCATGAACTCAAAATTTGGAAAAGGAAAGAGGATACCGTTGGAACATCACCATTCTAAAAACACTATTCTTAAACTCAAAATTTGTAAAAGAGGCTACCATTGAAACCTAACCATTCTAGAAATGATATTCATGAACTCAAAATTTGGAAAGGAAAAAAGGCTACCATTGGAACCTCACCGTTCCAAAAATAGAATTCCTGAACTCAAAATTTGGCGAAGGAAAGAGGCTACTGTTGGAACCTCACTGTTCTGAAAAAAATGTTCATGAACTCAAAATTTTGCAAAGTGTTGGGGATAAGTCACCTTGACCACCCGAACACCTTAAACACTAGATTTTAGCAAAGTAATGGACCAGAGAGGTCCAATCCATTACATCAAATACCTTTCAAAACATTATCATCCTCGAGAATTCAAAACCCACCTAAAGGGAAAACAAAACGGGGTCCGAACAACCACCCATCCAGATACCTCTCAAAATAGAGAAAGCCACAAGAAGCAACAAAAGAAATCTATATTATAAAAATGAACTGTTTATAACCACAAAGGGGCATCATTTACATGAAAAGAGTAAAACATCAAACAACTCTGGGTACTGTGCACGTATTTGCGACTCACGTTACCAAGTACTCTCATCCACGCCACTGTGTCGCCAAAAGACATGAACCAAGGGGATAGAACACCCATGTAACACCTTCTCTTTGTGGTCTTGGATCTCTACTAGCCGCTCCTCGAAGGTCGCATCATCGTCAACATTGATCTCGCTCCAAATGATGACATGCGAGTCATGATGAAGATAACAATGGAGCTGTGATACATGGAAAACATCATGTATTCGGCTCATCTGCGGAGGAAGCGCTATCTGATATGCCACGGTTCTAATACGATCCAAAACCTCGAAAGGTCCAACAAAACGGGGAGAAATCTTACTCTCACGACCAAACATTCGCTGCCCATGTCGGGGAGTCACCTTCAGAAACACATGATCCCGAAAATAAAACTCTAAGGGTCTCCTACTTTGATCGGAATATGATTTCGGACAATCCTGCACTATCTCCATCCTCTAACGAATCACCTGAACCATATCTATTGTATTATTCACTAGTTCTGGTCCAAGAATTGCTAACTCTCCAACCCCAGTCCAGCACAACAGAGAACGGAAAGGTTGGACATAAAAGTCTTCAAATGGTGACATACCAATGGTGGAGTGAAAACTATTGTTGTAAGAGAACTCCACCAAGGGTAAGTTCCTCATCCACGAACCTCCAAAATCCAATCCACAAGAGTGCAGCATGTCTTCAAGAGTCTGGATGGTCTGATCTGTCTGATCATCCATCTATGGATGAAAATCAATTCAAAGGCATAGTTGAGAACCAAAAGCATTCTGGAGACCTCTCCACACCCTAGAGGTAAAAATAGGATCTTGATAAAAAATAACCATCCTTTGGACTCCATAAAGTCTCACCACCTCCTCTAGATACGACCTTGAAAAAACTTCCACTAAGATTGACTCCTTGATTGCTATGAAGGGGGATGAAGTTTTTAAATGATCCACTACCGCCCAAATTGCGTCATGTCCTCCCTGGGATCGAGGTAAACCAGTAACAAAGCCCATTGAGATGTCCTTCCACTTCCACTGAGGAAAATATAACAACTAGAGCAGACCACCAGGAACACGGTGTTCAGCCTTCACGTTCCGGTATACCAAACATCGAGACACAAACTCCACAACTACACGCTTCAGCCCAGGCCACAAAAACTGGCTTCTCAAGGCTCAGTATATCTTTGTCACGCCAGGATGCACTACTAAAGGAGAACTATGAAAATATATAAGAACCATCTTGTGCATCTTCAAAGTAAAAAATATCCTTCCATGATACAATACTCGGTGATGTTCATACTTAGACCAACCATCAGGGGCCTTGCCATAAATAACTCGGTCTCTCCAAACCTCCACCTCTAGATCCCCCAACTGGGACTCTTCCACCTACTAAACCAGATATGACTACACTGTCATCTGAAAAAGAAACCTCTGCCCCTAACTTCTCCCATATCGAGATGTATTGATGAAAGTTCTTCTATAACTCTCCAGGAATCACCAGATTCATGCACTATATCACTACGTGAATTCCTACTCAGCGCATCAGCTACAACATTACCCTTTATAGGGGTATACGTGTAACATCCCAATTAAGTAATTAGTAATAGATATTTTTATCTATGTCTATTAATGAATTATATAGTGTTTTAGAGGCTTAAAATGAAAATAAATCCAATCTTAAGCATGGAATACACTAATATTTTTAAAAGATTGTTTTACTGCCTTTTGATGGAAAACCATTTTTAAATCTATCTTTTGACAATTTTATAAGCTATTTTTGTCAAAATAAACTTATTCTTTATGATTGGGACATCAAAATTTACTTTCTGTGAATTTTTGGTATTTTTCAGAACATGTTCATTTTTTTAATGAATAGTGAAAAAATACTGCATTTTACATCAAAACTGCTTTTTCATTTAATTTAATTATATGGTTAGATTATCCTTTTAATTGGTATTAATGTATAATATGAATATATTTTTACCATTTAATCCAATGGTGGTCATTAGGATTAATTTCACTTTGGAATTGGTCGTAAACTAATGCCAAACTTTTCATAGATATTGTTTCAAAAAAACCAGCTATTTGTTTTGACAATGGGAATTATTTTTAAATAAATTATTGCAATTTGTGTGTTTGTAATTTGGTAAAATTGATTACATATTTGTAATCATAAGGTCCAAATTATGTAATTAAGACTCTTTTATTTTTGGACATTATGAATAGTAACGATGGTAATTATCTTTAATTATCTTGATTAATGAGTAATCAGGTAGTTAAAGATAATAAAATGATATCATAGTAATACAAAAAGACCACAACATGTGTCCTAAGGCTAATGGTTGTCTCATGGCCGACCATTGGATGCCTTGTGCCAAACTTTGGGGCCCCATGGAATCACTTTTGTGAGAAATTGACTTTTTATCTTTTTATTTTTAAAGAATGTTAAATGTGACAAAGAATGTATCACCTAAGTAAAATATTTATAATTTTGTCTACATAAATGATATTTTAGACTATAAATAGTCATTGGATATCTAAAAATATTTCCTACATCATAGTATTTTTTTTATAATTTTTAGACATTAAATAAATTAAATTATTTATGACATCATGATGATGCAGCGATGACCTCATTATTTAACGATTTAAATAAAATGGAATGATAATGTAAACTCTAAGACCTAAACATGTCCAAAACCTATTGGATGGGTGGATTTAGAACCCTTATCACCTTATCCTCGAAACAAATCAATTTGGGACCTCTTAAATCCGAATACCATTTTAAAATAAAGTGACTTTTCTTTACCTTCCCAGAGTGCCCCTCCTCTCCTCTTATAAAAGGCCCCCACCTCTACCTCCTTACCAACACTCCCAAAGCCTTTGGCTCAGACAAACCCTTCCCATTTTGTCTCTCCACTTCCCTCTCGTACTCCTTAAATCCTTAATTTGGGCAGAAGTCTCCCCAAGGAAGCCTTTGAGCTCAAACCAAAGGGAGTTACCCGATTTTAAGGTAATGTCTTCTTTTGAGTCCTTTTGTTTGTTTTTGCCTCTCCAACCCCATAAACTCTTTTTATTCTTTTATTTTGTATCAAATCCAGTATCCTCAATATACTAGGATGTTTTTATAAGAAGGAATCGAGCTACACTTACACACACCTACATCTAATGGTTAAAGGACATACTGTTTCCGTGGATGGTGAATTTATGCCTCCCGAAACGATGATTGTTCAAAATTCTTTTAACACCTTAAAAGGTGGACATTAACATGTCACTATATTTATATATGATATATAATATGTTTATGTTTTCCTTAAGCTTCTGTATTTTTCATTTTGGGCATACCTTTATGTTTTCCATTATGGGTAAACGCGATATCTTTATTTAAGGAAGTGCGGACTACCGCCCCCTCAAAGTGATTTGATTCGTTAAATACCATATGTGGGACGTATAAAGGATGTAACTATGATATTATATATTATATTATACTGTAATTATAATATACCTTTATATCATTATGATTCCATTCTATAAAATATGAAATAGAAATGAAAGTAGCGTTCATGCGTATGTACGGCTTACCGTCTCCATGAACGGTGCATTTCATTTATTACCTCTAAATGATTATGTAATATTATAAATGCATGAATATACTGGATATATATGATATATACATAATTATTATAATTCTGGATATAATGGATACATGAACAACATGTAATTATAAATGGTTTATTTTTGACTCAAGTACCAATGATCATTAAAACGACCGTTATTAAATTAAATAATTACATAGTACTCATGACATGGAAATAAGTTATATAAAAGGAATAATGAACTTGAAAAAAGTTCTTAAACAAGTAGAAATTAACTCAAGTTTATTATTCAAGAGATTAAAGAACGACTGAGTCAAATCGGACCCGAGGTATGGGACTTCGTCTCAATCGCCTTTCATTGAGGCATATTTTGTTTTATACACAACCTTATTTTATACGGTGTATAAACCCCATTGAATTTTACGTTTATCCAAAATGAATCTTTTTTATACGAATCATTTTACTAAATGACAAAAAGGAATGTTTTTGTCGTACGTATGCGGCGACAACGACTTCTCCGCCACCGTGACCGTTATTTGAGTTTCGGCTTCCTCTACAAGCCATACCATTTTTTAAGAGAAAAATAAATACCATGTTATACTTTTCTTTTATTTTGGTATTGAAAATGGTTTTCATAATGTTTTTATATCAACGATTTGTATTGATATCTTGTGATTGAAAGGTGGAAATGTTATGTTTCCTTTATACATGTTTTATGTGATATTATTATGTTGAGGTTATTGGGAATTATTATGAAGACGGGTGGTTCTGTGATAAACTAAGGGCGAGTGAGCCCGATATAGCTCTCCAATGCATTGGGTAATGCGAAGGAGTGAAACATTAAGGTTTCTCTGAAGAGATATAGGGAATATACTGTGATGGGTATTCCAAACGCAACCAAGAGGGTTACTCCCTACGTAAGAATGTTATGAATGCCTCAAGTTACCTTTATGTCTTATGACTTCTATGATTTATTCATGATTTTATGAGGTATGTTAAAGTGATTATGTTTTATGGGCAAAGTATGATTTCATTCTTATGTATATATGTACCCATGTTTCCTTTCCATATTTTTATACCCCTTACTGAGCTTTTTATGCTCATCCCAAGTTTTTTTGAAATGTTTTTCACAGGTCAAGGGAAAGTTACATGATACGATGATAGTGTCAAGGAAGTTTCAAGAAAGAATCCATGTTTTATTTTAAATATTTTTCCATTGATGGGAAAGAAGAATACTATCTTTATGTAACCACTTTTTTTATATGTGGAATGTAATGCAAGTTTTATGATTTAATTCTCTAAAACTCTAAACCCGAAAAGATCCTCAATGTGTAATCTTGTAATAACTCAAGATTAAGTAAGGTTTAAGGCTGGGGCCTTATAGTTGGTATCAGAGGTCAGTTTAGATAACTTTAGGAGTTATAATTCTATTAAATGATTATCCAAAAATATTTTTTTTTGTCAAATTGAAGTGATATAGTATTTGAAGATTACCATGTTACTTCATCTAAGACAAGTTTTTTCAGAATGGATTTCCGCAGAGGAAACATGGAAGTAGTGCTAGGAAGGCATGCAGAAGGAAATAACCTTCCGAATCAGCATCCTGAGATGGTCGGAATTGGAACTGAATAGTTTGTTGCAGTAATGGCACAGTTGACTCCATCAATAAATGGCAGTGGTATCCATACACGAGATCAGCCAGATCAACCGCAGAGGAATATGTCAGTGGTGGAACATTTCATGAGGCAACATCCCCCATCATTCAGAGGATCATCTGACCCTGTGCTAGCTGAAGGGTGGATTAAATCACTGGAGAAGATTTTCGATGTCATGGGGTGTTCAGACAATCAAAAGTTTAGTCTTGCTATTTACCGTTTGGAGGGTGAAGCAGATCAGTGGTGGTCGATGGTTAAAAATATCAGGAACGCTAATGAGATTGATGCTCTCGACTGGGATGAATTCAAAGGTATGTTTCTTGAGAAATATTTTCCTAAGGCTGTTCGACTTAGGATTGAAAAGAAATTCTTGGAATTGAGGCAAGAGGAAGACTCAGTGGCTACCTATGAAGAAAGGTTCACCCGATTGGCAAGGTATGCACCAAATTTTATCCGAGACCTTGATAGCAAAATCAATCGTTTTTACTCAGGATTAAAGCCAAAATATCTAAGGTCATTAGCTTCTTTTGAGTTTAAAAGTTATGAAAATCTTGTTCGTTGTGCTGAGAAGGTGGAAATGGAGTTTTCTGATGATCAAGTGTTCTATAACAACCAACAGAATAAGAGACCGATGTGGTAGGAGAAAGTTAAGAATTATTCAAAAAAGTCTGACGGTAAGAAAACTAAGTTTCCAGTTTGTGATAAATGTGGAAAAAGGCATGCTGGGGAATGTCTTCTGAATTCTAGAAAGTGCTACCGATGTGGTAAGATTGTACAAAAGGCTCGTGATTGCACTGGAAAAGATCAGGGTGATGGTAAGACCAAATTTGATTTATAGTTAGTGAAATGTTATAAGTGCAATGAGATGGGTCACTATGCAAACGATTGTCCGACAAAGATCTTGGGTGATGGGAAGTAGTTAGACTACAAGCAGAAAGGGGTGGTGAAATCCTTTGAAACTACTTCAGCAGATGTCGGGCCATCAAATGAAGTTGTATCGGCTCCAGGGAGCTCAGTTTTTTTCAAAGATTGACCTGAGATCGGGGTACCATCAGCTGAAGGTAAAGGAATCAAATGTTCCAAAGACCGCGTTCCGAACAAGATATGGCCATTATGAATTTGTAGTAATGCCTTTTGGGCTAACCAATTCACCTTCTATATTCATGGACTTAATGAATAGAATTTTCCATGAGTTCTTGGATATGTTTGTGGTGGTTTTCATTGATGATATATTGGTGTTTTCTAAAAGTAAAGAGGAGCATGAAAGACATTTAAGGGTTATCTTGAAAACCTTAAAAGAAAAGAAACTGTATGGAAAATTCATCAAGTGTGAGTTTTGGTTACAAAAAATTTCTTTCCTTGGTCATATTGTTTCTAAATATGGGATAACTGTTGATCCTGCAAAAACAAAGGTTGTTAAAGAATGGCCAAGACCCACAAATGTAACTGAGATTCATAGCTTCCTTGGTTTGGTAGGCTATTATCGAAGGTTTGTTAGAAATTTTTCACGGTTATCTAGTCCAATGACTAAGCTAACTCAGAAGGGTGTTAAGTTTATCTGGACAAAAGAATGTGATGATTGTTTTCAGGAATTGAAATGGAGATTGGTGAATGCTCTAGTTTTGGCACTACTTTCCAGGAATGGTGAGTTTGTTATATACAGTGATGCTTCGTTGAAAGGACTTGGTTGTGTCCTAATGCATAATGATCAGGTAATTGCTTATGCTTCACGACAGTTGAAAACTCATGAGGTGAATTACCCTACACATGATTTGGAATTAGCTGCTGTTGTTTTCGCTTTAAAAATTTGGAGGCATCGGTTGTATGGAGTAAAGTGTGAAATATATACTGATCACAAAAGTTTAAATTATATATTCACTCAGAAAGAGTTAAACATGAGACAGAGGAGATGGATGGAATTAATCAAGGATTA
Source organism: Viscum album (assembly GCA_963277665.1). NCBI lineage: Eukaryota > Viridiplantae > Streptophyta > Magnoliopsida > Santalales > Viscaceae > Viscum > Viscum album. The sequence goes on from OY728159.1 coordinate 1,059,673,982, forward strand.
TGATTGTACAATTCATTACCATCCGGGAAAAGCAAATAAAGTGTCTAATGCTTTGAGTCGAAAAAGTAATGCTTCATTAACAATGTTGCGTTTGGAACGTGATCCTTTGGTTAAGGATTTGATGAAATTTGGCATAGAAGTTGTTGGTGCAGGATGTTCTTCTGTTTTGTTTCAGGTATCAGTGAAATCTTCTCTATCAAACAGAATCAAGAAAGAACAGAAGCAAGACAGTGAGTTGCAGAAAAAGGTAGAGCTGGTTCAGAAAGGTAAGTTTCCTGAATTCAACATTGATAATGATTGAGTTTTGAGATTTGGTAAGAGATTTTGTGTGCCTTGTGATTCACAGTTGAAGAGAGAGTTGTTATGTGAATCTCATAGTTCTCCGTTTTCAGTTCATCATGGCAGTACTAAGATGTACAGAGATCTGCGGGAGTATTACTGATGGGATGGAATGAAAAGAGATATTGCTGATTTTACTGTGAAGTGTTTGACATGTCAACAGATTAAAGCAGAGTGGAAGTTACCGAAAGGGATGCTTCAGTCTTTACCAGTGCCAGAGTGGAAATGGGAGAATATATCCATGGACTTTGTTGTGGGATTACCGAAGACATCTCGAGGTAATAATGCAATCTGGGTTATTGTTGATCGCTTGACTAAATCTAATCATTTCCTTGCTATACGAGATACTTTTTCCCTAGATCAACTTTCCCGTTTGTATCTTAAAGAGATAGTCAGGTTACATGGAGTTCCCCTCTCCATTGTATCTGATCGTGATCCCAGGTTCACTTCTAACTTTTTGAACGGCCTTCAAAAGTCGTTGGGTATTGAATTAAATTTTAGTACAGCTTTTCATCCTCAACCAGATGGGCAGTCAGAACGAACAATTTAGACATTGGAGGATATGCTACGTTCTTTCTCTATGGATTATCAGGGAAGTTGGGACCAACATCTTTCTTTGGTTGAATTTTCATATAATAACAGTTTTCATTCCAGTATACAGATGGCACCATTTCAGGCATTATATGGGAAGTGATGTTAAACTCCAGATTTCTGGGATGAAGTGGGTGAAAGGAAGTTGATGGGACCAGAATTGGTAGAAGAGATGGCAGAAAAAGTTCAGCTGATTTAGAGGCACATGAGAACAGCTCAGAGCAGGCAGAATAGTTATGCGGATAACCGGAGGAAGGATCTATCTTTTGAGGTAGGTGATCATGTTTTTCTCAAGGTTTCTCCTTGGAAGAGTGTGATGAGATTTGGTAAGAAAGGAAAGCTGAGTCCAAGGTTTATTGGACCATATGAAATTCTAGAGAGAGTTGGATCAGTTTCATACTGGGTGGCTTTACTTTTGAGTTTATCTCAGGTACACAATGTTTTTCACGTTTCAATGTTGAGAAAGTATATGCCAGATCCATCTCATGTTTTGAGTCCATAGGTAGTTCAGCTGGAAGAGAACCTATCTTATGAGGAACAACCGGTCTAGATTCTTGACCACAGGGAGCAAGTGTTACGAAATAAGGTGATTAATCAGGTAAAGGTTTTGTGGAAAAACCACATGATGGAAGAGGAAACATGGGAATCTGAAAATTCAATGAGGGATAAGTACCCCCATTTATTCGATAAGTAAATAAATTGCGAGGACACAATTTTCAAAAGGGGGGAAGGATGTAACATCCCAAGTAAGTAATGAGTAATAAATATTTTTATCTATTTCTATTAATGAATTAGATAGTGTTTTAGAGGCTTAAAATGAAAATAAATCCAATCTTAAGCATTAAATACACTAATATTTTTAAAAGATTGTTTTACTGCCTTTTGATGGAAAACCATTTTTAAATATATATTTTTACAATTTTATAAGCTATGTTTGTCAAAATAAACTTATTCTTTATGATTGGGACATAAAAATTTACTTTGTGTGAATTTTTGGTATTTTTCAGACAATGTTCATTTTTTAATGAATAGTGAAAAAATACTGCATTTTACATCAAAACTACTTTTTCATTTAATTTAATTATATGGATAGATTATCCTTTCAATTGGTCTCAAAGTATAATATTAATATATTTTTACCATTTAATACAATGGTGGTCATTAGGATTAATTTCACTTTGGAATTGGTCATAAACTAATGCCAAACTTTTCATAGATATTGTTTAAAAAAACCAGCTATTTGTTTTGACAACGGGAATTATTTTTAAATAAATTATTGCAATTTATGTGTTTGGAATTTTTTAAAATGGATTACATATTTGGAATCATAAGGTCCAAATTATGTAAATAAGACTCTTTTATTTTTGGACATTATCAATAGTAACGATGGTAATTATCTTTAATTATCTTGATTAATGAGTAATCTGGTAGTTAAAGATAATAAAATGATATCATAATAATACAAAAATACCACAAGATGTGTCCTAAGGCTACTGGTTGTCTCATGGCCGACTATGGGATGCCTTGTGCCAAACTTGGGGGCCCCATGGAATCACTTTTGTGAGAAAGTGACTTTTTATCTTTTTATTTTTAAAGAATGTTAAATGTGACAAAAAATGTATCACCTAAGTAAAATATTTTTAATTTTGACTACATAAATAATATTTTGGACTATAAAAAGTAATTGGAAATATAAAAATATTTCCTACATCATAGTAGTTTTTTTATAATTTTTAGACATTAAATAAATTAAATTATTTATAACATCATGATGATGCAGCGATGACCTCATTATTAAACGATTTAAATAAAATGGAATGATAATGTAAAATCTAAGACCTACACATGGCCAACACCTATTTGATGGGTGTATTTCAAACCCTTATCACCTTATCCTCGAAACACATCAATGTGGGACCTCTTAAATCCGAATACCATTTTAAAATAAAGTGACTTTTCTTTACCTTCCAAGAGTGCCCCTCCTCTCCTCTTATAAAAGGCCCCCTCCTCTACCTCCTTACCCACACTCCCAAAGCCTTTGACTCGGTCAAACCCTACCCATTTTGTCTCTCCACTTCCCTCTCTTACTCCTTAAAGCCTCACTTTTGGCATAAGTCTTCCCAAGGAAGCCTTTGAGCTCAAACCAAAGGGAGTTACCCGATTTTAAGGTAATGTCTTCTTTTGAGTCCTTTTGTTTGTTTTTGCTTCTCCAACCCCCTAAAATATTTTTATTATTTTCTTTTGTAAAAAATATAGTATCCTTAATATACTAGGATGTTTTTATAAGAATTAATAGAGCTACACTTACACACACCTACATCTAATGGTTAAAGGACATACTGTTTCCGTGGATGGTGAATTTATGCCTCCCGAAACGATGATTGTTCAACATTCTTTTAACACCTTCAAAGGTGGCCATTAAGATGTCACTATATTTATATATGATATATAATATGTTTATGTTTTCCTTAAGCTTCTGTATTTTTCATTTTGGGTATACCTTTATGGTTTCCATTATGGGTAAACGCGATATCTTCATTTAAGGAAGTGCGGACTACCGCCCCCTCAAAGTGATTTGATTCGTTAAATACCATATGTGGGACGTATAAAGGATGGAACTATGATATTATATATGATATTATATTGGAATTATAATATACCTTTATATCATTATGATTCCATTCTATAAAATACGAAATAGAAATGAAATTAGCGTTCATGCGTACGTACAACTTACCGTCTCCATGAACGGTGCATTTCATTTATTACCTCTAAATGATTATGTAATATTATAAATGAATGTATGTACTGGATATATATGATATATACATAATGATTATAATTCTGGATATAATGGATACATGAACAACATGTAATTATAAAGGGTTTATTTTTGACTCAAGTACCAATGATCGTTAAAACGGCCGTTATTACCTTAAATAATTACATAGTGTTCATGAAATGGCAATAAGTGATATAAAAGGAATAATGAACTTGAAAAAGGTTCTTAAACAAGTAGAAATTAACTCAAGTTTATTATTCAGGAGATTGAAGAACGACCGAGTCAAGTCGGACCCGAGGTATGGGACTTCGTCTCAATCTCCTTTCATTGAGGCATATTTTGTTTTATACACAACCTTCTTTTATATGGTGTATAAACCCCTTTTACTTTTATGTTTATCCAAAAGGAATCTTTTTTATATGAAGTGTTTTACTAAACGACAAAATGGAATGTTTTTGTCATACGTATGCGGCGACAACGACTTCTCTGCTGCCGTGACCGTTATTTGAGTTTCGGCTTCCTCTACAAGCCATACCTTTTTTTAAAAGAAAAATAAATACCATGTTTTACTTTTCTTTTATTTTCGTATTGAAAATGGTTTTCATAATGTTTTTATATCAATGTTTTGTATTGATATCTTGTGATCGAAAGGTGTAAATGTTATGTTTCCTTTATGCATGTTTTATGTGATACGATTATGTTGAGGTTCTTGGGAATTATTATGAAGACGGGTGGTTCCGTGATAAACTAAGGGCGGGTGAGCCCGATATAGCTCTCCAATGCATTGGGTAACACGAAGGAGTGAAACGTTAAGGTTTATCCAAAGAGATTTAGGGAATATACTGTGATGGGTATTCCAAACGTAACCAAGAGGGTTACTCCCTACGTAAGAATGTTATGAATGCCTCAAGTTACCTTTATGTCTTATGATTTCTATGATTTATTCATGATTTGATGAGGTATGTTAAAGTACTTATGATTTATGGGCAAAGTATGATTTCATTCTTATGTATATATGTACCCATGTTTCCTTTCCATATTTTTATATCCCTTACTGATATTTTTATGCTCATCCCAAGTTTTTTTGAAATGTTTTTCACAGGTCTTGGGAAAGGTACATGATATGATGATAGTGTCAAGGAAGTTTCAAGAAATAATCCATGTTTTATTTTAAATATGTTTCAATTTATGGGAAAGAAGAATACTATCTTTATGTAACCACTTTGTTTATATGTGGAATGTAATGCATGTTTTATGATCTAATTCTCAAAAACTCTAAACCCGAAAAGATCCTCAATGTGTAATCTTGTAATAACTCAAGATTAAGTGATGCTTAAGGCCGGGGCCTTATAATATGATATTTCAAAGTCTTATTTGTATAAGAACTCCAACCACCAACATTGTCACAAGTTTAAGTCATGCTGGGCGAAAACATACCTCGGGATCTTATGATCGGTGAAAACCACAAGTGCTCACCAATGAGGTAATGTCTCCACAACGTCAGTGAAAACACCACGACTACCAACTCTTGATCATGGGTGGCATAGTCACATTTATAGGGACGCAACTATTGAGACCTATAAGAAACAAGTTATCTCCGCTGCATCAGAACAAATCTTAACCCCAGATGTGAAGCATCATAGAAAAAATTAAACTAAACTCCATCTGCTAGAAGACAAAGGACTGGAGCACATACTATCTTCTCTTTTAGATACTCGAAATTTGCCTGAAACTGATTGGTCCATATGATCACTTGGTCCTTCTTCGTAAAATCTGTCAGAGGATTCACAACTCAAGAGAAATCTGCTACGAACCTCCTGTAGTAGCCTGAGAGACCAAGGAAACTTTGCACATCTGAAACTGTCTTGGGGGATTACCAAGACACAAATTCTTCTATATTTGATGGATCCACAAATACTCCATACTGAGACACAACATGCCCAAGAAACAGACTTATCTAGCCGAAAACTCACACTTCGACAACTTCCCAAACAATTGATGTAGATGAAGAAATCCCAAAAAAATGTGTAAATGCTCTGTATGCTTCTCCTCAGACATGGAGTCCAAAAGGATTTCGTCGATGAAAACCACAATGAACTTGTCCAGGAACTCATGGAAAACATATTTCATCAATACCATGAATATAGATGGAGCATTTTTCACACCGAACGACATTACAACGAACTCATAATGCCCATGACGACAACAGAAATCAGTCTTCAGGACATCCTCATCCTTCACACGCATATGATGATATCCTGAACACAAGTCTATCTTTTAGAACCAACTTGCACCCTTCATTTGATCGAATACATAATCAATAAGTGGAAGAGGACAACTGTTACTTATTGTCACTTTGTTTAAGAGACGATAATCGATACACAACTACAAACTGCCATCAGCCTTCTTCACAAAAAAACTGGTGCACCACATCTTGACACACTCGACTGAACAAAATTGCACTATAACAGACCATCAAATTGTATACATATCTCTCATAACTCATAAGGGGCCATCCTATATAGATACATAGAGATTGGAGATGCTCTTGGTTGTAGCTCGATCCCAAACTCGATATCTCATTGAGGGGGTAATGCTACAACCTCTTTTGGAAAGACATCAGGGTACTCTTCTATGAACCTAGGAAATGCCAAATGATGAACCTCTGAAGAACTCAGCATCAGCTCATCCATTATGGATGATAAGGACGGAACATGACTCTGAACCATCTGAGGGTCTCACTCGCCAACGAACACCACTGGCTCTCTATTCGCATCAAAGAACACAACTTTCCTTTTGATGAAATCCACGATATCTTACACCAAATACAACCAATACATGCTGATGATGACATCATATGGTTTTATTCGTGAGCATAGGAAATATCCCCAAGATCGGTGTTTCCCCAACACTAGCTCACAGTATCTACATACTTCAAACAAGTCAGCTCGGCCTCCAACTGGCATATTAAATGCCAAGGGCACTGGAATCCTCTCTACCTCAATTCCCAAAAAATGGTCAAGGGTAGGTGATATGAGGGAGTGTGTCACTCCTGAATCAAACAAGGCATGCAACAAGGTAGAAAACAAGAAAAGGGTACCTCGAACAATGTCTGGCTCTCCTGGAGCTGGCAACGCTAAAGCATGAAGCTGGCCACAACCTCCTCCATGACCTCTATGACCCTGATGACGACCACCAACACAGCCACACTCTACTCTATGAGGATGGGGATGGTCACATGGTTGTCTTCTGCCTGCTCCATCTACCCTCTACTGATCCAAAGCTGGTGCAACCTACTGCTGCTGCCTCAACTGAAACTACCTCAACAGAGGAACCTAGAGTGGTACACCTGGTGCACGATGACTGCTCTGAAAGGTTGGGCACTCATAATGCTGATGGAATCGACCACTATAAGAAAAACAAGCACCTGATCCCTTGGCATAGTCCTGAGAGCTTCTGCACCCGGAGAAACGAGATGTTGAGGGTTTGGACCTACCCCCGGCCAAACGGAAACTCTTATGCCCTGAAATCTGAAAACCCCAGACCACAGCTCTGATTTGTGAGGAATAATGAAGACTCCCCTCTCGTGATGATCTGGTTCTAGACAATGTCCTCTCTACGACCTCTTCCCTCGCCAGCACCTCAAGATATGTCTTCAGCATAAATGGGGGGACCTGGCGTTGGATCTCTAGAGGCAAAGCCTCCTCGAAATGCCTCACCCTGGACTCCTCATCTGGAAACAAGTCTAAAGCATATTTTAAAAGGTTCATAAAATGGATTCCAAACTCTCGCACACTAGATCTCCCCTGTCGAAGGGTAAGAAGCTTCTAGCGACTGGACGCCTTCGCAGTCGAGGAAATAAACTCAAATCTAAACTTATATCAGAATTCCTCCCATGAGATCAATGACTCCTCATGATCCCTGAGGAATAAGAACCACCACTGCCTCACTGATCTACGCAGTATCGTCACAACTAAGGAAAACCAATGCTTCTTCTGAGAATGGATCTAATGGAAGCCTATATTGACCTTCTCTAACTAGACTTCCTTGACTGCATTTGAAATGGAGCCCTTGTACTTCTTCAGACTCTGGTGTTGAAACTCTCGGAGTTTCCTCCTCCAAGTGTCTTCATTGTCAACCTCTACCTGATAGCGATATGCTAGCATAGTCCACTAGACATTATCTATGCGATATTGATGAGTACGTCGACCTAGAGCCATACCTTAAAAATAACAAATAGTTATAGCTCCTAAACCTGGAATATGGAAGACTCAAAATTAATTAATTAATTGTTTTCTATTATTCATTTTAGGTTAACATATCCCAAGGTCTACCCATTCAAACATAGGCACAAATAATAATGATTCATGATCCTTTCTTAGGTCTCTACCCTGCAACTATTATCACCTTTTTTGTAGCCATTGAAAACTTAAAGGTCTGTGCATCAGATCATAGGGGGGCCTAAACGCCTATGTCTTAGCCGCTCTCATGTATTTACATCACTTTATAAACATGACTGACATTGTTTCCCTACCAACCCATGCAACCTCACTTGTTCCTAACACCAAACTCCATCCTATCCCTTAACCAAACATTTGATACCACTTTGTCAGGACCCCTCCCCAAAAAGTGTATGCCTCCTAGGACAACAATGTGAGAAGGGTGATAATGACCCCTAAGTCCTGACTCCAATAGGCCCTCAGTTGGTGACTAGCATCATGGGTATAGTAAACACACATATGGGAGGCATTACTCTATAAGAGAACACATGTGAAAGAGAGAGATAAGACATACACCAACTAACTCCATGTCAGACAACAATATAAATGAAATCCCAAGTACACATATGTAATGTCATGAAAAACTACTACAACCGAAATGGTAAAACTTTAAGTATCCAAAATAAAGTAAAAACAATAGCAACCATGAATCCCAAATAGCTCCTGCAACCCCAAGCTAGTAGAAACCAGCCTGATCTCTAACCAGCTCCAAGTGACCTGAAAAACAATTTATATAAACATAGGGTGAGTATAACAGTATACTCAGTAGGATCCTCCCTAGAGCCTCTTGTGCAAAAGTAAAGAAAGCATGTTAAATCACAGGGAACAAAAAGTGAAACTAACTCATCACATAAATAGGTATACTATGTTCCTAGCCTCACCATGGCTAATCTCACCAAGTATCTCATACAAGAGTATATAATATAATAAAGAATATAAAGGGTACCCCGCTACTACTTCCCCACTAGTTTTCCACTTTGCAACAACGTCACACATCCTAAGCATCTCTCTCTAAAAAGGATTGCCTACAGACACCTGGGTGAAGCACCAAAACATGAACCACATGATACAAAACCACCAATTCCACATAAGCAATGAAACCAGGTAGTTTCTAGGATCCACCACAGTTCACATAACGTGTATCATACATCGGGTATTATACCTCAATCCATTACAGCCCATACACCGAGTAAGGATCCTCAAGCCTTCATAGCCTATACACGTTACACCTATAGTGGTCCATAGAAAACTATATCCAGAATATATGTGTGTGAATAACTACAAGCCATTACAGTCCTCTACACACTTATATGGGTAAAAATAACCATTGGGCCTACCAGAAAAAGTAACTTCCAAGAGAAGAGAGTGGGGACAAAGGGGGTGGTCAGCCATCCATCCTCCAACCGGAATGTTGGAAAAAAAACCTCCCATGGCTTAGAATCCCCAGGGTGTCAGTTAATCTAACTGATGGGGTGGATTATCGTAAATAAACACTAAAAGTATAGAATATACTATTTCTCATAACCACACTATGGGCATAACCTAGTCTTAGACTCAACTTCAATTAATGTCTCTCAGACTCCCGGTTTCCACTTCTAAGACTAGGTATCCTATAAGCACACAACAATTTAAAGAGATTTTATAATTTACTTCATTCACTTTTTATCAGTTTCACTTTATGTTAATTAATTCTTTAAACATTAAATAACCCTTAAAAAATTCCACATTATATTTCATTAAAACCACACCCAAAATTCACTGTTCCTTTAAAGTTCCAACCTCAGCATTGGGTCCTAGAAAGTTCCAACCCCATAGGTTAACATCATTTATTCAATTATTTATTTACAAAATTAATTTCCAATATTCCTAGGCATTCTAGAAAAACATTATATGCTACTAAACACAAGGAGGGATCAACACAGTGAGTAGATGAACTACCCATTGAGTCATTGCTACCTATATGAAGAGTGTAGACCCATACTCCCTTGAGAAGATAAACACGGATAGAACATGGTATACCTCATGCGTCTTCGCCCCTTTTGGAAGAAGGGTAAGGAAGACCAACTTCCTTTAGCAGTGGGGAATGTAAAGAAGATAAACAACCAATAAGAATCAGCAAGCATCCAAACATTCACATCCAAAGTTTAATTATTCCTGTTGTCATCCCTGACACCCACATGCATAAACCAATGCATCTTACCACTCTAGGTGTCAACTGCTACCAAAACCAGTAGGCCTCCATGCCCCCACATATCACAACAGCCATCCAGGCTCAAATCACAAAACAAGCATCAGGAAAAAAAAACATATCAATTAGGCTATTGTCCCTTAAACAAGCAAGAGGGTAACTCAGAAAACTACAAAGAATTATATTTTATCAAACAACTAGTTCTTTAATCCATTTTGAATTAACCAATTTATTATTCTTAGGTTCCAACTTTGGGAAATCTAAAACGTAAGATTTCACAAATTTATTAAACATGCTTACTGCATCAATTTGATTAACATTAAATTACAACAACAACCATCATATTCATTCACATGCATCTTTATCTTTAGCTAGACAATTATCAATTAATTCCAGCTTTACGTTCTTTACCAATTTCCATAAATAATAAAAAGCTAACTAAGTAAGTATAGATATCACACTATCTAGCAAAACAAGAGGCAATAACATACGATCAATATCAAATTATTTATCTAGTTCAAATATTTAATATGTCAATTCCATTGTGATCGAGTGGAAAAAACATGATAACTCTACAGTTTCATGTAAAAGAAAATAGAAGCAACTAATTCCCTACCTCAAAAGGTTCTTGACGTTCTTTATCCGAGAATGAGCCACAAAACGAGTTACGATCTCCTCCCCCAATGACAACTGTATCCACCCGAGGATGAAGAGACACCACCACACCATTCAACACCCAAAAAAGTCCATTAGGAACATGGAGATATAATTCCATAAAAAGGGAAAGGAGAAACAAGAAGAGATGAACCAAAAATAATGGTGATAGATCATACCTCATATCGAAGATTGATTAATACTGCTTGGTTTCATCAAAACAAAGGGGAACCAATATAAGGATGAAATTTTTATTGCACAACTCTTACAATATGGAATGAAAGGTTCGAGCGTCTCACAACTGAGAACAAAGAGGAAGAATTCAGGAGGAAGATATATCGTCCCTTTAGAAGATTTAATGGAGCAACAATTAAAGATATGCCTGATTTTCCATTAAAATTGGATCGCATTGAACCACATGGTTTGAACAAGAAAAAGCATCATGATCCTTAGGAAAAAAAATTAACACAGGAACTATGGCATTTTAATCGGCCTTAGAGTCCTTAAAACGAGGCTTTAAATGCATTTTATGTCAAAGGAAACGTCAAAAGGGTGAAACTATAGGAAGCTGGGAACACTGCTCGTGAACACAAAATTTGTCAAAGGAAAGAGGCTACCATTAGAACCTCACCGTTCTGGAAACACTGTTCATGAAAAAAAAATTGGCAAAGGAAAGAGGCTACCGTTGGAACCTCACCATTCTAGAAACACTATTCATGAACTCAAAATTTGGCAAAGGAAAGATGATACTGTTGGAACCTCACCATTCTGGAAACACTGTTCATGAACACAAAATTTGGCAAAGGAAATAGGATACAGTTGGAACCTCACCGTTTTGGAAATGCTATTCATGAAATCAAAATTTGGAAAAGGAAAGAGGCTACCGTTGGAACCTCACTGTTCTGGAAACACTGTTCATGAACTCAAAATTTGGCAAAGGAAAGAGGCTACCATTGGAACCTCACCGTTCTAAAAACACTATTCATGAACTCAAAATTTGGAAAAGGAAAGTGGATACTGTTGGAACCTCACTATTCTGAAAATGTTGTTCATGAACTCAAAATTTGGAAAAGGAAAGAGGCTACCGTTGGAACCTCGCCATTCTGGAAACACTATTCATGAACTCAAAATTTGGCAAAGGAAAGAGGCTATCGTTGGAACCTCACTATTTTGGAAACACTGGTCCCGAACTCAAATTTTGGAAAATTGTTGGGAATAAGGAACCTTGACCACCTGAACACCTCAAACACTAGATTTTAGAAAAGTAATGGACCAGAGTGATCTGGGCCATTACATTCCAAATTACAATTAGTAAACCATTTTATCTTCAGTTCCCCTTTAATTTATTATAATAATCAATAGTATGGTCTATTTTAGAAGTATCTTAGAACTGTCTTATCTTTTTGATGATTATATTCCTTCATATTAGAAAAAAATATGGCATACAGAGTAACAAAATAAACTATATCTATCAAAAAAATAAGTTATATTCAAGGGACATTCAATCCACTGCATGTATTCTTTATTATTCACTAATTTTCCTTTTATATATTTGAAAAAAATTTCCCTACTAGAATTATGGAAGAAACTCCTATTTCTTCCTTTAAGAATTTTTTTTTCAATGAATATTTGACATATATTTCTTGTGAAATAAAGACATGACCAACAACTTGGGTATTTTTTAAAACCAAGAAACATATTGTAACATCCCAGACCTAGAAGCCACTCAACAGTGCCCCGAGCTCTATGGGTCATAAAGCCTCTAGAACATCTCAAATGCAAGAGGATTTTGAATAGTATAGAGGGCCCAAGTGTGTCATTAGGGAGACTATTCCATCATTTCTAGAGTATTTCACAGAAAAATTTCAAAACATACAATTAGTAGAAGCACATATCAACGAGAAGAAAACTGAATGTAAACAAGGAAAAAATATATAACAAATCTAAAAGTGTCTCATATACAATGATGAATATGATACATGTCGTATATCTAAGAAAACATCCAAAATAGGTACACCGAAGTATATTATAGTACATGTATCCAAAATAAAAAAGGTCAAAAGTGTTATCTCTGAATAACATCGCAAGCCTCAGCCACCTCCTATGCTCCTATGCTTCTAAGCATTAGTGTAAGAACCCGGTTCTTATCTTTGAGGTACGAGTTTCTTCTTTCCTCTTTTCCTTAAGTGTTTATGAAAAAATATGGAAAATGGGGAAAAATCTTAAATTTTGGAAGTACACGTCGTGTACTTTGTCCACACGCCGTGTACTCATGGTCGTGTGAGATGAGTATATAGGGCTTGTGGCCATGATGGGGATGAAGGGTGTAGGAACCAACTACACGTCGTGTAGTGGTCCCTTACACGCCGTGTAGTCAGTCGGCATGCCAAAATAGTAAGGCAGTGGAGTAGCCGCCAGCTGGACGACAGTACACGCAGTGTAGTTGGGAGTACATGTCGTGTACTCATGTCGACGGATGAACAGTACGGCAGTGCCGCCAGAGGAATAGTTAAATTAAGGAAGTACACACCGTGTACTTGTAATACACACCGTGTACTTTGTTTTTTTTTCTTAAAATCGGCAGTATCCTCCCCTGTTCATAGGGAAGGCTTAGAACGGGAAGAGAGCTCGGGAGAGGACGACCGAACCTTCGGAGATCCGTCGGGCGCACGTCTGGAATCTGTTTCCGCTTCGGACGATCTCGTTGGAAGCGCACGGGTAAGCCCTCTCTTCTCCTAGTGTGTTTCATACTAATTATTTCCCTAACAGAAGTTATTTACGTTTGAGCGGGTCTATTTCTTCGTCAGATCTACATCATTCTTGGGCGTTTCTGGAACCGACGTTCGGGTATAACGCTCATTGGCGTATAAGGTAGGTGGCTTGGTGTTTAGTTTTCCAACTACCGTGTGTTTTGGGCATTTTTGTGCCACCAACCCATGTTGGGGTGTCATGTGGCTGAGGTCGTGGCTATTTTAACGACCTAGAACTGTATAGGTAATTGAATAAATTGTAAAACTGCTATTTGGGATCGTTGCTTGGATCCCGAACCACCCCAGGGGTGTGTTCCACTGTTTAGCCGTTTGGCCAGGATACCCGAGGGTATGCCTTTGAAGTAGTAATTGTAGAATTTACATGAGAGGAATTGCTTGTTTACTTCTTTTTTACAGGTTGGGCTTGGCCCGGTTACCTGTTAGCCTAAGGGCATTGTTGTGATTAGCCTGTGGGCACTGCACTGTTTAGCCTGAGGGAAGTAGTAATTTCAGCCTGAGGGCAACTTCTTCCGTGCCTGAGGGCAATAGACTCTGTGCCTAAGGGTGACACTACCTATGCCTGAGGTAAAAATCTGTTACACCTGAGGGCAATACCTGCGAGTTGGATTCTACTTACCTGAGGGTGAGTTTTTGCTTGTTTGAGGACGTGGACTGTTTACTTAGAAATGCACTGTGGTGATTTCTAATATTTAATGGATTAAATAAATAATAAAATGGAAATTTAACCTCTAAGTTAGTTGCTTTTCAGTACTTCTTACTTTATTGCATTTTACTATTGCACACTGTTGTTGCATGCTTACACGTAGTTGGGCACGGTCCTTTGGTGGGTGACTACTGAGATATATTTCTCACACCCTATTTGGGTCATGCTTTTCGGCCCAATAAGATTATGTTTCTGCAGGTGTGCATAGGGGAAAGAGTCCCTATACAGGTACTTGACTATTGCTAAGAAGTATGAGGGCATGGGACCGAGCCTAGGCTCGCAATGCCGTTGCCAGCTGTTTTGCTTTGTATTGTTGTACTCTTCTTTTGTTGTACTATATTGATGTATAACATGTTCTGGATTTTTTCATATAACTTGAGACATGTAGAATAATTACTTATATATTATTGGTTGTATCCACTGCAGTTGTTTATTTCAGTTGTGTATCGTTTACTACTTCCACTGTTCGTTGTATGTTTTATTTTGTATTCCGCTGCGCTACACTTTGACAAATGAGGGAATAGTTTCCCCACTATCAGACCTGGGCCCTCGCTGCTAGTCGGTAGCCTCAGGCATTTGGGGAAATGCGCTTTAGGTCACGTGGTGAACCGAGCTCGGGGCACCCATTGTGTGGTCCCTGGGTCCGGGACGTTACAAAGTGGTATCATAGAGTTTCTTTTCCTTGACTTACTATTTGGAGCCGTAGTTAGGGATATGACGAATGGTAGTTAGTACTGAGATATGCCCGAGCGTAGCTAACCTGTGTATAGGGAAAATCCAATTTACCTCGTGTTTCAATTTTACTGATTTTTCAATTTACTGTTGATATGTTTTCACCTTTGGGTGACACACTTGAGATTGTGCTGTTATAATTTATCTGTGGGTTCTATTTAGTAACAACCCGATTAGATGAGGGTATGTCATCTCATGCATCATATAGGCACATGCTAGATATCACATGCCATGCATTGTTTCCATGCAATGTAGGTGCATTAGAAATTTCATGTTGTTGTGATAGTTTTTGTGCTAGTAAAGCATACTGTCGTGATAACTGCTTTGATAAAATACCTACTTTGTGATAGGGTAATTTTAGTTGAGCCTATGTATAGAATGAATTCCAAACTTTGGTTTTTGGGGAGTATGGGATCTCACTAACTGGAATTTGGTGGATCATTAGATAGTTATTTTGTTATAACACAAATAAGATGTCAAACTTTGATTCGTGGGGAGTATAGGCCCTCACGGGTCAGAATTTGACACTTAGGTGTTGGTTTTTGGTATTTTATGGGTTCTGGGGAAGTTTCTGAGGCATACTATTCGGAAACCCAGTATACACGCCATGTTTTATATTTACACACACCGTGTATGGCCTTTTATTCGGGAAGGAAAATAAACTTTTTGAGTACATGTCGTGTACCCCGAGTACACGCCATGTAGTCTCTTCCCGTGTCACAAACCGTGTGGGCGGCGACACGGGGAAGGGAAGGCTTGGGTAAAACACGCCATGTACCTTAGCTACACGCCATGTAGTGTTGACCCGGAGTCCGGCCATGTAACTAACAACATGAGTCGGTGAAATCCTGTACAGAACATGCCGTGTCAATGATGAACACGCCGTGTAGTGTGACCTGGGGACTCGGCTGTGTAACTAACAACACGGGTCAGTGCCACCTCTCCTTGAAAACACCATGTACCGATGGGACATGCCGTATAGTCTTGTCTCAGGACAGACCGTGTTGATTTAGCATGTGACTGGAAAACGGGGTGGTGTACACGCCGTGTGCGGGCGTCACACGCCGTGTAGTGTCAAGCCGAGTAGTCGGCCGTGTCACGAATGACACAGGCAGTTGGAAATAACACCATACATGTTGTGTAGATGATATACACGCTGTGTAGTTCATTTAGACAGAAGCCGTGTGGCTTAGCCATGCAGAAGGACCCGGGCAGGAGAAGAGAAGTCAATTACACACCGTGTAGTCATTATACACTCCGTGTAGTCTTGTTTTGAAAATTTTAAAAGCCTTCTTCCTCCTGTTCCCTTTTGGGTTTCTTCATTTACGGTCTTTGATAATCTTGTTCTAAGGCACGTTCTTGAACTTGTAGTGTCATGTCGCCTAGACGACCGCGCGTTGTTCGCCAAGAGAGCGACAATGAGAATACTCAAGAGATGGTGGGCCATGGGATACTAGTGGATCCTACAGCAGAGCCAGATGCAGTGCCAGCTGTTATACTAGACACAGGCGTGGAGGCACAGTTCTGTGAAGGCTTTATGCGGTTCATGCAGACCTTTCAGGGAACACCACAGGCTGCCAAATCTATGGTCGAGCTGACTCATATCTTCCAGCAGCAACATCCGCCTACGTTTTCAGGGGATGGAGGACCATAGGCTGCGGAGTCCTAGCTAGGATCGATGCAGACTATTTTCGAGCATCTTAAGATGAATCCAGGGCGGAGGGTCAAGCTCACAACATACATGCTGCGTGATTCCACCAAGAGGTGGTGGGATGTCACCACCCAGTCAGAGCATCATAGAGACATGGCGTGGGAGGATTTTCAGGCAGTCTTCTATGACTTCTTCTTTCCCAAGACGCTGGGGGAAGACAAAGATCGAGAGTTCATGAATCTGCTGTAGGGTGCTATGTCGGTGATGGACTATTCTACTAATTTTACCGAGCTTCAGGGTTTTGCACCGGTGCTGGTGGGTGATGAGATGTTGAGAGCCAGACGTTTCAAGGACGGTCTTCGATATGACATCTAAGAATTGGTGAATGTCTTCATGTTGCCTTTAGTACATGCTATTGTTAACCAAATTCTGATTAGAGAGAGGAACCTGTGGGAAGCT
Source organism: Viscum album (assembly GCA_963277665.1). Classification (NCBI taxonomy): domain Eukaryota; kingdom Viridiplantae; phylum Streptophyta; class Magnoliopsida; order Santalales; family Viscaceae; genus Viscum; species Viscum album. Next base: position 1,059,691,132 of record OY728159.1, read on the forward strand.
AGTGGTGTGGGCCAGCGCAGTTCAGCACCAGTTACTGGTACTATTTCTACTGGCAAGAGGAAGAGATAAATGGAATTCTCTCAGGGTGGTAGTACCAGCCAAGCCGTTTCTTCAGGTGGGCCGATCAGGTGCTACCAGTGTGGTAGAGAGGGGCACAAGAGGCCACAATGTCCATGAGACCCAGTGGAGTGCTGAGCTTGTGGCAATATGGGTCATCTAGAATGATTTTGCAGGGTGTTTCCACCGATGGCTAGTGAGAGGGGTTCTGTGCAGACTCCACGTGCGGGAGGAGGACCAGTGGCTTCTTACCAGTCAGGGAACTAGAATACGCCAGGGCATGCAGGCAGAGATGCTGTTTGTGGCCATGGTAGCCAGACACCAGGATCTCATAGGCAGCAGGGCAGGATAGCTCAGGGTAGTCAGGCTGTGTTGTAGGGCCGCGTCACTGGGCAGGCTTATGCAGTGCAACAAACTCAGCAGGAGCAGGATCCCGGACCTTCTATAGTTAGAGGTACTATTCTAGTAGCTTCTGTTTTATCTTAAGTACTTTTCTATATGGGTGATACACATAGTTTCATATTTGTACCTGTTATGGAGAGCCGTGGGCTATGTGTTTCTACTTCTGATATTATGACGCTAGACACTCCATTGGGGACTAGAACAGCTGGTGTGTGTCAGTGCAAGGAGTTCCCCCTTGAGGTTAGTGGGTTTCAATTTCTTTGGGACCTCTATTTATTGGAGATGATAGCTTATGAAGTCATTCTCAGGATGTACTAGTTGGTTCCCTTTCGAACCTTTGTAGAGTGCTATCGTTGCAGGGCACGTTTCACGTCACTAGAGGGAGGATAGTTTCTATACAAGGGTGATTGGGATGTTCAGGCAAGTCGAGCAGGACCAGAGCATCGTGGGCGAGGTGGAGTCACATCCCAGATTGCTACTTTATATCTGGATGACCAGGGGACTTGTCATAAGGATTTACCTTCAGTGGTTGATCATTTCAAGTATGTCTTCCCAGACGACTTTTCAGGTCTACCTCCAGAGTGAGAGGTGTATTTCTTTATTGAGCTTGTTCTAGGAGCAGCACCGGTGTCCATTCCTCCTTATAGGATGGCCACAATTGAGTTACAGGAGCTCAAGAGATAGTTAGAGGAGTTACAGGTAAAGGGTTTTATCTGACCCAGTACTTCTCTATGGGGTTATCCGGTCCTTTTTGCAAAGAAGGCGAATGGTACTCTCAGACTTTGCGTGGATTATCGGAAGTTGAACCAGTTGAAGGTCAAGAACCGATATCCTTTGCCGAGAATAGATGATATTTTTTATCAGCTTCGGGGAGCAAGAGTGTTCTCGAAGATTGAATTGAGATATGGATATCATCAGTTGCGCGTGAGACCATCGGATATACCGCTTATAGCTTTTCGGAGTAGATATGGTCTATACGAGTATTTGGTTATGCCGTTTGGACTCACGAATGCACTAGAAGTTTTCATGGCTCTAATGAATCGTGTGTTCTATCCTTATCTGGATTATTTTGTGGTAGTATTCATGGATGACATCTTGGTGAACTCTCACACTCGACAAGACCATGCCACCCATCTTGAGATCGTATTGAGTACACTGAGAGAGCATTGGCTATCTACTAATCTCTCAAAGTGCCACTTTTGGATGGATCATATTCACTTCCTGGGTCATATTATCTCGGAGGCAAGAGTTTTAATAGACCCAGAGAAGGTGAGAGCAGTAGTTTCTTGGGAGTAGCCTAAGAACATGTCTGAGATACGAAGTTTCTTAGGGCTGGCTGGTTACTACAGACGTTTCATCCAGGACATCTCCCGCTTAGCAGTGCCATTGATGGGTTTGACTAACAAGGGTGTGATGTTCGTTTGGACAGAAGCCTACTAGACAGCCTTTCAAGACCTGAAAGGAAGGTTTACATCAACACCGATCTTGATACTCCCAGAACAGGGGAAGTGTAACGCCCCGACCCCAGTTACCCATAGTCGGTGCATTACTTCGTAACATTGGCATGATCACAAAAGATCAAGTCTCGAAAGACTGATTAGTTTAGTAGCCTTGGAAACACAAGATACATTCATAAGTCTTACATTACATCATAAAGTAAAAAAAACTAAAATAAACATCTTGTCTTCATATCCCCTCATACTATCCCGGCAGGTCATTCATTATATACTTCATCACATCCTGGAAAAATTAAAACATTGAAAGGGGTGAGCTCAAATTCTCAGTAAGGATAACAATATAGCGGGAGCTTTCATAAATAAACATAAACATTTAAGGAAATGTATAACTAAACAAAAGCCTTTTAAACATGAACTTCAGCATAATATGGAAAAATAAAATGAAATAATTTCATTTACTTATTCACATGGATATTCTACTGGTCGAATAATCACATGCAATATCAATAACAACTTTCATAATGATGAAATGCATAATGCCAGACTATCATAACCACGTAGCCAAGGCCTCGTTCCAAGACTACAAATAAGATTTTTTCAAGGCCTTGTTCCAAGACACTAGTTTGTCTCATGAGACCTGCTGATGCATCGAGGAGCTATAGTGGGCTCCACTCGTCACTTATTAAGTCCAATGCATTCCTCATATGAACAGGTTTAAACATATCATAAACCATAACATAATCGTATCACATAAAACATGCATAAAGGAAACATAATATTTCCACATTTTAATCACAAGATATCAATACAACACATTGATATAATAAAAACATTATCAATACCATTTTCAATACCAAAATAAAAGAAAATTAAAACATGGTATTTATTTTTCATTTAAAAAAAGTTATGGCTTGTAGAGGAAGCCGAAACTCAAATAATGGTCACGGCGGCGGAGAAGTCGTTGTCACCACATACGTACGAAAATAAAAACATTCCATTTTTTCATTTAGTAAAACACTTCGTATAAATAGATTCCTTTTGAATAAGCGTAAAATTCAAAGGGGTTTATACACCATATAAAAGAAAGTTGTGTATAAAACAAAATATGCCTCAATGAAAGGAGATTGAGACGAAGTCCTTACAAAGATCCTTTTTTTAAATAAAATAGTTTGATTATGTGTATTCACTATAAGTACACATAAATAAAGTAAAAATAAAAGATAGTAAATAATAATATCATGACATAATTTAAAAGTAGGAGATTAACCCAAATAACGGAAATTGGGTTAAGAAGTTCCCTTACCTTGTGTCCGACTTGACTCGATAATTCTTCAACCTCCTGAATAATAAAATAGAGTTAATTTCTATTTGATTAAGAACCTTTTCCATGTTCATTATTTCTTTTATATCACTTATTACAATGTTACAAAAATTATGTAGTCATTTAAGTTAATAACGGTCGTTTTGTCGATCTCTGGTACTTGAGTCAACAATAAACTTCTTATAATTACATGTTTCTTATCTGGTAGAATATCCATTATCTCCATAATTATGTACATGATGTAGATATCATATATATAATATATATCCAATATATACATGCATAATGTTACGTAATATTTAGAGGTAAGAAATGAAATGCACCGTTCATGGAGACGGTAAGTCGTACGTACGCATGAACGCTAATTTCATTTCTATTTCATATTTAATGGAATGAAATCATAATTATATAAAGGTATACTATAATTCCAGTATAATATAAGTAATAATACCCTTTACTTCATCCTTTATACATCCCACATATGGCATTAACGATTCAAATCACTTTGAGGGGGCCGTAGTCCGCACTTCCTAAAATGAAATTATCGCGTTTACAAATAATGGAAATCATAAAGTTATGCCATAAATGAAAAATACAGAAGAATAAGGAAAAAACATAATATATATCATATAAAAATAGTGTCATCATAATGGCCACCATGAGAGGTGTTAAAAGAATATTGAACAATCATCGTTTCGTGAGGCAGTAATTCGCCACCCACAGAAACAATATGTTCTTTAGCCATTAGACGACGGTGTGTGTAAGTGTAAATAAAATACTTCTCATAAAAACATCCAAGTATATTGAAGATACTATTTTTTTTACAAAAGAAAGGAATAAAAAGAGTTTAAGGGTTTGGAGAAGCAAAATAAAACAAAATAACATAAGAGAAGACATTACCTTAAAATCGGGTAACTCTTTTTGATTTGAGCCAAAGGCTTCCTTGGGAAGAATTCTGCCCAAAGTGAGGCTTCTAGGAATAATAGAGGGAAGTTGAGAGAGTATTTGGGTAGAGGTTGGCCAAGCCAAATGGCTTGAAGGTGTGAATAAGGTGGTAGTGGTGGGGGCCTTTTATAAGAGGAGAGGAGGGGCACTCTTGGAAAGTCAAGAAATGTTACTTTATTATATAATGAGTTTCGGATTTTAAAGGTCACACACTTATATATTTAGAAACTAAGGTGATAAGGGTTTTAAATCTACTCATCCAATAGGTTTTGGACAAGTGTAAGCCTTAGATTTTACATTATCTTTTCATTTTATTTAAATCGTTAATTAATGAGGTAATCACTGCATCATCATGGTGTCAAAAAAATTTAATTTATTTAATATCTAAAAATTATAAAAAAATTACCATGATTTAGGATATATTTTTATATTTCCAATTAATCTTTATAGTAAAAAAGTTAACTTATATAACCCCATGTAATAATTGTTTTAGTAAAACAACACATGTTTGTAACAATTTTATTTTTACTTTAAATAAAAAGTTATTAATGACATTTTCTTACCCAAGTGGCTACATGGGGTCCCCAAGTTGACCCATGGTTTTTCTTCGTCGGCCATGACTCATCCAATAAGGGTAGGACAAGTTTAAAGGTATTTTCATATTTTTTATAATATCATTTTTACCTTAAATTTCAATAATTACCTTTAATCACGATTAAATAAACTTAAAAGTTACTATTCACCAAAAATTATTTTAATCCAATTGAACCACATTTTACTTCCTAATGAAAACCATGTATGTTGTATTTTTGAAAATCAAATTACTGAAGTAGTAATGTTTCATTTAAACAAAAAATCAGTTTTTAACTACCACTTAGTGGTTTCACTATTCATCAAAAATTGATGTTTTTCAGAACAATGCCAAAAATTCACCCTAAGCTATAATTGATATTCCAAATTCAAAAATGATGTCTATTTTAAAAAATTCCAAACATATAAGTTTCATTAATTAATTTTATAATTAATTCCTGCTGTCCCAACAAATAGCGTTTTTTAAGAAACAATATATATCAAAAGATTGACAATTGTTTATGTCCAATTTCCAAGTGAAATTAATTCTAATGACCACCATTGGATAAAATGGTAAAAATATATTCTAATTATACTTTAAAAACACTCAATAGTATAATTTATCACTATAAATTATTTTGATTAAAAAGTTGTTTTTAAGTATTTTTCACAATTCATAAAAAAATTGGAAGTTCTCAGAAAAATACCAAGAAATTCAACATAGGCTAATTTCGATATTACGAATACACAAATGAAGTCCATTTTGAAATATAATATATATATAATTTCAAAAAGTGGGTATTACTATTCATAATGGCTATTTTTATTGGTCGCGGTGCGTTAGAATCTCGAACTTGCGTACAATGCAAGCTATTGCATTATTGAAAGAGAAGCGTATTGTGGAAGCTCGAGGTGTTACATTCTCCCCTCCTTCAATAAATTGCGTCCTCACAATTTGAAAATTTTCTTTGAAAATAAATGGTTGAAAATAGTAAATACCTTTGTGGAAAACCCACATCGGAAATAGGGTTAATAAAAATATAACATTAAAAGAAAGAAAGAGATGTACAAAGGTCACCTGAGATAGCCCATACTAGGATTATATGAAAATATCGATATGGAGGAAAAACAAACCATCAAGGTCTGATGGAGAGTTGTAGAAAATAGGATTAGGAGAAATTTAACCATAAGAAAATCACAAACTTGTGATTGGTTAAACAGTCATTGAATCCCCAGTTGGAAAAGTTAAAGGACAACATTTTTCTTTTAAGTTACCTTTCATAAAGTTGAGGAATTTATTTAAGAGATTTAATAAGAACATAAGGAAATATACTTACTTGTCATGTAGACTTTCATTCTTTAATAAATTTTTACCACGAACCCATCTTTCACTCCAAATGGTAACAGAACTCAAAAATATTCTATTTATCCTAATTGTATAAGGTTCCAAATATTACCACATACCATTTAGATTAGGAAAACTATTTTCTAATAACCAGGGACTTCCTGTAGGCTAGTGGTAGGTAATAAAGGCCATTCTCACTATGGTTGTGGGATCGATTCCTGTAGCTTTGTCTGACACGACGGGTTATCCCCCAACCTGCAGGTTGTCCTTTTCCTAAAACTATAGTATTATAATATTCCAAAAATAATCTCCATAAATTTTTTAACCTTAAACAATACTATCCAAAGTTCAACTTAATTCATTCCAACCTTTATAGTTATCCAAAATACCTCTATCCAAACTCTCTCTAAAAGGTCTCTAAATTCCAAAATCAATTGTGACATCAGATTACCCAAACAAAGTAAAGTTTCTCTTGTTGTCACATACTAAAAATATGATTACCTTCATCATACTAAAACCTTAATGAAAACAACAAGTACTACAGTACAATCCTTATATGTATCACATTATTCTTATATCCATAATATAATCCTTGAGTCCAAAAGCACCAATACAATAATTATTCCACTTCAACTGTAGTAACGACATAAGATTGTCCTTGATCCCTTGGCCTTTTATGAGGTATGATTCCCTAAGGATTAGGAAATTCATTTTCATAATGTCCCATCTCTCTAGAATTATAGCATTCCACATTGACATCAACTTTCTTTCCCTTGAAATCACGAGCCTGGTGACCTTTTTCTCCAAATTTATAACAAACTCCCATTCCTTTTAGGCAAGTACCGGGGTGATTCTTCCAACAATTATCGCTTAATGGAAAATCCTTCTTTCCCTTTTTCCCTTTATCTGTCTCTTTTTCCACCATTCTCTTCTTCTCTTGCTTTACATTGTTGTCATAAGATTAGAGAATTCATTTTCTGTCTTGATAACACATGAGACAATATCTTCATATGTTGAGAAAGATTGTGATACTAAAGCTCGACGGAGAAATGGTTTTAACCCATCAAAGAAATGATTAATCTTACTTCATGGGTTACGTGTATAATCTGCAGCATGTCTTGCTAACCTTGTAATGTTGGCCTCATAGTTTGCAACATTCTCATCCTCCTTCTGCCTTAGACTCAGAAATTTCCTTTTCATATCTGCTTGATGGTCACGAGGAAAGTATTTTTCTAAGAAAATCTATTTTAACTCCCTCCATTCCATATTATATACTCCTCATCTTCTTTCGTGTTTTGAATCAGCGACCACCATTGATCGGCCTCTCCAGTGAGGCGGTAAACTGCCATGACAACTTTATCCCTTTCGCTACTCCCCAAGGCATGGAATATTTTCTCTAAGGATTTTATCCATTGCACAGCTACTAATGGATTTGTACCCCCATTAAATGTTGGCGGTTTTTGCATCATGAAGCGATCTAACATTGATCCTCCATGTTGCAGATCAGGGTGCTCCATACGAGTAAGGTTATTATTCATAACCTGAGTGATTTGTCCCAGTATAGTGATAAACTGATCAACACCAGTTGTATCACCAGATCCATTATAATTATCATAAGCATGAGGGAACTCCCTACATGGAATGCGTGTATTGATACGGTTTCCATTCTTTTCACTAGGTGCCATTTCTAAACAATGTCATAAACTAGATTAGTTTATTAATCGATATACACAATAACAAACTTGAAAAACACTTAACATAAATTAAACTACTTATGGATATAATCCATAATCATAAAAATGTTTCCTTTAAGGAAGTATACACTCATAAACCCTTCATAATGGTTTTTAATGAAAAGGAGAATAATCCTAAGTATATCCCCCAGGAGTGTCATAACCAAGAGTGCAGTAAGGCCCATTGTCGTGCACCAGTTCTCGTTCGAGTCTAGCTCAAAGCGCTGTTTTTGGGTTTTACCCCTAGGTACATCTGTGCCAGAGCCGCCTCTACCTGCTCGTATCCAGACAGGGATGTATTGCTCGAAAAACTCACAAAATCTCTATAATACCAAAATTCTAGGAAGTTCTTCTATACTAATCCTAAAAGTCTATCTTTGGGTTGTGTGCTCTAATCAGAGTTTATCTAAATCTAGCTTCCAAGATTAGTACTAAAATGCCTCTGATACCAACTGTAACACCCCGACCCCAGTTACCAAAATTCGGTGCATTACTTCGTAAGATTTTCATGATCACAAAAGATCATGTCTCGAAAGACCGATTAGTTTAGTAGCCTTGGAAACACTAGAAACATTCATAAGTCTTACATTACATCATAAAGTAAAACAAAACTAAAATAAACATCATGTCTTCATATCCCCTCATACTATCCCTACAGGTCATTCATAATATAATTCATCACATCCTGGAAAAATTAAAACATTGAAAGGGGTGAGCTCAAATGCTCAGTAAGGATAAAAATATAGCAGATGCTTTCATAAATAAACATAGACAGTTAAGGAAATGTATAACTAAACAAAATCCTTTTAAACATCAACTTCAGCATAATATGGAAAAATAAAATGAAATAATGCGATTTACTTATTCACGTGGATATTCTAGTAGTCGAATAATCACATGCAATATCAATAACCACTTTTATAATGATGGAGTGCATAATGCCAGACTATCATAACAACGTTTCCAAGGCCTCGTGCCAAGACTACAAATAATATTTTGTCAAGGCCTCATGCCAAGACGCTAGTTTGTCTCATGAGACATGCCGATGCATCAAGGATCTATAGCGGGCTCCACCCGTCACTTATTAAGTCCAATGCATTCCTCATATGAACAGGTCTAAACATATCATAAACCATAACATAATAGTATCACATAAAACATGCATAAAGGAAACATAACATTTCCACATTTCAATAAAAAGATATCAATACAACACATTGATATAATAAAAACATTATCAAAACCATTTTTAATACCAAAATAAAAGAAAATTAAAACAAGGTATTTATTTTTCATTTTTAAAAAAAGTTATGGCTTGTAGAGGAAGCCAAAACTCAAATAATGGTCATGGCGGCGGAGAAGTCATTGTCACCGCATACGTACGACAAGAAAAACATTACTTTTTGTCATTTAGTAAAATGATTCATATAAATAGATTCCTTTTGAATAAACGTAAAAGTCAAAGGGGTTTATACACCGTATAAATGAAAGTTGTGTATAAAACAAAATATGCCGCAATGAAAGGAGATTGAGACGAAGCCGTTACAAAGATCATTTTTTTAAATAAAATAGTTCTATTATGTGTATTCACTATAAGTAAACATAAATAAAGTAAAAATACAAGATAGGAAATAATAATATCATGACATAATTTGAAAGTTGGAGATTGACCCAAAGAACGGAAATTGGGTTAAGAAGTTCCCTTACCTCGTGTCCGACTTGACTCGATCATTCTTCAACCTCCTGAATAATAAACTAGAGTTAATTTCTATTTTCTTAAGAACCTTTTCCATGTTCATTATTCCTTTTATATCACTTATTACAATGTTACGTAAATTATGTAGTCATTTAAGCTAATAACGGTCGTTTTATCGATCTTTGGTACTTGAGTCAACAATAAACTTCTTATAATTACAAGTTTCTTATGTGGTAGAATATAAATTATCACCAGAATTATATCCATGATGTAGATATCATATATATCATATATATCTAGTATATACATTCATTCGTAATATTACGTAACATTTAGAGGTAAGAAATGAAATGCATCGTTCATGGAGACGGTAAGTCGTACGTACGCATGAATGATACTTTCATTTCTATTTCATATTTAATGGAATGAAATAATAATTATATAAAGGTATACTATAATTCCAGTATAATATAATTTATAATACCATTTACTTCATCCTTTATACATCCCACATATGGCATTAACGATTCAAATCACTTTGAGTGGGCGGTAGTTCGCACTTCCTAAAATGAAATTATCGCGTTTACCCATAATGGAAATCATAAAGGTATGCCATAAATGAGAAATACATAAGAATAAGAAAAAAACATAATATCTATCATATAAAAATAGTGTCATCATAATGTCTACCATGAGAGGTGTTAAAAGAAGATTGAACAATCATCGTTTCGTGAGGCAGTAATTCGCCACCCACAGAAACAGTATTTTCTTTATCCATTAGATGAAGGTGTGTGTAAGTGTAAATAAAATAATTCTCACAAAAACATCCAAGTATATTGAAGATACTGGTGTTGTTACAAAATAAAGGAATAAAATTAGTTTAAGGGGTTGGAGAAGCAAAATAAAACAAAATAACATAAGAGAAGACATTACCTTAAAATCGGGAAACTCTTTTTGATTTGAGACAAAGGCTTCCTTGGAAAGAATTATGGACAAAGTGAGGCTTCTAGGAGTAATAGAGGGAAGTTCATAGAGTATTTGGGTAGAGTTTGGCGAAGCCAAATGGCTTGAAGGTGTGAATAAGGTGGTAGTGGTGGGGGCCTTTTATAAGAGGAGAGGAGAGGCACTCTTGGAATGTCATGAAATGTTACTTTATTATATAATGAGTTTCGTATTTTAAAGGTCCCAAACATATATATTTAGAGGCTAAGGTATAAGGGTTATAAATATACTCATCCAATAGGTTTTGGAAAAGTGTAAGCCTTAGATTTTACAATATCTTTTCATTTTATTTAAATCATTAATTAATGAGGTAATCGCTGCATCATCATGGTGTCATAAAAAATTTAATTTATTTAATGTCTAAAAATTATAAAAAAATTACCATGATGTAGGAAATATTTCTATATTTCCAATGAATATTTATATTAAAAAATTTAACTTATATAACCCCATGTAATAATTGTTTTAGTAAAACAACACATGTTTGTGATAATTTTATTTTTTACTTTAAATAAAAAGTTATTAATGACATTTTCTTACCCAAGTGGCTACATGGGGTCCCCAAGTTGACCCATGGATTGTCTTGGTCGGCCATGACTCATCCAATAAGGGTAGGACAAGTGTAAAGATATTTTCATATTTTTATAATATCATTTTTACCTTAAATTTCACTAATTACCTTTAATCGCGATTAATTAAACTCAAAAGTTACTATTCACCAAAAAATTATTTTAATCCAATTGAACCACATTTTACTTCCTAATGAAAACCATGTATGTCAGATTTTTGAAAATCAAATCACAGAAGTGGTAATGTTTCATTTAAACGAAAAATCAGTTTTTAACTACCACTTAGTGGTTTCACTATTCATCAAAAATTGAAGTTTTTCAGAACAATGCCAAAAATTCACCCTAAGCTATAATTGATATTCCAATTTCAAAAATGATGTCTATTTTAAAAAATTCCAAACATATAAGTTGCATTAATTAATTTTATAATTAATTCCTGTTGTCCCAACAAATAGCTTTTTTTAAGAAACAATATATATCAAAATATTGACAATTGTTTATGTCCAATTTCCAAGTGAAATTAATTCTAATGACCACCATTGGATAAAATGGTAAAAATATATTCTAATTATAATTTAAAACCACTAAATAGTATAATTTATCACTATAAATTATTTTTATTAAAAAAGTTGTTTTTAAGTATTTTTCACAATTCATAAAAAAATTGGAAGTTCTCAGAAAAATACCAAAAAATTCAATATAGGATAATTTAGATATTCCGAATACACAAATGAAGTCCATTTTGAAATATAATATATATATAATTTCAAAAAGTGGGTATTACTATTCATAATGGCTATTTTGATTGGTCGCGGTGCGTTAGAATCTCGAACTTGCGTACAATGCAAGCTATTACATTATTGAAAGAGAAGCGTATCGTGGAAGCTCGGGGTGTTACATTCTCCCCTCCTTCAATAAATTGCGTCCTCGCAATTTGAAAATTTTCTTTGAAAATAAAAGGTTGAAAATAGAAAATACCTTTTTGGAAAACCCACATCGGAAATAGAGTTAATAAAAATATAACATTAAAAGAAAGAAAGAGAGGTACAAAGGTCACCCGAGATAGCCCATACTAGGATTATATGAAAATATAGATATGGTGGAAAAACAAACCATCAAGGTCTGATGGAGAGTTATAGAAAATTGGATTAGGAGAAATTTAACCACAAGAAAATCACAAACTTGTGATTGGTTAAACGGTAATTGAATCCCCAGTTGGAAAAGTTAAAGGACAATGTTTTTGTTTTAAGTTACCTTTTATAAAGTTGAGGAATTTATTTAAGAGATTTACTAAGAACATAAGGAAATATACTTACTTTTCATGTAGACTTTAATTATTTAATAAATTTTTACCACGAACCCATCTTTCACTCCAAATGGTAACAGAACTCAAAAATATTCTATTTATCCTAATTGTATAAGGTTCCAAATATTACCACATACAATTTAGATTAGGAAAACTATTTTTTAATAACCAAGGACTTCCTGTAGGCTAGTGGTAGGTAATAAAGGCATGTCGCACTATGGTTGTGGGTTCGATTCCTGCAGCTTTGTCTGACGCGACAGGTTATCCCCCAACCTGCAGGTTGTGCTTTTCCTAAAACTATAGTATTATAATATTCCAAAAATAATCTTCAGAAATGTTTTAACCTTAAACAATACTATCCAAAGTTCAACTTAATTCATTCCAACCTTTATAGTTATCCAAAATACCTCTATCCAGACTCTCTCTAAAAGGTCTCTAAATTCCAAAATCAATTGTAACATCAGATTCCCCAAACAAAGTAATGTTTCTCTTATTGTCACATACTAAAAATATGATTACCTTCATCATATTAAAACCTTAATGAAAACAACAAGTACTACAGTACAATCCTTATATGTATCACATTATTCTTATATCCAGAATATAATCCTTAAGTCCAAAAGCACCAATACAATAATTATTCCACATAAACTGTAGTAACAGTATAAGATTGTCCTTGATCCCTTGGCCTTTTCTGAGGTAAGATTCACTGACGCTTATGACATTCATTTGCATAATGTCCCATCTCTCTACAATTATAACATTCCAAATTGACAGCAACTTTCTTTCCCTTGCAATCACAAACCTGTTGACCTTTTTCTCCACATTTATAACAAACTCCCATTCCTTTTAGGCAAGTACCGGGGTGATTCTTCCCACAATTATCGCATAATGGAAAATCATTCTTTCCCTTTTCCACTTTATCTATCTCTTGTTCCACCATTCTCTTCTTCTCTTGCTTTACTTTGTTGTCATAAGACATAGAGAATTTCTTTTCTATCTTGATAGCACATGAGACAATATCTTCATACGTTGAGAAAGATTGTGATACTAAAGCTCGACGGAGAAATGGTTTTAACCCATCAAAGAAACGATCAATCTTACTTCATGGGTTACGTATATAATCTGCAGCATGTCTTGCTAACCTTGTAAAGTTGGCCTCATACTTTGCGACATTCTCATCCTCCTTCTACCTCAGACTCAAAAACTTCCTTTTCATATCTGCTTGATGGTCACGAGGAAAGTATTTTTCTAATAAAATATCTTTGAACTCCCTAAATTCCATATTAGATACTTCTTCATCTTCTTTCGTGTTTTGAATCAGCGACCACCATTGATCGACATCTCCAGTGAGGCGGTAAACTGCCATGACAACTTTATCCCTTTCTCTACTCCCCAAGGCATAGAATATTTTCTCTGAGGATTTTATCCATTGCTCAGCTACTAATGGATTTGTACCCACATTAAATGTTGGCGGTTGTTGTATCATTAAGAGGTCTAACATTGATCCTCCACGTTGCGGATCAGGGTGCTCCATACGAGTAAGGTTATTATTCATAACCTGAGTGAGTTGTCCCAGTATGGTGATAAGCTGATCAGCACCAGTTGTATCACCAACTCCATTATAATTATCATAAGAATGAGGTCACACCCTACATGGAATGCGTGTATTGATACAGTTTCCATTCTTTCTACTAGTTTCCATTTCTAAACAATGTCATAAACTAGATTAGTTTATGACTCGATATACACAATAACAAACTTGCAAAACACTTAACATAAATTAAACTTCTGATGGATATAATCCATAATCATAAAAATGTTTCCTTTAAGGAAGTATACACTCATAAACACTTCATAATGGTTTTTAAAGAAAAGAAGAATAATCCTAAGCATATCCCACGGGAGTGTCGTAACCAAGAGTGCAGCAAGGCCCATTGTTGTGCACCAGTTCTCGTTCGAGTCTAGCTCAAAGCGCTGTTTTTGGGTTTTAACTCTAGGTACATCTGTGCTAGAGCCGCCTCTACCTGCTTGTATCTAAATAGGGATGTATTGCTCAGAAAACTCACAAAATCTCTATAATACCAAAATTCTATGATGTTCTTCTATACTAATCCTCAAAGTCAATCTTTGGGATATGTGCTCTAATCAGAGTTTATCTAAATCTATCTTCCAAGGTTAGTACTAAACTTCCTCTGATACCAACTATAACGCCCCGACCCCAGTTACCCAGAGTCGGTGCTTTACTTCGTAACATTTTCATGATCACAAAAGATCATGTCTCGAAAGACCGATTAGTTTAGTAGCCTTGGAAGCACTAGATATATTCATAATTCTTACATTAAATCATAAAGTAAAACAAAACTAAAATAAACATCATGTCTTCATATCCCCTCATACTATCCCAACAGGTCATTCATAATATACTTCATCACATCCTGAAAAAATTAAAACATTGAAAGGGGTGAGCTCAAATGCTCAGTAAGGATAACAATATAACAGAAGCTTTCATAAATAAACATAGACATTTAAGGCAATGTATAACTAAACAAAAGCCTTTTAAACATGAACTTCAGCATTATATGGAAAAATAAAATGAAATAATGCGATTTACTTATTCCCATGGATATTCTACTGGTCGAATAATCATATGTAATATCAATAACCACTTTTATAATGATGGAATGCATAATGCCACACTATCATAACCACGTATCCAAGGCCTCGTGCCAAGTCTAAAAATAATATTTTGTCAAGGCGTCGTGCCGAGACACTAGTTTGTCTCATGAGACCTGCCGATGCATCAAAGAGCTATAACGAGCTCCACCCGTCACTTATTAAGTACAATGCATTCCTCATATGAACAGGTTTAAACATATCATAAACCATAACATAATCGTATCACATAAAACATGCATAATGGAAACATAACATTTCCACATTTCAATCACAAGATATAAATACAACACATTGAAATAATAAAAACATTATCAAAACCATTTTCAATACCAAAATATAAGAAAAGTAAAACATGGTATTTATTTTTCATTTTAAAAAAAGTTATTGCTTGTAGAGGAAGCCGAAACTCAAATAATGGTCACGGCGGCGGAGAAGTCGTTGTCACTGCATACGTACTACAAGAAAAACATTCCTTTTTTTCATTTAGTAAAACGCTTCATATAAATAGATTCCTTTTGAATAAACGTAAAAGTCAAAGGGGTTTATACACCGTATAAAAGAAAGTTGTGTATAAAACAAAATATGCCTCAATGGAAGGAGATTGAGACGAAGTCCTTAGAAAGATCATTTTTTTAAATAAAATAGTTTTATTATGTGTATTCACTATAAGTACACATAAATAAAGTAAAAATAAAAGATAGGAAATAATAATATAATGACATAATTTGAAATTAGGAGATTGACCCAAAGAATGGAAATTGGGTTAAGAAGTTCCCTTACCTCGTGTCCGACTTGACTCGATCATTCTTCAACCTCTTGAATAATAAACTAGAGTTAATTTATATTTTCTTAAGAACCTTTTCCATGTTCATTATTCCTTTTATATCACTTATTACAATGTTACGTAAATTATGTAGTCATTTAAGTTAATAACGGTCGTTTTATCGATCTTTGGTACTTGAGTCAACAATAAACTTCTTATAATTACAAGTTTCTTATGTGGTAGAATATCCATTATCACCAGAATTATATCCATGATTTAGATATCATATATATCATATATATCCAGTATATACATTCATTCATAATATTACGTAACATTTAGAGATAAGAAATGAAATGCACCGTTCATGGAGACGGTAAGTCGTACGTACACATTAATGCTACTTTCATTTCTATTTCATATTTAATGGAATGAAATAATAATTATATAAAGGTATACTATAATTAAAGTATAATATAATGTATAATATCATTTACTTAATCCTTTATACATCCCACATATGGCATTAACGATTCAAATCACTTTGAGGGGGCGGTAGTCTGCACTTCCTAAAATGAAATTATCGCGTTTACCCATAATGGAAATCATTAAGGTATTCCCTAAATGATAAATACAGAAGAATAAGAAAAAAAACATAACATATATCATATAAAAATAGTGTCATCATAATGTCCACCATGAGAGGTGTTAAAAGAAGATTGAACAATCATCGTTTTATGAGGCAGTAATTCGCCACCCACAGAAACAGTATGTTCTTTAGCCATTAGACGAAGGTGTGTGTAAGTGTAAATAAAATAATTCTCATAAAAACATCCAAGTATATTGACTATACTGGTGTTGTTACAAAATAAAGGAATAAAAATAGTTTAAGGGGTTGGAGAAGCAAAATAATACAAAATAACATAAGAGAAGACATTACCTTAAAATCGGGTTACTCTTTTTGATTTGAGTCAAAGGCATCCTTGGAAAGAAATCTGCACAAAGTGAGGCTTCTATGAGTAAGAGAGGGAAGTTGATAGAGTATTTGGGTAGAGTTTGGCCAAGCAAAATGGCTTGAAGGTGTGAATAAGGTGGTAGTGGTGGGGGCCTTTTATAAGAGGAGAGGAGGGGAACTCTTGGAAAGTCATGAAATGTTACTTTATTATATAATGAGTTTCGGGTTTTAAAGGTCCCACACTTATATATTGCAAGGATAAGGTTATAAGGGTTCGAAATCTACTCATCCAATAGGTTTTTGACAAGTGTAAGCCTTAGATTTTACATTATCGTTTCATTTTATTTAAATCGTTAATTAATGAGGTTATCGCTGCATCATCATGGTGTCATAAAAAATTTAATTTATTTAATGTCTACAAATTATAAAAAAATTACCATGATGTAGGAAATATTTTTATATTTTCAATGAATATTTATAGTAAAAAAGTTAACTTATATAACCCCATGTAATAATTGTTTTAGTAAAACAACACATGTTTGTGACCATTTTATTTTTACTTTAAATAAAAAGTTATTAATGTCATTTTCTTACCCAAGTGGCTCCATGGGGTCCCCAAGTTGACCCATGGATTTTCTGGGTCGGAAATGACTCATACAATAATGGTAGGACAAGTGTAAAGGTATTTTCATATTTTTATAATATCATTTTTACCTTAAATTTCACTAATTACCTTTATTCGAGATTAATTAAACTTAAAAGTTACTATTCACCAAAATATTATTTTAATCCCATTGAACTACATTTTACTTCCTAATGACAACCACGTATGTCAGATTTTTGAAAATCAAATCACAGAAGTGGTAATGTTTCATTTAAACGAAAAAAATCCATTTTTAACTACCACTTAATGGTTTCACTATTCATCAAAAATTGAAGTTTTTCAGAACAATGCCAAAAATTCACCCTAAGCTATAATTGAAATTCCAAATTCAAAAATTATGCCTATTTTACAAAATTACAAACATATAAGTTGCATTAATTAATTTTATAATTAATTACCGTTGTCACAACAAATAGCGTTTTTTAAGAAACAATATATATCAAAAGATTGACAATTGTTTATGTCCAATTTCAAAGTGAAAATAATTTTAATGACCACCATTGGATAAAATGGTAAAAATATATAATAATTATACTTTAAAACCACTCAATATTATAATTTATCACTATAAATTATTTTGATTAAAAAAGTTGTTTTTAAGTACATTTCACAATTCATAAAAAAATTGGAAGTTCTCAGAAAAATACCAAAAATTCAACATAGGCTAATTTTGATATTACGAATCCACAAATGAAGTCCATTTTGAAATATAAAATATATATAATATCAAAAAGTGGGTATTACTATTCATAATGGCTATTTTGATTGGTCGTGGTGCGTTAAAATCTCAAACTTACGTACAATGCAAGCTGTTGCATTATTGAAAGAGAAGAGTATCATGGAAGCTTGGGGTGTTACATTCTCCCCTCCTTCAATAAATTGCGTCCTCGCAATTTGAAAATTTTCTTTTAAAATAAATGGTTGAAAATAGAAAATACCTTTGTGGAAAACCCACATCGGAAATAGGGTTAATAAAAATATAACATTAAAAGAAAGAAAGAGAGGTACAAAGGTCACTCGAGATAGCCCATACTAGGATTATATGAAAATATCGATATGGAGGAAAAAAACCATCAAGGTCTGATGGAGAGTTATAGAAAATAGGATTAGGAGAAATTTAACCACAAGAAAATTACAAACTTGTGATTGGTTAAACGGTCATTGAATCCCCAGTTGGAAAAGTTGAAGGACAACATTTTTGTTTTAAGTTACCTTTCATAAAGTTGAGGAATTTATTTAAGAGATTTACTAAGAACGTAAGGAAATATACTTACTTTTCATGTAGACTTTAATTCTTTAATAATTTTTTACCACGAACCCATCTTTCACTCCAAATGGTAACGGAACTCAAAAATATTCTATTTATCCTAATTGTATAAGGTTCCAAATGTTACCACATACCATTTAGATTAGGAAAACTATTTTCTAATAACCAGGGACTTCCTGTAGGCTAGTGGTAGGTAATAAAGGCATGTCGCACTATGGTTGTGGGTTCGATTCCTACAGCTTTGTCCGACGCGACGGGTTATCCCCCAACCTCCAGGTTGTCCTTTTCCTAAAACTATAGTATTATGATATTCCAAAAATAATCTTCAGAAATGTTTTAACCTTAAACAATACTATCCAAAGTTCAACTTAATTCATTCCAACCTTTATAGTTATCCAAAATACCTCTATCCAAACTCTCTCTAAAAGGTATCTAAATTCCGAAATCAATTGTAACATCCGATTCCCCAAACAAAGTAAAGTTTCTATTATTGTCACATACTAAAAATATTATTACATTCATCATATTAAAACCTTAATGAAAACAACAAGTACTACAATACATTCCTTATATGTATCACATTATCCTTATATCCAGAATATAATCCTTGAGTCCAAAAGCACCAATACAATAATTATTCCACTTCAAGTGTAGTAACAGCATAAGATTGTCCTTGACCCCTTGGCCTTTTCTGAGGTAAGATTCCCTGACGCTTAAGACATTAATTTGCATAATGTCCCATCTCTCTACAATTATAGCATTCCACATTGACAACAACTTTCTTTCCCTTGCAATCATGAGCCTGGTGACCTTTTTCTCCACATTTATAACAAACTCCCATTACTTTTAGGCAAGTACCGGGGGGATTCTTACCACAATTATCGCATAATGGAAAATCCTTCTTTCCCTTTTTCCATTTATCTGTCTCTTGTTCCACCGTTCTCTTCTTCTCTTGCTTTACTTTGTTGTCATAAGACCTAGAGAATTCCTTTTCTGTCTTGATAGCACATGAGACAATATCTTCATACGTTGAGAAAGATTGTGATACTAAAGCTCGACGGAGAAATGGTTTTAACCCATCAAAGAAACGATCAATCTAACTTTATGGGTTACGTATATAATCTGCAACATGTCTTGCTAACCTTGTAAAGTTTTCCTCATACTTTGCGACATTCTCATCCTCCTTCTGCCTCAGACTCAGAAATTTCCTTTTCATATATGCTCGATGGTCACGAGGAAAGTATTTTTCTAAGAAAATCTCTTTGAACTCCCTCCATTCCATATTATATACTTCTTCATCTTCTTTCGTGTTTTGAATCAGCGACCACCATTGATCGGCGTCTCCAGTGAGGCGGTAAACGGCCATGACAACTTTATCCCTTTCGCTACTCCCCAAGGCATGGAATATTTTCTCTAAGGATTTTATCCATTGCTCAGCTACTAATGGATTTGTACCCCCATTAAATGTTGGTGGTTTTTTTCTGATGAAGCGGTCTAACATTGATCCTCCACGTTGCGGATCAGGGTGCTCCATACGAGTAAGGTTATTATTCATAACCTGAGTGAGTTGTCCCAGTATGGTGATAAGCTGATCAACACCAGTTGTATCACCAGCTCCATTATAATTATCATAATCATGAGGGAACTCCCTACATGGAATGCGTGTATTGATACGGTTTCCAATCTTTCCACTAGGTGACATTTCTAAACAATGTCATAAACTAGATTAGTTTATTAATCGATATACACAATAACAAACTTGAAAAACACTTAACATAAATTAAACTACCTATGGATATAATCCATAGTCATAAAAATGTTTCATTTAAGGAAGTATACACTCATAAACCCTTCATAATGGTTTTTAAATAAAATGATAATAATACTAAGCATATCCCTCGGGAGTGTCGTAACCAAGAGTGCAACAAGGCCCATTGTCGTGCACCAGTTCTCGTTCGAGTCTAGCTCAAAGCGCTGTTTTTGGGTTTTACCCCAAGGTACATATGTGCCAGAGCCGCCTCTACCTGCTCATATCCAGACAGGGATGTATTGCTCGGAAAACTCACAAAATCTCTATAAGACCAAAATTCTAGGAAGTTCTTTTATACTAATCCTCAAAGTCTATCTTTGGGCTATGTGCTCTAATCAGAGTTTATCTAAATCTAGCTTCCAAGGTTAGTACTAAACTACGTATGATACCAACTGTAACGCCCCGACCCCAGTTACCCAGAGTCGGTGCATTACTTCGTAATATTTTCATGATCACAAAAGATCATGTCTCGAAAGACCGATTAGTTTAGTAGCCTTGGAAACCCTAGATGCATTCATAAGTCTTACATTACATCATAAAGTAAAACAAAACTAAAATAAACATCATGTCTTCATATCCAATCATACTATCCCTGTAGGTCATTCATAATATACTTCATCACATCCTGGAAAAATTAAAACATTGAAAGGGGTGAGCTCAAATGCTCAGTAAGGATAACAATATAGCAGAAGCTTTCATAAATAAACATAGACAGTTAAGGAAATGTATAACTAAACAAAATCCTTTTAAACATGAACCTCAGCATAATATGGAAAAATAAAATGAAATAATGCGATTTACTTATTCACATAGATATTCTACTGGTCGAATAATCACATGAAATATCAATAACCATTTTCATAATGATGGAATGCATAATGCCAGACTATCATAACCACGTAGCCAAGGCCTCGTGCCAAGACTACAAATAATATTTTTTCGAGGCCTCATGCCAAGACACTAGTTTGTCTCATGAGACCTGCCGATGCATCGAGGAGCTATAGCGGGCTCCACCCGTCACTTATTAAGTCCAATGCATTCCTCATATGAACAGGTTTAAACATATCATAAACCATAACATAATCGTATCACATAAAACATGCATAAAGGAAACATAACATTTCCACATTTCAATCACAAGATATCAATAAAACACATTGATATAATAAAAACATTATCAAAACCATTTTCAATACCAAAATAAAATAAATGTAAAACAAGGTATTTATTTTTCATTTTAAAAAAAGTTATGGCTTGTAGAGGAAGCCGAAACTCAAATAATGGTCACGGCGGCGGAGAAGTCGTTGTCACTGCATACGTACGACGAGGAAAACATTCCTTTTTTTTTGTTTATTAAAACGCTTCATATAAATAGATTCCTTTTGAATAAACGTAAAAGTCAAAGGGGTTTATACACCGTATAAAAGAAAGTTGTGTATAAAACAAAATATGCCTTAATGAAAGGAGATTGAGACGAAGTCCTTACAAAGATCGTTTTTTTTAATAAAATAGTTCTATTATGTGTATTCACTATAAGTACACATAAATAAAGTAAAAATACAAGATAGGAAATAATAATATCATGAAATAATTTGAAAGTAGAAGATTGACCCAAAGAACGGAAATTGGGTTAAAAAGTTCCCTTACCTCGTGTCCGACTTGACTCGATCATTATTCAACCTTTTGAATAATAAACTAGAGTTAATTTCTATTTTCCTAAGAACCTTTTCCATGTTCATTATTCTATTTATATCACTTATTACAATGTTACGTAAATTATGTAGTCATTTAAGTTAATAACGGTCGTTTTATCGATCTTTGGTACTTGAGTCAACAATAAACTTCTTATAATTACAAGTTTCATATGTGGTAGAATATCCATTATCACCAGAATTATATCAATGATGTAGATATCATATATATAATATATATCCAGTATATACATTCATTCATAATATTACGTAACATTTAGAGGTAAGAAATGAAATGCATCGTTCATGGAGACGGTAAGTCGTACGTACGCATGAATGCTACTTTCATTTATATTTCATATTTAATGGAATGAAATCATAATTATATAAAGGTATAATATAATTCCAGTATAATATAATGTATAATATCATTTGCTTCATCCTTTATTCATCCCACATATGGCATTAACGATTCAAATCACTTTGAGGGGGCGGTAGTTTGCACTTCCTAAAATGAAATTATCGCGTTTACCCATAATGGAAATCATAAAGGTATGACATAAATGAGAAATACAGAAGAATAAGAAATAAAACATAATATATATCATATAAAAATAGTGTCATCATAATTTCCACCATGAGAGGTGTTAAAAGAAGATTGATCAATCATCGTTTCGTGAGGCAGTAATTCGCCACCCACAGAAACAGTATATTCTTTAGCCATTAGACAAAGGTGTGTGTAAGTGTAAATAAAATAATTCTCATAAAAACATCCAAGTATATTTAAGATAATGGTGTTTTTACAAAATAAAGGATTAAAATTTGTTTAAGGGGTTGGAGAAGCAAAATAAAACAAAATAACATAAGAGAAGACATTACCTTTAAATCGGGTAACTCTTTTTGATTTGAGGCAAAGGATTCATTGGGAAGAATTATGGCCAAAGTGAGGATTCTACGAGTAATAGAGGGAATTTGAGAGAGTATTTGGGTAGAGTTTGGCCAATCGAAATGGCTTGATGGTGTGAATAAGGTGGTAGTGGTGGGGGCCTTTTATAAGAGGAGAGGAGGGGCACTCTTGGAAAGTCATGAAATGTTACTTTGTTATATAATGAGTTTCGGATTTTAAAGGTCACACACTTATATATTTCTAGGATAAGGTGATAATGGTTTTAAATCTACTCATACAATAGGTTTTGGACAAGTGTAAGCTTTATATTTTACATTATCTTTTCATTTTATTTAAATCGTTAATTAATGAGGTAATCGCTGCATCATCATGGTGTCATAAAAAATTTAATTTACTTAATGTCTAAAAATTATAAAAAAATTACCATGATGTAGGAAATATTTCTAGATTTACAATGAATATTTATAGTAAAAAGTTAACTTATATAACCCCATGTAATAATTATTTTAGTAAAACAACACATGTTTGTGATAATTTTATTTTTACTTTAAATAAAAAGTTATTAATGACATTTTCTTACCCAAGTGGCAACATGGGGTCCCCAAGTTGGCCCATGGATTTTCTTGGTCGGCCATGACTCATCCATTAAGGTTAGGAAAAATGTAAAGGTATTTTCATATTTTTATAATATCATTTTTACCTTAAATTTCACTAATTACCTTTAATCGCGATTAATTAAACTTAAAAGTTACTATTCACCAAAAAATTATTTTAATCCAATTGAACCACATTTTAATTCCTAATGAAAACCATGTATGTCGTATTTTTGAAAATCAAATCACAGAAGTGGTAATGTTTCATTTAAACAAAAAATCAGTTTTTAACTACCACTTAGTGGTTTCACTATTCATCAAAAATTGAAGTTTTTCAGAACAATGCCAAAAATTCAACCTAAGATATAATTGATATTCCAAATTCAAAAATGATGTCTATTTTAAAAAATTACAAACATATAAGTTTCATTAATTAATTTTAAAATTAATTCCCGCTGTCCCAACAAATAGCGTTTTTTAAGAAACAATATATATCAAAAGATTGATAATTGTTTATGTCCAATTTCCAAGTGAAATTAATTCTAATGACCACCATTGGATAAAATGGTAAAAATATATTCTAATTATACTTTAAAACCACTAAATAGTTTAACTTATCACTATAAATTATTTTCATTAAAAAAGTTTTTTTAAGTATTTTTCACAATTCATAAAAAAATTGGAAGTTCTCAGAAAAATACCAAAAAATTCAACATTGGATAATTTAGATATTCCGAATACACAAATGAAGTCCATTTTGAAATATAATATATATATAATTTCAAAAAGTGGGTATTGCTATTCATAATGTCTATTTTGATTGGTCGCGGTGCGTTAGAATCTCGAACTTGCGTACAATGCAAGCTATTGCATTATTGAAAGAGAAGCGTATTGTGGAAGCTCGGGGTGTTACATTCTCCCCTCCTTCAATAAATTGCGTCCTCCCAATTTGAAAATTTTCTTTGAAAATAAAAGGTTGAAAATAGAAAATACCTTTTTGGAAAACCCACATCGGAAATAGGGTTAATAAAAATATAACATTAAAAGAAAGAAAGAGAGGTACAAAGGTCACCCGAGATAGCCCATACTAGGATTATATGAAAATATGGATATGGAGGAAAAACAGACCATCAAGGTCTGATGGAGAGTTGTAGAAAATAGGATTAGGAGAAATTTAACCACAAGAAAATCACAAACATGTGATTGGTTAAACGGTAATTGAATCCCCAATTGGAAAAGTTAAAGGACAACGTTTTTGTTTTAAGTTACCTTTCATAATGTTGAGGAATTTATTTAAGAGATTTACTAAGAACGTAAGGAAATATACTTACTTTTCATGTAGACTTTCATTCTTTAATAAATGTTTACCACGAACCTATCATTCACTCCAAATGGTAACAGAACTCAAAAATATTCTATTTATCCTAATTGTATAAGGTTCCAAATACTACCACATACCATTTAGATTAGGAAAACTATTTTGTAACAACCAGGGACTTCCTGTAGGATAGTGGTAGGTAATAAAGGCCTGTCACACTATGGTTGTGGGTCTGATTCCTGCAGCTTTGTCCGACGTGATGGGTTATCCCCCAACCTGCAGGTTGTCTTTTTCCTAAAACTATAGTATTATAATATTCCAAAAATAATCTTCAAAAATGTTTTAACCTTAAACAATACTATCCAAAGTTCAACTTAATTTATTCCAACCTTTATAGTTATCCAAAATACCTCTATCCAGACTCTCACTAAAAGGTCTCTAAATTCCAAAATCAATTGTAACATCATATTCTCCAAACAAAGTAAAGTTTCTCTTATTGTCACATACTAAAAATATGATTACCTTCATCATATTAAAACCTTAATGAAAACTACAAGTACTACAGTACAATCCTTATATGTATCACATTATTCTTATATCCAGAATATAATCCTTGAGTCCAAAAGCACCAATACAATAATTATTCCACTTCAACTGTAGTAACGGCATAAGATTTTCATTGATTCCTTGGCCTTTTCTGAGGTAAGATTCCCT
This sequence comes from Viscum album, assembly GCA_963277665.1. Taxonomy (NCBI): domain Eukaryota; kingdom Viridiplantae; phylum Streptophyta; class Magnoliopsida; order Santalales; family Viscaceae; genus Viscum; species Viscum album. The sequence goes on from OY728159.1 coordinate 1,059,716,896, forward strand.
GACGCTTAGGAAATTCATTTGCATAATGTCCCATCTCTCTACAATTATAGCATTCCACATCGACATCAACTTTCTTTCCCTTGAAATCATGAGCTTGGTGACCTTTTTCTCCACATTTATAACAAACTCCCATTCCATTTAGGCAAGTACCGGGGTGATTTTCCCCACAATTATCGCATAATAGAAAATCATTCTTTCCCTTTTTCCCTTTATCTGTCTCTTGTTCCACCGTTCTCTTCTTATCTTGCTTTACTTTGCTGTCATAAGAATTAGAGAATTCCTTTTCTGTTTTGATAGCACATGAGACAATATCTTCATACGTTGAGAAAGATTGTGATACTAAAGCACGACAGAGAAATGTTTTTAACCCATCAAAGAAACGATCAATATTACTTCATGGGTTATGTATATAATCTGCAGCATGTCTTGATAACCTTGTAAAGTTTGCCTCATACTTTGCAACATTATCATCCTTCTTCTGCATCAAACTCAAAAATTTCCTTTTCATATCTGCTCGATGGTCACGAGGAAAGTATTTTTCTATGAAAATATCTTTGAACTCCCTCCATTCAATATTAGATACTTCTTCATCTTCTTTCGTGTTTTGAATCAGCGACCACCATTGATCGCCATCTCCAGTGAGGCGGTAAACTGCCATGACAACTTTATCCCTTTCGCTACTCCCCAAGGCATGGAATATTTTCTCTAAGGATTTTATCCATTGCTCAGCTACTAATGGATTTGTACCCCCATTAAATGTTGGTGGTTTTTGCATCATGAAGCGGTCTAACATTGATCCTCCACATTGCAGATCAGGGTGCTCCATACGAGTAAGGTTATTATTCATAACCTGAGTGAGTTGTCCCAGTATGGTGATAAGCTGATCAACACCAGTTGTATCACCAGCTCCATTATAATTATCATAAGCATGAGGGAAATCCCTACATGGAATGAATGTATTGATACGGTTTCCATTCTTTCCACTAGGTTCCATTTCTAAACAATGTCATAAACTAGATTAGTTTATGAATCGATATACACAATAACAAACTTGCAAAACACTTAACATAAATTAAGATACTTATGGATATAATCCATAACCATTAAAATGTTTCCTTTAAGGAAGTATACACTCATAAACCCTTCATAATGGTTTTTAAAGAAAAGGAGAATAATCCTAAGCATATCCCCCGGGAGTGTCGTAACCAAGAGTGCAGCAAGGCCCATTGTCGTGCACCAGTTCCCGTTCGAGTCTAGCTCAAAGTTTTGTTTTCTTGTTTTACCCCTAGGTACATTTGTGCCAGAGCCGCCTCTACCTGCTCATATCCAGACAGGGATGTATTGCTCGGAAAACTCACAAAATCTCTATAATACCAAAATTCTAGGAAGTTCTTCTATACTAATCCTCAAAGTCTATCTTTGGGCTATGTGCTCTAATCAGAGTTTATCTAAATCTAGCTTCCAAGGGTAGTACTAAACTTCCTCTGATACCAACTGTATGCCTTGACCCCAGTTACCCAGAGTCGGTGCTTTACTTCGTAACATTGTCATGATCACAAAAGATCATGTCTCGAAAGACCGATTAGTTTAGTAGCCTTGGAAACACTAGATACATTCATAAGTATTACATTACATCATAAAGTAAAACAAAACTAAAATAAACATCATGTCTTCATATCCCCTCATACTATACCTACAGGTCATTCATAATATACTTCATCACATACTGAAAGAATTAAAACATTAAAAGGGGTGAGCTCAAATGCTCAGTAAGGATAACAGTATAAAAGAAACTTTTATAAATAAACATAGACATTTAAGGAAATGTATAACTAAACAAAATCCTTTTAAACATGAACTTCAGAATTATATGGAAAAATAAAATGAAATAATGCGATTTACTTATTCACATGGATATTCTACTGGTCGAATAATCACATGTAATATCAATAACCACTTTCATAATGATGGAATGCATAATGCCAGACTATCATAACCACGTATCCAAGGCCTCGTGCCAAGACTACAAAATAATATTTTGTCAAGGCCTCGTGCCAAGATACTAGTTTGTCTAATGAGACCTTCCGATGCATCGAGGAGCTATAACGGTCTCCACCCGTCACTTATTAAGTCCAATGCATTCCTCATATGAACAGGTTTAAACATATCATAAACCATAACATAATCATATCACATAAAACATGAATAAAGGAAACATAACATTTCCACATTTCAATCAAAAGATATCAATACAACACATTGATATAATAAAAACATTATCAAAACCATTTTCAATACCAAAATAAAAGAAAAGTAAAACATGGTTTTTATTTTTCATTTAAAAAAAAGTTATTGCTTGTAGAGGAAGCTGAAACTCAAATAATGGTCACGGCGGCGGAGAAGTCGTTGTCACCGCATACGTACAACAAGAAAAACATTCATTTTTGTCGTTTAGTAAAACTCTTCATATAAATAGATTCCTTTTTAATAAACGTAAAAGTCAAAGTTGTTTATACACAGTATAAAAGAAAGTTTTGTATAAAACAAAATATGCCTCAATGGAAGGAGATTGAGAAGAAGTCCTTACAAAGATCATTTTTTTAAATATAATAGTTCTATTATGTGTATTCACTATAATTACACATAAATTAAGCAAAAATAAAAGATAGTAAATAATAATATCATGACATAATTTGAAAGTAGGAGATTGACCCAAAGAACAGAAATTGGGTTAAGAAGTTCCCTTACCTCGTGTCCGACTTGACTCGATCATTCTTCAACCTCCTGAATAATAAACTAGAGTTAATTTCTTTTTTATTAAGAACCTTTTCCATGTTCATTATTCCTTTTATATCACTTATTACAATGTTACGTAAATTATGTAGTCATTTAATTTAATAACGGTCGTTTTATCGATCTTTGGTACTTGAGTCAACAATAAACTTCTTATAATTACAAGTTTCTTATGTGGTAGAATATCCATTATCACCAGAATTATATCCATGATGTAGATATCATATATATCATATATATCCAGTATATAAATTCATTCATAATATTACATAACATTTAGAGGTAAGAAATGAAATGCACCGTTCATGGAGACGGTAAGTCGTACGTACACATGAATGCTACTTTCATTTCTATTTCATATTTAATGGAATGAAATCATAATTATATAAAGTTATACTATAATTACAGTATTATATAATGTATAATAACATTTACTTCATCCTTTATGCATCCCACATATGGCATTAACGATTCAAATCACTTTGAGGGGGCGGTTGTCCGCACTTCCTAAAATGAAATTATCGCGTTTACCCATAATGGAAATCATAAAGGTATGACATAAATGAGAAATACAGAATAATAAGAAAAAAACATAATATATATCATATAAAAATAGTTTCATCATAATTTCCACCATGAGAGGTGTTAAAAGAAGATTGAACAATCATCGTTTCGTGAGGCAGTAATTCGCCACCCACAGAAACAGTATGTTCTTTAGCCATTAGACGAAGGTGTGTGTAAGTGTAAATAAAATAATTCTCATAAAAACATCCAAGTATATTTAATATACCGTTGTTGTTACAAAATAAATGAATAAAAATAGTTTAAGGGGTTGGAGAAGCAAAATAAAATAAAATAACATAAGAGAAGACATTACCTTAAAATCGGGTAACTCTTTTTGATTTGAGCCAAAGGCTTCCTTGGAAAGAATTATGCCCAAAGTGGGGATTCTATGAGTAATATAGGGAAGTTTAGAGAGTATTTGGGTAGATTTTGGCCGAGCCAAATGGCTTGAAGGTTTGAATAAGGTGGTAGTGGCGGGGGCCTTTTATAAGAGCAGAGGAGGGGCACTCTTGGAAAGTCATGAAATGTTACTTTATTATATAATGAGTTTCAGATTTTAAAGGTCCCACACTTATATATTTCGAGGATAAGGTGATAAGGGTTCGAAATCTACTCATCCAATAGGTTTTTGACATGTTTAATCCTTAGAATTTACATTATCGTTTCATTTTATTTAAATCGTTAATTAATGAGGTAATCGCTGCATCATCATGGTGTCATAAAAAATTTAATTTATTTAATGTATAAAAATTATAAAAAAAATTACCATGATGTAGGAAATATTTTTATATTTCCAATGAATATTTATAGTAAAAAAGTTAACTTATATAACCCCATGTAATAATTGTTTTAGTAAAACAACACATGTGTGTGACAATTTTATTTTTACTTTAAATAAAAAGTTATTAATGTCATTTTCTTTGCAAGTGCCTCCATGGGGTCCCCAAGTTGACCCATGGATTTTCATGGTCGGTAATGACTCATCCAATAATGGTAGGAAAAGTGTAAAGGTATTTTCATATTTTTATAATATCATTTTTACCTTAAATTTCACTAATTACCTTTAATTAAGATTAATTAAACTTAAAAGTTACTATTAACCAAAAAATTATTTTAATCCCATTGAATGAAATTTTACTTTATAATGAAAACCATGTATGCCAGATTTTTGAAAATCAAATCACAGAAGTGGTAATGTTTCATTTAAACGAAAAAAATCAGTTTTTAACTACCACTTAGTGGTTTCACTATTCATCAAAAATTGAAGTTTTTCAGAACAATGCCAAAAATTCACCCTAATCTATAATTGATATTCCGAATTCAAAAATTATTCCTATTTTAAAAAATTCCAAACATATAAGTTTCATTAATTATTTTTATAATTAATTCCCACTGTCACAACAAATAGGGTTTTTTAAGAAACAATATATATCAAAAAATTGACAATTGTTTATGTCCAATTTCAAAGTGAAATTAATTCTAATGACCACCATTGGATAAAATGGTAAAAATATATACTAATTATACTTTAAAACCACTAAATAGTATAATTTATCACTATAAATTATTTTGATTAAAAAAGTTGTTTTTAAGTATTTTTCACAATTCATAAAAAAATTAGAAGTTCTCAGAAAAATACCAAAAATTAAACATAGACTAATTTCGATATTCCGAATCCACAAATGAAGTCCATTTTGAAATATAAAATATATATAATATCAAAAAGTGGGTATTACTATTCATAATGGCTATTTTGATTGGTCGCGGTGCGTTAGAATCTCGAACTTGCGTACAATGCAAGTTGTTGCATTATTGAAAGAGAAGCGTATCGTGGAAGCTCGGTGTGTTACAGGAAGAGCTATACAGTTTACTTTGATGCATCAGGTATTGGGCTGGGAGCAGTGTTGATGCAGGGCGATCGAGTTGTTGCATACGGGTCTTGGCAATTGAGGCCACATGAGAGGAATTACCCGACGCATGATCTCGAGTTGGCTGCAGTTGTGCATGCGTTGTGCTATTGGAGACATTATCTACTGGGAGATCATTTTGTGGTTTTCACCAACCACAAAAGACTCAAGTATATCTTTACTCAGCATGACCTAAATCTGAGGTAGAGAAGGTGGTTCGAGTACCTACAGTCCTTCGATTTTGAGCTTGCCTATACACCTGGTAAAGGTAATGCAGTAGCTGATGAACTGAGTAGGAAGACTCAGATACAGGCGGTGCAGGAGGCCAGTGGTGAGTGGCAGCTTATGGACTTATTCTCTGAGATGTATCTGGAGGTTCATGACAGTCAGGGGAAGACTTATCTTTCATCTTTAGGTGTGACTTTTACCCTCCTGGATAGAGTGAGGATGAGGCAGCTATCTGATCCAGAAGGCCTAGTTCTACGGGGGTCGGTGGCAGGTGAGGACACTCCTCCTGGTTGGACGATAGGCGATGATGAAGTTCTACATTTCCGTGGATGAGTATGGGTTCCAGGGGATATACGCGAGGAGCTGATGTGGGAGTTTCATGCTTCATCTTGGGCAGTTCATCTCGGGGTTACCAAGATGTACCGGGACTTGAGACGTCAGTACTGGTGGCCGGGTATGAAGAGATATGTAGTTGGTTATGTTACGAGATGTTCCACCTGTCAGCAGGTGAAGGAAGAGCATCAGAGACTAGCTGGACTATTATAGCAGTTACCCATTCCGGAGTGGAAATGGGATGATGTCGCGATGGATTTTGTGACTGGATTACCAAGGTCACCTCGTGGAAATGACGTCGTGTGGGTTGTTGTGGACAGACTCACGAAGGTATCCCACTACTTGCAGATCAAGTAGAACTTCAGTGATGACGAGCTCAGAAGGTTGTATATCCGAGAGATCGTACGCCTTCATGGGGTCCCTCGTTCAATCATTTCAGATAGAGATTCCCACTTTAAGTCTCATTTCTGGAAGAGATTTCAGAGGGCACTAGGTACGCAGGTGCTTCTGAGCACAGTATACCACCCTCAGATAGATGGCCAATCAGAGCGTACAATACAGGTGCTAGAGGACATGTTGTGTGCCTGCGTTCTGGACTTTGAGAGCTCTTGGGAGAAGCATATACCCTTAGTCGAGTATGCCTATAACAATAGCTTCTAGGCGACTATTGAGATGGCACCATAAGTGGATTCATATGGTAGGTTGTGCTGATCACCCTTGTGCTGGTTAGAGACAGGTGAGGTAGCTTTACTGGGACCACGTCTCGTACAGGAGACTTCTGAGCAGGTCTAGTTGGTTCAGAAGTAAATGGATACCGCGCAGTCTCGTCAGAAGTCATATGCTAATCGCCAAATATGACCTTTGGAGTTCGTGGTCGAGGATCAGGTTCTTCTACGTGTTTCGCCGAGGCTGGGACACAAGCGGATCAGGAGACAGGGTAAACTTTCACCGCAGTATGAGGGGCCATTTGAGATTTTGGAGAGAGTCGGGCTGGTTGCCTATCGGTTGCGGTTACCGCAGCGGTACCAAGCCATGCACGACGTCTTCCATGTGTCTCAGTTGCGTCACTATCATTTGGACCCATCTCACATCTTTCATCCCCAGGAGGTTGAGCTTCAGATGGATGCATCCTTTGAGTAGAATCCGATTCATTTCGTTGACAGAAGCACGAAGGTTCTCTGAGGCCGGTTAGTTCCTCTCGTACGGGTGCTATGGTATCATGGCTGAGTGAAGGGCGAAACCTGGGAGTGGGATACTGACATACGTGCTTAGTGGCCGGAGTTATTCTCATCTTTATCTTCGCCACCCTTGGAAGGGAAATTCGGGGACGAATTGCTTTAAGGGGGGATGTTTGTAAGAAATAGGTTCTTATCTTTGAGGTACAGGTTTCTTCTTTCCTCTTTTCCTTAAGTTTTTTTTGAGAAAATATGGAAAATGGGGAAAAATCCTAAATTTTGAAAGTACACGCCATGTACTTTGTCCACATGTCGTGTACTCCTGGCCATGTGAGTGAGTACACGGGGCGTGTGGCTATGCTGGGGATGAAGGGTGTAGGAACCAACTATGCACCGTGTAGTGGTCCCTTAAATGCCGTGTAGTTAGTCGGCAGACCAAAACAGTAAGGAGGTGGAGCAGCCGCCAACTGGACGACAGTACACGTCGTGTAGTTGGGAGTACATGTCATGTACTCATGTCGACGGATGAATAGTACGACGGTGCCGCTAGAGGAACAATTAAATGAAGTAAGTACACTCCGTGTACTTGGATGTAAACGTCATGTACTTTGTTTTTTTTTTTTGCTTAAAAAGGGCATTAGACTCCCCTGTTCACAGAGAAGGCTTAGACGGGAAGAGAGCTCGGGAGAGGACAGTCGAACCTTTGGAGATCCGTCGGGCGAACGTCTGGAATCCGTTTCTACTTTGGACGATCTCATTGGAACCGCATGGGTAAGACCTCTATTCTCCTTATGTGGTTCATACCAATTCTTTCCCCAACAGAAGTTTTTTATGTTTGAGTGGGTTTATTTTTTTGTCAGATCTACGTCGTTCATGGGTGTTTCTAGAACCGAAGTTCGGGTATAGCGCTTGTTGGTGTATAAGGTAGGTGGCTTGGTGTTTAGTTTTCCAACCACCATGTGTTTTTTGCATTTTTGTGCCACGAACCCATGTTGGGGCGTCATGTGGCTAAGGTCGTGGCTATTTTAACGACCTAGAACTGTATAGGTAATTGAATAAATTGTAAAACTGCTGTTTGGGATCATTTCTTGGATCCGGAACCACCCTGGGGGTGTGTTCCACTGTTTAGCCGTTTGGCCAGGATACCCGAGGGTATGCCTTTAAAGTAGTAATTGTAGATTTTCCTTGAGAGGAATTGCTTGTTTACTTCTTGTTTACATGTTGGGCTTGACCCGGTTACCTGTTAGCCTGAGGGCGTTATTGTGATTAGCCTGTGGGAACTACACTGTTTAGCCGGAGGGAAGTAGTTATTTCGGCCTGAGGGAAACTTCTTCTGTGCCTAAGGGAAATAGACTCTGTTCCTGAGGGCAACACTACCTACTCCTGAGGGTAAAATCTGTTACGCCTGAGGGAAATACCTGCGGGTTGGATTCTACTTACCTGAGGGTAAGTTTTTGCTTGTCTGAGGACGTGGGCTGTTTACTTAGAAATGCATTGTGGTGATTTCTAATATTTAATTGATTAAATAAATAATAAAATGGAAATTTAACCGCTAAGTTAGTTACTTTTCAGTACTACTTACTTTATTTCATTTTACTATTCCACACTGTTGTTGCATGCTTACACACAGTTGGGCACGAGCCTTTGGTGGGTGCCTACTGAGATATATTTCTCACACCCTGTTTGGGTCATACTTTTCAGCCCAATAAGATTACGTTTCTTTAGGTGTTTATAGGGGCAAGAGTCCCTATACAGGTACTTGACTGTTGCTGAGGAGTAGGAGGGCATGGGACCGAGGCTTGGCTCGTGATGCTGTTGCCAGCTGTTTTGCTTTGTATCGCTGTACTCTGCTTTTGTTGTACTATATTGATGTATAACATATTCTGGTTGTTTTCTTAGAACATGAGACATGTAGAATCATTACTTATATACTGTTGGTTGTATCCACTGTAGTTGTTTATTTCATTTGTGTATGGTTTACTTCTTCCGCTGTTCGTTGTATGTTTTATTTTGTATTCCACTGCGCTACACTTTGACAAATGAGGGCATAGTTTCCCCACTATCAGACCTGGGCCCTTTCTGCTAGTTGGAAGCCTCTGGCATTTGGGGAAATTCACTTTAGGTCACATGGTGAATTGGGTTTGGGGAACCCGTTGTGTGGCACCTGGGTCCGAGACGTTACAAAGTGGTATTAGAGGGTTTCTTTTCTTTGACTTACTATTTGGAGCTGTAGTCATGGATAGGATGAACGGTAGTTGGTACTAAGATGTTCCCGGGCATAGCTAACCTGTGTACAGGGAAAATTCAATTTACCTCGTGTTGCAATTTTACTGATTTTGCAATTTACTATTGATATGTTTTCACCTTTGGGTGACGCACTTGAGATTGTGTTGTTATAATTTATCTTTGGGTTCTATTTAGTTACAACCTGGTGAGATGAGGGTATGCCATCTCATGCATCATATAGGGACATGCAAGATATCACATTCCATGCATAGTTACCATGCCATGTAGGTGCATTAGAAATTTCATGTTGTTATGATAGTTGTTGTGCTAGTAAAGCATGCTGTCGTGATAGCTACTTTGATAAAATACCTGCTTTTTGATAGGGTAATTTTATTTGATCCTGTGTATATAATTAACGCCAAACTTTGGTTTTTGGGGAGTATGGGCCCTCACTGACCGGAATTTGGTGGATCAGATAAGATGTCAAACTTTGATTCATAGGGAGTATGGGCCCTCATGGGTCAGAATTTGACACTTAGGTGTTGGTTTTTGGTATTTTCTAGGTTCCGTGGAAGTTTCTGAGGCATACTACCCAGAAACCCAGTATACACGCTGTGTAGTATCTTTACACACACCGTGTATGGCCTTCTGTTCAGGAAGGAAAATAAACTTTTTGAGTACACGCTGTGTACCCCGAGTACACACCGTGTAGTCTCTTCCCGTGTCACAAACCGTGTGGGTGGAGACACGGGGAAGGGAAGGCTTGGGTAAAACACACCGTGTAGTGTTGACCCGGAGTCCGGCTGTGTAACTAACAACATGGGTCGGTGAACTCCTCTACAGAACACGCCGTGTCAATGATGAACACGTTGTGTAGTGGGACCTAGGGACTCGGTCGTGTAACTAACAACACGGGTCGGTGTCACCTCTCCTTGTTCATGTTGTGTAGTCTTGTCCGAGGAAAGACCGTGTGGAGTTAGCCGTGTGACTGGAAAACGGGGTGGTGTACACATTGTGTGCGGGCGTCACACGCCATGTAGTGTCAAGATGAGTAGTAGGTCGTGTCACGAATGACACAGGCAGTTGGAAATAACACCATACACGCCGTGTAGATGATATACATGTCATGTAGTTCGTTCAAACAGAAGCCGTGTGGCTTAGCCATGCAGAAGGACCCGGGCAGGGGAAGAGAAGTCAAGTACACGTCGTGTAGTCATTATACACGCCCTGTAGTCTTGTTTTTAAAATTTTAAAAGCCTTCTTCCTCTTGTTCCCTTTTGGGTTTCTTCGTTTTCGGTCTTTGATAATCATGTTCTAAGGCGCGTTCTTTACCTTGTAGTGTCATGCCACCTAGACGATCGTGCGTTGTTCTCCAGGAGATAGGCAATGAGAATACTCCAGATATGGTGGGACATAGGCTACTAGTGGTTCCTACAGAAGAGCCAGATGCGGTGCCAGCTGTTATACCAGACACATGCGCGGAGGCGCAGTTCTATGAAGGCTTTATGCGGTTCATGCAGACCTTTCAGGGATCACTACAGGCTGCCACATCTATGGCCGAGCTGACTCGTTTCTTCCAGCAGCAGCATTCGCCTACGTTTTCAGGGGATGGTGGACCATAGGCTATGGAGTCTTGGCTAGGATCGATGCAGACTATTTTCGAGCATCTTGAGATGCCTCTAGGGCGGAGGGTCAAGCTATCATCATACATGCTGCGTGATTCCGCCAAGAGGTGGTGGGATGTCACCACCCAGTTAGAGTATCACAGAGACATGGCGTGGGAGGATTTTTAGGTAGTATTCTATGACTTCTTCTTTCCCGAGATGTTGTGGGCAGACAGAGCTCGAGAGTTCATGAATCTGCAGTAGGGCGCTATGTCGGTGATGGACTATTCTGCTCGTTTTACCGAGCTTCAGCGTTTTTCACCTGTGCTGGTGGGTGATGAGACATTGAGAGTCAGACGTTTCGAGGATGGTCTTCGATATGACATCCAAGCACTGGTGAATGTATTCAGGTTGCCTTCAGTACATGCTATTGTGAACCAGGTACTGATTACAGAGAGGAACCTGCGGGAAGTTAGTGGTGTGGGCCAGCACGGTTCAACACCAGTTACTAGTACTATTTCTGCTAGAAATAGGAAGAGAAAGATGGACTTCTCTCAGGGTGGCAGTACTAGCCAGGCATTTTCTTCAGGTGGGTCGGTCAGGTGTTACCAGTGTGGTAGAGAGGGGAAGAAGAGGCCACAGTGTCCATGAGACCCAGTGGAGTGCCGAGCTTGTAGCAAGATGGGTCATCTGGAAAGATTTTGTAGGGCATTTCCACCGATGGCTAGTGAGAGGGGTTATGTGAAAACTCCGCGTGCGAGAGCAGGACCAGTGGCTTCTTACCAGTCGGGGAATCGGAATATGCCAGGGTGTGCAGGCAGAGATGTTGGTCATGGTCGTGGTAGCCAAACACTAGGATCTCAGAGGCAGCAGGGCGGGATAGCTCAGGGTAGTCAGGCTGTGTCGTAGGGCCACGACACTGGGCAGGCTTATGCAGTGTAACAAACTCAGCAGGAGTAGGATCCCAGACCTTCTACAGTCAGAGGTACTATTCTAGTAGCTTCTGTTTTATCTTTAGTACTTTTTTGATACGGGTGCTACACATAGTTTCATATCTGTACCCATTGTGGAGAGCCTTGGGCTCTGTGTTTCTACTTCTTCTGATATTATGACGCTAGACACTCCGTTGGGGACTAGAACGGCTGGTGTGCATCAGTGCAAGGAGTGCCCCTTTGAGGTTGGTGGGTGTCACTTTCTTTGGGACCTCTATGTCTTGGATATGACATCTTATGATGTCATTATCAGGATGGACTGGTTAGTTCCCTTTCGAGCCTTTGTAGACTGCTATCGCCGCAGGGTGTGTTTGACGTCACCAGAGGGTGAAGATTTTCTATACAAGGGTGAGTGGGATGTTCAGGCAAGTCGAGCGGGACCAGAGCATCGTAGGCGAGGTGGAGTCACAGCCCAGATTGTGAGTTTATATATGGATGACTAGGGGACTTGTCAGAAGGATTTCCATTCAATGGTTGATCGTTTCAGGGATGTCTTCCCAGACGACTTTTCAGGTCTACCTCCTGACCGAGAGGTGGATTTCTCTATCGATCTTGTTCTAGGAGCAACACCAGTGTCCATTCTTCCTTATAGGATGGACACACCTGAGTTTCAGGAGCTCAAGAGATAGTTAGAGGAGTTACAGGTAAAGGGTTTTATCTGACCCAGTACTTCTCCGTGGGGTTCTCCGGTCCTTTTTGCGAAGAAGGCAGATGGTACTCTTAGACTTTGCGTGGATTATCAGAAGTTGAACCAGTTGATGGTCAAGAACCGATATCCTTTGCTGAGAATAGATATCTTTTTTATCATCTTTGAGGAGCATGAGTGTTCTCGAAGATTGACTTGAGATCAAGATATCATTAGTTGCGCGTGAGACCATTGGATATACCGCTTACAACTTTTCAGAGAAGATATGGTCTGTACGAGTATTTGGTTATGCCGTTTGGACACACGAACGTGCCAAGAGTTTTCATGGCTCTAATGAATCGTGTGTTCCATCCTTATCTGAATTCTTTTGTGGTAGTATTCGTGGATGAAATCTTGGTGTACTCTCACAATCAACACGACCATGTCACCCATCTTGAGATCGTATTGAGTACACTGAGAGAGAATTGACTATTTGTTAAGCTCTAAAAGTGTCACTTTTGGATGGATCAGATTCACTTCCTGGGTCACATTATCTCGGAAGTAGGAGTTTCAGTAGACCCAGAGAAGGGTGGCCCAAACAGGGTGTTAGGGTTCTTGACCATATTCGTACCTACAACCATATAATCTATTTGGGTCCCCAAGGGTGGACCAAACAGGGTGTGAGATAACATCCCAATAGTCAACCACCCAAAATTCAATACAATCTTTGATGTGAAATATAAAAGATAAAAAAGTGCAAGTAAAGTAGGTAAGAAATTAGGAATTTAAATTTCCCAAGGAACATAAATTTCTAAACAAGTGATACTAGATATCCTCTTAAGGAATCCTACAAAACAAGTGCCATCTTATATACAAGGCCCATACAATATAAAGTAAGTGTCATGGCCTAGTCGTACAATGAGAGAACCATCTCAACCATGGACTTACCATGAAACCATAAGTTCTATAAATTTACATAGCCAAGTCGTTCAACCAAACATGTCATATATACCATGATCATTATTTATGTCCAATATTCAAACCAAGAAGGGCTAGATCCAAGGTGTTGAAGACCAAGTAATCCTAATTGAGTTCCCAGAGCATCTCAATGGAATCTCAGTTAGGCACTCGTTGGAGTCCTAGGAGCATGTCATACCTGACACATCCTATGTGAGTCCAAGCAAGCTGTATATAAGGGTTAGAAAAGAATATGTAATCCCATATAATCAAGAACCAAGGATAATCTCTATCCAAGGTGTCCACTACTGCATTCCTGGTCCAAGGAACAAGTCAGAAACATTTATTCATACATTTACCATTCATACCATTCATCATTTCAAGCTATATTATTATACCCACTCACATTACAATTTAACATTAAAAAAATATCATGAGTATAACAAATCATAACACCCAAGTCAACTCAAGAAATCAAGGAGTTTACCAACTCATTATTAAACGTTCGCATATTCCATCCATACCATTCAAATAATTAAAAAGCTTCCAAATGTGTATACCCACTCTTTTAACCAAATTCTTTTAATCCATATAAACAATTTAAATATGGAATATCATTATAGAATAGATAAAGGAGGCAAGACATACCCTAAACAAGATATTTAAGTTCCATGTTATCCATTTAGTCAAAAGCATCAACATGCTATAGAGGCAACCCATATCATGTTCAATTAATTCATTTCAATTAATTTATTAATGAGCTTCCTCAAGAAAGAAAATCTTTAACTCATCCCATGGGTGGTTCTTCAAGGAATAAATAAGGTAAGACTAATAGGAACACCCCATGGGTGACCATGGTTCATGAAACATCTATCAAAAAAAGAACCTAAGGGCATCCCTAATTGTTCTAATTACATTCAAAACATTTAGCCAGTTCAAAATCGGGGTCACAGTAGAAAGTTTGGTGGGTATCATAATGGTACGCACCCCAATAAAGAACCAAAACTCAATGAAGTTGTATAAACCACCTACCTTATCTTGATAGTGGAGTGCTCATCAAGTATCATCTTCTAATTCAACTAAGATTAGGATAAATGTGAAGAATATATGAAAAACCTAAAATTAGGGCATATGATCCTAAATCCAAATAGTGAAACTGATATCCATAATAGCTGAGAACAGTACAAAATTAATGGAGGTATTACCATTACAGATCCAATAAGATATTCCACCCATGAATCGAAGATTGGGAATATATATTATCTTGATTCCAATATTAGTAAAAAGAGAGGGCTCTCAAAAAAATAGGTTGTTCTTCGTTGAAATGGAAACCAAAATTAGGTTATAAAAGAATTAATTTTAAACTTAAAATTATTAAAATTCACTAATACATGGGAGTCATGGTTTAGGATCATAGTTAAGAAAACTATGCTCCAATCATGTGTGGTTTCTTATAGGCTAAGGGGAACCTTCACAGTTTACTAACCATGTGAAAACCACGGGAAAAGATACAATTAATATCTACTAAAATTGAAGACTTGGGCGCATGGTCATATGCCTACTCTCTCACACTTTCCACAAAATTGTGCGGCCAATAGACTCCCAATGTCCATCCTCATATGGTTTTTACTAACCATGTGGCCTATACCACACAGTTTGTACTAACCGTGTGTTGAGATTAAAACACCACAAACTTGGGTAATGGGCTCCATACAAGCCCTAGACACCCCCTAAACCTACATAACCTCAAATGGAATTCACATTTGGCCTTATGTAAGCATTAAAACATAAAATGAAGGGATATATACCTTATATGAAAACCGCGGTTCTTACAATCTTCCCCCCTTAAAAATAAATTATTCCTCAAATTTCCTTCTCCAGAGTACTCAATATTTTTTTGAAAATAACTTTAGCCACTAAGCATGTACATCTACCTACCACTCCCAAGTCTCATCCTATAAAAAACCTTACTGTCATAGCACCCATACTAAATGAACTGACTAGCCTCATAGAACCTTTGGGATCCTGTCAACTATACAAATAAGATGATCCTGAAAGGTCTCATAACTTAAAGATCAACCTCCTTGGGATGAAAAGCATGATATGGGATCGAGTAATAGTAGCACAGTTGAGATATGTATAAGACATATTTCTTGGATCAGTACCTCTGAGATAATTACAACTGATAGTCTACCGACCCAACTCTCTCCATAATCTCAAATGGTCCAACATATCACGGTGAAATATTACCCTTCCTTATAATCATCCTATGTCCCATACTCAGTGAAACACGTAATTAGACATCCACCCCGACCTCGAACTCTAGAGAACATTAGTAGCAATCCGTGAAATTTTTTAGTTTATATTTTTTAGTAGTCGTCTGATTTTGAAACAAATGGACTTACTCAAAAGTATCATGTACGAGACAGGGTCCCAATAAAGCTACCTCACCTACCTCTAACTAGCACATGGGTGATTGGAATTGCCTATCATACAAATCCTCATAAGGTGCCATCTGTATAGTCTCCTGGTTTCTTTTATTGTAGGAAAATTTGACTTGGGGGATATGCATCTCCCTATATCCCCCAAAATCGAGGATGCATGCTCACAGCATGTCCTCTACCACCTGCATCATATGCTCTAACTGGTCATCAGTCTGAGGGTGGAATGATATGATCAAATGAACCTATTTACCCAACACACTCTTTAAACTATTCTAGAGACAATATGTTAAATGAGTGTCCCTACCCGAAACGATAGTGTGAGGGACCCTGTGAAGTCATACTATCTCCCAGATGTACAACCTCTCAAGATCATCCATAATAAAGGTCTCTTTTATCAGTAAGAAATGATAAACCTTCATGCGCCTATAAAAAACCCCCAAAAAACATCATTACCTTGAGGAGACCTTGGTAAACTGGTCAAGAAATCGATCATGACATCATCTCATTTCCAATTCAGAATAGGTAACTACTGTAAATGTCTAGATGGTCAGTGATGTTCCTCCTTCACCTGCTGACATGTGGAATATCTCATAACAAAACCAGATGCCTCAAACTTCACACCTGGACACCAATACTAATGGTGTAAGTCACAATACATCTTGGTGACTCTGGAGTGTACAACCCATGCTAAGGCATGAAACTCATGAATCAACTCCTCACTTATGTCCACTCTAACCCAAACATGACCATGGATTTACAAGATATCATCCTCACCTACCATCCATCCAGGAGGGGGTTCCTCAACTGACACACTCTCTCATAGGACTAGGCCCACCGAATCTGATAGTAACCTCATCATCACTCTATACAGTAGGGTAGAGGTCCCAGCTAAGGATGATAGATATGTTTACCTTAACACTCATTCACCTCAAAGTGAATCTTAGAGAACAATTCTATAAGCTGACACTCACTAATGGCCTACTACACTTCCCTTATCTTTTCCCCCTGCTCATTGCATCAGCCAATGAATTACCTTTACCAAGAATATAGTAATGCTCAAAGTAAAAAGACTGAAGTTATTCAACCCACCATCACTGCCTCAAATTCAGATCACACTATGTAAATATGTATTTGAGGTTTTTTTGGTCTGTATACACCACAAAACACTCCCTCAGTAAATAGTGTCTCTAATAGAATAAATCATGAATGAAGGAAGATAACTCAAGATTGTGTATCAGGTAATTCCTCTCATGTTTCCTCAGACACCAATACTTGTACCATGAATTTATCCCCCTACATCCTCACTACTCCAAGAACAATACTTAATGCATCAGAATACACAGTGTAGCTTCTACCCTGTTCTAGGAGTATTATGATCAGTGCTATAGTTAGTCTCCCTTTAAGTTCCTTAAAGGTTGTATTATAGGAATCTGACCATA
Source organism: Viscum album (assembly GCA_963277665.1). Lineage (NCBI taxonomy): Eukaryota > Viridiplantae > Streptophyta > Magnoliopsida > Santalales > Viscaceae > Viscum > Viscum album. The sequence continues at coordinate 1,059,734,183 of OY728159.1, forward strand.
CAAACATTCACCCTTCTTAGTCAAGCTCATCAATGACTCTTCTAAGAATGACAAGTCCTATATGAAATTCTTGTAGTAACCAGCTATCTCCAAAAAACTTTATATGTCAAAAAACATTCTTGGGATCTTCCTAATAAACTAAATCTCTCACCTTATATGGGTCTATTAATACTTCTTTCTCTAAGATGATGTGACCCAGGAGGTTAATATGATCCATCCAAAAGTGGAACTTAGCGATCTTAGTATATAATTGATTATCTCTCAGTGTTTCCAAAATAACATCAAGGTTATTTTCATGGTCATGTTGATTGTGAGAATACACTAATATATCTTCCATGAAAACCACCAAAAAAGAATCTAGTTAAGGATGGAACACTCAGTTTATCAGTGCTATGAAAACATCTGGAACATTAGTGAGATCGAGCGGCATAACTAAGTACTCATATAGACCATACCTAATATGAAAATCTATACAAAGTATGCATGTAGGTCAAACATGTACCTGATCATAGTCTGACCTCAAGTCAATTTTCTAGAACACTCGGGCTCCTTGAAGCTGAACAAATAGGTTATCTATCCATGGAAATGGATACTATTTATTTACTATTATCTAGTCCAATTTCTGATAATCCATTCATAGCCTAAGATTTTCATCTTCCTTTTTCATAAAAAGGACTGGAAAAATCCATAGATAAGTAGTGGGTTAGATAAACCACTTTTCCTCGAAATCCTCTAGCTACTGCTTGAGCTCCTGCAACTCTATTGTATCCATCCTATAAGCAGTAATGTATACCCGTTCAACTCTTGTAAATATCCCAATGGAGAATTACACCTTTATCTCAATAGGTAAACTATAAAATTCATTTGGGAAGAAATCCTTGAAGCACTCAACCACTGGAGGAAAGTACACTTGACTTGCTCCCTGATTATCTTGATAGAAACTAGAAATATGTGTTGTCATCTCACCTAGCCCATGATGTTGTGGTCTATCTCACCTCAACTATATATCCCATTAACCCTTGTGAGTATACACTACACCCTCTGGTGTTGTGAAAGTAACCCTCTGACAATAGCATTCAACATAAGATTGATAAGTTACTGGCAAGTTCATCCCGAGTATGATGTCAAACCCTATCATGTCAAGGACATATAAATTTTAGAATAAGTGACACCCACCAACCTCAAGGGTAAATCCTTTCAATGACATAAATCTTCCATTATGATTACTAATGGATATTCTAGTTTCATAAATCTCTCATAAGAAAAAACAATGTGATGAAGTTTTTTTTACTACGGGTGTAGATAAGAAACTATATGATACACCTATATCAAACAGAAAATATGAAATGGTATAATATACTAATATCATACCTCTCACCATAGATATTTTGGAACCCTGCACCATGGGGGTAGTTTGTGCATAATAAATATGTCCCATACCATGACTCTATGATACAACATCATTGTCGATGTAGGCCCTCTCTGATGCCTCGATGTAACTGGTTCCTGGATGCCTCAGCCATGACCACCACTACCATGTCCTGATAGATCAGCACTTCTACAACTTCTTACCCAAAATAGAGCTGGGGAAGCTACTCCTAAAACTGTTGTTGAATCTGACCCCTACCAATCATATCCGTAGGAAAGTTCTTGTAGAAATGTTTCATATGGCCAATCATTCTGTAATATCGACACTCAATAGGGTCACAATCTCACTGATTATTTATGTGTAATATCCTTACACACTAATGATAGAACTCCGAGATACTAGTACTCATAGTCTAAATGGAACTCATCTCATGGGAAGCCCCAAAATGGTGTTTCCATCTTGAAGATATTGGACCAATGGGTTGAGAAATAGCACTACCCTGCTCTGCACCCCCATATTCTCTTAGGTTCCAGTCTTTAATAAAAACATAATTCATAGTCTCAATGATATATTTCAATATAAATACATTTACCTAAGATCTAACAATATATAAGAGGCCTTATTTGAAGAGTATCCCTCAAGATAGCTCATCATTGAGGTATGTCGGTGAAAAACACTGAAACTCTATAAAGTGTGTCATGTACTCCATAAATTTCATCACTCCCTTCTCCAGACAGATACATCAACTATCTTGCTCTGATCGTAGAGTCATGAGGTAGAAATATTTATTGAACCAGGTTTATAAATCTTCCCAACCCATATCTTGTAACCTGACAGTTTGGTCCAGTACATCCTACCATTCCTTTGCTACCCAACATATCATATATGTCATGATCTTGAACCACCTCTCAGATGGCATCTCAGGATAATCAAATATTGACTATGTATTCGATATCCACAACTCAATGGCCAATGGACAGCCTTCACCTACAAACATGGGAGGATACTGCTGCTGGAACACTCACGTCATCTCGTCCATAGACAAGGCTGGTTGCGGTGCTCCCTAATAAGTCTGCATGAAGTGAAATAATCTATCATGGAACTCCACCTCAATACCAATGTCTGAAATAGTAGCTAGTTTCGCATCTAGAACCAAAGGAGGATCCTTTGGTATCACATGGATCACCTACTTTAGAGCATGTTCATCACCCCCTCACAACATACAACTCAAGGTATTCATGGTGGAATGTCTCTACATTTCCAAACACACACCTCATATTATAACGATATCAAATATCATAGATCAGAATCATAGAATTGGTCAAAACCCTCCTAAAGAAAAACTACAACCCACATCATGCTCCAAAATCTAGGACTATAACAATAACAGTCACAACACCACCAGAAACACTACATCTTCCCCACTCAAAAGATGGGTCTAGGTCAATTTTTTGTTTATCATTTCAAGTTTCTATTTTGTTTCCACTTGAATTAAAATTCATTTTACATTACATTTCCATAATTCAACGATTCAATAGCTTTAACTGATGGTTCACAAAATCCAAATCCATGAGGGCCCATAACACCTCATGATCTCAATTTGGTGCCCATTTATTTCATACCAAGTAAATTTAGTCTAACAATTGAAATCATGGTGTGTCACTTTATAGTTCATAAGGTCCCATACACCATATGACTTGAAAGATGTCATCACTTTCTCCATACACTGCATGGATTCTATCAAAACAGCAAGAAATAAATAATTTATCCTAAATTGCATGACATAATTCATGGAATATGATTTCTAACATGTTTCTATATGATGCATGAGATGGAATACCCTCATCGCATCGGGTTGAAACAAAAATATAACCCACAATTGTATCAATAGTAAAATCATTTGTCAATTGTGTCACCCAATGGTGGAATAAAATCAACTATAACAGTCAAAATCTATAAAACCACAATTCAATTTGAGGCAATTTGATTTTTCCTTATATGTCGGGTAGCTACCCCCGATCACAACTCATTACCAAACTCCATTTCCTTTTTTTCAAGTCTATTTTCACCAACTAATAAAACAAGTAGAAAATAATGCTATGATACCACTTTGTAATGTCCTGAACCCAACCGAAACTCAACAGTGCCCTGATATTTGTGGGTTACAAGGCCTCAAGTGCATCTCCCCAAACACCGAAGACTTCTGACTTGCAACAAGGGACTAAGTTTGTTATTAGGGATACTATTCCCTAATTATTATAGTATGTCATAGTGTAATTTAAATACATACAAGTAGAGGAAGCAGATATCACTAGTAGACAACTGAAAGTAAATAAGAAAAGTATATATAACAAATCTAGAAGTGTATCGTATATAATAATGAATATGATAGATGTCATATGTCTAAGAAAATAGCCAAAATAGGTACAATGCAGTATATTACACTACATGTATCCAAAATGAATTTTTTTTTAAAGTGTTATCTCTAAATAGAATCATGAGCTTCAGCTCGGTCCCATGCTCCCCTACTCCTAAGCAGCAATGAAGCACCTGTGTTAGGGTTCTTTCCCTTATCCGTACCTACAACCTTAAAATATGTTTGGATCCCCAAGGGTGTCCCAAATAGGGTGTGAGATAGCATCCCATTAAGAAACCAACCAATGTTCCATACAATCTAGGCTGTGAAATATAATAGCTAAGCAAAGTGAAAGTTAATAAGGTAAGAAATAATGAAAGTAAAGTTCCCATGGCACGAATGATCATACCACGATTCACTGTTTCATTTTTACCCTTAAACCATTGTATTAAACTGATTTTTTTTTATAAATTCCAAATATAATAACAAAATAAAATTCATTTTTTATTCAATTGTTTTGTTTTTATCAGTATTAAAAAGGTCAATGTTACTTGTTTTGATAATTTCATTGAAGGTGGAGGTGATTTGGAGGACCCATGATTAAATCTAAGAAAAATGGGCCAAACTACACACAAGGATTGAAGCACACCAGTAGATTAATCCGCACACTTCTACACGACCGTGCATTCAAATGGGCTTAAATTTTGTAGAAGAGTACAAAATTTAATAGGATACATTTCATATCAAGAAACCTAGTCCAAATTCAACTTATATGGGTCCCATCCAAACTGATCTATCCAAGCCACCGAATCTTCACAAAGTCAAAAGTGGTGTTCTGTAATATATCTCTATCTCAAGATGTGATTGTCCAAATGATGCAAAACTTTTGGTGGTTATAGTCAGGATGTGGGGATACAACTTTCTAGTTTTTTTAAAAATAGAGATTTGACTGTCTAGTAGCCCAAAACCATCCTTCAATAGGTTTATCAAAATCTTGGTGCCCAAAACCACTTCCTATTTTGGCTATAAAAAGGCACATTGGGAACCCCATTTGGAAGTTCGTCCAAGGAGTAAAGTGCTTCCAATTTGGAGTTCCAGAGGAGTCCTCTCCTAATCCTAGAAGTTCTAGAGGCCCCTATCCTAATATTTGGATTAATAATGAATAAGGATTTCCACCCAAGCTTCATCTTCCTCCCAATGTCGAGCTAAACGGTGGATGATCATTTCAAGGGAGATACACACACTTGGAAGGGAGTTCCATCACTTGTTCTTATATTGGTTTTGTGTAATTTGTGTGATAAATATTTCAATTATTTATTATCTTGACATGATTATCCTCTGATTTTATTTCTATTATTATAATTAAGTGAAACACTTTTTATTTCAACACCGATTGGGTTGAGATTTCAAGTGGGAATCTTGGGTTGTTCCGATTGGACAAGATAGGAGTCTTATTTATCTCACACATACATAATATTTTAGTATTATATGGTAGCCTTTATTTTCTATTCTTTATACCCAAACCTTGAAAACATGATTTTTGTGTCAAAGGGGGTTCTTTGAGCATCGTTTAAGAGGCAAGAGGGAAGTTGAGATCTTGACAACCGTCAACCAAAGGATTCAATTAAACTATGTGTATTTTTCAGAATGACGAACTCACCAAGATGTGTAGTGAACTTGAAATGATCTATTTATTTCATAATTATAAAACACTACTTTTATTTATCAACTATTGAACTCTTTAAATCATTTCATTTTCTATAAACTGTTTTAGAACCTCCCCTCTTTTAGTACTTCTTATTAAAAACACACACTCTAAACCCACCAACGATCCTTAAGAGACGACCCAGGGTATTCCCTAGACTACAAATCAACCTTAAAATCATAATCAATTTGACGTGTCATGACAGTGCGTTCAAATTTTGGTGTCGTTGCTGGGGAGAGATTTGGTTTTTAGTGGGTGTTTTGATAAGTTTTTTTAAAATTTTGTGAATATTTATCTGTTTTATATTATACCACTACCTATCGTTTTGTATTCTGATAAAAAAATTTTATAGGTTTGGTGCATGACGTATTTTAATCTGAGAGACTTGATTATTTTCAAACCCGAACCAGAGAGGATCCTATGTAACGCCCCGACCCCAGTTACCCAGAGTCGGTGCATTATTACATAACATTGGCATGATCATAAGAAAGATCAAGTCTCGAAAGACCGATTAGTTTAGTAGCCTTGGAAACACCAGATACATTCATAAAGATTTACATTACATAAAAAAACATCTTGTCTTCATATCCCCTCATATTATCCCTGCAGGTCATTCATAAATTACTTCTTCATAATCCTGGGAAAAATAAAAAATTGAAAGGGGTGAGCTCAGATGCTCAGTACGGATAACATTATAGCATAAGCTTTCATAGATAAGCATAAACACTTAAGGCAATTTATAACTAAAACAAAAGCCTTTTAAACTTGAACTTCAGCATAAAATGGAAAAGATAAAATGAAATAATTCCATTTACTTATTCACATGAATATTCTACTAGTCGAATGATCACATGAAATATCAATAACCACTTTTATAATGATGGAATTCATAATGTCAGACTATCATAACCACATAGTCAAGGCCTTGTGCCAATACTACAAATAAGATTTTGCCAAGGCCTTGTGCCAAGACACTAGTTTGTCTCATGAGACCTACCGATGAATCAAGGAGCTATAGCGGGCTCCACCCATCACTTATTAAGTCCAATGCATTCCTCATATGTACATGTTTAAACATAACATAAACATTCGTATTAAAACTATCATACGAAATGTCAATACTTTAACCACAAACCATGAATGGTATAAAAATAGCACATCCACAGTCAAACATAACTCATTTGATACAATATGGAATATTTTATTGTATCACATTAACCTCAATCAAGAATAATGAAGGATGTTGACATAGATGAAAATAATCATCAAAACTATTTGATATAAATATCCCCCTTTTTCTTGAAATCATTTAAAAGTCACACTATTTGTCAAGAAGCCATTTAAAAATAGATTTTTGAATCAAAGTGTCCCATACCACTTTGAAACTTTTAAAAGGAGTTTTAATTTTAAAACTTTAATGTCCATATAAATAAATCCTTAAAACCATTTTTTTTAAAACATGGACATTAATGAGAAAGATTTATAAGAATAAGTCTTTAAAACATTTAAAAATGGTATTTTAGTTAGAGTTTCTAACAAAAAGAGAGACAATTGAATACAAATAATTGAGGTAATCAAAACATTTTAATATCATGAGAATAAAGGAATTCATGATATGCTATGTCAAAGTACATTATATACACCACATAAAAGTGATTTGGTGTATAACAACAAAGAAGTCTCAATGGAATGTAAATTGAGATGAAATATCTCATAAAGGCCGTATCCTTAGGTTAAGGATAAATCAACGACATAGTTATGTGTGAAAAATATAAATACACTAAATATGATTGGATATTTAGTGTAAATCAGTCAAAGGATATTCACACATAATCTTATAAAAACAACACCAATGAATTGGATGTTTAACTCAACAAATGGAGAATGAGTTAAAATTACTCTTATCAAATTCATATCGATGACTTGAGAATTATCAATGGAATGATTATGTGTATCAAAATTATATACACAGAAAAGGGGAGTGAAAATTATGACATAAGAAAATGAATAGTTATTCCACACCTAATCTTGGAGTAATATAATCAATGAAATATGCGTAAAGCCAAATGAGTGGAAATTGAAATTTTAAAATCCCATATCGATTAGGTAACTTATGAAACATACACCCATGAAAAAAGGATCATACCATGATTATGTAAATATACATAAATAAAAGTATATTACACAATGAATACAATTACGGGTAGTACACATACACCACATGCAATAAATAAGTGGTGAACAATGGAATTCTCACGAAATTAAGAGTGAGATAAGAAACCCCTTACTTTGTACTTTTTCCTTGGTTGACGGTAGGTTAACCTCCTTTATAATGGTTAAATAATTGTTATTGAATTATAAAAGAATAATTTACATTAATATGATATCATATATGATCTTTTAACATTGATTTGTTAATAATATCTTAGAATTATCGTCATTTCGGGGGTTAATGGGTTCATTTTACTTTATATTATTTGTTATGTGAGACATATTAGTTATTAATGGGATGTATATTATTCATATCCATAATAATATCAAGTCCTTAGATACTATTTTTAAATCATCAAATGATAATTATACTTGAATGGATATGATGGAGAATGAATCTCATCGCGTTCGTGGAGACGGTAGTCCGTACGTACGCACGAGCGACAATATCATTCTTTTGATATTAAAATAATATATAATTGAATGGTATATCATATATACAGAATCATTATCATGTTACATTTATTATTTACATGAATTACACATCATTATTATACCCATCCAAATAATAATTTATTGAATAACAATTACACCACGACGTGGAGACGGTAAGCCGTACGTACACACGTATGGTGACATGTTATTCAAAGGATGGATAGAATACTGAATATTGTCGTATCACAGTATATATATGATACTGGATTTATTATTTTAGAATGGTAAAAACAAAGGAAGAAGAAGTGGAAGAAGAAAGGAACTTGGAAAAGGGTGGTGAAATCATTACCTCTTCTTCGGGTTCTTCCTTTTGATTTGATCAAAAGGGATCTTAGGTTGGATTTCTGACTAAAGGAAGGCTTCTAGGATGAAGTGAGGTAAGTTGAGAGAGTATTTGGGCAGAGTTTTGCCTAACCAAAAGGCTTTGAAGGTGTGAGTTAATGAGAAGGGAGAGTGCCCTTTTATAAGAGGGGTTAGGGGCACCTTTGGAAAAGCTAGAAATATTATTTTATAATAAATTCACATTCGGTTTCTAATGGCTTCAAAGTGGATTATTTAAATTTTAAGGTGGGGATAGGTCGAATACCACTCAACCAATATAATTTTGACAGGTTTGGGTCATTATATTAACCTTATCATTTAGTTTTAACTCTTAGTTAATTAGTTTGACACTTACCATGTCACTTTGTATTTTTATATTATATAGTTAATAAACTTACTATATACCTCCAAGAGACCCCCAAGTGGTCCATTAATGATACACCTATAATTATATTATTCTCTTGGCCGAACCATAGATTTTTAAGAATTTTATATCAATTAATAATATAGTATTTGTTTTAAAAACTCTTTTATGTCAATTTTGACACTATTCAATAGTTGATTTTTGTGAAACTCATAACTAAATTATTACTTGGCAAAAAGTCAATTAAATCAATCCTAATATGTCATATTATCCTAGAAAATTAGTGTAATTCATAAAAAGTCTCAAATTATATTTATTTGGGTATTTATAATATCAATTATTATAATTTTTCACTATTATGGTAATTACTGCATCATCATTGTGTCATAAATAAATTAATTTATTTAATGTCTAAAAATTATAAATAAAATATCATTATGTAGGAAATTTTATTAGATTTCTAATTAATATTTACAATCGAATATATATTATGTATAACCCTATATTAAAAATGTTTTAGTAAATAAACTTTGATTTTAACTCTTTTAACTCTTCTTTGAATTAAATAATAATAAGTGTCCTAATCTAATCCAAGTGGACCTAAATGATAATATTTTATTCCTAAGGTTGTTTTTGGTCGAGATACACATGTCCAATAGAATTAGGACATGTGTTAGGGTAATATTAATATCATTTTTACCCTTAATTACCCTATTTACTTTTAACTGTGGTAAATAAAACTAAAAAGTTACTATTCACCAAAAATTATTTTCATCTCATTGAACCACATTTTACTTCTTGATATTAACCGTGTATCTCAGATTTTTTAAATTCCAATCACAGAAGTGGTAAAATTAATTTTTATGAAAAATTCAGTTTTTTTAACTACCACTTAGTAGTTTCACTATTCATCAGAAATTGAACTTTTTCAGAAATATGCCAAAATTCCCCCCTAAGCTATAATTGATGTTACAAATTCAAAAATGATGTCTATTTTACAAAATTCCAAACATATATGTTGCATTAATTAACTTTATAATTAATTCCCGCTGTCACAACAAATAGCGTGTTTTTAAGAAACAATATATATCAAAAGATTGACAATTGTTTATGTCCAATTTCAAAGTGAAATTAATTCTAATGAACACCATTGGATAAAATGGTAAAAATATATTCTAATTATAATTTTAAACCACTCAATAATATAATTCATCACTATAAATTATTTTGATTAAAAAAATTGTTTTTAAGTATTTTTCACTATTCATAAAAATTGGAAGTTCTCAGAAAAATACCAAAAATTAAACTTAGGATAATTTCGATATTTCGAATCCAAAAATGAATTCCATTTTGAGAGATAGAATATATAAAATATCAAAAAGTAGGTAATACTCTTCATAACGACTAGTTTGATTGGTTGTGGTGTGTTAGAATCTCGAAGTTGCGTACAATGCATGCCATTGCATTATTCGAAGGGAAACGTATCGTGGAAGCTTGGGGTGTTACATTCTCCCCTCCTTCAATAAATTGCGTCCTAGAAATTTTTAAAATTGTGCTTTGGAATATAATGGAAAGTCCCACATCGGAAAAAGAGTCAATAAAACTATCACTTTAAAAGAAAGAAAGAGAGGTATAAAGGTCAACCAAGATAACCCATACTCGGATTCCATGTAGGAAAACATGGATATGGATGATAAACTAAGTGTCAAGTTATGATGGAGAGGGATAGAAATCATCATCAAGAGAAAGTTAACAATAAGAAAAACACAAACTTGTGTTGGGAAAAACGACCATTAGTCTCCTAGTAGGAAAGTAAACAGACAACATTTTTTTGTTTTAAGTTACATTACATAAGGATGAAGAATTAATTTATGATATTGACTATGAATATAAAGATATATACTTACATTTTAAGTATAGTTTCATTCTTTAATAAATTTCCACCACTAACTCATTTTTTTTAAACGATGAGTATTCAAGAAGACTTAGTCACACTGGAAGAGCTAGAATAAACTTCTATAGAATCACTTGATCCATGCAGGATGAACTATATATTTACATTGTCTTTAGAGATTAATCAAAACCAAAATGGTTAGTACAAGATATAATGATCCCCCAAAAGGATATTCCTTGAGAGAAATAAATACTAATCTTAATTTCCAAAATTAAACCAACAATACCCCAAAGTTAAATAAATATCATTCAATAATCAATTTTCCTTAAAATCCTTCAATATAATCAAAACTTATATTGAAAACCAAAACTTATTAAGAATGTAGTCTTCCCTGTTAAATTGTATCTCCAAATGACATTAATTACTCTTAAAGTCACATACTTAAAAGTAATTAACCTAATAATTTCCATAAATAACCCAAATCTTTATAAATACACAATAAAAAAATAGATAAAAATCCACCATTACTCCTCAAATGAAATCCCATACTATTCTATTTTCCTTGGGCATATAGTGTTCACACAAAAGTGAACAACTTCCAAAATAACATTTATCACTTAATCACCAAATCATTTTCCTATACTAAGGGTATTCATTTGATAAGACATAAGAACCCAAATCAAATTATTATTGATCAATAAAATAATTTAACTAAAAATAATAGTCACACTAACCAGGGACTTCATGTAGTCCAGTGGTAGGCGATAAATCCAAATCGCACTTTGGTTATGGGTTCGATTCCCACAGCTTTGTCCGACGTGACGGGTTGTTACACAGTCTACGTGTTTTCCTTTTTCAAAAACTATATTTTATAACATTAACAAAATGAGATAAATTCCTCAAAATAACCATAACATAATTTAACCACAAATGTTATCTCATCTCTTGCATTTTCATCCCAAATTATAATAATTTTCAATTGCCTCAAACCCAATGATCATATAAAACCAAATGGTTATTTATAACTATATCCACAAGAGAAAAGATAATTCTTCCATAAATATCATTCTCACATGGAAAACGTTAGGGTTACAAATACAAGAGAAAATTATTCCAAAGTAAACCCTTCAAAAAGGATCACTAATAAATTTTAAACATTTATCCAACCATTTATTTCCACATAGCTTCTTCTCTGACCAAGAAAATATCCTATAGAATAGGACATTCACTCGGGTAATGTCCAGGTCCCCTACATTTACGGAAAATGACTGTAAATGGATTCTTGGGACCATTTTTATCTTCTTCCATAGTACTCTTCATTTTTCTTCGGCAATTCTTCACTTTATGTCCTTCCTTCCCTCACGTAAAGCATTTCTTTGTCCCATTGAGACAATTTCTTGGGTGTCTCCTTCCACATTTCCTGCATGATGGAAATTGAGGATTTCTTTCTCCATGGTCTCCACTACTGGAGCTCTTATCATTCATCACCTTTTTCTTCTTTTTTGAGTCCAGTAATTGGTTAATATATATATTGTTGATCATATTTTTGGAAAATTTATTTGGCATAAAGACGATATCTTTTACGCCTATCAACATTCCTTTTTGTTTCTCATTGCCACCACCATTACCACCTTGTACATCATTCTCAAAGTCACTATGACTTCCTTGGAATCTAACCATTGACTAAAACCAGAAAGAATTGTGTGAGTAATAGTAGTCATACAATCATTTAAATATTAACATGTCACCATATCCTCAATTTGAAACACATTAGAATTAACCAAGGTCATTTACTCTCATCTTATATATATAATACTTTAAATTGGTTTGTAAAGAAAATGTAAATTATCCTAAGCATATCCCTCAGGAGTGTCGTAACCAATAGTGAAACAAGGCCCGTTCTCGTGCACCAGTTCCCATTCGAGTCTAGCTCAAAGCGGTGTTTTCTTATTTTACCCCTAGGTACATCTGTGCCAGAGCCACCTCTACCTGATTGTATCCAGACAGGGATGTATTGCTCGGAAAACTCACAAAATCTCTACAATACTAAAATTCTAGGAAGTTATTCTATACTAATCCTCAAAGTTCGTCTTATGTCTACGTGCTCTAATAAGAGTTTATCTAAATCTAGCTTCCAAGGTTTGTACTAAACTTCCTCTGATACCAACTGTAATGCCCCGACCACAGTTACCCAGAGTTGTTGCATTATTACATAACATTGGCATGATCACAAGAAAGATCAGGTCTCGAAAGACCGATTAGTTTAGTAGCCTTGGAAACACTAGAAACATTCATAAAGTTTTACATTACATCAAAAAAAACATCTTGTCTTCATATCCCCTCATATTATCCCTGCAGGTCATTCACAAATTACTTCTTCATAATCCTGGGAAAAATAAGAAATTGAAATAGGTGAGCTCAGATGCTCAGTAAGGATAACATTATAGCAGAAGCTTTCATAGAAAAGCATAAACACTTAAGACAATTTATAACTAAAACAAAAGCCTTTTAAACTTGAACTTCAGCATAAAATGGAAAAGATAAAATGAAATAATTCCATTTACTTATTCACATGGATATTCTACTAGTCGAATGATCACATGCAATATCAACAACCACTTTCATAATGATGGAATGCATAATGCCAGACTATCATAACAACATAGCCAAGGCCTCGTGCCAAGACTACAAATAAGATTTTGCCAAGGCCTTGTGCCAAGACACTAGTTTGTCTCATGAGACCTACTGATGCATCGAGGAGCTATATCGGGCTCCACCCGTCACTTATTAAGTCCAATGAATTCCTCATATGAACAGGTTTAAACATAACATAAACATTCATATTAAAACTAGCATACGAAATGTCAATACTTTAACCACAAACCATGAATGGTATAAAAATAGCACATCCACAGTCAAACATAACTCATTTGATACAATATGGAAGATTTTATTGTATCACATTAACCTCAATCAAGAATAATGAAGTATGTTGACATAGATGAAAATAATCATCAAAACTATTTGATAGAAATATCCCCCCTTTTCTTGAAATCATTTAAAAGTCACACTATTTGTCAAGAATCCATTTAAAAATTGATTTTTGAATCAAAGTGTCCCATACCACTTTGAAACTTTTAAAAGGAGTTTTAATTTTAAAACTTTAATGTCCATATAAATAAATCCTTAAAACCATTTTTTTTAAAACATGGACATTAATGAGAAAGATTTAGAAGAATAAGTCTTTAAAACCTTTAAAAATGGTATTTTAGTTAGAGTTTCTAACCAAAAGAGTGACACTTAAATACAAATAATTGAGGTAATCAAAACATTTTAATATCATGAGAATAAATGAATTCATTATATACTATGTCAAAGTACATTATATACACCACATAAAAGTGATTTGGTGTATAACAACAAAGAAGTCTCAATGGAATGTAAATTGGGATGAAATATCTCATAAAGGCAGTATCCTTAGGTTAAGGATAAATCAACGACATAGTTATGTGTGAAAAATATAAATACACTAAATATTAGTGGATATTCAGTGTAAATCAGTCGAAGTATATTCACACATAATCTTATAAAAACAATACCAATGAATTGGATGTTTAACTCAACAAATGGAGAATGAGTTAAAATTACTCTTATCAAATTCATATCGATGACTTGAGAAATTATCAATGGAGTGATTATGTGTATCAAAAGTATATCCACAGAAAAGGGGATTGGAAATTATGACATAAGAAAATGAATAGTTATTCCACACCTAATCTTGGAGTAATATAATCAATGAAATATGCGTAAAGCCAAATGAGTGGAAATTGAAATTTCAAATTCCCATATCGATTAGGTAACTTATGAAACATACACCCATGAAAGAAGGATCATACCATGATGATGTAAATATCCATAAATAAAATTATGTTACACAATGAATACAATTACGGGTAGTACACATACACCACATGCAATAAATAAGTGGTGAACAATGGAATTCTCACGAAATTAAGAGTGAGATAAGAAACCCCTTACTTTGTACTTTTTCCTTGGATACGGTAGGTTAACCTCCTGTATAATGGTAAAATAATTGTTATTGAATTATAAAATAATCATTTACATTAATATGATATCATATATGATCTTTTAATATTGATTTGTTAATAATATCTTAGAATTATCGTCATTTCGGGTGTTAACGGGTTCATTTTACTTTATATTCTTTGTTATGTGAGCCATATTCGTTATTAATGGGATGTATATTATTCATATCCATAATGATATAAAGTCCTTAGATACTATTTTTAAATCATCAAATGATAATTATAATTGAATGGATATGATGGAGAATGAATCTCATCTCGTTCGTGGAGACGGTAGTCCGTACGTACGCATGAGCGACAATATCATTCTTTTGATATTAAAATAATATATAATTAGATGTTATATCATATATATAGAATAATTATCATGTTACATTTATTATTTACATGAATTACACATCATTATTATACCCATCCAAATAATAATTTATTGAATAACAATTACACCACGACGTGGAGACAGTAAGCCGTACGTACGCACGTATGGTGACATGTTATTCAAAGGATGGATAGAATACTGAATATGGTTGTATCATAGTATATATATGATACTAGAGTTATTATTTTAGAATGGTAACAACAAAGGAAGAAGAAGTGGAAGAAGAAAGGAACTTAGAAAAGGGTGGTGAAATCATTACCTCTTCTTCGGGTTCTTCCTTTTGATTAGATCAAAAGGGATCTTAGGTTGGATTTCTGACTAAAGGAAGGCATCTAGGATTAATTTAGGGAATTTTAGAGAGTATTTGGTCAGAGTTTGGCCGAACCAAAAGGCTTTTACGGTGTGAGTTAATGAGAAGGGAGAGTGCCCTATTATAAGAGGGGTGAGGGGCACCTTTTGAAAAGATAGAAATATTATTTTATAATAAATTCACATTCGGTTTATAATGGCTCCAAAGTGGATTATTTAAATTTTAAGGTGGTGATAGGTCTAAAACCAATCAACCAATAGAATTTAGACAGGTTTGGGTCATTATATTAACCTTATCGTTTAGTTTTAACTCTTAGTTAATTAATTTGACACTTACCATGTCACTTTGTATTTTTATATTATATAGTTAATAAACATACTATATACATCCAATAGACCCCCAAGTGGTACATTAATGATAAACCTATCATTATATAAGTCTCTTGGACGAACCTTATATATTTAAGAATTTAATATCAATTAATAATATAGTATTTGTTTTAAAAACTCTTTTATGTCAATTTTGATACTATTCAATAGTTGATTTTTGTGAAACTCATTACAGAATTATTACTTGGAAAAAAGTCAATTACATCAATCCTAATATGTCATATTATCCTAGAAAATTAGTGTAATTCATAAAAAGTCTCAAATTATATTTATTTGGGTATTTATAATATCAATTATTCTAATTGTTCACTATTATGGTAATTACTGTATCATCATTGTGTCATAAATAAATTAATTTATTTAATCTCTAAAAATTATAAATAAAATATCATTATGTAGGATAATTTATTATCTTTTTAATGAATATTTACAATCTAATATAGCTTATGTATAACCCTATATTAAAAATGTTTTAGTAAATAAACTTTGATTTTAACTCTTTTAACTCTTCTTTGAATTAAATAATAGTAAATGTCCTAATCTAATCCAAGTGGACCTAAATAATAATATTTTATTCCTGAGGTTGTTTTTGGTCGAGATACACTTGTCCAATAGAATTAGGACATGTGTTAGGGTAATATTAATATCATTTTTACCCTTAATTACCCTATTTACTTTTAACCGTGGTAAAAAAACGTAAAAAGTTACTATTCACCAAAAATTATTTTCATCTCATTGAACCACATTTTACTTCTTGATATTAACCGTGTCTCTTGTATTTTCGAAATTCCTATCATAGAAGCGGTAAAATTAAGTTTTGTGAAAAAATCAGTTTTTTTAACTACCACTTAGTAGTTTCACTATTCATCAAAAATTGAAGTTTTTCAGAAATATGCCAAAATTTCCCCCTAAGCTATAATTGATATTCCAAATTCAAAAATTATATCTATTTTACAAAATTCAAAACATATATAATTCATTAATTAATTTTATAATTAATTCCCGCTGTCACAACAAATAGCGTGTTTTTAAGAAACAATATATATCAAAAGATTGGCAATTGTTTATGTCCAATTTCAAAGTGAAATTAATTCTAATGAACACAATTGCATAAAATGGTAAAAATATATTCTAATTATACTTTTAAACCACTCAATAATATAATTTATCACTATAAATTATTTTGATTTAAAAAGTTGTTTTTAAGTATTTTTCACTATTCATAAAAATTGGAAGTTCTCAGAAAAATACCAAAACTTCAACTTAGGATAATTTAGATATTACGAATCCAAAAATGAATTCCATTTTGAGAGATAGAATTTATAAAATTTCAAAAAGTAGGTATTACTATTCATAACGGCTAGTTTGATTGGTTGTGGTGTGTTAGAATCTCGAAGTTGCGTACAATGCACGCCATTGCATTATTCGAAGGGAAACGTACCGTGGAAGCTTGGGGTGTTACATCCTATGTTGGAGACACTGAGACATAGAGGAGAACCCTTTGAAGGAGGACACACAAAACATTGACACACTTCTTGATCCTTCCTCTTCTTCTTCCGGAACCAAAATCAAAACTAAAATAAAATTCCATAAACTGGCTGAAAATAATTGGAAATTAAAATAACTAACCTCGCCTGATATTGATATCCATCCCACCTATATTCAAATTTAGAGCGAGGAACCCAGCTTTGAACTAAATTCTGGTTTAATTCATTTATTACCAAGATTCCATGGACTTCCTGGAGAAGATCCACCCAAGAATTTAAAATAATTTCATACTGTGTGTTCTACAATAAAACCTGCAAATGTGGATGAAGAACAAGTAAATATAAGGGCATTACATTTCTCATTAGAAGATACTGAAAAAGATTAGCTTTACTTTGTTAATTCACCGATTAGAGGTTGGGCAGACATGAAACATCTTTTTCTTGAAAAATATTTCCCAGCCTCTCACACTGCAACTATAAGAAAAGAAATATGTGGTATAAGACAATCACAAGGGGAAACACTACATGAATATTGGGAACTCCTTAAAATTCCTTGTTCAAGTTTCCTAAACCACCAAATAAGTGAACAACTTTTAATTCAGTATTTTTATAAATGTTTAATCCCTATTGATAGAAATATTATTGATTCCACTGTAGGTTGTGCACTTGTGGATAAGACCCCAACTGCTACAAGAACTTTGATTGAGAACATGGCACAGAACACTCAAAAATTTGGTACAAGGTCTAGTGTACCCATTTTTGGTGTCCATGAGGTGCAAAGTACTGAATTAGAGAAGAAGGAGGGAATGAAGCTTGAAGAGGTAAGTACCCTTTTATGAAAACTCGCTCTCTCCCAAGGGAAATCTCAATCTCCTCCTCCCATCCATTTTGGAATCTGATCTTCTGACACCCATTATTTTAACCAATTACCCCAATTAAGAGAAACTTATGATATTTTTGAGGAAATCTTGCTAGGCCGCCCCTATAACCAACCTTTTAGGCAAGAACCATACTATCTATCCAACTCTGGGTGGAAAGAAAACCAAACTCAAAAGAAAGGGGGTATTCAAACCAACCTCATCAACCATGGAACCAACAGGGTCAGAGTATTCAACCACCACCACCACCCAGAAATCCTCAACCATCCCCTCCAAAACCCAAGACTATCCTAGAGGATATGATGAAACAAATGGCTTCCAACAATATCCAATTCCAACAAACCACCCAGGCATCCATACAAGACCTCAAAACCCAATTAGGTGAATTAGCTAACTTGGTGGGGGATATTCAAAGTCACGGGTCGGGTAAACTACCATCTCAACCATTAGTCAACCCTAGAGATAAAGGAAATGTCAGTGCCATCACCCTTAAGAGTGGAAAACATATGAATCATCTTTTATTATCATCCCCTCTTAAGGAAACCTCTATCCCAACCATTAAAAATGTTCCAAATGTTGAAAATCTTTATCCTGAGAAAATCCCTTCCAAAGGAAAGAGTGTGTCTTTTGATGAGTTACCTAGCCCAACCATTCCTCTTCTATTTCCCCAAAGGGCCCCCCAACCTAGGAAACAAAAGAAAACTAAACTAGATAAGAAAATATTGGAAACTTTCAAAAACGTGTAGGTAAACATCCCCTTGATTGATGTTGTGAAACAAATTCCAAGATATGAAAAGTTTCTGAAGGAGATGTGTATACACCGAAGGCGACATCATGGAGACGAAAAGGTGATACTGGGGAGGAATGTATTAAAATTAATAGATCCATCACTTCCCACCAAGTTCTACGACCCAGGGACATTCTCGATTTCGTACACCATAGGGGAGTACTCTTTTTCTAATGCTATGCTTGATTTAGGTGCTTTTATAAATATGACGCCTCACTCCATTTACTCTACATTGCAGGTTGGGAAACTGAAGCCCACCAGAATTATTGTTCAACTGGATAACTAGAGTACCGCACACCCCTCTGGTGTGTTAGAGGATGTTCTTGTGAGGGTTCAAAATTTAATTTTTCCTACTGACTTTTATGTGCTTAAAATGGAGGATGATATGATGAATGGACATGCCCCAATTATATTAGGGATAAAATTCTTGAAAACCACCAAAACTATAATTAATGTCCATAATGGTACATTATCTATGGAATTTGGTGGTGACATGGTCCATTTCAATATACTTGATGCCATGAAGCATCCCTCAGAAGAACATTCCTCTCCCTCTGTTAATTCAATTGATGTACTCCCTTCCCTTGAAAAAACATAATTTCATTCCCTTGATCCACTTTCTAATTTTTCTTCATTGATAGAAATGCTAGGAAGTTATTCATGCATTGATTGTTGTAGTGGTCTAGAGAAATGTAATTCATGTTTGTTGATTGATGATTTCTTGAACACTGAGGATCACTTGACCATCAATGATACTGCTAAGCTTGTAAAATCTCATTCCTTATCTGAGGATGACACCATTGAGTTGTTAGATGAGATTAGTGAATTTTAATTTTCACACACACTCCCATAAATCCAAAATCAATATGAATTGGAACTAAAATACTACCTCAAGATTTAAAATATTTATATCTTGAGAATGGAAACAAGTTTCCCATCATCATTGCTAGTTCAATCCCCCCTGAGCATGAATTGTGACTGCTTGAACTTTTGAGGGAGTATAAATGAGATTTGGGATGGACACTTGATGAAATTATTATTATTATCCCATCAATTTGTACACATCATATATTGTTAAATGATGAGGCTAAACTAGTGAGGCAGACACAACGTCGACTGAACCCAAACCTCCTAAAATTTGTGAAAATTGAGGTAAAAAAATTATTCGATATTGGAATTATTTACCCCATCTCTGACAGCCAATGGGTTAGTCCTATTGAAGTAGTTCCTAAAAAATTGGCCTTACTATAATCAAAAATGAAAATAATGAATTGGTTCGAACTCGTGTGCAGAATAGTTGGCGTGTCTGCATAGACTATCGCCGACTAAACCAACACACTAGGAAAGACCATTTTCCTTTTCCATTCATTGAACAAATGCTAGAGAGGTTAGAAGGTAAGTCCCATTTCTGTTTTCTTGATGGGTATTCTGGACATTTTCACATTCATATTTCCCCTGAGGATCAGGAAAAGACAACCTTAACTTTCCCCTTTGGCACATTTCTATATAGGAGGATGTCATTTGGTCTGTGCAATGCTCCAGGTATTGTCCAGTGCTGCATGGTTATTATTTTTTTGGATTACTTAGAGAATTGCATGGAAGAATTCACAGATGATTTCACTATTTATGGCTCTTCTTTTGATGAATCTTTGTGTAGTCTTTCTTTAGTCCTATATCTTTGTATTGAAAAAAATCTCGTATTAAATTTTGATAAATTCCATTCCATGGTGCAACAAGGTATAGTTTTGGGACATGTCATTTCTGGGGATGGAATCCAAGTAGATAAATCAAAAATTTGATGTCATTTCTTCTCTACCATTCCCAAAAAATGTATAGGATGTGTAGTCTTTCCTAGGCCATTCTAAATTTTACCGTCATTTCATCTGTGACTTTAGTAAAATTTCACTCCCCCTCTCTTGATTACTCTAAAAAGAAAAATAATTTGTTTTTGATGAAGAATGTGAGAAAGTTTTTAATAAGTTAAAATGGAGTCTCACGTCACCCCTGGTAATCCAACCACCTCGGTGGGATTTACCATTTGAGCTCATGTGTGATGCATCTAACTATGCAATTGGGGAAGTATTCTCACAAAGGGTTGATCAAGCTCCACATGTCATTACCTATGCCCCACATACTTTGGATCCTACCCAAGAAAACTACACCACAACTGAAAAATAATTCCTTTCCATTATGTTTGACTTGGATAAATTCAGGTCATATCTTTTACAGTCCAAAGTCATTGTGTTCTCAGACCATGCAGCCCTCTGGTACCTCTTTAAGAAATAAGAATCCAAACCACGTCTCATTCTCTGGATGCTCCTCCTTCAATAATTCAATCTAGAAATTAGAGATAAAAAAGGAGCAGAGAATGTGGTGGCTGACCACATCAGTAGGATTCCTCCATCCTCGGACATTGACTCATCCCCCTGTATTTCTATACAAGATATGTTTCTCGATGAGTAATTGTACTGAGTGAAAGATGTTATTCCTTGGTATGATGAAATTTTAAATTATTTGGTAATATCTTTCATTCCTATTGATTTCAATAAAAACCAAGCCAGTCATCTAAAACATGAGTCACATTGGTACATTTGGTATAACCCCTACCTCTGGCGCACATGTAGTGATCAATTCCTTAGGCGTTGTGTCCCCAATAGCGAGTTTCAGTTTGTCCTTAGATTCTTCCACACTCTTGCTTGTGGGGGACACTTTGGTCCCCAATGGAATTCTTGCAAAATCCTTGATTCTTGTCTCTTTTGGCCAACACTTTTTTGGGATGCCCATGATTTTTGTAAATCTTGTCCTCGTTGTCAAAGAATGGGTAATGTATCTAAAACAAATGAAATTCCACAACAACCATTGCTCTTTAATGAAATTTTAGGTGTTTGGGGTATTGAATTTATGGGTCCATTTCCCAATTACTTTGGAAACTTGTACATTCTTCTAGTAGTTTATTACATGTCAAAATCGGTAGAGGAACGAGCTACATGGACTGGTGATTCTAAAGTAGTTGTAGAATTTTTGAGAACCCAAATATTCTCTAGTTTTGGCTTACCTAGGTTCATCATCGGTGACCAGGGTTATCTTTTCTATAACCGAACAATGCAATCACTTTTGCGTCAGTATGGGGTCGATCATAGAGTTTCTACTGCATATCACCCACAGAACAATGGTCATGCCGAGGTGTCAAATAGAGAGGTAAAATAGATTCTTGAAAAAACGGTTCAACCTAATAGAAAAGATTGAAGTCCTTGACTTGATGATTCATTATGGGCCTACCGTAATACTTTCAAATTTCCCATTGTAATGTCACCCTATAGGATTGTGTTTGGAAAGTGTTGTCACCTACCAATTGAGATTGAGCATCGGGCCTACTGGGCCATCAAACAATGAAATTCTAATCTTTCTAGTGTAGGTTCTCAAAGGAAGTTGCAAATTTAGGAGCTTAAGGAAATGAGAAGAGATGCATATGAAAAATCTAGGATTTATAAGGAGATAACCAAGGCTACCCACGACCATCTCACCCTTCATCATCAGTTCCACGTTGGGCAGAAGGTCGTCCTCTACAATGCAAGGATGAAGTTGCATCCAGGTAATATTGGTTCCCACTTGTTTGGACCATACATTGTTACTAACGTCTCTCCATTTTGTGTTGTCCATGTTCAAAATGAAGATACCATGAAAACCTTCACTGTTAATGGGAAGCGGCTAAAGTACTTCCATGAAGCCCTTCCAGAGTCCCCGATGGAGGAACTCCAAATTAAAGAAGCAGTTTACAAATGACACCCACCAGGTTTTATCCTTCCTTCCCCAATTTTGCTTTATTATAGTGAGGACATTGCACACTATAGGTGTGGGGGGATGGGTATATTCATGGGTTAGTTACAAATTTTCATCATCTTTATTCTTTTTCTTTTTTTATCTTATTGAATTGTGTTGTTACTTTCCCCCCTTTCCTCCTCATTTCCCCCGTCACTTTTGTACCAAAATGTTATTTTTTTATATTCCCACCTTATCATGGAAAATGATGCCCATTTAATCATGGAAGTAATTGAAAATTCATGTGAAATTTACATATTTCATTTTGTTTTAACTTTCAAAAAAAATCTGATGAAATGTACATTTTTGGAAGAATTAAATACTCTGGTGTGACTTTATTTTGAAATTTGGTTGTTTGTCGATGATATAAATGGTTGTATAATTTTGAAACCTTTGAGAAGAATGGTGCCCTTTTTTCTGAATAGTTTAAGGGAAAATTGTGTCACTTAATCTCTTCACCCATTTTTTCACCCAACCATAATGTGTAAAAATTTCTTAATTAAGGAAAGGTAAATATAAGTTAGGGTAATTTTTCTATACTTTCCAAAATCATTTTTCCATTGGTTCAATCCTTACCTAATCTATTTAATTATTGCACCAGATTGACCTATGCGTGGGTACCTATTATCTGATTGTTGTATACCCTAAAAAATAGAAATAAAAAATGGGTTTTATAGTGGTCAGGTCAAAAACCACCCTTCCTTGACCTTTTATCTTGTTATAAATATTACAATTAGTTTTGTGAGGAGATCAAATATGGGTTGGGAGAAGAGTGTGATATTTGTTCCAAGTGAAACCTCTGAAAAAATTAAATAAATGAGGGTAGTGATGAAATGTGAAACATATGGGGATATATAGGTCAGGAGATTATGGTTTGACTTTTGGTAATACTTAAGTTATTGGGTCTTGAAATTTGGTTGCAAAGGATGTTGGGAAATTCTGGTGTAAAGGATTTTGTAAGTAGACAATTACTAAAATAACTTATATTTACTCAATAGAAAGTAGAAAGAATAGCATGAAATGGTTATCATGAACACACATGGAGAATTAGTGACATGATCAACTTTTGAATTATTTTCTTTGACTGGTATCATGCATCTCTTGTAATATCATTTGGATACAATTTTTGAGACGTCTTTTTCAATGATCATTGATAATAACTCATCGGTGTGATTTTTGCTTTTATCACATTTCTATCAAGAATTAAATTTTCATTGAATGTTAAATCTTTATGATGTTTGAAATATCTACAAGAATATTCTTTGGGAATATTACTTTGCCTAGGAGTACAAATGTTTAGGTGTGTGGGGGGGTGATCATACCATGATTCACTGTTTCATTTTTACCCTTACACCATTGTATTAAACTGAATTTGTGTTGTAAATTACAAATATAATAATAAAATTTACTTCATTTTTTATTCAATTATTTTGTGTATATCACTATTAAAAAGGGTAATGTTATTCGTTTTGATAATTTCATTGAAGGTGGAGGTGATCTGGAGGACCCATGATGAAGTCTAAGAAAAATGGGCCAAACTGCACAAGGATTCAAGCACACCAGTGGATTAATCTGCACACTGCTACAAAACTGTGCATTAAAATGGGATTAAATTTTTTGTGATTGTACAAAATTTAATAGGCTACATTTCATCTCAAAAAACCCAATCCAGATTCGGCTTCTATAGGGATCATCTAAACTAATCTGTCCAAGCTACCGAATCTGAACAAAGTTAAAAGTGGTGTTCTATAATATGTATCTATCATGAGCTATGATTATCCAAATGATGAAAAACGTTTGGCGGTGATAGTTAGGAAGTGGGGATACAATGTTATAGATTTCTCAAAAGAGATATTCGATTGTCTAGTAGCTGAAAACCACCCTTTAAGTGGATTATCAAAATATGGGTGCCCAAAACCACTTCCTATTTTGGATATAAAAAGGCACCTTGGGCACCCCATTTGGAAGTTTGGCCAAGGATTGAAGTGCTGACAATTTGGAGTTCCAGAGGAGACCTCTCCTCATCCTAGAAGTTCTGGAGGCCCCTATCATAATAGGGGGGCAAGAATGAAGAAGGAGTTCCACTCGATCTTCATCTTCCTCCCGATGTTGAGCTAAACGGTGGACGATCATTTTGAGGGATCTACACACACTTGGGAGGGATTTTAAGCACTTTTTCTTCTACTGATTTTGTGTAATTTGTGTGATAAACATTTAACTTATTTCTTATCTTAACATGATGATCCTATAATTACAATTCTATTTTTATAATTAAGTGAAACACTTTTTATTTCAACACCGATTGGATTGAGATTTCAAGTGGGATTCACGGGTTGTTCCGATTGGAAAAGACAAGAGTCGTAATTATCTCACACATACATAATATTTTAGTATGCTTTGGTAGCCCTTTATCTCTATGCTTTATACCCAAACCTTGACAACATTATTTTTGTGTCAAGGGGGGGTTTTTAGCATTGTTTAAGAGGCAAGAAGGAAGTTGATATCTTGACAACCCTAAACCAAAGGATTCCATTAAACCATGTGTATTTTTCAGAATGTTGAACTCACCAAGATTTTTAGTGAACTTGAAATGATCTTCTGATCTCATAATTCTAAAACACCATTTTTATTTATCAGCCATTAAACTCTTTAAATCAATTCATTTTCTTTAAACTATTTTAAAACCACCCCTATTTTAGTACTTCTTATTAAAAACACACACTCTAAACCCACCAACGCTCCTTGAGAGATGACCTAGGGTCTTACCAAGAATAAAAATCAAACATAAAATCATAATTAATTTGACATGTCATGACAACGCGTTCAATGACCACTTCTAAAAAAGAGATACTAGATAACCTTTCAATGATTCCTGCAAAACTAGTGTTAGCTCTTATTCAAGGAAACTACAATAAAAAGTAAGCATCATGGCCTAACCCTACAATAATAAATATCCACATCCAAGCTATTCAACCAAAAATGTTATATATCTCATGATTATTCCATATTTCAAAGAGTCAGACCACGAAGGGATGGATCTAAGGTGTTGAAGATCAAGGCATTCCTCATCGAGTTCTAGGAGTATCTCAATGGAATCTTGGTTAGGCACCGGTTGGATTCCTAGGATCATGTAATACCATACATGTCTGATTCAATTCTAGGCATGACATATCCAAGGGTTATAAAATCACATAACATCCCATAGAATCAAGACCCAATGAGAATCTCTATCCAAGGCATCCACTATAGTATTCGAGATCCAGGGAACATGTCCAAGGCACCTATTCATACATTTACCATCCATAACATTCAACATTTCAAGATATGTGAGTATACCCACCCACATTACCATTTAACATTCAAAACATATTATGAGTATACCCACTCGTAACACCGAATTCAATTCAAGCAATTAAAAATTATACCCACTCATTTTTCATGTTTCACATATTCCATCCAAACTATTCAAAAAATTAAAAAGTTTCCAAATGTGTATACCAACTCATTGAAACAAATTCAATTAATCCATGTAAATAATTTAAATATGTAAAATCATTATATTATAAATAAAGGAGGAAATTATTCCACTAAACAACCTATTCAAGTTTCAGGATATCAATTTAGTTAAAAGAATCAACATGCAATAGATGCAACCAATATCCTATTCAATTAATCCATTTCAATCCATTTATGAAAGATCTTCCTCAAGGAAGGAAAGATTCAACTCACCCCATGGGTGGTTCTACAAGGAATAAACAATGTAAACCCTATAAAAACACATCATGGTTGACCATGGTTTAGGAAACAGATACCAATGCAACAAAAAAGAAACTAAGGGCAACCCTAACAGGTCCGATTACATCCAAAACATTTAACTAGTTCAAAATAGTGTTCATGCCAAAAATTCTAGCGGGTGGACTAATGTTAGGTATCCTAATAAACTACTAAAACTCAAGGAAGTTGTATAGACCATATACTTTATCTTGGTAGTGAAGTTCTCATCCAGTATCAACTCCTCATTCAACTCGAACTAGGAGAAATCAAAAGAACTGAAAAAACCTAAAATTAGGGCATATGTTCCTAAATCCAAATAGCCTATCTAATAGCTAGAAGAAGCAAGAATGGATAAAAATGAATGGAGTTCTTACAATTATGGATTGAACAACACATTCCAAACTCGAATCGGACATCGTAAGGAGAGTGTATCTTAATTCCAAGAATAGTCAAAGGGGTTGGATCTAAAAAACATTGGTTTTTATCTGTTGAAATGAAAACCAAAAATAGGTTTTAAAGAAATAAATTTAAACATAAAATTATAAAAATTATAAAAATACAGGCCTTGAAAGTGTAGGATCATGGTTAGAAAAATTGTATGTCAACCATGCATGGTTTCCTGTAGGCCAAGGGGAACCTGCACGGTTTACTAACTGTATGTTAACCATGTAAAAATCCATTATCAATATCTATTAAAATTGAATACCTAGTTGCACGGTCATGTGAATCCCCTCACATAATTTCAACAAATCATGCATCATGTAGGCCCCCACTTTCCATCCTCACATAGTCTGTACTAACTATGTGGCATACCCCGTACAATGTTTACTAATGGTGTGCTTGGATTACAACTCCTCAAACATGGGTTCAGGGCTCTGTACAATCCCCATACACCCCCTGGAACCTCCATGACCACAGAGGGAATTCAAATTAGGCCACATATAAGCATTAAAACTAAAAAAGAATGAATTTTTACCTCTTATAAAAATTGGGGTTCTTACACACATCAATTATCAATGAAGAGAAAAATCCAATTGCTTTTAAATTTTTGTGGAAAAGATTTCACATGATTTCTCTTTAGCACTATAAAATATAATATCATCAACATACATAGTCATTATAAGTGATGTGGTGTTTTTTCTTTATATATAGTTTGTTTTTATCCTATACCTTTTTGAAATCCATGCTTCTAAAGTGTTCAACCAACTTGATGTACTATGATATTAAGTATTGATTCAATCCATAAAGTGAAATTTTCAATTTATGAACACTTATTATATCATTATCAAGATGAAAATTCTCATGCTACTCCATGTATACATAAGTATTTCGTTCAACATTCAAAAATGTATATTTTACATCTATTTTGAATTTTTAGAAATTTATTTGGGTAGAAATTGTAACGAAAAATCTAATGGATTTATTTCTAGAAAATGGGTAAAATGTTTCATCAAAATCAAAAATCACTATTTGAGGATATGACTTTCAAACAAGCATGGTCTTGTTCCTTGAAGCTTCTCCTTTCTTATTAAATTTTTTATTCAAGATACATTTTTATTTAATAATTTTTTTATAATTGAAACTTGGAAAAATTATCATATTAAATTTTATTCAATTTGATCTAGAAAATTATTGATAGCTCAGATCCATTCATTGTATTCAAAATCTCCATCAATATTTTGAGGTTAGATCTTAGAAAAGAGATAGGACCAACATGTTCCCAAAATTTTTCTTCTTATTTGAAGTCATAAATTATGGTCCCCAATGAAATTATTAGTATCAAAATGATTTAGTTTCATTGAATTTATTATAGTTTAATTTTAGTTTTCTCTATCATCATAGTTTTAAGAAGAATCTACATATTTTTCTAAATCTATATACTTTCTTCATTTTCTTCCATTGGCATAAAATTATTTATATCATCCTCGTTATCCTTTATGAAATATTTTTTGATATATTTTTCAATTTCAAGGACTATCACATCATCTTAATCTATAATATTTCTTAAACATTTATTAAATTAGTTATAAGAAATTATATTTTTTATATAACCAAGGAATACTCTATCATCACATTTTTCATCAAACTTGTTTCAACCCCAACCCTTCCCCTTCATCCAGAAGGGAATCCAAAACAACATAATGTTTTTTACATTGGTTTTAATCTTGAACCATATTTTATAGAGATTAATGTGTGATTTTATCATCATGTAACACCTATTTTATATAATTCCATATATATTAATAGCTGGTAGTTAGAAAACACTATAGGTTCCTGACTGAGAAAGAAAAGTTATATATATATAAATAAGGATTTTATTTTTCACTACCATATACTCCATTTTGTTTTAGAGTGTATGGGTACTAAGATCATTATTAATTATATTATTATCTAGATATTTTGATAATTTTTTGTTGGAATATTTAGTACCATTATCTAATCTCAACCTCTTCATGGGAAAACCTATTTTTTTTTAGCAGACCTCCAAAAGAATTTAATACTTTTTAGGGATTGAAACTTGTGAAACATTAACATGATACGTGTCATTATAGTGAATTAATTAATTAAAATAAAAAAATATATATATTCTTGAGTTTAATTCTTTTTCATAGTCCTAAAAACATCCGAGTGTATCAGCTATAATGGTTTTTTTAATTAAATGTAAACTCATTTGTGATATTTGTTAACCATTTTACTTTATTTCATGTTTGGAAAATTATAACACTCTATTATTTAATAATTAGAATATATCACACTCCTTCTTCTCTAACTAACATATACATTTTCTTTAGTCCAAGATGACCATATATTCTATGCAATAAATTAATTTCATTAAGTATTCTATTATAATAATATGTCATGGATTCTCATAATTGAAACATATTACCATGGTTTCTCAACACTTTTTTGATAAACAAATAATATTTTAACCTCTTCACTAAAAATTCATTAATTATAAAAATTACTTCATTTCCATAATCATATAGTTTTTATACTATCAACAGGTTATGATTCATATCATTAATAAATAGTATATTATTTTGAATGATCTAATTTTTCTTAATTTTACACATTACAACACCTTTAATTTAAAAGAACTATCATTACAAATTTTCATTTATCCTCATTCATAATTTTCACAATTCTTTATATTATGTATATATTTATACATATGATAAAAAAAACTAATTTCCATTAACAATGGATTCTTAGTTTTTCATTCTTTAAAAACAAATTCTATCATATTATCCTATCAATTATGATTATGAATCTTTATAGATTTATAATGATGATTAAATGATTATGGTGTGAATATGAAAAATTAATTTGATATGCATCATTCTGAACCACACCACCTCCAATTTTCTTTCATACACTCAAATATATTTGTCACTTCAATATTCTTAAGAAGATTTTGATGCTTGTAATTGTTTTTTTGTTACTATTATATCATTATTTCTTAATAATCTCTCCATAGTCTAGTAAGATACATATTTTACTAGAAATTGTTATTCTTTGTGACTGAGAACACTTCCACACCAACAATAACCTTGAATTTTTTTTCTCTGATAGAAATATTATAACTATATATATTTTTATATATATCCATTTCTACCCTTTTATTGAGTAATTTCCACAAAATACTCTTATATGTCCCTTATTTTGATGTTTTAGAATAGTTAGGGAAATTTATTAGGATTATTTTCTTTCCAAATTTTAGTAGATTTTGATTTCTCTTCTGAATTTCTAGTTGGAATAGATTATTGTTTATTAATGAATTTTTACAAGGAAATAATTTCACTCAAAGGAAAATGCAATAATTTTTTTATTTCATGTTCATCATCTTGATCATCTAAGATGATAGACTGTTTTTACTTGGAAAACCCACCAAAACCTTTAACAGACTTTTTGTATTTATATTTTTCTTCCTCTTTTTTCTTCTTACTCTTAATAATTTTTTATTTCAAAATTTAAACCTATTTATCCCTATGTATAATGGTTTAGTCTATATAATAAATAATATTAATCTTCTCTACAATCTCTAATTTTAATATTTCCATATCTTTGATATAATTTTCCATCTTGATATAAATCTTTTCATCCCAATTAGAGTTCTTTTTGAGATATGAATTATCATATCTCAAGTTTCTAATATTATTTTAATATATCATAATTTTTATCCTCATGGTATATTATTTGGTAGATTAAACTTCTTCAACAATATACTTTTTATTACCTTGAGATTCATCAATTAATGATTCAATTTTTCCCATTTCAAGAGACACAAATACCTTTTTATAATCTTCTATATGTGTCTCCACATTATCACTACATTCTTCACTGTTAAAAATCCATTTTTCAATAGATAAGAAGTATCTTAAGAAACGTTTTGGTGAAATCTTTTTCTTCACATTTGATAGAGATTGGTTTTTATTCTATGAACCTATTATAAAAGAGGTAAATTTATTAGTTTCATTACCTCCACCTTTATTATTGATCTTCAATTAATAATTGAAAGAAAAAAAAATATAGTTAAATCATTTAATATATAACTTACATATTATTTTAACTCTCCTAGTAAAGTTTGTTGACATGAGAGAAATATTATAAAAAATATATTTTATGTTCTCCTATTTATTGGAATAGATCTTATCATCTTCCATTCATAATTCCTTAAAATATTATGAATGTAATTTCATTTTCCTTTATTACTTTTTTCTTAAAAATATCCTCTTCTAATATCAAAACTAATGAGTGTTTTTTAAATTTAATCAATATAAAATCATCATGATATCTATCTTATAGGGTTGATATACAATATTCAACTTTTTAGGATGTATACTCATAAGATTTTTCATCATTTTTTATATTAAATATGCTATTCTTAGCCTTTGATGGTACTTAAAATGTCATCAAAACTTGTGGAAAATTCATCTACATATTCATCTTCATAAATAAATGTATCTCAAAACATTTTTTAATAAAATTCTAGTGTATCTTCCATTAAATTATTATTTACTACAAAAATGATATGAATGTTTCCTCAAATCACATTGGAAATTGTACATTACATGACTTTAGTTTGTTTTTTTCAAATAAATAAGAAAGTAGTGTTTTATTAGACTTTCCATCATTTTCAACATTCTTCCAATCAAATTGAGACCATATAAAAGTATCATTTAGCACTAAAAATCCTAAAATAAAAAAAAATAAAGATCATTAATACCTAGATAAAAAAGATAAGGAATCATAATCATATTCTATAAATGAAAAACCTTTTCAATAAAAATTTTTCACCCCTTTTTGATTGTCTAAGTTGTGGTGATCCATTTCAAAGAAAACATGAGATCTTTAAGGGAATGTCTATCTCTGATACCATTTGAAAAAATCATAGAATAAATGATAAGAAATATTTGGGTGAATATATCTTTATATATTTTTTCAAATTATACAAGTACATTCTTCCTTTTTGCTAAGATCTCTTCAATAAATATAATAAAAAATATAATAAGGTGTACCGTATGTCTGTTAATGAGGTTTTAATCCTTAAAGTATGACTACATCCCCCATTGTATGGTAGTTTTTGTCCCACTCACACACATATATTCTTTTATAATAAAGAGATAGAAATAGGAATGTTTGCATACTTTTACATGTTACAAGATATTGTCACCAACCCAATAAATAAAATCACTAACTTGACGATACATAATTAGTTGAAATATTATAAATTTTGATCTCTAATATAATAATGAGTTTATAATTTTCTTGATAGTTTGGAATCGTCTTATTATTCTTATCTTCATAAATCTCCTGACATAAAAATATTTTCTCACAAATTCTATTAAAATGGATGAATCAATATTGAACTCCCTTCCTCTTCTCTATCTAATTAATACATTGATTAAACTACACGAATATAATTTACAAAATTATAAATTATTTAAAATAACTGAAATATTATCCTATATACTTGATCATTTAACTCCCATGTGATATAATAAATACCAAGGCCCTTCTTAATAATTTAAATTTATACAAAAATTACATGAAAGTTTAACTTTGTAACAACATATAAACATGAAGTAAAATTATCATAATTTTGGTTCCTTATGTCACAATATAAATATCTACCAAAATATATCTTATTATTCATGAACTATAGTGTGTCACTATCCTCAAGATGTGAATGCTTCATAACATCATTTTCCACTTCATTGTATACAGGAAAATCATCTTCCCAAATTTTCATCATATAATGGATTGAATCATAATTATAGGAATAATCATGATATTTATACTATTTTTTAACTACACAACATTTCCTGAATTTAAATTATCATTCTTTATAATATTTAATTCTTAAAGTATCATAATTTTAGAAAATAAATTGATCCTTATGATATAGAAGAATGAATCTTGTGTAGTATCTGGATTACACTTATAGAGTAGAAAAATGATTAATATAAGAATGAAATTTTAAATTTTTCATCTCAATTGAATTGTGTAATAGTAAATGATTTATATGAAATATTAAAATGAATCTTATTATAATTCCAATTGATCCTTATGAAAATTAATTTTCTAAATTTCTTTAACTTAGGATTTATAATGACTCTTAGGAAAAGTGGATCAGCCTTATGGAATTTATAATTGAATATTTATATGTTTAGATGACTCTTATATTATTCTTGATAAAACTTATAGAATATAAAAATGAACCTTATATGAAACATGTATCATTAATTTCTTTTTCAAATTTACACACTAATAATGATCCTTATGGAAATTTAGATAATCATTATAAAAACCTTGAGTCTATTACTATTTATAATTTTCTAGTATTCTAAATGTAAGGATAAATTTTCCTTTTGGAAAATTAGTTACTTATCAATTTTTCAATTACAAAAAAACAATTTCAAGATTATTCTAATAAGCTTATAAAATCTCCTTAAACACATAAAATAAACATTAAATAATTATCAACAACTAAAAAAACTCCATACACTTTAAATAAACATTTATTGACAACTATTACAACATATTCCTAAAGTGGGTTCAATACATATTGTCATCAACTCAAGAATTTGGAAGTTATGATTTACTAGATCCATTCATATACAAAGTTTATGTGTATTTTTTTATCTCTATATTACCCTTTGAGAGTTTCATAGATTATCAATAATTGATTTTTAATGAAATATATGTGTCTAAAAATTGAAAAAAAATTGAGATAGAAAATTCTTTCATTCAATCTATAAAGGGGGGATCCACATACTTGAAACCTCTTCCCTGTGCATTAAAAAATTAGAGGGACACATTATATTTAAAGTCCTCTATTACATGAATTATATCAACTCTCAGAGTTGGATCAACAATCATTCTGATTCATCAATATCATGATGATGCTTTGTCGACTGTGATGCATAAGCCTCCTCATCTTGTAGTATCTAATGATCCAATATGGTGACATCCTCTTCCACCATCTCAAATTTTCCAATGATAATTTCATGATCATTTATCTACTCTTTAACTTTACAACATTATTTATGGATGCATTCTTTTAAGTCTACCACTTCTATAATAAATTATAACTACACTAATACCACCGTAATGTCCTGAGGTATCACTTAAAGTTATATTTCCCTAAGATTTATGGGGTAAAAATTTCCATCATCACTTGAAAGATCCATTCTTTTCTCAAAATAATCCCACTCATATAAAAAATCATCATGTAATTACTGGTTTTTCTATAATCAAATATATCATAACCAAATGTGAGGAACATGCCTTCCATATTTGGTAATATATTGAGTAGTAATATAATGGGTTTATCATGGATTATCTTTTAGATTTCCTACCACACCAGTTGTCTCATAGGCTATTAAATCATAAGGAGCTTTGGGTTTGAACTTAAGTCCACTGAGGAGACAAGAATGTAAGTCGAAATAAAGTCACATAATGTGAACATAACCTATGAATTTATTGTTATCTCTAATTCCTATAATGACTCTAAATATAAGGTATTATCCTTATTTTCATGTAAATCTACAACTTATTGTGATATTATGATAAATAATCATAAGAAATATATACATTAGTCAACAGATATGAAAATTAAGGATAAACCATACAGGTGTCTACCTAAATTTTTAGGGATTTTAGTTTCCCTATTGAAACTGCACCACTGGAAGGAATAATGAGGATATTCCATATCACAAGTGTACTGTTCTTATGCTCTTTCAAATATTCCCAACACAAAAGTGGAGTGGCACTTAGTACTTTCCAATAGAACAGTGCACCACATGAGTGAAAAGAAAAATATTTTCTATAGGATTTTCCCAGGTAAAAAGTGTACATTGATAAATCTGGTCCCTTTATATTTATAGGTGATGACTATATCCCATAATTGGAACATAATTTTGAAAAATAAACACTATAATGAGCATGTTTTACCTAATCAAATGACCACTACCTCAAAAATAAGTATCCACACTGAGCCTAAGTAATGCCCATGTCATATATTTACCTCATAATTTGATCAGTTGTATGATGATGGGATCCATTTCTAAGGAGGGTAATTTTTTGGAACACAAAATCTATCAAATGAATAATTCCACCACACTAAGAGAAGATTTGACCCAAGGGGAAAGGATGTTGGAAGGGTACCTATCTTCACACACCCAACTGCTTGTAGCACCTGCATGCCTTTTACACACTGTGTACATGCTCTATCATCCTTAGAATCATATTGTTCCCTATTTATAACCCTTATCTATGACTACACCACACAAATTTCTCAAAGAGATGGGAACCCTGCGTTATTATCTCACATTACTTGGGTTTTAATCTCCCAAATCCTATATATGGACCCATATACCACCAATTTCTACCACTAAGGTGAAAATAGAGAAGCCAATAAACAGTCAACTATAAGGGACCCATGTAAATCTCTTCTAAGATCCCCTTTAGGAAATTTGGGACTCTAAATTATTTGGGGAATGAAGGAAGATAAGGGTATTTACCTATTTTAATAGATATGACCATTAAAATTCCACATTACCCAAGTCAAAATCATACCATGTTAAAGGAACCTTCTCCAGAGGTGCATCCAAGAGACAAGGGAACACCATCTAGGCTAATTTTCTATACCAAAAGAGTTACACCTAAGTTTTCTTAAAGTGACCACACCCATATTTTATAGGCTCCCAAAATAAACAACCATTTTCTCGAGTCACTAGGGAAGATTGGAATTAAACCTATTAGAACTCTTTAACATGGAACTTAGGTCACCTTGAGATTATTTACCCCAAATTCCACCAAATTGGGTAACATATAGGTAATATAACTGAGTTCCCCATTTTCTAAGGTCACCTAAATATGCACCTACTTACCCAGGTTACCTACATGGGTACCACATTCACCCATGTCACTTACCTGGGTTCCCATTCACCCAAGTCACCTCTACCTAGGTTCCCATCCTGAAATACATAATAGGGTTATTCATTTCAAATATCCCCCTTCAATCATGTATTCCTTTGAAAATGGAGATCAATAATCTCATGAGATGTAATCCCAGAGTTTTTCTCTCTAACCAATTAGACCCTTAGGATTAAAAAAAATTATTTATTCCCTTGAAAAGGAGGTTCTATATCATTAAAACATTGGTAAAACCCTTCATGGATTAATCTTCTCATCTCAAATATCCAATATATCTTTCATGACCCTCAATAATATATTTTCGATTCTTTGGTCTAATTAATGATATGGGGATTCACATTCAGACCTTATGTCAGGTGTAAAACCCAACCTTTCTCCATTGGTTCATATACTCCATGAGTTTAATATTTAATATTTGTATACCTATCAATACATTGGAAAAAATGTGAATATATGGGCCACCTATTAGGTGTAAAACCCAACATTAATGCATTGGTTTATATCCACCATTAGTCTAATATTCATTTATTTTATAATTATTAATAGACTAGGGGAGACATGCACATGTGGGCCTCATATTAGGTTTAGGACCCATCCTTTCCTCATTATACCATATCCTCCAATGAGTTTGATACCTTTTCCTCATATAGTTATCAACAAATAAAAGAGATATATAAATATATGGGATTTATTCCAAGTCTAATCCTATAACATATCTTCATCAGTGATCTCTTCCCAATGCCCCATCAACGAGCCATAAAAATCTTGGGACTCCTACAAGGTGTAATACCCACCCATAACCTATTCTATTTAGTTACCAATAGATAAGATGGTCCAGAAAAGCCCATATATTCATAATTCCCACAAAATATGTCAATAGAAACCTTTTTCCAAGTATTCCTAGTTGTATGACTTTAAAATGAGTAACATATAGTCTATTCTGCACAATAATAAACAACTTATAATAGCCTTAGATGTTTGACCATAAAAGGTACTTTATTTATCCTTGGTTGTATAACCTTGAAAAGAACCACCATGGTCATTTTCTATGCATCTTTAAATGCTGAGACATATCCCATTAAGTGGAACAAAAAAAACAATTCTAATTCCCTTTATAGGAATTTATAGGAATCCCCTCTTAATTGCATGATCCCAACTCCACAACATCCATCACCCCCTTGGATGTGATAAATTTTAGTGTGCCCAGCTATATGGAATTAAAATATATTATAATAAACTATCTGGAGATAGATTTCAAACCAATAAAACAAATAGATGTTCACATCGATTCATGGTAACAGTTGATTGCTCTTATGACCAAGTTATCCAATATTGTTTATTGGAATTATTTCATGAATATGCTTTAAATATATAAGAGAGTCCCATACTATGAAAGAAGACTCTATAATGGATTATTTTTTTATCCATCCTCTTGAGAAACAAATTATCCAAGGTTTGATAGGTGTACCCTAAGTAATTCCTTCTATTTTAAAGTAAAACAACACCAACTAAAAACACATAGGTAAAGTACATGTCAGGATCACCGATTATGGAATTTAGCTACAAAAATTTTAGTTCTAGCCACATCTTTTATTATTTACATAAAATAAAACATGGGTGAATAAAATTTAGTGTTTCTAATCTAAATGAATGTTCGCTTGGTATTAGTTTACTTTAGAAGGAATATAAACCTTATTATTTTGATAGTTTTCTTATTCCCACTATTTTCATATTCATATTATGCATACCATTCCATCTAATAAAAAGTTTTTAATGATTTAGTTTTATAACATACAAATTAAAAAAAATTAATATGTTATTAATATATTAATATATAATAATTTATAAAAATAATTATTTTCCAAAATATAAAATCTAATTCTATCTAAAAATATCCAAATTAATATTATGTATAAGGTATATGAAACATTTTCATATAAAAATTTAAAATTCCTTAAAATTAAAATCTACACAAGAGAAAGTTTGGTGTTTCAAGTAACCAACCTAAACTTTATATAAAAGAGAATAATTTTTGAGGTTTGTGGAAGTTTGAACTGAATTCACTGTATCTATATATTAATAATAAATAGACACATTAATTCTAGTATACACCTAACACCTATGGTATTTACATATACACCATTATAATTATGTTCATAAAAAAAATAAAAAACCATATTATTTATTAAAAAATATGAATCATATATGGTACAATTTGAATGCACTAAAGAGGATCATGTTATACATATGGGTGAACTCGGAAGCTATATTATGTAGTTTAAGATAAAATTTCACTAATAAAAGTTGTGTTGATTAATTTTTTAGAGGGGATACTTACTAAATAAAATAAACTATTGGTTAAGTGTTTACTCTAACGGTAGGATTTGTATTGTGGGTTTTGAAATTGAAATTATTTATGTCTTTATCTATAGCTAAGATGGAATACAAGATAGCTACATAAACTTAAAACTATGTGATATAGATATGAATATTCTGAAAAGAGATCAGGAAGTGAAATAAATAGATTCCATTATTTTATATCACCCTTATAACCTTTAATATTGAATGAAATCCATATTTTTATTCAAATAAGAAACACATCGATGTATAATATTAGGAAAGAAGTGTGAACATTCTTACTATTCACTCAAAGGAAAATATAGTGTGTGTTTTAATGAAGGTTATTGATTCAAACAAGTTTAGGTGGTGCATATCCTTGAGAATACATATTAAAACGTAATAAATATTTTTTTAAATCATACAATTGTTTGAACAGATAATATTGGTTTTCAGTCAAATCTTCAACTGGGAAATATATTAGCTAGTCAATTGATTGAAATTTATCTGATAAAGGATAATAAATTTCATAACAAATAAATTTTTATAGTATGTTAAATTATATAAAAAATATGAGATGTGAGAGGAATTATTATTCTATTATAAATAAGTATTGAGAATGTTAATGCTAAAAAAAGTGGGGGGGGGGGGGAGGGAGGCTTCTCAAATATATAAAATCACTCAGAAAGGATACATTTATTAGTACTAAAAACATGAGAAAGGAATCATATATCAATGATTTTTTTATCAAAAGTGAAGGATTCCTTTCTCAATGATTTTCAATAATGAGAGGTCTAGACTAACTACTACAGCTGAGTTTTAGAACTACAATATTCTAAAAATTAAAAAACATAGATATGTTGTACAATGAAGTAAAAAATAAAAATAAAGTGCACCAAAATTGAAAAAATTCAAATAATAAATGAATATCATTATTTGGTAAAATATTTATACATTATGTTACTACTAAAAATTTGTAAATTTAAGACATTAATAACAAGAACACATTCTAAAGAGTGTGTCGATGAATTAGTGATTCTATAATTTTTAATCAACCGTAAAAAAATTATTATAATTGAAACATGAAATTTATATGTAATTATTTATAATATTTTATTTATCAATAATTCTCAGTAAATTCAAAATTAATATGAATGAAAAAAATAAAAATTAAGTCATGAAAACCCCACCATATACATGAGTGATATGCGGTTAATTACAACATGGAATTAATAGATAAATATTAATTTTCATAGAGTTTCAAAGAAATATGAGCATATTTTATTAATTTGAATCATTAGTTGATATTTTTAATTGAAAATATGACTTTTAAATTTAAAACACACTCATTAAGGCATATCGATCATACCTTATGTCAGAATGACATGTAGTTAATTCATGTAGATCAAAAATAATTAATCAGCCATTGTTTGAGAGTTTGAAATCATTCCAATATTTTTTTTATCTATTTTGCACATAAAACACGCACTTTTGAACTAAATTATTACCTTAAGATTGAAAATAATTACTTTTGGACTTATCAGATACACTATGAATCATAATGATGTGTGTTTCATTACTATAGGCAAAAAAAATTTAATTGACCATCTTTATTAGGATTCCCATCAATCCAAGAACATATTTTAATTTTTCATCTTGTGATAAATTTTTGGATCAAATATATCACTTTTAATATGAAAACATACACTTCTAATAATATAGTCAGTAATTCCTCAACACATTCATAATCTCACATCTCATAAATCTTATCAAAGGATTTAAAATCAATACAGTTACCATCCATATATCGTCCATCTTCATAACATGAAGCAGAACCATAACCGTCAACATAAAATTTGAAATGGTTCATTAAAAAAGAATATTATAGTGATATTTACATGCTCTACAACTTTAATGAGTGAATTTATAGACTTTTTCATTAAGATAAACTAATCATGTCAAACCCTTACATTGGGTTCATCAATAATAACACTTAACTTCCCTCCTATGACCTATGGGGTAATAATTACTTGATCTTTTCCATTCTAAAAATCTCCTCATTATAAAGGAATAAATGTATATAAAACTATCTCATAAAAAAATAATAAAACAATTTTTCTCATTTCACTTATCTCTCATCCTCTATAAGAATACATATTTATACCTTTAACCCCATTCAACCTCTCATATACTATCACATATGGCTCAAACATGTCATTATTTCACCCTCTTGAAATCCAATAATGAAAAAATAATGTTATTTATTAGATTCATAAAACCACCATGAAACTTGATATCAATTAATAAATGAATCTTTTTTCCACAAATTGATGTGGATAGTCTTAATTTGTTCAGACAACCCTGATCTTTCAGCATCAAACCCCAGGATAACACCTAGTAAAACTCAATAGATTATAACCAAAAACTATGGAACAATAAACATTAGTCACTTCCCATATATAAATTATATACATCATGATTTATCAAATACGAATGGAAACTAAGAAGTATTCTCACCCCTAGGCTTGATTAATTATTATATGTTCTTTTTGAGATAAAAAAGAATTTTCTAATATAATTACCTTACTATGTATCTAGTCACCATCTAAGGGAGACCAATTCATAATATATTAGTCGTAAACATCCATAGAACCATGATCTACCAGTATAACCCAATTATTGATAGTATTTTTTGATAACCAAATATGAATAATAAGAGAATATCACTATCTAAATTCCTCCTATATAGTTAAATTCACACTAATAAGCCCACAGATTCTCATCCCTCCATATATAATGTATTTTTTATCCCCTTACATTAGATATTGGGTTTCCAAAAACAATCCAATGAATAATTTTGAATAAAGTGATAATAAAAGAAAAAAATTGTAGTAAGTCTGAAGATATTCTATACACCTTCATGGGACCTCTATAAAGAAAAAATAATCATCATTTAACACACACACTTTTAAATTTCATCCTTAAATATCTCAAAGAATTATTTCCATGCTATTAATATCATAATAATAACTCAAATAAACTTTTATCTTTGAAATATAATTTTTATTACAATAACCATATTTTGTTTTCCTACCATTCATGAAATAGGATCATTATAAAATAATGACTCATTCAAAACTTTAGAAAAACATCCAATTAGGCCAAACCAACTAAATCTATTCTATATGGAATCGAGATTACCATAGTCATAACTCTTTTAGGATATACTATTATCAAAATAGGTATTCCTAAGACGGAACCCTAATCGATGATATAATAAAAAAATATTATATGAGAGGTAATATCTCACTAACCACAAACAAATAGTGGAGGAACTAAACCTCAAAATGGAAATATGTATTGTCCAAGAGAATATAAAACCCCAAGGTTGGAAGACTCAAATCTACATCATCAAGGGAGAATCTAACTCCAATGATGAAGGATCTACAACATGGTTATTAGGGTAGTAAAAAACTTCATTATCGTTAGGGGAGTACCTAACTCTGTTGATGGAGGATCATTTCCCAAATCATTGGGCGACTAGCTAAATATCCTAATAGAGTACCCGCAATCCGATTTACTAGGGAGTACTTAATTCTATTGATGAGTGGAATATAAATTATTCATTAGGGGAGTACCTAACTCTATTGATCAAGAAATATCACCCCAGTTATTTGTGGAGTACAAAAATCAATCAATATAGTTACAAAACCCCAGTCATCAGAGGAGTAATGAACCCTATCCAACATATAAGAGATGGCACCTTATCGATTATACATCAATTAAGGGAGTACTAAACCTTATCAAATATATGGGGGATATGCACCAAATTGATGAAAAATCAAAAATAAAGTACCCAACCATAGTTTTATACTAAGAACTCATAGTGAGAAAATTCTTTATGTGATAGACCACTAGAATATTGGGAAAACATCATCTAGGAAATCTCAAACTTTTAAGAGTTTTTATCGACTCAAACATCATTTTTAAAAGGTCTATTCCACACATCTAATGAATAAATTATCTTTAAGAATCCTATTTAATCATCATAAAATGATATAACTATTATTAAGATATTATGTAATTAAAATGAAAATTTCCAAACTGTTATTGCTTTTATGAAGCAAAAAAAACTTTACCCTATGAAACATACACTAAATACCTAATTTTGTTAGCAAGTTATTCAATTTTTTGCCTAAGAATGTTCTTCCTTCCACACTCTATTTTATTTTTCTCTATTTTATAAACTATACTTTAATACCTTAAGAATTGTTACCCAAATTTCTCAAACTAAGTCCTCATATGAATCTTATCATCATACACCAAATCATGGTCTAAAAATAATTATTTTATACTAAACATAACCATCCTAGCTCACTAGGGCCCTAGTCGGATAGGTGGATTGGTTGGGCGTACCACCTCAATCCCTCCCTCAATAAGACAAGGGATGTCCATTAGAAATAAATAGACTATCTCTATAGAAATATTTTTCTTAATGAATAATTATAAGAACATACATATCTACAAATACTAATAAATCCACCAAATATTAAACATATCAACTGATAAAATATTTAATATTAAGGTAGTTTATTCATATAAATATCACCAATTATTCAATTTTAACATATAAATAAGACAAAAATGCAAGGAAACAATGGATATAAGGATTACATAAATAAGTAATTTATCACTGAATGGGGAAACAATTCCTCATTGTTGGGACTCGAGATAGAGGTCCCAATATATAGAATTGATCACCTCTATACACCAACTCTATTA
This sequence comes from Viscum album, assembly GCA_963277665.1. Classification (NCBI taxonomy): domain Eukaryota; kingdom Viridiplantae; phylum Streptophyta; class Magnoliopsida; order Santalales; family Viscaceae; genus Viscum; species Viscum album. The sequence continues at coordinate 1,059,777,387 of OY728159.1, forward strand.
GTACCTTATTCACTAGTTTTGCCTATAATTTATAAATCATCTATATAGAGACAAGAATGAGAGAGAATATATTCAATATAAGGGTGTGTAAATAATATTTTTTTCTGAAATAGAAAGGAATAATGAATTACCATACAACTATACTTGGTATAAAAAGGAATAAGTCAATAGAGAATGAAGAGAGGTTATGAATTCACTTCCCAATTCAATGATTAACAACTCTCAAGAGAGAGGAAGAGAGGGGGATGAAGATAACTGATAATCTACTCACATGATCATAATGATAACCATATAAATGGACCCTATGATTTAAGGGAAATAATTACACCATCCTAATCAACCATGATCATGGAAGGTAATAAAATAATTCATCTATATGAATAATCTATAACATATAATTACAATATTGATCCTAAGGTCAGTGATAAATTAGATCACTAGAATAGAAGCTCATTGATCTTTTAATTACATCATCTTTACTTGGATCACAACTTCACCTGTAACAAATAAAATCATGATAGCCAAACATGTCACTTATATCATCCCTCCACAAGTCCCAAAAATAATTCCTAGACCACATGGGATGAAAACTATTTCACGGGTATCATGAAAACACATTTGGTAATTGTTTCTTCCTTACATAATAATAATTCCATGGATCAAAAACTTTATAAAAAATCTAACAAGTACTTTCCATACATAGGTCTTATATGAAAATTCATTAAGCATAAATGGACAAATAAACAAGGGGAATTGGGTATAAACCAATGAAATTTCTCATGAGACATAATTAATAAAAGTTACTCTTCCAATTCCAAATAATAAACAATTTAATATCTAAAAACACATAAAAAATACATAGTGGACGTAGTTATGACAGATAAACCATAACTAAAATAAAAAAAAGGTACAACTGTCTGATATGGATTACACTCAAGCATCCCAAAAGAAAACACATTCCTAAAAAAACCATACCAACATTATGTGACCCACGATCTCCACCACATCACAATAATTCCATCACATACACTAATTAACACAAAATTAATAGGATCAAAACATGGGAACCTGAGAGAAAACATAAGAGATAGACTCATATATTAGTGTGTATATAAGATGTAAGATAAAAATTCCCTACAACATTCTACTAAATAGTTTATAGAATTACCTATATGAAACATTTAATCGATGATAGTTTTAAATATAATTTGAAAGTATAATTTACACTTATACAAGTATAATAAAAATAATCACATATTTTATTTTAATTATAAAACATATACCCCTTTTATCTAAATAAACTTGGAACCATAAATTTCTTTAAAAACAAATTCAAATAATAATAGATGACTTTTAAATCTCATGAATTCAATGATGAAGCCTTTTTTTCTTCTTTTCCAAAATAATTTTTCAAATCCCCATTTATAAAACAAACTTTACACTATTTACATTAAAATAATACATTCTAGACCCTTTTGGTAAATTAGTTTTGTAGTAATTAAAAAATAAATTAATCAAAATATTAATATATATAAACACTAAGATATAAATAGAGAATATAATAAAAAACCCATGAAATAGTCCTATATAACCAAACCAAGATACCGGGGACACAATTAAGGAAGTGAATGCTACCCCCTAAATAATCCTCAAAAGGGACTATGAATCATGGGAAACATACATGGTTCTAGGTTAATATGAACCTAGAACTTACCTCGAAACATTAGTTAACCTATATGAACCTAATTTTAATCTCAGCCTTAGATTACCTCATTGACCTCATTGGGAGGTAATTTACATCATAAGGTATTATCAATAGAATAATATACACTATTGGATCACTCATACATATAATCGACATGGTCACCTAGGGTTCTCATTAAATCAATCTAATAGAGAAGAGAATGTAAATTAATCACATATTCTACACATGAATTAGTGAAGCATAAAAAATTATCATCCATACTCCAGTTTTCTCTTGTGAAACGACCACTTTATACATCATACAAGTATCAAATAGAAATAAATATACTATAATGGTAATGTGTATAAAAGAAATATACATGAGGAACAAATGAGGGTCTTAAAATGGAATCATACGACTCATTTTTCAAAGTTAAAAAATGGCCTTTAAAACTAAATCAGAATGCCAATCTATAAAACAATACTTTTAAAAAACCCTGGAATCCATTTTTCTGTTCAAAAAATTCCTTTTAATGTAATAAGTAAAGAAATATTTTAAAACATCCTTTTAAGACTAACCAATAATCAATATTTTAGAAATAGGGTTCCCCCCTATGAGTCACTCAAAATACCAAATATACTTTAAGTAAATAAATCCCTTAAAACATAGGTTGAGTAATTTTGGAAATCAAAACATGGATAAAACCGTTCTTTAATTATCAAATTATTTTAAAATGGTTACAAAGGCATTTTTAAAAATAATTAACTTGAATAAATATTTACATTAGAAAATAAAATGAGAAAACTATGAAAATTATTTTTTACACCAAGTATGAAAATAATTTAAACCCACATTAAAATCCATCATTTGTATATCATATATGTATAATTGATAAAAAAAATATTTTAGAAACATTCATGTGTCTCAAGATAATAATATTATAAGAATTATAGAAAAACAAATACCTTAATACAGGTGAAAAGTCTCCTTTGATGCCAAATGGTCAACCAATGTAGAATAAAACCTATACAATCCCAAGAACTAAAAATACCCAATTAAACCTAAACTATAACCCTAAATATATCAAATATGGGCACTAGGGTTTATAGGAGTATGGAGACTTGATATGGGGGAAAGTGGCAGGAGAAACAAGATATATAAGAGAAATCAACCTACAAATCTAATAAAAACACAAATATGAGGAAATTAAAATTTATTAAGAAGAATAATAAGATGGAGATCTCAATTTATATCCCCATGAGTTGGCTAGAATGAGAAATAAAAATAAGAATCCTCACAAGGCTTTAAATTGATAGGGTAAATAAGATAAAATTATTAAATTTAAAACCTCAGCAAATAACATCACAACATGACCTCCCTTTTATTGTGAAACAAACCATGCCCTAAATCACTACCCAAATCATGGTTCACATTTTGGTTTGACCCAACTTCTATGCCTCATAATGAACTACCCCAAAAAATATCTCTATAACCCATGTTTGGTCATAGTGTTACATACCCTATTTTCGATATGAAACAACTCCCCCAAACTACAGTCTCAATACATTTTATGTGTGTTATAGAAACTCCCCTAGCTAAAAAATGATCCAAATTAACTATAAAACTCAAAAAATACAAAATTTTTGTCATAGTTTAACTTTCCATATTCATGGTAAAGAAAAAAATGTGCAGAACCATAACTCACCCATACTTAAAAAAACACCTAAAACACAAGATAAAAAATTATAACCTCATAATTTATAAAACAACACAAAATTATAATCTATAATATTCCAAAAAAACATTAGGGTACTACAATTATACCTACCATTCCAATCTATTCTCCTATAATTTATTTTATGAAGGTAAAAACAAAAAAAAAGATTTAAACCTCAATACCTGAACATAAGAGGTGGGTGGTTTGGATAAAAACAAAAAAGGGATCATAGGAATGAAAATACTACACATAATAAAATTACTTAAAATTAACTGAATAATTACTCAAAAATCATCAAGAAACCTCAATTAGGGACCAGTTTACAACCATCTAGTATAAAGATTTAATAAAATAAAGACCTAAAATAGGTCTCCCCACCATTTATAATTCATTTAAAATGATTAGATAATTGGATCAACAGACTCAATAGAAAAGAAAACATAAAAAAAACTTCATAATTTACCTAAGGAAAATATAACTCTCTTCCATATATAAACTATCATACTAAAAAAACTAGCTCAGAATATCCAAATGTAAAAACAATCCAAATAACATCCATGGGATCACAATATATGTTAAAAAAATCTACTACATCCCATAATAATTGAAATAATAGACCAATTTGAAATATGCCTCAACAAAGAAAAAAATACATCTAACCCTGGGTCAGAATTTGTATTGAAATGTAACCTGGAACCCAACTCATGGAGCACTAACTCATGGTGGACCTACTAAAATTAAACCCAGAACCAACAAGTTCTAAAACTAAACTAGTTAACACTTATCCTAGTTACCCACACACCTCTTCAAGGTTTCCACCACATAAAATTGAAACAAAAATATTACTAAAAACCTAGTACCGCTGGTCTTTCCCAAATTTACCCAAGATCTTAGGGTTAAGCGGTCACTTGTAGTTTAGCTTGGGTTGTCGAATCTTCAGAGACCTAAGAAGAAACCTATAGACACGTAAATTCTATGGACTGTTTTTGGTTATGAAGTGGCCAAAATTGGGTTGATTTTAGATGGGTTTAAGTGAACTCTAAGAGACTTAAGTGAATTCAAATTAAAATAATGAGTTGATCCTAGGTTATCACTTGGGGTGGATTGGATGAATTCCTTTTTTAATGATTTCAATATCCTTAACTCAAGAAGGATTCATTCAAAGAATTCAAAATAACCTCCTCACTTACTGGTTAAAAACCTTCACAAACATATGCTAATAAAATATACACTTGTAAGATCATTTTCATAATAAATCCAAGCTAATTAATCTTATTAGCACATAAAAGTGTGGTGAATAAATTTAATATGGAAGAGAAAGAGAGAAAATCATTGAATAAAAGAAACTGAAATAAAAGAAGTTAATAATAATTTAGAGAGTAATAAATAACATTCAATCCATCCTCTTTCTACTCCCTTGGATCAAACCATAAAAGATTTATCTCTCCATTGATGACATGTTCTCAACAGAAGAGGGAAGTAGATTTACGAGGTTGTAATTGAAGATTGTAAAAACAACAAAATAACGATCACTCCACCATTGTGTGATAAATTTCACAAGGTATGTTGTGAATAAATTCACACATTTAGGAAACAGTATCAACACGATATGGATAAGAACATAATAATAGGAAAAAATAACATTTATTAAGAAACTAAGATGAATTAAAACAACTTACAATTGAGGAAGAACATTATAAAGGAAAAGTGGCAGCATAACATTACAATGAAATAAAGCATCCAAGATCATTAAATCTTCAAACACCACTGCATTAAATAGTAATTTTTGGAGTCTTAAGTCTAGTCTCCAATAGTAAAATTCATCCCACTTGATTATGGTAGGCTTAGGGTGGTGTAAAGCATGTGGAACTTGGACTTTTTCACTCTTGACCCGAGGTGGAAGCCATCTTGATTCCACCGAATAGAAGCGCCTAAATGAGATTATATATGGATGAATTATAGTGGGCCATAGAACAATAAAATGAATTTAATGATATAATCCACACGTATTTAAAGTTTCAGCCCAAATTAATATATTTTTTATGAGATATGTGTAAAATGGTGGGATATTTTTCTAGAATGCAAAATCTGGCTCAGAATTTTATCTCCAACTTGGGCCGCCTAGAACCCCATTTAAACATCAGATTTATCTTTTTAAACTGTTTACTTAAATGTTACCCATGATTTACTATATCTTAAGTTAAAATTTAAGAATTATTGGGCTTGGATATTAGCCTATATAGTAGTTTTATTTGGTTGTATTCCAGTTCACTTCACCCAGAATTTTGTTTGTTCAATGTTAACTTTGGTGGTATTCCAATATAAATCGTCAAGTACTCCAAAAGTATGAATTGTTAAAAATGTAATGAGAAACCTTAAAATTAAATATGAAAATAAAATCAAGATCATTGGTTACTTTAAATTATTTTAAAAAATGTACCATGTAATAGTGCATTTTAAGAAGGAATTACAATTATAATATGAAATAATGTTCAAAGTGTAAAATGCACTAAAATGGTGTTTATGAATAATAAATAACATGAATATTATATATATTAACAATGAATATTATCCTCATTAAGTGGATAATCACACCCCCAACTTAAGTTTTTCTAGTACCAAGTAAAATATATCCCAAAAATGTGAAATTCAAATTCCCTTTTCCAAAAACATTTTAATAAACAATGATCACCAAAAACCCTTATATAAAACAAATATGAAACCCATAAAAATATTTTAATACAATATAGTTTCATAAAAATATCCCAATCCCAAGAAAATTCTTTTGTTCAAATTCTTCACCATATTTCATCCAATATCAATTAAGTATGAGGATGTGTTGTGTATCACAATAGACATGGTGGTTCATCTTTATTAAAGGGGGAAATGATGGAGTGCTAGGTGGAATCACATTTCCACATTAAGATGAGTATTCAATTTTTTTGCAATATTTCCATATTAATTGAAATTTCACTTAAAAGAGTCAACCCATGTAAGAGACTTTGCCGATAACTCCCAGGCTCAAATACCTTAGGGTGCCAAGTGAAGCCCACATACTCGGGCATCATCTCGAGTTAACTCAGTCAAAAAAAAATTCAAATTATCACGAATAGAGATATGATTACTAACTCTAGGCCAGAAAACTATGGAGTCACAATTCCCAAGTGCCAAAAGCCACACATTAGGTCATTTCATTGCTCTATGAACAAATTTATTGTTTTTTTATATTTTTATTGAATACTCATATTAAAACTAAAATGATCCCAAAACCTATGCTATTTATTTGTGGGACCCCATGAACTCAAACTAATACCGTACTATCCATAGGACATGCATTGTGATCTCTCTTTTTTTTATTTGGATGAAAATATAAATGATGAAATTTCACATTATACAACCACACTTTCCAAAATCTATGCTCATGAAATTATACATGGATTAAAATTAGAATCATGGCATGATAAATTATTTGATATTTAGTTTCAAAGTGTGAAATGTGTATTATCATGTTCAAGATTAATTAAATTTTTCCATCCACACATTTTTTTATACACAAAAAATTAATTATTATTATTTTCATTATTTTCACCCCCAACTTAGAATAACACCATCCCCAGTGTTTAAATAAAATAAAATTCAGAAGTGGGTAGAGGTAGATGATAGGATTTCTAAAAGGAATTTTCAATATGAGGATCATGGAATGAAGTCACCTGGTGGTTAACGTTGATGTTCTTGCTGCTCCAATTTAGTCCTTTGATATCCATGTCACTTACAGAGTTCTCTAGTGGAAAAAGGAAAAAACAAACAAACAAACAAACAAAACAATATATATATATATATATTCATATAATAATAATAAAAGTAAAATATAAGTATATATACAAAACTTATTATATAGGTCAGTGGTAAGCACGCACCCCTGTCTCCCTTCGGTCCTGAGTTCGAGTTCTTGCAGCTTCGCCGGTTGTGACGAGGTTTTCCCCATGACCTATGGTGAATAATTTTAATTTTTTTTAATTATTATTATATTTTTTTATTTTTATTTTAACCTAAAAACCCATAAAAATAAAATAAATTGATGATACATTGTCTTCTTTTTAAATTTCGGGGTAAGGTATTACTCAGGGATCACATCACGTGACACGGATGAATATGATGTTCCCCTTTTATACACATACATAGTCATAATAGAATAATAGGTCAATAGTATATGGTACTATCATATTCAGAGTTTAGTATTTTATTTAATATAAAATTGATTTATTAATAAAGATGATTCACAATTTTTGAAACCATGAAAACCACGGGTTTCCTCCCGTGCAGCGCCTTTGTTTAATGTCGCTAGCTCGACATGAACCCCCTAACTTACCCAATACCAATTTTCAACATTTTAGTACCCCATATTTTTCCATATCCACTAGTTTTATAATTTTTATTTGTTTATAACTTTTTTCATGTACAAACCTATGTTCTATAATGAGTTGGAAAATCGAAGTAATATCAGAAATGGATGATCAAGTTTCTTCTGTAGTATTGCCTACAACATCAATGATCATTCCAACATTTTTTGTTTCAATAGAAGAATGAATTCCAACTGAAAGGTCATAGTTATACCCTATGAATGGATATTTGAGAGGGGAAGTAAGGATAATAATTTTGAGCTCAGGTTGGATAGGACATTCATACATAGGTGGAGATTTTGAATCCAACTTAGTTTCATTTTCCAAATTTCTCAATAAAATTGGTTCCTTTTGAATAGAAGATTCAACCACCAAATTGGAAAGATCAGTGTCAAGAATTGGTATGGACTCAAGGTTTGTGATTTCTCCCAATGTTTTAGTGATTTGTGTTTCTGAAAAATAATCAATGGAGTTATAATAGAGGCACTCAATCCATGATGTCAAATTTCCCTCTTTTGAATACATGAAATCAATTTCCTCTTGATTTAAATACCCTTCAATAATTACTTCATGTTCTTAAAGTATCCTAGGTTCAATGGAAATTTCTTTATAATTTTCATAAGATGTTTGTGTGTTATAAGATTCCGCTGTGAATGATGAGTAATGGATAACTTGACTGGGAATGGGTTCCATAACTATTTCAAGGCTTTATAGTTTTACTCTAAAGGATGAGAATTTAGAAGTAATTCAATCCATTTGTTGACACAATTTCTCAATTAATGGATGTGTATCAATATGGGCAAGGGTTTGAGATAGATGTTCTATTCCAAGAGGATAATTAAGTTATTGGAATTCCATAGGAGGATGTTCCAATTATCCTTGATGGGATTGGAACTCATAATTGGTTGTAATGTTTTGTGGAGGATATGAGTAAACAAATTGTGTCTCAATAGGTTGTTGATTATCCCACTAGTAGAAACTAGGATGGTCTTTGTACATCACACTTGGTGTGTAGTGATCAAAGTAAGGAGAGGTTCCCCATGTTTGGATTTTTTCCAAAGGGTTTTCCATATAAATGAAATTGGGGATGAGATTAGAGAAGTGGGGTGAGAAAAGGAATATAGGGTCTAAGATAAGTTACTTAGGTCCCCATAAATGACACCAAAATTTGGTCTCACACAAATTTACCCATGATTTTAGGGTTAATTGGTCGCTTGTAGTTTAGCTTGGGTTGTCGAATCCTCAGAGAACTAAGAAGAAACCTATAGAAACGTACATTCTATGGACTGTTTTTGGCTACGAAGTGGCCAGCTTTGGGTTTATTTTAGATAGGTTTAAGTGAAATATAATAGAATTAAGTAAATTCAAATTAAAAGAATGATTTGATCCTAGGTTATCACTTGGGTTGTATTGGATGAATTCCTTTTTTAATGATTTCAATTTAATTAAATCGAGAAGGATTCATTCAATGAATTCAAACTAACCTCATAAATTACAGGTTAAAAACCTTCACAAACACATGATAATCACCTATAAACTTTTAGTATCATTTTCATGAGCACTCCAAGGTTAAGGATCTTATTAGCACATAAAAGTGGGGTGAATAAATTCAATATGGAAGAGGGAGAGAGAAAATCATTCAATAAAAGAAACTCAAATAAAAGAAGTTAATAATCATTTGGAAAGTGAGAAATAACATTCCATATATACCTTTTCTACTCCATTGGATCAAACTATAAAATATTTAGCTCTCTATTGATGAAATGTTCTCAATAGAAGCGGGAAGTATGACTTATGAGGGTGGAATTGAAGAAGTAAAAACAACAAAATAACGATCACTCCACCGATGTGTGATAAATTTCACAAGGTATGGTGTGAATAAATTCACACATTTAGGCAAAATTATCAATGTGATATGGATAATAACATAATAATAGAAAAAAAATTATTAGGAAACTAAGATGAATTAAAACAACTTACAATTGAGGAAGAACATTACAAAGGAAAAGTGGCAGCATAACATTACAAGGAAAGAAAGAATCCAAGATCATTGAATCCTCCAACCACACTACCTTAAATATGAATTTTGGGAGCCTTGGTTAGAGAATATAATAGTGAAAGTCATCCCAATTTATTATGGTAGGCTTAGGGTGGTGGAAAGCTTGTAGAACTTGGACTTTTCCACTCTTGACCCGAGGTGGTAGCTAGCTTGAATCCACCGAACAGAAGTTCCTAAATGAGATTTTAGATGGACAAATTAGAGTGGTCCATAGAATAATAAAATTAATCTCTGGATGTATTCAAACGTTCTGTAAAGTTTCATATCAAAATAATTTATGGTTTACGAGATATGTGTAAAATGGTGGGGTGTATTTCTGGGCCGCACAATCTGGCCCAGAATTTTATCTCCAACTTGGTCTACCTGAAACTCTATTAAAAAATCATAATTAGCTTCAGAAACTGTTTAATGAAATGTTCCCAATGATTTACTCTATATTAATATCAATTTTCATAATTATTGGTCTTGTATATTGTCCTCTAAAATAGTTTTATTGGGATGTTTCCCAGTTCACTTCACCTAGAATGTTGTTTGTTCAAGGCTAACTTGGGTGGTCTTCCAATATGAATCTTCAAGTACTCCAAAAGTATGAATTTTTACCAATGTAATAAGAAACCTAAAAATTAAATATGAAAATAAAATCAAGATAATTATCAACCCATAAAATATTTATCTCTTCATTTATGACATGTTCTCAACTGAAGTGGGAAACAGACTTATGAGGGTGGAATTGAAGAATAAAAACAACAAAATAATGATCACTCCACCATTGTGTGATAAATTTCACAAGGTATGGTGTCAATAAATTCACACCTTTAGGAAACAGTATCAACATGATATGTAGAAGAACAAAATAAGTGGAAAGGAAGAACTTTTATTAAGAACTAAGGTGAATCGAACAACTTACATGAGAAAGAAATGTGATTACAAACACAAAGCGGCAGCATAACACTACAATGAAACTAAGCACTAAAGATCCTCCAATACTCCAAAAAAATTATCTTTAATAGGAATTTTGGGAGACTTGGGTCTATCCCCTATCTGTACAAGTCTCCTATATTAATGGTGGTAGGCCTAGGGTGGTCAAAAGTAATGGAGAGGAGACTTTTCCACCCTTGACCCAAAGTTACAGTTAGCTTACATCCACCGAACAAAGGCACCTAGATGACCTTCTAGATGGAGAAATTTGAGTGGGACATTGAAAAAGAAACATGAATATATGGATGTCTGCTAACTCTCTGTAAAATTTTAGACCAAAATAATTTATTGTTTCCGATATATGATTACATTTGTTGGTTGTTTTTCTTGACCACAAAATATGGCCCAGAATTTCATCTTCCACTTGGGCCACATTGATCTTCATTCAAACATCAAAATTAGCTTTTTCAACTGTTTAATTAAATGTTTCCCATGATTTCCTTTATATTCATTTCAATTTTCAGAATTATTGGGCTTGGATATTGGCCGCTACAGTAGTTTTATTGGGCTACTGTCTAGTTCACTTCACCCAGAATATTGTTTGTTCAAGGCTAACTTTTGTAGTCTTACAATATTAATCTTCAAGTACTATAATAGAATGAATTGTTACCAATGTAATGAGAAACCTGAGAATTAAATATGAAAATAAAATCAAGATCATCGGGTACTTTAAATGATGTTAAAAAATGTACCATGTAATAGTGTATTTTAAGAAGGAATTACAATTATAATATGAAATAATGTTCAATGTGTAAAATGCACTAAAATGGTGTTTATTAATAATAAAGTACATGAATATTATATATATTAACAGTGAATATTAGCCTAATTCATTGGGTAATCAACCACATAGAGAATAAAACTTCAATGAATAATGATCCTAACAATAAATAACCAAAATCTAAAAAGAATAAAAATCAAGGAGGTAACCCTAAGAATACCCCATCTAAGAATCACCTCAAAATATTCAAGAATAAATACTATAATAAAAAATCACTTCAAATTATTTCTTCTCATTATAAATAATAATCCACTTAAAAATTTGATCCTATACAACTAATATAAGGTCTTGAAAAGTACATCTCTCTATAAAAAACATAAACAAAGTAATTAATGACTATATATAAAGAGAATATAGTAGTTCCAACACTATATTCCAAGTCTGGTAGAGCCAAAAAATTGAATAATTACACATAAACAACAATGGGATTCACCTTTAGAAACATATATAATAATAAGTATACCAATTTTATTTAATTATTTTCTTGGATTCATACTTTAAACATCATTAAACATGATAATAATAAATTATTTATTCACAAATCAAATCAAATGGAGGAAATATCAGAAAAGGTAAAAATTCAAAATCACAATTCACTAAATCAAGGAACTTTTAAAACACTATTTGAAATTTCATTTCCAAACCAAAACCCACTTAACAAGGTTGATAAAATACCTTTTATAATTAAATCATTATTTTCAAAAACATATCATCCCTTTTAAATAGAACCAATCATTTAAAAAAACTAAAAAAAATCCAAAAAATAATTTCATAGTTCTTAATTATATAAATATTAACTTCAATTAGGTAATTTAAAAACATTCCATACAACTTATAGAACCACTAACTCTTCTTTATAACCAGAAACCCACTCTATTTCATGATGTTTGACCTTTTAAAATATTTCTAAAACACTTATTGGTTTTAATTTTTAACTCAATCACTCTTACAGACACACAACAAAAGTGAAAATATTGTTTACATATAAATCATCAATGTTTTTTTAAAACCAAAAAATTTCATGAAAAATAATTTTATTTTATTAAAAAACATTAAATATGGATTTAAAATAAAAAAAATTTATAAAATCCTCTTTTATGCGCAAAACCCATTTTAAACATCAGGAAAAATTATGGCATACCACATCACATCACAAAAAATTCATCCCAACATCATAAAAATTATAACAGTTCCCTCTTTAATTTATATCTTATAAATAGAATACAAATTAATTGAAATTATAAATCTAAATATATTTAATAAATAATTTATAAAGGGATCTATAGTTGTGGATATTCTATTTGTAAATTTTTATGGGCCCTTTACAAATTTTGTAATAGCCTTTGAAATGTTTTCAAAACCTAGTATCTAGTATCTGTATTTTTTTCTAGTCATTCAAGCTAATAATTATTCAATTATTTTTTATCCATTTTCATCTCAAAACTCAGTAAAAATTAACAATATATCTTATATAACTCATTGCTGATCAACATTATAAATAATAACCAAAACAGAAACTAAAATTCAATATTCCAATCCTAACTATCCTTGGTAACTCATGACTTGAGATAAGAATTATCTAACTAGACATATTCTGAACCAACCTCTTGAGTCTTGAAATTTATATCTCCATAATACTAAACATACTAAATAAAAAAAAGATCTATTCAAGAACCTATGACTTTTGGAAACCTAGGATCTGATACTATTTTTAATGAACTGGCCTAAGCTGACCTGACACGTCACTCACCCCACCTCGCCACTAAGTCCAAAGTCAATTTCTAATCCCCACAGGCCAGAAACTTATGCCTGAGTATCATGAAAACACACTTGTGAATATTTTCCCCCTCACATAAAATTAATACTATGTATTAGGAGATTTATCAAGAATGTAACATGGGGTATCCATAGATTATATCTTCTAATAAATGAAAAAAATATAAATAAATAAATAAACAAGATAAAAAGGGAATGAACAAAAGAAACACTTAGTGAGAAAAAGTCAATAAAAGTGGCTATTAAAATTATAAATAAAATTATATTTAATATCCGAACATAACTTAAAAGATATATCATGGAATTATATATAATACATAAATTAAAATATAAGAACAAAAGTAAGGTATAAATGGATGACTTTTCTAATACTCATGCGTCCCAAATAAAAAACACTTGAAAATATTCCATAACTACTCTATATGATCAAAAATAACCACTGCATCCCAAAACATCCCTCAAAAACATAAACAAACATAAAATTAATATGATAAAAAATTTATCACCATAGATAAAGCATAATATCTACACAAATATTAGTGTGTATATAGCGTATGATTTAAATGTGACTTGTATGATTCCACCAAAGATTTTATATATTTACTTGTATAAAATTTTTCATAAATTCTAGTTTTAAATATATTTTTACATTTAATTTTCACATACATAAGTAAAATAATAATAAAATAATATACTATTTTATTTTTCTGAATCATGAAATTATTTTTATGTAAATAATTGCCTTTAAAATAAAAAACTTTCAAATAAATAAAAAGTAATTTTATTGTTCAAAAGAATAATGTTAACCCAAACTTTTTCCTCTTTTCCAAAATAATGTTTCAAAAACCCATATTTAAAAAACTTACACTTTTTATTTAAAACTAAACTTTACAAAATATATTGCGTATTGTTTTTATAGTAAATAGATACCATAACTAAATCAAAATATAAACATAAAATATCACTAAGTCATCAATGGAGAATAAAATAAGAAACTTAAAAGAAATGGATCAATATAAACAAATTAATTTCTCAGGGATGCAAGTAAATTATATAATGGGTTCCCCTAAAATCCAAAAAAAATACTTGGAATAATGGGAAACTCATTAGGGTGTAGTGAAATATGATCCTAGACCTCCCTTATGAAAATTGGTCAGCCTATGTGAACCAAACTATAATTTCAACCCCATGTTACCTACTTGGTCTCACTAAGAGGTAAACCCTAGCATAACACAATAATTCCTAGGGAACTATAAATAGATAAATCTATACTAATGGAGAACTCATTATGATCATATACTTAGTTTCCTAGGGTTTCCATAAATTTAATCCAATAGAGTTGAGTAAATTAAAAAATCACAAATACCACACATGAATCATTAAAGAATAAAAAATAAGTCTCATATCACCACCAATTACCTCACATGAAACAACCCTTTATTAAATCCAAAAAACATTAAATATAAGTATACATCCTATAATACGGAATTATATACAAGACATACATAAGGGGAACAAATGAGAGTCTCAAAAAACATCATATAGCTCTATTTGAAAAGTTACAAATAGACTTTTAAAACCATTTCGGAATAACATGACACAAATTCCTCCTTTTCACACCAAAGGAATACTTTTGTTAATTAAAAACAAGGAATTTTAGTCTATCATAGTAATCATATTTTTAAAACCTTCTTCGAAAACTAATCAAGAATCAATATTTCAAAAACAAGGTTCTTCTACCTTAGGAATCACACAAAATACAGAATAACCTTTAAAACCCAACCCTTAAAACATAGTTTAGTTTTTTAAAATAAAAAAGGCTAAACCCCTTATTTTATTATGAAATTAATTTAAAAAAACTCAAAGGGATTTTTAGAAACACTTGGCATGCATAAAAATTTACTTTATAAATTTAAATGAGAAACCCAAGGGAATCCATATTATTCTAAGTTTAAAATTCACTAAAACCCACTTTTAAACCCATAATGTGTATTACATATATGTATACATGATAGAAAAATAATAGAACCATTTAATAATTTCATGATATTCTGCATTAAAAAATCCAAAAAAACAAATACCTAAATCTTAGAGGAATATGTTTCCTCTGATAATGAATGCTCAAATAAGGTTAAAGACATCCTCTATAAGCCTAAGACATAAAAATATATAATTAAACCCAACAAAAAACCCTAAATAAATCCAATATTACCATTATGGTTTCCTTTAGGAAGAAAAACCTTGTTAAAATGAATAATAGAAGATAAACAAGAGAGAAAATAGAAACCAACCTTACAATCTATATGAAATCCAAATAAGAGGGTCTTAGAACTCAAGAAAAATAATAAGGATACCACTATTGAGCTTCCCATGAGTCAATTAGTCTGATGTATGGTAATAAGAAGTCTCTAAACGAATTAATATGATAGATCCAAGTAGGTAAAATCATAAAAATTAAAAATAGGGAAGATTTAGTCATAAAACAACCTCCCTGATCATGGTGTAACACACCACCCCCCAAATCAATACACTATTGTATGTGTTTTGTTGAGGCAATTATATTTTCCTATAATATGTTAAAAACTACCCTAAAAACATCCAAAGTTCATGAGTTTTGTCCTATTATGGCATTCCCCCTTCATGGCATGACATGCCTTCCCCGAACTGAATCCTTACAGCCTGGTTTTATTGTAATGAAAATACCCTAGTAGAGACATGACCCACATTCACACCATAACTCACAAAATAAAAATGTTTAGTCTTGGTGTGATCTTTTTTGGTCATAGTGCTATTTCTATATTCTAGGAATACATCTCACCCAAACATTCTAAAACACCCAAAATAAAAATGAATCAAATAATAACCCCAAGTATCAAATGTAATCCAAAATTATATACTATAACATTAAATCATGACATGGGAATGTTATATTCTTGATAATATGTTCAACAATCTAAACATACTGATACATATCTGTTCCAAGAACAAATTCTTATGAATTAAGATCCCATCAGAACACCCTACCCCAAGAATCTTAGATTAAGTGACTATTTGTATTGCATAATTGGAACCTCATTGAGGGGACATATATCATACATAGGGTGGTGAACCCATATATTGGGTATAAGGACCCATCCTTAAAACATTATATAATATGGAGTCTTAGTCAAGGATTCTCTATCTTACATTTTTTAGGATCATTATAGTTTAGAGTTTTAGATAATTATGTAATAATTATTACATAATGAACCCATATATTTCAAATTGGAAAATTTTCTTAAGTATTTATTTTTCCCTAAATATAAAACTTTTAAAAATAAACACTTTTTATTATCATTCCATCTTAGCACAATTTTCATCTTGACCACATACATATCCCTACACATCCTTAAAAACTTGTGAGAAACATTTGAAAATGTGGGATGAGTAAAAAAATCTCATAAAGGGAAATAAAAGAAGGAAATTTGTTAGTTAATGAAAAAAAGAAAAATCATAAAATGATTACTTTTATCAAATATTATTTGAGAGTATTAAAAAAATCATATCCACTTGAAAAACACACACCTTTTTTCTTAAAGTAAACCATTAAACTCATATAAAGAAAATAGAATCCTGTTTTAGATGACTTAAAGAATTATATTAATAAACCATGTTAGAAATAATAGGATTATATTTAAATCCATAGTATAAATCTCCCTAGTTAACTCCATATTTTTTTCTATGATGACAAGGAATATTACACAATTCATTAAAGAGCTATAATGGAAATCACCCATCATATAAGTTGTATCAGGCTCAACCATCTATATAATCTATATAATGATCTCCCACACAACACCTATAATTCTCAAGTACCATATAAGAAAATATTATTTCAATTTTCATCATAAATCCCTTGAAAACTATTTTTAACCTATATTCAAAACACTTTCGGATATTGAAACACCCTTTCTTCTTAAAACCCCATTTTCAAAACAAAAATACAAAAAAAAAGGAAAGAGTATTTTTTTAATAAAACTTGAAATATTTTAATGGTATTGAAATATAAAATAATTATTATTATGAAAGGAATTAATTTTTATGTTGTATACATTAACATAGAACATTCTTATTGTCTTTTGTAAAGAAAGTCAAAATGTTCCCTACAAAATACATAAAAAGATTCCTTTTGAAAAAAATTGAATGAATGTAAAAAAGAGATATACAAAATAATTTATAATTATTTTATATCTATATAAATATATTCATAATGTAATTTTAATAATGTTTACATTGAATAAAAATATTAAGAAAATAAATCCTTAAAAGATTTAAAACGAGGTTTTAAGTTAAAGTGTCCCTTACCTTGAGTCTGAATCATCACATACATTCTTTATCTTAATAAATAATAAATTTATTTTAATCATTTACTTTCTTAAGAACCATTTTAAAGTTTTTCATTCATTTTATTTTTTTATCACCAAGTTATATTCTATTAATTAATCATTTAAGTTCATGTCGAACATTTTGAAAATATTCGGCTCATATGTCTAAAATGACATCCGTAGGTTGAATATGTTTAATGATATTATTATTCCACAATATCTAGAATAATAATCATGGTATAATTATAATTTTTATACACAAATTATAATTTTAAAACCAATCATGGAATATGTTTATGAAAAAATTACTTTGTTACAATCATGGAGATGGTAGGGAATACGTATGCACGAGTAACGTTTACATTTTTCAATGATCATGATGAAAGTAAAGTAATATTTATTTTACCCTTAAATAATGATATTTATATAATAAATATAATATAATTTTTTTAAAATATACATTTATATATATATTCTATGTCTTATCGTGATGAAAAATGAATCACATTTCTTTGTGGAGTTGGTAGTCCACTCATACGAACGAACGATGTTATCATTTTTGAATAAATAGAAACGTAACAAAATAGATTTTATATTGCTTTTAAAAAATTATAAGTATGTCATGAATATCATATATATATATATATATTATATCCATCATTATAACCATATATTATAGATGGTGATGGAAAACGAATTACAATTGATCATGTGATGGTAGTTTGTTGTACACATGAACCATGGTTTTGTTTCACATTTTATGGAAGAGGATACGGTTATAGATTATGATATTAAAATAATAACATAATAGTATATGAAAAATATTTATTTTACTACCTCATCATGTTTTTATAATATTTGAAGGAGGTAGATGAAAACATATAATAAAAATGCTTGGATAAAGATCATACCTCTTGTTTAGAAAACCTCTTTAGGTTTATACCTAAAGCCTTCTTATTTTGGATTTATGAACACACCAATGACTAAATTATTTGAGGAGGGATATAATTATAGTATTTTTTTAAGGCTTTTAAAAACCAAATGTTTTTTATATGTGAAAAAAAGAAAATAGGAGGTTCCATTTTATAACCGAAGGAATAGGCACTCTTTGAATTAAATAATGTTTTAAACTAATAAAAATTACTATTCAATGAAGAATGGATTCAAAATGATATAATTTTAATATATAATGAGGATGGGTGGAAATAATATTATCCAATAAAATTTTTACTTGCTTATATGATATTTTTACACTAATCGTTTTGTTTTAGCACGTGTTGACCCTTTTTGACAACAACCGCAATAACAAAGTTGTTTACTATTTAGTGGTCATGATAGTTACTATAAAATGAAAACTGGCTAATAAGTAGAATATGGCAGATATTTTTATCCATATAAAAATAAATTGTATACATATAGGATTTTTAGTAATTTTAAATCATTTTATAAAATATTATTTATTATAAAATATCATTAATGTCATTTTTGGGACTATTCACTTAATTTGACTGTGAAAACAACATGATAGAAAAGTAATTATAATATGATCATTTAACACATCCCTAACATGTAATATTTATCTAAAAAATCATATAACACAATAATTCATTCAAATTATATTACTTTTAATATATTTTATTTATTTTATTTTATTTTTAATTAATTGAATAAACATTGTGTTGGTGTTGCGTAAGGATTTAAGGTAATTATTTCATCACTAAAAATCATAAATAAATTACCATGATAAACAAATAATTTTTATATCAAATTATCATTTATAAATTATAAACATTTTTTATCCCTACCATAAAATATTATCGAAATTAAAAGATAGAAAGTGGCATTATTGACTTTCTATTTACTCAAAATAATATAAATGTTATAATAAAATGAAAGTAGAAACAGATTGATTTTTTTTTGATATTTTAATGAGAAAGGATTAAAATAAAATATCCAATAAAATAAATATAATTATTAGGGATAGTTTTAGGTCTTATAATTTTATTTTTAACTTTAATTACCCAATTTACCCTTACTGGGGTGATAATTATTTTCAACGGTTACTATTCACAATGAAAAAAATAAAATGAGAATATTTACAAAATTTTTACCTCATTATTGAAAATATGGAATTTATTTTTCATTATTTAATTTATAGAAGTGTCAAAAATTAATTTAATATTAAAATGAAAAACACAATGAAAAATAATTTTTTAAAAATTGTGTTTTTAAAGCCCAAAATGTACCCTTACCAAAATCAGGAATAAATATGAATCAAATTAGATTATATATAATTAAATACTAAATGTTTTTTACTTTTATATGAAATTTAAATAATAATTTCAATTTTTTTAAAGCAAATGAAAAATTTTCAAAAACCGTTATTTTTTAATATTCTTTAAAAATCAATCTTTTCCTAAAAAATCCTAAATTTCAGCCTTTTATAATTTTGATATGTTAATTTAAAAAATGTTTTGTTATAAAAAAATTAAAATTTTAAATTTATAAACCAATCATTTAAATAAAACCATTTATGTAATCATATTTAGTAAAAATTAAAATATTTTACTTTTTAGCTCGAAGACTAATTAATATTATTATAATGAATGTAACTATATAAAATCTAATTATTGAATATTAATAAGACATGATAATGATTTATTTTAATATTATCTTGGTTTATACATTCTTCTTTCCTTTTTTAAATTAGATTCTAACAATTTAATTCATTACTTGAACAAATGGGGGTATCTTTTCTTCATAATATTTTCACATTCCCTTGTCGCTTGCTCAACCATATGGTTTTCCACAAATACTTAACTTGATGAATTACCATATTTAGTTACACCTTCTCTCAATGGTCAAGAATATGTACTAGTTATTCCTCAAAATAAATTTTGTCTTCCAACTGAACTACTTCAGCGTTCGAAACATGAGATGAATCTATCACATATATTTTAACATCAAAACATGAAATATGCTACGTACCTGGGATAAATATGGGGTCAAGGCCACTCATTAGTAAACTTTTACAAATTTATCTATGATTTTTTATAGTTTAATGAACCATGGACTCATATTCCCCTTTTTATCAAAATTAATAAAACTTTTCCATTGAGATACTTTAATAAAAACATGATCACCTACTGTAAAAGAAAGATCTTTCCTATGGTTATCCGCATAATTTTTTTCTTACTCTGAGTAATCCTCGTATTTTTTTTAATCATATTAACATTATCTACCATTTTCCCTACCAACTATTTTACCATCAACATCCTTTCTCTCACTTCATCTTAAAAATATGGATTATGGCCCTACTTTCTGTATAATTCATTGAAATTTTCCATCTATATACAGAAATGAAAAAAAACATTATAAGAAAACTCAACCAAGGAAATTTGTTGATCCAAAATTCCCTAGTAATATATTGAACAAGAAAAAATCATGTCTTCCAAGGTCTAATTCATTCACTTACATTAATGATGAAAATATGTACTTAAATTGAATACGGTACCCAGTGACTTTTAAAGTCCATTCCAAAAAGTATAAGTGAATATGGGATCAAATATAGATACAATGGGGAGAGGAACTCCATGTAACTTAACTATCCATTTGATATATAGTCACTAAAGATGATATAAAGACATTATATCTCAAATGGGAAGGAAATTTTTAGTTTTATTTATTCAATTAGAAATAACCTAAATCACATTATTATCTCAATATGTATTTGGTAATACACCCACAAAATATATGGATATATTTTCCCATGTTTCACTTCATCACTAAAAAAGGTTTAATAATCCCCTATAGTAATTTTAATTCAGTTTTAATCTATTTACAATTCAAACATTTAATAGTAAAAAAATATATCTTTTCATTCCATTCCAGTAGGAATACTCTCATTGATCTCGCTATATCTTAGTTATTTTAGGATAAATGTAAAATGGGGATCTATGAGCTTCACTCAATAATTATCTTTTAAACTAGGAATCCCAAGGCATACATAATATTTTTCCAAATTTGATAAAGCCTCCTTCATCAACATTAAACAATGAAAAATTACTCTTCTTAATATGTTCTATACTTTCCTATAAAACATGAAGCTATTTTTAATCATTCTTAATGTAATTACTCATATTTTTATCTGGATTATTTTTATAAATTAATTGGGAAAATTATGAGGCCAATCGATGAGACAAAATGAGATTCTGAGGCCTGGTGCTCATGGAACAAATCTTTGAATAAAGTTCAGTTTTAATTAAAAATGCTCGAGGTGGCTAACTTTTAACTGTAATAACTTGTAAAACGACGGTCAGATCAAAAATCCAAGGGCACTATTGCCTTTAGAACAATGAATTTACCATAGGAAGGGCCTAACATAGACTAGAGTGGGTCAAGGGTGAAGGTTAATTTTTGGACATGAATGTTTTTAAAATAATTAATAAGAAAATATTTTAATTGTCATTATGTGAAAATAGAGAGATGGTTTTATTCTTAAATGAGACTTGTTATAAAATCCATAATTATCTACATAACCCTAGAGTTTTTATCATGAAATTTGGATTCATTATTTTATCAACGGTGATGGATGGAAAATTGGGATTTGAATCAAGTGTCAACGGATTGATAAATAACATGAATGTATTCCTTCTTCATTAGTAATCGATCTAAACCCCCATGTAGGGTGTTAGTTTGGTTTGATTCTCCTTCCCTGTTCATTATCCCCAAGATGAACATGGATTAGTTAATGAACAAGATAATCCACGGATCATGTGTATTGCGGTTTGGGATTAATCTATTGAGGGGTTGTTGTGGGATGACTCATGTTGATAATTGCATTATTTTCCCTCTGTTCTTCAACTCTAACTTGAATAGATCAAAGCCTACCTGAATAAGGACGAGATCATTTCATTTAAGCATTTAATGTTATTTTCCTTTACCTCATTCCTCATTCTTCATGTTTTTAAATCTGTGATGGTGATCTGACCCTACGATGGCACATGGAGGCGACAACACGAGGTGGAGGCCAAAGGCGGTGACTCTGGCTATTCCAAGTGGGGTGTGACAAAGCAAGGTCATTAATGGTGGAGGAAGCATCATCCCGAAGAAGTATTTGGGTCTGGTGGACTCATAAAGAAGGTCGTAAGTAGGGTGGCGGCATCGCATAGTCCAGGTGGGACCCCGATGGTTTGATGTCTCATGGTGCACAGGCTGCGGGCATCGATCATACAAGGCCACCGGCAGGGCGGCCGATAACGGGTTGCGGTGGATGCAATCTAGTGGGACCATGAAGGATGGGGAACCCATGGTTCCTCCATATGAAGAGTGGTCTGGATGCATTGAATGGGGAGTCACCTGGCATGCGATCTGGCGGGCATGGTCAAGCAGGCTGCATCTGGTGGAGTTGGGCCAGATCGCGCAATGTGGGCTAGGCTATAGCAACAGGGCTGCTATGATGGCCCAGTGGGCTAGAAAAAATGGCCTAGCGGGATGAGATCAAGTGGCCCAATAGGCCAGGTCCAATGAGCCGGGATGGTTTGGGCCAAGCCCATCTGGCATGCCCTGACAGACCAGGTCGGGTCGGGGTATCCCATGCTTGGTCGGGTTGGACCCAGGACGGTCTGTACCCGTTACACTAAAATGAACATATCGTTCAAATGGTAGGTCTATTTGATGATCCGCCTACAATGTTGGGACCCTTGCGAAAAGGAAATACTTTTTTGAGATGTCTTGGTGTGTTTTAGTATAGACTAGTATAGGTGTAGAGATTTCCTTGGTTCATTCCTGGAGGATTCAGTACGGAATTATGTCCACATCACTAGATAGTAATCCCCTCTAGAGATTGAGTCCCAGATAGAGTTTTGTCATCCCTACTTGGGACTAGAGTTATCCTATATCACCCCTGATAGGGTTTTGTGGGAATTTACATGACCTCCGACCATAGGGAATTAATCTTCTATCCAGTGGGTCATATCAGTAGAGTTGTCAGTATCCTCTGAGAAGGATCTCTTACGTTACGAGCTACATTGGTAGGGTTTTTGGTGTCCTTATAAAACGATCCCCTATATTGCAGGGTAATACAAATTCGGTTTTCGGTATCATTGAGAAGGATCGCCTACTTTATGACCCATAATAATAGAGTTGTCGATATCCTCTAGGAAGGATCCCATACATTGCAGGGTAATACATATTGGGTTATTGGTATCCTTTGGGAAGGATCCCCTCTCTGGATACCATGACCTTAACCATTTTTTTCTATTTGGGTGGGACACAAATTAATGGGACCTCTTTGTATGAGTCTCCTGTGATATCAAGGATCGAGGAGTGAGTTCCCCCAAAATGAGAATGTCTCAAGCATAATCATGTGGCTGATGTTTTTTTGTGACTTAACTTCTTTATCTTATCTCTAGTAATGAGTATATCTGGTTTTTCCTGGTATATGTGTTGTAGTTATATAAATGTATAGAGATGACTGTGAATTCATTTTTGGTTTATCCTTTGTGGTTTCAGGGTGTCCTACTAAATACTATTATACTCATCCCTACATGTGGTTTTCCCACCCATGTTGTGTCTTGTGTATAAGACTAACATTTTGATGGAGACCGAGGTGGTCCAACACCAGGTGGGTGCATAGAGTAATCAGTTGGATGAGGCACACTTCTACGACTTTTGACAATTGACTTACACCTACCCTTCAGGTAGGGTTTTCTACCGATTAGTTTTTAGTAACTTGTGTATTCACTTGTTTTTAGTATTTCTTTTGGTGGGCTTGTGTTATGGTTTGTTTTACCTTTCTTTACTTTACATTCCTATTTTACATTGGGGCTGGTATTTGTTTTAGTGTATGCATTCATGGTTTTGGTGGTTTCCTTTTCAGAAGTGTGAGCTAGGAGATGTGTGTGTGTGTGTGTACATGTACTTAGTAAAATGCCTCCCATTCGTGTTATATGCCCACTCGGTGATAGTCATCATACCTTATCCTGTCAAAGCTGGGCTTGGGGTAGTCACTACACTGGACCCACTGGGATGGTTCATGACACTTAATTCATCCTAGCATACATGATTGTACTTACACCTGAAACAGAACAAAGGAAGTTCCTACATGAAAATTTTCTATTCCAAAATTCATCAAATCATTAACTAAAATTTCATGTTCCTGATGTATCATTTTTAATGATACATTATTTTTTTGACTCAAAGCATTAAAAAATCTGTCTACTTTTCCAGGATGGTAATGAATTATCCAGTCATAATCCATTATCAATTCCATCTACATCTTTTGTCTCATGTTCATATATTTCTAGGTGAATATATAAATAAAACATTTACAATTAGTATATATTTCACACATTACTCCATATAAAAGATGCCTCCAAATTTTTAAAGAATAAAACAATGACATTTATTTCCAGATCATGTATAGAAAATTCAACTCATAAGGTTTTAGTTTTTGTAAAGCATAAGTATTAAATAATAATTATACATTAATACACAACCATGTCCCTTCAATGAAGAATTATTATAGATAAAAAAATTTCCATTTATAAAGATCAAGGCCAAAACTATAGAATTCACCAATCTTTTTTTCAATTCCAAGAAACAATCCTCACACTCTTTTTTCAAGATGAATTTTGTTCTTTTTTTAGTTCACTTATTCAATAGGCTTGATAATTGATCAAATTGTTCAAAAATCCACTAGTAGTAACCTAGTAATCCAAGAAAAGTATAAATCATTTTGACACTTGTAGGTCTTCTCCATTATTCAATAGAAATAGTTTTAGTAGGGTAAAATTTATGTAAACTTTAGAAACAATATGCCTAAGGAAATAATTTTTCTACAACGAAAGTAAATTTTCTATAGAGTTCATTTTTCTTTATGGTTTTAAAAAAAATACTTATGTGAATTTCATGATCCTCATTAATTTTATAATATACCTATATATCATTAATAAACACAACCCAAAACATATCCAAATAGTCATGGAAAAATCTATTCATAAGATCCATGAATATAGCTAGTGAATTAGATAGCCCAAAGGGACAAACTAAAAACTTATAATGCATGTATCTAGTCTGAAATGAAATCTTCAGGATATATTCCTCCTTCACCTTCAACTTATGATACCCTAACTGTAGATCAATATTCAAAAAAAATTCTCCCAAGAGATGATACAAAAAATAATCGATACATTCCAAAGGATACTTGTTCTTAACATTGATGTTATTCAAGAATCTATAATTAATGAAAATCATCATTGAACCATATTTATTTTTAAAAAATAAAATAAGAGCACCCAAAGGTGAAGTTCTCAGATGAATGATAACTTTATCTAGAAAATCATGTAACTAATTTTTCAATTCCAAAAGTTCTACTTGATCTATTCAATAAGGGGGTTTTGAAATAGGGTTATCATCAGGAACTAAGTCAATAGTAAACTAATCATATTTTTTATTAACAACACTAAGAAAATCATTAGGAAATACATCCATAAATTCATTCACTATTTGTATATCACTAATCTAGATAGTTTATTTCTTTTTAAAAACATAAACTAAGTAACTTTAACTACCATATCTAATCAGATTCTCGTATTCTTAGTAAGTTATCAAATGTATGGAGTCATTGAATAAAAAATTCTTGGATATTCAATTTATCATATCATGATGAACTAAAATTCAATCCATACTATAAATAATATCAAACTCTAATAATGGGTAGTTCATCAATATTTTATGGAAATACCATCCCACTAATAATAATAGCAATATTCTTATAAATCTTGGTTGTATAAATATTTACACCTAGATATTTCACCAAAATCTCTATCTTCTTTTCATGAGATGATATTCCAATTTTAATTGAAAATTTCTCATAAATGATGGAATGTAAAGATCTAGAGTCAAATTGAGCATTGTCAAAATTCAAATAAACAAGTAACATACCTATCACCACTTCATTAAATGTCTCAAAAACAACTATAGTAGAAGAAAATGATTTATCCACACCTTTTTGCTTTAAATCTTGATGATTTTCACCCTAAGTAACTAACTTAAACACATGTTATCATAAAACCCTAGTTCATTATAATTAAAATATCTCACCATTGGATGATAATCTATTACCCTATTATTGGATTGTTCAAGACTCTTTTCTTTACATTAACAATCCCTATAAAAAAACTTAACACATAGAAAACACCTTTTGATTACTATAAAAAATTCCTTGAAATTTCTTTTACCAAACTTTTAACATTTTTGCGGATTACCAGAAAAATTATTAGTTTGATTCTTCTCCATTACATGTCACCCCAACTGCTTCTTAATCATTTCATCTTGAGGAACATAAGTATCTGAGAACTCCATCTCAACTTTATCATCACAATGAACAACATTGTCATAAATTTTAAATTCTCATATGGAAAAAATATCTTTATAAACAAGGTTTAAATATTAATTAAAATATATTAATTTTAAAATCAAGGTCCCAAAAATAATTTGGTGCATACCTTTCTAATCTTGTCAAATTATCTTCATACCTGGCTACTGAAGCTTTATCTTTTTTCCAAAAATATAACAAATTTTTCTCTATACTAAGTTGAAGAAACTTATAGATATATTTAAAAAGATAAAATATCATGAATTTATTCCATTTCATACCATAAATCTCATCTCCCTCTGGTATTATTAACTATTTACCACCATTGATCTGCTTTACCTTCAAAATGATAAATGTAATGAGTTACCTTTTTATTTTATGAACATCCCATGAGTTCAAAAATCTTTTCTAATGCATTGATCCATCCTTTAGCTACCACAAGATATAAAGTTCCATTCAAGGATGTAGGGTGTTGTTTTATAAAATACAAAACTATGGTCATTTTCCTTAATGGTAAATCTACTTAGTCTTGAATATAGATTCCCCCACTATTTATATCCTACTTCAACTGATCCATCACTGTAAAAAAAACTAATTTGTTCCAATTCCAACCATTCTAGGATTATAATTTGGAAGGATATTACCCTATTGATACCTTCCTACTTTATCTTCCTTATTTCCTCACTAGAAAACCATTCTAAAAATAAATAGAGTAGATAAAGCAACATTGTAATCTTTAAATTCTATTTCATTTCAATATAACTATATGGAAGTATCTACCGAGGTTATTCTATTATCCTAACCTCTAAAGATATTTAAACCTTTCCTATGAAATAACTTATAAGGATTCATCCTAAAAACATTACATAATATTGAGTTTTTGCCAATAATTAAATTTATTACATTTTGAGGATATTTATTGTTTAGAGTTGTAGATATTTATATCATAACTCATAGATAACAAACCCATATCTTATAAGTGGACACTAGTAATCAATATCCATTTTTTCCACAATACAAAAGTTTTAAAAAGAATCGTATTTTCTTTTAATGACCAATCTTCACAATTTTCATCTTGAACTCAACCTTTCCCATACTCATCCTTAAAAAATTATGAAAAACATTTGAAAATGTGGTATGAGTACAAAAATCTTATTAAGGGAAAAAAGAAGTAAATTTGTTAGTTCGGTGAAAAACATGAAATCCCATAAAATGGTTACCTTTATCAAATATTCTTTTAGAATAAAAAATAAATCAAATATACAAGAAAAATACACACCTTATTCTCAAATAAAAACTTTGAGACTCATATAGAGAAAATAGAATCCCTTTTTTTGACCTAGAGAATTATATTCATAGATTGTGTCAAAAATAACTATAGACCAGTTAAATCTATAGGATTAACTCAAGTTCCCAGTCAGGATCCAAGTATCACTGAGAGGGGGAGGGGGTGAATCCGTGATATCTTTTTACTTTTTAAGTTTCCCCTTTTTGAAACAACCTTCGCCTCCTGTTAAAGAGTTTCTTCCCTGCTGAACACACACAACCACATGAACACAAGATTTACAAGGTTCACTACTCAACAAGAGTAGCTACATCCTTGGTATAGTACGGAAATAATCCAGTACCACACAATCCACTAGAAAACAATCCTTTGATGAGGAATAAAATTAGTAGGATATACCCTTACACGCATGTAGCACTTGGAAAACAATCCGCATGTGTGTGTACACCCTCTTAGCACAAATAGGTAATTACAGTATTTCAATGCTTCTTCACATTTGAACAGCTGTATTCTCTGAAGTACAAATCTTCACTTTCCTACCCAGAAGCTGGTAAGAACTCTCATACACACAACTGAATATGTGTGAAGACCCCAAATTTTTCACGCAAACTTTAGGATATCTTGCGCGCAATTCAAATGCCTTGCGGGTAAAAATTCATTTTTCGCATGAAAACTTTTAAGCGCAACTTCCCTTTTTTGCGCAACTTTTTCTCTTTTTGCGCAACTGTCCTCTTTTCACACAAACTACTTTATTTTCGAAAAACTCACTTTGCGTATAGTTTTACACACACCATAGCTCGATATTTCTTCTAAGTGTTGAGAATTAACAAATGAGAAGGGTTCTCCTCATATTTATAGGCATTTCTGACCCCGCGTGAAAAACATTAATCCGTGCATAAAACCCTCTTCATGCGCATAAAAATTCTTTCCCGCAACTTCACATTTCACATCATGCTCCAATATTTCACACACGTAATTCCTTTGCAAATTTTTTAGCTTCTGATCTCAAAACACCTGTTGCATGAAAACTTCATTCCTCTATTTCGTGCATCCCGCTGATATTTCGCACAACCTGCTACTATTTCACACACCACTTTATTTTTTCACGCAGCTTGCCTAAATTTCTGTGCACTCCATACCTTTGGAATTTTTCGATGTTCTGACCTTGAATAATGCCTTTCACGCAAAAATATAAACCATCTTAAATCTTGCACGCTACATCCATTTCCAAAAACACATCTTCATCTCCCGATTTTCAGGCCCTAAAATTTGGAAAACACTGGAAAACGGCACCACCTTAAACTGTGATTTTATGCCGCTCCCAGATTGTCCATTTCTTTTATCATTTCTCTCTTCAATGTTTCCCATAACTATTATTAAGCTTTTATCATGAATTCCACTTTCGTGATATGTATCCTTTGGTAGACCAGATCTGGCATCATCAGAATTACAATGGGAAGCATTGCAACTTCCATATCTTCCAGCAGCATCATTCCTTCCAATCAAAAATGTATATGACTGGCATCATCATTTCTCCCCATTTCCATCATAAGTCATGAATCACAAGTTGTCCTGACTTATGATATTTGTGAAATACATATCATCAAAGCATCGTCTGATTTCTGGTCCTTTTACAAAGTGAATTGATTTATCTTCTTTGACAACAAAATATAACACTCTGCAAAGGATAACTCTTCAAGCATCCTTCTCAATTTAACTTGGTCCCAAAAGTAACCTCCCTAGTTAAATCCCTCCTTATTTCCTAGGAAGAAAAGGAACATTACCCAATTCATTGGAATGTTATAATGGGGCTCACCCATTGTATACAGTGTATCAAGATCACATATTCATTTAAATTGTATCGAGCTCACCCATTTGTATAAGTTGTATCAAGATCACATAATAATATATATTGTATCATGATCACATTATATTCCTTTATAGTTATCAAGTACTACATTAAAAAAATTATGAATTTACTTTTTACCATAAAACCCTTGAAAATATTTTTTGAACCCATATGAAAAATAATTTTGGATAACTAAATACTTATTCCTTGTAAAACCCCATTTCAAAACAAAAATACCAAAAAAATGGAAAGAGGGTTTTTATTTGAAGAAAATATGAAATATTATAATGGAATATAAACATAGAAAAATGGTTATGAAAAAATGAAAGATTTTTGAAGTTTTATGCGTTGAAATAGAATATTCTTTTTTCCTTTTATAAAGAAAGTCGAAACGTTATTTATAAAATATATATAAATATTTTTTAAAAAATCATTGAATGAAAGTAAAAAGAGACATAAAATATAATTTATAATTATTTTATGTCCATATAAATAAATCCATAAAATAAATATAATATTATCTATATGGAAGAAAAATATTTAAAAAATACATCTTTAAAACATTTAAAATGAGGTTTAAAGTTAAATTCCCTATACCTTGAGTCTAACTCATCACATACTTAATTTATAATCCTAAATAATAAATTTATGATAATTATTTACTTTATTAATAATATATTTCAGGTTTATTATTACTTTTATTTTATTTATTACCATGTTATATTTATTTACTTAATTATTTAATTTCATGTTAGATGTTTTGGCGATATTCATCTCAAATGTCCAAAATGACTTTGGTTGGTCGACTATGGTAGATAAGGTCATTATTAGATAATATTAAGAATAATAATTATTAAATATTTATCATTTTTATACATGAATTATATTTTTTAAAAAAATCATGAATTATGGTTTTGTAAAATGAACTTTGTTACAATCATGGAGATGGTAGGTCGTATGTACGCCTGAGTAATGTTACCATTTTTCAATGATCATGACGAAAATAAGGTAAGTATTATTTTATTTTTATATAATGTTAATTATATCACAAATAAAATTATTATTTTTAATTATAATTATATATATCATCCATTTTATGTGGTAATGAAAAATTAATCACATCACTTCATGGAGTTGTTAGTCCACTCATACGCATGAACAACATTATCATTTTTTGATGAATGGAAACATAATAAAATTGATGATATATTAAATTTAAAGAATTATAATTATTTCATGAATATAATATATAAATATATATTAAGTCCTCATTATAACCATCTGTGAGAGGTAGTAATGGAAAACTAATTACATCGGTTTGTGAGGAGATTGTCTACCATACACACGAACAATGGTTTCATTTCATATTTGATGGAAGAGAAGATTGATATATGTTATTAAATTAAAATAATAACATCAAGATATATGGAATATTCTGATGATATTATCTAATAATTTTTATAGAATATTTTAATGAGGTAGAAAAAGAAATAAAATGAAAACGGTTCGATAAAAACCATACCCATTCTTTAGAAAAACTCTAGGTTTATAACTAAAGCCTGACTAGGTTGGTTTTATGATCAAAAAAGACATGTAGGATGTAGTGATAGATGTAAGTATGGTATTTGAGATGGTATTTTATGAAAATAAATGTGTTTTAAGTTTCATGAAAACATGAGAGGTGGTGTCGTTTTATAAGTGAAATAATGAGCACTTTAGAATTATTGAAAGTATTAAATTAATATAAATTTATATTAAAGGATAAATGGTTTAAAAATGATATAATTAGATTATCGGATGAAAATGGGTCTAAATAATATCATCCAACAAAATTTGGACATGTTTAGATGATGAATTATCCCGTATCTTTTTATTTTCACCTGTGTTAACCTTTTTTATGATTAGCATGATAACAAAGTTTATTACTCTTAGGGGTAAATATAGTCATTATAAAAGCACTATTCAATTGTAATTGTTCCATGGATTACATTTTAAACCATATCTAAATCACTTTCCCAAATATTTGATTTTGAGAAATTTTAAATCATTTATTAAAATATTATTTATTATTAATTATCATTAAAATCATTTTTTAAAATTTTCATTTTGTTTGACTTTGAAAACAACATGACATAAATTTTATTTGAATATAATACTTTCACACATCCATAATATTTTATATTTATCTATTAAATTATTGATAAATAATAATTTATTAAAGTTTCATTACTTTTAATATTTCTATAATCATTTATTTTATTTTTCTATTTATTGAATAAAAATTGTTTTGGTGTTGTGTGAGAAATTAAGGTAATTATTTCATAAATAAAAATTCTAAATAAATCACCTCTATAATTTTTTTTAACTGACCATCTAGAACTAAACAAATTTTTTTGTCCTTGTTACAAAATACTATTGATATTAAAAGAAAACGAGTTATATTTAAAAATTTATGTTTACATAGAAAAATATAATGTTATAATCAAAGGAAAGTGGAAATAAATTACCATATTTTGAATATTGGATGGTCAAGGTCAAAAAACACTTATCCAATAAAATAAATAAAAGTTTTAGAGAGAGTTTTAGTCCATATCACACTATTTTTAACCTTAATTAAACGATTTACCATTATCGGGGTGACAAATATTTACTAAAATTACTATTCATAATGATAAAAAATAAAATGGGCCTATTTAAAATTTGGACCTCCCAGTTCCAAATTTGGAATTCATTTTCCAATATTTTTTTTCTAAAAGTGACAAAAATTAATTTAAGACAAAAATGTAAAATGAAATGACAAACAGTTTTTTGAAAAACATATAATTTAATACAAAACTGTACTTATATTAAAATAAATTATAAATATGAATAAAATTATATTATATATAATTAGATAATACTTATATTAATTTTATATCAAATTCAATGAATAAATATACATTTTTAAGTAAATGAAAATTCAAAACAATGATATATTTTACTATTCACTAAAAATCAATATTTTAATAAATATCACAAATTTTTAAAATAAGTTAATTTTAATATGATGATTTCAAAAATGAAGTTCATTTTTTCAAATTTAAATTATAAGATTTGAAAATAAATCCTTTAAATAAAACCATATATGTTAACAAAAATAGTAAGAATGAAACAATTTTTCTATTCTGGATGGAAATTTTCTAAATATTCTTATAATGAATATAACTCTATAAAATCTAATTAATAAATATTAATATGTCATGAAAATGATTTATTCTAATCTTACCTAGATTTTTATATGGGGGTCTGTTTCTTCTGGAAATGGGGATGAGCTCATTTGTTTAAGGTTCAAACTTTTCCAAACAATTTCTAACGGGTTTATTCGTAGAACTGAAAACATCCAATGATTATATATCCATTTAGACCTACATTCCCAAGGTAGGTGCTCATTAGTTGTGGACCAATGAGGCTTAAGAATTTTCATTAGTCGAGAGGATGGGAGGTCAGGATCACCACACCGTTTTGGGGGGGAATTATTGCCTACTCCGGGACTCTCTCATATATTTAAGTTATGTTCACGAATCCTTATTAATTAACCAAATATGAAAATGAGTTTTACTTTAGATTTGTCAATCAATGATTGATATGTATAAAATTTAGAGAATATTTTATATGTATTTTAGGTTCTTCATCGATGGAGAATCATCCGTATGTATTGGAGATTCTTAGTCAATGGTATCCTTCAATACATTATATAGAAATCGCTTGGTCATTATGATGACCATAATGGTTTTAAATCCACTCAGTAGGGAACTTGAAATTTATTTTCATTTAGAAAGACAGATATTATATCAGAGTTGGGATTTTACCAGCAGATGGGCTACCTACGTATCCTTGTTAAAGAGGAATCAGAACCTACATAGTTTGGGAATTAAGATATAGTTTAACGTCATATGGGACGGATGAGAATTAATGGGTGATGGGCTTGAACCTTAGAAATGTTTCCTACTTACTCTAATTTTAAGGTAGATATCAAAGTCCATGTATTTTGATTAACAAGTGTGGGTCTTACGTATTAACGGCCCAAAGAGAGGTGTCATAATTACTTTTACACTCTAAGCTCACGTGAGTCATGCTCGGTTTGAGAAACAGGAGGTATTAGTAAAACCTGACGATTTGTGCCACGAAATATGTGGTCACAAGGAATGATATGGGGCTTATGTATGTGTGACTGCCCAAGTAGATGAAGACTAGGATTTACTTCGATAAATAAGCCTAGGAACAAGGTCCATAAATATATATGTGCTTTGTGGGGATTTGGATACTCTAACTTGGGGCTTACTTCTGAGAAGGATGCCCAAATTAGTGGGACTTATAATTGGGGATTACTTCTGATAAGGAGGCCGAAAATTAAAGAAATTATGACAGGGGATTACTCCTAAAAAGGAGGCCTAGTTTAAGGGGACTTGAGACTTGGGGATTACTCCTGAGAATGAGGCCCATTAACAGGGTCCATAAACGTATTTCTACTTTATAGAGATTTAGATTCTTAATTTGGGGATTAACCCTAAGGAGGATACCCAGATTAAGGGGGATTTGAATTATTATTAGGGATTACTCCTAAGGAGGATGCCTAGATCAAAGATTCTCTCATCTTAACGGATTAGGTTGAATGAAGGGAACCTCTAACCATAGTGATATAAAGTTATATAAATCACAAGGTTTTGAGAGATGTTCCACAGAATTACTTTCAGATAAGGAAGCCAACAAAGAAACCATTCAATAAGTTTCTTTGGAGAGGTTTTTGAAGGCTAGATCTTGAAGAGGAAAGGTGAATTTGAATAAAAGAAGTAAATTGAAAGGATGGGCACCCAAAAAGAGGCAGACGTGCAAGTCCTGTTTGGGCACACAAGTCCTGGTCGGGCGTGCAATTCCTGGTCGCGCAAGTATACTTTCACGACATGAGTTTACTTGGGCGATGAAGAACCTGTGAATTGATACTTGGGAGACTTTGAATTAGAGCAATTAGTATCATGCCTAGAGGCTTTCAGGTGGGTGGCGCGCAAGTTTCCTTGAGAGGGAAAGGTAGCACACAAGTATCATCACTTCCCTTAAAGGGATAGATACTTAGGCGTGCAATTATTGTTGAGTTCTAATAAATAGGCCTTATTCTTCCTCTTTAGAGCTTCCATTATAGGTAAAGAATTACCTTATAAGTGTTCGGAAGACTTCAAGAAGAGACTAGGGAGACCAGAGATTAATTCTAAGTTTTGGGTTTTTCATCCCTGAAATGGGGGGCCCACATGGGGTATTTATAGGCCATCTGATGACCTTGGGTGAAAAAATATTAGGGCACGCAAGTGACTTGCGCGACCCATATGTGGCGCGCATGTATACTTGCATGACCATAATGAAACTTGCGCGACCCATGCTTAAAGAGTTCCTTGTTCATGCCTTTGTAAATTTTTGATGTTCTTAAAAGGATAAATCTATTTGTGCTTAAGGTATTCCCCCTTTTTCTTTCATTATACTCTGTGATAGAAATGAGTGTCAATAAAAGTCCCCCCTTAGAGTTGGATCTGAAAAAGGATAGAGGATTTGACTCTGAGGTAAAGAAGAAAACCAGGTACTGTGGCGCGTAGGTTTTGAGCGTGCAGGTATCGGCACACAGGTTACAGTGCACAGGGGTATGGACTCGCCTATAAATATGGGTTCCACTCTCATGAAAAGCATCCAGCTTTAAAAGAACCAGACTCTCATCATGCAAGTGGGATCTCTTTCAGGCAAGTGACTCAACTTTCCGTTCGTCTGTGCTTCTGTTTGTGTCGCACTTCTGTAGTGAGTTTCTGACTTGCGCGCCAGTACTATCATGGTAAAACTTGCGCAAGAAACTTGTACTTGCGCGCCAATATGGGACTTGCGCACCTTAATTCCTTAGCCACTTTTTTCTAATTTCTTCACAAATTTTATACAAAATCAACTTACTTAAAAGTTAATTATCTAATGTTTGTGCAGATTCAATGGCTCCCAAAAGAATTGGATCAATTGATGAACTAAAAAGTAAGAGAATTGATGACATGATGAACATTATTGGCCATGATTACTATGATATTTGCAACAACACTCTCCCATATTTGGACAAGTACTTCAAGAAGTATCATCTTGATTTTCCACAGAGAATTTACTTGTCTTTATATGGACATGGTCATCTTCAAGGAGTCAATATTCCAGAGCCAAAGAACTATCTCCCGCATTCTTGGTTTCTGACTTACACCAATTTTTATTCAGCAAATGTCTCAGTTGCAGGATCATTTTTTAATGCTGGAACAGTGGAGAAGTCCTACATAATGCATCATAGCCCTTGTGCCCCAGATCTGAAACCTCATATGCTTGAGATGCAGCCGCACTATTATCCCTCTATTTTGGTTATGTTGTACATTAAGAGCAGCAACAATGGTGTGAACTTTCAAATTTTTCCTCCATGCCATTTCCTTACAGATACGAAAATAGAAAACCCATGGGATGATATTTTTTCCACTGCCGGTTGGTGGAGAGAAGACTATCATGACATTAGAGAAATATCTGAAAAGAGTACTCTCTCCAAATGTCTCTTTACTTCCAATTCTCCATTCTCAAATCCATGTATCCATCTTCCAAGTCTATTGGACAGAAACAAAGTCACTTTTTGATCAGCAGAAAATTTTCTCAAACCGCACTCAAGAACATTATTTTACAATTATTCCAAGAAGAGCTAGTATCATTGCTTCTCTTATTGTATCCAGTTGAATGAATGAATTCCAGGTGGCTGCTGATGAAGCTTAGGATGTCGTAAATCAAATGAAGAGTTATGTTGAAATCCTTTTGTAATTCTTTAAAAGGAGAAGATACTCCAATCTGTGGATGTCCTTCTAACTCTTGTGCATCAATGAAAAACACTTTCATATTCAATCATTTGTACCTGCATTCTCTTGCTAGTTACTTTAATTAATTTTACCTAAGCTAATGGGCCTAGTAAGCATAGTTTGATTTTTTATAGGGTGATACAAACAACCCCACAAACTTTGCATCTTTTAGTTGCTCAATATTCCCTAAATCATACTAAATGTATGTTTAGTGAGATGGTACTCAACTTTTGTTCAGAGTTCCCTTTCCTTTTATGGGCAGTTTAAAGTCATGCATGTCGGACATAAAAAGGCTAATGTTTAAGGTCGAATAGCTTTGACCGAATGGATTAAAATTCACTCAATTCCTTGATAATTTATCTGAAAACATATTACCATATTCAAGTATGGGGGAAAATATCTAAACTATGACTTAAGAAATTTTGAATCTGAGTAATGATATGAACAAAAAAGGGCTAAAAGACATTAGAGGAAGTATTTCCTAAAAGTTAAGTTACCACTATTTAACAAACCCATTAGGGGGTTGAATTATACAGGGCCATTTAAGGGCGTTAGCTGCATAGTCAAATAATAGCATCTTTTGGATGACATGTCCTTTATGTAGACTACTTATGCAAGGACACCTAGGTGCACGTGCTACATAGTCAGGAAAAATCACTCTCAGAAATTTTACTTTTCTATTGCTAAAAATCCATTGGAAGTTTATAGAGATTCAAAATTTCCAAAGCATAGAGTTGTCTGTATGGAGAGAGGTACTTGAATATGGAGAGGATATTCCCAATCAAGATTGTCAAATAATTGGATGAATGTCACTCCTGCGAAGGTCTAACTCAAACGTAGGGAAGGGAAATATAAACCATAGACTTGAATACTTTCAGATCATGAAAAAGAGTATGGGACAAAGATGTTAAGGATGATTGTTTTTGCGGATCCCTACATATTGTCATTAAGACCAATAAAGACAAAAAATGTTTTCTCCTCAAGAATGAAATTAACACTATTTAACAAACCCGTTAGGGGGTTGAATTTTGCAGGCCCATTTAAGGGCATTGGATGCATAGTCAAATAATAGCATCTTTTGGCTGATAGGTCCATTATGTAGACTATTTATGCAAGGCCACCTAAGGGAACGTGCTGCATAGTCAGAAAAAAGAATTCCCGAGTATCAGACATTTTGTGACTAGAAGTCAAGAAAAGGGTTATGGAGATCAGGAAGTATTTAAGGTTAGGAGTATGACACATCAAAATGGGTATTGTCCAATGCATGAAAAAGATACACAGACTAATACTAACCATAATCATGGTATGGTTGGGTCCTGAATTGAGATGATGGACTTCACTACGTATCCCATAAAGATGGGAATCAACCCATACATAGTTCTTGAAATACAGTTTAATGTCATGTGGGACGAGAGTGTAGGAGATATTAGTTTAGAGCTCAGACCATAATGAGGAATACACATTGTGTGTTTTATAAAACAGATGTGAATGAAGACTAGGGTTTTTATACCACATTCATGTTTTTACAGGGGAACTTTTCAGCCAAGGGACTGAAAGTGGAATTTGGGGTTAGGCTCAAAGACTTGGGACTGGATTTGAGGGATGCTCGAACGTTCCTACTTATCCCATAAGGATGGTAATCAAGACATACATAGTTCTTGAAATAACATCTGTATAGATTTGGTTCGTACAAGTGAAGGGTGAAAGGGGACTTTAGTGCAATGATGGTTTGACCCAAGATTAAAGGTTCGGGTATTACCATGTATGAACATAGTCTTTCAAATATGACATGATTGGAGATCAATGTCAATGATGATTCCCTCTCAGGCGAGGGACAATAGGGGACTGTATAGTTTAATGGAAAAAAGGGACGTACACAGTTTAACATCATGTGGGACGAAGGTGAACCAATGTGAAGAGATTGGTTTTGGACTGCTTCACGGATCAACATCGTATGAGACAGAGGTGAACCGATGTGAAGATATTGGTTTTGGGCTTGAACCTCAGGAGGTTGCCTACATACCCAGCCTAGAAGGCAAGGATCAAAGTCTTCATAGTTCAATTGAAGAATGAATTGGTGATCGAGTTGTAATTGAGGAAAAAACAAATATGGTGTTGGTACTTAAGCATGGTTAGTAGTCCAGAGAGGGTGTTATGGTTGAAACTTACTCTAATCTCATGTGAGTCATGCTCGGTGTGAGAAACAAGAGGTAGTAACAACCCTAACGATGCATAGTTTAACGTCATGTAGAACGTATTTAGGGACTTTTTCATAGTTTAAACGTCATGCAGGACAAATATGTACAATTTAACATCATGTAGGATGACAAAGGGAACACAGTTTAATGTCATGTTGGACGAATGAGGGGCTAAGCAGTTTAATGTCCTGCAACAAAGACAAAAGGGACCATACATTTTAAAGTCTTTCAGTAAGGACTATGGGACTATGCAGTTTAAAGTCTTGCAATAAGGACTAAAATAGTTTAAGGTCATATGTTTGGACCAGTGATGCATAGTTTAGCATCATGTATCTAGGAAAACACAGTTTAACATCATTTTGGACGAATATGTATTTGTGTTACACAAAATACTTCTTCAAGAATCTTGCATTGGTGGGAGTCATAATGAGTTCTCCATCCATTGAGATTAAATAATAAGCTCCATTGGAGTAGACCTTATGTATTGAATAAGGTCCTTACCATTTTGGATAAAGCTTTAGAGGCTTCTTCCCTAGTATCATTGGAGTTTTGAGTACCAATACCAATTCTCCTTGAATGAATGAATGAAGAAGAACTTTTTTGTTGAAAGCTCGTGCTATTCAATTCTGATAGACTTACATGTGGTGCAGGGTGCACAATATTTTTTCATCTAGTCATTCCAATTCATCCAATCACTTTTGAGATTGTTCATCTGTAGATGAATGATCACAAATGGATACTATGAGCGAAGGTAATTGAACCTCAATGGGAAATACTGCTTCTGTTCCATATACCAATGAATATGGAGTTGACCGCGTAGCAGTGTGGATGGTGGTCTGATAATCCCATAAAGCATGAAAAATTTTATCAGGACATGATTTCTTATCTTTATCCACCATATTTTGTGGTATGTTTGAAATATCCTTATTGAAGTCTTCAATTTTTTCATTGGCCGCTGCATGATACCGAGATGAATGGTTGGATTTGATGTTGTATTCTTGATACAACTTTCTTACCTCAGATAAATAGAAGTTGGTGCCATTGTCCATCAATATGGTATGAGGGACACCAAATCTGGTAATGATGTTAGACTTGATAAAGTTAACAGTGATTTTAGAACTAACTTCTTTGAGAGGTATTTCCTCTGCCCATTTGGAAAATAAGTCAGTAGCAGTAAGAATGTACTTAAACTGCTTGGATGTAGCCAAAGGGTAAGGTCCCACTACATCCATTCCCCATGTGGAAAATGGCCATGATTATTTAGCTGTATGAAGAAACTCTGGGGTTTGATGAATGAAATTGGAATATACTTGGAAATAATGACACTTCTTAGTGAAATCAACACAATATTGTATCATTGAAGGCCAGAAGTATCCAAGCCTTCGAATTTGATCAGAAAGTCTATGTCCATACTGGTGGGCACCACAGACTGCTGCATGTACTTCTTTCATGATAGCCATTGTCTTTTCACCATCAATACATCTGAATATAATTCCATTAAAAACTCGCTTGTAGAGAATTTTTTGGTGATATGGGATATTGTAAAGTGTAAAATTGACTACACGTTGCCAGACTTGTTATTTCCCGGCTCTATCAGGTGGGAGTGTTACATTTTGAAATTATTCCCTGATAGGTGTCATCCATCCTGTAGTATGACCATATGGTTTAGAAATGGGACTAATTTCATTGATTTCCTCTCTTCTGATTTGAACATAAGGTGAAACTATACGACAGTAGACAATACTAATGATTGTTTCGTCCTGATTTGGATCTGCCAGAGATGTGGCTATATTAGCTAGTGCATCATCTTGAGCATTTTGTGATCGTGGGACATAAGAAAATGTAAGTTCCGAAGGAAATTCCGCCATTAACTCTTTGATGTAATCATAAAAAGGGATTAACTCTTCTTTTATGATGTAATAATCCTCATTGACTTGTTTGATTACCAAATCTGAATCACCTTTTACCTTTAAGTGATTCACCTGTGCCTAAAGTGCCAATTCCAAGCCTATGATGAGAACTTGATATTATGATTCATTATTTGTACCACCTTCCAGCAATAAGAAGTAATATGGTAGCACTACCTTTTCTGGGGAAATAAGCATGATTCCTAACCCAACTTTGTTGAATTTAGGATCTTCCATTTTCTTCCCTATTGGACTTCTGGAAGCACCATCAAAGTACATTTCCCATGTTTGAGGATTATCTTGAATAGAAAAGACTTCCTCATCATGAAGTTCAATATCTGAAGATATATCTTCCACTGAAGGATGTTCATCAAGGAAATCAGCCAGAGCTTGGCCCTTTATTTCCTTTTGAGACACATACTTGATATTAAACTGGTGCAAAATAACTTCCCACCTTGCCATACGTCCTGTAAGATTCGGACGACTAAGGATAAATTTTATTGGGTTATTGCAAGATACCAATTGGACCTAATGATGTTCCATGTAGTGTCTCAGTATTTTAACTACAAATATTAATGCTAGGAATCACTTTTCAATACTTGAATATCGAGTTTCTTCCTCAAGCATAGTTTGACTGAGATAGTAAAGGGTGTTTTCATTCCCGACATCATTCTTTTGGGCAAGGAAGGAACCCAATGATCGCTCTAAAGATGTCACATAGAGGATAAGTTATATTCATTCAATATGTGGCATTAATACTGGTGGACTTAAGAGATATTTCTTGAGGATATCAAATGCCTCTTGGAAATATTCAGTCCATTGTTAGGTGACTCCCTTCTTCATTAATTTGGTGAAGGGTAAACATTTTCCTTCTAGACTGGCGATGAAATGCCGAATATAGGCCAAGTGTCCTTGAAGTCCTCTTAATTATTTCAAATTTAGAGGAGGTGACATAACAATGATTGATTTTCTCTTTACAGAATCAACTTCGATAACATGATGGCGTACAACAAAGCTGAGAAATTTTCCTGAGGTTACCCCAAAAGCACATTTCAAGGGGTTCATCTTAAAATTGTGTTGTCAAAGTTTGTGGAATATTATTTCCAAATCATCCAAGTGATTATAAAGTTGTCTGGATTTAGCCACCAAATCATCCACATAACATTCAATAAATTTCCCTAAAAAGGGTTTGAAGATATGGTGCATGGAACGTTGACATGTTGCACCTACATTTTTCAGGCCAAAGGGAATTACCCAATAGAAAAACACACCTTGAGGGGATCTGAAGGCTGTAGACTCCTAATATTCTAGAGCCATTCATAT
This sequence comes from Viscum album, assembly GCA_963277665.1. NCBI lineage: Eukaryota > Viridiplantae > Streptophyta > Magnoliopsida > Santalales > Viscaceae > Viscum > Viscum album. The sequence goes on from OY728159.1 coordinate 1,059,819,968, forward strand.
TTGATTATACCCAGAATATCCATCCATGAAGGAAAGTGCTTCATAGCCAGCTGTTGCATCAATTAAGAGTTCTGTGATCAGAACTGGAAAATCATCCTTGGGACAATGCTGATTAAGATCTTTGAAATCAATGCAAACTCTAATTTTTCCATTCTTCTTTTTCAAAGGGATAATATTAGCCATCCATTTGGGATATTGAACTTCTCTAATGAAGTTATATTTGATAAGTTTATCCACTTCAACTTCAATTTTGGAGGCATAAGTTGGGTGTGTTCTTATCGCGGCTTTCTTGAATCCTCGATGTTCTTCTGGAAAACCCAAATGATGAGTGGAAACATCGGGATAAAGACCTAGAATTTCTATATAATTCCAAGAAAAAACATCTCAATTTTTCTTTAAAAATGACGTATACATTTCTTATTCTTCAAGAGTCATGGCCGCACTAATTAAAGTGGGGTGTGGATCTTATTTTGTACCCAGATTTATTTCTCTGAGTTCATACACAGTGGTAGAGATACCCTCTTAAAATGCTGGAGGATCATCCCTGAGATCTTCCTCTTCTTCTTAAATATGTGTTACTTCTTCTGTTTCTACTTTCATAGTAAATGATGAAGCATAATTTCCATGGTCAGGGGAGAAGTTAAAATTTGAACATCTTGAAGAAGAGACTGCCATTTATGACCCTATTGATGATGAAGGGTCTTTCTGAGGTGATAGATATGAGATGATGGATTAAGAATCAACATCATTGTTTACCTCTCATATTGCTATAACTTCTTCTGGCCTGGTTGATGAAGTATAGAATTTCTGGATTTTAGATGATGAAATGAAGACATCTCCATTTGAGCTTTCATCATTGCCTGGTGAATCAACAATTTCTACCATGCTTTCTGGATTGGTTTCCATAATTGACAATATGGAAGTTTCCATAAGAGTATTTGAATTTGGGTCTACCTTGTCAATATTATTGATAGGAAACACATAATATGTACTCACATGTATGAATGGGTTTACTAGAATCTTTTCCAAACCATATGGAGCATTAATTTTGGTAACCTCCTTTATCATGGATTTCTCCTTCCCTTTCATGTGATAGAATTATGCCTCAATTTATTGAGATTCACATGTTTTGAATGGGGCTTTATCACCATACAATGTACCAATTTGACCATTGAAACAATATTTGAGACAATGATGGTATGATGATGGTAAGACCATATATTGATGTATCCAAGGTCTTCCAAGCAAAATGTTGAAGGTTGTGTCATGAAAAACAACCATGAAATCTGAATTGGATACAAGGTCTCCAAACTGATTTCTGAGTGTAATCTCGCCCAGAGGTTCTTGTTAATTTTTATAATATCCTTGAAACATCAAATTATAAGGAGATAAATGAGATTCAGTGAGGCCCAATCGACGAAGTGTACAAATAGGAATGAGATTGACTCCTAATCCATTATCAATGATGCTCATCGGATGTCTACATCATTGACCTTGCTAGATAAATACAAAGGTCTAATATGTCCATGTACAACATCATCTTCATCCTCATCTGTAAAAGATATCACTGCATGGAATTCTATAGGATAATTCTCTATATTTTAGACTTCAGCCACAACAATTTCAGTTTCAGATTCCTGAGGACTTGACAAAGCCTCAATGAGTGCCTCCCAAAGATCCTTTGACAGATTCAAGGCATCCAGAATTGATAATTTGGATGGTACTTGGGCCAAATGTTTCAATACATTATAATTTTGATCCAATGGGCTGTGTTTCCCAACAGGAACATGTGATTTCACAATTTCCTTAGAAGTTGATGCTTTGGAAGTAGATGCATCCCTTATCAGTGTAGGAGTTGGAAATACTCCTGGATTTGGTAGATTAGACCGACTAGGTCTATTTATTTGCTGATAGGAAGAAGGGGTAACCTCTAACCAATCCTCCAAAATAACTATGCCATGACCAAATCTTCCATGTGTGGAAGAACTTTCATGTTCCTGTTGAGCCCATTGAAGGGCCTTGCCACAAGTTTCGGCCACATATATAGTTATGGAAGGGGTAAGATTGAAATAGTGGCTTCTGGAATATCCACTTCATCCCCTGTATCCTAGACCTCTTTCTCTTCCTCTAATTCCTCTATTTGATACAGGGAACTTGGGCTCATCAAGATCGAAATTGTGGCTGGAATAAGGATCTATTAAATGAATCATGTTAATATAACCAAAGATAAACTCTTCATCTGATGAAGATTCTGCCTGATTAACCAGTTCAGGTCGTGCCATTTGGTGGGGCGGTGCTCGTGCTTTTGAAGTAGATGGAATAAAATATGCAAGAGTCAAATACAATTTAGTCTTTGACATGAACTCGTCTTCTTCTGACTGTTCTTCTTTCTTCAAATTATGCCACCTCTTTGAAGATTTTCCTTCTGATAAAGAAGGTTTTATTGTGGAATTCATAGAAGAAGACACAATTGTTTGATTCAATTGTGTTATTAAAATGGAATGAGTTCGATTGATTGTTTTCCTAACCATCCAATCATCATATTTCTGCACATTTTTTCTTTTGACTTCATGCCACTCGCCTTCTTCCTCTGGATCAGTAGCAGTAACACATGCTACCTGGGCTGAACAACCTTTAAATTTTACCTGTCCAGAGTCCACCATCTTTTGCAGAAGGTCTTTAAAGACAAAAAACTCTTGAATGGGATTCCCCAACATCTGATGAACTAGGAAATAATTGAGAATGTCTTTATCTCCTTCCTTGTTTGGCCTTTTAGGCCTTGAGAACTGAACCAAATTGTTTTCCAGATCCGAGATAAAGTATCCTGGAACTTGTTCATTCTGGAAAGAATAAACTTTGTTCTTAAAATCTTCAAATTGTTTCCATCTTTGATCTCTTTGATCATATTTATGAGGTGACCGTTGTTGTTGATGCTCAGGAGGTGGATCCCTTCGATATGATGAAGGTTTTGAAGTGGAAGCGGGTACAAGTGCTTTTTTAAGCGTAACTGTAGCAGTCTCTGCTTTCCTCATTCTTCTTCTTGGAACTAATGGAATTACACTAGTTTTAGCCTTAGTATTTGTAAGAGAGTCTTCAATATGCTAAGAGATTGAAGTACGGTCTCGAAACCCTCTTGTGTATTTCATAGGGATCAACAGTCTGTGTAATTCATCATGCAAATTTGCCACATATATTGACAACAATTCTTCTTGAGAGAGTACTGAACTTAAGGAATATGTTATTCCCTTCCATCGAGTAATGAAATCTAAAACTCTTTCATTCTCCATTTGCAAACAATTTTTAAGATAAAAAACTATCGTCTTTGGAAACATTGAGATGAATTGAGGAAGGTATTTTTGATAGAGATCTTCCCACCCAGTAATTTACTAGGATTGTAAGGTTGTATACCAGAAAAATGTAGGTCCTTGTAATGACTGTTCAAAACACTTGAGCTTAACTGCTTCTTGTTGTTGAGGAGTTCCTATCATAGGATCACAACGAGAAACAAAATGTGTTAAGTGTTGTTCTAGATCTCCCGAACCATTAAATATTGGGAATGTGGTACTCGCAAAATTTGATGGGGGAGGAATTGAATCAACCCATTCAAGGTAAGATCTCTTCTCTGATTGAACTGGTTCACGTTTTCCTTCCATAGCTTCCAACCAAGATGTTAATGACTCAATGGTAGTCATTAATTTTTGAGAAACATCTGGTTGAGCTTGGACCTGTATAGGTGCAAGAACTGGAGTTTGGACAGGTGTGGCGACCAGTACTATCACTAATGGTAGTACTGCCGGTTGCTATCGCGTACGACCTATAAGATTATACATGTGAGGGTGTACTTGTAAAGGTATATATTCTTGATCTATCCCAATAGCTACAATGAATTCCCTTGACTGACTGACTCCAGTACACTTAGGAGGAAGACTATCTTGAAGTAGTTCTGTAATTAACCACCTTAACTCCTTCATTTCTTCCTCTTTCTGTGCGAACCTTTCTTCTAATGAGAGTGATTGGCCTTCTCCAGAGTTAGGGGTAACCTGAATTTTTCCTTTCCCCTTGTTGGACGCCTTTCAGAGAGGGGGAAGTTGTCTATTTGAAGGAATACCTAAATTTTGGGTAAGCCTTTGATTTTGGGTACGCACATGTTCTTCATTTGTTTCAGTGCGTACAGCCTCTTGAACAAGAACTTCTTCGTCTGATTCTTCTGAGTGAGCCTCATGTTCTGGGGGATCACTGACAATGACATTGATGATATTTATCGATTCATAACACATTGCATCCCTTCTATCGGCACTTCTGTAATATTGTCTTCTTCTATGTCCATTATGAGACATTGCCTTTTGTTTGTTTCATCCCTCGGAAACTTCTTGATGAATCGTAATTTAGAGGGAGTCTCCTGATAATTCGGATCTTCATTCCTCCTATGGATTCCTCCCTAATTGAGATAAGACTGAATTTCACTAAGGAAGATATTGAGGATTTGAAAAAATCCCCAGTCCAGTTGACTAGGGTTGTTCCTATTGTTCCTGCTCAACTCCGTGAATCCTATCTATTGATTCCAAGGGTTGGATTAAAAGAGTCCCCAGTCTATCAAGCTAAGGTGGCTCTTGAGCTGATACATCTGAGACTTTCTTAAAAGCTTTCCTGATTTTTAGGACTTTATTTTGGGAATTGGCAGGATGCATCAACCTACATCCACTCAAATCACCTGGCTCAGATGACCGTTGGATTATTTCTGACACTTCTATCACTTGATGATGTGCCTTCTCTAAAGGAGAATCTTGTTCGATATTCTCATTTTCTTGATACAAGAGTAATTCGACAACTTGTTCTTTATATGCCTGAATTTTGGAAGAACTAGTTGAGGTTGTTCTTGGGAAAGCCTTTGATTACACACAAAACCAGGTATCTGTGGCTGGACATGGGCAATAACATTACATGAGACCACTTTTGGAGGGCTTTGTTGACTAGAGAGTATAGTGAAATGCAGTGCTCCATGAACACCCCATCCCCTGATATGAATACCATATGGGTCATTGGTAATTAACTGGCACAATATCTTTAACATGCTAAGGTATGAATGCTAAAGGGCTCTCTACTGCTTTTCAACCTTTGGATGTCGGGAAACTGAGAGAGATGCCAAATCAATTTGGCATTGTAACCCTTCTATTATATTAACATGATTTTCATATTCATCATAAGATAATATTTTCTCCTTTAAGTGAAAAATAGTTTTCCACATGTTGAGACGAACATCGTGAATACAATCTTCCATGAAAATTTTTGGAATATCATACTGAGAGTCAGCCAAAGGCCAAAACATGACTGGTACTTCACCTTTTTCTAGTTGTTTTCTCATATTCATCACTTTCACCTTATCATTTGATGAAGATTCTTCTACCTGACTAGACCAAAGCTAGTGATTCTTTGTTGATTTATCAGATTCAACAAGATTGGTAGAGAATTCATTTATCAAATTAGAAGATGAATGACCCAGGGGTGGTTTGTAGAATGACCTACGCCCTAGGCTATCTTCTTATTGAGAAATTATTTCACCTGCTAGCAGTAAAGCATCAGACATGACTGACTTCACATTTTCAAGTGCCTCAAGATAAGAGGGCTTTCTAATTACTACATTTTCCTTTGAAGAATTTTCCAGGCAATGCGAATTACTACTGTGGAGAGGATTTTTGCAGCTAAATTCATCATAATGGGGAGGACCACCATGGTGGGTTATAGAAAAAGATGAAACCTCTTGCTCCTTGGTCTTCTGGCCATGTAGAGGGTTATTGTGGCTCTCATCTGAAGATGATACTTCTAGATTGACCGAACTATCATGAACTAAGCCTTCATGAGGAAGTGTATGATGAAGACCTTTGGAATTATTATTACCACTATTGGGAAATGAGAGAGTAGAATCTTGAGTTACAAAAGACAGTCGTCTAAGTGCATCAAGAACTCCAGCATCGAGCAAGGAATTATTGCAGATTGGCTCTTGATTTCTCAACTATGATGGATGGGTCTTTTTATTAGACGCCTTCTTGCTGACTTTGGAAACCACTTGTTGATGAAAGTGGTTATTATGGGTAGGTGTTTGTGCCTTCTTAGGAGAAATAGTCAAGTTAGGCTGATTATATCCATTTAAATTGGGTGTATGTGCCCGACTTGATTGTCCGTATGACATGGGGGAGTATTCCCCACAACCCTCCTAGACTGGTACAGAGGTGCGTATCTGCTTTGGAGTGACATGTTGATGATTCACTCCACTGATAAGGATATATTTATGATTCCTTCCCTGTGATGATGCTGAAATTGTTATAATATTCTGACAGGCATCTAGAATATGGTTAGGGATTTGCATTTGCTCTTTCACCATTGTCAGAATGTGCTTGGTGACTTCAGCGGCCAGAACGGGAATATACGTCCATTCCCTGTCTAGAGTAGGTGTATGTGCCTACTTTTGTCCTCCTTTTCATGTCAACAGATATTGACATTACTTATGCATAGGGGAAAAGAGTTGAGTCTTCTCCAAATTTGTCGTCGGAGCTTTCTGACTGGCCTCTCTGGGTGCTACCAAACGAGATTTTTGGTTAGCCTGATGAATTGAAGGTGTATGTTCCTTCTAATTGTTCCCCACCACATTTGATTGGAAAGTTTCTTTGGTTGCAGTCAGACGAGCATGTTGACTAGATGATGAATTATAAACAGGTGTATATGCCTGCCTATAATACTCCACAGGAATTTCCTGGCGGGATTGGTGTGTAACTTCCAGACAAGTCTGGTGGGAAATAACATTAGGACGGAAGGGTGTATATTCCCGCTCATTGTTTTCAAACAAGTTGGCTTGATAGACTTATCTGGAGGGGGAAGAGGTAAGAACCTGCTCCCTGTTGGACAAGTTTCACCTCTGGCGGTTCGTCTTGCATGCTCTGGTCTGAGGGACCTGAGCCGAACCCCTAAAGGTGATACCCTCATCATGTTAATGGTGCACTACCGCATGATTATGGTGGCGATTGTTGATGGGATCCCTCAGTAATGACTCCTTCCTTCTTGAAATGAGGCCTTGAGTGACCTCTTCATTCACCTCCCTGTAATATGATAGGGACTGGTTGTTGCATTCCAGGGATAACGACCCGAAACGGTTGGAGACGGTGGTTAGAACCTCCTGCTTCTTGATCACTATTTGTCACTATCCAGACCACCAGGGTGAATTTTTCACTTGTAGGGCTTGTCGAGAGGCCTCCATAGTCAGAATGGTACCATGTTGATGGTATTCCTTAACCAATGCATTTGAGACCCAGTGTTGCAGACACTGAGAAGGTGATGTTGTCCTCAGAGCGGACGAAGATCCAGTAGGAGTAGTGGCCAAAGCATTCACATGTGTGAACTTTAAAGAATCCATTTCTATAATGCAGAGAGATCTTGGAAAATAGTGCATGTTTACTATAACAAACATAATCAAGATAAGTTTGGCCATAATACATCTTTTGGATGAGCACATATGTTATTGATTGTTTTGTTGGCCCTCACATTAAGTTAAATAGGGGCCTAAAAAATAAGTAAAACATCATTTAACTTAGTTAAGGATTCACATAAAGTTCACCATTTTGTTTATTCTGGAAATGGGGATGACCTCGTTTGTTTAAGGTTAAAACTTTTCCAATCGGTTTCAAACGGTTTTATTTGTAGAACCGGAAACATCCAGTGATTCTATATCCATTTGGACCTACTTTCCAAAGGTAGGTGCTCATTAGTTGTGGACCGATGAGGCTTAAGAATTTTCATTGGTCGAGAGGATGGGAGGTCAGGCTCACCACACCTTTTTTGGGTGGAATTATTGCCTACTCCAGGACTCTCTCATAGATTTAAGTTATTTTCACGAATCCTTATTAATTCACCAAGTATGAAAATGAGTTTTCCTTTAGATTTGTAAATAAATGATTGATATGTATAAGATTTAGAGAATTTTTTATATGTATTTGAGGTTCTTCATCGATGGATAATCATCTGTACGTATTGGAGATTCTTATTCAATGTTATCCTTCAATACATTATATAGAAATCTCTTGGTCATTATGATGACCATACTGAAGCCACTCTGTGGGGAACTTGAAGTTTATTGTCATTCAAAAGGACAAGGATTATTTCAGAGTTGGGATCGTACCTACAGATGGGATACCAACATATAATTGTTAAAGAGGAATCAGAACCCACATAGTTTGGGAATTAAGAATAGTTTAACGTCATATGGGACGGATGACAATTAATGGGTGATGGGTTTGAACCTTAGAAAGGTTTCCTATGTACTATAATTTTAAGGCAGAGATCAAATTCCACATAGTTCAATTAAAAAGTATGGTCCTTATGTATTAACGGCCCAAAGAGAGGTGTCATAATTACTTTTACACTCTAAGATCACGTGAGTCATGCTCGGTGTGAGAAACAAGAGGTATTGGTAAAACCTGGAGATTTGTGACAGGAAAGATTTTGTCACAAGGAATGATATGGGGCTTATATATGTGTGACTGCCCAAGTAGATGAAGACTAGGATTTACTTCTGGAAAGAATCCTAGGAACAAGGTCCATAATGATATCTGTGGTTTATGGAGATTTTGATACTCCAACTTGGGGCTTACTCCTAAGGAGGATGCCCAAATTAGAGGGAATTATGATTGGGGCTTACTCCTGAGAAGGAGGCCCAAAATTAAATAAATTATGATTGGGGATTACTCCTAAAAAGGAGGCCCAGGTTAAGGGGACTTGAGACTTGGGGCTTACTCTTGAGAAGAAGGCCCATTAATAGGGTTCATAAATGTATTTGTGCTTTATAGAGATTTACATTCTTAATTTGGGGCTTACTCCTATGTAGGATGCCCAGATTAAGGGGGATTTGACTTATGATTGGGGATTACTCCTAAAGAGGATGCTCAGATCAAATATTCTCTCATCTTAAGGGATGAGGTTTAATGAAGGGAACCTCTAACCATAGTGATATAATGTTATATAAATCAAAAGTTTTTGAAAGATGTTCCACAGAATTCCTTTCATAAAAGGAATCCAACAAAGGAACCATGACATAAGTGGATTTGAAGAGGGGTTTGAAGGCTAGATATTGAAGAGGAAAGGTGAATTTGAAGAAAGGAAGTAAATTGAAAGGAGGGTCACCCAAAAAGAGGGAGACACGCAAGTCCTGTTTGGGCACGCAAGTCCTGGACGGGCGTGCAAGTCTTGGTCGCGCAAGTATACTTGTGCAACATGAGTTTACTTGGGTGAATAAGAACCTATTAAGTGATACTTGGTTGAATTTGAATTAGAACCCTTAGTATCATGCCTAGAGGCTTTCAGGTTTGTGGCGTGCAACTTTCCTTAAGAGGGAAAGGAGGCGCGCAAATATCATCACTTCCATTAAAGGGATGGATACTTAGGCGTGAATGTATTGATGAGTTCTAAAACTTAGGCCTTATTCTTACTCTTTAGATCTTCCATTTCAGTTTAAGAATTACCTTAGAAGTGTTAGGAAGACTTCAAGTAGAGACTAGGGCGACCAGAGCTTAATTCTGAGTTTCGGATTTTTCATCCTCGAAATGGGGGACCCACATGGGGTATTTATAATCCATCTGAGGACCTTGGGTGAAAAAATAATAGGGCGCACAACTGACTTACACGACCCATATGTGGCGCGCAAGTATACTTGCGCGACCATAATGAAACTTGCGCGACCCATGCTTAAAGAGTTCCTTGTTTATGCCTTTGTAAATTTTTTATGTTCTTAAAAGGATGAATCTATTTGTGCTTAAGGTATTACCCCCTTTTCATTCATTAGACTCTGTGACGGAAAGGAACATCAACAGGGTCTACACACTATCTTGTGGGGGAGTTCCCCACCACAACATACATAAAAGAAATAACCACACGTTATTAATTATGATTCAACTATGGGAGTACAAAACCTTAACCTCATATTTATCCTAACTTCATACACTATAAAACTTTTAAATAGATGACATTATAACTCTAATAAGGAAACTAGGGATATGCTCACTCTCTTTTCTTCCCAGAATATTCCCATGGGCATTAAAAATGAGATCAAATGGTAACACCTTGACATCCCAACATGGTTACTATGGCCAGATCATGTTGGGATTCATTGATCATTGTTCAATATTCAATATCAAGGTTACATTCATGAATTCAACCTATGGTTTAAATTTATATAAACTAACCAACATGATCTCTAGATAAATCCAAAAGTTACCTCCAACTTCCCTATCTATAGGTGAACACCTTGGGAAATATGTTAGTGAGCTTCTAAATCCATGAAATTTTTTCCAATAAATAATAGACATGGTGTTATCAATATACACTCAAGTTTTATTACACTATTTTGAATATAAAAAGTAATTAATTTCATGTCCTCGAGATCACTAAGGTAATTTTAATTAGTTTAGTTTCTATAAAATGAATTTATAAAATAGAAAAATTATTGTAAATGATCTCAAATGGGCATGAGGTATTCACCACTATGATCTACATGAAAAAAACCATGAAATTGAATATTTATTTTCCAAATTTTAACATTGGGTTAGAAATTATGAAAAACAACTGGGAGTGGGTTTCTAGGCCAAATGGAGACCCCTAAGGATGATAAGTGGCATAACTACATAGGAGGAAATGGATACCTATATGTAGGTTAGACATAGTCCAATAGTGACATACACATTCCATCACATGAAATAGTACAAATCATACCTTTACCATCCTAGTTCTAAGGGAATAATTCATATTGGTTATATATCTTCCTTGTACCAATTTAGATCAGGGTGCCCATCCCATCTACTATCCTCTCTCAGTCCCTAAGGTCAATATTTTGGTCCATTTCATAGTAGGAATGCACAACATAGCCCAAAAAAATGTTCTAGGTCAATTACATGGCACACTGATTTCAGTATTTTCCCACCTTCTGGAAGGAAAATGACTTTTAATCCTTGGATGATCTACTGTCTTGGTTTTTTCATCCTTATTATATCCTCCATTCAATTCTAAAACCTTTTTCTTTTCCTATATCCAAGATGCCTCCATCCACCCTTTCTATTCACACAAATCATTTTATCCATCCACCCATGATCTGCTACCTCTACCAGAGTCACACAACCATGCCACCCAATGCTTCCTCATTCAATCATGATGCCAATGATGTCATCCAAAACCAACCATCTCTACCACCTTAGGCTCACCGTCTTTCATTTTGATGGATGGTGGTGGCTTCACCAATATAATCCATGTTGTAAGGGAGAATGAAGGAGGTATGTGGGTGGGGTGTGGGATTTTTTATCTTGCTTATTTTAAAACCATTCCACCCCTACAAACAACCACTATTTTGATGATCAAGGACAACACATCATATTTGTCACACAACAAGAGGTCGAGAAAGGGAGTAGTGATCAGCAATGGTCCAACAATCTAACTCCTTTCCCTATCTACTTATTCTAATGAATGGAATTCTATATTCAAAAATTTCTACAATAATCACAAAAAATCATTTTCATGAATATATATAACAAAATAAAATAATAAAAAAATCGAGTAGACATATAGAATGATGTAGGAATAATCAATAGAAGTCCACCATCAAGGGGTCCAACGCTCCTCTATTATCTTTCTTCTAAAACCCTATGGTTTATCTATTAAAACAATATTCCAAATTTATCCTCCATTAATTTAAATTAATTTTACTATTATTTAAAGTCTTATAGTTGTTATTTCCATGGATGAAAATCTTATCCTAACCTATGTCAACCCAACTAAAACCCACTATTTTGAGCAATACTACAGTTATGTATTTTCCATTAAACCTTCTATTTGAGAGATATAAAAAAATTCATCACACTAGCATTCTTGGAATAAAATAAATTCATTTAACTTCATAATTAATTATTAAATAACTCCTTAAAATTGAACTTCCTCATTACTTCAGAAAAATTTCATCGAAGTGTAAAACCCATGTTTTAAGATCAATATAGCCCTAAAAATTATAATAATATTTACAAGTTGATAGTTACCATTTTATACTTTAATGGGATCAAGACTCTCACACTCATATATTTATTCAAAAAATATGTTGAGGATTAATGAAAAAACCAAAAACTATTATAGTAAATTAATGTGTCAATGTATCTAATGGAATCAAACAAATCATCCAAAATCATGGTGAGGATAAGTTATTCTATCTTTATAAAAATTCTATATGGTAAATATCTTTATCAATTTGACAATATATATAACACCCTGAGATTTAAAAAGAAAAAAATTATATTATATAGCATAAAGGACATGAAACACTGAGTTTATCTTGCATTAAACACGACACTATGTTCATCTTATGTTACATGCAACACTCAATTTATCTTATGTTACATGAAACCCTGAGAGTTTTATGTTCCATAGCATATTCAACACGCAAAACTAATCTTAAATGACCCATGATATATCATCATTTGCAATTTCATATACAAGGTGTGGGAAAACCTCAAAAATAGAAGACTTTCTCAGTTTATTCATAGATTGGTTGCAGAGGAACAACATGCCTTCATTCAGGGGAGGTCCATTCAGGGGGGAAGTGGCTATCACAAAGGAGATTTTAGGTGAGATTAACAGGAAGGTTTGTGGGTACAAAATCACAATTAAGGTTGATATGGAAAAGTCCTATGATAGAATGGAGTTGGGGTTTATCATTCACGCCATGGGGAGCATGGGGTTTTCCAAATGGGTTATTAACCTCCTATTTCGTTGCTACAGCTCGTCATGGATCAACTTGTTTTTTATAGGGAGGCAATGTGGCCTCTTGAAATTAATCATAGGGCTTAGGCAAGATAACCCTATCTCTCTTAGTATCTTTATTTTGGTGTATGACGTCTTGAGTAAGTATGTGGCCTCTTATATTCAATGTGGTCGTGTCCTCCCTTATCACTGTGGGGATCAAGTTTCGGGAGTGTCTTGCCTCCTATTTGCAGATGATATGGTCTTATTCATCAATGGGGGTAGCTCCTCAATCATGGGATTTATCATAATCATGGATGAGTATGCTTTATGGACTGGTCAAATGAGAACATGGGTAACAGTGGGGTTTACATGCCCTTCTTCTGCCTGGACAGGAGGAAGGATAACATTGTTTACACTCTAGGATTTCAGAGAAAAAAAATTTGGATGCCTAACCTTGGACCTCCCATTTTCCCTAGAAGAATTTGGGCCCAATTTATTGATTGTATAGTCAGAAGAATTACAAACTGAATCCTCAAACAAAATAATAGTTTTCTATCATTTGGAGGAATGATCACCCTTGTTAATTGTGTCTTTTCATCTATCCCTATGCATGTTATTTCCAACCTCAAGGCCCCAAATTCTATCATTATACAGATTGAGAAGACCTTGAATGGATTCATTTAGGATATCCAAGAATAGGGGAGATGTCGGTGGTCCTTATGGTGTAGAATTTCAAGTCCAGTAGAGTTGGGAGGCATTGGGGTTACAGACGTGGGATAGGCTATGTACTTCCTCCAGGGAAATCTTGCTCGGAGGTTATTAAGGGACACTCCTTTTGAAATCAACTTATTCTAGGGAATTACAAATTCATATTCTGTGAGAACGGAAGATCTCCCTCAAGCCTCTGGAGATCTCTTCGGGTTCATTTTCTCATGCTCCAGTGTCATTCACAGTGGGTTTTGGGCCGAGGGGATCACAGGTTTTGGCAGTGCAACTGGGGGTGTGGCCTTCTGCACTATCTAGGCTACCATGCACCTAATATATCATTCCTGGAAGCCAGTGCACACACCTCCTTTATAAAAGATCTTCTCACTCCCACTCAAAAGGACCTCTTTGATAACATCAGCTTGGATGGATCCCCGGAAAATTGCATTTTCACTAGCTCCTCTAAGGGTAAGTTCTCGGCCAAAGCTTATCGTCAGTGTACGCCTGCCCATCCAGAGAGCGACCGGTGGGGGATTCCCCTCTGGTGAAAATCCACCCCAATTAATTTCTTCTTCTTTCTTTGAAGAATCAGACACTAGGCTCTCTACATGGATCTAGGGATTAAAGGGAAGGGTGTCCCGCATGCCTCGAGGTGCGTCTACTGTTTGTCCCCCTACGAGGAATCCACAATACAGCTCTTCTTCCAAAGTGAATTGGGTGTGCGGATCTGGGGTGAGCTTGGAGAATTATCTATGTCTCTTATTGTCATGTCCTCCCCTGAGGTCTTCCTCTCGAGATGGTTCAACGGCTTCCTGAACAATAGCCAAGAGACTTCAGCCAGGGCAACCCTCTTGGAGGCGGGCTGATGGTGCATCTAGAAGGCTGATCCGTTCTTTCCCTACTGGCCAGAGGCAGGTGCCTTTCCTCGAAGCTAGCTGACCTCCTTCCCCACTCAGATGCAGTGCCTTCCCTACGACATTTCCTCTCCAGATCCACTCCTCTAGGCTGTATCAGCCCCATGCAGAGGAGGTGATGGGTTCGCTGGTTTCCTCCCGCATCAGGGCTGAATCTCAACATCGATAGAGCCTTCAGCTCCGGCATCATGCATAGCGGCAGTGTGGTACATGAAACATTGGGATCAGTGATTTTTCTTTTAGTTCTTTCTATGGACCAGCGAAATCTCTTAAGGCGGAGGCGATGGCGATGCTTAGTGCCCCCTCTCTATGTAGATCCAAAAACATTACCTTGACAATTGTTGAGGTGGATTCCATACTTGTGTGGAGCTCTCTAATCAGTACCTATTCCTCTCTATGTAAAATCACTTACTTGATCTGGAAGTGCAAGTCCCTCCTCCTAGGTGACATGGATATCCTCTATATGTGACGTGAGGGTAATCAGGTGGCTGATTTCTTGACTCCTTTTGCTACCCCGAAATGCCCCCTTATGGAGTTTTTTACCCTTGGAAACCTTCCCATTGGTGGGGTGTCCCATGTTATCAGGGACAATCTCAGTCTTCATTTCTTCATTCTTCCCTGATTTGTACTACTCTTTCTCCCATTAAATGAAATAAATATTTATTTGATGAGTGAATAGTGAAATACACATATTTTTGTAAAAAAACTTTTCTTATCATTCAATTAAGTAATTTTAAAGTAAAACTATGTTTTGAATATGTTTTAAAGTAATATAATTTATATTTAATCTACTTAATTACTTTGAATCAACTTTAAATTGGTTTTTAGTATAATCTCTTTTTGTTTAAAAATGGGGTTTTCTAAAAAACTTGTTAAAATGAATAAGGTTTCTCCATTTTAATTAATTAAAATAATACCTAATGGGGAATGTTTTAAATGATATGGATATATTATATATCATTAAATATTAATTTATTTTTATACAATTATTATTATTATTCATTGATTTAATATAGAATCAAATTTTTCTAAAAAATACTTTTCATAAAAACCTCTTGTCTTGTCTTGTCTGTGGGTTTAATATTAAATTAAATTTTTACACTTCAATGAATTGAATTTTTAATAATGGATTCCTTATTTGGAATCATAATAATTTATAATTTCTAATAATTTTAACTTAATTTTTGGGAAAAATGAATAGTGAATGGAGTAAAAATTAATTACCGTAACTAAGGTAAAAATGAGTTTACTGTGGGGTTAAACTAGAATGATAAGAGTGAAAATGACCAAAATTATTATCTTATTTTTAATTAATTTATTTATTTAAACCATTTCAATAAAATTATATAAAATATGGAAATTTATTTCAACTTTACATTGAATATGACTCATATAATAAGTTATGTAAATAAAAAGACAAAAAAATAATTTTATTCCTTTTAATATATAAAATACTTTAAGATTGAGAAAGAAAAAACATTATTTTTGTTATATATATTTTTTTCAAATATAAATGATTTTTTATCATAATAATTTATCATTAATTTTTAGAGATGAATTAGTTACATAAAATTATTAAGAAACTTCGACATAGTAATTATTTAGTTAATAAAAAACAAAATAACCGATACTAAAAATAATAAAAGCGAAGTAAATTAAATGAATTATTTTGTCCCATTCTTTTCTGTAGATGAATATATCATGTTACATTGGTTTGAATAAAAAATATTTTAATTCCACCATTTTATTTACATTTCTTAAATTCAATTTAAATGAATAATGTCAAAATTGACATTAATGTTATTTTATGATAAATTATTTTTTATTAAATGATCTAAAATTAAAAAAAGGCCATAAGTTATAAAATTTCATTTTAAAATATTAATAAATATCCAATATTTTCTATTGATGGAAAATTTATTATTTTATAATTCCCATATTTACTCTTAATTAGTAAAAAAACTATGTTAGTGAACTTAAGGTTAAAGTGGTGTTTTTTCATGTTACAAGCGCTTGTGTTAAAAATAATTTTCAAAAAAATAGGATTTTTATTTGATAAATTGGACTTAATTATTAGAATAATTTGGTAAAAATTATCTAATAATTGTCACTTTAATTTTTTATTAATGGATAAATTACTTGGATTAGAAAACTAGTTACCATAATGAAAAACCAAAATGAAAAACATAAGGAAACTTAGGTGTTAATGAACAATATATTTTAAACATGTGTTTTATTGTTTTTTGTGGGTGTGGATTGACCATATAATCACTCCAAGTCATTAATTATAAAACATTGAGCCACTTGAGGTAATATTGACCTCCCAATAGTGTATACTTTTTGGTATTTACAAAAATTTCACTCCTCCTCAACTATAAAAGGGCACTCACTCCCCTCACATCATCACACCTATCAATCCATTTGGATCATTAAAACCCTAAAAAAATAAATTCTCAAATTATATCATCTAATCCTATAAATCCATCCAAGTAAAACCATTGGTACATACTAGAAGGAGTTACCCAAAGAATAGGTAACGTTCATCAATGAGTATTTTTGTTTTATTTCTTTCTCCTCCCATTAGATTATTCTGATTCCATGATGATATATTAACTTAAGTATATTATAGAAAATGATATGTGTTTATATTATGGTTAATACCTATAAACACACACTTACATCTAATGGGTTATAAAATCATCATTCGTGTGTACGGAGGACTGCTACCTCGTGAAAGGATGTCATTCATTTTTCCATTACCAACTCTCAAGGTTGGGTATGATAATGGATATAAAGTTTATATGTTATTTTTATAATATAATTATACATATTTATTCATTATATCGTATATACCCTTGTAAATGCCGAAAAAGTCCGTAACTCCTAGAGGAAGTTTCGAAATGACGAAGCGAAGTCATATTCGGAATCAGAGGCCCGATCCAAAGGCCCGGGAAGTGGTGCGCGAAATAAAGGAGGATCCGCGTGAAATATTGTTGTGCGTGCGAAGTATCCCCGAGATTCACGTAATCGAGCCGATGAGGCGCGCAATTTCTGTGCGCCCCGGTTCCGCGCGGCGAGGTTTTCCGTTCCGACAGCTCTCAGCGCGGAAGATTTCGCGCGCCGCCTGGATTCCACGTCGGCCAATGCCTATAAATAGAAGGAGACCCCAAGTGGTTTGGGGGTTACGAAATTCGGATCGGCTTCTTTGCGCGCAATTTGACTCCCCCCACGCGCAATATGACTTCCAGGTAATCCCACTTTTTGCGCAACCTTGCCTCGTGGTTCACCTTTGCGCGCAACTCCACCGGCTTAAGTGAATTTTCCCCCTCCTCCGAGTTCCTTCCTTGCGCACAATCCGTGTCCCTTCCACGCAATCCCCTTTCATGCGCGCAATACCATGCACGCAATTCCCTCTCCACGCGCAATTCCCTATCTCCAATTGTGCGCCATCCTAGAGTTTTGTACGCAAACCTTATCTTTGAGCGCAAAACCCAGGACCCCTCACCTTGACGCCCCTTGGCTGCCTATCTGCGTCGGCACCTGATTTCTCCCCTAACGGGCATGCGCGCCATGCGTTGTTTTCTCGTACGGACTTCCAGGATCATACGAAGTAACCTCAAGGTTCCTTGGGCGGTGTTTCCCATTGCGTTGCTCTGCCTTATGCTTCTCTACATAGGCACGCTAACGGCAATTTCTTCTTCGCATAGCCACGCTAACGTGGACCCCTCAATGGTTCGCCCTGCGGCCCCCCTTCACTACGGCCTTGCCGATGCCTTCCCTCCCACAAGGGGTAGAGGGCATTGGGCATGTAAGCCCTAGGGGTGTGGAGCGATCCCACCTCGTCCAAGCTACAAAACGTTAAACTGCTGAGCACCTCGTCCTTAACACATGATGTTAAACTGTGGTCCGACCCCGTGCTTCGAACGCAGGGTCCCCCCAGCTGGGGCATTATTTACGCCCACTAGTCTCCACAGGAATGGACTCTTCCTCGCATGGAATGAGATCCTCCTTGTCAGAGCGGCCTTTGTCCGTAGGGGAAGGGCTGCCTCAGAGCGTAATCCCCAAGACTCTCTTGCGAAAGGTTACACCCATGCATCTCCGTACTTCCCCCCTACCAAGGCCAGTGGACTCCTTTTCCCACTGCGCTTTGTCGCACCACGGGCCTCCACCCTAGAGTAAGCCCCGGCACCAAGGGACGCTAACCATGCATAAGACCTTGTTTCCTCTTTGGGGCTCTCAACGCGTAAGCCCCATTCTGCTTCTCAGGGATGCACCCTTTGCGGTGTGATCGTCTGGTCCTTGCTGCCTCTTGTTTCTCACACCGAGCATGACTCATGTGGGATTAGAGCGTGCATCGACCATGACATCCTCTATGGGCCGCCTCAGACCGTAAGACCCATCCCAAGGAACTATGTGGACTTTGATCTGTGCTAACGCATGGTACGTAGGAACCCTCCACGAGGTTCAAACCCACCACTCGGTCGTCCCGACCTCTCCACGTTGGTTCCCTGACCACCATGGGTCGCCTCAGAGCATAAGCCCCATACCCACCATGGGCCATCTCAGAGCGTAAGCCCCAAATATATCGTCCCGCATGACGTTAAACTGTATGCCCTCATCCCCCATGACGTTAAACTGTATCTCGACCTGCATGATGTTAAACTTTATTCCCCCTCTTGGGCTGTCTCAGAGCGTAAGCCCCATGTCTCACTCCACCATCCATCTTGATCCTTACCCGGGCCACCACATCTCGGTGAGATCATGCCACCCCATCCCACTCCATGACATTTGGGAAGCCGCCCATGTGCTGGCCCCAACATCGGTGTTCCCCCTAGGGGTCCTTCAACACGATCCGTCTCCGCAAGACGTCAAACTCACGACATACCCTGTGTTAAACATGGGAAGCTGAGGAAAACCTCAGATGGTACACAATCCCCGCGTTCGATGTGGGATGCCTCCGGCTTCCGCGCCCTCGAGAATCCCTATGATAAGGGACAGAAGACAGACATTCCAATGACACCCCAACGTGACCATTCTCCTCACCGAAGGTTTCTGCCCCAACAAGACCCCTTGGAGCATCTCGACAGAAGCAGCATAATTAACTGGCGTCCATGTAGATATGGCACTGGGAATGAGCTTCACGAACCCGTCTTAAATCTACGGGGGAGACCCGGACTAGGTGATGAGTTCCGAGGAGTAATCCACGGAAGGAAGAACCAACATCCCATCATCTCGGTTTTGATCAAGGAGTAGACGTCCCTGAACAAGGAATAGATGTTGCCCGCCTATGGAAAGTGGTAATGCGGGACAACAAGCAGCACATCCTCCCTATGGATGGATGTGCGCGCCCTGGCGAAAGCATCAGAAACAAAAAATGGTGAACCCGACGTGAAGCTCTACTCCTCAGTACGGGGAATGGTAGAGGTCGGGGTGTCGGAAGATTAGCATGTCACCAGGTCCGGGTAACCCTCACCGGGATGTGAAACCCGCCAGGGGTCGAGGCCATTAGGACGTTGACCACTCTGTTCTGCGACTTCGTCAGCGTGGATCCCTCTCGCCGACTATGGAAGACGGAATGATGTTGGGCCTTGGTTGTTGATCTCTTTTCCTGTTGATGCTAATGGGTTCATCTCTCTGCTTCCAGAAATCAGATCACTGCATTCAGAGCTCGATCGCCACTATCCCACCGGCACAGGGGCAGGGGAAGTACCAACACGGCCACCCTCCACGGTCCCACCCTTTCCACGGTCGCTCCAACTTTGACCGCCATAGCTTTCGGGCGCTCATGCCCCCTCTCCCCATCAGAAATCATCCAAAGAAGGGTGATTAATGACTTGGTTCGTTGGTACGATGAGGAAGGGATCATCCCCACCAGGGGCATGGCCCATTTGGATCTAGAGGTGGCTACGCCTCACCACCATCGCCACCCCCAAGGGCCACGCAGGGAGCCGCCGCTCCCCACTCGGAAGTTCAACCGCTTCAGGAGTCTATCCCCGGAGCGCCTTGACACATCCCTCCCCTACGCCAATGAGGTGGGGGATGTCCGAGTCCGCCCGATCGGAGACCCGTCCCAGGGGTTAATGGTAAGAACCCCCGCCAGGCTGCGTCGATGCCGCCGCCCTACTCCCTAGGCCGAGAAGGAGGCAATCTTCATGCCCGCACCACTGGCTCCGACCCATCTAACCCGACACCAGCGTCGGGCGCGAGCGGAAGAGAATTCCCGTCCTGGGGCACCAACTTCAGCAACCACTGTGGCTCGAGCCACTGTTGACTCCTGTTACCAGACTCTCGCACACGTTGAGCAAGGGCAGCCACATGCCCGACTGGGATCGAAACCCCGACCGCCCTGCAGGAAAGTTGGGTCGAATCTCCCGGTCGCGGGCACTGGCAATGGCCACCGCGGACCAATCCTTGGTAGTGCCACCCACCATAAAGGATCATTCCGTGCCACTGATCTGGAAAGCCGAAGGCTTCTTCGTGACAACTACGCTCCGGGTATGACTCTTTCCAATGCCCACTGCACTGGGTATGAGGTCACTCCCCCTACTGGTGGCCGCGAATATGGAGTCGTTGTGTATCCAGTCGCTCACTCACATGGAGGTCCTCCCTATGTCCCTTTCGACATCTATCCCAGTGCTTCCCACACCCCAGCCTTCAGTCCCCTATGCCCCAGCTCTATTGCGGCCAGGGGACTCCTTCAAGGAAATCATCCTTACCCTGAGGAGCCACCCAGGGGAAGGAAGGTCGGGCATCATCGCTGTAAGAGGAATGTTAGGGGAGTCCGGACGGAAATTAGACCAGTCTGTTTCTCGGATTCTGAGGCGGAGTACGACTCGACGATGGAACCTCCCCCCCCCCCAACCCTTCGAGTTGAGGGCAGGTATGGGGACGCGGCGCATTAGTATCGTACTCCCCGAATGCGAGATCTGTATGATTCCCTCCTCCCTCCGAAGGTATATCCAGGAGGACGAGGACTTGGCGTACCCCCAGGGGTCAAACCCGCAGTTTCCATTGGCCTCCCCAGAAGCCCCTTCCGCCCCTGTCAGGGAGGGTGGGGAACTTTTATGGGGACCGACGGAAGAGTCACGAGGTGACACACCCTCGGAAAGCACCAACGCTGTGACAGGAGGCCCATTCTCCAGCCCATCTTATCGCGATGTGGCAGCCAGGGCACTACAACCCTTGGAGGATGACCTAGGGATCAGCGGCCAATCGGCATGTTCGCCGTATTCCCCATCGGCCAGCCCATCGGCCCGGCGGCCTGCCTCGGCGCCATTTCCAATTCCCCGACTATCCTCAGTGGACGAGCAGGGGCAGAAAGGTCTGGACCCTGAACCAGAGTCATGGAGCTTATGGACCGTCCTCACAGCGGTCCACTTCCCCGAGAAGTTTTGACCGGTTGCAGGATCGGATTTTGATATGCCAGAGTCACTCACCCCAGGAGAGTTTGAATGTTTCTGCCAGACTCTTCGAGTGACTCACTCCCATCCTCTCCATCAGCAAGCGCCTTATCCCAGGATCCAAGCACATCTCGAGGATATCGGTGAGCAGTGTCGTCGGGTCGACCTGGCAGCGCTCCCTACGGTTTGGCACCCCAAGTCATTAGGCCACCACGAGGCCCTCCAGCAATAATGCGTCAAGAGTTTTCAAGTACTCCACAAAGTTATTGAGGAATCCACCCCCCACGCACACATCCGCGGGTGGGGGCAGTACGCTGCCCTTCTTTTCTGTGCGATCCGCCGACAGTTCGATTCACTGGGCGGCCCTGAGGGAATGTCGCCAAGGGCAGTGGTGGTCAACATGGCTGATCTTTCAGATGAGGGAAATGGTGTGAAGCCCCTCGACGGGGACTCACCCCCTGAGGACAAGCCGCTACTGGACCCATCTGGGAGGATTACTCGCCAACAGAGGAGCCTCCTAGGTCTCCATGTACCCACGGTGGCACTGACACTGAGCCGAAACATCGGAAAGGGTAAAGAGCCCGTTGGGTCTGTCAAACTCGCCGACCCATCTGCCTCGGTGCAGAAGGCAGAGAAAGACCCCGAGAAGGAAAGCTATGCAAACATATTGTTAAGAAAAAGAGGCTGGTTGATGAGCTCTTGGTCGAACGCATTGCAGAGCGGCGGCCTGACTACGGTAACCCTAGACCAGGACAGCAGGGGTAGGAGAACCTACCCCTTGCCGAGATTCAACCGGGAAACTGCGACCATATTGCGTTCGCTGATAGGGGAGAGGCTGAAACCCATGCAAAGAGGGAACGATATGTTTCGTTGAACCCTCCCGAGTGGCGGGACCACCTTGGGGACCCTACTCGATTTCCTCCCACCGCCCCGAGAGTCACTCCGCCAGCTGCCTCGCGAGCTGCTAAGCTTGACCATCGTATCGAAGAGCCTAGAAATGCGCTTATGGTTAGAGATCCCCGTCAGGACAGGAATCCGCATCCGGATGATCTGATGGAAATAATCATCGCCCGCTTGGAGGCCCGGGAAACTCGGCAGGTGGAAATCCCACCGGACGGCAAGCCATACAAGGAATGGGTGGATGATATGTCGGCCCCTCCAGGATTTGGGAACCCCACTTTCTCCCCCTTTAACGGGACCAAAGACCTGCCACAACACCTAGCCCACTTCAAATCGAGGTGCGGGCCTATGTTAGGGACTCCGGCGTAGCAGGAGGCTGCCAAGCTCCGTTGCTTCGTTCAGACACTGGAAGGACCAGCGTTCGTCTGGTACAGCCAGCTCCCTGTTGGATCTGTGACTAGCTGGGAGGACCTTCGTCGGAAATTCCTCTACCAGTTCAGTTCCTTAACCTGGAATATGAACATTGCAGACCTCTTCAGGTGAAAACAAAGGCCCAACGAGCGAGTTGCGGACTTCGTCGCTCGGTGGAAGGGGCTCACGTACTCCCTTGACATTCCACTGACTCAGGAGAAATTACTGACGATGTGTGTAGGTAACGTCAAGGCAGAGTTAGTTCCTTCTCTGATCACACAGAATTACCCTGGAGGGTTTCGGGACTTCTCAGATAAGGCTCAACGCCTCGAGGAAGCCCTGCAATAGGCCAGTCAGGCACGCCCGCTGCCTCCTGTAATCTCTGCAAGGCGAGCCGCCAGCGCTGAGCCCGCTGCTATAGCCCAGATAGAGGCCGCCAGACAGCTAGAGTTTCTACCAGTAAGGACAGCTCAGCATCCTCATAGGGGTCCACCCCCATGGGCGCAGCCTCTGGCCCAGCAGCGACCACCTCAAAATCGGCAGGCACCTTCGCGTAACGCACTGCCACCACCTAGGAAAGATAATCAGGCTCCGCCTCCTTGGCCTGCTCCTCCGGCCCCTGGTCATGGTCAGCCTCCAAGAGCCCCCTTTCCAGACAGAAGGAATCAGACTTACTCGTTTGGCGAGGCTCAGGTTCTCGATTATTTCCATAGCGCCTTGGAGTAGAGGATCGTGCAGCTGCCTGAGTGCCGGAATCCAGAAGAGGTGTGTCGCACTGATCACCCTAACTACTGCCCTTATCACCGGATCCTGGGACACACCATCCGGTGATGCTATGTGTTCAAGGACTGGCTCCAAGACTAGATTGACAACAACATAGTCAGGTTGGGCCCATCCATGGCACAGGTGGCAGGTGTCTTCGTGAGATCAGATGGCATCAGTGACAATGGGGATGAGTGGGAACAGGTTTCCGACCGTGGGTCCCGGAATTATAACGACTGGATGGCCAGTAGGACGGTCGCCCATTCCCATGGAATCATCCGTGCCCGCCTGAGTCAGCCAGAGCCCTCAGAGTCTGCGAGAGATGCTTTGGCATCGTCTTCCCAGCCTACCTCTTCCCATAAGAGAAAGTGGCGGCACAAGAAAAAATAATGTGCCCTGCCATTTCCGTCATCTTCCCACACGCTTGGCGATTTCATGCCCCCAGAAATGGGGATCCCTCTGAGACCCCGTCCGGTAGTGGATGACTCCTCGAGTGAAATTCTGGGGTACTCTTCGGTTAACATCATAGAGTTGGTAAATCCCTTTTTGGCTCCCGACGATGAGGAACGCCAGGTGGACCTCCCCAATTTCCCCTGCCATCGCCAACATCGGCGGAGCCATGGCTACGTGAATCGCCAGGGCACGGCAGTTGTCACCTCCAGTCAGGCCGTGCACGCTATCGAGACCAGGCAGCAGGCCCGGTACAGAGAGAAGCACACGCGGCTCCCTCACCCGGTGTCAACAGGTTCGCCTCCACCACTTTTTGTGTTGCTGGATTAGGCAGAGCCGCCTCGTCCGTGTCGCAACCAGCCCTACCCTGCCACCGTCTGACTACAGCCTTTCGGTCCTAGCACGACAGCCACCTCCCGGGCTTCGGCTAGTGAACAGCGAGACATGCCTAGTACCAGTCAGTTACCGACCCCACCAGCAGGGCCCGTCATGACTCCAATCGTAGAGCAACCTCCTGTAAGCAGAATCTCGCGTTTGGATCGAAAGTATGATGTTTTGAAGCACTTGGTCAGCATTCCGGCAAGGATTTCTATCCTTGAGGCCCTTCGTCTATCGTCTGAAATGCGTTAGTCGCTCGCCGAGGCTCTAAGAGCACCCTCCAGTTTGAAACGGAGGTAGCGGTCGTAGAAGCCTTCCACACCGAGGTGATTGAGGATGCCAAATGTCAGGCGGTTATCTCGTTTTCTGGTGAAGATGAAGACCTTCCCATACAGGGGCACATCCTCCCACTGTACATCACCAGCCAGTTCAATGGAATGGAAGTCCGCCGCTATCTTGTCGACATGGGTTCTGGGATTAACCTGATCCCAACTCGGACACTGTGGAAATTGGGGTTGTCTGAGGATGATTTAACTCCCTCCGACCTCAGGATCCAGGGGTATGACAGGACCGAGCAAACTCCACTTGGCAAGATTCATCTGAAGACCCAGTTCGGCGGCCTAATTTCCAATACCGAATTCATGGTTGTCTCTCAGGACACCACCTACAACGCGTTGATGGGCAGTCCGTGGCTCCACCTTCACGCAGCAGTTCCCTCATCATATCACCAGTGCCTCAAATACTCCCTTAAGGGTCGAGTGGGCGTGCTCCAAGGAGATGCATCTTTGTTTGCCTCTTGTGAAGCCCGTTACCTGGACGCTGACTATTACAAGAGCAAGGACAAGCAGATCCTGGCAGGTGAGGTCGAGGCCGCCACTGTCACGAGTGATCCCTAGGTAGGTTTGGATGATGCATATGTCTTCCCAATCCATCGGTTGGAGGCCACGACCCCCGATATGGGATATTTCTTTGTTGTCTTGGGTACCAGAGGAAGGCATATTTTCAGGTCTAAGAGACGGCAATAAATCACCTCGTACTCTTAAACCAACCAGGATCAGGTGATCCCTGAGCCTCCTACCCCTGTACGATATCGGGACGTTGGGCTCATGGCAACGGTAGTACGTCATACGTGTCTATTTCGCCAGGCCGGAATTGACCAGATCAAGACAGTGCGCCACTAATGCTTTGATGTCATAAAGCGTGGCCCCTTGGGTCGAAGGCCAAATGGGATTGGATCAACCGCCTTCGTCTCCATGGTCTCCGTGGTGCATGAGTCTCCCGACGTGACGACCTCTACCGCCCAAGCCAGCGCCAGCTCCCCATCAGGGTCTTTCCTCCCCGAAACGGCTCCCCCCGTGGATGATCCTTCCATAAGATGAGAGAAGGACATGGAGGATTCTCCTCCTGCCTTTGAGGAGGGCGTCTCCACCACGGTCGACGAGTTAGTGCAGGTGAAACTCAGTAGCGAGGCGGACCCGAGACCCACATTGGTCAGCACCACTATGCCCCCCGAGGAACGGAAACAGTACATAGACTTCCTCAGACAGCACCGTGATGTGTTTTCCTGGAGTTATGAAGAGATGTCGGGACTAGATCTCCAGGTATCGATCCACCGCCTTGGCCTCCCAGCAAACCATCGCGGGTTCAAGCTGCCTCCCAGAAAGATGCACCCCTCTCATGGTGCCATGGTTGAGGCCAAAGTTGATAAGCTCATCAAGGACAAATTCATCAAGGAAGTCCAGTACCCCAGGTGGCTAGCCAACATTGTTCCAGTCAGGAAGAAGAACGGGCAGATCAGGGTCTGCATCAACTTCCGCGATCTTAATCGCCACTGTCCGAAGGATGGCTTTCCCCTTCCCGTGATAGAGCTGTTGATCGATGCAACGACCGGGTTCCAATCCCTCTCTTTCATGGATGGGTACTCCGGGTACAACTAGATCCGGATGGCCCCCAAGGATGAAGAGTTCACTGCCTTTAGGGCCCCACATGGTACTTTCTGCTACCAGTTTATGCCCTTCGGCCTAAAGAATGAGGGTGCCACCTATCAATGGGTTATGCACCGCATATTCAAGCCGATCCTCGGGACACTGGTGGAGTGCTACGTAGACAACCTGGTGGTTAAATCTCTTCAGCGCCAGGACCATCTCAAAGACCCTGAGAAAGTTTTCGGCTTCCTCCGTTCTCACCACTTGAAGATGAACCTATTGAAGTGTGCCTTCGGGGTCACCTCCGGAAAGATTCTTGGCTTTATTTTTAGGTATCGAGGCATTGAGATCGACCCAGAGAATATCAAGGTCATCAGTCAGATGCCTCCCCTGAATAATATTTAGGATCTTCGAGGCCTCCAAGGCCACTTACCCTATATACGTCGATTCATTGCGAATCTGGACGGCAAGTGTAATCCCTTTTTCGGCTCATGAAGAAAGGTGCTGCCTATGGGTGGGACGAAGAGTGTCAGATCACTTTTGATGAAATCAAGTAGTATCTACTTCAACCTCCGGTCTTGATGCCACCCATTCCCAGAAAGCCGCTATTCCTTTACGTGACGACCCTGGAGAGATCCCTCGGCACGCTTCTCACCCAGAAGAACAAAGAGGGAATAGAGAATAGCCTCTACTACCTCATCAGCATGATCCTCGATGCAGAAATTAGATATTCTCCCATCGAGAAGAGCTTCCTGGCGCTCGTATTTGCCGTGCATAAATTGCGGCACTACTTGCAGCACCACGAGGTACAGCTGGTCTCTCGGGTAGACCCGTTGAAATACATCCTGAACTGACCTATGTTGACCGGACGATTGGCGTGTTGGGCGGTGATCCTCCAGCAGTTCGACATCAGGTTCATACCTCAAAAGGCCATCAAAGGACAGGCATTGGCAGACTTCTTAGCTTCCCACCCAACCTCTGCGGACCAGCCGCTGAATCTAGGATTTCCTGGTGAGGAAATCCTCTCAGTTGATCACGCCATCCCATGCCGGCAGATGAACTTTGACGGTGCCTCCCGGAGCCCCACCGGTAGAAGGCTCAACGATCCTAGGCTTAACAGAGTGAGCCTGGGTATCGTCTTCATCACCTCGGAGTAAGTCGTTCTGCCATATTCATTCCTGTTGTCAGAAGGATGCACTAACAATGAGGCAGAATATCATGCGCTCATCACTGGCCTCGAGTTGGCTCTGGAGGTTGACGTACCCCATCTATATGTAAAGGGGGACTCCGATCTGGTCATCAAACAGGTCAATGGTGACTACGCTGTCAGAAAGCCAGAACTCGTGCCATTTCTGGAGTGCACCCTCCATCTAATGGCTAAGTTCCCCTCCCGGCCAGATGTCATTCACGTTCCCCAGTCACATAACAGTCGAGCAGATGCTTTGGCCAGCCTAGCCGCATCACTTGCGGAGCCCGAACAGGATGACCTAATCATCCATGTGGCGCACCGGAGAGTCATTGCTCCTGTTATTCCAGAGGGAGATCGTGGCCCGCGAGTGAACCATCTCACCGCTAGCGCCCCTACGTCAGGACCCTCGGGGGCTTCAGGCGTGGTGATCGAGACAGTGCCTGAATGGAGGACGCCCTTGGTTGAATATATCCTGCACGGCGATCTCCTGCAGGACCAAGCCGAGTGAGAATGAATCTGACTCCGCGCACCGCATTTCACCCTTCAAAGTGGTCTCATCCATGAGAAACAGGAATGGGTTTGATGTTGTTATCCTCCGTTGTCATCAAGGAGTCGAGATTCCACAGGTCATGCAAGAAGTGCACGCTGGTTCCTGTGGCGCCCACCAGGCCGGGTCACAGTTGTCTCACCAGATTCAGAGGCTGGGGTACTTATGGCCCTCCATGATCCATGACTGCATCGAGTATGCCAAGAGGTTTCATGCGTGCCAAGTTCATGCTAACTTTGTGCATCAGCCACCGGAGCCTCTCAATACTACCAAGTATTCTTGTCCCTTTGCAGTCTGGGGGTTGGATGTCGTAGGGCCTTACCCGCCAGCGACGGCCCGCCAGTTCTGGTTCATCTTAACCGCTATAGATTTCTTCTCGAAGTGGGCAGAGGAAATCCCACTCAGGGAAGTCAAGGCATGTTCTATCGATGACTTCGTGAGCTCCAATATCATCTATCGGTTTGGAGTACCTCACGCTATCCTCATGGATAACGGAACAAACTTCCGAGCAGCTGAGCTGGAGAAATTGTACGCTAAGTACAACATTCTCTCCAACCACACCTCCTGCTATCATGCGCAGGCGAATGGATAGATTGAGGCGTTTAACAAAACCCTCTCTAACATTCTGCAAAAGATGGTTGGTCAGAACAAGAAGCGTTGGTCGGACAAGCTTCCCAATGCCCTCTAGGCTTACAGGACGACGACTCATAACTCCACTCAGGTGACTCCATATTCCCTGGTATACGAAGCTAAGGCCGTCCTTCCCATCGAGATCCAGTTTCCCTCCTTGCGTACGGTGGTCTACGACCAGTAAGCGCCAGATAGATTTGTCGAAATCCATCTACATGAATTGGAAGTGCTGGACGGAAGTAGGATTCGTGCTTTACATAACTTGGAAAGGCATCAGAGTAAGATGGCTCGAGCTTTAAATAAAAAGGTTCGCCTCTGCTCCTTCCTGCAAGGTGACCTGGTGTTGGCTCTCAGAGCGCCAATGATTCCCGGTAGGAAACCACCCAAGTTAGAGCCCAAGTGGGAGGGGCCCTTTATTGTCCATAAGGTCTATCCCAATGGAGGTTATTCCCTGGTGACTATGGATGGTGAGCATGTCACCCCTCCCACTAATTCCAGGTTCCTCAAACGGTATTTTTCCTAAGCATCAAGGGTCCGAGTTCTAAGACATAAAACTAAGATCCTCTTTTGGCGCTGCATGACCTTAAACTGCACCCAGTCCAGCATGACCTTAAACTGCATTTTTTCCTACATTTGGGCTCTATGGTCCAACATGACCTTAAACTATGCGGTCCTGCACTACCCTAAATTGCACCTAGGTCCGAGTTCTAAGACCTAAAACTAAGATCCTATTTTGGTCATTCTTGACCCTAAACTGCACCCGGTCCAGCATGACCTTAAACTGCATTTTTTTCCTACATTTGGGCTCTATGGTTCAGCATGACCTTAAACTGTGTGGTCCTGCACGACCCTAAACTGCACCAGAGTCCGAGTTCTAAGACCTAAAACTAAGATCCTCTTTTGGTCCTGCATGACCTTAAACTGCACTCGGTCTAGCATGACCTTAAACTGCATTTTTCCCTACATTTGGGCTTTATGGTCCAGCATGACCTTAAACTGTGCGGTCCTGCACGACCCTAAACTACACCTTGGTCTAAGTTCTAAGACCTCAAACTAAGAAACGTATTTTGTCCTACATGATGTTAAACTGTGTTTCAGGAACTACGTCTAGCTTGATTCTCATTCTAATGAGATACGTAGGAACACCCAGACCTTTCATCTTTGGGTCCAGCTTGAGGTTCGTTATCGTGTATGTCTCACCTTTGGTACCTTGACCATGGGATCGTGTGGCGTGGTATAGGATTATGTCCTCATTCACGTTGGGTTTGCAATAACTACACCACATGCACCCTGTCCTCAGGATTAGCCCTCCTATGTCATGTTCCCCATGACATTAAAAGGCGCCATTCAAGAACTACGTGCGGGTTGATTCCCATCGTTATGGGATATGCAGGACCGCCTGAACACCTAGATGTCAGGTCCAGCCCCATCTCTTAGGAGATCCCATGATCTCCTGGTTTCTAGGGCGTTTGGGATTACGCCCCCCTTTTCCTGGGGATTCGCAATCTTTTGGCCGCTCTCAGACTGAGCCCTTTGACCCTTTCCAGTGGTCTGCTAATGTGTTCAGAGTACTCTGGTCTAGGACCTAGAGTGTCAGATTCGACTTAGGCAAGTTCCATCCACTTGACAAGCTTCGTGTTCCCCTTCATTTGGGCCCCCATCATCCTTCACACCCGGAGGGACCCCCATGAACGACCTGGATACAATGCCTAAGGGCTCTCCTACCGTCACGGGCCAACGCCCCCGAGGGTTTCTGACAAAAAATTGATACAAATCCCGCGTTGCGAATACGGTCAGTGGTTGATGCTCATTTGTTTGTCCCCATGGATAATGCGATAGGATTCTGTGTTGCGAACGTGGTCAGCAGTTATCCTCAATCGTCACGTCAGCTTTCCTGGGCCCTGAAGGTTGGTTCCATGATTCACATTATGTTCTGCCCCACCGTGTCAAGGTGGAATCTTGACACTCCTTGTACTAACCCTTGGTTCACCCCCACACGTCAGACAGACCAAGCTGCATAACGGTGTCTCTCGGGGCTCCCACAATCTTAGCGCTAGAGTATGTGCTTGGGTTTCTTCTTTGCAGGTTGTGTGCATCTTGACCCTCATCCCCATGGGAAACGAGGAGTCGCCCGGAAATTGCGTTTCGGGCCCAGCACAGCTGGGAGCTAGCATCTCCTACCCCCCTCCTAATGGTTGGACCCTCATCGGCCCCTTGGCCCGAGGCTCCTCTCTCAGAGTCGCGCGTAGTGATGGTATCGCATCGTGCGTGTTCCTATCGGTCCAATCCATACGACCATAAACTGTGATGTCGGTCCAAGCCATACGACCTTAAACTGTGCTTCCGGTCCAAGCCATATGACCTTAAACAGTGTTGTAAGTCCAAGCCATACGACCTTAAAATGTGTTGTCGGTCCAATCCATACGACCTTAAACTGTGCTACCGGTCCAAGCCATATGACCTTAAACTGTGCTGCCGGTCCAAGCCATACCACCTTAAATTGTGCTGCTGGTCCAAGCCATATGACCTTAAACTGTGCTGCCGGTCCAAGCCATATGACCTTAAACTGTGGTGTCGGTCCAAGCCATATGACCTTAAACTGTGCTACCGGTCCAAGCCATACGACCTTAAACTGTGCTCTCGGTCCAAGCTGTACGACCTTAAACTGTGCAGTCGGTCCAAGCCATACGACCTTAAAATATGCTGTCGGTCCAAGCCATACGATCTTAAACTGTGGTGTCGGTCCAAGACATACGACCTTAAACTGTGATGTCGGTCCAAGTCATACGACCTTAAACTGTGCTGCCGGTCCAAGCCATACGACCTTAAACTGTGCTGTCGGTCCAAGCCATACGACCTTAAACTGTGATGTCGGTCCAAGCTATACGACCTTAAAGTGTGCTACCGGTCAAAGCCATACAACCTTAAACTGTGCTGTCGGTCCAATCCATACGACCTTAAACTGTGTTGGCAGTCCAAGCCATACGACCTTAAAATGTGATGTCGGTCCAAGCCATACGACCTTAAACTGTGTTGTCGGTCCAAGCCATACAACCTTAAACAGTGGTGTCGGTCCAAGCCATACAACCTTAAACTGTGCTGTCGGTCCAAGCCATATGACCTTAAACTGTGCTGTCGGTCCAAGCCATAGGACCTTAAACTCTACTGCCGGTCCAGGCCATACGACCTTAAATTGTGCTGTCGGTCCAAGCCATATGACCTTAAACTGTGCTGCCGGTCCAAGCCATACGACCTTAAACTATGTTGTCCACATTGTGATGACCTCCCTATGGGGGACATCACACCAGGTATTGGCCGATTTCCATACCACCTTTCAACGCCTATTATGGATTGATTATTGTGGAGACGTTAGGAATATCTACCCTAGGCCAGTCGCCCCATAAAAGAAAAACAATTTACCTTCAAAAACAAACAAGATATATCAAATTTCGCTTCTTTTGGTGTGAGGAATAGACCCGCACGACTCCTTCTTTTGCACAGGCACCACATCGTGCCATGCTGCCCTTCAAGAACTACGTATGGCTTGATTCTCATCCTTATGAGATACGTAGGAGTGCCTGGGAACTTTCCCACAGGCCCAGCCTAACTTTTCACGCTTGGTCCCTTGGCCTAAACACGTCCCTAGGAGCACATAGTAAGCAGGGCTTTTCCCCATTCATGTTGGGTTTTGCAATCGCTTTACCATGTGTCTCCCATTCCCCTTCTCCTTTGGTCCGAGTTCTAAGAATTAAAACTAAGATCCTTTCTTTGGATTTCTACGACTCGCTCTCTCTTGTGGGATTGTACAGTGTGGAGTGGGATTATGTCCTCATTCACGTCAGGTTACTCATCGTGCTATTCATATCCCTATATGAGATGCGTATTTCGTCCTACATAACGTTAAACTGTATTTCATCCCGCATGAAGTTAAACTGTATTTCGTCCAACATGACGTTAAACTGTATTTCAAGAACTACGTGTGGATTTATTCTCATCCTAATGAGATACATAGGAACACCCGGACATTTCATTTTGGAACCATCCCCAGGGATTACCAAACCTCGTCCCTCCTTATTGTCGGCCCCTCGTCCTGACTTCATGGGAAGTGGTGTAATCATGACATCTACCCCGAATAAGTTCGAGATGCCCCATAAGTAATAATGGGAAGCGGCAGTTCCCTCTCTAGAAAGGTCCTACCTAGAAATTGGTATGACCCATGATCAGGTTGGTACGTCCGCCTAATGCGCCTCCACCATGGTGACGCAATTTTGGGAGTGTTGGACTCTGTTCGAACAAACCACCACTCCACCTTCCACGCTTTGTGTTCCCCTTTATTCGGATCCTCATTTCCTTTCATGTTTGATGCGACCCCCTAACAGTATGGATGATAGACTTTGGTCCGCCTACTGCCACAATATGGATGATAGACCTTTGGTCCGTCTGTTGTAGAAATATGGATGATAGACCTATAGTCCGCCAACTGTCCTGGGCCAACGTTCCGGAGGACTGGTCATGTTTGACGGGACCCCCTAACAGTGTGGATGATAGACCTTGGTCCGCCTGCTACCACAATATGGATGATAGACCTTTGGTCTGCCTATTGTAGCAATATGGATGATAGACCTATGGCCCGCCTGCTGTCCTGGGCCAACGTTCTGGAAAACTGAATGACGATATTTGAGTTAGGCCCCATGTTGCGAACATGGTCAGCGGTCATCCCTCATTTATTGTCCCCATTCTTGGCCAACATGATATGGATGTTGTGTTTCTGCCACGGTTGACAGTTATCCTCCATCTTTGCGCCTCATAGTGTTCCGAATTTAGGCAGTGTGATTCACCCTTCATCTCCATCTCCCTATGTTCGGATGGATTTCAATTCCCCCAGAATTGCCCCGCTCGTGTGTTAGAGCACATTGACAAGTTGATACATAAATCCGTCTGGGGTCTCCTCAAAAATCCAAGCCCAATTTCGGATGCCTGAAGCTTGTTCAATGCCCCACAGTTGGACGAAATGATGGAACGAGCATCCTTTGCTTCTCGCATTGGGCGCGACCCACAGGATCCTAGGGATGAGTTGTTATTCGTTTTGAAACTATGGTTGAGAATATTAAACCAAGGGTACAAATGAATGGATTTGGCCATGTATTGGATTGAGATGATGAGCAATACAAGCAAGAAGTTCATGAGATGTCCAAAACAAATCCCTTAGGGATCAGCGTGCTGAATCGATCTTTCCAACACTGCTACCCTTTGGATGGTAGCCTCCAGGACCTCTTTTAGCTCCTTGAAGACTCTATCCTCATCAGCTGCCGTAGAGCACAGCTCTCCAACCCTATCTTATCCCTACGCCCGCTCGGTTCGAAGTACGATCATCTGGTGACTCGCCACCATCAGTTGTTCCTGCGCGTCAGCCAGCTGGGTCGTCATTTTCTCCACAAGCTCAAAGCATGTTGCAATGAAGGCCTCCTTATCTGCTGCCTACCCTTCGAGGTGTTAGACATCCCGTTCCTCCCTCAGCAACGCTTGGGTACTTTTCGATCCTTCCCGGCACTGGGCAACGTCGGTGCACCGGCTGATCTCGTGTATCTTCTCGGCCATGTAATCACGGACCGTTAGACGAAGGTGCTGAGCGTCAGCCCCTCCAGTGCACAGGAATCATAGCAAGGTCTGGAGTGATCCCATCTGCCTCAGCCAATCCGACTGGGGCTGTCTGAGAAATCACTAGATACACTTCCACCCTTTGAGCCGTGTCATCTGGCTCTCCTCGGCTGCCTCTGAGTCTGAGTCATCTTTCTCCTCAGGGTCAGCGGGTCGGTATATAGGGAAGGCAGCCAACATATCGGCAGCAGGATCCACCACAGGGACACCTTCGTGAGGAATAGGATCCTCGACGTCCGGGCGACCTTCTTCTCTCGCCCCAGCAGCGATGATGCCCCCATAAGCTTCCGACCTCGCCTCAAGAACAGGGCCGCTGATGTCCACTGCCCCCTGCTCACCAATTGTCGGGGCCGACTCAGTGTAGGGAGCATGCTCTGAATGAGGTGGTATGTCCACCACTGGTCCACTCACGGACCACCCGGGCTCCTTATCCTAACGAGCCTCCAATGTTGAGATCACTACGCAAGGCGTATGCTGGTTAGTTGGGATCTTTTGATGCCAAGTGCCAGTAGTGAAGTGTGAGACTTACAGGAATCCAGAGCGTCGGTCTCCAGTGTTCTGGACGCTGTAGGATCCGCCGTGATGGGATACCCCTCTGCGCTTGTTAATTCAATTATGGGTGTCGGATCCCCATCATGTCCCACCGGTTCCTCTCCTCCCTCCTCTAGTGGGGATGCCCGTCCAACACTCAGCCGCTCCTGACTGAGGCAGAGAGATGGTTGGGAAATTGGAAAGGAGAATGGATGAAGAAGTAAACTGAATGAAGATAGAGGAAGACCTCGAGTATCTCGGTTATGTCGAGATCAGATCCAAAAATCTCGCCGCTCTCTCGGATACTCCCTTGGTAGGTCGCCCCTTGTGACCCCTCATCTTCGGGTTCTACTTCTTCTTCATATTCTCCTTCACCTTCGTCTTCTCCGATCTCCTCCTCCCCCTCCGACCCCTCATCACTGTCGCATTCTCCCGGCGGCATCGCTTCCGGATCATGCTCCTGGCCGAGCATCACTTTCACTAAGAAAGGTGGCTCCGCACGCCGACCCCTTTGGCGTGCGTATGTGTCCATGGAAGTTAGATAAGCATGCCGTCGATGGAAGTTTACTCGGTCGGTAATTCGAACGAGCCCGACCTCTGGCAGCTGGATCCCGTTTTTCATTATCTTCTACCAGATGGCTTCAACGCTCAGTGATTGCCGTAGGGTCATCCAGGCCGACCACAGTGCTGAGAGAATTGCATCTTGGGAAGGTTCGAGCAGGTATCTTATCTGCTTCCCGGCCAGCTCCTTGGCTGCCTCATGTGACCCCCCCATGGGTAACGAGGACGCGGTGGAACTATGTGATGTTCCCTTTGCTGAAGTCCCAGCCTGCACAGGCCTCGCTGCATGACGCACCCTTGGTTCCCCCTTCCGGCAGCACCTTGCCTTCTTTCCCATCGCCCGATTTCTGCACGAGTAGCCTCGAGTTTCCAGACTCTCTTGCGTAAAATCCCCTCAGGGTACGCAATGGTCCAATGCTTGGCATACTCGGTTGCTAGGCCAGCAATGACCCCGGTGGGAGGAAGAGTAACGACATCGCCAGAGCCGGAGGTGGTAAACGTCAACCACATCTGGCGCAGGACGTAGGGATTTTTCTCCTGCCAGACAGCCGTGAATACCTTCTCCGGCATTCATTGGAGGCACCTGAACTTCCTGGTAAATCGGTATGTCACGTAAGGCTCGTAGATCACCTTCCCGTCGATTCGAGGCATGAGCACCCTGCCCCGAATGCTCTGGAAATACTCATGTTGTTCCAGAGAGCCTCACCCGTTGTCCACCATCTGGCCGACTGGGGTAGGGAATGGGCTGAAGTTGAAGTTGGTATGGTTGCCAATGTGGATTCTCACGCCCTCCTCATTGAGCTTCATCAGCGCCACCCCTGCGATGTTCAGCAAGGACGGTCGAAGACCATTGCCCAGAGGAAGGATGGCATTTGGGAAAGTGTACCCGCCGAGATGAGCCGCCACCCAGCCATGGAAGATCTGGAAGGGACCACATACTCTCCAAGGCGACCCCCCTCGTGAGATGCGTCCCAGGATGGAATATATCTTGGCCAGTACAGGGATGCCCATGTTGAACCATTTGTTGGTGGCCATGGTACCCGCCATCACTAGTGTTGCTGGATGGACGCCCATCCTCACGTCCCACACTGGCAGGAGCCACCCGCTCAGGAAGGCGGAAAGAAACCCGACATACCAGACGTTCGGTTCTCGGGCCTCAATGACGTGATAGCCCCATGATTGGTATTGTCCCGCCTCCAGGGTCCTCCAGTATGACCCGTCCCTGCTTCTCTGAGTCGTGGTTGGGCACCGTTTACCTCGTCCCACCATCTTGATGGCCGGATCCTTCTCAAGGAATAGGATGAACCAGCCCTTGTAGGCAATGTCCTTCAGGAAGTCCTTGACCCCATCCTCTCTTTGGCCAGCTCCAACAGGTGCCACATCAGCATAGGCGTCCACGACCTGTCTCCCCAGGTATTCTTTGTAGGAACGAACTCGTCATATTGGTAGCCCTCCAGTGGGATACCTCTGATGCAGTGAACGTCCCAGAGACTGATGTCGACTTCCCCATGGTGAAGGTGGAATGTGTTGGTGTCAGTAGACCACCGAGTGAATAGCTCCGGACCGAGTTCAGGTTGACGGTGGAAGTGGAACTGCGATGTCCATACCGCCTCAAACAGGCCAATATACCGTAGTTCATCCCCGAACTGGTCATAGGTATGGCGAACCCAGAACGCCCAGGCCCATTCCCTGGTGAATTTTCCCCTGGACCGCAGGTCCCAATCCTTCAGCCAGCCCTACATGTCATCTGTGATGCTCTGACAGAACGTGCTCGCGTAGAGGGCTGGAGAATTCTCTGCGACAGGTTCGTCCCCGGTGATAGTCCTAGTCCTCAGGTTCAGGACATATACGTCCATATGTCTGGTTTCCCTGGTAGGATGGACATTGTTGGTGATGTTATAGTGATGAAGCTCGTCCTCCTGGGTCACCCATGACCGCAGCGTGTCCACCTCGAATCTCGACAGAGGCACCTCTTCCAAGATGCCAAATTTCCAGAGTGGTAGGTTGTCAGATAGGGGATACGCCTTCTGGGCCAGAGTCAGCAGATTGAACAAGGTCAGGTTTTTGGAGACAATCACCTTGGCACCATAAACCTCTTTGTTTTCGGCCATCTCGCCCCTACGAGTGGCAGATTCCCCCTCATCAACTTGGTTTGCGGCCATCTCGAATTTTTCGGGAGTTGCGTGAAATCAGGATGCAGTGCGTGGAATCAAAGAGTGTTGCGTGAAATCTGAAGTAGTTGCGTGAAATCCATCAGATGGGTGTGCAATCGGCATGATAAGCACGAAATACCATGAGTCGGTGCGCAAAAACGACCAAAATTAGGAAGGAATTCCGCACTACCAGAGCGTTTTTACGCGCAGCCTCGGAAGCAATTTCGCGCACGAGAGCGATAAGACTATCGCATGGAAAAAGCTGAAGTACGGATTTGGGACTCAGTGCCCCTTTTTATAGGCGAGGCTAGGGTTCCGCGCCGTGTGGAAAGAGGATTCTGCGCGAGTCTGTCGGTTTTGCGCGCTCCGTTGGAATTTTGCGCGCAAAGTGCCCAGGAGACCCATCACTTCGGCGTTTCGGCATTTCCCTCGGAATCCGATCGTTGCGACCTCTCGCCGATCCAATTCCGAGGGGGGGCATTTTTAGACTCCGAAAAAGTCTATAACTCCTAGATGACGTTTTGAAATGACGAAGCGAAGTCATATTCGGAATCAGAGGCCCGATCCGGAGGCCCAAGAAGTGGTGTGCAAAATAAAGGAGGATCCGCGCGAAATATTGTTTTGCGTGCGAAATATCCCCGGGAATCGCGTAATCGAGCCGATGAGGCGCGCAATTTTTGCGCTCCCTGGTTCCGCGCAGCGAGGTTTTGCGCACCGACGGCTCCCGGTGCGGAAGATTTCGCGCGCTGCCTGGATTCTGTGCTGGCCGATGCCTATAAATAGAAGGCGACCCTAAGCGGTTTAGGGGTTACGGAATTTGGATCGGCTCCCGTGCACAAAATTTGACTCCCCCCGCGCGTAATATGACTTCCAGGTAATCCCTGTTTTCGCGCAACCTTGCCTCGTGGTTCACCTTTGCGCGCAACTCCACCAGCTTAAGTGAATTTCTCCCTCCTCCGGGTTCCATCCTTGTGCGCAATCTATGTCCCTTGCGTGCAATCCCCTTTCGTGTGTGCAATACCGTGCGCGCAATTCCCTCTCCGCACGCAATCCCCTGGCTCCAATTGCGCGCCATCCTAGAGTTTTGCGCGTAAACCTTCTCTTTGCACGTAAAACCCAGGACCCCTCACCTTGACGCCCCTTGGCTGCCTCTCTATGTCGGCACCTGATGTCTCCCCTACCGGGCATGCACGCCATGCGTTGTTTTCTCGTACGGCTTTCCAGTCTCTTTCGAAGTAACCTCAAGGTTCCTTGGGTGGTGTTTCCCATTGCGTTGCTCTGCCTTATGCTTCTCTGCATAGGCACGCTAACGGCTATTGCTTCTTCTCATAGCCATGCTAGCGTGGACCCCTCAACGTTTTTCCCTACGGCCCCCCTTCACTATGGCCTTGCCGATGCCTTCCCTCCCACAAGGGGTAGAGGGCGTTGGGCATGTAAGCCCTAGGGGTGTGGAGTGAACCCACTTCATCCAAACTGCAGGATGTTAAACTGCTGATCACCTCATCCTTAACAAATGACTTTAAACTGTGGTTCGACCCCGTTCTTCGCACGCAGGGTCCCCCCATCTCGGACATTCTTTACGCCCACTTGTCTCCACGGGAATGGACTCTTCCTCGCATGGAATTAGATCCTCCTTGTCGGAGCAGTGTTTGTCTGCGGGGGAAGGGCTGCCTCAGAGCGTAAGCCCCTAGCCTCTCTTGTGGATGTTTGCACCCGTGCATCTTCGTACTTCCCCCCTACCAAGGCCAGTAGAGTCCTTTTCCCACTGTGATTTGTCGCACCACGGGCCTCCACCCTGGAGTAATCCCCGGAACCAAGGGCTGCTAACCACGCGAAAGCCCATGTTTCCTCTTTGGGCCGCTCAACGCGTAAGCCCCATTCCGCTTCTCACGGACTCACCCTTAGCGACGTGATCGTCTGGTCCCTGCTGCCTCTTGTTTCTCACACCGAGCATGACCCACGTGGGATTAGAGGGCGCATCGACCATGACATCCTCTATGGGTCGCCTCAGAGCGTAAGCCCCATCCCAGCGAACTACGTGGACTTTGATCCGTGCTAACGCATGGTAAGTAGGAAGCCTCCACGAGGTTCAATCCCACCACCCTGTCATCCCGACCTCTCCACGTCGGTTCCCTGACCACCATGGGTCGCCTCAGAGCATAATCCCCATACCCACCATGGTCCGTCTCAGAGCGTAAGCCCCAAATATCTCATCCCGCATGACGTTAAACTGTATGCCCTCGTCTCGCATGACGTTAAACTATATCTCGTCCCGCATGACGTTAAACTGTATTCCCCCTCTTGGTCCATCTCAGAGAATAAGCCCCATGTCTCACTCCACCATCCATCCTGATCCTTACCTGGGTCGCCACATCCCGGTGAGATCATGCCACCCCATCCCACTCCATGACTTCTGGGAATCCGCCCACGTGTTGGCCCCAACATCGGTGTTCCCCCTAGGGGTCCTTCAACCCGATCCATCTCCGCAAGACGTTAAACACGCAACATACCCCGTGTTAAACATGGGAAGCTGAGGAAAACCTCATATGGTACACAATCCCTGCGTTCGATGTGGGATGCCTCGGGCTTCTGTGCCCTCGAGAAGCCCTGTGATAAGGGACAGAAGACAGACATGCCAACGACACCCCAACATGACCATTCTCCTCACCGAAGGTTGCTGCCCCAACAATACCCCTTCGAGCGTCTCGACGGAAGCATCGTAATTAACTAGCGTCCATGTAGATATGGCACCGGGAATGAGCTTCACAAACCCGTCTTAAATCTATGAGGGAGACCCGGACTAGGTGACGATTTCCGAGGAGGAATCCACGGAAGGAAGAACCAACATCTCATCATCCCGGTTTCGATCAAGGAGCAGACATCCCTGAACAAGGAACAGATGTCGCCCACCTTTGGAAAGTGGGAATGCTGGGCAACAAGCAGCGCGTCGTCCCAACGGACGGATGCGCGCGCCCTAGAGAAAGCATCAAAAACAACCCTTTTACATTCTATACCAAAGGGGATACGATAATGTCGCTCATGTGTATGGAGGACTACCACCTCGTGAGGTGATGTGATTCATTATTCACTAACACATTACACTGAATGTAATAAGGTTAAAGATAAAAACATATATGTGATATAAATGATATATTTATTATATTAACAAAATATTTATCATTTTATAAATATGATAAATCATTTTCCTTTTACCTTTTCTCCCACTAGAAAAAATGATAACGTCATTAGTGGATGTGTGGTCTACCACCTCCTCGAAGTGATGCAATTCCTTTTTTCATATACATATCATAATAATGGTATATATAAGTATATTTAAATAAATAATATGGTATTTATGATATTATTATCATTTTTATGGATAAATTTCACTTGGATTATTTTGATAATGATCATTGAAAAAAGGAAAATTTTATCATGTGTGTATATTGCTTATCGTCTTCAAGATCATAACGTTAGTTTATTTTTAATAACCATAATTCATGATTGGTTTTAAAATTATAATTTAGGTATAAATATGATAATTTTTTCGTTATTATTATTCTATATTTGTTTAAATAATGAACTCTTTGACCTTATTCAACCCACCTAACTTGTTTTTGATACATAAGCTGAATATGGTCAAAACATATGATGTAAACATAATCAATTGAGTAATTGTATATAAAATTTTAATAAGTAAAAAAAATGAAAAATGTTCTAAATAATGTATTTATTAACATAATTTTATTATTTTGGAAGATAAATACACAGGTTATAAGTTAGACTAAAGGGAAGGGTTTTCCTGTCTCACTTTTATTTCTGTGAGATATATGCCATATTCACTACTTATTTTTGTTGTGTGGTTTATATATTACCCATGAATGTATTTTTTGATTATTTTACTTAAATTTAATTAGATTTACATATCAATTTTATTATCTATATTTCATGGGGTTTGAAGTTTCAAATTCACCAAAGTGAAAATGGATTTTTCGTACAATTTCCCTTTTTTGAGAGTTATTTCATGTTATGAACCTATCTTATTTTATGAGGTGTATATACATCCAATTTGACATGTAATATCAAGAATTTATTTATTCCCATGTTATTTTTAGGTTCTATTTAATTTAATCCTTTTATGTGGATTATGATTCAAAGATATCAAAGTTTTAAGAGTTTTATGTTACAATCTCATCCTTTATCAGGATTATTTATGATTATACTTCCAATGATGAGATATTATGATCAATACCACAATAAACTCATGAATTTTATTATACTATGTTTGTTCATGATATTTAAAAGTAATATTAATTTTTTACACACTTCATTACTTAAAATTACCGATAAAATATTTTTAATAAAATCTAAATCCATTTCTCTCTTTGATAGGAAATATGTTTCCTTCCGAACCCATGTTTTCTAAAAATGTTTTCAAAAATGTTTCTAACATTTTAAAAAGGATTTTTCATATAAATTTTTATCTTTTTAACTCTTTAAAAAAATTTCAAAATGAATATTATATCGTTTTCAAAATAATTCCTGTTTGGATTTTATTGAAAATGTGAAAGGAATATTCTTATTGTTTTCTGAACAAGGAACTTTCCTAACTTTTTTACATTAAAAAAGGAATGTTATTTTATGTTATGCATTGAATTACCTAATTTAATGAACATAATTTATTTGAATCTTCCTTTTCATGTTTATGAGGATATTTTTAAAGAAACTATTTTTAAAAGTGCTTTTCAAAGAAAAGGATTTTTAAAATGTTATATTTTTTTAAAAGTGATTTTTAAAATGAAAATGATATTTTCCTAAAGAATGTTTCTATTGATATTTTAATAAAATTTCCATTCATCAAATTCAATATCCATTTTTGTTACTTTTCCTTCAATGGAATATTTGGTATTGATACCATCCACATTCTTTATCTAAGTGGAATAAGATTTTTTCAAAAAGATAGTTATAAAACATGTTTCTCTTCCATGGACATATTTCAAAGTGATTTTTATTGAATATTTTTATTTTATACAGTTAAATCATGTTTGAAAAACATTTAAGTGGATTATATTTCTTTTCCATGGTTTAGTCAAGTTATAAAGGCAATACTAATTTATTTTATGAGTTTCATGATGAAATGAAAGCTCTATGTACATTATTCATGTAGTTTCTTTTAGACATTATATATGATTTTTGCACCTAGATAGTGTTGGGTGTTTTTATTTTGGATTAAAATATGGGTGATCCCATATAGTTCTCCAATGCATTGGGTAATGATTATGTTCTTTGTAAAATTATATTGGAATTTGGTCATATGTTTATTCTAATTGTAAGGGTTAAATAAGGGTTCTGTAAGGGTTTTTTGAGATTATGTTTCAAGATACCAATATCTTTTATGTATTCTTACTATGGGTTTATGATGTTTCATTTGATCAAGATTGATATCACATGGATTAAAATTATTGATCCTTGTGACTATTTCCTTTATTAAATACTTATACCAAGTTTTTATGTTTGATGATCTAGGTATTGATGGGTATGAATATTATTACGTTATACTCATTCACTTTGATTATTTTATCATACCCTTGCACTCTTATTTTGCTCACTAATGACATCCATTTTTTAATTCTTATGTTTTCCCTTTCTGAGTATTTGAGCTCACCCTTCTTGTGTTTTATTTCCCCCATGTTATATTGAACGAGGCTGAACGAGTTATGTCTAGTAGTGATATCATGTTTTTGATGGTTATTTCTAAATGTAAAAGATAAAATTTGGGTCAATTTAGAGAAATGGTCATTTAATGTCATGTAAATTAGTTATGTAGTAGTTTCTCCAAATTATCTAAAATTATAAACCTAAAAGGACCTTGAGGATTTATGTGATAGAATATTTCCTTTTCATAATGTAATGTTTAGATGGAAAAAATTAGGTCATAATTATCGGGATCAAATATAGAAATGTAAATTTTATGATTTCTGCACCAAATTTGGGAGTGAAAGTTCTGGGATGTTATAGTTGGTGTCAAAGGTCGA
Source organism: Viscum album (assembly GCA_963277665.1). NCBI lineage: Eukaryota > Viridiplantae > Streptophyta > Magnoliopsida > Santalales > Viscaceae > Viscum > Viscum album. The sequence goes on from OY728159.1 coordinate 1,059,863,879, forward strand.
TTAAATAAATTTATATATTATGATATTTGCATGTGATGTTATATTAATTGTTATAGATACCTTTATAGGTCTATAAGATTAAGGATGATTATAAATTCAAATTCTTATACATCCCTTTGAGGTTTTAAGTGATGATATCTTAAAGTGATTTTTGAAATTTTATGAGATGTTTTAATAGGTTGAAGTATTTTTTAAACTATGGTTTAACATGGAGTAAGAATTTAAATTTTCTGGAAATGAGATTTAAGGTAATGATAACCTTTAAGGTTTATATGATATTGGATTTTGAGAAGACATGTTTTATCATATATAAACCCACAGGATTGACAAGTGATTTGGTGACTAAGTGATTAATGTTACTTCAAAAGAATATTGTTGTATTTTTGGGCTTGAAATATTAAAGGCATGAGATAACCTTTGAGTTAAAATACTCTTTAAATTTGAATTTATTAATTTTATTTGGTATATAGGTTTATAGAATAATGTTTTTTAAAATTAAGATTTTACTACTGAATTTAAAAGATTATTGTATTATATAGAGGTTTATTAATTTTAGAAATTATCTTATCATGTGATAAACATTTTGGTTTTGGTTAATTTATAAAGATAAGAGTAATAATTTTTTCCCTTTTTATGGTTATATGACCTTTTACATTTTATTTTTGTGTTTTAGGCATGAAAATTTCATCTCGAATACTCATAATTTGGAGGAAAATATGAGATTCTAGTGAAAATTGTTTAAAGGATGAAATTATACCTGAAAAGTATGTTTCACTGTGTTTTCAATCTGGATAGTGAAATAATTCCTCAACTCTAGGAAAATAATCTTGAAACAAAATTATTATCCTTGTACCTTCATTTATGATGAATTTATGGTATTTTAAATCATCACAGATTTATGATTTTGAGGCCCTTAACTTTCTATTGATCATTCACTTAATTGGGATCAATGACCTCAATCACTCTCTATAATTATTTATTATTTTCCTCCATTCCCATATATGTTTTTTTATTTGGAAACCTAGTTATTTATTATTCCACATTACCATTTTTACTTACCTTTCCCTATTATTAAGTGAATGTTTTATTATCCATTTTTATGATGTGGTTTTACAAAAAAATTATTTTCAAATGTCAAACCTTTTAGTAATGAGAAAAAATTCAAATTTAGGGGATGCAATTTATTTAAGGGGGTGGATTTAACAACCCGATATTTTAAAATATGAAAATTATAATCAACAGCATAAATGACATTCAACATTAAGTTTATCTTTCATTACACAAAACAATATGTTCAACTTAAGATACATGAAACACTCATTTTAGCATTCATTACACACAACCCTAATATTTTTATGTTTGATAGTGTATTCAACACGCAACATGGAACTTAAATGACCCATGATATATGTTTCCATTATAACATAGTTGTTGAATTAGAGGGTATGAATATTATTAACTAATTCATGATATATATATATATATATATATTACTCAATATAAATTATTTATAATTTTTTGGTAAATAATCAATCAATTTCTAGTAATGTGTTTTTATTCTTTTAAAATATGTTTTCTTTAAAAAAATTATTTTCTATTTTCATAAAAAACATATTGTAATTAAATATTGGGAATTTTATAAAATGTATTTGATACAATTAAATTCATTTTTTAATCTGAATATCAAAATCTACTTTGAGTGAAATTTTGATACCTTTCAGATAATATTGATTTTTTCATGAATAGTGAAAAATAATGATTTTTGTAAAAAGAATTTTTTTTTCTAATGTATTATATAATTAAAAAATACCAATATATTTTGATTATTTTTTAAAGTAAATTAATTTATATTTAATCCTCTTAATTAAATTGAATTAACTTTATATTATGTTTTAGCATAAGTTTCTTTTTCAGTTTAAAAGTGGTTTTTTTCCAAAAAATATTTAAAAATGATTAATGTTTCTCTATTTTAATTTATTAAAAAATAAAAAATAAGAATAATTTATAATTTATAATAAGTAAAAATTAATTTTTTACCAAAATTAATAGTGAATTTAGTAAAACAAATTACCGGAGTTAAGGTAAAAATGAGTTTACTCTAAGGTTAAATAAGAATGATAAGAGTGAAAATGACCTAAAATATTATCTTAATTTTATTAAATGAATTTATTTCAAACATTTCAATTGAAAAATATTAAATATGTAAATTAATTTTCACTTTCCTTTGAATTTGACCCAAGTAATATGTTAAATAAAGAAAAATACAAAAAATATACCCTTCTTCATTTTAATATCTAAAAAGCTAAAGGATATAGACAAAAAATACATTGGTTTGGTTATACATAATATTTTGAAATATAAATGAGTTTTTTTATAATAATAATTTATAAATAATTTTTAGAGATGAATTAGTTAATTAATATTCTTAATTAATGCCAACATGGTATTTAGTTAATAAATAAATAAAATAACTCATAATAAAGATATTAAAAGTGAAGTAAATTGAATGAATTGTTGTGTTAAATTATTTTTTATAGATTTATATATCTTTTTAAACAGGTTTGAACATAATATATTCTAATTAAATCATTATATTGTTATTTTTTAAATTAAATTTAAATGAGAATTATCAAAATTGACATTAGTGTTATTTTTATGATAAATTATATTTTATTAAATAATTTAAAATTGATAAAATTACTATATTCTACCAAGTGATTTTTAAATATTAATAAATATCCAATATTTTCTATTCATGGACCAATTATTATTTTATAATAACTATATTTACTCCTAACTAGTTAAAAACTTTATTTGTGGGGTTAGGGTTAAAGGAGTGTTTTTGCACGTTACATGCACTTGTGTTAGAATTAATTTTTAACACACAGAAGAATATTATTTGATAAATTGGGTTTAATAAGTTTAATCAGTGGGTTGAAATTATCTAATAATTATCACTTTAATTATGTCTAAATGTATAAATTATCTAGATTAGAAAATTAGTTACCATAATAAAAAAAAATGAAAAAAATAAAGAAATATAAGAGTTAAGGAACAAAATGTTCAAAAATGTGTTTTATTTACCATATAATCCATAAAAATCTCAATATTGGATCCACTTTAGGTATGTTTGACCACCCAATAGTGAATACTTTTGGGTATTTAAAAAAATTCCACTCCTCCCCAACTATAAACGAGCACTCACTCCCCTCAATACTTCACGCCTCTCAAGGAATGTTTCTCATAAAAACTCTAACCAAATAACTTAAAAACTTCCTTTATCTCATACTATAATCCTTAAATTGGGCAGAAATCCAACCAATTAATTCCTTTGGTTCAAACCAAAAGGATTTTCTCGAAAATAGGTAGCATTCATCAACAATCATTTTTGTTTTATTTCTTTCTCTACCCCTTAAATTCTTATTATACCCTGATGATATAAAAAATAATTATATTACATATAATAATATGTTTCTATGTTAATTTTACTACATAAAATTTTACACACATCCATAAAATAGTTTATGAAATTATCATTCATGTGTATGGTTGACTACCGCCTCGTGAAATGGGGTCATTAGTTTTTCCATTACCACCTATCACGGCTGAGTATGATGATGGATATAAAGTTTATATTTTATATTTATAACATAATTATACCCATGGGGTATTTATATCATATATACCATTTTAATTTCCATACCGTATGGGATATTATAATGTCGCTTGTGTGTATGGAGGACTACCGCCTCTTGAAGTGATATGATTCATTTTTCACAAATGCATTACATGGAAGGTAATCAGTATAAATATGATATAAATGAAATATTTATTATATTCATGTCATATTTATCATTCTGTAAATATAACATGAAATTTTTATTTTACCTTTTCACTCATAAGCAAAAATGACAACGTCATTCACATATATGTAGACTACTGCCTTCTCAAAGTAATGTAATTCCTTTTTTTATCTCCACATCACAAGAATGATATATATATATATATATATAATTAAATAATATGGTATTTATGAAATTATAATCATTCTAGAAAGCTAAATGTTACTTACCATCTTTCAATAATGGTCTTTCAAAAATGGAAATGTTTCTCATGTGTACGTACGACCTACCGTCTCCATGATTGTAACATTAGCACATTTTTCATAACCATAATTAATGATTAGTTTTAAAATAATAATTCAGATATAAATATGATAATTATTTTATTATTATTATTCTTTATTAGTTTAAATAATGACCTCTTTGACCATATTCAACCCACCTAAGTAATTTTTTACACATAAGATGAATATGGTCAAAACATCCTATGTAAACTTATTCGATTAAGTAATTTTATATAACATGATAATAAGTGAAAAAAAATAAACATAAAAATGGTTATAAATCAATTATTAATTAAAATAATTTTATTATTCTAGATGATAAATATAAAAGTGACAAGTTGAACTCATGGTAAAGGTTCTCTCATCTCACTTTTATTTCTATATAATATATGTCATATTCACTGCTTATTTTTATTTTGTGGTGTATATACCTTCAATGAATTTATTTTATGATTATTTTAATAAAATTTATTAGTATTTACATACCTATTTTAGGATCTCTCTTTCATGGGTTTTATGGTTTCAAAGTTACCAAAATGATAATGGATTTTTGTCACAATTTTTCTTCTTTGAGCCTTATGTCATTTTATAAACCTATCTTATTTTATGTGGTGTATATACATCCCATTTGACATATAATATCATGAATTTATTTATACTCATTTTATTTTATGGTTCGTTTAATTTAATCATTTTATAGGGATTTTAATTCAAATATACCAAAGAGGAAAGAGTTTTTTGTAATAATCTCATCCTTTATCAGGATTGTTTATGATTTTGCTTCAAATGATGTGATATTATAATCCATATCTCAAGAAACTTGTAAATTTTATTATCCTCTAGTTATTATTTATATTTAATATTAATATTACCATTTTTATACTCTTCTATGCTTAAAATTATCAAGATTTTTTTAAGAAAATATAATATAATTTCTCTATTTAGTCGGAAATATGTTTTCTTCCAAATCAATATTTTCTAAAAATGATTTCAAAAATGTTTTTAAACTTTTTAAAATGATTTATCATTGTAATTTTCACCCATTTATACTCTTTAAAAAATGTTTTCGAATGAATATTATGTCATTTTCAAAACGTTGTACTTTTTTCATTTACTAAATATATGAAAGGTACCATCTTATCATTTTCTAAACAAGGATCTCTCCTAAATTTTTACAGTGAAAAAGGAATGTTCTTTTATGGAATGTATAGAATTACCCATCATTATTAACATCATTTCCTTAAAACATTATTTTCATGTTTACGATCTTCTTATTAAATATTTTTTTTTAAAATTTATATTCAAGGAAAAGGAATTTCAAAATGTTTTTATGTTTTAAAATGTGATTTTCAAAATAAAAAGTTTATTTTCCTAAAGAATGTTTTTATTGATATTTTAATGATATTTCCATTCATTGACATCAATAACCTCAATTGTTACTTATCAGAAACTAGTGATATTTTCTATTGATACCATCCTCATTATATCTCTTGATGGAATAAGATTGTTTCATAGAGATATTTATGAAACATGTTTCTCTTCCAAAGGTTAATCATGTTTCAAATAGATTATTATGGAACCCATTTCTTTCCCATGGGTCAATCATGTTTAGATTATTTTGATATTAAGCCTATTTATTTTCTATGGGATAATCAAGTTATAAAGGGTATAATAATTGTTTTTAATGATGAATTGAAAACTCTATGTACTTTATTTATGTATTGGTTATTGGAAATTATATATGATGGGTGTGACTAGATGACATCAGGTGAGCCCATTATAGGTTAACTGATGGGTTCACCCAAATAGCGCTTTAATTTATTGTATAATAATTATGTTCTCCATATAATTATATTGTAATTTATCTATATGGTTATTATAATTATAAGGTTGTTGTAAGGGTTTCTTAAGGGTTCTTTGAGATGATGTTCTAATATACTAATTTTTTTTATATTTGCTTGTTATAGGTTTATGATGTTTCATTTGATCAAGATTGATATCACATGGCTCATGATTATTTATTTTTATGACTGTTTCCTTTTTTAATGCCTCATTCCATGTTTTCATGTTTTATGTTCCATGTATTTAATGGTATGGATATTCTTTTTTAATACTCATGCACTTTGATTATGTAATCATACGATTATGATCTTCTTATTCTCACTAATGACATTCATTTGTTAATGTTTATGTTTACCCTTACTAATCATTTAATCTCACAATTACCATGTTTCCTTTTCTCTGGTTTATAATGAATTATAATGAATGAGTTATGTATATAAGGGATTTCATATGTTTTATGATGATGTCTTAATGTGAAAAAGAAAAGCTGGGTTAGGTGGGTGAAATGATCATTTAAAGTCAAGAGAAATGTTTATATAAGATTTTTTACTAAATATATAAAACTCTAAACCTAAAAATACCTTTAGGATGTAAGTGATCCAATTTTTCCTTTTCATGTTGTAAGTTTTAGATGGAAAAAATTGGGTCACAATTATCATCATCAAATATGAAAATGAAAAGTTTATGATTTTATCATTGGATTTGAGAGTGTGGGTTCTAAGATATTATAATATATGTATTTTATCTAAAACTGATATTTCTATTTTATATATCTCTATAGATATTCATAAACAGTATATAGGATTATTTATCCATGTCTTTCATTGAGAAGAATTTTTCCAATTATAACACTGAATATTGAAATATTGTGATACAATTTCAAATAAAAAAAATTAAACCTAATAAAACACCATAAATACTACAACAGACTCACTAACGTAGTTATATACATAAGACACACCAATTTTCTTGATGAAACAATGATCGTTTTCATTACATCATCAAACCAAAATTTCCAACTTCAAGAATCTTTATCCAATCCATAAATAGATCATTTTTACTTTCATGACTAAGAAATTCCTTTGGGGTCCTCAATACATTCAAGTTGGCTCATATACACATCAAGAATAAGTTAAAATTATAGATTATTGTTTTGTAATTTATTTGATATATCTCAAAATCATAATGAGTTCTTATGATAATAAATATATAAGAAAACTTTATCATCATTACTTGTAAAATATTTTCTTCATAGTCAATACCAAGAATTTTTTATATCATTATTCCTCATGGGGTCATTTTTAGTAGAAATTATAGCATACATTTCAATTTTCTTATAAGAATCCCACTTAAACACTATATTTTACAACCTTATAACTAAATCCTCTACTTCATAAACATAGTTAATTTATAAAGATTCTATTTATAATTTCATTACTTCTAACCATTTCTTAGAATCATAACACCCTATATATTCTCATTTGGTAGTAGGTTAATCCTACTTGAATGTTACTTTAACATAATTTTCTATAAAAAATGATATCTATATAGAACATAATTAATGATAAAAAACCTTTAAGATTGTTATATAACATGATCTAGTTTTCTTTTCATGTCCTCTTATAGAATATAATCACCATCTAACTTTGAAAATTTTCTTATTTTTTGTAATTGAATTTATCTTCTTTGAATTTTCCACCTACCAAGATCTTGATTCATATGATATTTATTAGGAAGATATTATTCTGAGACATAAAAATTTTGTGCTCTGATAGATTATAAAAATAATAACTAATTATTTACTTAGGATAAATAATAAAAAGGAACATAATATATTTGAGACCAAGTTTATGTATAACATTATAATTTAAATAATATTTACAACCCCGTATTTTCATAAAAGGAATATTGGTATGACTATCAATTTATATTTCATAAATTTCCTTTTTGAATGCCTTATTTATAGTATTATTTAGTATAAAATTAATTTATTCAATAAAATATACATACAATGATATCATAAGGCCACAATAACTCAAAATCACTTTAACTATGTCTAAAATGGTGTAATTCTAAGAGGAGTGAATTGTGAAACCATTCTGAAATTTCTTAGATGATCAGTAAATTCCTAGCTGCAGTATTCATCACCTTAATTTGACTAACTGATTTTTATATTTTTTCCTAGTTGATTATATACTTAATTTTTGAACTCTATTATATTTTCAATGGTTTTAAAACATTATCTAATAATAATTGTATAAAAATACCTATTGAATTCATCAGTAAAGGTTATAGATTACTTAAAACCTACCACTCGATTTTGTACTCATTTGAACATATATAACACATTGTATCTAGACTAATAATCAATTAACATTATCACATTTTATACTAAAATGTTTTTAGTCATTTTTTCTAATAGTAAAAATTCATATTTATCAATAGATTCCTAATCAAATGATTCCAAAAATATATCTCTATTGAGTCTTTGAATGTGTTTCCCAAATATACCCAAGGTGAAAATTCTAAAGTTATGTGATGTTATATTATATTACCTTTACCTTCTTATCATGGATGTTGTAGGTTTTATTTTTCATAAAAAAAATATTAAAAATTTATACATGGTTTTAATGACATAAAACATTTCAAACATGTATGTAAAACAACTGTTGTTTCTAATCATGATTGAAAATATATTCATGTTCAAAAAATAAATATATAAAAAAATAAATTTTTTGAGTCAGAGTAACAGTTTTTCAATTCTATAATTAATATACTAGGAAAATTTGGATCATTTATACTAATTTAAAAAATATATATTAACTCTTTCCTAATTTTCAATTTGTGGATTGGAATTCATTATTATAAATTATTTATTATTTTTAAATCTGTTCACATTAGCACAAATGTGTGATGAATACTCAATATCCAACCCCAAAGTGTCAAATTACTAGAAATTTTATTTTTTATAACATTAATGTTATGTTTAGAATGATTATTGTTTATAAAACATCTTAAAAATATTAAATAGTGGGCTTTAAAAATGAAATATATCAAAGAGATGTTCATGAAATATTCCATAATTTATAACATGATATATTTATTAAATGAGTATCATGTTTTTATATCAATTAAATATGTATATTCTTGAAATGTACTCCCACTAAGATGATAAACTCATAAATCGTACCTATTATTGACCCCAGATCCATATTTAGTTATTCCATGAGTTTATATTAGTGTCCCTCTTAGAAAAATATTATTTATATAAACAACCATGTTAATAATATCATATATGAATCTTAGATAGTTAGGTAGAAAACTATTAGTCTAAATTTTTTGAGAGATTTTTCCCTAAAACTACATTCCTCTAATTACTTGACTTTTAAGTTTTTCTCACTATGTAAAACCCAAATTCCATTAAAATATATGGTTACATAACCTTTTGTGTTATCTATATCATTTATTCCTTACATAAAATAAATTATGTGTACTTAAACATTAGTTATTAATTAAATAAATTATAATGTTCTTACCACCATTTTAACATGTGAGAATCATAATTATTAATATTATTAGGGGCTTTCATAATCATAATATTTTCATATATATCTTATGCATATCATTACATCTCATGAAATGTTTCTAAAAAATTAGTTTTATAACCAAAACCTTAAATCAAATGAATATGTTCCAAAAATATTAATCTATAACAATTTATTCAACCAATGATTTTCAAAAATTTAAAATTTAATTAGATCTACACATTTATAAATGAATTTTATATATAAGTTTTATAAAAATCTTTCATGTAACAACTATAAATTATATGAAATTAAAATATACTCAACAGTTTGTATGGTGAAACAGGTAGCCAACCTAGCCTTTCTATAATAGAGTCTGAGCCCTGAAGACTGTGGGATGTTCGACTCAAAGTTTTATAATCTATATATTAATACCCAAGATATGAATTAATCAGAACACAATCATAGACCAATATATATATTTATGTTAATGTTTATATAAAAATAAAAAAATCATGTTCATTGTTGATGAAAAGAAAATCTTAGATGGGATAATTTGAATAAACTAAAGTGGATCCTCAGATACATCATGGAGACCTCAAAAACTATATTATGTTATGGATGATCAAAGTTATCTAGTAAAATATATATTGATTCAGGTTTTAATATAAGCCCCACCCTTAAAACATTACTTAATCTTGAGATCATTCAATAATTTGACTTTAATTCACATTGATAATTTTTTCAGATTTATAGTTTTAGAGAATTAGGCTATAACTATTACATTACATCTCAAAAATTATAATGTAAACACTTATACTCTATCCAAAAAAAATTCACAATAATAAAACTCCTTAAATAAAACAATAATTATTTTCTTGATAAAAATATTCTTTAATTATTCCTTTATCTTATCCATCCTTACACCCTATGAAAAATATTTCAAAAACTTGTGATGAGCATAAAACTCTCAGTAAGGAATATAAAATAAAGAATAAATCCATTAGTCCATGAATATTTAAAACTCAAGAAGACATTTTCACAAAATCATATTTTTCACCCATAAAACATAAACTACTTAGTTAACATCTTTTAATATTAAGATTACTAAAAACTTCATAGAAATCATAAAACAAAAAGGTAACTTCTGGCATCTATATCATACTTACAGTGTAGCTTTCACAGCTATATAGGAAGTAACCTTCATGCTTACGTTTGGAATACCCATCATAGTATATTCCCTAAATCTATTATGAGAAACATTATCATTTACCTATATCACATTACCCAATGAAATGGAGAGCTATCACAGGCTCACCCACCCTATGTTTATCACGAAACCACCTGTATTTGGTTTATCATGTAACCACCCATCAAATTTCCAAGTACCATTACATAATTATAACACATAAAAGATTGAAATTATCAACATTTCACTCATAAATCACAAAAAATAAATTCAAGATATTGAAATATTTAATACATTTTCAAAACCATTTAAAACATTTAATAAAGATATTTTTAAATCAGATTGTCCCATACCACTTTGAAACTTTTGAAAGAAATTTGAGAATTAAAATTTTAAAACATATATTCCCATATAAATAAATCCTTAAAACCATTTTGAAAACATGTAAATTAATAAAAAATATTTAGAAGAATAAATCTTTCAAACTTTTAAAATTATGTTTTGGTTAAAGAGTATCGTAACACTTGAGAAACACTTGAATAAAAATAATTAAAGAATAAAATCAAAAATAACTTTAAATATCTTAAAAATATATAAATTCATTATATAAAATGTAAAAAGGGTTGTATATACACCTTATATAATATTAAGGGTGAACAATATCGAGATACGCCTCAATGAAAGGAGATTAAGACATAGTCCCTTATAAAGACTGTATCATTATATTAAGGATAAATCAATGAAATAATTATGTGTGACAAATATAAATACACCAAATATAAGTTGATATTATGTGTAAAACAATCATAGTTAATTCATTCATATTCTTGAAAAAAACCAATGACATTGATATTTAACTCAATGGATGAAGATTGAGCTAAGATTTCCCTTAAAATATTCCTATAAATGATGTAAAAATTTATCAATGGGGTTATTATGTGTTTAAAAACTATATCTATATAAAGGGAAGTGGAAATTATAACATAAATAAATAAACAATGATTCCACACATAATCTTGAATAATATAATCAACAAAGTATGCATAAAACCCAATGAGTGTAAATTGAGTTTAGAAATTCCCTTAAAAATATCATTTTGTTAATCAAATAGATTTATTATTTGTATTCACTATAAATCCCCATAAGTTAATTATAAATATAATATAAGATATAAATATTCATTTCTCACATAATCATATCACAATATAGTCAAGAAGTAGAAGATCAACCCAAAGATTAGAAATTTGGTTAAGAAGTTCCCTTACGTTGAGTCTGAATCATCCCGTACAATCGTTATGTTCATGAATAATAAAATTATATTAATTTATACTTTCTTTAAAACATTTTTTAATTTTATTATTCCTTTTATATCACTTATTATCATATTATATGTTGGGAAAAAATCCCTCAAGGTATCATTGCAGCATTTTTGGGTTGGTTATGTTTGTTGACAATGCAGGTTTTCTTGGTGAATTGTTGAGTTACAGAGATGTTGTTGACAATCCATGTTGACAAAGAACCATGACAAAGGAAGATAATTGTTTAGTTACATATATGGGTCTCTTGATGTGGATTTCACGAAGACATGAAGAAAGTTGACAGTGTTCTTCGCGATTAAGACGAGCTTCGTGAATAGATGCGTTGAAGAGCATTGTGGTGGTGAAGGGAATTATGATTAGAGCTTCATGAAATTGGTGCCAAGGATTTTATGGAATGATCCATGATTATGATGAGCTCCTCAATCTAAATATTTCCATGGTGCTTTGTGATATATAGAGAATTACGACAGAAATTTCAGAGCTTCTCGATTTGAGCTGATGTGGCGATTACTTCACGCAGAAGGTTCTAGGTTCGATGGAATCACCTATAAATATAACTCAACCCCCTCGAGAGAAGAGAGAGTTTTTCTAAGAAAATATTTTTTCTCTAAACTCGTGAAGGTGGTTCGTGAAGACAGTGTGCTTCGCGAAAGAAAGAGTTTCACAGCAACTAATCAAGCTCTATGAAAGAGCTGTGTTCCACGTTGGCTCAGTGAGCTTCGCGAAGGAAGTCACTTTGTGACAGCTTGAGCTCTACGATAGCATAATATTTGCAAAGGATTTCTCTTTTTGAAATCTTGAGATCTGTGAAGTAGTGTGCTCCGTGAGGGAGCGATCTCTATGAAGGTGTGTGCTTGGCAAGGACTTCGCGAAGGCTTGTTTGAGCTTCGTGAAATTTAGAGCTTCACGTAGTAGGGTTCTTTGTGAAGGTCTTTTTACAAGGTTTTTCCCAGTGATCTGAGGCAAAGGGGTATTAATCAGTGGATGAAATGTGGACTTAAATAGAGCATCTACATGCAGTGGAGGATGCATTCATTAGTGATAACGAAGAGACCTACAAGTCTATAAACTGTGTGTGGATCTTCTGAAGAAGCAGTGAGCTCACTTCAGTTGAGAGACTAGTGAGTTCTCAAATTGTGAGTGGTTGTAAACCAGGAGGGACAATGAGTCCACTTCAAACTTGTAAACATAAGTGCTCTTATAGTGGATTTGGTACATTGGAACATCATTGGTGTATGCTTCTTGGACATAGCCTAGTGAGGGTGAACCAAGTAAAATTATCGTGTTTTGTGTGTGATTTAAGATTCATTCATACTCTGCAATGGGAATGAGAGAGAGAAGAGGGTTTTGTCTAACAATAAAACAAGATCAAAAGGGGTAGAAACTTTAATTTTTCATACCCTAATTCACCCCCTCCTAGGGTATCTAGCCTAGTGGACCTAACAATTGGTATTAGAGGGAAAGATTTATATTAGTGTTTCTCCCTTAAATGGAGTTCACTAATCACAAATGGATTCTGATCTTCGATGAGAACAATTTTTAGCTATAGAAGAATCATATGAAACACTATATTCGATCTTTGGGAATAGATGTGTTCACAGCATCAATGCATGGCATAACTACCGATATTAACATTGGTTCATTATCAGAAGCCAAGTGAAGAAAATTAGATGTTGACGCCAAGGGAATCAATGCTTTAGGGGGTCCATATCCAATGTTATCTATACGAAGGTGATATCATGAAAAACATCACATGATATGTGGGAAAATCTATTGAAAATATATGAAGGAGATTCAAAGGTCAGAGAGGAAAAGCTGTAAGTGTTATGAAACAAGTATAAAGATCTGAGAATGAACCCAAATGATTCTTTTGATGTATTCTTTGACAGGTTAAATGTTGTAGTGGAAGACATGTGAGGTCTTGGAGAAGTTATTGAATAAATAAATATTGTGAAGCACATATTGAGAAAACTTCCACCTCGATTCGATCTGAATGTTTTAGTTTTGGAAGATAAAGACCCGAAAGATCTAACATTGGATAACCTACACATAACCCTTGTTGCATATGAAATGACAAATGATGATAACAATACTGTAGAAAAGGATAAATCCAAAGAGTCGGCTTTCAAGGCCATGAAGAACCTCACTATTGAAGATTATTAGGAAGAAGAAGAGACAAATGAGGTTATATCATTCCCTTCCTCGCATCTTCAAATAGGAAAAGGAAAGTTCAAATGGAAACTTATTCTTTCTTGTGTTAGGTTTGGAAAAGTTTGTCACCTTTCCACAAGGTGCCCCAAAAAGTTTCAAAGAGATGAGAAGGATGAAATTGAAATTCCAAAGAAAAAGACTTCAGCCTATGTGAAAGGCAAGAAACAATTAAAGAGAATTTTTTTAAGAAAAAGAATATTCTCTCACAAGAATGATGTAGTTTAGATGAGTTTGAGGTTGAAGAGGTCGAGAGATAGAGAACTTTATAGATCAGGTAGAGAATTCTATGGTGTAAGTTATCGGTAGCTCTCAGAAAAAGGAAGAAACTGACGTTGATGAAGAAGAAGAAGAAATTGAAGGAAGAGTCGACATGGAAGCATAATTAGAAGCATCACTTGAATAGATATATGTTTGGAGAGAGAAAAAATCGAATAAGGTTGTACATGATACCAAACTCTATATGCAGCAATTGGAAGAAGTGAAGTTCGAGATGATAAAAGAAATTAAAAACCTTAATTATTTTAGGCCAGAGATCTCAGAAAAGGTTGATGAATATAAAATCAAGGTTGAAGAACAGAAAAGGGAGATCGGTGGATTGAATAACACAAGGAAAGATAAAATCAAGAATATTGAAGAACTAGAAGGAGAATTTGTTGGTTTGAAGAAAAAAGTTAAGGATTAAGAAAAACTCTTGACTCTTTCTAAGACATCAGGAAATCAGATAACTCAGAAAGTTGAGAAGATGAAAGTCGATCATAGTGGTTCTGTAGAAAGGAAGAATCCATTATGTCCAGATGCTAAGGTTGATGTAGGGATTGATCAAACACAAAAAGGTGTGAGAAGTGAAGTCATACCACAAGCACCAGTTCTGAGATTGAATGTTTATTTGGGCACAAATAAGAATCATAATATTCAGATATCTCAAAGGGAAACTAGTATTGAAGAAGTGGCACACAGAAATGCATCTTATATCAGGTGTTATTGTTGTGTAAAGATGGGATACTCACAGTATGTGTGTTCCATATCCAAGAGATATCGAAGGGCACAATAACAGAAGTGGCAGCAAAACAGAGAACAGTTCTCCAGAACATATTTTAAAGGACACTGTTTTTGGTGTGGAGGATATAAGAACATGGATAGATATTGTACATCGACCATACAGAGGAATGTGCCAAAGAAGAATCAAAATGTTCGTAAGAATCATATCAATCAACCAACAGGTGATTTGAAAAATTAAAAATAGATTTACAGATTTGCAAGATGAAGTCGGTCCATCATTATCTGAGAAAGATCATATGTCTCAATCTATGCCGAGTGTGAAAGAAAAAATATGGACCAAGAAGAAAAAGGATGAGAAGGCAGTGGTGGCATAAATTTTCCTTAAATCATTAGACTATTATGGTGTGTGGATACTTGATAGTGGTTACACATCTCACATGACAGGTAATAAGGATCTTTTTACAAGTATAAAATATGAAAAAGAAAGAGTTTTCAAGTTTTGAAATGATGAAGGCCTGAAGATTATTGGCTCAGGAAAGGCCAGGTTTGGAGGAAAAAGAGATGAGATGTGTTGATGTCTTAGTAGTAGAAGGCCTTAGTCATAATTTTCTCAGAATAAGTCAACTATGTGACTCAAGAAATTCTATAAGTTTTACTAAGAATATGTGTATCATCAATGGAAGAGACGGGGAAGTGGTTCTACAGGTAAAAAGAATAAATGGAAATATCTACCTGGTAAGTGGAGAAGAAGATATGTACTTTATATCTAGAGATGAAGAAAAAAAAGTTGTGGCATAAAAGACTTGGTCATCTATACCAACCATCCCTGGAAGATCTGGTAAAGTGTGATGCAATAAGAGACCTCCCTAAGCTATCACGTGATCGTACTCCCACGTGCGATGCATGCCAACAAGGGAATCTCATCAGAAAAATGTATAAGGAAAATGAAAAGAAGTTAATAAGAGTGCTCGAATTGGTGAATTATAATGTTTGTGGGCCTATCACACCAAGATCAATTGATAGAAAGAGGTACTGTGTTATTTTCATTGATGACTATAGCAGAATGGGATGGGTATTTGTTATTTCCCATAAGTCTGATGTGTTCAACTTCTTAAAACAGTACCGAAGGGAGTGTGAAAGGATGCTTGGACAAAAAATTCTAAAGTTTTGTACTGACAATGGTACGGAATTCACAAACAGTCGGGTGGAAGAATATCTCAAGAAACATGAGATAAGGCATCAAGTTTCTTTATTAAGAACCCCCTGATAGAATGGAGTGGTTGAAAGGAGAAATCGGATCATCAACAACAAGACCAAAATGATGATTATAGAAAAAGACCTACCATAGAGGTTCTGGAATGAAGCCGTGTTGACATCGGTCTACATTTCTAACAGATCTCTATTTTGTCTAAAGGAAGGAAAGACTCCATATGAGATGCGGTATGGAAAGAAGCCAACAATGAAATACTTTCAAATCTTTGGAAGTAAGAGCTTCATTATCAATAAGAAGAAACATAGAAAATTTGAATCACATAGAGATAAGGGAATACTCCTTGGATACTCAGGAAAAAGCAAAGCATATAAATGCTTTAATAAAAGGCTGGGAAAAGTAGTTGAGAGAAATGGTGTCACTGTTGTTGAAAATGATGAAAATATTCAACAGCACAGTGAACAAATTCTTGATGAAAGCGATAAGAAGGAAAACAACGTAGGGGGAGTAGAAGTGGATGATGTTGATTTAGAAGAAGATACTGATGATGAGCATGAAGAATAAAAATTTGTATCTACATAGAAGCCAAGTAGTCAAGATGAAATTGATAGGCATAATATCATTGGTGATCAGTCAATTTCAGTTCATACAAGAAGAATAAATCACTGTAGCATACATCTTTCCTATCTCAGGTATAGCCTAAATACTTTTCTTATATGACTGAAGATGAGAACATGGTTTAGGCTATGAATGAAGAGCTAGATCAGATTGAGAAGAATCAGATGTGGGATATTGTTTCAAGTCCAGAAGATAACAATTTCATCAGGGATAAATGGGTCTATCACAACAAGATGAATGAATATGGCACAATTATTTGAAAAAAAGAATGACTAGTGTGCAAAGGATACTCCCAGATATAGGGAATAGATGATGATGAGACATTTTCATTGGTTGCAAGGCTAAATAAAATCAGATTATTCCTAGCCATTGTAGTGCAATGGAAGTTCAAAGTGTTCTAGATGGTTGTCAAATCGGCATTCTTGAATGGGGTTCTATATTAAGATTTGTATATCGAGCATCTCAGTGGTTTTATAATTCATGAGGATGATAACAAGGTTTTTCGACTGAATAAGGAGTTATATGGGCTGAAAAAAGCACCAAGAGCATGATACTGAATGATTGATCAATATTTGAAGAAGCATGGTTTCCAGTGTGGGGGAGTTTATTACAATATCTATTTCAACAATGATAGTAATCGAAGTATGATGGTGCGGGTTTATGTCGATGAAATAATATTTGCCGGATCAGATGAAACTCAGTGCAAACAGTTTTCTGAATTCAAGAAGAGTGAGTTTGAAATGTAAATGATTGAAGAGATGAAGTTTTTCCTTGGTTTATAGGTGTCACAAGGAAGGAATGGTACTTTAATTTCTCAATCCAAATATGCTAGGTAAGTTCTGAGGATATTTGGAATGGACAATTCTAAGGAGATGAAGACTATGGTTGCTACCCCGGATGAAACAATCCAAAGATGAGTATGACAAGGTAGTTAATATCATAGAATATAGGCAAATCATTGGAAGATTATTGTACTTGAACATGACAAGGTCTGACATTGTATTCACCACATTCCAAGCAGCGAGATATCAAATTAATCCCAAGGAAATACACATGCTTGTAGTGAAAAAAAAATACTTCTGTATATTAAAGGAACTGTGGATTTCAGTTTTAAGTATACTGACAAATCTCAATAAGAGATTTTGGTATATATAGATGAAAATTGGGCCGGATCAGTAGACGATAAGAAATCAACATTAGGAGGTGCTTTTTATCTTGATGGTTTGTGTATTTCATAGATAAGTAAGAAGAAATATTGCATTTCATTGAGCACCGTAGAAGCTGAGTATATTTCTGCCACTCAAGCATGCACAAAATTATTATGGATGAAGTAGCAACATGATGAAATGGGAGTTGACGTGAATTCTTCGATCAAGATCCAGTGTGATAACTCAAGTTACATAAATCTCAGAAAAAATCTCATCCATCACTCAAGTACAATGCACATTGAGATAAAGTATCATTTTATCAAGGAGAAGGTTGAGCATGGAATTGTGAAATTGGATTATGTTCCTACAGAACTACAGGTTGCATAAATTTTGATGAAGGCTTTACCCAAAGAAGTTTTTGAGAGGCATCGACTGGCTCTGGGAGTTCAGTCGACTCCCAGCACTTAAACAAGTGTGTATGTGGAACCCCCCCCCCCCCCCCCCGAGGTGTTGTATATTTTTCTCTAATGTGCTAATTTGCGTTCTTTCCAATGGTTCAAACCACAAAAGAGTGACCTTGGGGTTCGTTGACAAAGGGGGAGAAATAGTGACTCATAAAAGTAGAGAAACTATGACTAAGGAAGGGAGAAAATGTCTTAAAGTATAGAAAATAAGGCTAAGGAAGGGACAACATGTCATAGTCAAATACATGAGGAGAAGCTAACAGCAGGAGCAGTGAGATGGAGGGAGAGCAATTAGATAGGGGGAGAGTCTTTAAATCTGACGATGCTAAAAGTGATTGATCAAAGCATAGATATCACAAAAGTTGAGGATCATTATAAAAGTAGAAGAGTTATTTTGGAATTGTGTTAGAAGGCCTCCAGCGATCAGAAATTGGTATCAGTATGGTACCAATGATTGGTGGCAGAAATGAAGTGATTCATTGATGAACTTTTCATACTACTCTTGTTTCTCATGCTGAGCATTTCTCATGTGGGCTTAGAGTATGTGGTGAGTGAATCATTTTTCACTATCTGAATCGTAATACGGAACTGGTGGTTGATGATAGAAGCAACTCCAGAGAGGTATCAAAGTGTAGAGAATGTTTTTTATTAGAGTTTTCAACAAACCTAAGGGGATAGGGATTGTTGGGAAAAAATCCCTCAAGGTATCATTGCATCATTTTTGGGTTAGTTGTGTTTGTTGAAAATGTAGGTTTTTATGGTGAATTATTGAGTTCTAGAGATGTTGTTCACAATCCATGTTGAAAAAGAACCATTACAAAGGATAAGAAGATCTAGAGGTGGTATAAAAGAACAGATACAATGTGACACCATTTTCCAGTGTTTTCCATATTTTGGGGGTCCAAAATTTGGAATTCAGTGAGCATCGTGAAATGGGAATTTCCTTGAATATCTCATCAAAATATATAAATGGAATGAGTTTCACAAATATGGGTCTCTTGATTTGAATTTTGCAAAGACATAATGAATGTTGATGGTGCTCTTCGTGATTACGACGAGCATCACGAATGGAAGTGTTGAAAAGGATTGTGATGGTGAAGGGAGTTGTGAGTGGAGCTTTGCGGTGGTGGAACAAAGGAATTGATGGAATGCTCTGTGATTATCAAAAGCTCTGCAATCTGAAAATTTCCATGGTGCTTTGTGATTTAGAGATAATTTCGTCAAAAATTTCAGAGCTTAGTGATTTGAGCTTACGTGGCACTGACTTCACGTGGAAGGTTTGAGGGTCGGTGGAATCGCCTATAAATAGACCTCGACCTCCTCAAGAGAAGAGAGTGTTTTTCAAGAATTTTTTTCTCTTAACTCGTGAAGGAGGTTCATGAAGGCAGTGTGCTTCATGAAAGAAGGATCTTCACGGCGGCTAATCTAGTTCCACTAAAGAGGTGTGTTTCATGTTGGCTCAGTGAGCTTCACGAAGGAAGTCGCTTTGTGATGGCTTGAGCTCTGTGGTGATCTAAGCTTTGTGAAGGTTAGCTCATTGTGAAGGCTTGAGCTCTATGAAGTAGTGTGATCTATGAGGTAGTGATCTCTACAAAGGTGTGTTATTCTCAAAGAGGCAAAGACTTCACGAAGGATTTTTTGAGCTTCGCAATATTGGGAGCTTCACGAAGTATGGTGATTTTCGAAAGTCTTTCCAAAAGGTTTCGGCCAGTGATCAGAGGAAAAGGGGTATTCATCATTCGATGAAATTTATAATTCAATAGAGAATCTACATATAGTGGAGGATGTATTCATTAGTGATAATGAAGAGACATATAGGTCTATAAACATTGAGTGGATCTTCTGAAGAAGTAGTGAGTTAAATTTAGTTGAGAGAGAAGTGAGTTCTCAAATTGTGAGTGGTTATAAACTAGGAGGGATAGTGAGTCCACTTAAAACATGTAAATAGCAGTGCTCTTATAGTGGATTTGGTACATCGTCACTTCTCCAGTGTATGATCCTTGAACGTATCCTAGTGAGGGTGAACCAAGTAGAATTGTTGTGTTTTGTGCATTCTTTAAAATTCATTCATACTCTACAACGGGAAAGAGAGAGAGAATAGGGTTTTTTCTAAAAACAAAACAAGATCAAAAGGGGAAGTAGTTTTAATTTTTCACACCCTAATTCACCCTCCCCCACCCCTCTCAGGGTATCTATCCTAGTGGACCTAACATTATAAAAATTTCATAATTATTTAAGTTCATATCAGTCGTTTTTTCAATGAACTTGTTATAATTACAAATTGTCCATGTGGTCAAAAGTCCATTATCTACAGAATAGTATTCATGATTTAAATATAATATATATACATTATATATATATATATATATATTTATAATAGTCCATAACCTTTGGATATAAGAAATGAAATGATCCATTAATGGAGACGGTAGGTCGTACGTATGCATGAACTCGATTTTCATTTATTTGTCATATTAAAAGAATAAAAACTAAATGATACATAGGTATATTATAATTAAATTATAATATCTATGTTATATATGTTACATAATATCATTAACTACATCTTTTATACATTCCCTGAATGGCATGAACAAGTCATATAACTTTGAGGGAGCGATAGTTCACACTTCCTTAAATGAAATTATCGTATTTACACATTATGGAAAGAATAAAGTTATGTTGTAAATAAAAATTAAAAAATAATAGAGACAATATAAATATTATATTTATTATATATAAATACAGTGTCATCATAATGTCCACCATGAGAGGTGGTAGGAGAAAATTGAACAATCTTTGTTTCATAAGGTAGTAGTTCTCCATACATAGAAACAGTATGTTCATATCCATTAGATGGAGGTGTGTGTAAGTGTAGTAAGAATCCTTATCATAACAACATACTAGTATATTTAGGATAATTTTTTTTATTTAATCATAGAATAAGAAGATCATAGGGATTGAATAAATAAAATAAAATAAAGGAACTTGAGAGAATACGTTACCTCTAAATCGAGTAACTTCTTTTGATTTGAGACAAAAGGCATTCTTGAATTGTCTTATACCCAGTTGTAGGCCTCTAGGAGGAACGAAGGGATGTTGGGAGATTATTGGAGAATAATTTGGATGATATAATGGGCTTGAGAGGTGTGAGTAAGTGGGTAGAGGTTGTGGCCTTTTATAAGAGGGGGAGGGGAACTTTACTAAAGTCTTGAAATATTTTTTCATTATAAATTTATTTTCAAATGATAATAGTTAAAAAGTGAATATTTATAGGATAAGATAATAATGTATCTAAATCCTCTCAATAAATAGGTTTTATAAATGTTTAGGTCACAAAATTAACCTTCTCGTTTAGCTTTAACCCTTAGTTAAAAACATAAACCCTTACCATGTCTTCTTGTATTTTCATAATATATTGTTACTGTAGTTACTATAAAATGCTAATTTAACCACAAGTGGATCATTAATGACTTTTTTAACATTATATAAGTCATTTGGACGAATATTATATTTCTAGGACTATTATATTATTTAATAAAATAGTATTTTTTTTAAAAACTCATTTATGTCAATTTTGACACTATTTAGTAATTGATTTTTTTAAAAGTCATAATAAATTGATTCCATTGAAAAAAAAGAATTAACTCAAATATAATATGTCATAATCATTCATAAAATTTTTGTATGGCATAAAAATATTCAAATTACTTTTATTTTAATATTTATAATATCATTTTTTTAATCTTTCATTAATAAGATAATCACTACACCATCATTGTGTCATAAATAATATTATTTATATAATTTATAAAAATTATAAATAAAATACCATGATGTATGAAATATTTTTATCTTTTTAATGACTATTATAGTCAAAGATATCAATTATATAACTCAAATAAATTTTTTTTGTAATAAGATACATGTTTATGTTATATTTCCCTTTACTTTAAATTAATTATTATAACTTGTCATTTTCACATCCAAGTGGATCCATAGGGTCCTAAAATATTCTTAAGGATGATCATGGTTGGAACTATATAATCTAATAGGATTATTAAACATGTTAGGGTAGTTTTATATTATTATATTATTATTTTTTACCCTTATTTACATGATTTACCCTTTAACCATGGTAAATAAAAATAATTACTGAAGTTAATATTCATAATATCCAAAAATAAAAGGTAACTATTTACACAATTTGGACCTTCTGATTCCAAATATGGAATCCTTTTTCCAAATTAAAAACTTAGAATTGACATAAATTAATTTAAAATTAATTCTTATTTTCAAACTTGAAAACAAGTTTTTAAGAAGTAAAAACTATCAAAAGATTGACTTGTGTTTATGTCCAATTTCAATGTAAAATTACTTTAATGAAAATAATTGGATTAAATTATAAAAAATTAATCTAATTAAATTTTAAAACCAATTAAAATGACAATCTAACTATGTAAATAAATTAGATGAAAAGATATTTTTAAATTAAAATGTAGTATTTTTCACTATTCATTAAAAAATGAACTTTATCATAAAATTATCAAAAATTTAACCAGAGTAAATTTTAATTTCCCTATTATATAGAAGAATTTTATTTTATAAAATAGAACATATAAAAGTAAAAAAAACTATATTTAATAAGGGTTCTCCATCAAAAGGTAGTAAAATGACCTTTTAAAAATATTAGAGTATTTTATACCTAAAATTGGATCCATTCTAATTTTAAACCTCTAAAATTCATTGGATAAATGTAAAAACATTTAACAAATAATTAAAATCATAATATATTTAATTATTTTTATTCCCACCAACATAATGGCTAGGTGTTAACTACCATTTAAAATAATAACATTATTGTTGTATTATTTTTCGGTATAATTCAGTATTGTGTGCGACATAAGATTTCAGAGAAACTCGTTGTTGCGTGTCGAGTATGATATTAGACATAGTTTCCCCTTTAAAATAAAATTAATTTTAAATTAAAAAATATGAATAGATATGAAAATGTATTATTCTATAAATACTTGGGATGTTACTTCATTCTCCCCTTTTGGAAATTGTGTCCTCACAATTTTAAAATTGGGATTAGAAACTACATTGAAAATCACACATAGGAAAACGAGTTAATAAAACTACCACTTTAAAAGAAAGAAATAGAAGTAAAAAAATATCACCTGAGATAACACATACTAGAGTTCCATATATGAAAACATGGATACGGAAGAAAAACTAAGTGTCAAGATCTGATGGAGAGTGATAGATTACATAATGAGGAGAAAGTTAACAACTAGAAAACCATAAAGTTGTGATTGGTTAAATAGTCTATGATTTACCAGTATAAAAATTAAACGAAAAACGTTTTTTAAGGTCTTTTTAATAAAGTTCAGAAATTTATTTACGATCTTGACTAAGAATATAGGGAATCATACTTACTTATTAAGTATAGTTTCATCCTTTTATAAATATCTACCACAAAATCATATTTTCTCCAAATGATGAGTATTCAAGATGACTTGGTCACACCTGAAGTGCTAGAATAAACTTTTATATAATCACATAATCCAAAAAAGATGAATCATATATTTTCCTTGTCTTTATACATTAACCAAAACGAAAATGGCCATTACAAAATCAGATAATCCCCGTAAAAGAACGATCATTTTTAAAAAATAAATACTACTCTTAATCTAAAAAATTCAATAAACAATACCCAAATTTTAAAAAAGTCCATTAAATAAATAATTGTCCTTATAATTACTCAAAATAATCCAAAATAAGATCGAATCCCAAAATTCAGAAGGATTTGATCACATAGTCTTCCACAGTAAATCTTAACCATTATCTCCAATAACATTGACTACTCTTAAAGTCTCTTGCTGAAAAGTAATTAGCCTAATCACATAGTCTCCATGGCAGGTTAATAATTTCCATAAATAACCCAAATCATCATATATTTACAATAAAAACATAGAATCTTCCAAAATAAAAAATTCAATCATTACTCCTCAAATGAAATCCCATAGTATTCTTTTTTCCTTAGGCATATAGTGTTCCCAAAAGAGTGAACGTGTTCCAAAATAACATTATCACTTAATAACCAAATAAGTTTCCTATACTAAGGATATCCATTTGATAAAAAAATAATTCCCCAAAATAAACTTATTATTGATCCATAAAATAATTTAACTAAAAAGAATAAGTCATATTAACTAGGGACTTCACATAGAACAGTGGTAGGTGATGCTCCCTTATCGCCCTTCGGTTTTGGGTTTGATTCTCATGGCCTTTCCGAACACAACAGGTTGTCACCCATATTGTGGTTTGTCCCTTTTTATAAAAATCAAAAATAACCCTAACATGTATTTTCCCCAATGGTGGTCTTATACCTCTCATTTTCATCCCAACTCATAATGACCTCGACATATTAATTCATGGAGTCTTATATATATTAATTTTTTTTATTTCACCTCCATATGATAAAATAAAACTATTATAAATAGAAAGAACATCATACCTTGATCATGGTGTCCACCTGGTTTCATCATCATCTTGTTCACGTAGATAAAAGGTTCATGTATTGC
Source organism: Viscum album (assembly GCA_963277665.1). NCBI lineage: Eukaryota > Viridiplantae > Streptophyta > Magnoliopsida > Santalales > Viscaceae > Viscum > Viscum album. Next base: position 1,059,889,116 of record OY728159.1, read on the forward strand.
AACAATGATTTAGAGATCCTTTAAAATCATTTCATTCCTTTATCGAAATACACCTTGAACAACAAGGGTCTTATGGGTGTTCATTGAAAAATAATTTTAGAATATAATAATGTATGACATATAATTTCAAAACATATGATAAAAAATTATTTTTATAAAATAGTCGAACTGAGTTTGAGGTGAATATTTCAATCAATGGTCCTTTTAAAATACCTTAAGTATGTGCTGAAAGACTATATTTTAAAAGAAAAAATAAATAGGTTGCACAAGGGTATCCTTCTTCAGAACCTTTTCCAAAATCGTATTATTCTTCAAAATATTGTGATAATTTAGAATATTTGAAAATGACTTGATAATATTTACCTTTTGTGAAAATATGAGAATATTGAGGAAATAGGATTTGATTAAATACAACCCATGATACATGATGGTATCAAGGTATAGTGGAGGTGTTTGATATCTCAAACAAATTCTTGAAAGTGGTTTGTATGTTAGTAAAAGTTTCACAATCATCCAGGTATGACTTTGCAATAATTATTTCAAGCAATTCATTAGCAATACATATGAATGTTGTTTGAGATCCTCCTCCTTCCATTTGTAACTGAATTTTATTGATATGAAAAAAGATATAAAACAATGATTTAACATAAATAATAGACATAGAGACTAACCATGTGGCAATCCAAAGCTTCTAATCCCTAAAGTTGTCTAAATCATTCCTCTAATTCCAACTGTAAGGAACAATCCTTAAAACATTACTTAATCTTGATATCATTCAATAATTTGACTTTAACTCACATTGAGGATCTATTTAGTTTTTGAGTTTTATAGAATTAGTGCATAACTATTAAATTACATCTCAAAAATTACAAATAAGACACGTATACTCTATCCAAATGTTTTCAGAATAATAGAACTCCTTAAATAAGGGAAGAATTATTTTCTTGATAAAAATCTTCTTTAATTATTCCTTTCTCTTATACTTCCCTATACCCTATGAAAAACATTTCAAAAACTTGGGATGAGCATAAATATCTCAGTAAGGATTATAAAATAAGGAATAAAACCATTAGTCCATGAATATTTAAATCCTGTGAAAACATTTTCACAAAATCATACTTTACACCCATAAAACATAAACTACTTATCTTACATCATTTAATCTTAATATTACTACAAAACATCATAGAAATCTTAAAACATAAATGTAACTTGTGGCATCCATATCATACTTAAATTGTATTTTTCACAGCTACATAGGGAGTAACCTTCATGGTTATGTCTTGAATAACCATCAAAGTATATTCCCTAAATCTCTTAGGAGAAACTTTATTGTTTACCTCTATCACGTTACCCAATGCATTGAAAAGCTATCACAGGCTCACCCACCCTAGTTTTATCATGGAACCACCAATATTTGGTTTACCAGGTAACCACTTATCCAATCCAAGTACTATTAGATAATCATAACACATAAATGATTGAAATTATAAATATTTCACTCATCAATAACAAGTAATTAATTTAAGATATTAAAATACTCAATGCATTTCCAAAACCATTTAAACCATTTAATAAAGATATTTTTGAATCAAAGTTTCCAATATCACATTGAAACTTTTAAAAGAAATTTGATAATTAAAAATTTAAAACATATATATCCATATAAATAAATCCTTAAAACCATTTTGAATAAATGTGCATTAATGAGAAATAATTAGAAGAACAAATGTTTAAAACTTTTAAAATGATGTTTTAGTTAAAGAGTCTCATAACACTTGAGAAACACTGGAAAATATATTGTAAAGATACAAAAATTCCATGTAATTTTTTTTAATTATATGGGAATTTTATGAGTCCACAAAAATTGACGGCTTGTGATTCTTAGGCCCGGAGTTCCCAGAATGAATTTGTAAACTTTTTTTCAGGTACGTTCAGTAAACGTGCGAGTGGGTTTTTGTAACTTTTAAACTGGTGCTCAGAATTAAAATCTGAGGGCACTGTTGAACTTACAGCACCAATATTCTATTAAGGATACATTCTCCTCGAACACAGTGGGTCAAGGGTGAAAGATAGTTTTTGGGTTTTTCATGGAAATAGAAATAAAATAAAATAAACTTTTATTTTATTTTATTTTTAGTTGAAACCTCCCATGTATATGGTTTAAAGGTGGGGAAAACCTGAACTAAAACCTCCCACATGTATGTTACAGAGGTGGGGAACACTGTGCCTAAAACCCCCCGTTTTGAATTTAGAGGTTGGGACCACCTGAACCCATTTAATGAGAGAAAACCTCTCAACTCCCCTACTTTAAATTTTTCCAACACCATTCATTAATTAGGACAATTAATTTTTCCAACGTGGTACAATTAAATGAGCCAATTAATTATGCCAACGTGCCAACATAATTAATATACTTAATTTATTTATATTGTAACCTCTTTTTTTGGGAGGATTTTTTGTTGGCAAAGAAGTTCCTTGGTGGCAGAAAGTTCTCCAACAAAGAACGCCATCAAAGAATGTTCTTCGGAAATCAAGGAAGAGGACGACGTACAAGCCCGACATCGAAGCGTGGTTTCGGTAGCAACATTTTTTGGCACCCTCTTTGTCTTCTTCAACTTCTTTCTCGCACCAACATCAATTAATGAGGTAGGGGTTTTATAATGTGTGATTATGGATTCCCATGTTCTTTCCTTCTAAAAAAAGAATGCAGATCAACTCTCTAACTAGTTGATCTGTGCATGTTTTATTTTTTAGGGTTTTTGAATAATCATTTCCGGGGGTTGTAGAGTTTGACGTTCTTCATTCAATATTTTGGTTGAGACACTTTCTACCTCTCTAACGCGAGGGGTGTGGGACAAACTAACATGGCCTGACCCCTCCGTCATTCTTCATTATTGTTGTGTTCTTCACAATGGAGGAGGATGATAACCAACCTTGGGGGGGCACGAGAACGGTGTCCAACACCACTGCCGACCGTGACGAAGGTGATGAAACGTGCCCCATGGCCACCGCACCGCCTGCGGCCTCCGCCGCCCCGCGGCCTCACTGTCATGCGACCATCTGTGTTGCCCGTGGCCTCCATCGCCCCGCAGCCTCCGCCGCCCCATGGCTGCATGCCGCCCCACGGACTCTGCCGCCCCGCAGCCTTCACCATCCCATGGCCTCGCGCCGCCCTCGCACCGCCCTCACGGCCTCACAGCTTTTGCACCACCCCTGCAGCCCTACGGCCTCAGCTCCACCCTCACCCCCCCCCCTCGCGACCTCGAGCCACCTTCGCGGTCCGGCGGCCCCTGCACAGCACCGTGGGCTGCCTCCCAGGACGGGCCGCCCAGCGTGGGCCGGGCCAGACCCAGCAGTCCGGGCGAGACCTATCGGGCCGGGTCGACCTGAATCGGTTCAGGCTGGGTTGGTCCGACTAGGCCAGACCATACCCGGACTAACTTCGACTCATTTTACGCTCTTTTGCCATAACTTTGGCACCGGGTGTCTGTTTGACGAACCGTCAATGGCGCTGGAAACCTTGAAGCGAGATGGTCTCTTTGGTATACACCATTTGAGTTTTGGATAAAATTAATGTATGATCGGGTTGGATTGATCATGAATCCAACAGGGCCCTCATGACTAAAAGGAGAATCACTTACAGATCGGGCATCCGATTGACGCATCATCTGTTGCGTTGAGACCCCTATTATGTGGTGGTCCTTTGGGATAATTATTTGTGGGACATCGTGGTAGTTTTAGTATCAACCATTGGCTTGAGTAGTGGTCCCTCTTGGAGATGAGAAAGCCTAGTGCGGGAACCCAGTAGCTGGTTGTGACGTGAAGAATGAAGATTGATCCTGTGTGGGTCATCACTGAGCGATCCTGTGTGGGTCAGCACCTAAAAATCTTATGTAGTTCTGATAATGTATTGATTATGTACTACGATCCTATGTGGGTATGATAATGGTTTAAGATCTTTCATAGGTTTTCCTCTTAACAGATTAAGATGATTCATTAGTTACATCTAATCATCTCTATTACTGTACCTAAGTTATACCTGGTGTGAGCTGAGTTTGTACCTATGTGGTAGTTTCCTTTATGGTAATACTTTGGTGGTATTCTTCTGTGTGTCATACCAGTGTGGTAATTACCTACGTGTTTTTCCTTCCTTTGTGGAACAATTTATCTTTGGGCTTTTGAGTTGGACTATGTGTTTTCCTCATAATTGAGATGGGTTTACTTGATAACTTAGGTATATGTATGGGCATATACCTAAGTAGGGTTGTCAGTTGATTCCATGATGTTTGGTTTATCCTTAGTAGATTTTTTTAGACCATGAGGGTCTCGGGGTCCCTATTGAGTATCGTTATACTCACCCCTGCACGGGCTATGCTCGCACCATGTTATGTTTGGTGTAGACGAAAGACAGTGCTGATTGAGGCTGAGGGTACCAGGGCTAGACGGGGCCCAAAGGTGGACCATACAGCGTGACGGTACGCAGAGGATACAGGCAGACGTGGAGTGCTGAGGAGGAAATCTGTACCTACTCTCTAGGTAGGAACCTCGGAGGATGACCCAGTAGCTACCTTTCTTTTTCTCCAGTTGTATTGTATTTCAATTGTACTTGTACCATTACTGTTGGGCATGTATTCCAGACCCTTTTTACTTTTAACACTCTTTTTTCTATATAGTTGACTTGTGTTTGTATCTTTCTGTGTGCTTGGTTTCTATTGTTTATAGGTTATAAAGGCAATTCCTTCCTAGTTTTAGGGAATACACCTTTCAGTGCTAGTTTCCAGCCCCTGGCCTATGAAAGGCGGGCTTGGGATAGTCACGGCACGGGCCCCGTGGGATGGGTTGTGACAAATATAATTAAATAATAACATCAAATTAAATGTTAAATATATTGAGAATATATAAATTCATGATATAAAATGTCAAAAGGGTTGTATATACACCTTATAGGATATTAAAGGTGCACAATATCGAGATATTCCTCAATGAAAGGATATTGAGATGTAGTCCCTTACGAAGATCGTATCATTAGATTAAGGATAAATCAATGAAATAATTATGTGTTAAAAATATAAATACACCCAATAAAAGTGGATATTAAGTGAAAAATAATCATATTTCATTCACACATGTTCTTGGAAACAAAAAACCAATCACATAGATATTTAACTCAATGAATGGAAATTGAGCTAAGATTTCCCTTACAAAGTTTGTATAAATGACATAAGAATTTATCAATGGGGTGATTATGTGTTTCAAAATTATATCAAAAGAAGGGAAGTATAAATTACAACATAAATAAATAAACATTGATTCCATACATAATCTTTCCATAATAAAATCAATGAAGTATGCGTAAAACCCAACGAGTGGAAATTATGTTTAGAAATTCCCTTTCAAAGATCATTTTGTTAATAAAATAGATTGATTATGTGTATTCACTATAAATCCACATAATTAAAATATAAATACAAGATAATATATAAAAATTCATTTCTCACATAATCATATCACGACATAGTCAAGAAGTAAAAGATCAACCCAATGAATGGAAATTGGGTTAATAAGTTCCCTTACCTTGAGTCTGACTCATCACATACAATCATTATGTTCCTAAATTATAAACATAGGTTAATTTATACTTTATTGAGAACCTTTTCAGGTTTATTATTCTTTTTATATCACTTATGGCCATGTTATAAAAATACCATAATTTTTTAAGTTCATATCAGTCGTTTTTTTATGAACTTGTTATAATTACAAATTATTCATGTGCTCAAAAGTCCTTTATCTATATAATATTATTAATTATTTAAATATCATATATATCCATTATATATATTTATTTATAATAGTCACTAACATTTGTATATTATAAATGAAATGCATCATTCATGGAGAGGGTAGGTCGTATGTACACATGAACACTACTTTCATTTCTTTATCATATTAAAGGAGTGAAAACTAAATGATACATAGATATATTATAATTAAAATATAATATATATGTTATATATGTTATATGATTTAATTAACTACATACTTTATACATTCCATGTACGAAATGAATGAGTCATATCTCTTTGAGGGGGCAGTAGTCCACACTTCCTCAAATGAAATAAACATATTTACACATTATGGAAAGAATAAGGGTATGTTTTAAATAAATATTATAGAATAATAGAGACAATGTAAATATATTATATATCATATATAAATATAGTTCTATCATAATAGCCTCCATGAGTGGTGGTAGAAGAAAATTGAACAATCATCGTTTTGTGAGGCAGTAGTTCACCGTACACTAAAACAATATGTTCGTATCCATTAAATAGAGGTGTGTATAAGTTTAATTCAAATAAGTATCATACGAAAATATTAGTATATTTAGGATAATGATTTTTTATGTAATCATATAACAATAAGAGCATAGAAAGTGAAGGAGGAAAATAAAAGAATGGTACTTGAGAGATGACTTTACCTCTAAATCGGGTAACTTCTTTTGATTTGAGCTAAAAACACTTTCTTGATTTTCATTATGCCCATGTTAAGCATTATATGAGGAAGATAGGTATATTGGGATATTATTTGAGTAGAATTTTGATGATAAAAGTGGATTTATATGTGTGAGTAAGTGGTTAGATGTGGTGGCCTTTTATAAGAGAGAGGAGGGGAACTTTACGAAAACCTTGAAATATTATTTTATTATAAATATATTTTATAATTATAATAGTTAAAAATTTATATATTTAGAGTATAAGATGATAATGGATCTAAATAATCTCAAAAAATTCTTTTTAGACAAGTTTAGTTCACAAAATTAAAATTATATTTTAGCTTTAACCCTTAGTTAAAAACATTAACTCTTACCATGTCTTCTTGTATTTTCATAATATATGGTTACTATAGATACTATAAAATGAATATAGAACCAAAAATGTATCATTAATGACTTTATTAACATTATATAATTCAATTTTAAAAATCTTAGATTTTTAGGACTATTATATCATTTAATAATATAGTATTTGTTTTAAAAACTCATTTATGTCAATTTTGGTACTATTTATTAATTGATTTTTTTAAAGTCATAAAAAATTTATTACTTAAAGAAAAAGGCATAAAATCATATATAATATGTCATAATCATCCATAAAATAATTTTATGGCATAAAAATGTTCAAATTACATTTATTTTAATATTTAAAATATCATTTATTTGAATCTTTCATTAATAAGGTAATCATTGCATCATCATTCTGTAATAAATAAATTTATTTATTTAATTTATAAAAAATATAAATAAAATACCATGATTTTGGAAATATTCTTATAATTATAATTACTATTTATAGTCAAACATATATGTTATATACCTCTAATTAAAATTGTTTTTGTAATAAGATACATGTTTATGTTATATTTCCCTTTACTTTAAAATAATTATTATAACATGTCATTTTCATACCAAAGTCGCTCCATGGGGTCCTAAAATCTACTTAAATATGTTCATAATCAGACATATATCATAAAATACGATTATTACATGTGTTAGGGTAGTTTTATATTATTATAATATTATATTTTTACCCCTATTTACCTGATTTTCCCTATAACCATGGTAAATAAAAATAATTACTGAATTTATTATTCGTAATGTCCAAAAATAAATGGTACCTATTTAAAAAATTTTCAAATTATGATTCTAAATATGGAATGAATTTTTAAAAATTCAAAAAATATAATTGATAGAAATTAATTTAAAATTAATTCCCGTTGTCAAAACTAGAAAGCTGGTTTTTAAGAAGTAAAAACTACCAAAAGACTGACATGTGTTTATGTCTAATTTCAATGTGAAATTACTTACAATGACCATAATTGGATTAAATTATAAAAAAAATAATCAAATTTAATTTTAAAAATAATTAAATTTAAAATATAACTATATACATAAATTAAATGAAATGGTAGTTTTGAATTAAAATGTTGTATTTTTCACTATTCATTAAAAAAATGAACTTTATCAAAAAATTACAAAAAATTTAACCAGAGTAAATTTTGATGTCCCGATTCTATATAAGAAGTTTATCTTGTCAAATATAATATATGAAAGTGACAAAAACTTTATTTAAAAATGGATCTTCATCAAAAGGCGGTAAACCGACCTTTTAAAAATATTAGAGTATTTTATACCTAAAATTGGATTCATTCTCATTTTAAGACTCTAAAAATAATTGGATAAATGTAAAAAAAAATTAAAAAATATGTAAAATCATAATATAGTTAATTATGTTCATCCTCTCCAAAACAACAGTTAGGCGTTAACTACCATTTAAAATAATTATATTATTTTTATATTATTTTTTTTGTATAATTCAGTTTTGTGTGCAACGTAAGATTTAGGAGAAACCCCTTGTTGTGTGTAGAGTATGATATCATACATAGTGTCCCCTTTAAAATAAAATTAATATTAAATTTAAAATTATTAATAGATATGAAAATTTATTATTATATAAATACATGGGATGTTACATCATTCCCCCTTTTGGAAATTGTGTCCTCTCAATTTAAAAATTGGGCTAGGAAACATCATTGAAAACCCCACATTAGAAAAAGCATTAATAAAACTACCACTTTAAAATAAATAAATAGATTTAAAAATTTCCCCAAAGATAACACGTATTAGATTTCTATATAGGAAAACATGGATATAGAATAAAAACTGAGTGTATAGTTCTGATGGACAATGATAGAAAAAAAAATGATCAGAGAAAGTTAAAAACCAAAAAACCATTAACTTGTGATTGGTTACATAGTCTATGATTTACCAGTAGTAAAATTAAACGGAAAACATTTTTTATTGTAAGGTCTTTTTCATAATGTTGAGGAATTTATTTACGAGATTGACTAAGAACATAAGGAATCATACTTACTTGTCTAATAGAGTTTCAACCATTTATAAATATCTACCAAAAGCTCATCTTTTCTCCAAACAATGAGTATTCAAGATGACTTTGTCACACCTGAAGCACTACAATATACTTCTAGAGAATATCATAATCTAAAAAATATGAATCATATATTTCCCTTGTCTTTAAAAATTAACCAAAACCAAAATGGTTAGTACAAGATCACATAATCCCGTGAAAAGAATTATCATTTATAAAAATAAATACTACTATTATTCTATAAAATTAAATAAACAATACCCAATGTTCAACAAAGTTCATTCAATAAACAATTTTCCTTAAAATTCCTCAAAATAATTTAAACTATGGTTGAAACCAAAAATTTAGAAGGATTTGATCACATAGTCTTCCATTATATATCTTAACCTTTATCTCCAAATAACATCGACTTCTCTTAAAGTATCATACTTAAAATTAATTAACCTAATCACATAGTCTCCATGATAGGTTAATTATTTCCATAAATAACTCAAATCGTCATATATCCATAATAAAAAATATATAATCTTACGAAAATAAAAAAATCAAACATTACTCCTCAAATGAAATCCTATAGTATTCTCTTTTTCTTTGGCATATAATTTTCCCAAAAGAGTGAACGTCTTCCAAAATAACTTTATCACTTAATCACCAAATCATTTATCTATACTAAGGATATCCATTTGATAAAACATAAGTACCCAAAATCAACTTATTCTTCAACCATAAAATAATTTAACTAAAAAAAATAAGTTATACTAACCAAAGCCTTCACGTAGGTCAATGTTAGGCGATTCACCCTTATCTCCCTTCGGTTGTGGGTTCGATTCCTGCATCCTTGCCGGGTGCGACGGGTTGCCACCCATCTTGCGTTTTTTATCTTTTTATAAAACTCAAAAATAACCCTAATATGTATTAACCTCAATGGTATTCTTATACCTCTAATTTTCATCCCAACTCATTATGACCTCAACATCTTAATTCATGAAGTCTTATATATATTGATATTTTTTTTATTTCACCTCCATATGATAAAACAACACTATTCTCAGTAGAAAGAATATCATACCTTGATTATGGTGTCCACCTGGTTTCATCATCATCTTGTTAACATATATAGATGGTCCATGTATTTCAATAATGATTTATATATCCTTCAAAACCATTTGTTTCCTTTATCCAAATACACCTTGTACAACTTGGGTCATATGGGTGTTCAAGAAAAATAATTTCCCAAAATAAGCATTTATGAAATTTAATTTCAAAAAATCTGATAAAACTAGATTTTTATAAAATAGTCGAACCATGTTTGAGTTGAAACTTTTAATCAATTTTCCTACTAAATACCATAAGTATGTATTGAAAGACTCTATTTAAAAGAAAATATAAATAGTTTACGCAAGGGTATCCTTCTTCTAAACCTTTTTCAAAATCATAATATGCTAAAAAATATTGTGATAAGTTAAAATATTTCAAAATTCCTTGATAATATTTACCTTTCTTGAAAATATGAGAATATTGATGAAATAATATTTGATTAAATAAAACCCATGATCCATGATGGTATTGAGGTATAGTGGAGTTGTTTGATATCTCAAACAACTTCTTTCAAGTGAGTTGTATGTTATTAAAAGTTTCACAATCATATAGGCATTAATTTGAAATAATTATTACAAGAAAGTCATTAGGAAGACATAGTAATGTTGTTAGATATCCTCCTCCTTCCATTTGTAACTGACTTTCCTTGATCTGAAAAAATTATAAAATAGGTATTTAGCTGAAAGAATGGACATATAGACTTACTATGTGCTTATCCAAAACTCATAATCCCTAAAGTTGTCTTAACCTTTCCTATTATACCTACTATAAGGACCCAAACTTAAAACATTACTTAATCTTGAGATTAGTCAATAATTTGAATTTAATTCACATTAAGGATCTTTTTAGGTTTAGAGTTTTATAGAATTAGGTCCTAACGATTACGTTACATCTCAAAAATTACAAAGTAGACACTTCTACTCTATCCAAATTTTTCCACAATAATAAAACTCCTTAAATAATAAAAGAATTATTTTCTTGATAAAAATCTTCTTTAATTATTCCTTTCTCTTATCCTTCCTTATACCCTATGAAAAAAATTTCAAAAAATTGGAAGGATCATAAAAATATCATTAAGGAATATAAAATAAGGAATAAAATCATTAGTCCATGAATATTTAAAACCCATGAAAACATTTTCACAAAATCATACTTTTATCCCATAAAACATAAACTACTTAGATTACATCATGTAATATTAATATTACTAAAAAACTTCATAGAAATCATAAAACATAAAGGTAACTTGTGGCATCCATATCATTCTTACATTGTCGCTTTCAAAGCTATATAGGGAGTAACCTTCATGGTTACATTTGGAATACCCATCACATTATATTCCCTAAATCTCTTAAGAGAAACTTTATTTTTTACATTCATCACATTACCCAATGCATTGGAGATATATCAAGGGCTCACCCACTCTGGGCTTATCATGAAACCACTTGTATTTGATTTATCACGCAACCACACATAAAATTTTTAAGTACCATTACATAATCATAACACATAAAAGATTAAAATTATTAATATTTCACTCATCAATCACAAGAAATAAATTCAAGATATTGAAATATTCAATCCATTTCCAAAACCATTTAAAACATATAATAAAGAAATTTTTGAATTAAAGTGTCCCATACCACTTTGAAAATTTTAAAATAAATTCTAGAATTAAAATTTTAAAACATATATATCTATATAAATAAATCCTTAAAATCATTTTGAAAACATGGACATTAATGAGAAAGATTTCAAAGAATAAATCTTTAAAACTTTTAAAATGATGTTTTAGTTAAAGAGTCTTATAACACTTGAGAAACACTTGAATAAAAATAATTAAAGAATAAAATCAAACGAAACTTTAAATATTTTAATAATATATAAATTCATGATATAAAATTTCAAAAGGGTTGTATATACACCTTATGTGATATTAAAGGTTCACAATATCGAGATATGCCTCAATGAAAGGAGATTGAGACACAGTCCCTTACAAAGATCGTATCATTAGATTAAAGATAAATCAATGACATAATTATGTGTGAAAAATATAAATACACATAATATAAGTGTTTATTAAGTGTAAAACAATCAGATTTCATTCACTCATATTCTTGAAAAAACAAAACCAACGACATGGATATTTAACTCAATGGATAGAGATTGAGCTAAGATTTCCATTACAAAGTTCATATGAATGACATACGAATTTATCAATGGGGTTATTATGTGTTGAAAAATTATATCCACACAAATTAAAGATTTAATTACAACATAAATAAATAAAAAGTTATTCCACACATAATATTGGTATAATATAATCAACAAAGTATGCGTAAAGCCCAATGAATAGAAATTGAGTTTATAAATTCCCTTAAAAAGATCATTTTATTAATAAAATATATAGATTATGTGTATTCACTATAAATTCCCATAATTAAAGTGTAAATACAAGATAAGATATTAAAATTCATTTCTCACATAATCATAGCACAAAATAGTCAAGAAGTATAAGATCAACCCAAAGAATGGAAATTGGGTTAAGAAGTTCCCTTACATTGAGTCTGAATTGTCACGTAAAATAATTATGTTCCAAAATAATAAAATTAGGTTAATTTATAATTTATTTAGAAAAAATTTCAAGTTTATTATTCCTTTTATATCACTCATTACCATGTTATAAAAATTACATAATTATTTAGGTTCATATCAGTCGTTTTATTGATGAACTTGTTATAATTACAAATTATTCATGTCGTCAAAATTCCATTATCTCTAGAATAATATTCATTATTTAAATATCATATATATATATTTATATATAGTATATATATTTATTTATAATATTCTATAGAATTTTGAGATAAGAAATGAAATTCATCGTTCATTGAGACAGTAGGTCGTACGTACGCATGAACGCTACTTTCATTTCTTTATCATATTAAAGGAATGAAAAATAAATGATACCTAGTCATATTATAATTCCATTATAATATATATGTTATATATTTTAAATAAGTTCATTAACTACATCCTTTATACATTCTATATATGGAATGAATGAGTCATATCACATTGAGGTGGTGGTAGTCCACACTTCCTCAAAGAAAATTATCGTATTTACAGATTATGGAAAGAATAAAGGTATGGTGTAAATTAAAATTACAGAATAATAGAGACAATATAAATATAATATATATTATATATAAATACAACACCACCATAATTTCCACCATGAGAGGTGGTAGGAGAAAATTGATCAATCATCATTTCGTGAGGCAGTGGTTCGTCGTACACAGAAACAGTATGTTCGTATCCATTAGATAGAGGTGTGTGTGAGTGTAGTTTTAATAATTATCAGAAGAACATCCTAGTATATTTAGGATAATTTTATTTTTATTTAATCATAGAATAATAATATCATAGTGATTGAATAAGGAAAATAAAATAAAGGAATTTGAGAGAAGATATTACTTCTAAATCGGGTAACTTCTTTTGATTAGAGCCAAAAGGCTTTCTTGAATTGTATTGTTCCAATGTTAAGTCTTCTAGAAGGAATTTAGGGATTTTTTGAGATTATTTGAGTAGAATTTGTATGATACAAGTGGCTTGAGAGGTGTGAGTAAGTGAGTATAGGTGGTGTCCTTTTATAGGAGGGAGGAAGGGCACTTTAGGAATGTCTTGAAATATTATTTTATTATAAGTTTATTTTAAAATTTTAATATTTACAAAGAAATATAATTCGAGGATAAGATGATAATGGGTCGTAATACTCTCAACCAATAGGTTTTAGACATGTTTAGGTTAGTAAATTAACCTTATCTTTTATATTTAACCCTTAGTTAAAAACATTAACTCTTACCATGTCTTCTTGTATTTTCATAATATATGGTTACTATAGTTACTATAAAATGCCAATAAAACCAAAAGTGGATCATTAAGATATTTTTTAACATTATATAAGTCATTGGTACGAATAATAGATTTTTAGGACTATTATATCATTTAATAAAATAGTATTTTATTTAAAAACTCATTTATGTCAATTTTGACACTATTTAGTAATTGATTTTTTCTAAAGTCATGAAAACTAGATTACTTCTAACCAAAGGAAATAACTCAAATATAATATGTCATAATAGTCCAAAAAAATAATTTATGTAATAAAAAAATTCAAATTACATTTATTTTAATATTTATAATATCATTTATTGGAATCTTTTATTAATAAGGTAATCATTACATCATCATCGTGTCATAAATAAATTTATTTATTTAATGTCTAAAAATTATAAATAAAATAAAATTATGTCGAAAATATTTTTATATTTATAATTACTATTTATAGTCAAATATATTGGTTATATATCTCTAATTATAATTGTTTTTTTAATAATATACATGTTTATGTTATATTTCCCTTTACTTTAAATTAATTACTATAACATGTTATTTTCACACCCAAGTGGCTCCATGGGGTACTAAAATCAACCTAAGGATGATCAAGGTCATCCATATATCATCCAATAGGATTATTACACATGTTAGTGTATTTTTATATTATTATAATGTTATTTTTTACCCTTATTTACCTGGTTTACCCTTTAACTACGGTAAATAAAATAATTACTAAAGTTACTATTCATAATGTCAAAAAATAAAAGGTGTCTGTTTATAAAATTTTAGAATTCTGATTCCAAATTTTGAATCCATTTTTTCAAATTCAAAACATTTAATTGGAATAAATTAATTTAAAATTAATTCATGTTGTCAAAACCAGAAAAAAGGTTCTTATGAAGTAAAAACTACCAAAATATTGACATGTGTTTATGCCCAATTTCAATTTGAAATTATTTCCAATGACCATAATTGTATTAAATGATAAAAAATTAATCTAGTTACATTTTAAAACCAATTAAAATTACAATAACCTTTACAAATAAATTAGATGAAAATACAATTTTGAATTAAAATGCCTTATTTTCTACTATTCATTAAAAATGGACTTTATCATAAAATTACCAAAAATTTAACCAGAGTAAATTTTGATGTACCTATTCTATATAATAAGTTTATTTTTTCAAATAGATAATATAAAAGTGAAAAACAATATTTAAAACGGGTTCACCATCAAAAGGTTGTAAAATAACTTTTTAAAGATATTAGAGTATTTTATACATAAAATTGGATTCATTCTCATTTTAAGACTATAAAATTAACTGGATAAATGTAAAAACATTTAAAAAAATATGTAAAATCATAATATAGTTAATTATTTTCATTCCTGCCAATACAATGGTTAGGCGTTAACTACCATTTAAAATAATAATATTATTTTTGTATTATTTTTCGGTATAATTCAGTGTTGTGTACAATGTAAGATTTTGGAGAAACATGTTGTTGCGTATTGAGTACGCTATATAACATAGTGTACCCTTTAAAATAAAATTAATATTAATTTCAAAATTATTAATAGATATGAATATCTATTACTCTATAAGTACCTAGGATGTTACATTTAATTGTGATCTTAATAGAATAAAATCGACAACTGGTTAAGTACTTATTCTTATAAAAGGATATATAAGGTGGGTTTTAAAATTAAATATATTTTTTTCCATGCCTATAGCTGAGGTAGAATACATGGTAGCTACATCGTCTTGAAAATATGTGATTTAGATCAAAATATTTATGGAAGTTCTTGGGTATTGATATAAATGAATGACATTTTCTTATTGCAATTATGGAACCTTGATTATTGAATTGAATCTATATTTTTCATTAAATTAAGAATTACATCAATGTATAATATTAATAAGGAATATTGAACATGCTAAACATCCACTTAAAGAATAATTTGGTAGATTTTTTAATGAAGGAAATATACTCAAATATGTTTAGGTGGTTCCAATCCTCAAGAGACCTTACAGAAATATATGTTGTATGTTTTAAAAATATAGAAAGTATGTGTAGATATTTGATTGGTTTTCAACAAAATACAAAATTGAGTGATATTACATCTTTTAAATTGATAGAATGATATGGAATGTGGAATGAATAATTACATAACTTAGAGAAAATTTTTCATCAATTTAAATGGGATGAAATTATGAAATATGGTGAAAATTATTATATAGTGCAAATAAAGTGTTGAGAAACAAAATAATGAGAAAGGTTGGATGAATTAATAAACGATAAAAATTTATTTTGAAAGGTTTCATTTATCAATAAAAAAATGGTAAAGGCATCTGATATCAGTTTTTTTAGCACTGATAAAGGCATCCTTTCTCAATGAATTTTAGCACTAACAGAGGTCTCAACTAATTATTATAACCACTATTTAGTATAAAAGTATCCAAAAAACAAAAAAAAAATTACATAATGTATAATATTTTAATATAATCAATATAAAGTTATAACATAATCAATAAAATACAAATAATAAATAAATATCATTATTTCGTAATCTATTTGTATTTTAATCACTATTACAACATTTATATATACAACACTTACATAAAAGGAACATTTTTAGAATACTATTTCAATAAATGATCAATCCTTTATCTTTAAACCAACCATATAAATATAGAATTAATTTGAACCTTTCATATATAAGTAATAACAAAAAATATTTGATCTATTTATAGTTATCAATAAATTATAAACTAAATAAAAATATAAATATAAAAATTATTTCATCTTGACTACACCACACATATGAGTGATATGTGGTTAATTAAAACACGATAGAGTTTAATAAAAATTCATTTCTACATATATCATATAAATTTTTGTACTTTTTCTCAATTTTTTCATGTGGTGTATGTTTTAAACTAATATTTCACTTCTAAATAGAAACCACACTATTTTAGTCCTACTGTCCATGCCACATGTTAATTGGATATATAGTTTATCCCTATAAGTTATAAATGGTTCATTAATCATTTTTCTATAGTTTAAAGTCGATCCAAAAACATTTCGTCTATTTTGATAATTTTCCACAAGATTTGAAAAAATTATATATTTTAGATTGGAAACATCAACTTTTATTCATACCATCCATACTATGAATCAGAATGATGAAAGGTTCGTTACTACTGGTCAAAAATAATTTATTGTTTATTTTTTAGAGTTTCACATGAATTCAATATATTTTTCTTTTTTTAACATTTGATGTGTGTTTGAAAATAAAATGTCACTTTAAAATTTAAAAAAACACTTTCTTTCATACCTTTTTCACTATGCATATGAGTGATGTGTAGAAAATTCATATATTATGAAAATGAATAAAAAACTTTTTTTATATAGTTTCATGGAAATATGAGTGTGTTTTATATATCTTGAGCTTGTGATGGGTGTTTTGAACTAAACAAAAATAATTTTAAATTAAAAAATGTACTTTCTATCATACAGATCACATCATATATTAGAATAATGTGAATTTTAGTCCTATATCTCAAAAAATAACTCTTTTGTCATTTTAATATAGTTTGAAATCAATCCATATCAATTTTCTTTGTTTAGATCTTTTAAAGAATTTATTAAACTAAAATTTCACTTTAAAATTAAATAAAAGGAACATATAGTTATACTGGTTACAGCGCATATCAAAATAATGTGTGGTATATTCCTATATGTATTAAATAAATCACCTTTACTTTTCATAGAGTATCATGGAAATATAAGTTTTTTCTATTAGTTTTAAGTATGTGATGACCATTTTGAACTAAAATATGACTTTTAAATTAAATACATTAACTTTTAGTAAAACTATTTTCACTATTTTCCAAAATGACATATGGTTAATCCTTAAAAATTAAAAATAATTCATAAATAATTGTGTTATTTATTCACATTATATTATGATATTTTTCTTATTTTTGAGCATTTATAAAATATTTTCAATGAAAATATCACATTTAAATTGAAAAAAAACTATTAGTCAAAATAGTAAAACCTTGTGTCGAATTGACACGTGGTTTATCTATAAAATTAAAAAATAATTCATCAGTTATTATGCTATAATTTTATTCAGATATGATATATTTTTCTCATGGTGTATGTTTTCAACTAAGATATGACTTTTAAATTGAAACCCCATTTTTTCATCTTACCTGTCAGACATTACATTGGAATGTTTTTTTCTTCGTTATAATATATAAAAAATGATTTTATTAATCATTTTTCTAGAGTTTCAATTAAATATAAGAAAATTATATTAGTTAAATAATGTTATAATTTTTTTTAACTAATATATCACTTTTGAATTGAAATAATGCACTTTCTTCACGCCAGTTTCAAAGTTTTTTTGATTTATATGAGGTAAATTTAGGCATAAAGAATGAATAACATTTTTTTAGTATATTTTCATGATAATAATAGAATATTTTCTTAGTTTTGAACATTTTTGTGTGGCTCCTTGATCCTTTTAATGTTTTAATAATTGCAAAATATTATTATTTTTGTATCCCCATTAACATTAGTGAACAAATCTTTCATTGCTTTTTTATTTTATTTTTTCATCAAGTTTGTTAAGTGTTTTATAAACTTATATCAGAGAAAATTTTTTTCTTTGTATGAGGTGATTTGAGTCTCATATACTATAGTTGGATAATTATAATATCTCATAGCATCAGTTGCTTAATTTTTTTATTATTCTTACAATAATTATTTATATGTTTTTATTTTATTTTTCCTAGTTATATTTTTCTTCTATGAAATTTAAAATTTGTCTAAGTCTCAAAGTCATACGATAAAGTCTCATTCTAGACATGAATCCATATGATAAATTCTTTTAAGGGTATTAAAGTCACACAATAAATGCTTACACTATTATTGAATTCCTTTGATAAAATATTATACTAGTCTTGAAGCCATATGATAAAGGATCATGCTGATATTAAAGTCATACAATAAAGGGTTAAGCTAGTATTAAATTCATATGGAGTATTTTTTTTATATATGTCCAAGTATTAATGACATATGATGAAGTCTTATGACTAGAACAATTAATTATGTACATTTCTTTTTTATTCTAATAAGGATTATATTTAAATACTTATATTTTTAGGAGACTTATACTAAATACTTATGTTTTGAAGATATACAATAGATATACCATAAATATTTCAAATGCATTGACCACAAGGGTAGTGGTTCAATAGAATACATGAATCAGGATCTACTATATAAATGAGGATTGACTATTTTTGTATTAACCATACATAGATCGTAAGGTATACAACCAACCACATGACTATATCAACTACATGTTCATTCTGATTGATAACATATTCAACCAATCTACTATGTGAATAATGTAATGACCTACCACAAGTCATGATCTACAAAAAAAATATGACCTATGAAAAGAACATATTCCTATATAAGAAATAGATGGTACATATTTCTTTGATATTCCATTTTTCATATTTTTCATATTCTTGTGTGCTTTTATTTACTATAATTTTTACTAATTGTTTTCAATGTTTTAATTTTTTCTTAAATACTCACTAATTATTTAGGTTCTAAGAAAAAAAATTAAATGTTTTTATAAAGAATTAAATAATCTTCAATTGGGTTGAATACTCACACTTCTTTCTTATAAAATCACGAGTTTAAAATTTTAATTATTGGTAATAAAATAAATTACTTCATATGCTTATTAAAGAATATTAAATAAATTTAATATTTTTATTCGGTATTGTATTAAATTTTCTAATGAATTTTTCTATTAATATTGTTGATGTTTACATATTAGTCATGTGAATATATTCTATATGTGCATAAAATAGAGAATACATATATAGGATTTTTTTATAGAATATATCAAAAATATTTGGAGTAGTTCATTAAATACACGTGCATTTTCTTCTTTGGAAAAGAAGAAATGTAATGGTTTTCAAATTTTAAAATATTTTGTGCATATGGGAACATGATATAAAGAGTTAAATAGAACTAATTCCTACTAGAAAGTGGTTAAAAAATATTTCAAATTGTACAGTAAAAAAATACTATTTTGATCATCACTTCATCTCTCTCTTTGCTAGACTTCATTCTTTTGATCCTTTGATGCTGGACAGAACTTTTCTACTTCCATAATCATGTTTCACTATTTCATATAGTTATATAATTATTAATTAATTCTATCTATTTATGTTTATAAAATTATACTGGATTATACTACTTATTAATAGTTTGGTTTACTATTTTTTAAATACCTAGAAAAAAGTTAGTCTTTAGGGATATGCCTAACTTGTAAAAGGAAGGGGGATTTAATTGTTCCTTGGTATGGATAAAGGTATGCTTGGTTTCTTCCACCTCTTAAAAATGAATCTAGATGGTTTGTGACTCTAGGTGTGAAAAATTCAGTCATCGGTTATGCCAACATGTTTTAAAAAGGAATTTTAAAGGGTTTTTACTCCCTATTAAATGTTAAAATTCTCATTATAGTGAGTATCATTTCTTGATACATTTGAGAGGAGAGAAGATTAGACATAGAATAATTTAGTTCTGAACTACTATAAACAATATTGTGTTTATATATTTTTTATTTCTATTTAATTAATATATAAAATTGATAATAATTCATATAATTTATTTTTCAATGAGAATTCACTCTGTAACACCCCAACCCGAACCACCAAGTTCAAATTGGAGCATCACATAACCATATACATGACTTCCCATATGAAAGAGGTTTTCCACTAATAGTGAGGATATAAGTCCATCAATGTAGTGACTATACCCTCTATATCTTATCATGGTACAATAATAAAGAAAAAATATATTAAATAATTAGATTAAAATATGAAAACTGATAGATTAAATACATGTTATACAAGTCATAAATGAGATCCCAAAGTGGAAAATCAAACCTGAGTATAATGTAAACATGTAAGTATATAAATAAAAATGGTTGACTTCTAAGGATTTTATCCTAGTCTACCACTAGTTCTAACTCCTCTGATTGTCCATCAGTCATAGGCTCATTTCCTTTACTCAGATACCTATATATGAATTCTTCACATGCATCAGAATCCCATGTATATTTTGAGTAATAAAACCTAATAGGGCACCACCAATAAATCCTTAATAAATGTTCAGATGTATAATAAGTGTATTTCATGATAATAAAAATTTAATAATAGGTATATAAAATATACAATCATGCGCTTAATGGTCGTATTCTATCCAATCCACCACATACCCACAGTTTTACTTTCTTAGGATCTATGAAACAATAATAAATGAGGAAAGTTATAAGTAACCAAATTGGCCTCGTGGATAGTAAACAAATAGATCGATAACCTCGTGGAATTTTTCATAATTTCTACTTGAAAATTACCCAGAGATGAATTATAGCAGGATTCTCATGAATCACTAAGAATCGAGTGTGTCCTTGTGAATAAGTAAGGAATCGAGTATGCTACTCCAGAATCAATAGGCATCGAGTGTTCTGCTCATGAATCATTAGGCATCGAGAAACCCGATACTTAGATTCTAGTGATACATTGCATCCTCCACATGGGATTCCATAGTATCATCATATCTCAACCTAGTTCTTAGGTCCATCTTCACCATTTTCATAAATCATACACACTCACCCTATGAGGGATAAACATCATAATATGGTCCACCTATCTCAAGTACCGAAAACAACCTCCAATTCTTGTTAAAAACATAATAATTTATAGAATACAAGGAAATAATTTCATATCATCATGAGAATATTATAGAAATTCATAACAATATATGATCATAATCAAACATGGAATCAAACTAATATAGAAATACTCATGGAATCAAATATCATAAACAGGTCTCATGGGATACACACATAGCCACATGTGATCATAATTAATCATGGTCATCAAATAATGCTAATAAAAGAACTATATCAAGAAAAACAACTGTATATGGGTGACTGACAAGTTAGTGAGCCTCTAGAATCAATTTTTTGATGAGGAACTTTTAGGTTCATTAGGAAAGTGCCTCTCAATTCACATACACATAATCATCTGCTTAAAATACTTGATAAGGTTTCCTAGAACCAAATATAACTATTTTATTTCTAAAAGAAATAAAATATCACATTAGATAATAGTTTCTATCTCTAGGATAATTTCCAAATTATCAATTTAATGAAATTCATGATATATAAATTTAATCTTCATAAATTAATTATAAATTCACATGTTATAATACACTATCTCTCTATAATAATCCAAGATATGCATGTGATAATTTTTTGTAATTATTATTTGATAAGTCTTGGTTATTTTTCATTATGAGAAGTATTTACTATTTTCCATAGAGCTTATTATTCAATCCAACCATTTATCTATAATATTTATCTCATGAATTCCACCTAGGAAAAGAGAAGATAGGATACAAGCTCATACCTAGAATTAATCTCTTCCAAGAATTGAACCAAGGAATAATAGAGATATGTTTTAGTCGCACATGTAAAATCATAAGGACCTAGTTCTATCAAAATTTATTCATAGATTGTGTGCATGGAATTTCTAAAATTCTCAAGATTAAAGGAATAACCAAAAATGAATTCCACATATGTTCAGATATTTAAAAAAACAAAATCATTCACATATTTTCTATAATAAATACCACAAATAAAATAAGATTATTTCATTTGTGTTTTAATAAATTCATAAAAATAGAGTGTTCAATTACTTTTATAAAGTAATTAAAACACTTTAAAGAGTCAAGGTAACTAACTCTCCATGATTTAAGACTCTTAAAAATTCTAAATAAGTAGTTATAAAATTGTACAGGGGAAGATGAAAGGTAAATAGGATTTTAAATTGAAATTCCCCAAAAACGGTTTTGTATAAGGTTAATATTGTTAAGCCTTACGCATGTATTATATCTTTCATAAGGGTAATACCTTTTACCCTTACATAGATCTCAATACAAAGATTTATAGAAACCAATACATCACATACATAGATATTACATCTTTTTAGATGAATATTCATTAAATTACAAAAACACACACCTGGGGAATGTAATGGTATAGTGCATTTTGAGATTAGGTACACAATCTTATAATTTGATTAATGATATTAAAAATCCCACATAAAGATCTTCCCCCTTAGTAATATTCACAATCATACCCTACTTAAAACCTTTATTCATAACCTGTGGAAAGTAAATATAAGAAATAGTGAGATCAGATGCTCAACAAGGGTAAGAAAGTTAGACATCAAAGATCACATAAGCATGATATGAGAATAAGGTTATGAGAACATGAGATTAACATTTTAAAACCATTTTATATATATCAATTATCATAATCATGAGTCATGTAATAAATCTTGGAATTTCATAAGACATGAATCATAAAGTAATCAAAAAACATGAGCTATGTGATCATAACATTGGCATAAGACATGGAATTTTGGTATGCATATAAGCATAGAAATAATTTTCTGAATAGTCAAGGATCACTTTTATTGCTATCATAGTGGAGTGGATTAACTCTCAAAACCATCATAGTATTCAAGGTTTACTCCCAATACCATCATAGTCGAAATTTTATTTACTGAACCAGGTTCACTCCCCGTTCTATCCATGTTTATCTCATAAAATATAAATATTTACTTAATACGTTGGAGGGATATATATTTTCCACCCATCACAATATAAATTCCAGACATATGTATGAAATAATATCATAAATAATTATTCATATCATAATCCATGAAGTTAAATTGGGTTCATAAACATTTCATCATATCCTAACCAATGGAAAAAAGATTGTTCTCATAATTATTTTATTATTTAATCATAGCATAACTCATGCAAAAAGAAAAGGGTTTCATAATACCATTTTCATGGTATAACCCATGGAAGAGAAATAAGTTTTGTAAGTATATTTTAATAATAAACCATTTAGTGAAAGAATAAGAATGGTATTCTTGGTTTATATCCTAATCAAAATATAAGTTATATCAAATTAGGGCATCTTATATTGAGAATTATTTTAAAAGTTAAATCACTTGAAACATTTCCTGAAGAAGATAATTTTTCTTTGAAAATAAATTTTTAAAACTAAATATTCATTAAATATTTGGGAAATATTTTTTTTAAATAAACATAAAAATTTATGATTTATGATTTAAAAAATCATTCAAAACATTTCTTGAGAAAAATATCATTTCTACATTGAATTTTTTTTAAAAACATAAAACATTTTAATAATCATTTTCTTTGACAAAAAACATAAAACATCAAAATGAAACTTTAAAAATCATTTAAAAAATTTCATGAGGAAAATATTCTTCCCTCTTTGAAAACATTGTTTAAAACATAATGATTTTTTAAAACCCTTTTACTTGAAAATAATCTTGAAACTTATAAGGTATCTTTAAACATAATTTAAAACATTTATTGAGTAAAATATCCTGTCCAATTTTAAAAAAAATATTCAAAACATAAAACATTTTTAAAATTAATTTATATAAAAAATTACTTAAAAACATGTGAAGGAATATTCAAAGTAAATAATGGTCATAATATTAGGAAATTACATTTATTTCGTACATTCTAAAACAAATATTCCTTTCACATTTTTGGTAAAATTCAAAAGGGAACTATTTGGAAAATAACAAGAAGAATCATTAAAAAAATTTATTAAAAATTAAAACATGAGAAAAAATAACTTTAATAAATCATTTTAATGATTTTAAAACATTTTTTAAAACTATGTTTGAAAAAATGTATTAGAATAAAAATGGTTTTCGGCCGAAGAGTGAAATAATGATAATTTTTCTTGAAAACATCATTTTAAACTCTTGAGTGACCAAAGAGAGGAAAATTAAGGGAAAAATTAATATATAAAATTATCCATATTAGAATAAAATAAATAATTTTATTGAGATATAGTTCATAATATTTTCCATTGGAATAATAATCATGAGAAATTCTAATAAATGAGAAGATTGTAACATAAAACCCTTACCACTTTGGTAACTTTTAATCATAAGCCCCAAGAAAGAATAACATTAAATGAAACTTATAATATCTTGAGAATGAATAAATTCATGATATTACATGTAAAATTAGTTTTATATAAACTTTATAAAATAATATTTGTGTGTAATATAACATATGTCTCAAAGAAGTCAAATAGAGACAAAAATCTCTTAATGATTTTATAACTTTTTAACCATAAAACCCATTAAAGACAGATCCTAAAATGGATATTTAAATCCAAAAATATTTAAGAATAATAATAATAAAATAAATTCATGTTCAGTATATATACCACATAAAATAAACACTTGGTGGATATGACATTTGTCTCATAGAAAACAAAAGTGAGACGGAAATCTCTTATCGTAAGTCTCAACTTCCTTTGTACATATTCAAAAATCTTATGTAATAAATATAATTTTATTATTAATATATTATAGAATAATTATTATATATATCACACCATATATGATTTTATTATGACCTTTAATTTCATTTTTATTAAAAATACAATGTTAAAGTCATTATTTGGGCAATAACAACATTGATTTTCATGTGGGTTTTGATTTCTCATTTTTTGTCCTATTAATTAAATCATGGTTCTATAATTTATATAGATTTATCAATTATATAAATATAATATATATTCATTATATATTTTTTGACATTAATCTATAATATTTAGAGATATAAAATGAAATACATCGTTCATGGAGGTGGAAGATCGTACGTACGCATAAACATTATTTCCATTTTCCCAACAAAAAGAAAGAAATAAATTTAAATAATATATTATAATTGAAGAAAAAAATTTATGTCATATATATCACATATTTTTATTAAACTCATCCTTATTATCTTACATTTAAAGCGTTAACGAATCACATCGCTTCACAAAGCGATAATCTGTCGCACAAACAAGTAATGTTATTATATTCCCAGAAAATGGAAAGTAAGAAGGAATATGTGATATATTTATTTCAGAATAATAATAATATCTTGTAGATAATATATAAAAAATTAATATAACATTATA
Source organism: Viscum album (assembly GCA_963277665.1). Lineage (NCBI taxonomy): Eukaryota > Viridiplantae > Streptophyta > Magnoliopsida > Santalales > Viscaceae > Viscum > Viscum album. Next base: position 1,059,915,201 of record OY728159.1, read on the forward strand.
TCCATATTTTAGAGGTGGTAATGTAAAAACTTAGAACATCGGTTCGTGATGCGATAGTCCACCGTACACATAAACGATGATTTCGTAACCAATTTGATGGAAGGGGAGAATGATTTTTGTTATTACATTAACATTATAAAATCTCAGTATGTGTGATATACTAATTTTACCATATCATCATGTTTTAGTGATAATTAAATGATGTGGAGGATGAAATAATATAATACGCTCGATTACGGACATTACCCCTTCTTCAGACAACTTCTTCTGGTTTACACCAAAAGGGTTATTAGGTTGGATTTATGAAAAAAAATAAATTTAGGGTGACAGTAGGGAATTAAGGAAGTTATTTGGATATTTATTGGTTAAACAAAGGGGTTTTTAATGTATGAAGAGTAGAGCGGAGGGGAGGCCTTTTATAAGGGGGTGAGTGGGACACTTATAATTTTTTTGGAAATAAAAATGTGTGCCGATGATTTTATCATGAAAAAAAAAGGATGAAAAATGGGCCATTATGGAACCTAAAAGATATAATACCGAAATATTTCCATTCAATGTGTTTTGAACATTTTTGGGGTCATTTTTAACCCTTATCTTTTTAGTTTAACCCCCAGGTAAACCCATTTTTACCTTAACCACAGTAAATAATTTTTACTGTTTTTATTATTCATTATGTTAAAATTTTAATTTGAGTGTATTATTTTATATTAATTACTCTTATTAAAAATATTTAATTAATTTTTCAAAATTCAATTCATAGAAGTGACAAATTCGAATTTAAAATTAATCCCGCAGATGTGATGAGAAAGTGAATTTTCAAAGAGAAAAGATTCAAATGTTTAAAAAGTTTTTATATCAAAATTAAAAATTTTAAATATTACAATGAAATAAATAGTATTAATATATATATATAATTGAACTAAATTTTCTTTTAAAATCATCTTGAAACAATTTCTATATTTTTAAAATATTTAAAAGCTATGACAATTCTTAATTAAAACAAGTATTTTTCAATATTCATCAAAAAATTATAAAAAACCCATCCTAGGATAATTTTGAAACTAAAATTTAAAATATTAATTTTATTTTATCAAATAAATTTTGTAAAAGTGTGAAATAGTAATTTTATTATAAATGTGGAAAAGGCGATAAATTTTCTTTTTAGAAAGATACAGTTTTTAAGCATGAAATTAGATTTATTCTTATCTCTTTCCAAAAAAATGAATATGATGAATGATAAATATTTTATTGAATATATGGTTTATAAATTTAATTAAAATCATTAAAAAAATATTTTGATAAATTTTTTTTAAAACATATTTTTGTATATAAAAAAGTATTTCTGAAAAAGATTTAATTTTTTTAAATGGTTCTAATTTTCATTTATAATTAATTGGTAATAAAGAAATTAATTTTATATAAATGTATGAAGCATATATTTAAATAAAGTATATAATTATATTCATACATTCCATTCCAATTGCTAGGTGATAATTATCATATTTTATAATAATATTTTAAAATTATGTTATGTTTCATTTAAACTCGATGTTACATGTAACGTATTCTAAAAATTATGTTACATGTAATATAAACAAAAATTAGTGTTGTGTGTAATGAAAAATATCAAAAAAATAAATTTATTTGAAAAAAATTTGTAAAATATCTGTTTTTTATATTCTACCCCTTAAAATAAATTTCTCTCTAAAAATTCATCACTTTGGTCCCAACAACTGAGGATACTTTTGCCTCATTGTATCCTTAGTTCCCACATAGCTTCCTTAAGATGGTTGTTTCACCAAAAAACAATGACTAGGTGAGTGTTCTTTTTTCATAGAATATTCTTAATTAGATCTATAATATTCATTGATTATTCCTCATGAGAAAGATCTTTCTCTAACTATACGAACCTCTAAGTTCAATACATGTGATGAATCAGGTATTTACTTCCTCAGGAGTGATACATGGAACACATCATGAACCTAAGAGAGGTTTGGTGGAAGCACCAAAAGATACTCTACTATCATGATACGATAAATTATTTCAACCATAACCATATACCAATGGATTATTTTTCCCTTATTTCTTCCATGGAGAAATTTATAGAAAGACCTTCTCACTTAATTCAAATTCTAGATTTCACCGATGATTATCAACATAATTTTTTTAACATTTACCTTATGTGTTACTAAATGGATCCACCCTTCTATTAAATTTCAATATCTATCTTATGTCTTAATAGATTTCTTTCTTTAATTTCATTCTAGTACATTGGAATTATATACTTTTTTACATAAAGGGATTTGTAAGGAGCCATCTGAATGCTCGAGTTAAAGATATTATTGTAAGAAAACTAAACTAGAAAAACAGGTTGATCCCAACCACCTTTTAAATCTATATAATAAGATATTAGCATATCCTATAGGTTTTTAATTGTTCACTAAGATAGACTATTTACCTGAGTATAATACACAGTGATGAAACTCAACTCTATATCAAGATCATGCTGAATAATTCACCAAAATGTCAAGGTAAACTTTTGATCTCAATTAGATACAATTTAAGGTGGTACTCTGTGTAATCTTACCACTTACTTAATGTATATTCATGTGTGAGTATTTTGAGATAAATATTCTCTCATGGAAATAAAGTGTGATGAATTTATAAGTTGGTTGAATATAACCCATAATTAAAATTAAATATAAATAAAGTGGAAATAAATTCTTCCCCAAATAAATTTTTCGCTAAAGCATATACTAAACCAAAGGGTTGTATTTCTATAAATTTCTCTTAAAATATCCTTAATCTTGATAAAGTCATGTCACGTAAAACCTCAAAATGAGGGTAAATGAATTTGATCTTATGATAAAACTTAAAATCATAAACCCATGATGGTATCCATAACTCTTATGTTGATCTTACCTAAATACATATATTCTTCCAAAATATAATTCAATATTTATTCCTTAAATAAGATCTTATCTTATAAAAAATAATTTCCATTGGAAGCTTAGGTTCAACCTTGTAACAATATAATATCAAATTCTATTTAACTATTCCATAATACATGTATAAGGAGATAATAAATTCTAAAAATCACATGAAATTTCACTAAAGGATGAAAATTTATATTTTCATATGGATTATCCTTAAAAAATAATCATGAAATTCCCAAACTAGGGAGTAGAGGATAAGTGTTCCCTAATTATTGTGATTCACTTTAAAAATTTTTATTACATAATATTTTCCTTTGTAATTTATCTTCAAAGGTTTTTTGTCTTATAATCCTCAATATCCCTTGGATTGGGTCATTTATTCACATCGATCCCATAATCCTTGAATTTGAAACACTAGATTACAGTTGGTGCTTTTTTGCAACTTTCTCTTTATTTTCTTCATTAGATAACTTCTTCCTGTCACTTTAGAAATAAGTTTCTCAATGAAATTCCTTACCACAGTTAAACAATTCAGTAGTCCCCTTAAGAAAATTTCCTCCATGTTTCTTCCTATACTTTGATCATAAATTAACACTCATCTTCTTCTCTCCATTGTTTTTAGATTTTCCTTTGAATTCCATCTTTCTCTTCTTATCAAAACCATGATATTTATACTTAACTCTAACATCCATTTCCACATTTAAAGAACATAGAACAATATATTCATAGATACATACTTATCTAATGTCTAATTCCCTTCAAAGACTTGGTTTATGACATTGAAAAATCAATCAACCTTACTTTTAACTTGGATGATAAAACCAAAATAATACCTTGAAATACTTGTAAAATTAATCTTGTAGGTACCAATGTATTCATAACTATTTTTATTTACCTCAAGGAACTTCTTCTCCATATTTTTATGAAGAATATGAGGAATGTAATTAATGAAAAATAAGTTCTTAACTCATCCAAAACCAGGGAGTAAATTTCATTATGTTCCCTTATATCACTATTGATTTGTTTTTTTTTTCAAATTATGGACATAAAAAATGAATTTTTCATGATCAAGATACCATATAATAGAAAATATATTTTTAATGGTACTTATCCATTTCTCAGTAACTATTAGGTCAGTGGGTCCACTAAATCTAGGTGGATGTTTCCTCTTAAAGGACTCAAGAGAACATTTTTCCCTCCTTTTATCATTTTTAAGTTCATAATGATTCTTGGATTAAGAATTTTGTTTGATCATATCAATTAGAATTCACATTCCAGCACCCATAACATTTTTCTACTTGGGAGAACAATTATTGAATTATTTATCACACTTAGTATTAACACGATTTCTTCAAGTTCCATTTATTGACTAAAACCAAAATTTGTAGTGTAAGTAACAATAATTATAGTAGGGAACCACATAATAAATAAAAATCACTTATAGGATATCTAGATCATGACACCTTATTTTTAATTAATTAATCTTTAGGTTTAACCTATGTCATTCATGATCATTATTTAAATCCTTTATGATAATTTGTAAAGAGTCTATCAATTTCCTAAGAATATCCATTGGAGTGTCAAACTAGGTGTGTAGCATGGCTTGTTATTGTGAACCATGTGACTGTTGAGTCCACATCAATGTGCCCTTTTGGTGTTATTACCCCTAGGTACCTCTGTTCCAAATCCACATCTAATTATGATATCTAGATAGGGGTTTAATTTCTTGAAAACCACTCACTCTATCCTTTACCAAAATTCCAAGACATTTTACTATACATTGACTCATCATTAGAGTTATCCTTAGAGACATACTGAGACATATCCTTAGAAATATCCTGAGGGATTTCACTAAAGTTTTCTCATCCAACTTTCCAAAGTTTAATTATACCATTACACTAATACCAATAGTAGCAGTCTAGAATTATTTTTGGTGGAATATAATTAATAACTTTTATGGAACTCCATGGGTGACTATACCTTCATGGTGGCACATTCCACTACCCTCAGTGGAATCCCTTTCCTCATGATTCCCTTGGGAAGAGAGTCATGCTTCATCCAATGCTCACACATGAGAGTTCCCAAGGATAGGATTCCTTCCTTTTACTATAATACCAACTATCTCATCCCAGGATTTTCATACAAAAATAATACATCTTTCTAGATGAATATTAATTATATTACACAAACACATGCCTGAGGACCATAATGTTATAATGCCTTTGAAAACTATGTTCACAATATTCTAATTTGGTTGAATATCTCCAACATATATCATAAATATCCTACCCATTATTACTCTTCAAAAACATACCCTACATAAAATATTTCTTTATAACATTGGGAAATAAAACATAAGAAAGGGTGAGTTTAGATTCCCAGTAAGGGTATGAAAATGATATATCAATGATAACGTAATAATTAAATGATCATAAGGGTGTGAGAACATGTGATTAACATTTTAAAACCATACCCTACATATCAATGATCATAATCTTGAGGCATGAAATAAATCTTGGTTGGTAATAAGACATTAATCATAAATGAATCAAATAACATGAGCTATGAGATCAAAAAATTGGAATAATAAATGGAATTGTGTCATATACATAATCATCAAAAATCATTTCCTTAGTAGTCAAGGCTCACTTCTAAGGTTGTCATTATGGAATGGGTTCACTCCCCAAACCATCATAGTAGTCAAGGTTCACTATCAAGACCATCATAGTGGAAAAATACCCTTATTGAATTGGGTTTACTCCCCATTCTAGTCTTATCTATCTCATAAGATATAAATCATTACCTAATTTATTTTAGAGAGATATAGGTACCACCCAACACATAATGATGGTCATATATATGTGTTCCAAAATATCATAAAGAATTAATCATATAATAAACCTTTAATTGAAATTAGTTTCATTAAATTTTCATCATATCTTAATCTATGGAAAAGATAAAGGTTTCATAATAATTTTATCATTTAATCGTACCATAACCCATGAAAAAAGAAGTGGGTTGCATAATAATTTCATCATGGTATAACCTGTGGAAGAGAAATGGGTTTTATAAAAATATTTTCATCATAAAACATTTTGGGAAAGAATAATAATGGAATCCTTGGTTCATATCCATATAACATCATAAGTTATATCAAAGTAGTTCATTTTATATTGAGAGTAATTTTGAAAGATAAATCACTTGGAACATTTCATGAGGAATATGAATTTTATTTGTAAATAAATTTTTAAAAATAAAAATTCATAAAAATATTCTCAAAATAAATTTATTTGAAAATAAACTTGAAAACTTATAAAGGAAGATTTAAAAATCATTTAAAACATTTCGTATATAAAATATAATTCCCGGTTTGAAGACACTTTTTAAAACATAAAACATTTTGAAAATCCTTTTCTTTATAAATAAACTTGAAACTAATAAAGGAATATTCAAAAATCATTTATAAATTTTATTGAGCAAAATATCATTTCCTCTCTGAAACATTTTTTTAAGATATAAAACATTTTTAAAATCTATTTCTTTTAAAATAACCATGAAACATCTAAAGGAAGCTTTAAAAATCATTTAAAACATTTCTTAAGAAAAATATTCTTTCCACTTTTAAAAACACATCTTAAAACATAAAACATTTTGAAAATCATTTTCATTGAAAACAAGGTTGAAAAATTATAAATTATTCTTCAAATAAAATAATGTTCATCATGGTAAAAAAATCATGTCATACATGTTAAAACCAAGATTCCTTTCACATTTTTATAAAAATCCAAAGGGGGGTTATTTTAAAAATTACATGAAGATTCCTTTCAAAAAAAATTGAAATAAAAATATGGGTAATTTTTTTTAATAAATAATTTTAATAATTATAAAAAAAATTAAAAAAAATTAGAAAACATGGTTTTGGAAGAAAAATTATTTTCGACCGAAGAGGGAAATAAAGCCGATTTTTTCTTAAAAACACCAGTTTGGAATATTTAGTAAAAAAAAGAGAGTAAAATGAAGGGAAAATGTATTCTTCATTAATTACCATATTATAAGAAAATATATTAATTTTTAGTGAGATATTTTATAATATATCATCATTGGATACATAATCATGATCAATACAGATAAACGATAAGATTGTAAAGTAAAACCCTTACCACTTTGGTAAATTTAAATCATAAGCCCCATGAAAGAATAATGTTAAATGAAAATTATAGTACCATGATAATAAATAATTTCATGAAATTACATATCAAAGGGGATGTATATACACTTAATAAAATAATATAGGTTCATAACATAACATATGACTCAAAGAAGTCAAATTGAGAATAAAACGATTTACCATTTAGGTAACTTTAGAACTATAAAACCCATGAAAAATATATAATAAAATGGATATTTAAAGCCGAAAAAATTTAAGGATAAATATCATAAAATACATTCGTGGTTAATATATACACCACATAAAATAAACACATGGTTAATATGAAATTTTCCTTGAAGAATATAAAAGTGAGACAGAAATCCCATACAGTACATCTCGAATTCCTTCATACACATTTAAACCTCTTCTATAATAACTATTATTTTATTATACATGTATTATATAAAAATAATTATATATATCATACCATATATTATTTCATTATGTCCTTTTGTTACCTTTGTAGTAATACTTCTATGTTAATTTCATGTTTCAGACAATAAATGCTTTTTCTTTTCATGTAGGTTTTGATTTTTTTATTTTTCATCCTCTTACATTGATCATGATTTAATAATATTAAAAAATTTAAACATGATATAAATACCATATATATTAATTATATAAGTTTTTAGTTTAATACAAAATATTTAGAGATAGAAAATGAAATACACAATTCATAGAGATGATAGGCCACATGTACGCATGAACATTGTTTCTATTTTCCTGATGAAAAGAATGAAAGAAAATTAAAAACTATATTACAATTATAGAATAAGTTATATTTCTTATATATCACATATTTTCATTAATACCATTCCTATTACCTTCCATGTAAATCAAGAATGAATCACATCGCTTCGTGAGGTAGTAGTTCGTCGTACACACGAGCAATGTTATCATATTCTCACGAAATAGAAAATAAGAAGAAATATGTGATATCACGATTCAATAATAATAATAATATATAAATCATATATTAATAATAAATATATCATTATATCCATATGTGATAGGTGTTAATGAAAAAATGAAGGACATCAGTTATCGAGGTGGTAGTTTGTTGTACACACGAATGATGATTTCGTAACCCATTTGATAGAAAACGATAAATATTTAGGTTATTAAATTAACACAATAAAATCTTAGTATATTTTATATACTGAGTTTATCATATCATAATTTTTTAATAATAATTTAAGGAGATGTAGGAAGAAATGAAATAAAAATCTCGATTAGGGATGTTACCTCTTCTTCAGACAACTTCTTTTGGTTTACATCAAAAGGATTCATATGATGGATTTATGAACAAAATAAGGATTATAGGATGATATTAAATAATTAAGTAATTAATTTGGGTGTGTATTGTCCAAATATGAGTTTTTAAAGTGTGAAGTGAAGAGGAGAGGGTTGGCTTTTTATGAGTTGGGTGAGTGGCATGCTTGTGATTTTTTAAAATGAAAAATGTGTACCCATTTTTCATCATTTCAAAAAGATAAAAAATGTTCCATTATAGAAAATATAAGATATAATAGCTAAATAATTCCTGAACATGGGTTTTGGATAAGTTTTGGGCCGTTTTTAACCCTCATCCTTTTAGTTTAACCCCTAGTAAAACCATTTTACCTTAACCACAAAAAATAATTTTTATTTTTTTACTACTAATTATGGTAAAAAAATATGTTGAATTTGTTAGATAATATAAATTATTTTTATTAAAATTATTTAATATATTTTTCCAAGTTCAATCCCTAGATGTGGAAAATTTTAATTTAAAATTAATCCCATAAATGTGACGGGAAAGCAGGTTTTCAAAGAGAAAATGTTCAAAGGTTTAAAAGGTTTTTATATAAAAATTAAAAATAAAACAATTACATAAATTGGATTAATAGATATATAATTTAACAAATATTTATTTTAAAACCATCTTAAAAATTATATTTTTAAACTCTTTAAAAGAAATGAATTTTTTTAATAAGAATCAATATTTTTCATTATTCATCAAAAAAATTATCTTTTTAGAAAATTATAAAAAAATCACCCTATGATAATATTGATATGATGATTTAAAGAATTAATTTTATTTTATAAAATTATTTTTCTAAATGTTTCTAAAATTAATTTTATTATATTTATAGAAAAGATGATACAATTGGTTTTAGAAAGATATAGTTTTTAAGAATAAATTTGGAGTCATTCTTATCTCTTGTCTAAAAAAGAACATAAGATGAATGTTAATAGATTGATTAGATATAATATATATATTTCTTTAAAATCATTCAAAAAAAATTATTTGATTAAATTATTATTTTAACACATTTTTATTCATAAAAATAGTTGTTCAAAAAAATATTTACTTTATTTTCAAGTGGTTCTTATTTTATTTTCTAATTAATTTCTAATCAAAGAATTAATTTTACACACATGTATAAAAAATATATTTTAATAATTTATTTAATCCAATTCATAACCACCATTCCAATAGCTTGGTGATATATATCATGTTAAATAATAATATGTTAATAGTATGTCATGTTTCTTTTAAACTCGGTGTTGTGTGTAACATAAGTTAAACTCGATGTTACATGAAACACAAGATAAAATAGTTATTGTTTGTAACATAAGATATTTAAAAGATTAAATTTATTTGAAAAAAATATTTTTCAAAATCTTTGGGTTTTACCCGCATACCTTTAAGCAGCCTTGGAGTGCCCTTATATAGCCTTTGTAAAGTCTATCATACCTTTACATAGAGATATAAGTACCCTTTTGCAGCCTTTAACAACAAGGGCATACCATTACACAATGGATAGAATACCTGTATACATCCTTTGTAATGTTGGAACTATACTTACATAGTGGCTGGTTACCCTTACACAACCTTATGAAATCCTGGTTTAGCCTTAGACATTGCTCTGTTTATCCTTACACGTTGAAGTAATACCATTACACATCTCTTTATGTACACTTACCCAGCATACCTAACCATTACATAGGTTTAGAAAACCCACTATTACCCTTAAGAAGTGTATATAAACAAGGTCTTACCCTTACATAGTGTTGGATGACCCTTACGCAATGCATGGTTACCATTACATAGAGTTTTTTACCAATTTGTAACCCTTGTAAAAATGGTGTTACCCATACATGGGACCTATAAATCCCATCCTCCACTTGTGTGATGCCATAAAATAATGTTTTATGGTTTTTTTATTGATTTTTTTTATTTACTCATAAAAAATGCTTATAAATTAAAAAAATAGGTTTTAAGGATCAATTTAAAATTTAGAATATTACACACCCCCTCTTGACCATTCCACTATCCTCATATTGGGACATAACGGTTGGTATTAGATCAAAGACCCTATAATTTAAATATTTATTTTCTATGTTGATCTATTGACTACATAACCATAAAAGGGGGGTTTTTTTAATATAGATGGAATAAATTCATATGATGGATAGAAACCTCAAAGGACGCCATTTTTTATTGTATTTACTATGGGTACTAGTTGTCACGCATGGAGTATTATCTAAAGAATTTATTTATTGATAGTTGTAATATCACTATTAATCCTTATAAAGTAATTTAATTTTATTATAATACATTAAATGGTAAGGATACTATTAGATATGTTCTAAACTATAAAGTAATGTACATTTTATACTACGAAATTAGTTGAAATGTTTACAGTCATGTTTCTGTATGTAAAAATAGTCATGGAATTTGGAAAATTTTGTAAGTTCATAATCTTGGTTCTGATAAGTTGATTATAATTATGTTATTCATGTTAATAGATGACTATCAAGAATCTAAAATGGGATAATACGAAATAATTAATCAAATGTTTCATAGTTTTACAGGTACTGTAAATTTAATGAGTTCTTTAGAAAAGACATTTGATTATTAAATATTGGTTAAAAGGGTGTTATGAACTTTTCCTGATAAATGTCATGATAAAAAGTTATAAATTGATAAAATAAATAAAAATCTAGGAATATACTTTTGATGAACTTATTTGATCTTTGCTAAAATTTAAGTTGGATATCAAAAAAAACTTAAGAGATTTGGAAAAATAAAGGAATCTATTTTAAATAAAATGTTGCTACTTACTCTTTTTAAAATGAGCTATAATATAGTGAAATGTATGGTGTTACCCATTTAAAAAAAAGCTAAAGTAGATAGAAGAAAGGCTGCTCTTTAATATTCAATAAGGATTTTCCTAAAAATCAATATAAAGAGAATATAAAACTTATTGATATTTCTAATGATGATTCCAAAGTTATTTGTTATGAGTGAAGAAAAAGAGGACATATAAATACCAATTTCTAGAGTCTCCACAAAGAAAAGATAAATATAAAAGTATAAAATATGTAATGAAAGGAAATGAAATCTAGTTAGAGTTTCACTTCAGATATTCTAGTGATGAATCTAGTGTAGAAAAAGAAATATAAAAATTTTGTTCAATTGATTCATCAAAACTGGTCAGTGAATAATATTTTTTTCCTATTCTGAAAATTATTCTCATAATTCTAAAAATGAGTTTTATTGTAACACCCCAAGCTTCCACGGTATGCTTCTCTTTGAATAATACAATAGTGTGTGTTGTACTCAAATTCGAGTTCTAACACACCACAACCAATCAAACTAGCCGTTGTGAATAGTAATAACCACTTTTTGAAATTTTATAATTTTTATTTTTCAAAATGGACTACATTTTTGGATTCGTAATATCGAAATTATCTTAGGGTGAATTTTTGGTATTTTTCTGAAAACTGCCAATTTTTGATGAATAGTGAAAAACACTGAGTTATAGTTTAAAACCGAATTTTTATTTAAATAATTATTTATTTTATTTAATTTTATTTTAGGTAAAAATAGATACATAATACCTATATAGGTTCAATTTAGTTCATTGGAGTTAGTTTATAATAATTTTAGATATATAAAAATTTTATAGAACTTTTCACCGTATTTTACCCACCTCCTAGGAGAATTTGCAAATTCATATAAAACTTAATTTTACCGCTTATGTGAGTGGAATTTCTAAAATCCGAGAGACACGGTTAATATCAAGGAGTAAAATGTGGTTCAATAAGATAAAAATATTTTTTTATGAATAGTAACTTTTTACTTTTATTTACCACGATTAAAAGTAAATAAGTTAATTAAGGGTAAAAATGATATTATTATTACCCTAACACATATCCTAATTCTATTGAATAAGTATATTTCGACCAAAAACAACCTTAGGAATAAAATATAAACTTCTTTGGTCTACTTGGATTAGATTAGGACATTTATTATTATTTAATTCAAAGAAAAGTTAAAAGAGTTAAAATCAAAGTTTAATAACTAAAACATTTTTAATATAAGGTGAAACATAAGATAAATTCGACTATAAATATTAATTAGAAAGATAAAAATATTTACTACATAATAGTATTTTATTTATATATTTTAGACATTAAATAATTTAATTTATTTATGACACAATGATGATGAAATAATTACCTAATTAATGAAATATTAAAATAATTGATATTATAAATATCCAAATAAATGTAAATTGAGACTTTTTATAAATTAAAATAATTTTATAGGTTAATATGACATATTATAGTTGTATAGTTAAATTATTTTTGAAGTAATAATGCTGTTATGAATTTAGCAAAAACAAAATACCAAATAGTGTCAAAATTGACATAAAAGAGTTTTTAAAAAAAATATTATATGATTAATTGATATTATATTCCTAAAAATTTATATTTTCGAAAAATGACTTATATTATGATAGGTGTATCATTAATGAACCACTTGGGGTTCTCTTGTAAGTATATAATATGTTTATTAACCATATAATATAAAAATACAAAGAGACATGGTAAATGTCAAACTATTTAACTAAGTGTTAAATCTAAAAGATAAAGTTAATATAGTGACCCAAACCTATCTAAAACCTATTGGTTGAGTGGTTTTCGACCCATCCCAACCTTATCCTTTAAATAATCCATTCTGGAGCCATCAAAAACCAAAGATGATTTTATTATGAAATAATATTTCTAGCTTTTCCTAAGGTGCCTCTCACCCCTCTTATAAAAGGGCACTTCCCCTTCTCTCAAATTCACACCTTAAAATCCTTTTGGATCGTCCAACCCCTGCCCAAGTATCCTATAAAATTCCATCACTTCATCCTATATGCCTTCATTTAGTCATACATTCAACTTAAGGAGACCTTTTGATCAAATCAAAAGGAAGAACCTGAAGAAGAGGTAAATATTTCATCACCTCTTTCAAGTTCTTTTCTTCTTCCATTTCCTTTTTCTTTTTTGTTTCCATTATAAAATAATAACTCTAGTATATTCTATATAATGTGATGTTATTATAAATATGGTACAACCAAATTCATTATTTTATCCATCTTTTGAATGACAAGTCACCATACGTGTGTATGTACGGCTTACCGTCTCCACATCGTGGTGTAATTGTTATTGAATACATTATTATTTTTATGGGTATAATAATGATGTGTAATTGATTTAAATAATAAATACAACATGATAATGATTCTTTATATATTATATACTATCGAATTATATATTATTTTAATATCAAAAGAATGATATTGTCGCTCGTGCATACGTACGGATTGTCGTCTCCACGAACACGATGAGATTCATTCCCCATCATATCCATTTTAGACTAATTTTAATTAGATGATTAAAAATAATGTTTAAATACTTGATATCATTCTATATATTAATAAGATACATTTCATCCATAACAAATATTACTCACGTATCAAACAATATAAAGGAAAACGAACCCGTTAACACCCGAAACAATGATAATACTAAGATATTATTAACAAAGCAATGTTAGAAGATCATATATGATATCATATTAATGTATATGATTATTGTATAATTTAATAAAAATTATTTCACCATTATAAAGGAGGTTAACCTACCCTCGACTAAGTAAAAGTACAAGGTAAGGGTTTATTTCACAATCTCTTCATTATCCAAGGTTGTTTATACGTAATTATCTACTAGGACCTCTTTATCATCCACATCCATGTTTATTAAAAATGTATTTCAAAACATTCTTACTATTTTATAGACTATGGGTAAAAGTCATTTATACCCTTTTTTACTTTTTATAATATTTTTATAAAGGAATCTTTCCTTCGTTTTCTAAACAAGGTCCTTTTAAACCTTTTCGACAAAATTAAGGAAAGAATGTCTTGTTTTAACTTATATGATGGGTGTGGCTATTTTTCACCGTTATAAAATCATCAAAGCTTCCCTTATGATATTATAAGAATATTTTCAAATTAAATTTTTTCTTTTATAATTATGTGCCTTATAAATGATTTCAAAAAAAAGATATTTCTCTCAAATAGTTTTGATTTCATTTATGTCAACATCCTTTGATGGATTTTAAGGTTATTTGAAGTTGATTTATTTTGATAAAAAACTTCTATATTGTATTGAAAGATTTGAGATATGTTTGACTGTGGATGTGTTATTTTTATACCATTCAGGGTTTATGGAGAAATTATTGACATTTTGTATGCTAGTTTTAATATGAATGTTTATGTTATGTTTAAACCTGTTCATATGAGGAATTCATTGGACTTAGTAAGTGACGGGTGGAACCCGCTATAGCTCCTCGATGCATCAGTAGGTCTCATGAGACAAACTATTGTCTTGGCACAAGGCTTTGAAAAAATCTTATTTTTAGTCTTGGCCCAAGGCCTTGACTATATTGTTATGAAAGTCTGGCATTATGCATTCCATCATTATGAAAGTGGTTATTGATATTGCGTGTGATTATTCGACTAGTAGAATATCCATGTGAATAATTAAATGACATTATTTCGTTTTATTTTTACCATATTATGATGAATTTTATGTTTAAAAGGCTTTTGTTTTAGTTATACATTGCCTTAAATGTTTATGCTTATTTATGAAAGTTTCTGCTATATTGTTATCCTTACTGAGAATCTGAGCTCACTCCTTTCCATGTTTTATTTTTCCCAGGATGCGAAGAAGTATATTATTACTGACCTGCAGGGATAGTCTATGGGTTCTCAGTGTTGTCTTTGGAAACAATGTTGTTGTAGTTTTCTATTTTACGATGTAATGAAAACATTATGAATGTATCTAGTGTTTCCAAGGCTACTAAACTAATCGGTCTTTCAAGACTTGATCTTTTGTTATCATGCCAATGTTATGTAATAATGCACCTACTCTGGGTAACTGGGTTCGGGACGTTATAGTTGGTATCAGAGGAAGTTTAGTAAAAACCTTGTAATCTATATTTTGATAAACTCTGATTAGATCACATTAACCTAAGATAGAATTTGAGGATTAGTACATAAGAACTTACTAGAATTTTGGTATTGTAGAGATTTTGTGTGTTTTCCAAGAAATAAATCCCTATCTGGATATGAGCATGTAGAGGCGTCTCTGGCATAGATGTATCTAGGGGTAAAACCCGAAAACACCACTTTGAGCTAGACTCGAACGGGAACTGGTGCATGACAATGGGCCTTGCTTCACTCTTGGTTATGACACTCCTGGGGGGTATGCTTAGGATAATTCTCATTTTATTTAAAAACAATTATTAAGGGTTTATGAGTATATAATTTCTCAAAGAAAACATTTTTATGATTATAGATTATATCCATAAACTGTTCAATTTATGTTAAGTATTTTACAAGTTTGGAATTATGTATTTTGATTCATAAACTAATCTAGTTTATGCCATTATTTTGAAATGGAGCCTATTGGAAGGAATGAAAACTGTATCAATGCATGCACTCCATGTAGGGATTTCCCTCCTGCTCAAGATAATTATAGTAGAGCTGGTGATACAACTGGTGCTAATCAGCGTATCACTATATTGGGACAACTCACTCAGGTTATGAATAATAACCTTACCCGTATGGAGGACTCTAATCCACAGTGTGGAGGATCAATGTTAAATCGCTTCATGAGGCAATAACCACCAACATTCAATGGGGGTACCAATCCATTAGTAGCTGAGCAATGAATAAATTCCTTAGAGAAAATATTCCACGCCTTGGGGAGAAGTGAAAGGGAAAAAGTTGTCATGGCAGTTTACTCCCTCACTGGAGATGTTGATCAATGGTGGTCATTGATTCAAAATATTAAGAAAGTTTATGAACTATCAAATATGTAATGGAGGGAGTTTAAAGATATTTTCTTTGAAAAATACTTTCCTCGTTACCATCGAGTAGATATGGAAAGATAATTTCTGAGTCTGAGGAAAAAGGATGATGAGAACGTCGCAAAGTATGAGGCTAACATTAAAAGGTTAGCGAGGCATGATTTAGATTATATACGTAACCCAAGAAGTAATATTGATCATTTATTTTATGGGTTAAAACCATTTCTCCGTCGAGTATTAGTCTCACAATCTTTTTCGATGTATGAAGATACTGTCTCATATGCTATCAAGACAGAAAAAGAATTCTCTAAGTCTTACTACTTTAAAACAAAGCAAGTGAAGAAGAGATCTATTGAACACTTTGGAAATGGAAATAAGGGGAATAAGGGAAAAGTTAAATATCCATCCTACGGTAAATGTGGGAAGAAACACCCTCGTTCTTGCCTGAAGGGAATGGTAGTTTGTTACAAGTGTGGTGAAAAAGGCCACCAAGCTAGTGATTGTAAGGGGAGGAAAGAGGATATCGATGTTGAATGATACAATTGTATAGAAAGGGGGAATTATGCGAATGAATGTCCCAAGAATCAGGGGAACTTACCTCAGAAAAGGTCAAGGGATCAAGGCCAAGCTTATGTTATCACTACTGCTGAGGTTAAAGCTCTGAAAGATGTGGTGGCAGGTAATTTAATGGTTTCCTCAAGTTTAACAAATGATTTATTTGATTCTGAATCATCGCATTGTTTCATATCTTCCCAGTTTTCTAAGAAAATTAGATATTTACAATTTTATTTAACAAGGGAGTTGTCAGTCAAAACTCCTAAAGGAAGTATCATCGCAAAAATGTTTTTTGAATCACTTCGCATTAGGGCATATAAATGATCTTTATCTGCTAATCTCATCGTCATACCCATGATTCAATTATATATAATCCTCGGTATAGATTGGTTTTCTAACCATGATGTGAAAAAATATTGTAAGAAGAAGGATGTTATGATTTTTGATGACGATGATAAAGAACACCTTTCTTTAGAGCAGAATCGTCACCACCTGATTCTTATCTAGATCCACCCCCAGTATCTCAACTAAATTCAATTATTGGGGAGGAAGAGAATAAAATAACTGTTGGTGAATAAAGTAATGTTCAAATAGAGTATTTACCTATTGTGAAAGAATATGTTGATGTGTTTCCAGAAGATTTACCTGGACATCCTCCAGAACGATAAATTGAGTTTTCCATTGATTTAATTCTTGGATCAAGGCCCATATCGAAGACCCCTTATAGAATAGACACTGTGGAATTAGTGGAACTAAATAAACAACTAGAGTAATTGAGTAATAAATGATTTATTCGCCCTAGTGTTTCTCCATGGGGAGCCCCTGTCTTTTTTGTTAAGAAGAAAGATGGATCTATGAGGTTGTACATTGACTACAGGGAGATCAATGCTATAACAATAAAGAACAAGTATCCCCTACCTCTCATTGATGATTTATTTGACCAACTACATGGAGCTCAATACTTTTCAAAGATTTACCTTCAATCTGGATACCATCAGTTGTGCGTGAAGAAGGAAGACATTCCGAAGGCAGCATTTCAAACCGGGTATGGGCATTACGAGTTTACAGTAATTTCTTTTGGATTGACTAATGCACCCTCTTTATTCACGGATCTAATGAATATAGTTTAATAGTAATATATTGATGACTTTGTAGTGGTATTCATTGATGATATCTTGGTATACTCCAAAAGCTGTAAAGATCATGAAAATCACTTGCGCATTATCCTGAAGACTCTTAGAAGAGATGAATTATATGAGAAGTTTAGCAAGTGTGAATTCTGGATTTAGGAGATTTCTTTTCTTGACCATATTTTCTCTAAGGATGGAATCTCTATTGATCTTTCTAAGATAAGGGAAATCCAAGAATGACCAGCACCGACGAGTATAACTGAGGTACGTAGTTTTATTGGTTTAGCTGGTTATTATCGGCGTTTCGTCAAGAATTTTGCCCGATTGGCTAACCCATTAACCAAGCTCACACGTAAAGGGGTTAAATTTGTTTGGAAAAAAGAGTGTGAAGAATGTTTTGAAGAACTGAAGATAATATTAGTCAATGCTTCAATATTAACTCTACCATCGGGGAATGATGGGGTTGTTATTTATAGTGATGCATCAAAGAAAGGACTTGGTTGTGTCCTTATGCAGAATGATATGGTTATTGCCTACGCATCACGAAAACTAAAAATTCATGAGAAAAACTATCCTACTCATGATCTTGACTTAACGACTATAATCTTTGCTTTGAAGATTTGGAGACACTATCTCTATGGTGAAAAATGTGAGATATATACCGATCACAAGAGTTTGAAGTATATTTTCTCACAAAAAGAACTCAACATGAGGCAAAGGAAATGTCTTGAACTACTCAAGGATTATGATTTCACTATACACTACCACTTGGGGAAGGAAAATAAGGTGGCAGGTGATTTGAGAAAAAAATATCATGGAGTTTTGAACAAGATGAGAGTTGAAAAGGATCATATATACATGAATCTAGTAAAGATGGATATGGGAATAACCATGGAAGGTGAAACATCAATACTTTTTCGAATGGTTTCCAATTCATCTTTACTGGAAAGGATAAAGATTTCTCATACTGGTGATCAAGAGTTTAAAAAGAAGATTAAAGCTTTGAATGATGGAATATTGAGTGACTTTGTGTATGAAGATGGAATTTTGAAATTTGGGAAGAGACCTTGTGTTCCTGATATACCTGATCTAAAAAGAGAATTGTTGGATGATTCTCACAGTTCCAATTTCTCTATACACCCTGGGAGCACCAAAATGTATAGATATTTGAAGGAACATTTTTGGTGGGACAACATGAAGAGGGAGATTTCTTATTTTGTGTCAAGATGTATGGTTTGTCAACAAGTGAAACTGGAAGTCAACAGCCTGGAGGAGTCATGCAACCTCTTCCCATACCTAAGTGGAAATGGGATAATATTATGATGGACTTTGTCATGGGACTACCAAAGACTTCTAGAAGGAACGATACAATATGGGTCATTGTTGATCATCTTACCAAGTCAGCACATTTTCTTACTATAAGGGAAGATTTACCACTTGAACCATTAGCATGACTATATATTAATAAAGTTGTAAGACTTTATAGAGTACCACTATCGATTGTTTCTAATCGTGATCCCCATTTTACATTAAGATTCTAGAAAAGTCTTCAAAAATTCCTGGATACTGAACTTCATTTGAGCACTGCCTACCACCCCCAAACAGATGGACAATCAGAACGAACTATTCAAACCTTAGAAGACATGTTGAGATCATGCTCACTTGACTTTCGGGGTATGTCGGATCAATATTTACCTTTGGTAGAATTTTCTTATAACAATAGTTTCCATTCAAGTATTAAGATGGCGCCATATGAAGCGTTATACGGAAAGAGATGTCACACACCGACCTGTTGGGATGATGTTGGTGAAAGAAAACTTTTAGGCCCAGAACTTGTTGAGGAAACGAAGGAAAAGGTGAATGTAATCCAAACCCACATCAAAGTAGCTCAAATTAGGCAGAAGAGTTATGCTGATAACTGATGGAAGGATTTGGAATTTCAGGTAGGAGATCATGTTTTCTTGAAGGTATCTCCATAGAAGGGTGTTATACATTTCGGTAAGAAGGAAAAATTGAGTCCCAGGCACATCGGACCTTTCGAAATTCTAGAACTAATTGGGGATGTATCTTACCGTTTGGTAATGTCGCTAAGTCTCTACAAAGTCAACGACGTGTTCCACGTATCATGGTTGAGAAAATACATGCCTGACCCAACGCATGTACACACCTATGAAGAATTAGAACTGGAACCCAATCTTTATTATTGAGAAGAGCCTGTCATGGTTCTTGATACAAGAGAACAAGTGCTGAGAAACCGGACGACTCGTCTGGTAAAAGTTCTATGGAGGAACCATAAGATGGAAGAGGAAATGTGGGAACCTGAGGAACTTATGATGAAGAACCACCCGAGTCTTTTTACACAGTAATACTCTAAAAATTTTGAGGACAAATTTATTTGAAGGAAGGGAGAATGTAACACCCCAATCTTCCATGGTATGCTTCTCTTTGAATAATAAAACAGTGTGTGTTGTACGCAACTTTGAGCTCTAACACACCACAACCAATCAAACTAGCCGTTATGAATAGTAATACCCACTTTTTGAAATTTTATAAATTTTATTTTTTTAAATGGACTTCATTTTTGGATTTGGAATATTGAAATTATCTTAGGGTGAATTTTTGGTATTTTTCTGAAAACTTTCAATTTTTGATGAATAGTGAAAAACACTGAGTTATAGTTTAAAACCAAATTTTTATTTAAATAATTATTTATCTTATTTAAATTTATTTTAGGTAAAAATAGATACATAATACCTATATAAGTTAAATTTAATTCATTATATTTAGTTTATAATAATTTTAGATATATAAAACTTTTATTGAACTTTTCACCGTATTTTACCCACCTCCTAGGAGAATTTGCAAATTCACATAAAACTTAATTTTACCACTTCTGTGAGTGGAATTTCGAAAATCCAAGATACATGGTTAATATCAATGAGTAAAATGTGGTTCAATAAGATAAAAATAATTTTTTGGTGAATAGTAACTTTTTACTTTTATTTGCCACGATTAAAAGTAAATACGGCAATTAAGGGTAAAAATGATATTATTATTACCCTAAAAAATGTTCTAATTCTATTGGATAAGTATAATTAGACCATAAACAACCTTATCAATAAAATATGAACCTATTTGGTCTACTTGGATTAGATTAGGACATTTATTATTATTTAATTTAAAGAAAATTTAAAAGAGTTAAAATCAAAGTTTAATAACTAAAACATTTTTAATATAGGGATACACATTAGATAAATTAAACTATAAATATTCATTATAAAGATAAAAATATTTCATAAATAATGGTATTTTATTTATATTTTTTAGACATTAAATAATTTAATTTATTTATGACACAATGATGATGCAGTAATTACCTAATTAACGAAATATATAAATATTTGATATTATAAATATCCAAATAAATATAATTTGAGACTTTTTATCAATTCCACTAATTTTCTAGGTTAATATGACATATTATAGTTGTTTAGTTGAATTGTTTTTGAAGTAATAATGTTGTTATGAATTTAGAAAAAACAAAATACCAAATAGTGTCAAAATTGACAAAAAAGAGTTTTTAAAACACATATTATATGATTAATTGATATTATATTCCTAAATATATAAGGTTCGTCCAAAGGACTTATATAATAATATTTTTATCATTAATGAACCACTTGGAGTTCTCTTGAAAGTATATACTAAGTTTATTAACCATATAATATAAAAATACAAAGAGACATGGTAAATGTCAAACTATTTTACTAAGAGTTAAATCTAAATGATAAAGTTAATATAGTGACCCAAACCTGTCTAAAACATATTGTTTGAGTGGTTTTCAACCCATCCCCACCTTAGACTTTAAATAATCCATTTTGGAGCCATTATAAACTGAAGATTATTTTATTATAAAATACTATTTCTAGCTTTTCCTAAGGTGCCCCTCACCCCTCTTATAAAAGGGCACTTCCCCTTATCTCAAATTCACACCTTCAAAGCCTTTTGTATCAACCAAACCCTGCCCAAATATCCTCTCAACTTCCCTAAATTTATCCTAGAGGCCTTCCTTTAGTCAGAAATCCAACTTAAGGTGTCATTTTGATCAAATCAAAAGGAAGAACCTGAAGAAAAGGTAAATATTTCATCACCTCTTTCAAGTTCCTTTCTTCTTCCACTTCCTTTTTCTTTGTTGTTTCCATTATAAAATAATAAATACAGTATATTCTATATAATTTTATGTTATTATAAATATTTTAAAACCAAATTCATTATTATATCCATTCTTTTAATGACATTTCACCATACGTGTGTACGTACGGCTTACCGTCTCCACGTCGTGGTGTAATTGTTATTCAATACATTATTATTTGTATAGGTATAATAATGATGTGTAATTGATGTAAATAATAAAAATAACATGATAGTGATTCTTTATATATGATATAACATCCAATTATATATTATTTTAATATCAAAAGATTGATATTGTCGCTCGTGCGTATGTACGGATTACCGTCTCCACGAACGTGATGAGATTCATTCTCCATCGTATCCATTTAAGACTAATTTTCATTAGATGATTAAAAATAATTTTTAAAGACTTTATATAATTATGTATATGAATAAGATACATTTCATCCATAACAAATATGAATCACATATCAAAGAATATAAAGGAAAACGAACCCGTTAACACCCGAAACAACGATAATACTAAGATATTATTAACAAATCAATGTTAAAAGATCATATATGATATCATATTAATGTATATGATTTTTTATAATTTAATAAAAATTATTTCACCATTATAAAATAGTTTAACCTACCATTGACTAAGGAAAAGTACAAGTTAAGGGTTTATTTCATAATCTCTTCATTATCTGAGGTTGTTTATACATAATTATCTACTGGGACCTCTTTATCATCCACATCCATGTTTCTTAAAAATGTATTTCAAAACATTATTACTATTTTATAGACTATGGGTCAAAGTCATTTATACTTTTTTTTACTTTTTATAAGATTTTTATAAAGGAATCTTCCCATCATTTTCCAAAAAAGGTCCTTTTTAACCTTTTCGACAAAATTAAGGTAAGAATGTCATTTTTTTAACTAATACGGTGGGTGCGGCTATTTTCTACCGTTATAAAATTGTCGAAGTTTATCTTATAAGATTATAATAATATTTTCAAAGTAAATGTTTTCTTTTATAATTATGTGACTTTTAAATGATTTCAAAAAAGAGATATTTATCTCAAATAGTTTTGATTTCATATATGTCAACATCCTTTGATAGATTTTAAGATTATTTGAAGTTGATTTATTATGATAAAAAACTTACATATTGTATTGAAGGATTTGTGATATTTTTGACTGTGGATGTGTTATTTATAACATTCATGGTTTATGGATAAATTATTGACATTTTGTATGCTAGTTTTAATACAAATGTTTATGTTATGTTTAAACCTGTTCATATGAGGAATGCATTGGACTTAGTATAAGGCCCCAGCCTTAAACCTTACTTAATCTTGAGTTATTACAAGATTACACATTAAGGATCTTTTCGGGTTTAGAGTTTTAGAGAATTAGATCATAAAACTTGCATTACATTCCACATATAAACAAAGTGGTTACATAAAGATAGTATTCTTCATTCCCATCAATGGAAACACATTTAAAATAAAACATGGATTATTTCTTGACACTTCCTTGACACTATCATCATATCATGTACCTTTCCCTTGACCTGTGAAAAACATTTCAAAAAAAACATGGGATGAGCATAAAAAGCTCAGTATGGGTTATAAAAACATGGAAAGGAAACATGGGTACATATATACATAAGAGTGAAATCATACTTTACCCCTAAAACATAAGCACATTAACATACCTCATCAAATCATGAGTAAATCATTGAAATCATAAGACATAAAGGTAACTTGAGGCATTCATAACATTCTTACATAGGGAGTAACCCTCTTGGTTACGTTTGGAATACCCATCACAGTATATTCTCTAAAATCTCTTCAGAGAAACCTTAACGTTTCACTCCTTCGCGTTACCCAATGCATTGGAGAGCTATATCGGGCTCACCTGCCCTTAGTTTATCACGAAACCACCCATTTTCATAATAATGCCCAAGAACCTCAACATAATCATATCACATAAAACATGCATAAAGGAAACATAACCTTCCCACCTTTCAATCACAAGATATCAATACAACACATTGATATAAAAACATTATGAAAACCATTTTCAATACCAAAATAAAATAAAAGTAAAACATGGTATTTATTTTTCTTTTAAAAAGAAAGTATGGCTTGTAGAGGAAGCCGAAACTCAAATAACGGTCACGACGGCAGAGAAGTCGTTGTCGCCGCATACGTACGACAAAAACATTCCCTTTTGTCGTTTAGTAAACGCTTCATATAAAAAATATTCCTTTTGAATAAACGTAAAAGTCAAAGGGGTTTATACACCGTATAAAAGAAAGTTGTGTATAAAATAAAATATGCCTCAATGAAAGGAGATTGAGACGAAGTCCCATACCTCATATCCGACTTGACCCGACCGTTCTTTAATCTCCTGAATAATAAACTTGAGTTAATCTCTACTTGATTAAGAACCTTTTTCAAGTTCATTATTCCTTTTATACCATGTTATGGACATCATGTAATCATTTAAGTTAATAATGTTCATTTTGTCAGTAATTGGTTCTTAAGTCAAAAATAGACTTCTTACACTTAGATGTTGTTAATTTGGTCAAAGGATCATTATATCCAGAATGATATTAATGATTTTTATAACATATACATCATATATATTCAGAATATACATGTATTTATAATATTACATCACATTTAGAGGTAAGAAATGAAATGCACCGTTCATGGAGACGGTAAGCCGTACGTATGCATGAACGCTACTTCCATTTCTATTTCATATTTTTTGGAATGGAATCATAATTATATAAGAGTATATTATAATTCCAGTATAATAACATATATAATATCATTAACTTTATCCTTTACACATCCCACATATGGTATTAACTAATCAAATCACTTTCAGGGGGCGGTAGTCCGCACTTCCTAAAATGAAGATATCGTGTTTACCCATAATAGAAACCATAAAGGTATGACCAAAATGAAAAAAAACAGAAGATTAATGAAAACATAAACATATTATATATCATATATAAAAATAGTGACATCATAATGGCCACCTTTGAAGGTGTTAAATGAGTATTGAACAATCATCGTTTTGGGAGGCAGAATTTCGTCATCCATGGAAACCGTATGTTCTTTAACCATTTGATGTAGTTGTGTGAGATTGTAGATCAAATAAATATTATAAAAACATCCTAGTATATTGAAGATACTGTTTTTGTTACAAAATAAGTAAATAAAAAGAGTTTAGGGGGTTAGAGAAGCAAAATAAAACAAATGAACATGAGAGAATGGATTACCTTTAAAAGTGTAACTCCTTTTGATTTGAGCCTAAAGGATTCCTTTGAAAGGATTCTGCCCAAAGGGAATCCTCTAGGATGAAGAGAGGGATGTGGAGAGATTAAATGGGCAGGGTTTGGACGAGCCAAAGGCTTGGGGAGTGTGTGAAATGAGGTAGAGGTGGGGGCCTTTTATAAGAGGAGAGGAGGGGCACTTTTGGAAAGTAAAGAAATATTACATTATTTGAAAATGTGTTTCGGTTTTAAAAGGTCCCACATTGATATAATTCGTGGATAATGTGATAAGGGTTCTAAATACACTCATCCAATTTGTTTTGGATATGTGTAGGTTTTAGATTTTTCATTATCTTTCCATTTTATTTAAATCGTTAAATAATGAGGTCATCGCTGCATCATCATGATGTCATAAATAATTTAATTTATTTAAAGTCTAAAAATTATAAAAAAAATACTATGATGTAGGAAATCTTTTTATATTTCCAATGACTATTTATAATCAAAAATCTGATCTTTATAACCCCATGTAAAAATTGTTTTCGTAAAACATATTATGTTTGTGTCATTTTTACTTTAACATTTAATAAAAAGTTATTTATGTCATTTCCCAACCAACGTGTCTCCATGGGGTCCCCAAGTTGACCCATGGCTTTTCTTGGTCGGCCATGACACAACCAATAAGTTTGGGACATGTGTCTAGGTCATTTCATATTATTAAAGCATTATTTATACCTTAAACTACCCCAATTACCACTAATCGCGATTAAAAACTTAATAAGTTACTATTCACCACAAAATTATTTTAATCCCATTGAACCACTTTTTACTTCTTAATGACAACCATGTATGTCGGATTTTTTAAATTCAAAACACAAAAGTGGCAAAGTTTCATTTAAACGAAAAATCAGTTTCTTTAACTACCACTTAGTGGTTTCACTATTCATCAAAAATTGAAGTCTTTCAGAAAATTACCAAAAATTCACCCTAAGCTATATTTGATATTCTGAATTCAAAAATGAAGTATATTTTACAAAATTCAATACATATAAGTCACATTAATTAATTTAATAATTAATTCCCGCTGTCAGAGCAAATAGCGTGTTTTCATGAGACAATAAGTATCAAAAGATTGACACCAGTTTAAGTCCAATTTCAAAGTGAAATTGATTCCAATGACCACCATTGGATTAAATGGTAAAAATATATTCTAATTTCACTTCAAAACCAATTCAAAAGATAATCTAATCATATAAATAAATTAGATTAAAAAGCAGTTTTGATGTAAAATGCAGTATTTTTCACTATTCATTAAAAAAATGAACATTGTCAGAAAAATACCAAAAATTCACACAAAGTAAATTTTGAAGTCCCAATCATAATGAATAAGTTTATTTTGACAAAAATAGTTTATAAAATTGTCAAAAGATAGATTTAAAAATGGTTTGCCATCAAAAGGCAGTAAAACAATCTTTTAAGAATATTAGTGTATTCCATGCATAAGATTGTATTTATTTTCATTTTAAGCATCTATAACACTATCTAGTTCATTAATAGACATAGATAAAAATATCTATTATTCATTACTTACTTGGGATGTTACACTTAGTAATTGACGGGTGGAGCCTGTTATAGCTCCTCGATGCATCGGTAGGTATCATGAGAAAATCTAGTGTCTTGGCACAAGGCCTTGACAAAATCTTATTTGTTGTATTAGAACAAGGCCTTGACTATGTGGTTATCAAAGTCTGGAATTATGAATTCCATCATTATGAAAGTGGTTAATGATAGTGCATGTGATTATTCGACTAGTAAAATATCCATGTGAATAAGTAAATGGAATTATTTAATTTTTTTTTCCATATTATGCTGAAGTTCAAGTTTAAAAGGTTTTTTTTTAGTTGTAAATTTCCTTAAATGTTTGTGCTTATTTATGAAAGTTTCCACTATATTTCTCTCCTTATTGAGCATCTGAGCTCACCCCTTTCCATGTTTAATTTTTTCCAGGATGTGAAGAAGTATATTATGACTGACCTATAGGGATAGTCTATGGGATCTCAGTTTTGTCTTTGGAAACAATGTTGTTGTAGTTTTCCATTTTATGATGTAATGAAAACCTTATATATGTATCTAGTGTTTCCAAGGCTACTAAACTAATCGGTCTTTCGAGACTTGATCTTTTGTGATCATGCCAATGTTATGTAATAATGCACCGACTCTGGGTAACTGGGGTAGGGACGTTACATGTATGAATAAATTTATATACTCAAACATAATATTAACAACATTACTAAACTATTCAAAAATATAATGAGTAAACATAAAGAAGTTATTAAAGAAAATGAAAAATTGAGAAATGCATCATAATCTAACGATAAATTATGATCAATTTTGAAAAAATTATCCTTGAAAATCTTAAAAGTAGTGATTTTCTATATAAATTTGATGAAGCGCGGATAATTATGTTTGATTCTCTTTTATGAGAAAATGATAATATTAGGGATGAAATTTCATGATTGAAAACATATTTTTTTAAATTTGTTCTTGGGAGACAATGATATGACAAAATAATTATTTTTAATAAAATTCACAATAAGAAAATTGGTAATATAATAATATTTTACATAAATTTTATAATTCATTATTTTTTCAAGGTTCAAGTGGAATTTTTTAAAGTGTTTCATGCTTTAGATAAAATATGAAGGTCTATAACACAAATGAATGTTCATTATGGTTTCCATATTCTCTTT
Organism: Viscum album; assembly: GCA_963277665.1. Lineage (NCBI taxonomy): Eukaryota > Viridiplantae > Streptophyta > Magnoliopsida > Santalales > Viscaceae > Viscum > Viscum album. The sequence goes on from OY728159.1 coordinate 1,059,943,452, forward strand.
GTCACACTAAGGAATTTATTTCTAAATAATTTCCTTTTAGATTTCCTATGAATACAATCCTGAAATAAGTCTGGTTTCCAAAAAATGTATTTACTATCCCAATTGGACCCAAGTTTTAATGGGTACCAAAATATACATGAATATTTTTTTCTAGGAAGTATGTATTAAAAGTTTTAAAAAGGATACATGGTACATAGATTATGGGCTTCCTAACATAAGACTATTAATATATCTAAATTTATATCTTTTAATATGTATGAAGGTTGTAGTTTTAAATTTCGTGATAACTTAAAGTAAAAAAGTAAAATGTTTTAGAGAAGTTGAAATTAATTTTATATTATTATTTTAGAATATTTATTTATTTAAGGTTTAAACATAACTTAATTATTATATTAAATTTTTTTATGATAATATGAGTATAAAATTTAAAAAAGAAAATTGTATAGATTTTAAAGATAATTTAGTCTAATTTTATGCAAAATGATAAGAAAATATGTATTAAATTAATTTTTCTGAGTTAACTAATAAAAATTTAAAAAGTTTAAATATTGTAAAATATAATAATAATTTATGGCATTTAAGATTGGATCATGAAAATTTGATCTTTTTAGAAAGTATATCTAAAAATCAAAATATGTTGGATCTAATAGAGTTAATACTATATAGCACTTATGTAAGCGATTCATGTTTAAAAGGTAAGAAACACAAGGATCCGTTTAAATCGTTTCATGAATTATGAAATTTTAAATATCTTAATTTTTTTCATTTGGATATTTTTATCCCCATGATAACTACAATTCTATGGGGAATAAGATATTTATTTATTATTATAAATGGATATAAAATATTTACATGGACATTTTTTCTTGTACAGAAGTATGAAAATTTGTTTAAATTTATTTTTCATTTTAAATTTATTCAAAATGAAAAATACATCTAATTTTATCAATTATAAGTTATATATGTAGTGATTTTTCAAATCAATAATCTGATAAGTTTTGTAAAGATAGTGGATATAATTATAATTTCCTAGCTCAAAGGACTTTACAACAAAATTTTTTAGTGGAAAGGAAAAATATGACCTTATATGAAATTGATATGATAATGTTAAATGAGTATTATTTGGGAAAATACTTATAGGTATAATTTTTTAACACATATTTTCATGTTTCTAACAAAATTATATTTAGACCACCCTTAAATATTACACCATATTAAATATAGATAGGAAGTAAGTCTAAAATTTTCTATTTTTTAGTATTTGGTTGCAAACTATACAGGCTTAATATAAAAGATTATTTAGAAAAATTCAATTCAAAATAATATTAAGGTATTTTTATATGATATTATAATTATATTAAATCATATAGAGTTTATAACAAGAAAATATTAGTTGTTAAATAATCTATCTATATTAAATTTGATAAAAATCATTTAGAAAAATATGATTTAGACCAAGTCGAGGTAGAGTTTAGATACTTTATCTTTGGAGAGCCTAAAAATTCATATTTAGATGCATTATTTATGGGGAAGTATCACTCTCATAAGAAAACATTACAATTCCTTAAATATCATCTAGTTAGTAAAATAATTGGTGATATAACTTCTAATGTTAAAACTAGTAATTCTTTAAGGAATGTTTTTTATTGTTAATATTTTTTTCAGATTTTGATCCTCAAAATATAGATAAATATTTAACTAATTCAAAATTGAATATGTAAATATGTGAAGAGATAAATTATTTTGATAGAAATAAATTATGGTCTTTAGGTAAACCCCTTAAGGATCAAAATATCATTGGTAAAAAATTTATATTTAGAAATAAGTTGATTAATCTGGTCAAATAATTAGAAATAATTCAATATTAGTGGCCTAAGGTTTTAATAAAAATTAAGGAATTGATTTTCAAGAGTCATTTTCCTTAGTTTCAATATTAGAATCTATACTAATTATTTTGGAATATGCTTCTCATTTTGGAATAAAAATTTTTCAAATCAATCCCAAAACTGCATTTTTAAATTGGTATATTTCAGAAAATGTTTTTGTAAAAATTCCTCTAGGTTTTGAAATTTAATATAAAAAAACATTGGTTTGGAACATTAAAAATAATTTTATTAATTAAAAAATCATCGAGCTTGATAAAAGAGGTTCTCTAGTTTTATTTTTAATTAATGTTTTTAAAATAGGATAGTTAATCAAAATTTATTTAATAGAAGTATTTCTAAATATATATTAATTATTAAAATAGATGTTGATGAAATTATTCTTGTATATTCTAATTAAATATTTTCTAATGAATTTTTAGAGTTGATGTAAAATTAATTTGACATGAGTTTAATGGGTGAAATTTAAAAAAAATTCTTTGTCTTCAAATTTTTCAAAGATATGATAGTATATTAATAAATCAATCTAAGTATACTAATGAGTTAGTGAAAAAATTTAGATTATATTTAATAAAAAGTAGTAATGCTTATATGATTACTTATTTCAAACTTGAAAAAGAAAATTCTAATAATTTTATTGATGTTAATATTTTTGGGGAGATGATTGGAAGATTATTATATTTAACTATATCTTGTCCAAATTTAATTTTCAGTGTTATTTTGTGTGTTGTATTTCAATATAATATTAAGTAAAATAATTTAAATGAAGTTAAAAGTATTATTACTTATGTGAAAGGTTATTTGAAAAAAGGATTATTTTATACTACGCACACTACTTTTGAACTAACTAGTTTTTCATGTTTGGATTTTAGTGGATAAACAATTGATAGAAAAATCACAATAAGTGTGTGTCACTTTAGTAGTAAATTTTTGTTTCATATAGTTCTAAGAAACAAATTTTAGTATCATTATCAACTGATAAAATTGAATATTGTTTTGTTGTATATTTTTTTCAAAGTATTAAACAATCACTTTCTAATTTTTCTTTTAATAATGAAATGATTCCTATTTATGATGATTAAAAATTTTAAATTTTTATTTCTAAAAATCCCTTATAACATTCTCTAACTATTCATATTGATGTTATATTTCTATTTCTTAAAAATCATGTTCAAAATTGAAATATAAATTGAAAATATGTTTCTACAAAAAATCAACTTGCTGACATTTTCACTAAGTGTTTAGATTTAGATAAATTTTAGAAAATAAAAAATGAACTTTCCAAGATGGAAGCTCAATTTTTTTATACATATAATGTGTTAAGGGGGTATGATTTTTTAATTAAAAAATGTTGAAATTTAAAATCTATCGTAGGAATTTTTTCAGGTCACTTTTTATATATATAATCACATTACAGTGGCTCTTTAACATGTGCTATTAAATCTCAAATGTTTAGGAAAATAGTTTCTACCATTTTTATATTTTTTTCCTTTCATTTTTAATAACATTAAACCTTGTTATAATTGGTTAATATTTTTTTATTAGAGGGATATTTGATTTTTTACTCTAAATTTTGGATTAGTTTCTTTCCTAGTAATGATTTTATATCTTGGGGGGGTATTTTTATATAATTTATGCATACAGGAAATTTATAATTTTTTATCAATTCCAAAAATGGGTGGTTTAAATTGATTTTTTTTTTTATTATTAAAAAGGGAAGAGTGTTAGTGTGGATTCTTGATCTATTTCATGTTTTTATAATTACAAAACTTAATTTTTCTTGTCCCTTATAAATTGGTGAAGAAATATTTCATTACTTGTTTACTATTTTTTCATCTTGTTTGATAAGTGTTTCATGAACTGATTTTAGAGACAAATATTTCTTTGTATGAGTTGAGTTAATAATTATACACTACAATTAGATAATTATAATTTCTCATAGAATTATTTTCTTAATTGTTTAATTATTATTACTATAGTTATTTATTTATTTTTATTATATGATTCCTGGTTATATTATACACTTATGAAATTTGAAAATTTTCAACATCATGAAGTCATATGATAAAGTATTACACTATTCTTCAAGCCATATGATTAATACTTACATTGGTATTAATGTTTTATGATAAAGGATTATGCTATACTTAAATTCATATGATAAAGTTTTACACTAGTCTTGAATTCATATGATAAAGGCACATGTCGGTATTGATGTCATATGATAAAGTATTATACTGGTATTACAGTCATATGAAATGTTTTTTTAATATAACTAACTATTAAATACTTCCAATGAATTCTTATGATCAAACCGAAGGTTTACATTAATGTATTATTATTTATAAAAGAAATACATTTATATAATTGTGTTTGTGAAATCCCTACATTAAAGACTTGTGTTCTGAAGACATAAAATAGATCATCCATGAAGCTTTCAAATGCATCGACCACATGATTAGTGGTTTGATAGACCACAACAATAAGGATCAACCCCATGGGTACGAATCATCTAGATAAATGATGATCGATAATGCATGTTTTTACTATAAAGTATATGTTGAACCACATGACTAAATCAACCACACATTCAATTGGGTTTAACACATGTTCAATTTATCATCTATATGAATAATGTCATCTCCTATTGCAAGTTTTTATCTACCAAAAGATCTAAAAAACTACAAAAAAATTCATCCTATCTAAAAAATTGATTGTGTGTATTTATTTGATGTTATATTTTTCATATTTTTATATACTTGTATGTTTTTATTTACTATGTGTTTTTTATAACTATTAATAGTGATTTAATTTTTCATTAAATACTCATTGCAACCACTTTTAAGTATAAGTGAGAACCTTTTCTAGTACAAAATACTCAATAATTATTTAAATTCTAAGGAAATATGTTTGAAAATTTTTTATTCAAACTAAAATAATAATCAATTGGGATAAATACTCACACTACATTTATATAAAATTGAAAGTTTCAAATATGAAATGTTTGGAATAGGAAAATTTTACTTCACATTCTTATAGGAGTATTCCAAAGAATTTAATGTCTTTATTTAATGTTTCATTAAATGTTATAACATTTTTTTCCATTAGGATTTTTTATTTTTATAGATTAATCACATGATTATATTTTGTAAGTGTATTAAGTGGTAAATTTATATATAGTATTTATAGTAAAGAAACATTGAATCAATCTAAAGTAGTTCACTGATGATTCATGCATGTGATGATTTGGAAATTAATAAATGAAACTATTTTAAAATTTTGAAATCTACTATGTATATAGGAACTTGATATGAAGAGTTTTACTAAACCTATTTTTGGTGGAAAAGGTTTGGGGATTCTTTCAAATTTTACCATAAAAAACATAGTTGTGATCATCACTTAAAGTTTCTCTTATTAAGACTTAATTATTTTTAACCTTTTCTACTAGAGAGATATTTTATTATATCAACACTCAAGATTAACTATTTCATCTACTTGTATGGCTCTTACATATTTATATACAGTTATGTGTGTGAAATTGTACTAGTTTTTTATATGTGTTAAATGGTGGGTTTATCTGGTTGTGACTCTAAAAAAAGTCAGATGAGTAGGGTTTGCTTAACTGATAAAAGGGTGGGTGAATCTCTTGTGTCTTGGTTTGGATAAAGGTGGGTTTTTTTATTAAACCACATCAAATAAAAGCTCACTAGGTTGTGAATTTAGGTTTAAAATCATTCTTAGGTTATTCTAAAAGGGTTTAATAAAAGAAGTTTCAAAAGTTAAATATTCAATAATAGTTTTTTCTATTTATCTATGTGATTGAAAGTATTTAAGAGTAGATTTAAGATAATTTAGATCTGAACTAATATAAAAAACACAATTTCCATATGTTTTTTATTTTATATAAATTAATATTTAACTATGATAACAATTCACATTATTGATTTTAGAAGGACTATTCACCCCCCCCCCCATTCTGATCATTCAGTAATCCTCATTTTTGGGATTTAAAAAAACATGTGACATGTATTTCAAACAAAAATAATAATTTTAAATTGAAAAAATTTACATTACTTATTTCAAATTCAAAATGTATCAAAATGACATGTCAATTATTCCTAAAGGTCTCAAGTTATTAATCATTAATTGTTTTAGAGTTTCATATAAATTCAAAATAATATACATAGTTTTGTGAATGTGATCAACATTTTGAAATAAAATGTCATTTTAAAAATTAAAGCCCACACTTCCAGTAATTTTTTCTACACTACACATCAGAACGACACATGGTTCATTATTATAACTCATAGATGAATAAACATTAACTTCATTATAGTCTCATGTAAATATAGGATATTTTTAATTGGTTTTGAGCATGTAACATAGTTTTTTAACTAAATAATGACTTATAAATTGAAAACACACACATTCAGTCCTATCGGATACACCACATGTTGGAATGATACACAATTAATTCTTACAAGTTATAAATTATTCACTAGTTGTTTTGAAATTGTTTCATAAGAAACTGAGTTCATTTTCTTGGTTTTGATCATGTTATGCATGTTTTATTAAAATTTCACTTTTAAACTGAAAACAAACACTTTCTATCATACCAACCACATTGCATGTCATAATGACATGTGACTCATTTCTATAAGTCACAAATGATTCATTAGTCATTTTCATAGATTTTTATATTAATCTAAGAGTGTTGTCCCTATTTGAGAATTTGATTCATATTTTGAACCAAGAATGACATTTAAAATTAGAAAATGTACTTTTATCCATATTAGATTGATCTCTTGTTAGAGTGATATGTGGTTCATTACTATTGTCCAAAAACGATTCTTCTATTTTATGCTAGATTTTCACATTAATACAATTCTATTTGCTCAATTTTGAGAATTTAGCATATGTTTTCAACTTAAATGACACTTTTAAATTGAAAATTAACACTTTCATTACATGGAACTAAAATAAATGTAATTAAATGACTAATTTTTAGATAAATAAATTTTAAGTATATTCCCTTACTATGGTGATTAGAATCATGACACTGAGAAATTATTTTCAATATAATAAGTTAAAGAAATAAATTAGAATACATAAGATTCTTATTGAATAAAAATATTTTAAATATAATATGTGTTATATATAAAAAATTATAACTTTTATTTAATGGGTAATGGTTTTTCCCATATATTGATTTTCCAAATTATAACTTCATAGTTTTCACAAAAATACAGTACATCATATTCTCTAGTCCAAACACATAATACTTTTGAAATCGCAAGGAAGGTATCATCCACCAATAAATTGAAACTTGATTTTATATTTACATTCATTGAAAAAAAGATTAATAGACTAATTTTTTTAGTATCAAGTCTAAAAAATATACACATCTTATGATTCCATTATAAAGGTCCCATATTTGTATCCTTCATAAGCAAAATTTACTTTTATAAACCCATATTCATTAGTGTTTTTTTCAATTATATTTTCAACACATTTATATCAAAAAATTAGCATATGAAATTTCATATAGTCTAACTCCCATATTTTACCGATGATCCAAAAGTATGATATATTCTCATAAATTATATTTGTATCTTTAACACCAAATATATACAATTTTTCAATCACAATAGTGAATCCACTATTTTTGAACTGTACTATGTTGATTGTGTTAGTTTTCCTAAAATTTATATCCACTAATTATGAACACATTGTAAGATAATACATAAGAACTTGTTCCTTTATTTAACCATCAAAATTTTCCAAATATGGATTTTGGATTTATGGAAAACTCTTTACAAATTTATTTATGAAACCAATTAATAAAATATTGGTTATGTGTATTTGATATCAAACCTTCAACCCTTATTGGATTTGAATTCATAAGAATGTCCTTATCAGTTTGAACGTATAGTGTAACCTATGTACTATTTTTAAAAACATACAAGTGATCCTTGAACCAATTTTTTGATGGATTTTATCATAACATCTATTCTTGAAATCCTTTCACCATTGATGTACCTATCAATGTGATATTTTGGAATACTAATATTATTATTTTTATATAGGATTTTAGTATTGAATTAAAAAAAATTATTCTATAATAGACTAATCTATAATAAATACATATGGTTAAATTTTTTCAACATACCCTTTAAATATCTTTATATATAATTCAATAAAGTATATCTATATAGAATTTATAGGGACACAAATTCATATCACCCTTATTAAATAAGCAATTAATTTATAATGATATTTGGATGAACATCTTTAATACACATAAAGTGACATCAATCTATTTTTTTATTATTAAAAAATTCCTTAGGTCAATGATTTTTCTAGATATTGATTTGAAAAAGAAACATAGATTACTTATTTTTTGCTAATTTTTTTATGAATATGAATTATAGTCTCATGAGAAAAATCATGAATCAAAACATAATTTTTTTTGTGATATTAATACATTTAACATTAATTTATTCATTGATACATAATTATTGATACTTGATGAATACCCATCCAGTGCCATTACACTATTTAAAAAGTTATAAAACATAAATCACACATTCCTATAAAGAATGTAAGCTACTAGAGAAATAATAGATCACTTCCCTTCATTCATTCACACTAACTCTGCCCCGAGGCTCGTTTAAATCATGTCTATCCTAGCCTTGAAATCATATTTTATCTTACCTTGTGTATTAGGTAATGTGTTGAATACACTATCATATACATTTTTTCTAATATGATTGATATCTATAAATACAAACTCTACCAATGATGCAAATAAAGAAAAATTATCTCTATTTTTAGCCAACTATCATATTGTTTATAGAGAAGGTTTACCAAATACAATGACGGAATCCTTTACATTATAAAGTATTTATTCACCTAATAATAGATAAATTTAAAAGCATTCTCCTAATTTCACATGCTGTTTTTTTCATGATCGATATAGATACTTATAAGGTAAAAATCATTAATGTAGAAGGTAAAAATTACACATAATATGTTTCAACATAAGTTATTGTGTACCTTCATTAATAAAATAAAAAATTATCCTTAATTTAATGCCATACCCTAACAAATTACCATAATTAAAGAATTCATTTAACAAATTAAACAACATTGATCTCAATAAAAATTATTCTTTCTTATGAGTATCATAAATTACTATTAAATTATTAAAAAATAATTTTAAATCATTAATAAGTAAATCAAAATAATGATAAATATCATTTCCACGTTACTTATATCTAGAAATAATAAATAAAAACATAATATACTTTTTATTACTATATTTCCATGTTAGTAAGTTATAATTTATTGATATAATCATCCAATTATTTTGAGTGATACTTCTTAAACCATGGTGATTAATGTTAACTATGGATAGTAAAAATAGAAATATTTTCATCTCATTATCTAATTCTTGATACTAATTCCTGATTTTATTTTTAATTTTCATAAATTGAAAAGATTCTACTAGGTCTCACTATTTACGATATTTAATTCATTTATCCACATGTCATGTCAACTAATTTCAATCTTCAAATATTCATGGAATCATCAAAATCAAAGAATGACCAGAAGGTAACACAAACAATTTAAAAGTGATTTATTTTTTCTTGTATTGAGATACATCACACATATGATATTTTAATAAATATTTTCACTCTTTTAGAAATTATATACAGTAATTATAGATAAATTTATTTTTTATAACTCTACCCCAAGGAATATAACATTTTTTTATTTTTATTATGTTTGATAATGAATTTAATTCTTATCTAGAATAATTTCCTTTGATAAATTAAGTTGATATGTGAAATTGGTGTCACTCCATCTATTTATAGCTTTCAATTTATATAATTTTAATAATACTAAATTTGTTTTTTATTTAATAAAAACATCAAACTATAAAATCTCTACACCATTATTCATTTTCTCAAAAAAAATTAAAATCACTATGTTCATCTTCAACTATTATTTTCATTTCCTCCATAGGATCTACATCATCATATACACATGACCCAATATCTAATGATTTGAAAATTTTATTTTCAATCTCTTTTCAAGATACATTTACCACTTAACTAAGTTTATTTTAGTATTTATAACTCCACTGAAATTTATAAAAGATAAAATAATATTTTAATTCATCTCAACTCATTCAAATTGAATATAATATATATATATATATGGACATGTGATTTAAGAAGGGTCATTCACATAGTCTATTAAAAAATTTATTAAATCTTTGACACCATCCTTATACGCTTTGTTTATAAAATTAGTATCCATCTATTTTTGAATCATATTCATCTTATTTCATTCAAAAAATAATATAAAAAATCAATATAACTAACATGTATTTCTTCATAAAATTACACATAATCATGTATATATATATATATATACATAGATTGAAACATGTATAAATATAATATCTAACTAATATGTGTGTGTGTGAACAATATAAATAGACACAGGCACACACAAAGATATATATATATATATATATATATATATATATATATTCCCTAAATCCTATATATATGAGAATTATATTATTTTATATCATAATGTTTGAGATGCGGTATACCATAATTTCACACTCAGATTTTCAGTTTTCATCCTTTGTTTCAAAACAACTTTTGGTTCTTGCTTTTCTATTGGTTTCTGGGTGTTTTGGGTTTAAAATTTTTGTGCATATTGTAATCTTGACCTATTAATTTGGTCTTGGGGTATTTTATGGAACTTGGAATCCTCTTTTTTCAAAGTTATGGTGTGAGGTTGTGGTGTTTTGGAGTTGGATTTGTGATACTCTTAGTGGTGCCACTTGTGGGGTAAGTTGTTGATGTGCCTTGTACCATTGAGTTGGATGAGTTTTGTGGGGAAAAGACGATTTATTTTGGGACTTTTTCTCCCCTATCATTGGCCTATTTTCCCCTATTTTTACCCCTCAGAACCCTCCCCCTAAAATTGAGGGATTTTGGACACTTTTTGAGTGTACAGAAGGGGGTGCACGATTTGGTAAATCATGCAAGCAAACCATGCGGCCCTGTCCAGGTCATTAAAAATGTTTTTGATTTCTAATTTTTCTCTCTAGGGATTTATCAAAACTCTCCCCTTTATTCCCCCATTCAACCATTTTAGCCATGTCAGCCTCTCAGGCTCCCCAAGCCTCCCTTGTAACTCATATTTGAATGGTTTTTTGATGGGGAAACTTCTAGTTCTCTTCATGTAAGTTCTTCTAACTTTGATTTCTCTTTAATTTTTAGGTTTTATTCCACTATTTTTTGAATTTAATATTTTCCAGAATCTAGGGATTATATACTAGGGTTCTATCCTTGGGTTCTTGGTCTATTCTTCTAGTTTTAGGTTGGTTTTCACCCCCTTGTGGTGCGGTGATGGTGCAGTTGGATTTTCGCACAAAGATTCAAGGGTTTTCATTATTATGGTAGGTGATTACATGGGTAATAAATTATATATGAGTTATAATTACTGAATTTCAATTTTTATCACACTTATTATTCATTATTCTTACTTAGAAATCTGTTTTTGGTGACGTTAGTCAAGAAAATGATTTTGGGGTACCAATTTTGTGCTAAATTGGGTGTTTTACATGACTATTTCATGTCATGCCAATTGGGTTTGTTTTATAGATCATGATATGGATTTAAAAAAAATATTTTGGTGCTAAAATTATGTTTTGGTGAATATTGGTATGCACATGGTGTTCAATGTGAGATTTTAAAGGGATTTTGTGTGTAAAGCCTTGTTATAATTTGAGAAGTTGTTTTATTGAAATTATAATGGTTTTATTGAGTGGTGTAAGTGGTGAAAAGAATGGTAGCTACTATTTTGAATTTATTATGACCATAAATGATGTGTTTATGTGATAATGGCTTTTGGCATCATGAGATAATGGTTTGAGCACAATGGGGGAAGCCCGAGTACCTAGGAGGGTGGATGTGTACTAGTACGGCTAGTGATCCAGATGGGTTTTATCCTAGTTTCACTTAGCATTTTGGATAACACAAATATAAATAAACTATATGGATGATTTTTGGGGACCACTAAGTTATGAGTATGTTCCCTACTAGTGGCTCATGCATGAGAATAGATTTTTATATGGTTACTTTACACCGATGTATGATGTACATGGGGCCCAAGACTACATAGTACCTAGGGGTGTTCCCAAGATTTGTCATCATTGACTCTTGTATATTTATATTTTGAATAAGGTGGGTATTTCTGTAAAATATAGTAGATTTCCTGTTTTATTGATATGTGCTCTCTCATGGAAAACTCCCTTTGAAAACTGTTTACATTTAAAAGTTTCATTCTCTAGAAATTATTTCCACCACTTCTGGGTTTTAAAAAATGGCATGATTTTTATCATGTATTGATTAACCTATGGAATATATTTGTGTTATTCTATTTGGTATTAGTATTACACCCTACTTACACCCATTGGGTGTAAGTAGACTTGGGCATGTTTGATGCAGGTAAAGGAAAGGTTTTGGGTGATGTCGGTTTGGGGTATTAGTTCTCGTCCTTGGTGCGGAGTTGTGGAGACGGCTTGTGGGTGATGACCCATTGTCATGTGGAGTCCTTGGGGATGTTTTTATGATGGTTCTTTGTGTATTTTTACATCTTTTATTGACTTCAAACCCATGTATTTAGTTCTAGTTTTTTCTTAAGTCTTGTTTGGCATGCATTTTTCAGATTCAGTTTATCGAATGTTTTTGATGTTTTATGTATCCGTATTCAGGTGAATCATTTCCAAACCAAGATATATGATACCCAGTCACTTGTTTCAGCCCATGGGGATAGGTAACGCCCTTTATGCCTTGTCACGGGTTGGGTTTAGTGCTAGTTTTGATGGCGGCCTAATTTGGTTCGTGAGAAAATGGTATCAGAGGAGGTTCACTCTTTGGGTCATGTTATTTGGGGAAGAGTTAGGATAGTATAGAGCTAGGATTGTTAGGAATTGAAATTATAGTCATGGGTAGTGTTCTTGGGAATCATACCTCGTGATGGGATTCAATTCTCCGTGGGAATTTGGGATTTATCTAAGTCCTTTGGTTTTCTTGGTTTGATAATGATTTGGGGAAATGAAAAGAGAGTTGGGCTAATGGTCTCAGTGAGCTCGCAGGGCCTGGAAAGCCATGTGGAGCCCAAGATATTTTCCTAGAACACTCTCTGTGATGGTGAAGTGATTAGCATATGGTCGTCAACCATATGTCCAGGTCACCTACTGAAACTAGTTTCCTCTAACATTATCTTGTGTCTCTTTGTTTTGGAATCTTGGAAACTTGTTTTTTTAAGAAAAAATGACTTGACTTTAAGGAGTGTGAATTTTTGTGAAGTGATTTTCTAGTAAAGTGAAAATGGTTTTATTTCTGGAAGTGTAGAAATTAAATTTTAGAATTATTTCAAAAGGGTAAATTATGTGTTTACACCTCTTTTGAAAGTATGAATTATGTTAAGGGGGGTTTTGAAAATGTGTTTCCAGTATAATTTTCTAAACCATGGAAAAGTGTTTTGAATTGAATTAGGTGTTCTAGAATTCATGTCTGGGTGTTGAAGATGGGTTTTTATTTGGTAACTACTGATAATTTAAAATGTTTTATGAAATTTTATAACCTTATTTTGAAATGAGAAGATTTGAGTTCTAAATTAAATGGAAATTTATGAAATGGGTTTTTTCATGAAATTAAAAGTGTTTTGAAATGGGTTAAAATGTTTTGAAACGGTTGTGAAAGGCATGAAAGTTAGTTTTTATTGAATTATGGTTGCTTTTATAAATTGGTTTTTAATATTTAAATTGGTTTTTGATTTTATGGTTAGCAATTTTGAGAAAGGGAATGTGTGGTTAAAAAGGTTTTGATTTTTAAAAGATGAAATGTTTGGTTTTGGTCTTTGGTGTTATCAAGGGTGACCACATGAATGGGTTTATATTGAAATATGGAAGTATATGATGTGGGTGCCCAGTGTGGCATGTAAACATGCATGTGTGAGGCTCATGAGATACCATTGGTAAATGCACAACCCACCAACACTATTTTTTTTAAGAATGATTTTGAAGGAAAGTGTTGTGTTTTGATAATGTGTGGTTGGGAGGAGTGGCTTATGTATTTTTGGTATTGTTATTGTGGGATGTTTCAAGTTCAATAACCCATATTGTTTGAATTATGTTTTGGTTTGGTGCTTCATTGATAAGTTGGAATGAAGCGTTGGTCAGTGGTCTCTTTTGAGAAAAAGTTTGGGAGGCCAGTGTGGTGGCTCCCCTCATGTGTTCGGTTTAGGTTTACGGTATGTTTTCACCAAATGACCAGATTGGTTGGGTCCTTGGGTTTTCTTGTTGGATAGGGTACGCCCCCAAAAATATTTAATGCATGACTCATGTGTGGCCCATGGTGATTCACCATTGGATGGTCCTCCAGTTGATCAACGTAAGGACTTTCTTCCTGAGATTTGGAGATTGAGTTTACCTCTCTTCCTTTTCGATTATGTGGTTTCCCTTGTAGTGGGAGAGTGGTTGTGGGAGTTTGAAATAGACCTTGGTTTCTTAAGTTGACTGAGTTGTTGAAGGTGAATAAATTTTAGGGTTTTCAGTGTATAATGATGTCTTAAAGGGCCTCTGGTTCTTTCATTAGTCTCATCGAAGCAAGATTTCATGTTAGGCCACCAGTGTGGAATTTCTGGCCAAGAGTGGCTGTTATGGATTCTTTCTAGAATCATGTGCTGTTTCGGACTCCTCATAAGGTCCCTCTCCTAGTTCTATTTTTTGTATTAGATGCAATGGTCATGTTCGGTGACACCTTGCAATGTCATGTGTTTCTTTTACTGTAAGGGTGATGGTTGTGAAATCTTATGAGAGTCTTTATTTTGTTGGATGCGTGTCTCCCTTTATGGAATTCCTAAATCCTATGTTCTAGAGGATGGTTTTTCTATGTGTCCTTTCATTCTTTTGTTTCCCATCCGAAGAAACAAGGGGTGATGTGTGTGTATCCTCTAAGCCCTTGTGTTGGTAAAATGATGGGTTGGGTTTAAGTGGGTTTGAAGTGTGTTATGTCACATTGAGACCATCTGAGATCATAGTGTAATTGTTTATATCACCAGAAGAAGAAGTTCCATTCACGGGGGTTTCCAAATTCTAACTGTGATGCTGAAGATGCTTCAATAATTTGAGCTCTAACCATAGGTCTCAGAGAGAAGTTGGCGTGTAGTCAGGGGAAATCCCAAATTCATTCAAACCTTTGGTCAAAGCCCTGTCCTCAGTATAAAATATGGGAATAGTTTAAACCTCTGGTGTTGTCATATTGTTTCATTTTTTCACATTTGATGGAAGTGGCGGGAGTACCTTGTTCCCATGTTACAGCCCAAGTTAATGATTTCCCCCTTTGGGTTCCCTTTTTTTTAGGAAAGTTTAAAATTTGGGCTAGGCAGGTTGAAGCGCATGGTTTCTACACAGTTAGCAGTAACCATGTTCCAACCTAGGGGACCGTGCAATAATAGATAGTAGCTACCGCATGGTCTCCACACGGACATGAAAATTATCCTAAGAAACTGTGTAAAGTTTCCTCTTTGGACAGAATGGTCCACACAGTTAGCTCCCTGTTTCCAAAACCATGCGAACCAACTGTGTGTCCATGACATCCCTTTAAAATTTTGTTGTATTTTCATGTTGTCCCATACTAGGTACTTTAGATGGTTAGTTTTTATGGTGGGGAGACCCATCATGGGTCTCACGTAAGTTCTCTTGGAAAAATCCTAAAGTTGGTTTACCCCTTATCCTGGGGAGATAGTTCGGGCCTCCCCCAATTAGTGTTCGGATTATGTCTTATAAATTAAGTTGTCCCTTGTGGTGGGAAGTTCATTTGGGTCGCCCTATATCAGCAACTCGGTTTTCTCCTTGGTGTTTTCTTAGTTTGAGGTAGTCTCGTTCGAGGCCATCTATCCACAAATTTCTTACTTGGGTAAATGTGGGATTGGAGCATGCCCAATGGTTTTGTTTTAGTGAGGTTGTGGTAACATTGTTTGATTTCATTGTTTGTTTCAGGTGGATTTATTGATATTCGTTTGGTAGTGTTTGAGGTGTTTTTTTTTGGGATGTATTTTGAATATTTCTGATCATTTCAGGTAAGTTGGGTAAGTTTTGGTTGGAGAGAGTATTATCTTTTCTTGTTTGATCAACTGGAGGTGTTTGGGCTTTTTGAGGCTGGTGAAAACATTGCAAGGGAGTTCGTCTTGGTCTATCATTTGGGGTTTTTTAACATCTGGTGTTGTTGTGGATTTCCGGGGGAGGAAAGTTTTATTGTGGGGAGAATTATCACACCCAGATTTTCAATTTCCATCCTTTGTTTCAAAACCACTTTTGGTTGGTTTTCTCTGGGTATTCTAGGTTTAAAATTTTGGTGTCTCTTGTGCTCCTGACCTATGAATTTGGTCTTGGGGGTATTATATGGTACTTTTCCTCCTCTTTTTTTAAATGGATGGTGTGATGTTTTAGTTTTTTGGAGTTTTAATTGTGACACTCCTAGGGAATCCACTTGTGGGGTAAGTTGTTGAGGTGGTTTGTACCCTTGAGTTGGAAGAATTTTGGGGGAAAAGGATGGTTTCTTTTGGGAAATTTTCTCCCCTATACTTGGGATATATTCCCCCTAGTTTTCCCTCTTATACCTTCCCTAAAATTTAGGGAGTTTGGAAACATTTTGAGTGGATATAATGGGGTGCACAGTTTGGGCACATGGTTTGCTAAACTGTGCAAGAAAACTGTGCGGCCTTGTCCAGGTCATTAAAAATGTTTTTGATTTCCAATTTTTTCCTCTAGTTATTTATCCAAACTCACCCCTTTCTTCCCCCATTCGACCATTTCAGCCATGGAAGCCTCCCAAGATCCCCAAACCTTCCATGTAACTCATTTTTAATAGGTTTTTCATGGGGAAACTTCAAGTTCTCTTCATGTAAGTTCTTCTAGTTTTTATTTCTCTCCACTCTTTAGGTTTTCTTCCACTTTTTTTGAAGTTACTCTTGTCCAGAAACTAGGACTTTGAAACTAGGGTTTGATCCTTGGTTTATTGGTATATTATTCTGGATTTAGGTTGGTTTTCACCCCCTTGTGGTGCGGTGGTGATGCAGTTAGATTTCCGCACAAAGATTCAAAGGGTTTTTATTATTATGGTAAGTGATTCTATGGGTAATCAATTATAGATGAGTTAGCATTGAAGAATTTCTATTTTTATCACACTTCTTATTTATTATACTTACTGAGAAATCTGGTTTTGGTGGCGTTTTCAAGAAAAATATTTTTGGGTACCAATTTTGTGCTAAATTGGGTGTTTTACATGCCTATTTCATGTCATGCCAATTGGGTTTGTTTTATAGCTCATGATATGGATTTACAAAAAAAATTTGGTGCTGAAATTTTTTTATGGTGAATATGGGTATGCACATGGTGTACAATGTGGGATTTTAAAGGGATTTTTTGTGTAAAGCCTTGTTAAATTTTGTGAAGTTTTTTTATTGAAATTATAATGGTTTTATTGAGTGGTGTAAGTTGTGAACAGCTTATTCCAAGTGGGGTTGTTTAATAAATGATTTAATGGGTTTATATAAATTATTTGGGTTATTAAAATTATGTTTTGATGAATATTTGTATGCACATGGTGTTCAAAGTGGTGTTTTTAAGGGATTTTGTGTGAAAGACATTGTTAAAATTTGTGAAGTTGTTTTATTGAAATTCAAAAGTTTTTATTGTGTGGTTTAAGTTGTTCAAATCATGGTAGCTAATATTTTGAATTTATTATGAAAGTAACTGATGTTTTTATGTGATACTGGCTTTTGGCATCATGAGATAATGGTTTGATCACAATGGGGGAAGCCCGGGTACCTAGGAGGGCAGATGTGTACTAGTACGACAAGTGATTCATATGAGTTTTGTCCCTATTTCACATAGAATTTTGGATAACATAAACTCTAACTAAACTATATGGATGATTTTTGGGGACCACTAGGTTATATCTATGTTCCATACTAGTGGATCATACATTAGAACATATTTTTTTATGGTTACTTTACACCGAGGTACGAGGTACATGGGGCCCGAGACTACCTAGTGCCCAGGGGTGTTCCCAAGATTGGTGCTCATTGAATATTATGTATTTATATTTGTAATAAGGTGGTTTTTTCTGGAAAATACAGTATATTACTTTTTTTATTGATATGTTCTCTTTCATGGAGAATTCCCTTTGAAAACTATTTACATTTAAAAGTTTCATTCTTTTGAAATTATTTCCACCACTTCTTGGTTTTCAAAAATGGCATGCTTTTTATCATGTATTTATTACCCTATAGAATCTCTTGGTGGTATCATATTGGGATTAGGATCACACACTACTTACACCCCTTGGGTTTATGTATACTTGGTCATGTTTGACGCAAGTAAAGGAAAGGCTTTGGGTGATATCGGTTCGGGGTATTAGTTCTCGTCCTTGGTGTGGAGTTATGGAGATGGCTTGGGGGGTGAAGGCCCCTTATAATGTGGAGTACTTGGGGATGTTTTTATGATGTTTATTTGTGTATTTGGACCTCTTTTATTGACTTTAAACCCATGTATTCAGTTCTAGTTTTTTCTTATGTCTTGTTTGGCATGAATTTTTCAGATTCAGTTTATCGAATGTTTTTTATGTTTTATGTATCAGTATTTGGGTGAATCGTTCCCAAACCAAGATATATGATACTCAGGAACTTGTTCTAGCCTGTGAGGATAGGGAACGCCCTTCGGGCCTTATCACAGGCTAGGTTTGGCACTGGTTTTGATGGTGTCCAGATTTGGTTCGTGACACATAATATAAGAAATACTTGAAAACAAGAAATATTGTATGACTTGTTAGGGGATATCGTTAAGTGAGAGGGGATATCGTTAAGTGAGATATATGTTATATCACACATTATTCATAACTACATTATAGAGTCCAATATAATCACATCATAAATATTATTATATGGTTGAATCATATTGTTTGATTTATATTGGAATGTGAATGTTAAGAATTAACATTCATCTTCTCTTGTAGGTAATCTATCATTGATTATTAATATTTTATATGATAAAAAAATTGGAAAATTAAATTAAATTAATTTATATGATAAATGCATGAAACTGTCAAGTAGTTACATATATTTTTTAGCTAAATAATTACTTGAACATTATTTAATGTTATTGTAAATCAATAGAAGGATTGAGAGTATCTTACAACCCTATATAATGAGGTCAATTTCTATAAAATGGCTTTTAAATTTATGGGTACTCTAACTCTTGATTTTCCTAAAGCTCTTTTCTCCTTCCTCATTTGACACTAATAGATACTAGTATATTAAGGTTATAAAAGGGATCCTAGGAAAATTTTGGGTGATTCATCAACACCTGGATGCACCTAAAAGGAAAGAACCAGTTGGTTATTTCTCAGTGATCTTTATCAAACACATGGTTGGATACATTAGATTCAACCAACATCAAGGCAAGGTATACACATGTTATTCATTTTTTTAATATATGGTTTTAGTTTTAATAGATGGATATCTTGTATTAGGATTTCTTATCACCTTCCACTTTATGAATAATAATTATTCAAACAAAATAAATCTATAAGAGGTATCAGAACCATGTAATGTAATTTGATTCATGAATTCATGTTTAAAATGATGAATTAGATGATATCATATTTGATATAATTGAATACGATATAGTTTTTTAAAAATGGAATATTTTTTAAATTTTGATATCATAAGTTGTGATAGGATTCCACCATGTGATATATGATATCATAATTGACAATGTATTATAAATCCTCTGGTTTTTTTAAATGCCATAATTTATGATACAGAGAGTCATTTTAGATAATGGCACTGATCTGTACTATTTTCATGGCATAAAATATAGCATAGAATAACCTTAAATATATTGATTCTAATCATAAAGTAAAATTCCTAAGTGTTAAATGTGATAGCAAACATCATATATAGCCTTTCATAAAACATTATATAAGTTAATGATTAATTACAGTAAAAGATAGATAATTATATTATAAAATATGATTAGTAATAGCTTAAGGCACAATCATGGGCTGATGAATACCAATCATATAAAGTGATATAATTTTTACACTATATCATGTATTATGTTGTAATTAATATAATAAAATATGATATAAAGAAAATTTTGTTTTTTTATTTTCCAATTTTGAATTGAATTAGATAATTTATAAATTTCTTATAAATGATAGGAAAATCTATTTTGATATATTTTTTAAAATAATGATTTGAAAAATTAATCAGTCATAAATTGTTTTGAATTAATTATTACATATTTAAGAAACATTTAACAAATAAATGTTTATAATGTTAATTTTTCATAGTAACTATCATTGCTTTATAAATCATGACATATAATTTAGATATAAAGTGTTTATATAGAAATTATAAGGTAATTGGTAAAATGTTTATAAATTATAGAAAAAGGTAAAATCTAAAAGAGTTTATATTTAATCAGAACTTGTTTATAATTTTTAATTGAAATGTTCAAATTAACATCCTTATTTCAAAAAATTATTTGAAGTGTATCAAAAAAGGAGTTTTGATGATGGATGTGGCCAATGTTTAAATAATATTAATTCTACTCTATTTTGATTATGTAAAATTTTTACATAATATATGAGTTATTAATATGAAATATAACTTTCTTATATTTGAATTTAGTAGAATATATTAACTAACACCATATAAAATAATAATATAAAGAATCTAATTTAGAAAATAAATATAATGTGATTATTTATTTGATTATGTAATTTCCATAATACATGGATAAATTAGAGAGGGTGATTGCTTTATTTATGAATTTTTTATAAATGTTTATCTCACATATAAATTTATGAGATGTTCATTTATTTAGTTTTATTCCCTAATTTGATTCATGACCATAAATGTTATATTATGAATGTTGTTTTCTTTAGTTTAAAGTCTTTTATAACTTATATATATTATCATACATGCACTTGAGTAGTTAAATGCTATGTATGAAAATTGATTTAGTTTTCTTCTACATTGAATTGTTATTGTATTGGGTTATGAGATTTCAAATATTAAGTTTCATAATTCTGATAGAATTAGGGTCTTCCAAAATTAATGAACGATGGGTAGTGTAAGATTTGGTCAAATAGCTCACTAGCGTTGGGGCTTATGCTCTATCTTGAAAAGTGGAGGAAGGTTTCATGTTTCACCATGCTTACTATTAAGGGGACCTTTATTTTCATTTTATTTTCAGACTTCACATGAAATGGTTTTATGTTCCTTATTCAGGGGAAGCATTTAGATATGTGTAAGTATAGTTTGATTTTAATTTGATTTAATAACACAATTTATTTTTTGTGTAAAGGTTTATGTACCGATTTAGTTTGAACATATTGAATGGGTGGAAGGAATATGTTTTTAAAACATAATAATTTGGAGAATGAATACTTGTAAAGAGAATACATGAGATAATATTTTGAGATATTTAAATCCCCTTTAAAAATAATAATTGATATGTTCCTTCTAATGTGTGCACATGTCAAGACCTTGATCATTCAACTATGTAGGTTATTAAAAAGCAAGGTGCCCATGTATTATCTTGTGTAAGGCATGGTAGAAATTTCTAAGACAAAAATATGGGAATTTGAATCCCATTATGTGCATTTGGACACAGTGAGATAGGAAACATTTTATGTTAAGATACCAGTGGAATAATGCTGAGTGAAATCTATATAATTAATTATGATAAAGACTTATCTTATCAATTAACTAAGAGTCATATGTGATAATATTAGAATAGTTTCCTATCTAAATAACCAAGTGGTGATTTTATATGTCACATCTAATCATCAAAGGCCAAAAATGGAATCGCGTGTTTCGCCCTTGGAGAACGCGCCCCACGCGCCGCCCCCTTTTCAAAAAAATTTGACCGTTTCCTCTTCTTACATTGATTATGCGTTGGCTCCAGCTTTGTCGGAGGTCCCTGCCCCCAGTCCTTCCTATGATGCTCCCCCTGTTTCATGGTCGTCGTCTCTCCAGGCTCCCACTGGCGTCTCCCCAGGTCACGGACCCTCCTTCAAGGAGGCTCACTGTGCTTGTCTTCCTAGCTCCTCTCATCCATGTTTCCCGGAGGTATCTCCCTCCCCCTCGGTGGTGTCTAGAGAGGGCTTGCGTCTCTCTGTGGAGTTTCTGGCGCCGACCTTTTCAGAAGCTTTTTCTTGCCTCAAATGATCTCTTGTGGCTCGATTCAGTGCAACCAAAACCCCCTTGGCAGCTTTTCAATGCTTTGTTGGGTCGTGGGGCTTGCTCTCCCCAGTGAGGATCTTGCCAATCCACCACAATGTCTTCTGCATTGTTCTTGACTCGGATGTGGACTTTGTCCAGGTTGGGTGTCGTGCTCCTCCTTCCTTTGGAAGATGGTGCTTCAACCTCGTCCGTTGGTCGTTTGATGTCCATAGGGGGAAGGAAAAACCCCTGGCTGCGGTCTGGATTATCCTCCCAGGTCTCCCACTTCCATTCCAAAATGTTGGATTCCTCAAGGCCATTGGTGATTCCTTGGTAGGTTTACTTTGCTCGGATGTCCACACCTGGAGCTGCTCGGACGCCTCAGAAGCTCGGATTTGTGTTGAAATGGACATCTCGTGTCCCCCCGGACAGTATCTCCTTGAAGGTGAAGGATTCATTTTGCTGGTCGCAGTCTATCCTGTATCTGGTGTACCCTTTCTTCTAGTCCTCTTGCTACCTGCGGGGCCATTTCATCCAGGTTTGTAGGAAGCGTCGTGGTGCTGGTCGGCGTCGTTCCTTTCCAGATGTCCCGGTTTGCGTCCCTGTTGAGCCTTCTCCCAATGCGGTTGGGCCCCAAGCTTCGCCTCATAATGCAGGGGCAGGTCTTTCCATTGAGGCATTTTCCTCTGCCCCTTTGCTCTCGCAGGGGTCTCTTTACCTCCCTTTCCTGTGGTCGGTGGGTGTGTCTGTCCCTTCTCACCCCTGGCCTGCCTTCCTGGCTCTCCCTTCTTCCTCACTGCTTTTGTAGCTCAAGAGATCCCTTGAGTCTAGATGCCTTCCTTCCTTCCTTCTGCCTCTCTGCCCCCCTCCTCTGTTTCCCTCTCCTCCGCCCCCACCCCCGCCTCCTCCTCCTGTGTTCCCCGCCTCCTGAGGGCCCTGTCCCTCTGGTCTTTTCTGTTTCCTCTTCTTCTCCTCCTTCTCCACCCCCATTTCCTCCTCCTTCTCTCGTCCCTTCTCCGGCCACCGAGTCCCCTACTCGGGAGTCCTGTTCAATGTCCCTTTCTCCCCATCCTTCCCTGCGAGGTCGGGCCCCCCATCTCCTAAATGCCCCCTTACCTCTTCTCCATGCCTCGCCCAGCAGTGCAGGAAGGTGCACGAGGTCCCAAGATAAGAAGCTGCAGCAGTCCTCTCGTTCGTGCTCCCTCAAGACAAAGATTTCCAGAGCCAGTTCTGGTACACGCCCTGTCCAATGAACCCTTCCATCATCTAGAATGCACGTGTCCTTGGTGCTCGGGTGAATACAGACTTCATTGCCTCTGAAGCCCGTAAACACAAGGTTAGTCTTATTGATGTTCTCGAGCACACAAAAAAATCCTCTAGAATAGCAGATTTCATCAGAAGGTTAATGATTTATGAGCACATGCATGCGGAGCCAACTAATTCTCACATCCGGCTCTTCTGGAATTGAAGTATCTCAGTTACTTTTGTCTAGGAAGGTGACCAGTTCATCACCACCAAGATCTCGCATGACAAAGGATCTTTCTTCTCATGTTTCATTCATGGAGGATAACGGGCTTCTCGATCTCGGCTTCAACGGAGATCATTTCATGCAGTGTAATAACCAATGAGGTCCCCAACGCTCCTGGAGTCACCTCGACCACTGTTTTGCCAACATGCAGGTCATCTTGTCGTATCCTATAATCACTGTCAGTCACTTGATGCGCAATATTTCTAATCACTCTCCGATCCTTGTCTCCATCGCGATGAGGCAGCCAAGTCCTGACCCTTTTAGATACTACCGCCACTGGGCTAGCCTCCCTGGCTACCACGAAATGGTTGTTGATTTGTGGCAGGCATTGTCTTGTGGCAGGACATGGACAACTTTTCACAAAAAAACTCTAAAGGCTCGAAGGAGGCTCCAAGGTCTAGGCAGACACATTCCCCCCAAGTGATAGAGACATGGATGCTGCCATTCCTAAGATCAATAGTCTCGAAGCCAACCTTGAGGGTTCCTGGGATGAACGGGTGTTTGGAGATCTATCCATTAAAAAGGACACATTTGCATATATGGTGCTTTTCCAGGAACGCATGGTGATGGAGAAGTCGACGATCAGATGGATTGACGAAGGGGACAGAAATACCGCCTTCTTCCACCCATGTAAAGGAGCAAAAATGAAGGGTCCAAACCAATATTCTGGTGGAGGATAGGAATTTATTGAACAATAGGGATGCGGTGGGAAGAATCGCCCATTCTTTTTTCAAAGACCTCTTGGCAGGTCCGAACCTCAGCATGTCGGATGGCTACCCGGGAGGGTAAGCGGAGTTCCTTGGTTCCATTGCCAACCAAGTTTCGCTCCAAGATAACGCGGTCATGAAGACCATTCTGACGGAAGTTGAGATCCATGCAGAAATCCTCCACCTTAAAGCTGATAGTGCCCCTGTCCTCGACAGATTCCTGGGTTCCTTTTACATGAACGTCTGGGACATGATCAAAGACGACCTGTCCGCTTCCATTCAGGATTTTTTCAAAGGGGGCAACCTGCCAAGAGTGGTTTGTGCCACGACTCTTGTTCTTCTTCCCAAAATCAAAAACACCTCTGCCATTCACCACTACCGCCTGGTCAGCCTTTATAATTTCTCTTATAAAGTCCTTGCAAGAATCCTCAACACTAGACTATCTGTTTATCTGCCTGATCACTGGATCTCCTTGGAGTAACACAGGTTTGTGAAGGGCCATTCAATCCAGGGAGTGATTGCCTTAGTGCAAGAAGTGATATGAGACATCAACACCAGGTCCCATGGCCTAAATCTGGAGATCGAACTAGACATAAATAAAGCTTATGATCGTATTGAATGGGGCTTTATCAACATGGTCCTATTAGGTACGATCTTCTCTTCTTGGCTGTCTGACCTCCTCTTCCGCTGCTTCAGCTATTCATGGATGGCTGTCCATTTTATGGGGAAGTATCATGGTTTTTTCAAGGCTTCCAAGGGCCTAAGGCAGGGACACCCCATATCCCCAACCATTTTCATTCTCTCACAAGAGATTCTCAGTCGCCTCATCCTCCAAGGCATGAACAACATAACCATTCTACCCTTCAGAAGAAAGTAGAATTCCCCTATATCTCTTATATGATGTTTTCTGAGGACACTATGGTTTTCTTGAATGCTTCAAGGCACTCAATTTGTGGCCTGATCAGGGTTCTTGACGAATACTGCCATTGGAGTGGGCAAGTTATCAACAAAATCAAAATCATCCTTTTCTTATCGAGGAAGTGTGCATGCAATCGATATGCAACCTTCTCGACATCCAAAGTGGTTTCTGGCCAATGAACTATCTGGGAGCACCTATTTCCTCAAGTCGTCCCCATATTAGAGATTTTGACTAGATTGTTAGCTACATCTTTGATAAAATACTCAACTAGAAAAACATGATTCTATCGTTTGGGGGCCAGATCGCCCAGGTCAATAGTGTCCTCCTTGCATCCCTGGTCCATGCCCTCTCTTGTGTTATAGCCTGCAAAGGAGCAGTCTCAAAAATCAACAAAATCATTGCTCGCTTCATATGGGATTCCCATGATGAAGGAAAGTGGTCATGGGTCTCTTGGAAGAGCATGGCGAGGCCTATTCATGAAGGTGGGATCAATGTTCACAGTCTGGAGGATACTCTCCTAGGCGTGCATGCCATACTAGCTTGGGATCTGATTGATCGCCGGACATTGTGGGGCATCATGATGGGGGGCTCTTTGGCGGGTGGTGTTATGTTGGATGCAGTGCACATGGCCCCTCTCATGGATTCCCTTCTCCCTCTGTACTCATCCCTCCTTACCCATGCTCGGTGGATTATTGGAAAAGGGAAGGTGTCCTTCTAGCATACCAACTGGGTGGGTTGCACTCTCGGTTTTCTGGGGTGTCTTGCCTATAACATCTTGTATGAGGAGGCCAGCAGATACCTAACCTTCATTAAGGCAGTGTTGTCCAAGGATCAACATGAGACCTTACAGGTTATTGAAATCAATGAGGAATGTCATCGGTTGTTGGTGACCCCAATAGAGGAGGACAACTGGAATGAAACCATCTGGATCAAGTGTATCCCCACAAAGTACAACTTCCTGACTTGAAGGATCAGAAACAATGTTTTGGCCATTGATAAGAACGTCAATAAATGTGGTGTTCTCATGGCCTCTCACTGTGCTCACTGTAAGGTCATTCAAGAAGAAAGCCTGGAGCACCTTTTCTTCGAAGGAGAGTGGGAGTACGACGTCTGGTCGACCCTTGGTAGCTTTTCTGTGGTCCATTTACCTCCAGCGGAGGACTCCCCTTTCCTTGTTCGATGGTTTGATAACTCAGGAAGCAGGGAAGCGGAACACATGGATAGAGCCTTAATCCTGCATGCAGGTGTCTAGTGTCTTTGGTAGACAAGGAACAAAGTGAGATTTTAGGGGTGTGGTTCCTCCGGTAGAGAAATCCTGGTTCGTACTCGTAGTCTACTTCTAGATATGATCAGGAGAATTACCAACTGGCGGGACGCTCCCTCCCTTCACTTCCTGCATTCAACCTCCCAGGCCAGCCCCAATGTTTCCCCTCATAGTCATTGGGTATGTTGGAATCCTCCGTCCTTAGGCTTGAAACTCAATATGGATGGATCATGTTCTGCAGGTATCGTGAAGGGAGGTGGGGTCCTTCACGACTCTAGGGGCTTCATTGTGTTCGCATTCTTGGTTTTCTTTGGTAGGGGATGTTCTCTCCAAGTGGAGGCACTTGTTATGCTCTCTGGACTCACTCTTTGTAGACAAGGGGGTAGGCATATTGAGGAAGCTGAAAAAAACTCTCTGATTCTCTAAAACTCGCTGCAAGGCTTCGATCGTGTCCCCTGGTCTATCTCATACCCCATACAGAAGTGTTGGGCTATCCTCTCTAATAACACCCGACTGAGACATACCTAGCGAGAGGGCAATAAGATGGAGGACCACATGTATTCACAAGCTCCTCGGGCTAATGGTACCACTTTTTAGTACAACCTTTATCATATGAAATCTTAGGGGGTTAGTATTGTAAGAGAGGATGACCATGGGATGCATTTCTTTTGGCCTCCTGGACTTGTGTTTGTGTCTCCCTTGTTCCTTCCTGCTTTCTATTTTTAAATAAGAAATGTTGATGATAAGTGGTGATTGGAATACCAAAGTGAACTCATTAATTAGTGAAATATTGATCTTTTCACAAATTTATTTGAGGTAATTAAAAAGGGGTCATCATTTTAAAAGTAGACACATAATAAAATCCATTATTAAATGAATATAAAACAAAACTCTCATCTGATAAAAGCTTAAGTTATAGATAAGTGGAATCTTTATCATCAAATGTAACTCTAAGATCAATCATTGTGAAGGAGAATCTTAATGGAGAAAACATTTTAAACCAATATCGAAACTTATGAATCATTCTCAAATAAGAAGGAAATTTTTATGTGTTTGATAAATCCCTACCTAAGTAGTAAAATGATGAATCTTATCCATATGAATATCTATATTATTATTATAATCATTTTATGTATTAACTGGATGTTTCTACTCCCATTATAATGTCTATGTCTCCTAAGTTTCTAAAGTAACATGAAAAAAATAATGTTCTAGAGAAGATAGATAACCTGAAAAGGATATATCAATAAAGTCTAGAAATAATAGGTATAAGGATTAAAAATACATTTTTATATGAAATATTTATAAAGTAAATTCATTATACACTCCTTTGATCAATATGATTTGGTATTTCAATGACTGAAGCGATTGGGTTCACCTTTAATACATGATCTGGATATAGACTTCATTCTTTAATCACTGCCAAAAACGTTCTGAAAGTTTATTGTAAAGTAAAATATGAATGAGTTTAATAAAATTATACTAATATCCTCAATATTTTAAGGATAGATAAGTAGTACACATGAGTACCAAGCTTAAGTTGTGTATTAACAATGAAAGGTTTTAAAGGTTCAAAATGGAAAGAGAAAAACATTATTAGAAAGTCAAAAAATATATCTTCTAATAACCAGCTTATGTTTTTAATAACTAAATGAGGAGTGAGTAAAGATGGAAATTACTTCTATTGTGGAAATCCTAATCATTGGAGGAGTAATTACATAGAATACTTAAAGGATTGAAAGAAACTAAGTGTAGATTTGAAATCAGATATAATATTATAGGAATCATTTTCTTGATTTTGAATGGTATATGATACCAACCATATATTAAAAATTGTTTTGAATATATATAAGAGATAAAAATTTATGTATATTTTATAGTTAAATCTAGATGGTTTCATTCTAGTGATGGATAAAGAGTTGTTACATTATAGATTTAGATAAATAAGATTACTTAAAATCTTTGTTGGATCAAGAACAAAGATAATGTATTTTTATATTTCTTTTATCTTATATGATAAGAGATATTTTTGAGTAATTATTTTTTATTGAATAATAAAAGTTTATTTATTTAATAAAAATGGTTATGATTTCATATAGTTTTATATAATAGTTTTATAAGTAGATAAGGATAAAAAAAATTATTGGATAAATAAGTGATCAAATATATTTTTTAAAATATGTGGGAAAGTGTTCCCACCACCCATTAGTGGAATATTTTAAATAATAAAATATTATTTTCCTAAAAATTATATAAACACATAGAATACCATACTAGATACGGTTATTAATATTTTATTTTTTATATATCCCTACTAAATGGAAATAAATTTTATTTTTGAATGAAAATGAGTTTTTTATTAGTGAGGTATTTTTTAGAAAATATAGTTTCTAAGAGACTAGTTTGAGTTTGTTTGTACATATTGAAGTTAAATTATAACAAATAAAATATCATTTTAGTAGAAATTAATTTTAAAATACACTTTATATCATAAAATAATTTAGGGCATGCTGTTAAAGAAATATAATGTAAATAGATATATATTTTTTTTACCATTATGACCTTAAATGAAACATTTTAATGAAAATGTTTGGATGATATTGATAATTAACTTATAAAGAGATCTAAGTTGACAATAGAAAGGACTGATATTATAAAAATTTTCATTGTGAAGTAATGAAGTTTAAATATTAGTTCAAATAGTTGAAGATTAAGGATATGATTCTAAATCTTGTGAATATTAAAATTGGATATATTCCTAGATTTTACACATTAAAGAGTTTAGGTGGTTGGTTTTATTAAATAGTTATATAGAGATGTGGTGGGAATTACAATGAGATATAATACATTTTACGAAACACTAAAATTATGAGAAACCTAAGGTATTCTAGAAATTTTTCAAATGACATATGAGACTATCACTAATGTATGGTTTTGTTAAGTGATCTTAAATTATTTTTAATAATATGAAATGTATCATATTATACAAAGGTAGTTTTTATATAACCATTATGTCATGTTGGTTGTATATGTACATGAGGGTAAATAATAATTAACTTCTCCAAGTACGAATTTTAGTTATCCCTAACTAATTTTCAACATGTAGTATTATAGGATGTGATAAAATTACATGGTTTACATGAGTAGGATTTCATATCAAGATGCATAATATGCTCAAGAAACACAAAACAAGATTTCAGTGCTAGGTGACCGATGAAGTATACCACATTAGGTGTCATACACTTTTTTTTGGTAATCTAGGGGTCCATGTTTCATATTTGACATTCCCTATTGCTTAGAGTTGTATAATATAACTAGTTAAGAACCTTCATAGTTTGATACCATTTTTAAGCCTTCAGTAAGGTTATGAAAAACAAGGGTTGGTTGGGTATGTTGTTGATCACATAATAAATTGTAAATCTATAATATTTTATGATATATTTCACTTTAAATATGTTTGATTTCATTGATTGCTTTATTTACACACAAAAATGAGTTTAAATGAGTCATGTTAAACTATTGAAATATTATTATTAAATGTAATAGTTATAACCTAGACATTGGATTTGTAGGTAGGAATATGACCAATTAAATTATGAAAATATATTTTTAAGACATGTAAAAAATTAATTCATTGGTTATCAATCGGTCATAAATGAAAATAAAATCATCTGAATGAAAAGAATAGATATTTTTTAAAAACTATTTTTATGTATACATTGTGTTTTTTATATTAATAAATTAAATTAATGAAAATTGATAAATGATTTTAATGAAAAAAATTCATACTATATTTAATAAAATATTTTAACATTCATTTATTTGTTATTACTAGGTAAGGAATGAGAATACATTCATTCTTTTGATTAAAATTCATTTTTATAAAAATGGGTTTCATTACGTTTTTCATGATTATATTAAAAAGAATTTATGTCACTTATAGGAATTGAATTTGATAAAAAAAATTCAAAATAATTATTTATCCTGTCAAAAAAATATTATGATTCTAGTTTAATTTTTGGAGATAATGAATAGTCAGTGTGATAAAAATTCATCACTATGGTAATGATTAAAATGGGTCGATGAGGTGTAAAAATAAATATATAAGGGTTAAAATAAACTAAAAACATGTTTAAATACTGTTGTTTAGGTGGAATTAGACCAAAACTTACCTTATCATTGACTTCAGTTTCTTTTGGTGCCACTTAAATTGATTACTAATTTACTATATTTTAATGTTTTAATTATTTAAATTTTTTATACCAACCTTATTTATAAAAGGTCACCTACTCATTTCACTTCTTCACACCTTATAATCTATATATTTTAGAAAATATCTTCCCCAATTTATTCTAAAATAACATAGGCGCATCCTAGAGGTGATTCTCTTCTTAAAAGACCAACCCAAGGGTCTTTAAGAGGAGATTCATAAGAGGTTTCTCAAAGAATAGTTATATATTCTTACAAATAATTTTAAATTTTATTTCTTATTATATATCATTTAAATCACATATAACCATATCAAAAGTAGTACATAATTAGATGTTTTTATGTTAATGGTATAACTATTTTTTATCTTCTTTATATTTAAAGAAAAATAAAAACATCGCTCATGCATACCTATGGACTACCATCTATAAGAAGTGATGTATTTTTTTTCACAATCTCTCTTGAATGGTTATATAGATGAATTTAATAGATATGTATGTTTTTATAACATAATTATGTTTCTGGAATTATAATATATTATCTACCTTCTTTCTTACTAATCTGTTGGAAAATGATAATGTCACCTGTCTGTACTTGTGGACTACCACATCCACAAAGCGATGTGATTTGTTTTCCATATATATTTTACATGGATTGTAATAAGGATGTATTAAATGAATATATATGATATTTATGATATAATATTGACTCTATAAAGGTGAATTAATATTTACCTTTCTTTTGATCTTTCCATCAAAAAGTGAAAACATCACTCATGTGTATGTATGGACTGCCATCTCTAGGAAGGGATATAATTCATTTTTCATCACCGATTTATATGAATGGTCATAAAAGTATTTATAATGAATAAATATGATACTTATGAAATTTTTATGTTTTTTGTTATGGTGAAACCATGACCAAGGTGTAAGTACTGAAAATATTGAACCAAAATATGAATTGAAAATGCATAATATTTTACTCGAATGTTGATTTTAATGAAAATATTATTAATAAAAAGTGTAATTGGAAATTATAATAGAATTGTATATAGTTAGATATAATTATATGAATATGGTTCTTCTATTTTTTTAATAAAACTTAATTTATTATACAGGAGCTTAATAACGTGTACAAAGAAAGATAGGACCAGAGGTAAGTTTTTTTTGTTACAATCTTATTTATTCTCGTAATTATCTATGTTAAATTTTCACTAAGGGAAATTATATGATAATTATCCATTAAAACCCAAACATTATATTATCCTTTACTTATTTCTAGGGTTTTCATGTTTTCAATTTCATTTTACACCCTTTTTTACTTAACATGATTAAGAAAATGTCATGCTAAGAAAAATTGACCATATTTCTTATTTGGTCTATTTATGTTTTATTCCCTATCCATGTTATTCAAAATGTTTTCAAGAATTTTATTTTTTATGATCAGATGATTATTTAATTTTATTTTCAACTATATTATACTTTAATTTCAAATTTTTAAATGGAATATTATTTTTAATATCTGACCGGGGCAATTATGGACATTTTACCAAAACTTTGAAAGGAATATTTATTATAATGTTTACTGCACAAAAAGATATTCCCACTATTAATATTTTTATTTACATTGAATCTAACTTTATAAGTTTCCATTTTTATTTTAAAATAAATTATTTTTCTAACTATTTTAAAAAAACCAGTTTCAATGATACCAAAGGAAAAGGATATTTTCTCTTGTTTGGATTTTTTTTAAATCTCTTTTAAAGGTATTTTTCATCAATTTTAACATCTGTTGATGTTTCTTACATTTCACTAGGGATATTATTTAATGATATCATCCATGTTATTTCTCTAGATGGCTATTGATTATGTGACGATGAGATATTTCTGAAACCTTTTTCTTTTTCATGGGTTATGCTATGATGAAATGATGAATTTTTTTATGATATTTTAAAACACATAAGTATGGTTTTCATTTTATGATAGTTGGGACTGTTAAAACACTCCAAAAAATTATTTAATGATTGATATCTCATGAGATAATGTATACTGGGATGGGGAGTGAACCCAGTTCATTAAAGGACATTGTCTACTATAATAGTCTTAGAAGTGGACCTTGATTAAGGAAATGACATAATGGGACTAAACCCAATCCATTGCGATAGACTTAGTAGAGAACATTGAATAAGGGAATTATTTTCTTTTATTAGGTGTATTATAAAATCCTATGTACTTATGCTTATGATATTTTCTCATGGATTATGTATTATTATTGATGATTCTTCACTCTTATGACATATTTATTTTCTTATGAAATGTCTTTATCTCATGATTCAAGATTAAGGATTCTTTACTAATTGGGTATGAATTTAATAAGTTATTATCATGTTATCATATGTATATTATAATATTATGAACACTTATTATCATTGATTAATATCTTCTATATTCACCCTTACTAGGCATCTGATCTCAAACTTTCTTATATATCAATTTTCTCATGGTTCTGAAGAAATATTTTAAGTAATAAATTCCTAATAAGGGTACTTTGATAGAATATATTTGTGGGATATATTGAAAATATTTTATGAAATAAGTTGATTATGTATGCGGTATCCAAATAAACTAAACCATTACATTCCTTGACCATGTATTATAGATAAATATATTGAATATTCGTTTAAATTTATAAAATATTTATATAATATATTCACAATTTTCATCAGTTGGTATCAGAGTATATTTTTGTTATTTTTATAGATTAGTTTAATGGAAATATGAGGATGGAATCTGAGGTAACCTATGATCTGATAAAAGTGATATAAGTTCAACCTCAAATTGTTATAGGTTGATAATTAAGTGTCATAATTTAGGACATATCATGAATGATTTTAATGATTATATTGTTCTTCACTATGATTATTATAGCTTTATGATTAAACTATGATTTTTATTTTTATTCAATGGCTAGAACTCAAGGAATAATCCTAACAATGAATGTGACGGATAATGCAATGAGAACCCGAATTGCATGTGAGATGGAATGAAAAATCATATTTTCATGCTCACGTAACTCTCTCAAGCCATGAATCATAATGACACTCCAGATGAGAATAGGTGGGACCAATTCACCTTTGAGCCTTACATGTGGAAACATACACCTTCTTTTAGTGGGTCCTCTAATCCATTAGTGGCCAAGCAATGGTTCAGTTCCACTAAAAATATATTCTCCATTCTATAGTTATTAGAACATGAAAAGTTTATCATGAAGGTATATCATTTCAGAGGAAAAGAAGATAAAAGGTGGACTTTTATCAAGAATACTAGGAAAGAGGAGGGAAAAAATCCATGAAATAGGAATAATTTAATATTTTTTATAATAATTATTTTCCTAAAAATCTTCACACTAAAATAGGGTGGAATTTTCTAGAACTAAATATGAAGGATGATGAATCTATAAATACCTATAATATAACATTCACAAGACTTTTATGGTACACTTTAAGTGTCATCTTCATTCCTGAAATAAAAATTGATCAATTATTTAGTGGATTGAGACCAATTCTATGAAAGGTATTTTCTATAAGAGACATTGATAGAAATGATGAAATCATTCAATGTTCACTCAAGTTAAAAATATAGATGGGAGAATATCATTATTCTCATGGTTTTGGGGATAAGAAGAGAAAGATAAAATTTCGAATAAATTGTAATAATAAAATTCATAGAGGGAAACAAATAAATCTTTTATTATTCCATAAGTGTGTAATGATTCATGGTGGAAATTTCCTCTAAGTTACTAGTAAAATTTTCATGTGTGGTAAGGAAGGCTATCAATCATGTCAATGTTGAAGTGATGTGAAGTGGAAATCCAATGATATTAATCATAAGAAAGCTCAGTTTAACTCAACAACCACACTCTAATGATTCAATTGTATGGAGTATGAAAATTATTATAACCAGTGCCTGAATCCAAGGGTTAATGATGATAATTAGTATCACAAAACTCTTAAGAAAAGAGATAAACACAAATATCATGCAATCAAAATCACAAAAGTGGGTCACAAGAACAAATTGCTTAAAGGTACACTTATAATCCACTCTGGTACTAAAAATATATTAATTTATTATAGTTGTACCTACTATTTTATATTGAAATAATTTTCAAAGAGTTTCATATCCCCATTTTAATGATTATATTTTGAATTATTGACGAAAACTCATAATGTTCTGATGATCACATCTAAAGTATATATCTCATATCCAATAGAAGATTGTTGGAATGTTCCTCCTATAATTCATATGATTCTCCATGAAGTTTAATTTTTCTTGGACCAAGTTGGATGGAGAAGTGGATTGTTGTTTTTTTTTGTAAAAAAAAGGATAAATCAATTTACTTTGTAAAAAACATAGAAAACCATATGATGCTCCATTGAATTTTATTTCTCAAAAATCATAATTTTGAAGAACATGTGATGCAAGACTTATGAAGGAAAGGGGGAGAAAAAGTTGATTCCAATCATATTCATTTTTGGTTGGAAAGAATGATGTTGATGGAAGATAGGGAAGTTGTAATAATTTCAATTGAAAATCTGAAGATGCTAAAGGTGTTTGATAAAAGACTATTTATAATGGTATATATGGTTTGTAACACCCCAAGCTTCCATAGTATGTTTCCCTTTGAATAATACAATAGCTTGTGTGTACGCAACTTTGAGATTTTAACACACCGCGACCAATCAAACTAGCAGTTATGAATAGTAATACCAACTTTTTGAAATTTTATAAATTTTATCTTTTAAAATGGACTTAATTTTTGGATTCAGAATATCAAAATTATCTTAGGGTGAATTTTTGGTTTTTTTATGAAATTTTCAATTTTTGATGAATAGTGAAAAAACACTACATTATTTGTTAAAACTGACTTTTTATTTAAATAATTAGTTATTTTATTTTAATTTATTTTAGTTCAAAATAGATACATAATACATATATATTTTCAACATAATTCATTAGATTGATTTTATAATAAGTTTAGATATATAAAATTTTATCGAACTATTTACAGTATTTTACCAACCTCCTAGGAGCATTTTTGAATTTCTATAAAACTTAATTTTACCACTTCTGTGAGTTGAATTTCAAAAATCGGAGAGACAATATTAATATTAGTAAGAAACATTTGGTTCAATAAGATGAAAATAATTTTTGGTGAATAGTAACTTTTTACTTTTATTTACCACGGCTAAAAGTAAATAGGGTAATTAAGGGTAAAAATGATATTATTATTACCCTAAAACATGTCCTAATTCTATTAGATAACATTAATTCGACCAAAAAAAACCTTAAGAATAAAATAGGATCCTCTAGGTCCACCTGTATTAGATTTGGACATTTATTATTATTTTATTTAAAGAAGAGTTAAAAGAGTTAAATTCAAAGATTAAAAACTAAACTATTTTTAATATAGGGTTATACATAAGATAAATTCGACTATAAATATTCATTAGAAATATAAAAAGATTTCATACATAATGATATTTTATTTATAATTTTTAGACATTAAATAATTAAATTTATTTATGACACAATGATGATGCAGTAATTACCTTTTTAATTAAAGATTAAAATAATTGATATTATAAATATCCAAATAAATCTAATTTGAGACTTTTAATTAATTAAATTAATTTTCTAGGTTAATAGGAAATGTTAGGGTTTATTAAATGAATTTTTTTTGAAGTAATAATGCTTTTATGAATTTAAAAAAAGCAAAATACCAAATAGTGTCAAAATTGACATAAAAGAGTTTATAAAACAAATATTATATTATTAATTGGTATTATATTCCTAAAAATCTAAGGTTTGGAAAAATGGATTAAATAATATTATCTATATCATTAATTAACCACTTTATGTTCTCTTGGATGTTTATAGTATGTTTATTAACCATATAATATAAAAATACAAAGAGACATGGTAAATGTCAAACTATTTAACTAAGAGTTAAATCTAAAAGATAAGGTTAATATGATGACCTAAATATATATAAAACCTATAGATTGAGAGGTTTTCGACCCATACACACCTTAGACTTTAAATAATTAATTTTGGAGCCATTATAAACCGAAAATTATTTTATTATAAAATAATATTTTAAGCTTTTCCTAAAGTGACCCTCCCCTTTCTTATAAAAGGGAACCTCCCCTTCTATAAAATTCACACCATCAAAGCCATTTGGATCAGAAAAATCCTGAACAAATATACTCTCAACTGTCCTAAATTCATCCTAGATCCCTTCCTTTAGTCAGAAATCCAACCTAAGGAGCCCTTTTGATCAAATTAAAAGGAAGAACCCGAAGAAGAGGTAAATATTTCATCACCTCTTTCAAGTTCTTTTCTTCTTCAAATTCCTCTTTATTTGTTGTTTCCATTCTAAAATAATAAATCCAGTATATTATATATACTTTTATGTTATTATAAAAATGGTACAACCATATTCATTATTCTACCCATCCTATAAATAAAAAAGTCACCATACGTGCGTACATACAGATTACTGTCTCCACGTCGTGGTGTAGTTTTTTATTCAAACACTTCATAATTTAGATGGGTATAATAATGAGTATAAATTATGTCAATAATAAATATAACATGATAATAATTCTTTATATATGATAAAACATCAAATTATATATGATTTTAATATCAAAAGAATGATATTGTCGCTCGTGCGTACGTACGGATTACCATCTCCACGAACGCGGTAAGATTCATTCCCCATCGTAGTCATTGAAGAATAATTTTCATTTTATGATTAAAAATAATGTTTATGAACATAATATCATTCTGTATATGAATCAAATACATCCTATCCATAACAAACATGGCTTACGTAACCAAGCTTATAAAGGAAAACAAATCAGTTAGCACCCGAAACGATGATACTACTAAAATATCATTAACAAAGAAATATTAGAAGATCATATATGATATCATATTAATGTATATGTTTATTATATAATTTAATAACAATTATTTCACCATTATAAATGAATTTAACCTACCCTTGACCAAGGAAAAGTACAAGGTAAAGGTTAATTCTACAATCTCTTTATTATCTGAGGTTGTTTTTACATAAGTATCTACTGGGACCTCTTTATCATCCACATCCATGTTTCTTAAAACTTTATTCCAAAACGTTTTTACTATTTATTAGAATATGGTTTAAAGTCATTTATACCCTTGTTTGGATTTTTATAAAATGGTTTGAAAGAAATATTTCTGTCATTTTCCAAACAAGGTACCTTATGACCTTTTCGACAAAATTAAGGTAAGAATGTTTTTTAACTTATACAGTGGATGAGGCTATTTTCCACCATTGTAACATCGTCGAAGCTTCCCATACAAGATTTTAAGAATATTTTCATAATAAATGTTTTCTTTTATAATTATATGACTTTTAAATGATTTAAAAACAGAAAGATATATTTCTCTAAAAAGGTTTTGATTTCATCTATGTCAACATCCTTTGATGGATTTTAATCTTATTTGAAGTTGATTTATTAAGATACAAATATTCTATATTTTATTGAAGGTTTTGTGATATGTTTGACTGTGGATGTATTGTTTTTTATACCATTCATGATTTATGGATAAATTATTGACATTTCATATGCTAGTTTTAATACGAATGTTTATGTTATGTTTACACCTTTTCATATGAGGAATGCATTGGACTTAGTAAGTGATATGTGGAGCCCACTATAGATCCTCGATGAATCAGTAGGTCTCATTAGACAAACTAGTGTTTTGGCACAAGGCCTTGAAAAAATCTTATTTGTAGTCTTGGCACAAGGCCTTGACTATGTGGTTATGAAGTTTGACATTATGCATTCCATTATTATGAAAGTGGCTATTGATATTGCATGAGATTATTCGACTAGTGGAATATCCATGTGAATAAGTAAATAGAATTATTTGATTTTATCTTTTCCATATTATGTTGAAGTTCAAGTTTAAAAGGATTTTGTTTTAGTCTTACATTTCCTTAAATGTTTATGCTTATTTATGAAAGTTTCTGCTATATTGTTATCCTTACTGAGCATCTAAGATTACCCCTTTCTATGTTTTATTTTTCCCAGGATGCGAAGAAGTATATTATGACTGACATCCAGGGATAGTATAAGGGATATGAGTATGTCATATGGAGACTATGTTGTTGTAGTTTTTCATTCTATAATGTAATGTAAAACTTATGAATGTATCTCGTATTTCCAAGGCTACTACACTAATTGGTATTTTGAGACTTGATATTTTGTGATCATGCCAATTTTATGTAATAATGCACTAACTCTGGGTAAATAGGGTTCAGTCGTGATGTACATCGATTTCACATGTATTTTTATAATTTTCTAACTTAGTTTTACTTAATTAGTTTAACCATTTTTTATATGTTTAGTTTATTTTTATAGTTTTGTAGTAGTTTAGATATATTGAAAATTTTTAGTTAATTTATATACTTATATTAGTGATTTAGTATTTTTATTAGTTATATTAATTTTATATATTATATTTAACACTATATTATTATTATTAGTTTCTCTAATTTTAGTTTAGTTTATTTTATTATTATTTTTAGTATTTATATTTTATTTTTATTTTTATTTTATTTCAGTATTTTGTTGCATTAATAAAATAGTATTTGTTATTAGTTTATTATTATATTTAATAGTAATATTATATTTAATTACATGTGCATTAATATATTATTTTTATTATTATTATTATCATTTTTTTATTTTAATTAAATAATTAGTTTTTTTTAATTTGAAATTAAAATTTTTTGTTTTATTTTTATCCCCCTAACTACCCACGCCAACCCCCTCCCCTTAACCCGCTCTACTCCTTTTCCACGCCACCCCCACCC
This sequence comes from Viscum album, assembly GCA_963277665.1. Classification (NCBI taxonomy): domain Eukaryota; kingdom Viridiplantae; phylum Streptophyta; class Magnoliopsida; order Santalales; family Viscaceae; genus Viscum; species Viscum album. The sequence continues at coordinate 1,059,983,221 of OY728159.1, forward strand.
CATTTTTCTCCATTTATCTCTCAAATATCCCCCCATCCCCTTATTCCTCCATGCCACCCCACTACCTCAATCAAATCTCACCCCATGCCTCTCCCCTAATACCCCTGAACCCGTTGCCCATCCTCTCCCCATTCCCCTTGCCGACCTCTCCCCATTCCCACATGCCACTCTATCCTCTCACGCTGGACCCGCCGCCATCTCCCTACCCACTATCCCCTCTCCACTCGCCGACCCCCCTTATCTCCCCCAACAGCCGCCGCCATTCCCCTCTCCCCTCGGTTGCCTCCCCTTACCCGCTCATCCCCAACCTCCACCCCATATCCCCTCTCACCCCTACCCCGCTCGCCCCTTTTACCTAACACCTCCCCTCCCCAATCTCGGCTGCCCTCTCCCCTGCTTAACCCACCACTCACCTCACCCCACGCCTCAACCAACCTACCCCACTGGCCATACCCTACTTCCCCCATTTTTAGTGGTGCCTCTGTCTCCCCTGTAGGCATCCACTTTCTGAAGTGAGCACGCCAACAACCGTGCAACAATCAGCGACGACCTATGCTCGGTCCGACTCAGCACCAATCCACCCTTGACTTCAACATACAACTGAACTGACATTGCGGTGGTTTGATTTGATGTTGCGGCGATCAGCGGGACAATGGTTATTATTTTACAATCATCAAAGGCGACTTGCGATGAAAACTACGACAACACGAGCACACTGGTATCCATTTATTATTTTATGTGCCGTGTTGTCATCGTGATGGCGGGCTAATTCATTGGTGTCGGAGTTGTGATGAATGTGATGGTGAATGCATGTCTTTAATTTATTCCTATGTTTGATTGCCTTTTAAATTAATTTTAATTGGATATTTATTTAATTAATTATATCTACGTTGAAATTAATTGTCGTTTGGGATCTGAACACATGCTTTGGTACCCGTTCGTGTGATAACTAATAAGTAATCACAAAAGGGAGTTCATCAGAGAATTTATTTATTTGGAATTCGATCAAGCGCGTGGGAAAATTATGAATAAATAAATATATTAATTAAAAAATTAATATTTTGTGTGTGCGCTTCTTCAAACTTGTGTGAGTGATACTGATTAAGTGATCTCATATGAGCGAACTCGACGCAGGTATATACTTCGACTTTGTGAGAAACGGGTCGTCGTATTTCAGAAAGTGATTTAATGCTATAATGACGCACAAATTATTCTTCAAGACAGAGAACGAAATGACGGGTAATTTTTGTAAACATTAGAATATTGTCTAACATTAGAGAATGATACCAGATAGTATTTTTATTAAATTTGGAATCAGTGATAATTGAATAAATAAATATTCAAATGTGGGAATTAAATAATTGACATTGCATGCACTTGAATGGACGTCACAACTCTGACACTTCCATATCTTCCAGTTTCTTTCATAGCTTAATTCAATTAGATAATTTTAGTCAATTTAAATAGTCATTTATAAAATAGTTATTTAATTTTTAGAACTTAGTTGTTAATCACACAATTAAATCCCATCTGCCCGAACATTCCTCTAAGAAGATATTTCTAGCATCTACTCACATTATCTCTATGGTTTGACCCTGCTCGCCACTTCTACAGTAGTTGGTAGGTTAATAAATATTGCATATTTTCATGCATTGCGACGTGCGTGCCAAATTTATGGCACCGTTGCTAGGGATAATAGTAGCATTGGGAGTTCCTTTAAAAGAGTGATTTAGGTCAAAAAAACTAAAAAAAACAGTTTACTACTCTAGGAATTTTTCATTTTAGGGATTTTCAAGACACCCAGAAGTTCAAAATGACATGGGACGCACCACACAATTACAACCAGTATTAACCCTATATAGCCCCAACTCAAGGTATGATGTATAATGATTCACCGCACATGAGATATCCAGGTAATCCCATTTATTTCAATGATCTTTGTTCAAGTCCATGCTATGATCCATATGAGAATATTTCGGGATGCTATGAAACAAGTCCTTATACATTTGTTGATCATTTTCAAAGTCAATGCCTTCCTGAAAATCTAAAACTTGACAATTCATGTCAAACAAATGATTCAATAATTGAGCACATGTTGCAATCTGCTATCACTGAGACAAATAGGATGTTTGAACTTCAAGATGAACGTAATGCAAAGTTAATTTTTTCAACAAAAGATTTACAAAATCAAACAAAAGGTTTATAAAATTCAACAAAAGGTTTAGAAAATTCAACGAAAGATTTAGAAAATCAAATGAAAAATTTAGGAAATCAAATGACTCAACTTGTTCAACTTTTTGCTTCACTGCCACTTAAAGATCTAATTCAGAATAATTCTTTTGAGGACAGTGCAATAGAGGTTCCATTTGAACAACATCCATGTCCTGAGTCTGATAATGAGATTGATCTTCCTTCTTATCATACAATTGATGAATCTCATCCACCACAAAGTAATTATTCCAATGTAATCAAATTTCAAGAATATGAGAGTTTTGTCTTCCACTCTGTTGAACATAATGGTCCCTCAGAAAATGTGATTTCATGTCCTTCTTCTATGAATTCACAACCTAACCATCCAAAAGTGAAAAGGACATGATCAATGTCTATCAAATCACACCTTTTGAGGATGAAGAGGATATTGAACTAGGGCCATTTTTTACCATGATAGATTCAGAATTGAACCAATAGACAATAGATTGCCACACTCAAGAGTACATCACTTCAAATGACATCGAATCACCTCTTTCTAAAAATATTTGTGAGTATGAAAGTTTTTATAAAATAGAGAATTCTGAAACATTTCTAGAATCGGAGAATCAATCAGCATTGGTGGTAAATAACACTCATAATTTTTAGAAAAAATATAAGAATGGGATTTATTGGAGGATCCTGAGTTCGTGGTGGCACATGTGCCGACAGAGAATTATGATGAGGGCAGTATAGAAGTAAATTTTGAAAAATATGTCATTCTTAACACAATGGAGTCATCTGATCCAATTGATCTCGCACCACTTTCTCCATGCGTCATAGTTAAAAATACTTAACTTAAAATACCCACATATGCTAACAATATTGTTGACCTTGGCACAATCAATGAAACCATCGAGCATAAATTGAGTTGGAAACTAGTAGATTTCCCTGTGCTAGTGATTGGGTGTGAAAATGAATTGGGATACATCATCAACCCAGATACTGCATTCAAGGATGTGATGGATATAAGACAACCACTTAAGGAGTCTGGTAAAGGCATTTTTTCACCTATTCACATTCAAAGAGGTAATCTTCTTGATCCTTCCATTGACGAACTTTTCCCAAAATTCAATTATTCGATGATTCTTTCTACAGGCGAGGTATATTCGTTCCCTTCTGATTTGGCATATTTTTATTTCATTCCACACATCCATTATTCTAACAAGATTCTGTTGATATTTTGTGCAGCTTGTAGGATAAACTCATATTTAACAAAAGGATTCCACACTCCTACTGAAAAAGAAGCAGATGAATGGTTTACATTTTCGTTCGATCCTGGTGGAGTTTCAACAACGTCTCGCTGAAGACGAAGTAAACTTAGCGCTCAATGTGAGGAAACCCATCATTTGTTTTTTTTCTTTTCACTGCATTTAATTTCATTTAATTTAGTTTTATTTTAAATAAAATGTAATTCATTTACCACAATTTGTTTTCTCCCAACACAGTAGTGAATTTAAATTCATCATAAATATTTTTATCATCCGCATTCTTTTTATTATGGTGTGACTTCTTTGATATGATGCTATTATGTTGTCAATGTGTAGGTTTTACAGGTATACCATTTCTGGAGCTTCATCGAATACAAACAGCCTCTCCACGTCTATCTGCACTTACACAGGGAAGTGTTTTATTTTTTCCATATTCTATAATTCCAAAAAAACCATGTAAACTAAAAAAACAAAAAAAAAACAAGAAAATTTTGAAAAAAAAATAACATTTCTGCCATTGATGAACCCACATAAAATTTTCTGTATTTTTCTGAAACATAGTCAGGAACATACCAGTTGTATCCCTAGGCTGTTTGATCACCTGATTATTTTTTTGGAATTCTTTGATCCTTGATCTCACAACTTATATGATTGTTGATATTATTTCATGCTTCAAAAATGTTTTAAAAAAACTTGTATATTTTTTAGAAACTTATTTGCACTCATGTGCATCTGTGCTGTCCAACATTATATTTCCATTCCCATTAGGACTCTGAGCCATTTTAAATCACCTCTTATTTATCTTTTTCTTGAGGGAATCTCAACCATGTTATGTCTTCTAGAACTTTCCATGTTTTTCCATCAAAGCGATAGGAATTTTGAATGTTTCACTAAAATGATCAAGGAATATGTTTGATATTTTAGCCTTGTTGACCCACTAAGCCACCCATACAGTTTCTCCATTGTGTAACCCTTAAAATCCATGAAAGAGACTTTTAGGAAGAGCCCAAACTGATACCCCTCCCTACCCATTTCTTGAATTTCTGCATGATAATTTTCAATCTAAGTGTGGGGGAGAGATTTACTCATGGAGAGGGTTCTTTGAGGGGCAATGAGTCATTTGATGCACATTGATTGACATTCTCTCATCCTGACCATATGAGTTATATTTCACAGTAGCCACATTATTTACATGTGTTTTGATATAGGAATATAGAATCCTTTTAGTTCCAACAATGAGTACATTGGTGGTAATTACACGGTAACCCTCACCTTTGGGGATACCTATAAAAGTGATGATTCATTACTCTAGGAGCTAGGAAGTTTTCTATATGACCTACTTTCATTGAGATGTTACAATGTATATGCTACTTGTGTACCATTCTTTGGGATTATTGTCTGACATTTATTTCATGGGGTTTTGGAATTAATACTCACTAGTTTTTCCTACCCATCTTATTTGAGTGATTTGTGTAAAAAAAAAGAGTGAAACATTGGATTATATTATGCTTGGGGACAAGTAGTGTTTTAAGTATGGAGGAGCGAGTTTTTGAGGGAGGCATTTGGATTGACATTTATCATGCATTTATTTCAAGATTCAACCCTCCTTTTGGCCAAAAAAAACTATCAAATATTTTTTTATGACCCACCGTCCTGCAACCTCAGAGACATTTGAACCTCATGTAAAGTCCTTGAGATATTGGTGTATTATTTTGATTTCCACTAGTAGAGATGTGAAATTCATGGAAAGCCTATGGTAAGCATGCATGTGTACGAGAATTGATCATGACTTTGATCAAATATTTTTGAGAGATGAGAGTGATGGAGAGGTAGGTCACATGATAAATGAGTGAACGTACTTGTTTTGAAAAGAATGAAAGTGAAAGAAAAATTGTTCTTGAACATTGAAGTTTTAAATGAAGCATGATATTTTATGAGTCGAAGAGATTGAAAAATTTTGAACTTGTAATTTTGATGTTTTGATTTGTCTGCGACCACTTGTGTTTTCTTTTTGATTGTTTTGCCCAGGAGTGAAAAAGTTTAAGTGTGGGGGGTTTGATGTACATGGATTTCACATGTATTTGTATAATTTTATAACTTAATTTTAATTAATTAGTTTAACAATTATTTATATTTTTAGTTTATTTTTGTTGTTTGGTAGTAGTTTAGATATATTGATAATTTTTAGTTAATTTATATACTTATATTAGTGATTTAGTATTTTTATTAGTTATATTAATTTTATATATTATATTTAACACTATATTATTATTATTAGTTTCTCTAATTTTAGTTTAGTTTATTTTATTAATTTTTATTAGTATTTATATTATATTTTTATTTTTATTTTATTTCAGTATTTTTTTTCATTAATAAAATAGTATTTGTTATTAGTTTATTATTATATTTAATAGTAATATTATATTTAATTACATGTGCATTAATATATTATTTTTATTATTATTATTATCATTTTTTTATTTTAATTAAATAATTAATTTTTTTTAATTTGAAATTAACATTTTTTGTTTTATTTTTATCCCCTAACTACCCACGCCAACCCCCTCCCCTTGACCCGCTCCACTCCTCTTCCACGCCATCCCCTCCCCATTTTTCCCTATTTCTCTCTCCAATCTCCCCCCTCATCCCCTTATTCCTCCATGCCACCCCACTACCTCTCTCCAATCTCACCCCACGCCTCTTCGCTAATACCCGCTGAACCCGCCGCCCATCCTCTCCCCATTCCCCCCACCGGCCTCTCCCCATTCCCACACGCCACTCCATCCTCTCACGCTAGACCTGCCTCCATCTCCCTACCCGCTACCCCCTCTACACTCACTGGCCCCCCTTATCTCCCCCAGTAGCCGCCGCCATTCCCCTATCCCCTCGGCCGCCTCCCCTTACCCGCTCATCCCCAGCCTCCGCCCCCTATCCCCTCTCACCCCTATCCCGCTCGCCCTTTTTACCCAGCACATCCCCTCCCTAATCTCAACCGCCCTCAAGGCGTTATAGTTGATATCAAAGGAAGTTTAGTACAAACCTTGGAAGCTAGATTTAGAAAAACTCTGATTAAAGAACATTACCCTAAGATAGACTTTGAGGATTAGTATAGAAGAACTTCCTAGAATTTTGGTACTGTAGAGATTTTTTGGGTTTTCCAAGAAATACATATTTATCTGGATACGAGCAAGTAGAGGTGCCTCTGGTAGAGATGTACCTAGTTGTAAACCCTAAAAACACTGCTTTGAGCTAGACTCGAACGACAACTGGTGCACGACAACGGGACTTGTTGCACTCTTGGTTATGAAACTCCTAGGGGATATGCTTTGGATAATTCTCATTTTCTTTACAAACCATTATTAAGGGTTTATGAGTATATACTTCCTTAAGGAAAACATTTTTATGATTATGGATTATATCCATAAACTGTTCAATTTATGTTAAGTATTTTACAAGTTTGAAATTATGTATTATGATTCATAAACTAATCTCGTGTATGCCATTATTTAGAAATGGAACCAAGTGGAAGGAATGGAAACTGTATCAACGCACATAATCCATGTAGATATTTCCCTCATACTCAAGATAATTATAGTGGACCTGGTGAAGCAACTAGTGTTGATCATCTTATCTCCATACTAGGACAACTCACTCAGGTTATGAATAATAACCTTACCCGTATGGAGCACCCTGATCCACAATGTGGAGGATCAATGTTATACCACTTCACGAGGAAACAACCTACAACATTCAATGGGAGTACAAATCCATTTGTATCTGATCAATGGATAAATTACTTAGAGAAAATATTTCATGCTTTGGGGAGTGCGAAAGGGAAAAAGTTGTCATGGAAGTTTATCACCTCATGGGAGATATAGATCAATGATTGTCATTAATCCAAAACACAAAGAGAGATGAAGAAGTATCAAACATGGAATATATGTAGTTTAAAGATATTTTATTGGAAAAATACTTTCCTCATGACCATCGAGTTGATATAGAAAGAAAATTTCTGAGTCTGAGGAAAAAAGAGGATGAGAATGTCGCAAAATATGAGGATAAATTTACAAGGTTAGAAAGACATGTAGCATATTATATACATAACCAAAGGTGTAAGATTGATCGATTATTTTATGGGTTAAAACCATTTATTCATTGAGCATTAGTCTCATAATCCTTCTCATTATACGAAGATATTGTCTCATGTGCTATCAAGATAGAAAAAGAATTCTCTAAGTCTTACGACTTTAAAGAAAAGAAGGAGAAGAAGAGATCTACTGAACACTTTGGAAATGGAAATAAGGGGAAGAAGGGAAAAGTTGAATATCCATCCTGCAGTAAATGTGGGAAGAAACACCCTGTTACTTTCCTGAAGGGAATGAGAGTCTGTTACAAGTGTGGTAAAAAAATCCACCAATCTCGTGATTGTAAGGAGAAGAAAGAGGTTGTCAATGTTGAATGCTAAAATTGTAGAGAAAAGGGGAATTATAAAAATGAATGTCATAATCACCAAGGGAACATACCTCTGAAAATTACAAGGGAGCAAGGCCAAGATTATGTGATCACTACTACTGAGGTTGAAGCTCTGAAAGACATAGTGGTAGGTAATTTAATGGTTTCCTCAAGTTTATCCAATGATTTATTTGATTTTGGATCATCACATTGTTTAATATCTTCCTAATTTGCTAAGAAAATTAGATATTTTCAATTTCAATTAACAAGGGAGTTGTCAGTTTAAACACCTAAGGGAAGTATCATCACAAAAACGTTTTGTGAATTGGTTCCCATTAGGTCATATAAATGTTCTTTATATGCTGATCTCATCATCATACCCATGATTGAATTTGATATAATCATAGGTTTGGATTGGATTTTGGACCATGATGCAAAAATATATTGTAAGAAGAAAGAGGTTACAATTTTCGATGATGATAAGGAGTACCTTATCTTTAGAGCAAAAATGCCACCATCTGATTCTAATCTAGATCCACCCCCAGTAGATCAACTAAATTCAATTGTTGGGGAGGATAATAATGAAATAATTACAGTAGAGGAAAAGAATTTTCGGATAGAGGACATAACTATTGTGCACGAATATGTTGATGTGTTTCCATAGGATTTACCTGGACATCCTCCAGAATGAGAAATTGAGTTTTCTATTGATTTAATTCCTGGTTCAGGGCCCATATCAAAGACCCCTTATAGAATGTCCAATGTGGAATTAGTGAAACTAAATAAACAACTAGAGGAATTGAGTAATAAGGGATTTATTCGCCCTAGTATTTCTCCATGGGGAGCCCCTGTCATTTTTGTTAAGAAAAAAGATGGATCTATGAGGTTTTTCATTGACTACAGGGAGATCAATGCTATAACAATAAAGAACAAGTATCCCCTACCTTGCATTGATGATTTATTCGGTCAAATTCATGGAGCTCAATATTTTTCAAAGATTTTCCTTCGATCTGGATATCATCAGTTTTGTGTGAATAAGGAAGACATTCTGAAAACAACATTTCTAACCAGGTACGAGCATTACGAGTTTATAGTAATGCATTTTGGGTAGACTAATGCACCCTATGTTTTCATGGATCTAATGAAAAGTGTTTTCATGGAATATCTTGATGACTTTGTAGTGGTATTTATTGATTATATCCTGGTATACTCCAAAATCTATGAAGATCATGAAAATAACTTGCGCACCATTCTGAAAACCCTTAGAAGAAGTGAATTATACATGAAGTTTAGCAAGTGTGAATTATGGATTCAAGAGATTTCTTGTTTTGGCCATATTATCTCTAAGGATAGAATATTTTTTGATCCTTCAAAGACCAAATAAATCTAAGAATGGCCAGCACTAACAAGTATAACTGAGGTACATAGTTTTATTGGTTTAGCAGATTATTATCAACGTTTTGTCCTGAATTTTTCCCGATTGGATAACCCATCAACTAAGATCACATGTAAAGGGGTTAAATTTTTTTGGACAAAAGAGTGTGAAGAATGTTTTGAATATCTGAAGAGAATATTAGTCAATTCTCCTATCTTGACTCTACAATTAGGAAATGATGGGTTTTTTATTTATAGTGATGCTTCAAAGAAAGGAATTGGTTGTGTCCTTATGAAGAATGATAGAGTTATTTCCTATGCATCATGACCGCTAAAAATTCATGATAAAAACTATACTACTCACAATCTTGTGTTAGAAGCTATAATCTTTTCTCTGAAAATATGAAGACACTATATCTATGGTGAAAAATGTGAGATTTATACTGATCTCAACAGTTTGAAGTATATTTTCTCACAAAAAGAACTCAACATGAGGAAAAGGTAATGGATTTAACTACTTAAGGATTATTATTGCACAATAAACTATCACCTGGGGAAGGAAAATAAGGTTGCAGATGCTTTAATCAGAAAGGATCATGGAGTTTTGAACAAGATGAGAGTTGAAAGGGGTCCTATTTTAATGGATCTAGTGAAAATTGTTATGGGAATAATCATGGCAGGTGAAACATTAATACTTTTTCAAATGGTTGCCAAACCATATTTACTATAAAGGATAAAAAGTTCTCAGGATGATGATGAAGAGTTTCAAAAGAATATTAAAGCTATGTATGATGGGAGATTGAGTGACTTCATATATGAAGATGGGATTTTGAAATTTGGGAAGAGACTTTGTGTTCCTGATATACTGGATCTAAAAAGGGAATTGTTAGATGATGCTCATAGCTCCAATTTCTCTATACACCCTGGTAGCAGCAAGATGTATAAGGATTTGAAGGAACATTTTTGGTGGGAAAACATGAAGAGGGAAATTTTGGATTTTGTGTCAAGATGTATGATTTGTCAGCAAGTGAAAGCTGGAAGGCAATAGCCTGGAGGAGTCATGCAACCTCTTCCCATACCTGAGTGGAAATGGGATAATATTACGATGGAATTTGTCATGGGGCTACCAAATACTCCTAGAAGGAATGATTAAATATGGGTCATTGTTGATTGTCATACCAAGTCAGCACATTTTTTTGCTTTAAAAGAATATTTACCACTTGAACTTCTAGCAAGAATATATATTAATAAAGTTTTAAGACTTCATGGAGTACCCTTATCGATTTTTTTTATTGTGATACCCGTTTTGCATCAAGATTTTGGAAAATTCTTCAGAAATACCTGGATACTGAACTTCATTTGAGCACTACCTACCACCTTCAAACTGATGGACAATCAGAAAGGACTATTCAAACCTTAGAAGACATGTTGATATCTTACTCACTTGACTTTCAAGGTATGTGGGATCAATATTGACCTCTAGTAGAATTTTCCTATAGTAATAGCTTCCATTCAAGTATTCAGATGACACCATATGAAGCGTTATATGGAAAGAAATGTCACACACCAACTTTTTGGGATGATGTCGGTGAAAGAAAACTCGTAGGCCCAGAACTTATTGAGGAAACAATGGAAAAGGGGAAGGTTATCCAAACCCACATCAAAGCAGCCCAAAGTAGGAAAAAAATCTTTGCTGATAACCGAAGGAAGGATTTAGAATTTCAATTAGGAGACCATGTTTTCTTAAAGGTATCTCTAAGGAATGGTGTTATACATTTTAGTAAGAAGGTTAAATTGAGTCCTAGGTACATCGGACCTTTCGAAATTCTAAAATGAATTGGAGTTGTAGCTTATCATTTGGAAATGCCTCCAAGTCTCTCCAAAGTTCATGATGTGTTCCACATATCACTATTGAGAAAATACATGCCTGACCCAATGCATGTACTCACCTATAAAGAAAATTAAAATAGAACCTGATCTGTCTTATTGTGAAGATCCTGTCAAAATTCTTGATACAAGAGAATAAGTACTGAGAAACCGGATGACTCGTCTGGTAAAATTTCTATAGATAAACCATAAGATGGAAGAGGCAACGTGGGAACCAGAGGAACTTATGATGAAGAACCACCCAAATATTTTTGTGCGGTATTATTATAGAAATTTCAAGGCTGAAATTATTTGAAGGATGGAAGAATGTAACACCCCAAGCTTTCATGGTATGTTTCCCTTTGAATAATACAATATCTTGCGTTGTACGCAACTTTGAGATTCTAACACACTGTGACCAATCAAACTACCCATTATAGTAATACCCACTTTTTAAAATTTTATAAATTTTATCTTTCAAAATGGAAATCATTTTTGGATTCAGAATATCAAAATTACCTTAGGGTAAATTTTTTGTATTATTCTGAAAACATTCAATTTTTGATGAATAATGAAAAAACATTGCGCTATTGGTTAAAACAGAATTTTTATTTAAATAATTAGTTATTTTATTTTAATTTATTTTAGGTCAAAATAGATACATAATACATATATATGTTCAACTTAATTCATTGGATTCATTTTATAATAAGTTTAGATATATAAAATTTTATCGAACTATTTACCGTCTTTTACCCACCTCCTAAGAGCATTTGCAAATTTGTATAAAACTTAATTTTACCCCTTCTATGAGTTGAATTTAAAAAATCCAAGAGACACGGTTAATATTAGTAAAAAATTTGGTTCAATAAGATGAAAATAATTTTTGGTGAATAGTAACTTTTTACTTTTATTAACCACGGTTAAAAGTAAATAGGGTAATTAAGGGTAAAAATGATATTATTATTACCATAAAACACGTACTAATTATATTGGATAAGTTTAATTCGACCAAAAACAACCTTAATAATGAAATACGATCCTTGAGGTCCACTTGGATTAGATTAGGACATTTATTATTATTTTATTTAAAGAAGAGTTAAAAGAGTTAAATTCAAAGTTTAAAAACTAAACCATTTTTAATATAGATTTATACATAAGATAAATTTGACTATAAATATTCATTAGAAATATAAAAATATTTCCTACATAATGGTATTTTATTTATAATTTTTAGACATTAAATAATTAAATTTATTTATGACATAATGATGATGTAGTAATTACATTATTAATGAAAGATTAAACTAATTGATATTATAAATATACAAATAAATATAATTTGTGACTTTTAGTGAATTAAATTAATTTTATATGTTAATATGACATGTTAGGGTTGATTAAATGGATTTTTTTTTTAAATTAATAATGTTGTTATGAATTTTACAAAAACAAAATACCAAATAGTGTAAAAATTGACATAAAAGAGTTTTAAAAAAATATTATATTATTAATTGGTATTCTATTCCTAAAAATATAAGGATCATCCAAAAGGCTTAAATAATATTATATATTTCATTAATGAACCACTTGAGGTTTGATTGAAAGTTTATAGTAAGTTTATTAACCATATAATATAAAAATACAAAGAGACATGGTAAATGTCAAACTGTTTAACTAAGAGTTAAATCTAAAAGATAAGGTTAATATGATGACCTAAAACTATCTAAAACATATTGGTTGAGAGGTTTTAGACCCATAACCACCTTAACTTTAAATAATTTATTTTTTATCCATTATAAACCGAAAATTATTTTATTATAAAATAATATTTTAAGCTTTTCTAAAGTGACCCTCACCTCTCTTATAAAATGGCACCTTCCCTTCCCTTAAATTAACACCTTCAAATCCATTTAGATTGGCCAAAACCTGCCCAAATATCCTCCATATTTTCCTCCCTTCATCCTAGAAGCCTTACTTTAGTCATAAATCCATCCTAAGTATCCCTTTTGGTCAAATCAAAAGGAAGATACCGAAGAAGAGGTAAATATTTCATCACCTCTTTCAAGTTCTTTTCTTCTTCCACTTACTATTTCTTTGTTGTTTCCAATATAAAATAATAAATCCAGTATCTTATATATACTATGATTTTATTATAAAAATGGTACAACCATATTCATTATTCTATTCATCCTATAATTGACAAAGTCACTATATGTGCGTACGAACAGATTACTGTCTCCATGTTGTGGTGTAGTTTGTTATTCAAACACTTCATCATTTGGATGGGTATAATAATGAGTATAAATGATGGAAATAATAAATATAACATGATAATGATTCTGTATATTTGATATACATTCCAATTATATACGATTTTAATATCAAAAGAATGATATTGTCACTCGTGCATACTTATGGATTACCGTCTCCACGAACGCGGTGAGATTCATTCCCCATCATAATCATTCAAGAATAATTTTCATTTTATGATTGAAAATAATGTTTATGAACATAATATAATTCTTTATATGAATCAAATACATCCTATCCATAAAAAACATGAATTACGTAACCAAGCATATAAAGGAAAAGGAATTAGTTGACACCCAAAACAATGATACTACTAAAATATCATTAAAAAAGCAATATTAAAAGATAATATATGATATAATTTTAATGTATATGGTTCTTGTAAAATTTAATAACAATTATTTCACCATTATACATGAGGTTAACCTACCCTCAACCAAGGAAATGTACAAGGTGAGGGTTAATTTCACAATCTCTTTATTATCCAAGGTTGTTTTGACATTAGTATCTACTGGGACCTATTTATCATCCACATCCATGTTTCTTAAAAATGTATTCGATTTTTTTTTTACTATTTACTAGACTATGGGTTAAAGTCATTTATCCCCTTGTTTGAATTTTTATAAAATGGTTTGAATTGAATCTTTCCATCGTTTTCCAAACAAGGTACCTTATCACCTTTTCGACAAAATTAAGGTAAGAATGTTTTTTTAACTTATATGGCGGCTGCGGCTATTTTCCGCTGTTATAACATAGTCAAAGCTTCCCATAAAAGATTATAAGAATATTTTAAATGTAAATGTTTTCTTTTATAATTATATGAATTTTAAATGATTTCAAAATAGAAATAAATATTTATCTAAAAAAGTTTTTATTTCATCTATGTCAACATCCTTTGATGGATTTTAATCTTGTTTTAAGTTGATTTATTATGACAAAAATAATCTATATTTTATTGAAGGTTTTGTGATATGTTTTACCGTGGATGTGTTATTTTTATACCATTCATGGTTTATGGATAAAGTATTGACATTTTGTATGCTAGTTTTAATATGAATGTTTATGTTATGTTTACACCTTTTCATATGAGGAATGAATTGGACTTAGTAAGTGATGGGTGGAGCCCACTATAGCTCATTGATGCATCAATAGGTCTCATGAGACAAACTAGTGTACTGGCATAAGTCCTTAAAAAAAATTTATTTGTAGTCTTGTTATAAGGCCTTGACTATGTGGTTATGAAGTCTGGCATTATGTATTCCATCATTATGAAAGTTTCTATTGATATTGCATGTGATTATTAGACTAGTAGAATATCCATGTGAATAAGTAAATGTAATTACTTGATTTTATATTTTCCATATTATTATGAAGTTCATGTTTAAAATGCTTTTGTTTTATTCTTACATTGTCTTAAATGTTATACTTATTTATGAAAGTTTCCACTATATTGTTATCCTTACTAATCATCTAAGATCACCCCTTTATACATTTTATTTTTTCTAGGATGCGAAGAATTATATTATGACTGACCTGTAGGGATATTGTAAGGGATATGAGTGTGTCCTATGGAGACTATGTTGTTGTAGTTTTTCATTTTATAATGTAATGTAAAACTTATGAATGTATCAAGTATTTCTAAGGCTACTAAACTAAATGGTATTTAGAGACTTAATATTTTGTGATCATGCCAATGTTATGTAATAATGCATTGACTCTGGGTAACTAGGGTCGAGGTGTTACATGGTTTGTGATAAAAGCATTTGTTTTTTGAATAAGCTAGATGATAGTGAACCAACATTGGTGTTCTTGCCGAAGAAGGAGGCATAATTCAAGGTTAGAACATCAAAAAGTGGAAAAGGCATGAAGTGTGAAAAAGATTCAATAATTTCATGAAATATAAGGTTTATAATAAATAGCCTTACTCTTCCAATGTGACATCAAATGGGGTTTTGCGCGATGCATCTGGGATTTTGCGTGTGATGGTCAGCGATGCCTATAAATAAGAGGTGACCCCCTCTCATTGAATAAGCATGACACTTAGAGAAATCCATATCTCTAAAGTGCATAATAATTTTAAGTAAATGGATTTTCATGAAAGAAATATAGTTTCACATAAGAAGGATAAGTTGCGTGCAAAAAGAAAGTTGCACGCAAGTTTGAAGTTGCGCGTAAGAGGTGTTTTGTAACAAAAGTCAAATCTTGCGTGTAAGGAATAAAGGTTTCATGCAAGACACCTAAAAGGGTGCGTGAAATAATTGAGTTCAGAACAAGCAGTAAGTTGTGTGCAAGGTAGTTCTTATCAGCTTTTGGGTAGGAAATAGAAGAATTGTTTTGAAAGATCAAACTGTGAAAACTGATTAAGAATCATTGAAACCTTTTTTCCCTATTTGTGCTAAGAGGGTGTAAACACACTTTCAGATTGTTTTCCAAGTGATACAGGAGTGTAATGGTATATCCTAATTATTTTATTGCACATAAAAGTATTATTTTCTAGTGGATTGTGTGGTACGAGATTGTTTTCATACCATACCAAGGACGTAGCTGCTCGTGTTGAGTAGTGAACCTTGTAAATATTGTGTTCATGTGGATGTGTATTTTGATTGTATTATATAGGGAAATAACTATTTAATAGTAGGAGAAGTTTGTTTAAAAAATAAGGAAACATAAGATAAGAAGATATCATTGATTCACCCCCTCCCCCTCTTAGTGATACTTGGATCCTGACTGGGTAACTTCAGTTTAATTTGATATTATTTTGGGAATTGATTGGATTTATTCATATGGTGATCATATCAATTTATATGGAAGGTAAGTCAAGTTTTATATTATAAATTAATATATTATTATCTTCTAGTGAAAGGATGAATATGAACTTCCAGTTAAAACTAATTTTATTATATGGGTCATACTACTTGTTCATGAGGAATATTTATTTAAAATGTTATGGGGAAAATTAATATTAAAGATATTCCTGTTGTTCTTTAATATGATGATGTATTTCTTGGTGAATCTCCTAGTTTTACCCTAGATCATGAATTTTAGTTTTCAATAGAACTCATACCCGGTGCTACGCTTAATTTAAATACTCCTATAGAATGGCCTCAATTGAGTTATAATAACTAAAGAAGAAACTTTAGGAGAATCAAGAAAATGGATTCATACACCTGATTGAATCACCATGGGGTTCACCTATTATTATTTTTAAGAAGAAATATGGTTCAATGTAAATTTAAATTAGTTATCAAGAACTTAACAAAATCATTATCAATAAAAAGTATCATTTAGCCCATATTTATACTTTTTTAAGAAACAACATGGAGCTCCATAATTTTCAAAGATTGAACTTTATTTTAGATGTCATAAATTAAGGGTCATGAAGGAAGATATACCCAAGGAATTATTCCATATTAGGTATGGTCAATTTGAATTTATAATTATTCCATTTGGACTTACCAATACTCCTACAATATTTATCAATCTAATGAATATAGTATTTAGAGATTACCATGATCAGTTTGGGTACTATTTATGGATGATATTCTTATATATTAAAAGAGAAATGACGAGAATAAGGTCATTTGAGGATTTTATTAAGGACCCTTAGGAAATATAACACTTATTCCAAATTTACCAAATATGAATTCTTGTTGTAGACAGTTTCAATATTAGGCCATATAATCTCTATAGAGGGTATATTGGCGAATCCTTCAAATATGGGAGTTATTGAGAAATGGACTTAACCAACCATGGTAACTAATATCTATAGTTTTATTAGGCTGGTTGGGTACTATATATTATTTTTGATGGATTTCTCATGGTATCTAATCTACTAAAAAATTTGACACATGAGAAAAAAATTTTATGGATAAATGAATGTAAGGAAAATTTAATGGAGCTAAAAAGAATGATGTTCAGTAAACCTAACTCATTATACCCTATAGTGAATAAGGTTTTGTGATCTATAGTGATACAATAAAGGAGGTACCAAGATTAATATTTATGCAAAATGTCATGGTGTTATCTTATTCCTCACTCTAATTGAAAATTCAAGAATAAAACTACTTAACACATGATTTCGATCTAGAAGTTGTATTTTTTTCATTAAAAATACAGATTAATTATCCTGATGGTGAAACATGTGATATATATTTGAATCATAAAATCTTGAAGTATAAATTCATATAGAAATATTTTAATATATTCAATGGAGATGGTTAGAATTGATTAATTATTATGATTAATCAATAAACATCCACCCTAAGAAGGAAAAAATATGGGTGATACTATGAGTCATAATTTTATGCTTATTCTTCCATGATGAGTATTTAATTAGATCAAATATTTCTGGATTTAGAGAATATGGATCTTTAAATAATGATGAAATAGTACATATCTTATCTTTCTCAAATGAATGCTCAACATTTCATCCATGTTAGGATTAATGAGGAATATAGGGAGGGTGTGGAACTACATAATAAGGTGAGAAAAGTTCAAAATTTAAACCATGATTATGATTGAATGATAAAGTTTGTAAAATGAGTGTGTGTATTATCAATACAATAGTTGAAGAAGGATCTATTGGATGAGTCTTATAGTTCATCATTATCACGAACCAGCCTAGATAACATGGTACGTGGATACTGGAGTCTGCTCTATCATACCCCAAAGGGAATTCCCAATCCCTATAGTTTGGAAACTAGAACCTGGAATCATATCAATATCTAGAGGGAATTTTTTTACAACAAAAAAAATGGAAGATGAACAATACAAGTTGTAATGTAAATACCCTCATAGAGAAAGTATCGAAATCAAAAAGGTAAAACAAAACCCAAAAAAGTACATCATCAAGTGACACAACATCAACCAAGATAAAAGATCATACATATCTCATGTAATATGTGGATTACATATCTTCTGATCACCACCCCTACTCTAGGTTCCAAGGATCAAGAACATCCACCACCTCCAAGTGGCACTTTTCCTTTACTTAGACCAAGCAAAAGATAATCTAAAAATTCCCAAAGTCAAAGGTAGGGTGTGAGCTATACAACTCAATAGGGTCTCACCAAGTGTTCTATAAACAATAAAATAACAATAAACCATTTATGATTTCTATTTAAAAAACAAGGAATGTCATGTAATTTACATATTTTCTACAAAACGTGATTTCAATTAAAAAATATGGAACGTGCATCAAAATAGGAATAAATGAACATTTTATAAAAAAATTATATAAGTCAATTGGCATGAAAAAAATATTTATATAATCAAAAAAATGTATAATCAAATAATTTAATTATAGAAACATTCTCATAAGCCCTATGGTATGTTAGTTTCTAGAAATAGGATCTTCATACCACTTAATCAATGATATTGACTCAATGTGTGCACACGTCCCATTGTTCAGGTCCTCAAGACTCAACTCCCCATTAAGGAAATAATGTTGTAGTATGTTTTTTCTATGTTTTCATAATCAATCCATTACTAGGGGTAATATCCTTGAATTCCTTTCACAATTCCCACTAACTACCCATTCTCACATTTGCTTCAATCATTCAATCGATCAATCATGGGAAAATCAACCATTTCAATTCAATTTAAAATTACAATTTGTAAATTTTATTTTTCAAATTACCTTTCTCATTTAAAAACAAAATCATAGGTTTTTACCAAATTCATTCCCCATCAAATAATATTTCAATTTAATAAAATTTTATAAAGAGTCACATCAAATCATTTTATTAATTCTAATTTCAAATCAACCCATCATTTTTCTCTAATACACTCCTTAATTTTAATTCAACTAACATGGTGGTTTTCACAATTTCCATGAATTTTTCAAAATCAAACATCAATCATCTGAAATATGGGTTCTGAAATAACTTAAAAACTCATTTAAAATCAAAGAGAAAATTGTGGTTTCAATTTAAGGGTAAAGATTTATGGAACCACCTACCTTTAATCACGTGATCAAATCAACACAACACCTGTAACGAGATCCACAAAAAAAATAAAGAAGACATAAGAGATAAAAAACTCAAACCTAGAATAAATATCTATAAAAATGGAGATTATATCTATCAATAATATCATGATTTATCACTCTATAAGGAGAATAAATAAGTATATTAGATGAAAACACATGAGAGGAGAAAACCCCACCTAAAGGGGATCTAACACGATCACCGGTGCTTCTATATACAAAGATAATGGGTTGGGGGAGTCAAAATTACCTCTTGAGATCCTCCAAGGACCAAGGAATCATGTTAGGGTCAAAATTGGGTGATTAGGGGTTAAACTTGGGGGGTCCTAATATTTTTAAATAATTTAGGGGATTAAATTTCTGCTTGCACAGTTTTCTATAGGGGTGCACAGTTATACAAATTGTGCACCCTAAACATAAACCCTTATAGTTTAAGACAAATTATATCCCCTAGGTGGGAATATGTCCTAAATAAACATGTTTCAAACATTCACCCCTACTGTTTGGGGTTCATATTTTTTACTAGGGGGCACATAGTTTTGGAAAACCA
Organism: Viscum album; assembly: GCA_963277665.1. Taxonomy (NCBI): domain Eukaryota; kingdom Viridiplantae; phylum Streptophyta; class Magnoliopsida; order Santalales; family Viscaceae; genus Viscum; species Viscum album. The sequence continues at coordinate 1,060,003,220 of OY728159.1, forward strand.
TACGCCAACCATGTAATGCCCAAAAAGTTGCCAAAATTTTCCAAAATTTCACAAAAAACACCCAGAGACAAAACCCAACCAAAGAGAAATAAAAAAAAATGTTCAATAAGTACCTAGAATTATTAAATGGGATGTTATGACCTCCCAACCATAAAACCTTTATATTCCCAAAAAGTATCTCAAGTGGATTACATATCAAAGAGATGAGGCCACTACTCTATCATTAGTTCTACATGTTCCCAAATATCATGTGAATCATAAACATATTGTTATAGCACACAAACCAAAGGTATCATCTTACCATGAATAAACTTGGTCTCAGAATCAACAGTCATAATTGGATGCTCAGTCACAGATAAATTGGGTTCAATATCAAGATCTTCCTAGCTCAGGACATGAGAAGGGTCAGAAATATACTTCATAAGCTATGATAAATGAAACACTTTATGGATAGTAGTCAACTATAATGGAATTTATAAATATTAACCCACTTTCCCCACCCTCCCAAAAATCTCAAACTGACCCACTAACATCAGTGTAAGATTTCCCTATTTCCCAAGACTCCGATGACCCAAACGAGGTGAAACTCTCAATAATACCTAGTAACCAAAAAAAACTACAATGGTCTACATAAATGATTATCATATGATTTATTTCATCTCTATTCCATCACAATTCTTTGAAAAATCAACTGAATCTTCTCCATCGTTTCTTGGACCAAACTCGGTCAAACCAAGGATGTTTCACTTGTTTCTCCTCGATGGAGAGGATATCTAAAATTCCTGACATATGAGGCCTCAAAAGGATCCATTATGATATCATATAAGTAACTTTTGTTTTAATAAATCACAACTAATACCAAATGGTTATCCCTAGATCCACCAAAGTAAAGAATACAAGCACAAATCATGTCCTCAAGAATCTGTATATCTCATTTTTTCTAGCCATCTGTCTGTAGATGATATATCATGCTCAAATATACGTGAGATTTTATTTCCTTATGGAGGCCTTTCAAGAATCAAGGAGTTGAATAGGGATCCCAATCAAAGCCTATAATAGATAGAACTAAATACAACCTAACACTCTCTAGCATGAGGAGATGTCACATGCCCTTAACATTGGTTGTAACTCAAATGGGTATGAAGTGGGCTGATTTGGATAGCCTATCAATCACAACCCATATCACATCCTTCCCCCAATGGGTACATTGAAACCCATTAATAAATTTCATCTATGTCTCATACCACTTCCAAGTCACCAAATAAGGGGATGAAGAAAATCTAAAGGTATCTGGTGATCATATTTGACATGTTCGTAGGTATAACAATGGGGAAAAAGTGACTGATGTCTTGTATCATAACTTTCCACTAGAATCATCATTTTATATCATATAAAATATTCATGGTTATAGGGTGCACTTCCCTTTATGATTTATGAAAATCCCCCATCACATCCTTTCTCACGAGAAAATGTATACAAAATTGATTCTAAAACATAGGATACCCTCTAAAGAGAAGGTATACTCATTGACAGTCTCCCAACCATAAAGAGAGTCCCTAATGTTATGGAATTCATCATCAATATACTACTTCTAAAAATCATCTCAAGAATAGAATAGGCCAAATGAATGTTATCTAAGACAACATTGGTCACATCCTTCCAAACTCCCAAATGAAATTGAGCATAGAGAGTCATCACATTCCACTCTTCTAATGATTCCTTCATAAACTAGGCTGAATGTTTCCTATTCAAAGCATTAGTGATGACACTCCTCTTTTCAGGGTATTGGTAATGTCTAAATCAAAATATTACCGGTACTCCACCCAATTACCTTTATAGAAGTTCATATCTTTTTTAGAGAAGATACAAATTTATCTTTTATGGTTGGAATAAATAGTAAACCTTTCCCCAAAAAGTCAATGCTTCCAATTCTTAATTGCATGAATCACAGTTCTGAGCTCAAGATTATGGGTCAGATAATTCAACTAATGTGGGATAAGATATCTAGAGCTATAGCATACCACATGATCTCCCTATATAAGAACACATCCCAAAACCAAACTTTATGCCTCAAAAAAACAACAAAACCCTACCCAACCTCTAAAAGAGTCAATACTGGTGTAGAATTCAGAATAAACTTCAACTCATAAAAAGAAATTTGACATTTTGAATCCCATGTAAACTTCATTCCTTTTTTAGGGATATCGTTTATTGGAGAATCCATATTTGAGAAATCCTTGATAAACTGATGGTAATACCCCACTAATCCCCCGAACCTTCAAATCTATAAAACATTATGTAGTTTCTCTCATTTCATAATAGCTTTAATTTTCTCAAAATAGACTAAAATACCATTCTCCAAGACAATGTGTCATGAGAAATTTACTTCCCAAATCCATAAATTACCTTTTTAAATATTCATTTCAATCCACTAATTTCTCAAAATTTATAGAACTAATATTAGATGAAACACATTATCCTCCTCAATTTTGGAGTAAACCAAGATTTCATCTAAAAAGACTACTAAGAATGAGTTGAGGTACTCATGTAATATCCTGTTCATCAGTTCCATAAAAAATATTGGAAAATTGGTTAGACTAAAGGGTATAAAAATGTACTCATAATGGACATACCTAATCTTGAATGTGGTATTCTGAATTTTAGTATATTTTATTATCAACTCGTGATAACCAGACATAAGTTAAATCTTCAAGAACCACTTCGCCCCTTCAAGTGATCAAACAAATAATAAATTTGTTGATATTTTTTATTTTTATTTACTATAAATCAATTTATTTTTTAGTAATCAACACATAGTTTAAGTGTTATATCATATTTATTTTCAAATAGAATAGGATCCACCCATAGTGGCTCACTTGGGAATATAAATATTTTCTATAGAAGATCATTCAACTGATATTTAAAATCTTTATTCTCTACTATTTCCATATGGTAATTAAAAAAAATTGAATGAGTAATAGGTACTAAATCAATATAAAACTCCACCTCTCTTACTGATGAAAAACTAGATAAGTCAAGAGGAAACATGTTGGGAAACTTGAAAACAACTTGAGAGAAATCATCTATCAAATTTTATGACTCCATGTAAAAATAAAACATTGATATTACCCTACCCAAATTTAGAAAATGAGGTCCATATCTACTCAACCACAGGTCCCATTCTTCTTAAAAAACATTGCACACCCCATCAAGCATAGCAAAGGAGACCCACCACAGATAAGAAACAATTTAGGCCTTATTAACAATCATCCAATCCATCCTGAAAATTATTTAAAGAGTCTACATATATAGAACTAGAAAACTTTATGTAATATCAATCTTTAATATATAGAAAACATAATAAAGACATTGCAAACCCTTCTCTCTCTTTATTCTGAGGGGCATAGTAATATCCATCACATAAGATAAAATATTCATAGGAATATTTAACATATTCACAATATGAGTTGATATAAATGAGTGGGATGAAAAAATATCAAATAAAGTAGTCACTATTGATTAATCTATAGTGATGGCACCTCTCACAATCATTGGACCTACATCATATTCCTAGAGACTCTTCTATGGACTATAGAAGATTCATTCTAGATGAATGTTCCTGGAACCACTTTGTTCTTGAAGAATTTAGTTACACCATATTACATTTTGAAGATGATTATCCCATGCTACTACATAATGTAAAAAATATATGGAAAAAATTTTGTATGTGAGAAGAGCATCCTTATGAACTAAAGATCTTGTGTGGATTAGTGAAAACCCATTTTGAATCCCCAACCTTTCCATGCTAAAAACAAGTTAAAGAATATATTATAGGAACTTCAGGAGGTCTAGACAATGGGTTATTTTGAGATCCAACATGAGAATAATCACACTTGCTATGTACTTTAAATGACTCAAAGAACTACCACTATGAGAAAAGAGAACTCCCGTTAACCTTAAACTTACCTATCAGGTCAATCTCAGACATCAATGATCTATCCATCACATCAGCATAAGATGTGATCTTTATCATGAAAAAATAGGATTAAATATAATATCAAATACACATATAAGGCCTTCAAGACTTTGGTTTCTCATTCATAACTACCTTAGGATAAACTGAACCACCTCAATAAAACAGTTCCAATACTATTCCATGGTATTTTCACCCTTCTAGAGGTTAAGAAACTCTATGAATTTTAGTAATACCATCAACTCTTGATATAATAGATCAACGTAAAGAACCTTGAAGTCTTCCAATTTCAATCCCTCTTGATTATTCACCATAATAGTAAAATCCCACCATCTATTTATAGGTACCTCAAGCATGAAAATAACACATTTCACATTAATCGAATCGTGAATTTATAAGAAATTAAAAAGAATTTGTATATTTTTTAACCAATTCATAACCTCTTGGGGATCATTAGATCCTTGGAAAGATAGTGACTTATGATAAAGATACTCCTGAGAATTATCTCTTGATTCATACCTTCGTGGTTCCTAATAGATATTGAATTGGAATAGGTTTCGGTACCTATCCCATAGATTTGACATCACACACCACTATCTCAAAAATATTTTAATCTACTACAGTATTCACTCATTGTGGTTCACCAGTATCTTCCTACTATGGGCTATTACAACATCTTTTCATGGTAATGATGATAAATATATTGATAGAAAATAATTTAAAATTAGTAAGTATACTCAGATAAACAACTAAATCTAGAGTGACAAGGATATAAAATCACTGAGATCAATTGGTAAAAGACTAGAAACAAATCAAACATCCCTAAAAGGCACTTTTCCCAAACACTATTAGCACCTTAAGGCTCATTATGATGAGTGTAAGCTTGAAACTCTCTTATAAATACCATTATTTCCATAAAATCCTACCTCTTGTCTACCAAGACATCCCAACTACATACCAACATCAAAAGATTCATGACCTACACCTTTCATACCACTTTGTCAAAAACCATCCCAGATACCCTGGTATGTTGATACATGAGCCGAATATGATACAGACCAAAAGGGATTATGTTCCCCAATGTTTGGTGACTAAAACCTTTCATCATTTTAAGATAAATATGGAATGTTTTTCGACAAATAAAAAAAACATTAGAAGATAAAAAATACAAGTCAACATGTCAACATTATCGAAGAGAAGGTACCAGAATCAAACAGGTTAATAAAAACCCAAAATAATACATCATCAATTGACACAACATCTACCAAGTTAAAAAATCAGGTATATCCCATGTAAAATGTGGATCACATATCCACTGGTCACCGCCATCATTTATGGTCCCAAGGATAATTAAATCCACTAACTCTATGTAACTATTTCCCTTTTCTTGGACCTATAAAAATATAATCTAAAAAACACTTGAAGTTAAAGGAAATGTGGGAGAAATACATCCTAGTAGGGTCTCACTAAGTGTTCCATAAACAATAAACCATTTATTATTTATATTTAAACAAAATAAGTCATGGTATGGAATTTATATATTTTCAAAAGAAACATGATTTCAATTAAAAAAGATAGAAGTAACATCAATATAGTATTAAATAAACATTTTATATAAAACATTTATAAAAATTAATTAGAATGAATGAAACTATTCTATAATCAATATCATGTATAATAAAATCAGTAAATCATTGAACCATGATCATAATACCTAAAGTACACAAGTTTCTAGAAATAGGATCCACATATTACTCAACTAATGATCTTATCTCAATGTGTGAATGAATCCCTTGGCTCAGGCCATTGGGACTCAACTCCCCATTGAGGAAATCATGCCACAGTAAGTTTTATAATTTTTTTCATCATCAACCCATTACTAGGGAGTCAAAACCAAGAATGCTTGTCCAAATTACACACTAACTACCCATTATTATATGTCCTTTGATAAATCAATCAATAAATTATGGTAAAATAAATCATTTTTAATGAATTCAAAATTAAAATTTCCCAATTTTAGTTTTCAACATGCCTTTCTCATTTAAAAATAAAATCATAGGTTTTTATTTAATTAATTCCATTTCAATTCATCATTTAATTTAATTCAATTTTATCAAGAATAAAATCAAATCATTTCATCAATTCCACTTTTATATTAAGATATAATTTTTCTCAAATCTACCCAAAAATTTTAATTCCATAGAAATTGGGGTTCTTTCATGATTTACATGCCCCTTTCAAAATAAAAAAATCAATTCTCTCAAATATTTATTTTGAAATCATATCAAATAAAACAAGAAAATAATAGTTTCTATTGAAGGTAATTGTTTTATAGAACCACCAAGCTTTAATTACGTGATCAAATCAACACAACACTCATAGCGGAATCCTCCAATGAAGAAAAAAGTTATATTAGATCATGAAATATTACATAAAGTCAAGATACATAAAAACGGAGAATATATCCATCAAGAAAATTATGATCTATCACTCCCAAAGGATGACATAATATTAGATCGAAGGAAACCACATGAGAGGAGAAAAGATCACCTTAAAAAGATCCAATGCAATCACCATTACTTTGACCCAAAAAGATAAGGGGTTTAAGGAGTCTAATATACCTATTTAGAGCCTTCAAGGATCAAGGAAACAATCTAGGGTTAAAATAGTGTGATTCAGGGTTAAACTGCAGGGGTCCTGGTATTTTAAAATAGTTTTCAGGGGATTAAATTCATGCATTCATAGTTTACTATAGGGGGTGTACTGTTAAAAAAACAGTGTTAAATAACTATGTATCCCTATTATTTGTGGTACATGGTTTCCCCCAGTTGGTATAATGGATTTAGAAACAATGATACAACTATGAACACCCTAATTTTTGGGTTTAATGGTTTTCACTTGGGGTGCATGGTTTGGGAAAATTGTGTGCCAACCATACAATTCCAAAAAAAATCCCAAAAAATTATAAATTTCACCCAAAAGACCCCAAGAAAAGATTCAACCAAAGGGAAAAATAATAAAGGATCAAGAATTACCTTAAATTATGAATTAGTATTTTCAAATTATTCTCTATTAATCAAGGAAGTATGAATATATTTATAGATCTAAATGATTATTTCTTGTGGGATGTTATGAAAATTGTTATTACAGGGTATGAATCTTGATTCCTATTGTGTCGTAAATTTAAGGATCATAGATATATTTATAAGGGGATTTCACAACCATTACCCATACCATAATGGAAATGGGAAAACATTACCATGGATTTCATTGGACACCCCAAGATATCTAAACTGAACAATGTTATTTGGGTTGTAATCGATTGCATTACAAAATCAACACATTTTATATGCATGAGATAAGATTTATATCATGATCAATTACTAAGATATAAAATAAATAAGTGTTAAGCTTTAATGTAGTAACTCATTCTATTTTATCTGACCAAGATCTGAGGTTTACCTCAATGTTCTAGAGAAGTATTCAGAATATATTAAATACATAATTGATCATTTTCACTGCATAAAATACGTAGATATATAGTTTATATGATAGTACCATTGATACCCTATAATACATATTGATATCATGTTATTTTCATATAAAAGTTGGTTAATATCAACAACTTCCATTTATGTAATTTTCTTATAGAAATATCTTTCACTTAACTATTCAAATGGATCCTTATAAAGCCATCTATAGTAGGAAGTGAAAAACTAAAACATTTTGGGATGAAGTTGGAGAGAGAAAAATACTCAAACTTGAGAAAAATGAGGAAATATAAAAGGATGTTAAATCCCTTTAGTAGTATATCAGGGCAGCTCATAGCTGATATAAATTTTTTGTAGAAAATCATTGGTGTGATCTAGAGTTCAAAGTTATGGATAATGTGCTCGTATGGATATTTTCATGGAAGAAGATTATGAGATTCATAATGAAGGAAAAGTTTATCCTTAGAAATATTATCCCTATTTATATTCTTGATCGAATCAGGATGGTTTCTTTTCTCTTGATTCTTCCACTAAATCCCTCTCATGTTCATGATGTTTTCCACGTATCTCTTTTGAGGAAGTATATACATGATTCTTCACATGTACTGAACTCAGAAGTTGAAATATAGAAGAATAATATTTATTATTAGGAACAACCTATTTATATTTTTTATTATATATGGAAACTTCCATGAAATTATAAAACTTACCTAGTCAATTTTTTTTGGAAAAAAGATAAATTTGAGGAAGTTATGAGGGAACATGAGGATATGATGAGCTATAAGTATCCTCATTTGTATGTATGAAAGTGTTGATATTTCAAGGGTAAAATTATTTAATGGGATATAAAGTACCACCCTAATAATTTTTGATATATTTGTCTTTAAATTAGTTTTATATATTTGATAACATTCTTTACACACAACACTAAGTTTAAACGAACTGTGATATACCATTGAAATATTATTATTATATGTGATAGTTATCACCTAATAATTAGATAATAGTGTGTGAATAGGGGTAAATAAATTATAAAAAATTATTTCTTACACATTTATAAAATTAATTTAATGGTTATTAATTGGTTATAATTGAAAATAAAATCGTTTGAAAGTAAAAAAAGAGATGATTTTCTAAAAAAAACTATATTTATGTGTGTAATGTGTGTAATGTGTTTTTATATTAATGAATTAAATTAATCACAATTTATGAATGATTTTAGTGAAATGTGTAGATATTATATTTAATAAAATATTTTAACATTCATTTAAAGGTTATTATCAAGCAAGGAATTAGAATAAAAAAATTAATGCCTAAAATGTATTTTTTCTAAAACGGTTTTCATTGAATTTTATGTGCTTATTTTAAAATGAATTTATATAACCTATAGAAATTAAATTTGATTAAATGGATTAAATATTTTGATTCATCAGGTATAAATTTGGTAATTATTCCAGTTTAATTATTGTTCATAATGAATAGAAACTATGGTAAAAATTCATTACTATGGTAATGGTTAAAAAATGGTTAACAAAGGGTTAAACTAAAGAGATAAGGGTTAAAATAACATGAAAAAATTTAAATACTATTGATTAAGTGTATTTATACCCACCATTATATTATATTATAATTTTTGTTTCTTTGGTTCCAATTTCAATTGATCATGACTTAATTATATTTTAATGTTTTAAGTATTTACAAGTTTTCCACCCACCTCATATATAAATGAGTACATTATACTTTAACTTCTTCAAAAAATTTTATCCATCAAGTTCATCAAAAAACCAACCCAAATATCATATAAAATTCCTTATACATTTCTTATAGGTTCTTCTCTTATTAAATTACCAACTCAAGGGTTCTTAAAAAGAGATTAAATGGAAGTTTCTAAAAGAAGAGGTATATGTTCTTAATGATCTTTTTCAAGTTTATTTTTCTTATTATATCTACATTAAATATTATATAACCACATAAACATGATTATATATGTATATTTAATATAAAAAAATTTGTTAAGTTAATTGTACAACCGTTTTATATCTTCTTTATATTTAATGGAAAATAAAAACATCAATTATGCTTACGTACAGACTACCATCTCCATGAAGCGATGTCTTTTATTTTTCATCATTGTATCTCTTGGATAGTTATATAGATTGTTTTAATGTATATTTATTATTTTAATAAAATCATTATCCTTATATAATTATATAATATTATCTACCTTAATACCCACCCATCCTTTTTGAATTGATAAGGTCTCTCAGGAGTATCTGTGGACTACAACCTCCAAGAAGTTATGTGATTCATTTTTCATTTCCATTTTTCATGAATGGTGATAAGGATGTATTAAATGAATTTATATAATGTTTATGATATAATAATAATTTTGTAAAGGTGAATTATTATCTACATTTCTTTCATTCCATCCATCAAAATTTTTAAACATCACTAGTGTTTACGTACGGACTACCATCTCCATGTAGGGATATAATTTATTTTTCATCACTACTTTATATGAATGGTCATAAAAGTGTATTTAAGGAATAAATATTAAAATTATGACATGATTAATATTATATATATTATTGAACCATAACGAAGGTAAAATTACTAAAACCATCAAACTAAAAAATCCATGGTAAACTTTCCAATATTTCACCCAAAAGTGGATTTTAATGAAAATATTGTTAATAAATAGTGTAAATGGGAATTATTTCAGAACTATATATATAGTGATATATTGTTGTATATATATATATGAATATGGTTCTGGTGTATATTTATAATAAATATAAATTAATTATACATGATCTTAAGAATGTGTATGAGGAAAGATAGGACCTAAGGTAAAGGATTTTTATTAAAATCTCATTTATTATCAGGATTATCTAGGTTAAATTTACGTTTAGAGAAATTATATGATACTTATACATGAAATACTATATATTATTTTCTAATATGGTTATTTATAATGTTTTTATGTTTTTTCCTTTCATTTTCATCACTTTGGTACTCAAAATGATCAAGAAAATGTTTTTTAAAGAAAAATCATCCTTATTTCCTCTTTGATCTATGAAGCTTTTCTTTAATTTATATATTTTATAGAATATTAAATTCTGGGAAAAATGATTATTTAAATTAATTTTCATCTACATTTTATTTTACCTTCAAATTTTTAAAATGAAAGTTCTTATCATTTTCTGACCAAGGTAATTTTGAACTTTTTACCAAAATTATAAAGGAATATTTTTTTTAACATTTACCACATGAATGTATTTTACCACCATTATAATCATTATTTTATTTTAATATTATTTGATATTTAACATGGTTTATTTCAAAGAAATATTGTTTCTAAATATTCTCAAATTTTTTAATTTTTATGGTTTTGAAGAAAAATGATATTTTCTTCTATTTTCAAAGAAATATTTAAATGCTCATTTAAAGGTATTTTTCATCTATGTCTATTGAAAATCCATTTTTCATATGAGGGTGATAATATTTAAAATAAAACACTTTAATTAGTAATTTAGAGAAGGTTAATTAAGTAACTTTCTCAATCCAGCAAGCGTGCACCCCATATGTGCGCCAAGACGATCATGCAAGCCCTGCCTGCATAGTCGAGCAAGAAAATAAATTCATGTGTGAGGGGACTATATGGGACACATATGTGGGTGACCTATATGGGTGAACTCATTTTTATATGTTCCTAATTTTTCCTATAAGTATTACCCTTGGTCTCCTCATTTTACACAACTGGATAATAAAGAGATTGCTTAAACAAATGCTTGCCCAAGTCTCTCACCCAAGACCTACAAACCCTTGGGTAGTGCCTTAAGACTAAAAAATAAGGGTAAATTGATAATAATAAATTTATTGAGGTCCCTAAAATTCCATAATTACAATATCCTTGAGATAAAACAACCCTAGTCATAACTACTATGGAGAAGGACTCTTCCACTACCAAAAACATGAGCGCCTGTCTTCTAAAGACACCTAAGGAGACCCTTTGATTTAGAGAAATGCCTCAAAAAAGTGTTTTTTACCAGGTTTTCTTTTACCCAAAGAACTATTAATATTTGTAGGCCTACCTTATGCAAGACCTATTCATCTCACCCAACTCTCACCTATCTGAAGGACCTTCTACCTGCCCAAACCTCACCTACAAGAGCCACCTTCTGTCTACCCAGTCCTCGCCTACATGAGCCATCATTTGGGCCCCTATTTAATACCACCAATGGTAGGGAAAATCTTTTCATGGATCCCACATCTGAGGAGGACTAGTCTAAGGCCTCCCCCAATGCCTCCAAATATGTATAATCAGATCACATGGAACATCAGTGTGCACTCTCAATTATACATTCTAATGGTAATGGAGGTTTTACATTTATCCTACATAATAGGTGGGATCCACATTGTGTATTAAATTATAAATTCCCATGTTAATGGGGATCGTTCCCTTATAGATAATTATCAGACATTTGGGTTGAAAATAAGATAGGATATGGTGACATCAAATCCCTTTATCTCTCCCCGATTCCCCCGAATGAATCCACCCTCATCTAGCATTAGACAAGGAGTAAAACATATCAACAAAGATTCATTTTACTGATATTACTCTCACCTTCCCTAGTTAATCACAATTAGAGTAAGCTTCTAATCAAATTGGTCTCCATATATGAAATTTTTTATCCACTGAAAGTGGCCCCAGTCACCCACAAGAGAGAATCCAAAATGAAGCCTTAACAAAGGTGATTATAAAATGAAGATATGATCAATGATCCTCCTATACTAAATGATAAAGTTCTTGAATCACTCATACATATATCTATGGAATATTAGGATCCTAATCGTCCATTACCAAATTACAAAAAAAATTGGCTATAGTTTAGAAGTTCCTCCCTAAAACTTTACTGCTAACAATTTCAGAGGTCCTCCCCATACATCTTATCATGAAGGAATACTTCATTCCCACAATCTATTCAATCATAAGATCCCATATCCCAATGAGTGTTGTGATAACACTCTTTATGTGTAGAATATAAAATATAAATTATTTCATCCCCTTGCTATCATCCACCCTGAAGGTCCTCTCTAGTGTATATGCTACATGAATTTCCCTTACAGAAGAGTGTCAAGTCATGATGGTAGTCCTACCCATTATAGAATTCCCTATAAAGGTATTCCTTATAGTGGCACTTCATTTCATGAATTAGGTCCTCCCATTACCGAATTAACTTTGATAAATCTCTCCTATCTAAAGGAACTTGGGAAAATGAAGTCAGACATGCCTTGTGCCTCTTCATTGACAAGTGAAATCCGTTATCAACTAGATGAAAACCCTAGGAAAGATCATTATTCAAACCAACCTTGCATTACTTGCCTTATAATATGAAAAAGTAAATCCATGTTGACCCAACTATTTATAATAAAGAAGTATATAAATGTTAACTTTGGTTAGATTAGGTTAAGGAAACTCTTTCCAAATATGAAGAAGAAATAATGATAATGAGGTGAAAGTTGGTTGAAGGAAATATACCAGTAATGATATTTCCTTTATCCACTTACCAATACAGCATTACAGAGGCATTTTTAGAAGATTGTGCGCATGAAGTTCACCTGAATTTATAGACCACTCTTCATCACTTAAAATAAAAATTATTTATTTATGAAGAATATCCAATCCACGCAAAGGTAATAGAATGGATACACATTCAAATCAACTTGGAGGCCCTCCTTGTTGCATGAAACCCAAAATTGGGAAAATAGAAAGGAACTCCTCAACACACATTTCCCGATGTGTTCAAAGAGTTATATCATTTGATCATTAATTTCCTATCTAGTGTTCATATTAGAGGATGGGGAAAACATGGGGAATTTCATTTCACCTCAATCCCTAATTAGAAAAGCATGAAAAATGTGACATATTGTAGTTTCATATCCTAAGTCTGGCATTGAGAAACTGTCTCCACTCAAAAAAGATGGTATGCTTAGAAAAAACTGACCTTGAACAACTCTCGAAGACATCATCGTGGAAGAGTGCAAGCCATTGAAAGGATATTGAATCAAGTATCCAAAAATATTGATTGAGCCTCCCACTTAAGGGAATCCAATTTTCAAGCATCAACAATATCTTTGGACATAGGTGGATCAAGAGAAAATCATACAATGCACCCATCCCATATTCTCAAAAAGCTCCATAAAATCAAGAGAGAGGTTGGTGAAACAACAACCATGATAGTATAGAAGAAAATCCATCCCACAGGGTTTGGGTATTTTTTAACACAACCTTCAAGGTCAATAAAACAAGATTAAAAGGTTGTGAAAATTGAATGTGAGTGGCCTCAGCCTGCAAGGATGGGGGATTTTACCTCAAACACCTACCAAAAAGAGTTTATTTATTTCCTATTAAGAGAGAGTGTCATAAAATAGATCTTTCCATATTATCATATCCCGTTTATTGGTTTCCTCACTTGGAAAATGAATGAAAAAAATTGCATGAAGTTTCTATTAGGGTCACCCTTTTTCAGAAAACCCTAAGAGGTCAAGTAAATGATATGACATGGCCTTATGGCGGTAAAAACAAAATAAATATCTCAATTGGGTTTATGAAATTCTTAAAATTTGATACACATAAGTTAACATCATTATAACCACCCATAGAGATTCTAAATAATGCAAGTTTGATACAGAGGAATAGGAGGGGGAGGTTTTTATTCATAAAAAAAATCCACATGGAATTGATTGAAGATGGTGTGTGTAGCCAAAACTAGAGGCTTTATATGAATCTTTGGGTTCCCTAAATTGATTTACATCTACATCCTTAGTGAGTATCTACCAAATAAAAGGGTGATGGTGCGGTCATACCTCACCCACCACCCAAAGTGGTTGAACGCCTCACACTTGAGGAAAGATTTGATTTATAGGATGAGATTAAGGAGTTGAGAAAATATAATCCTGAACTACTCTTATGAAAAATACCTACAAGATATGTTCTATAAGAAGAGCCTCTCCCCATGCTCCCAGATGATGCACCTCAACAAAGAGGATTCTTCCCAGCAACTGAAATGGATTTAGAACATACCCTTAATGTAGGGTGTCAAAAACAAATATATTTGGACCCCATGATAGTAAGATATCAGTATTTCCCTCCCTTGAGTATAGAAATAGAGATATTTCATACACATCCTCACACACCATCCCCTTTAGGTTTCCCACAACAAGTATAAGCAAAGATGCCACAACTATCCCAACTTGGTGTTCACCTTCCTTAGGATCCTTCCAAATTGGTCATTCCTCCCCATATTATCAACATTATTAAAACATTAATATATTGATTAGAAGTTGTGGAAGGATTATGTGTGCTAGTTCGACTAGAGTATAAGCCTTATCCTGAATGGGTGGATGAAAATATTCTCCCACCAAACATTAGGAATCATAAATTACCCATTATAAATGGTTCAAGGGATTCAGAATAGAATCCAATTCAATTCATATCCATGTGTCATTCCATAATGGGGACCCTTGAGCAGTAAGAAAAAACTAAGCTTTAATTTATTTTACAGACTTTTTAAGGACCATACTTTACCTGGTATAAAAGTCTACCAGCAGGATCAATCAAGGAATGGGAATATCAACACCAAAAATTACTCTATCAATTTAGTTCTATGTTAAAAAATACATCTATCATCGATCTCTTAAAATGTAGACAATGAGAAAATGAGAGGGTGTTATATTCCATTTCTAGTTGGAAGATTTTTACTTATTCCTATAATTTTCATCTCCCTCAAGAGTATTTGATGGGTCTTTTGATTGAGAATCTTCATGGATAGCTATGAACAACACTTATTCTAAAAAAGTTCCTTGGTAGATTTTGGGATCTTTCTCTATAGTAGTATAATGGTTGGAAGATTCTATTTTGTGAACCAAGGTCCACTCTCATCCCATCCTAGTGTCTCAAGGGAAGAATATGGGTATAGTAGAATCTGTAATGGTTACATTGAAATCATCCTCTATTCCAACTCCAACTCCAAATCCCAAAAAACGTCACATTGTACCACCTATTGAATGGATGCTCCAATAGTAATATCCTCATTTGGATGAATGGAATGACCCAAAATTCTCTTAATATAGAGACTGGAAGAGGAAAGTGTACTTATTCTTAGATGAGGAGGTTCCTTATTATATCTTAGAAGCCTTTTAAAACAACCTCTTAACCCTACTAGAACCCAAAAATTCCCGAAAAAGTTATCCTTGATGATAACCTTAATTATTTCCCCTTTAAAAAAATATCAGTGCACACCATCTAGGGCTACCTAATTTTCAAATATGTCTTGAAAAACATGGTTGATTTTGGGCAATTGAATCGGAGAAAACCACCTTCACAGATATCATGGGTTTCAGCTACCACTTTGGAAGAAGAGGGTGATTGGAAATAAGTCACCAAAAATAATGAATAAAATTTCTATGATTGGATGACTAAAAAACAACTATAATCATGTTATACTTTTATAATTTTTGAAACAACCAATTATGACCTCTGTCTCTTTCAATGCGACACAGGAAACTCTATCGATGCCACATTCCTCTAAAGGCCATTATGCTTCAAAATAAAATGGTCATAAGGGTTGGAAAAAAATGTAGGAAGATAAACCTATAAAAAGGACAAAGTAATCATTGACCCTCTCAAAATTCATGGTTTCAGTCCCAAAATAACAGACACCATCCCACCAAAGGGTACCACAAGAGTTGACCCGCGATACAGAATCCTCATCAAATGAATAATTGATATTTGGTTACATTATTTTCATTTACTTAATGTATCCCTTATCTAATAATGAATATGTATCTGGACTTAATTTCCCTGTACCTAATTAGAGAACTAGAGGAAGAGGCCACCAGATCCAAGGATATAGGGGAAGACACAATTGTGGTAGAACTCAATACTTTGTCCATGTCCCTGTTTAGACTATCTATGATACTAGAAATCAGGGAAAATCCCTCCAATGAGCCCAGAAGTAGCAGGAAAGTTTCCCCACATATACCATAGGTCTCCATAAAAATATCATCTTAGAAGATCGATTAGAGGTTGTGTAATTATTTGATCAACTTCCATAAGAAGGAAAACTTGTTCGACCTAACCCACTAAAGACATGAGCATCTTTAACTCATGTTATGAGGGTCGATCTACCTACATAAAGTATTTTATCTCTTAAATCACCTATAAAAGAGAAGCTTCATGTTATAAAGTGAAAACCTTAAACCCATAAGTATGGAATTCTAAAGAAATTGTCCTTGGTTATGGCCAGGATATCAATCCTGGATTCTCTAAGTCTATCTAAAGACCTCCAGGAAGCACTCATATAGTATTTTATGAGCCCTAGAGAGTTTGAATTTGATGTTTTTTTCTTCTAAAGTATATCCTACATAAATAAATCCTTAAGAATTCCAAATTTTCATTTCCTTCACAATGAAAGAAGAAGGTTTTGTTATATAGAGACACATCAGACCCTTGGATGTGTCAATAAAGATAAAAGATGTTGATATCTGATGATCTTTTGATGATAATGGCTCAAGGGTCAACATCATTCCATTCCAAACACTTTATCAACTGTGTTACAGTGAGGCCCTCCTTTCCCCTTTCATTATAATTCTACAAGGTTATGAAAATATCAATAAACATTCCCTCAGAAGAATAAATCTTATGGCCCTATTTTGGGACCTCATATCTTACTCAAAATTTCTATTTTTCTGACAAGATACAAATTTACATGTTCTTCTAGGAATTCATTGGTTGCATAAACACATGAAAGTCCCATCATCATACCAAAAATGCCTAAAATATTAAATTAATGGTCAAATTAAGATGTTTTATGGTGATAAACCCCCATTAAAATATTGAGAACCACAATATATTAATGTAGGATTCTACTAGATGGAAGAGAAAAAACCCATGACTGATGGTATTAATTAGGCCACTACCTCAAATGGTCTAGAAGTGACCCCAGTCAATCCCTTAAAATATCTCATTGAATAATACATACTTTCCAACAATCAAATCAAAGATATAAGTACTAATTAGATTATATATTCAATGACTCTCATGATATAATTCATAATGATTGGTCTTAGTGGTGTTGAAAAGGTTTTTTCCTCTATAGATAGTGGTAAAATCTCAGGAGAAAATTCCCTTGTTTTGTCCACTGAGATTTAATAGATCCATACCCAATTAATTGATTCCTAAAAAGCTATCATGTCACCATGGTAGAGTTATGATAATCCTTCTTTGTACCTTATTTTCCCTCCAAAACTTTAAAGAAACCCCACATTTTTAGTCGAGTTGGAGTAAGCTGATTCATCATTCAGATGTAAAAATTTGAAACCTCTCATAACTTTGAAAAATTTAATTCATAATCTACTTCACCTCAGAGTGATGCACAAGAGGAAGAGGAATAGGAAGAGGAAGGGGGAGGACCTTAGGGATGTCCATCTGTTAATTGAGGAAGGTGTCTCTACCACTATTGATGAAATCAGACAAATAAATCTAGGTAGAGAGGAGGACCCATAAACCTTGTTGATTAGTGTGACCATGTATTCTGAAGAACAAGAGGTATATACCTACTTCATAAAGAAACATTAGGATTTTTTTGCCTATAATTACATATAAATTTTGATCCTCGATCATGAGGTGGCCACTCACCACCTGAGCTTTCCAGAAACCCATTGGGGTTACAAGCATGCAGTCAGAAGGATGCAATTGACTCATATCACCAAAATTGAGGCTAAATTTAAAAATATTATCAATGAAAATTTCATTTTTGAAGTCAAGTATCTAAAATTTATATCCAAAATTGTCCCAATAAAGAAGAAGAATGGGAAAATTCATGTCTGTATCAACTTTAGAGATCTCAATCGACACTATTTGAAATATGATTTCCTGATTCTGATCACATGAGTACTAATTGATGTTGTAGTCAAATACCAGGCCCTTTCCATCATGGATGGATATTTAGGGTATAAAAATATGAATGGTCCCTAAATATGATAAATACACCACTTTATGATCAGAATAAAGGGTATTTTTATATCAGGTAATTCCTTTTGTTTTGAAGAATGTTGATCCTACATAAAAACATTCCATGCATCACAACTTCAAACCCTTTTTGGGAAGGTTTCTAGAAGTCTAAATTTATGATCTAGTGGTTAAATATCCAAAAAATTCTAAAAACCTAGCTAAGATTGTAACTATATTCAATAAACTATGATAGCATAGCCTGAAAACGAACCCATTGAAATATATTTTTTGTGTTACCTCAAGAAAGTTTATATAACAACCCTTTTTTTTATTACACACTTAAACATGATTTATTACATAAAAAATTAACTTGATAAAACATAGAATATCAAGAGGTATAGTGTATTTTGGGATTAGTAACATAACATAACAACTTAAAACATAAAACACAACATCTTATTGAAAACTTCTTTTACATGACAACATCATTGCTTTGTACTTATCATTGCATGGGATAACCTGAGGACATGCATAAAAAAAGGTGAGATATAATTCCCTGTAAGGGAGTAAACAAGGAATGACATGAAAAATACAATACATGTTAGGAAATAGTAATATAAATGGATCCTAAAAAAACATGAACACAAAGTCATGATATAGCATGATTATCATAACATGAAAATGTGGCAACAACACCTAACATGGTATTATCATGAGCCAAGGATCATTGCACATGGGGCATGAGTAAACCCTCATTGCACTTGAATTATCATGAGTAAACCCTCATTTCACTTGACTTATCATGATAATAATCTTTACCCAATTCATTGGAGTGATATCAGGGTGTACCATTATTAATCATTTCATTTCATGCATAAGTGTGTCACATGGATCATACAACATGGATTCATTAAACATCATAATTTATTCCATGATAAATGGATGTGGAATTAATACATGAAACTTTATAATAAATAAGTAAATGTTCATACAGGTGAATACCCTTAATAGAGAAATGGGCATGGTATTCACTACACAAAGACTTTGGCTTAGAAAATCACAGTGCAATTTCTACAGCATAACTGCGTGACATAAGAATTCATAAAAATGATTAATAAGATATAAATGGGTATCTAATCATATGTACATGAAATTTTCAGTAAGGGGGTCATATAGATACATTTACCAACATTTTTAATGGAATTTACTTTCATAAAACAAAATAATTTCTTGAATGTAAATGAGGAAAGAGAAATCCCTTACGGAATTTCAGCATGGTAACGAGTATACATGTAAGAAATCGATGAGAGATAAAGGGGTATCTCATCATTAAAACATAAATAGGATAGTATATGGTAGGTGAGAAAGTATACCCTATCATTTATGATTGAAAATAAAAGGGCATAACAATATTAATAAACTTGGATAAAATGAGAATGGAAGGAATCCCTTACTTGGAAGTGTGATCCCAAAGGATTAGAAGGGGCTTGAGAGAGGAATATTGGGGGATTGGGGAACCTTGGGAGGATTATAGAGAGATGAGGTCAGATTTTTTTAAGCTCTAAAGGCTTTCAGTGAATAGGAAGTGGGAGCATGGGTGGGTTTATATAGGAAGAGAGAGGGAATTCTTTATTATTTAGGTTTTGGAACCTACACATTAAACTAATAAAAACTACAAACCCTCCCATGGTCTTTGACCATGGTTTCTTACAAAGGGGAGTGGAAAAAATTATTTTATAAGTCCAATGGCCGAAATTCTTAAAATATTAGGCTTGCTTATGTGGAGGTGAGTCCCACTCTCAAAGAAAACAATTTTAAAAGTTAAAATGTTTTATAAGTCTTGGAGGGTCCACTAAGGCACCATAAAATTAATCAAAAAAAAATATAAAATCACATTATTTTAATGTTAAAACATATATTATCCTAACATATCATTTATATTATTTTATTACATCACTATTAGGTTATTATGATGTCATAAAACACATTATATAATTAAACAGTATTTAATTTTTACCCTAAAATTTGACTATCTCAAAAAATTATGAAAAATTCACCATTGGATAATTTATACATCCTAATTAAAAAAATAATAATCATTTTATCTAAATAATTTTATAAATATGTGAATTTTTTCTTTTAAAATAAAAATTGACATTTATCAAAAATTCATGGGTTTTGGAAAAAATAGCTTCCAAACCACAATAAAAATTACAACTGTATTCATAAAAATTATACAATCAATTATATTTAACAAAAGGTAATTTAGTAATAATATTTAATTAAAATATTATTTAATTAAAAAATCCATTAATTCATCAAAATATATTTCTTAATTGAATATTAACTAAAAAATACTATTTGTGCTTTAAAAATTATTTACAAAGTAACAATAATAAAATGAATGTAGATTATTTATACAAATATTATGTACATGGTCATAGTTCTAGTGTATTGTTACATAACACCTCAAAACACCCACATAAGACCTTAGGGTAAGGTGCACGATGGTGACAGACTCTTGGGGTGGCTCGGATAACATTGCACAGGTGGTTAACCATATTAACTTACACTTCTCCCGTAGGCAGTTTCGCTCTAGCTTAACATGTTCAAGCTCGTCTTGGGATTGGTCAAGAGTGAATCCCAATGAAACCACCTTCTTTTAGAGCTCTGAGAAATGTTCCTTTTACGGAGAAATTCTACTAGATGAGGCCATCGCTTCCTTTGTCTGAGTAAATTGGATTTGTTAAAGCCCTATATTTATACTAATCATGTTATGACTATTAAATGGATATATTATAAATGGTAACAATTCTAAAAGGTATTTTGAAATCCAAAAACATAAATCCAAGGAAGTGCATTTGTTTTACATAATCATTTTACATAACAATACATTTAAATAGATCAAGTTGAATTTTCATTATTAGAAGATTGGGTCGTTACAGTTTCTCAGCTTCATGGTATGCCATCGCATAATCAAAGTTGATCTGGTGAATAAAAATATTATCCATGATATGTCCCCACCTCAAAACTTCAAATGTTTGAGGGGATTATAAGGATTCCCCACCCATATTAGTATTTTTATAGTAATCCTCATGGTAAAGTTATTACCCTTCACCAGGTTGATGAAAAAGGGGGTCACATATCAGTGGACTGATGAGTATAAGGAAGAATTTGATTGTCCCAAGAAATACATTTTGATTACACTAGTTTTGATTCCACCTATTAAAGGGAATATGGTCATTTTATTTGTTTCATCCTTATAATGATCACTGGGTTATTTTCTCTCAAAAAGGAATGGTACTGATGGGGTATGTCGACAACCAACAGATTGGGCATGTGCTTTGTCACAGGCCACCAGTTTGTTGTACAGTCCTATATCGGGTGAGAGCTTCATCACGTTTCAATTGCTGGGGAGGGGAAGTTTTATGTTGTCTATCTGATTTTGTTTTCTATGATATTCAGTTTGATTAATGTTTTATGTCATGAAGTCTGTTTGGTTTCCCCCTTCTTTCATTAAAATGGGCTTCTTTTAAAATAATAAAAATCTAAGGCCTTTGGGCCATTGGAGGATAAGCCCAGGCATGACCTATATTACCACAAGGTCCATTTGGTCTCTTGTTGCAACCCGATCAAATAAAACCTTAGTCTTTATATGTTAATTGGATGTTTGGTATAGTTTACGGTTATCTGATAATAGTTTGACATTCAGTCCATGCCTCATAAGGAGGTAAAAGTTCATGCATTGGAATACTTACTTGCATAACATCCATCTTCTGAAACAATGTTGTTAAATATTGAATTTTCTGATTAAGTGATATTCTCTATTCCATATGGCCCCTAGACATGGGATATGTATTTTTATGGTGCTTCCAGAATCCCAAAAGGTAATATAACAAAAGACCCCAAGCTTAATAAAGTTAGGTTATGAGTTTTTCTCATCTCCCCAGCAAAGGATTTCTTTCCTTACTCATTCCTATTATTAGAAGGTTTCACAAATATTGAGGTACAATATCATTACCTAATCAGAGGGATAGAATAGTAACTTCAAATTCCAGTTGACCACTTCAATGTAAAAGGTGGTTCAGATTTGGTTATCAAGTAGATCAATAAGGATTATGCTATTATAAAGGAAGAGATAGTCCCCCTTATTGACTATGTCTAGGGACTAATGGAAGAATTCCTCTTAGAGACAATATTCACTCACATCCCATGATCACATAATTCCAAGGTAGAAGTATTGGTAAATATAGATATGGCATTGGTATAAACTGACTGGTATGAAACAGTAATCATCATTTCCCATTGCCAAAGGGTGTTTCCTTTTTCTCATGTCAGTATGGAATAAATCAATGAGGTTAATTCCAACCCTGAACCAGATGGTCCTACATCTATTTGGGTGATTTTTATTATGAAATACCTTCAAAATGTAGTAATATCATCTAACAAATATTGAAAAGAGAAAACCATAAAATGAGAGACCAGTTTCACTCTTTATGATGGCCCAAATCACCAAAAAATTCATATATAAATAGGGTTTTGATGGAGACATTCTCATGTTAATTTGAGAAGAAGAGTCTATTACTTTAATTAATGAAGTACACACAGGGCCATGTGGAGACCACCAGTTAGGGTTCAGTATTTCCCATCAAATCTTGAGGCTTGGATACTACTATATTTTATTGATACAGGACTAAAAAAAATCACCTAAAAGGTATCACTCCTACCATGTACACACCAACTTCATTCATTAGCCTCTATAGTTTTTTCTCATAGAAAAATACTCTTGGCCTTTTACCATATGAGGAATGGATGTTGTAGGGTTGTACCCTCAAATTACGACCAATAAATTCAAGGACATCATCACTGTGACTAAATTATTATTCAAATGGTATGAAGTAATACCCCTCAAAAAATTCAGGACCAAAATCATTGTCAGATTTGTGAAATCTAATATCAGTCATATATTTTGTCTCCCTCAAACAATACTGATGGAAAATGGCACCAATTTCTATTTTACTAAGTTATAAAGTTTGTATCAGGAGTATAGTATCAAATACAACCATTTGTTTCACTATAATGTAGTGGTTAATGGATAGATAGAGTCCTTTAACAAGACCTTATCAAAAATCCTCTAGAAGATGGTGGATAATGATAAAAAGTCATGTTCTGAGAATCTCTTTCATGGATCGTGTTCCCACCTGACTATAACCATCATTTCCACATGGGTGGCCTCATATTCACTTGTATACAAGATAGAATCAATCCTTTCCATTGATGTCCAAATTCACATGCTTCATTTTTTCATATATGATCAACTATCCAAAGATTAGAAATCACAAAAATGGTTGGATGAATTGGAGTGACTCGATGTGAAAAAACTACAAACCTTGAATCAAGTGGAGTTTCATCAAAATTGGATAGCATGGGATTTTAACAAGATATTCCCCATCCACTAATTCCTCTAAAGGGAAATGGTACTCTTCCACAAGATCTCAATGATATCAGGAAATAACCATTCAAATCTTGAGGTAATATGGGATGGTTTTTATTCCATACACAAGTTCCACCCTCACAAAGATTATTCCTTGATCTTGATGGATGGAGAGCTTGTTAAAACCCTTAACAATGAAAGGTTTCTTAATAAATACTCTTTTTAATAATTAGATATGGTCTTGGATGCAAGACCATAAAAGGCACACCAAATGGTCTTTATTTCATGACCTTAAAAGGCATGACATATGGACCTAGTTGTACGACCTACAAATACAAGACACCATAGTCCGAGTTGTAAGAATATAAACTACATTTTGTAATATCCTAGTCACAAGACATTAACTATAAAATAATTCCCTTAGCTTATGAAATAAAACTACATGGTTCACATCCTTGTTACATGACATAAAACTATATAACATTTTAGTATATGCTTGAATAGATCACAGTTCTTCGTGTTGGTCTCCCACCACACCCTCATCCTAGAATTTCATATGGATTGATTCTCATATAAATGGGATACATATTAATACCCAAACCTTATATCTTGGGCCCATCCATGATGTAAATAAAATTCCCCCTCTCCTATATATACACAAATATATATGTAGATGACTCCAACATGGGTCCGTTCACTTGTGGGACCATCTTAAAGATTTAGAACTACATGTGGATTGATTCTCACTTTGATGAGATATGTAGTGATTCTTGAAACCCACATCCTAGGACTAGACAAAATTTATTGAAAATACCCCCTTCCTTATATATGATCCTAATAAATATAGGGAACTTCACTCTCCATGGCCAATGCCAGTACAAATTCTTCCTTTGTTCTCATACACATCCCTTCCACACATAATACTCTTTGTCTTGGGAAAATTGTGTTCTCCATAATCTTTCCTTGGTCATCAGTGATAGAATTTATAATTTCTAAGGTCACCTCTGCATGAATATGAATTGATACACCCCAGTTTATATTTATATAAGTCTCCATAAAAATGCCTTATAAACATAGGCACATTCTTCCTCAAGAGATCCCTCTTTTATCTCTATAATCTCTAACAACATCATGATGAAAACTAATTTTTGAACATGGTATGCAATCACCACTTGCACATTTGTTGCATATCATTTCTCCAAACTCGAGAACCCTAAATATCATACTTTAAAATTTCTTTATTCACATCCAAAGTGTGTCAGAACATCTTTGTCCCTATAATCTCTATGTATCACATCATTTCCATACTTATGGTCCTATTCATATTACCTAAAATTAAAATACTTCATTCATCCTTACTGAACTATGATAAAATTCATGGTTTTCATACCTATTAATCAACATTAATCTTCTCTATGAACTATGCATGGCTTGATTCTCACCCTTGTGAAATATGTATAGATGCTCAGATCCTACATCCTGGTCCATCCATAAAAATATCAAAATGACCTTATTCTTTTTTTATCAAATCTATGTTGTCAACGAAATATTTTCCAATCCCTATTTCTCACACTGATCATAGCTCATGTGGGCTTGGGGTTTTTGGTAAGGGATTCCTTACATGATCGAGACATATTAGTTCACATCAGGGTTAACATGGTCATGGATGCAAGACCTTAAAAGGAAAACCAAATTTCCTTATCACATGACATTGAACTACATGGTTGATGTCTCTTTCATGATGTAAAATTGTGGATCACTATGGCCCTTTCTTGATAGGACCATTATCCTAAGTGTTGGTATCCCACCCCACCATCCAAGAACTATGTGTAGATTGATTCTCTCTTTGATGATATATATAGTGATGCCCAGATCCTACATCCTTTTCCAGCCATAATATAAATTGTACCCAATTTCCTATGTATAATACATATCTTTATAAGAGGGTCTGGTAAGAGTTATCACCATGTTTTTTAGATCGTATTCAAAGAATAAAATGTTTCCTCTCCAAAAAATAATTCAATCAGTGGAGGGAATTTATTCTAGAACAACTAGTGTCTTGATTCTCACTTTTAAAAGATATATAAATACTCCCAAAAACTATGTCTTAGGCCCAACCGCAATATGAAAAAAAATCCCCCTCCCCGTGTATGGTTCAGACCTGCATATGAAACATTTCTCCCATTCTTGGGTGATTTAAACATGAAATTCTTCTTACGTACTCATGAACCATCCTCACACAAACCTAAAACTATGTCTGTGGAAATAGGAATCTCCATAATTCGTTTTCGTCCATTAGTGATAGAATATATGATTCTAGAGGAAACCTTTATTTTGAATATGCATTGACATGTTCCAGTATGGATTTCCATAAGTTACACTCAAAAGGCTTGTCAACCAGAGTCACATTATTCCTAAGGAGAAACCTTTTATATCTCTGTAATCCCCAAAAAAATTATGTTGGAAACCACTTTTCAAATATGGTCTATGATCATTCATTGTATATATATCCCATGTCACTTATTAAATCAAGAAACCCATAGATTATAGCTTACAAATTTTCCTCTTCATGCCAAAAAATTATGGAACATTCTTGGTTAGATCACCAAGAAAATTAAAAGAACTAATCTTTCATTAAAATCTAAATGACCTTAAATTTTATCCCTCAAAATCCTTATTGTAAGACATTAAACTGCACAATCAATTTATTTCAATCATGAAATTAAACTGTATGATGCTTCAACCCTCTTAGGGGAAGAAAATTTCATCCTTGTTTTGTTCATCCACTACATCACCTCAAATAACTATGTATGATTTGATACTCATTCCATAAATACATGTAGTGATGCCTAGAACCTACATTCTATGTACAACTGTTATAATAACCCAAAAATTTGTGTTCCTCTATTCATGTAAACAACACCAAGTCTAGGTGGGAAGCTCTATATTTATCCTAGGACCCCTCCTTTGTAAACATTCATTTGAAATAGAATTTCTTATTCTTTACAAACAAATCACCCTCTATGGTATTGATAAATATGGATCTTTGTAAACTCTATATCAATTAGTAATAGAATATCTGATTCCTAAGGACACCTTTTTTTTTGAATATGCATAATATTCCTTGGTTTAGATATATATAAGTATTCCACAAAAGGAATTTTAACCAGAGGCAGATTCTTCCTCAATATAAACCACTTCTATCTTCTAATCCCTGACAACATCATGCAGGAAACCACTTTTGAAACATGATCCCTAGAAACTCCTTGCATACTTCTCCCACATCAAGTTATAGATCCAAAAATTACAAAATTGTGACTTAAAATATCCCTTTTGTATACATAAATAATATTTGAACATTATCATATAACAATACCTACTTATGTTATCATCCCATAACTCTTGGTCAATGTTGTTTGACCTAAAACACCAGTTTCATTAGTCTTTCTTGTAAGACTCTAAACAGACCATGAAAAAAATTAGTACTCACTAGGTTTAAAACCTACAAAAGGAAAACCTAATAAAAAGTTTATTTTAAGATCACTAGACATGAAATATAAATGTTTTAGGTAAAAAATTGTGAGCAATAAAAATAAAGAGGCATAAAACTTATTAGGATAAAAAACTTAAAAAGGGAGGCCTAAAGAAAATCCAAGTATTTCTTGATAAGTCACCCTTATATCCAACTTGGGAAAAATTAGGGTGATGAAACAAAAGACACAAAATTTTTAGGATCTTTCAGGTGACTCTATAAATAGTCAAACTATGCTCACAATGTCCAAATTCTATGTAAAAAATTAGAGCTCTAACCCATTCCTATCATTGTAATTACAAAAATTAACGCAAAAAAATTCAATCAAATGATCTAGTTTTAGTGTTATTTTATGGATACAATGTGGATAGAAATGTAGAAATATATGTTTAGGAATAAAATCCTTTTCTTTGATGTTTTAAATTTTGAAGGAACTTTCACATGATGAAGTATCTTTTCCAAGTTTTATAAGTGTTTCTATATATAGGCTTTGATCTATTAAACAGTGGCTTGATCATTATCCAAAGTTTATTGAAACTCATCCAGTTATGTGGAGATGACCTCTTTATAATGAAAATGTTTATCCTTATCTGAAGCAATAGAATCTCTACCCTATTCTAATACCTTTTTCAAGGATTGGTGAAGTTGGACCATATCTTCATTCACAACATCTAATACTTCTTGAAGTCATACCATTTTTAGATATTTTACATAAATAAGGCACTGATTATCCTCTACTTCATTAGAATGGATAATATCTTCCTAGGATATAAAAGTTATGAGACCTACAAATTGGCCCAATAGCGACACCTCATCCCACTGTGATCTTTTCTCCTATTCCCATTATTGTATGATCGACTTCACAACATAATTAATCATGCGGTAATAAAATATATCATACCCCAAAATGGAAAACATTTTTAGAAGACGGTAGAGTCTTGATGTTAGATCTTTGGGTGGTGTCTTTGGGATTAACATCCAGATGTCTTGCCAAATGAAACTATGTGAGGAATGAAAGGCATCTTATTCCTCAAAGTATGACTCTGAGATGCTTTTAGAGGGGGATATATAATCTGGTATTAATGAACTCAATGAGTCTCTATGTTCTAATCCATTAAAAACAATATTATCTTATCCTTATATTGTTTTCTGAATTATAAAGGATAGTGCTCCCTCGGGATCAACATCAAAAGTTTATGGCACTGGATAACATATGGGACTCATCGTTAACATTGGGGGATAATAAATAAAAATGTAAGGGAGATAATAAGAGTAGTTAATAATACTCACCCATTGATAGATCCAATATTGGGTTGATTCATCCTTAACACCATAGATCTCAATGTTTTGAGTAAAGATCTACTGATAAGGAACAACCTTATGATTTTGTTTGGAAACTAGGATGTAAGACTCTCAAGAATCTCCCACTTTAGGGACCTCAGCTATATTTCCCTCAGAAATGGGAGTGGGATGGAATTTTTTACCCTAGTCATAGATCTCCTTGGTCATAGATAATATTGGAAATTATATATATGGAAAAAGATACATGGTTCAATAATCCATTATTAGAACATCAGGCATAAAGTTTGGTTGTTCAAAAATTTAGGATCACGTCTATCAAATTATTTATTAAATTTCCCAAACTCTTCTAAAGAGTCTATAATATTAATATTCTTTACCATGTCTTGTCATGTCATTATTTATCATTTCATGAATCAATTCCCCAATCCCCATGGAATCCTCACCCATGGGGACATGTAGGAAATCAGTCTCGAGACCCTTCTGAACATCCTCCTCTGATGACCTGAGACCTTAATAATCTTACTATGATACAATAGTAGTGTAAGTAGTATTAATTGTAGGGTCCTATATTGTATGAATAATATTTGAAATATAAAAAGGAATAGAAGTTAGAAATCAGTACATGGAACCTTATGATGCTTATCTGACATTACAAAGATCCTTCTTCTTCTCTATAGTAATAGGGAAAGACATGGGTTAGTCTATTGGAACTTCTCCTATAAAAGGAGCAGACACTCCATTGAAATTATATATCTCATATAGAATATACCACTCATTACTTGAAGGATCTATGAAATAATCCTTGAGGGAGGAGACTGAATAAGATCCTAAAGATGAAAAAACATTATTAGATATATATGCCATGCAAGTTAAGGGGATGAATTACATTATATAGATTTTCTATGGCACTTATTCTTGACCAAATTATTTTCACTTTTCTATTTTTTCACTTGACATGGTGAATGTCCCCTGTCAGTCTTCTCAAGTACAGGAACCAAAGGTTGAGAGGTCCCCCCCCCCACATCTCTTTTTGCATTAATCTACGACCTTGAGTTAACACCCCAGTCTTATAGTTAGATCCCTTAACCATGATTGAGGTGCTCGCTAAGGTGTATCTTGGGGATAATAGTTCTGGTGATACCACATTCTATAATTCAAATGGATTCCTTATTAGTACTTCCTATAATTACAAAATTGATTGTGGGTTTAAAAGAAAAGTAAATAAACTTACATCATTAAAATTGAAAAATTCATCCCATTCATCATCATATTGGACAGTTATTCCATTAGTGCTACCTCAATCTAGTATATGGGTTACCCAATCTGTAGAAGAGATCTGATCATCAGTTTTATATACCAACATCTCCATCTCTCAAATATATTACCCCACCTTAGTAAAATTGGGGTTAGGGTGAAGATCGTGGGGTTGATCGAATATCCCCAATATATAGGATACAAATGTTGTCCTAGAGAAACACCCATAAATCTTTGAGTTTGTGGGTCATGCCTTTCAAATGATATATTTTTATAGACCTTACATAATCCAATGTTGATTTGGTTTATTATGTGGAAGAACTGACATATTTTGAATTTAAGGTCCTTTCAGGCATCTCTACTCTAACAGTAGATTAGGAAACTAGAGCTTGGGTATCCTCCTAGGGATGATTACTAGACCACCTAGGCCTAGAAGATGTGGTATTTTCAAATCTAAACTACTCCATGGACCATATATGAGATCATTTTAGAGACTCTGGTACTTTGGTGTCATCACCTCTATGATAAGCCTTCTTGCCATGCTTTCCATGTTCAGTTTTCATTATTACCTAGACTCAGGGGATGCTTATTGTTAATACCCCTTGAGGGTAGGAAGAAATTCAAGAACTATCTTATTCAGTGTTTAACCTGAAGGATACACCTAATGGAGGTAGCTTGATCGATTTGTGGGATACCTCTAGGGCCACGAGGATCTAAAATTGTCGCAACACTATCATCTATTTCTCAAAACAAAGATATGGGGGGAGAAATTCAGCTATTTTTAACACTTGAACTAGAAGGAAAATCGATATGAAGCATATGATTTATAAATGATCTTACTGTCAATATGATATTCCATTATATAGTATTTGAATACAATCATGTATAACAATATATTATCATTACCTTTTCCATTTTCAATAAACATTCAAGTATGTGGATAACCATGTGGGAAGAATTTAAACTCTCCCAGTAATTTTAGATTATTTAGAGCTTCTCTACACTTTAGAGGTAAAGTATAAATATCAGAAACATCCAAAATGAATGAATGAAACTAGCCTTTAGGGATTTCAACCCCACTCATCATGGCATAGAAGCTGAAGTGTTCCATGATCCACCCCCATGGAAATTGAAATGGACCTAAAATTTGGTATGGGGGCTTCTCTGAGTACACATGAAATTTACATGAGTATATTTTCACCATAATAAGGGCATATGGCCCTATGTGGTTCCCATATGCTAATTTTTTTCACTATAAAAAAATGTCCCTAGCCTCACCCCACCATTAGATTCACAAACTGAAAAAATTTAGGCACTTGACCACATCGTAAGAAATCCAGCATGATAGGTACTTGCAGGGATGTAAAAATTGAATTTATAACCCCATAATTCAAACTAGCCTTGTTCCAAGGTAGGCCATAATTTGACAGGGATTATTTGATTCTCTAATGAAGGTTATCCTTTTGGGTGTAGGAGACTGGGAAATTCTCTTTTTGGATCAAGTAAGGCATTCATCCAAATCTTGAAATGAATATATTCTCTTGGGTGAGGGTAGTTTTTTTTATAACCTTTAGGGATATATTAAATAGCTCACAAGATTAGGACGACATCCTTTTAGTGTCATACCACATCACTTTCAATGGGATGAACTCATCATACATCCCCCCATGAATCTGCACTCCCGATATTTTGTATAAGTCCTATAAACTGATGTTGACTTCCCTGTGTGTCAGATGAAAATTGTTCATCTGTAGGATCAATTGGTTGAATAGATCATGGATGGCGTCTATATTCTTGTACATATATGTCTAAGACACCTATAAAACCTCATAAATCTGGATTTCTTTCAATCAGTTTTAAATTACATACCAGTTTGGCACACCCAGTATGCCCACATCCATTCAGGCTTTACTCCACCTCCAGAATGGATGTCCCAATCCTTCTTCCAGCCTTGTGATTGATCTATCTTGGAAGAATAAAAATTGAATGGTATTAATGAGGTTTTGATTCTGGGGTGTGAGGCTTCAGATCTAGGGCATAAAGAATGTGATGTATGATGCATGTAGTTAGTACTATTCCTTCATTCATAAACACACCTTTGGAGGAAATATTGGTGGTAGGATAGATAGTGCCCTCCATGAACCAAGACATTAGAAAATAACTCTAAGGCTTCAATATGAATGAATCTATCAGAAGTGTTTGGTCATACAGTGGAAGGTAATCAATTTTTGGTCACTCATACTAATACTTCTTCAAGTATTTTTCTTTTTCTAGAATGTTGGATTCATTCATGTTGTAATAATCTGGCCTGGTGGTTTTGACCATTTTGGAAACATGTGTAGCATCCTGTTCATCAGAATCCCTATGATTTTCCATTGAAAATATACATACAATGCATGTGGAGGGTCATTATCATCAAGTAATTATCTTTGATTCTTTTTTCAAAAGAAATAATTATAAAAAAGGATTGATCTTGCATAGGTTAATCACTCAAGTGACCTCATACAGGTCACTCACTCATGTGACCTCACACAAGTCACTTTCTCAAGTGGCCTCGCATGGGTCACTCTCTCAGGTGACCTAGCATGGGCCACTCACTCAAATGATATGGATAAAGTATCTTAACAATTTTTATTAATGTCCATACCAAAAGATACATTAGACAATTAGGGAAAGAGAGGTGTACGGTAGAAATGTATAGAGGACTTGTACGGAGTGATCAAGAAAAATTCATTAGAGAGAGGTGGGATGGGATTATTTATAAAGGCGGTCCTATTTATAGATTTTCATTCACCTATGATATTGACCAGTGTGGTTCACCTACGTGATTAACCAACATGGTTCACCTGTGTGAATGACCTATCTGACTGACCTAAGTAGTGTAAATATGTACTCAATCTATCATCCCCCTCTATTAGTCTAGAATCAGGGGTTTTTTAATTCAACCTAAGGGTATTAAATAACATATAGAGGCTAGAAAATGAATTTTTCATCAATATCCATATTTCCCTTCATCAGGATTAGACTCTCTTCTTCAGATTGGATCAAATCTTGAGGGGTGGATTTTGTTGAAACTACCTTTTTCCCATGTGGGTGAGAAGCTTTAAAGGAAAATACCTCAAGTTGTAGAGGAGATAGGTGAGTTAAAGAACATTCCCAATAAATCCTAAACGCACCCCACCTATGTGAAAAGAGGTTCACACAAGCCCTTCCTGCACAGACCAGTAAGATTAGCAACACCTATACAAGGGCCCTGTACGAGATAGCTATGTGAGGGACTTATATGAGTGATATCCTTGACTCAAGATCCTATTTTTTCCAATAAATATGAACCTCGATATCCTAATTTAACATGAGTGAATGAGAAAGATATAATTTGAAGCTCTGATCTTTCAAGTGTTTCACCCAAGTCCTCCAAACCCTCAGGTAGTTCCTTAATCCTTTAAATGAAAGGTAAATTAGTAACAATAAATGGATTGAGGCCCCAAAAGGTCTATAATACCATTAAAATAGAGATGAAACACCCTCTAATAAAAAATATTAGGATTAAGGACCCTTACACTACTCAAAACATAAGTGACAATCATTTAAAGACACTTGAGGAGACCATTGAAGCTTAGTGGAATGCCTCTCACAAGTGTTGTTTCCCAAGTTTTCCATTTCCGAAAGACCTCTTCATCTCATCTAGGTCTACCTTTCTTGATATATCTTCCTATCTCCTAGTTCTCTCCTACATGAAGGACCTTGTACTCGCTTAGGCCTTACCTATGCAAGCTACCTTTTTTCCACTCGGTCCTCACCTATGCAATCTATCCTTTGGACCCCTATTTCATACCACAAAAGGAAAGTAACAACTTCCCTTTGATCCCTCGTCTAAGGGGGATCAAGCTATTTCATCCTCCAAATCCTCTAGATATGTATAATCAGAACATAAGTAACATCATCCTATCCTATTGATTATACATTCCCATGGTAACGAAGGTCCTGTATTTATCCAACCTAATATGTGGGATCCTAAGATTGTTTTCAATTATACATTCTCATTATAATTATGATATAAACCTTAGTGATAATTTTAGTAACCTGGGGTTAAAAATAATAGAGGATATGGGAATATCAAATCCCTTTATCTATCCTCGATTCCCCCAAATGACTCTACCCTTATCTACTAGAATATGAGGAGTAAAATGCATCAGTAGAGAGTCCTTTTATGAATATTCCTCTTACCTTACATGGGGAATCCCTCTTGGAGTAAGCCCCTAGTATTTATTACAAGTAATACCCCTCCCCCATCCACCAGTAGATGAAGAAGATTGTATGGTTTTCTATATATTCTAATTCATCTTGTTTCTCACTCAGAACATGACTCACATGGTCTTAGAGGTTAGTGATGATCATGGAATATGCATGATCAAGTAGCTATATCATCAGAAGATTCCCTTTTCATATATTCCTCTCAAATTCCCTAGGTCCTCCTAGTCATTGTAATCCCTAAAACCATGTCACCACCTCAAAAGGACTTATTCCCAATGAGGAAACCCTTTGGTTATCCTAATTTCCACTCATCCATGTCATTGTTTACATCGTTCCCCACCTAGTGGAACACAAGTAGTGAAAACGTAAGTCTTAATAGTAGAATAACCAAGGGAAATGACTTACCTATCCCAAAAAAGATTCATTTTTCAGATCTTCCACTCACCTTGACATAGTCCTCCTCTATAGGTGTAATCCCTAATGTTATGAACCACATGGGATTTGATTCCTATCTAAACATGATACATAGAAAGACTCTATATGGTTCAATACTACCACCCTAATCAACACTAATAATCTATGGGTAATTTTCCCTATAGGTTCATATACAAGCTAGGAGGGTATATCCCTTACAAGTCCCCATGGTTACTTTAATGTAAGTCTCACACCAGTCTTGACTAGAAACATTTTTCCTAGACGTCCATGCCGCATGACGTTAAACTGCAATGTTTGGTCCTCATCCCATGACCATAAAAGGTATGATGTGTCCCATTAAGTGGAACCAAACTATGTGGGTTCTAATCCCTTTCACAAGGATATGTAGGAAGTCCATGTTATGGTCATGATCTTGACATCAAAATAACTCTTGTCTTCCTTGATGATGATAAATTCCAAATCACCCCACCATGTGGCTTAAAACATGAATCATGATAATAAAATACACAATAATCTTGAATACACATACAAATGGGTACCACATGTGAATAACCTCAGATACATACAGATTTCTTTATCGATGAAGAACCCCAAATACATGCAGACGATTCTAAATAAAATACGTGATAAAATTTTATTTTTAACATAGGGGAAACTCATTATATATTTGGGATTTAATAAAGGATTCATGAATATGTATTAAATTTATAATAGAGTCCTATAGTAGGAAATAATTCCTCTCAAAAAGGTACGATGTGTCCGACCTCCCATCCTTTTGGCCAATATGAGTCCCTAATAATCGTTGGAGCCATTTCCCAATGACCACCAACATTTGGAAAGAAGGTTCATGAAGCATCTCGAATAAGGGAACAGTTGTGTGTTTTCATCTCTAATAATAAAACCCATTGGAAACTTACTATAAAATATGTGGAAAAATGTGTTTAATGTGAAATTTTACCCCACAACCACCACAACACTATATTCAAACCCCATGTGTTTTTTGGGATCAAAATAATTTCAATATCCTTTGGTGCTTCATATGCTTCACAGAGGATATTATTTAATGATACCAACCATTTTATTTCTCTGGATAGATTATGATTATGTAATGAGAAATTTTTTCTAAAACCCATTTATTTTTCCTTGGTTCTGTTATAATTAAACGATGAATTATTTTATAATCTTATGGCACACATATATATGGTTTTCATTATGTCAAGGGTGGGTCTATTAAATCTCACCAATGAATTGGGTAATGATTGATATATCATGAAATAATATAGACTAGAATAGGGATTTAACCTAGTTTATTAAGGTACTTTTTCCACTATGATAGTCTTGGAAGTGATCCTTGACTAAGAAAATGATAGAACGAGGAGTGAACCCAATCCAATATAATATTATAAACTATGATCATTTACAAAGTAAATGATTTTCAATTCTTATTTGACTACCACAAAGATATATCTTATTATTATGATATGTTCTCATGGATTTTGATTTATTTTTAATGATTTCCCATTCTTATTAGTTATTTATTTTGTTTTGACAAATCCTTGTTCCGTGATTCATGATTAATTATCTTTGACTGTTTGGGTATGAATTTAATAAGCATTTATTGTGTTATGATA
The DNA here is from genome assembly GCA_963277665.1 of Viscum album. Lineage (NCBI taxonomy): Eukaryota > Viridiplantae > Streptophyta > Magnoliopsida > Santalales > Viscaceae > Viscum > Viscum album. The sequence goes on from OY728159.1 coordinate 1,060,039,543, forward strand.
CCCTTATTATTTTCTTGTATGCACTTATGATAATAGATTAATATCTCTCATGTTTACCCTTACTGGGAATTTGGTGTCACCATTTATTATGTTTCTATTTTCCCTAGGTTATGAAGAATGATTTTTAAGTAATGAATTCATAAGAATGGTAATATGATAGTAGATATTTGTGTGAGATTCTGAATATATCTTATGAAATAAGTTGATTATTTATCTAGTCCTCTAAAGACACTAAACCTTTATAGTCCTAGAGAATGTATTATTGTGCATTGTACTGAATAATCATCTAAAATGATGAAATATTTAGGTATGTAATGTTTAGGTTTCTGTAGTCTGTATTAGATAAGGGTTTAGTTATTTTTGTAGATTCGGTTGGGGAATATATGATTATAGAACCTATGTTAACCTATGTTGTGTTAAATTTGAAATAGGGTTAACCTAAAAGATTCATAGGTTGAATAGAAGGTCCAATAATTTCATATATATTACAAATTATTTTCATTATTATATGATTTTGACACTATGAATATTATATCATGATTATTACAATATACTTTTTGGTTTTAATCAATGATTAGAATAAGAAGGATTCGACCTAACAATGAATGTTATGAAAAATGCAATGAGAAACTAAATGGAATAAGTTTCAGAATGAAAAAAAACACATTGTTATTCTCAAGAAACTATCTCAATACATGAATCATGTGAAGATTATAAATGTAAAAATGAGGGGCCAACACATAGTTGAGTGTTTCATAAGGAAGCATCAACCTTCATTTAGTGGGTCTTGTAATCCATTTCTATTGACCAATGGATTAATACCACTAAAAATTTATTCTCCATTCTCTAGTTCTAGAAATATAAAAAAAATCTCGGTCTTATATCATTTGGAAGGTGAAGCTGATCAATAATGGGATCTCATCAAGAATATGAGACAAGGGAAAGAAATATAGTCCCTAACATGGGAATATTTTAAGAATTTGTTTTTCAATAATTATTTTCCTAAAACTCTTCACATGAAAAAGGATATATAATTACTCAAAATAAAGTGGAAGGATGGTAAATCCATTAGTAATTATGAAGAAAATTTCACAAGACTTTCATAGTAAGATTAAGGTTTTATAATTGGTCATGAAATAAAAATTGATTGGTTCTTATTGGATTGAGACTAAGTCTATGAAAGGAATTGTCTACAAGAGACTTTTAACAGCAATGATGAAAACTTTTGACATCCTCTCAAGTTATAAATTAAGATGGGAGACTCTCATTGTTCTCATGGTTTTGGGTATCATAAGATAAAGATGGAATTTTGAGGAAATTATAATAATAAAACACATGGTGGATAGAAAATGAATCTTCCTTTATGATATAAGTGTTGAAATAAGTGTGGGGTAAATTTACTCTAAGTGGCTGGTAAATGTTACAATTTTTGGAAGGAAATCCATCTAGCAAGTGAATTCTGACATGATATAAATACAAAATCCAATGAAATGAATGAAGAGAATGCTCAGTTTAATATACCACCCAAACTATAATGATAAAACTGCAAGGATTAAAGGAATTATATCAATAAATAAATAAATCCATTAGTTAATAATGACAATTTGTGTCAATATCCTTGTAAGATAAGAGATAATGGAAAGTTTCATGTAATCCTAACCACTGAAGTGGGTAATGTGAACTATATACTTAACATCCACTCTGTAACTAAAAATATATTATTTTATTATGGTTATACCCACTATTTATATCTAAATAATTTGTTAATGGTATCATATCACCCCCTCAATTATTAGATGTTGAATTATTGGTGAAAACTCCTAATGGTACAATGATTGCATCTTAAGTCTATATTTACTATCTGATAGAAGTATTTGGGAATGTGATTTATATAAAAATTTTGATTCTCCATCTATTTGAATTTGATGTTATTTTGTTTATGAATTTTCTTTCATTAAATAGTACCCATATCAATTTCAAAGGAATGAAATTCACATTTGATATTACAAATAAATCGATGATTGTCTTTCAATGAAAGGATGAATATGAACTTCCCATATAATTTACTTACTTTATATGAGTCTTAATACCTACTCATAAAGGATATTTCTCTCAAATGGATATGGAAAAATCAATACTAAATATATGACTATCATTTGGGGATATTCTGATGTATTTATGAATGAATCTTCTATTCGTCCCCTAGAATCATGAAGTTTTTTTTCAATAAAACTCATACCTGATGTTACACATATTTCAAAAAATACATATATAATGGCCTTGATTGAGTTGTAAAAATTTAAAAAGAAACTATAGGATAATCTATAAATGGGATTCATATGCTTTAGATCATCACCATGGGGGTGTACATGTTTTCTTTTCAAGAATAAAGATGTTTCAATGCATCTTTATATTGATTATTGAGAACTTACCAAAATTACTATCAATAAAAAGTATCTTTTACCCAATATTTAGGACTTGTTTGATTAATTATGTGTAGATTAGTAATTTTAAAAGATTGAAATTCATTCTAGATATCATTAGTTTAGTCTCAATAAGGGGGATATTACTAAAACAACCTTTCATATAAGGATTGTCATTATGAATTTATAGTAATATCATTTGGGATTACCAATTCCCCCAATATATTCATGGATCTAATGAATAGAGTATTTAGAGATTACCCTGATCAGTTTCTGTTCATCTTTATAGATGATATTATTATATTTTAAACGAATAAGTAAGAACATCAATATCATTTGAGGTTTCAGTTAAGGACCTTAAGGAAGGAGGATTTGTATGCCCAATTTAACAAATTTGAATTCTAACTATAGAATATTTCTTTCTTGGTTCATATAATCTCTTGTATGGGTATATGATTGAATAATTCAGATATATAAGTTATTTATAATAGTCCCCAAAAAATGGAAATTGATATCTATAGTTTTCTTTGGATTTCTAGATACTATCGATTCATTGTGAGGTATTTATCATGGTTATCTAATCTAATAACCAAGTTTACATGGAAGAGATCCAAGTTATTATAGAAAGATGATTGTGATAAAAATATAAAGGAGATAAAAAGAAGGTTGTTCAATTCACTTTTTCTCACCCTACACTATAATAGATAAGGGTTTGTGATCTATAATGATTCATCAAGGAATGAATTTTGATGCATTCTCATATAGAATGAAATGGTGATATCTTATGCCTCGCATTAACTGAAAATTCATGAGAAAAAATACCTAAATCATGACTTGGAGATGGAAGTGGTAATTTTTTCATTAAAAATATGATGGAATTATATTTGTGGTGAAAGGGTTGATATATATATATATCATAAAAACTTTAAGTATATATTCTCTTAGAAATAGTTTAATATGCACCTAAGAAGATGGTTGGAATTGACTAAAGATTATGACTTCTCAATACACTACCACCCTAGGAAGGAAAATAAGGTGGTTTATACTCTCATTCTAAAGGAGCGTGCTAGTTTTTTCATGATGAGGATTAAAACAAGATGAATATTTATTGATTTTAAAAAGATTTAATTTTAATTCATGAGGAAATGGGATATATCATATCTCTCTCAAATAAATGTTCAACCATCCATCCATATAAATATTAAATAGTTTTAGAATTAGGATGTAAAACTATAGAAGAAGGTAAGAACTTTTTCTGAGTTCAACCATGATTATTATGGAATGATATAGTTCAAGAATCAAGTTTGTGTTCTATCAATACTAGACTCAAGAATGAGCTATTGGATGAGGTTCATAGTTCATCATTCTCTATTAAACCTATAAGTATAAAGATACATAGGGATATGAAATATTATTTCCTGTGGGGTGACCTTAAAAGCAATATTATAGATTATATATCTTAATTCCTAATGTGATAGTAAGTTAATACAAAGAGATAGAATTCTAAGGGGATGTTACAAAAATTACCCATACCAGAATGAAAATAGGAAAACATTACCATGGAATTCATCATGGGAAACCCTAAAAATTTTAAAGGGAGAAATTATATTTGGGTTGTAGTTAATCACATCATGAAATCATCACATTTTATTTCCATTAGAGAATATTTCCCTATTGATCATATTTTCGGGATATACATTAAGGAAGTGGAAAAGTTTCATAGAGACCACATTTTACTATATCTTATTGGTATCTAATGTTTACCTAAATGTTATAGAGAAGTATTCTATAGAAATTGAATACAAGATTTATATTTGTCACTATATATCATCCTCAAATGGATAGTCATCCTGAGAATACAATTAAAACCCAAGAAGATATGATGTGATCCTATTCTATGGATTTCAAATGTGGATGGAATCATCACCATCCTTCAGTAGATTTTTTTAAAAAAAATAGCTTTCACTTGGGAATTTATATGGATCCTTATAAAGCCTTATATGGTATGAAGTGAATAAATCTATCATGTTCGAATGAAGTTGAAGAAATAATGTTATTAGGACCAAATCTAGTTAAAAAAATATTAGATAATATTATATCCATTCAAAATCACATCAGGGAAGAGCATAATAAGGACTTTGGATTCTCATACATGGATATTACATATTTTTAAATAAGTATCCATTATATTACATGAACACGTTCCTAAAGGCGATAATATTTTAGTGACTTTGAAAAATTGGAATAGAATATTATAATTCAGTGAAAGATCTTCAATGTTTTCCACAATTATATTCTCATTTAGTAGTCTTCATTGACATACCCTATATAAAACCCTTCTTTATAACCTAGGGAAAGAAAACATAAGAAAGTGTGATCTTATATTCTCAATAAGGATAAACAAAATAGATATCAATATATGATCATATGAAATGATAATATAATAATAAAGGTATGTGATCATGAACATAACATACAAAGTTTATACTAAACCTATCTTAGATCATAAACATGATTCATGGCATAAAACTTTATCATTTCCATAAAAAATGGCCCCTAAGGTTGAGAAATCATTATAAATAGATCATTAACCCTAAGATCATTTCATAAAATTGTGGTACCATCATAAATATATAAAACCATTTCATAGTCCATGGTAAACTACCCAGACTATAAACATAGTATATCAGGAATTTTCAGTTATTTCTAATTGTGGATCAGATCACACTAGTTTCACATAGTGGATCCGAACACACCTATTTCCCATAGTGGATCAGGACACGCCTGTTTCCCATAGTGTATCAGGAAATACCTTTTCCCATATTAGATCAATCCCATTGATTTATTTCCCATTTTTACCTCATAACATATAAATATTTACCCAATGCATTGGTGGGAGATACAGGTCTCACCCATTACATAATTAAAACCATATTTATGTGTTCCACAATATCATAAACATTAATTATATCATAAACCATGAAATGAAATAAAATGGGTATCATAAAAATGTCATCATATCATATCCATGTGAAAAGATACCGGTTTTATACTCATTTTCATTATTGAATAAATCGTGAAAATAAGTAGGTTTTATAATAATTTCCTCATGGTATAACCCATAGAAGAGAAATGGGTTCCATAATCATTATTCCATTAAAACATAAACCATTCAAATAAATAATATTAATGGTATCCTTGGATCATATCCCTAGTAGGTCATAGGTAACACCAACAAATGTCATCTTATATGTGAAATAATTTTGAATGATCATTTAAAATATTTCTTAAGAAAAATATACTTTCATATTTGAAAAATTATTTATAAAAATTAAAACCTTTTTAAAACATTTTTATTTAACAATAAAAATTAAAACCTATAAAGTAAAATTCTAAGTAATTATTTTTCATGACATTAGAAAATTCAATTCATCTCGTACATGTTAAAATAAAGATTCCTTTTAATTTTTGGTAAATTCTAAATGAGGATTGTTTAGAAAATGACTTGAATATTTATTCTAAAATATTTTTTTTAAATAAAACATGGTTAAAAATTACTTTATAAAAATAATAAGAGAGTAATAAAGCGTTTTTGAAAACATGGTTTTGGGAGAAAACATATTTCCAGCCGAAGAGGGAAATAAAGTTGGATTTCATAAAAACATTTTTCTTAATAATTTTATGTACCAAAGAGTATGAAAATGGTACCATTGCTTGATAATATCATGAATAACCTAAGGATAATAAGATTCATGAGAAATATTGGGATTTATATCATGATATTTCAACATTGGAGAATTAATTATAAATAATCCTAATACATGATGAGATTGTAACATAAAATTTTTACCACTTTGGTAACATTGAATAATAATACCCAGGAAGTAATAACATAAAATTAAGCTTAAAATATCATGAGTATTAATAAATTCATGATATTACAATTGAAATTTTCTGTATATACACCTCATGAAAGAATATAGGTGCATACCATAATGTGCTTCTCAAAGAAGACAAATTGAGACAAGAATCTCAAACCGCTTTAGTAATATTTTGAATCATAATACTAGATAAATAACAACATAAAATTAAACATTAAATATCATGAATATAATGGGATTCATGATATAACATGTCAAAGGGGTAGTATATACACTACACAAAATAAATGAGTGGTGAATTTTCATGTGTCTCCCAGAAATAAAATAGAGACTAAAAATCCCTTATTGATTTTTAACTTTTGAACTGTAAACCCCCTGAAATAATGGATATGTAAATCCTAATAATTTTAATTATAATTATCATAAAATACATTCAGGGTATTTATATACATCACATAAAATAAATGGTTTTTGAATATTGCATGTATCTCACAAAAGTAAAAAGTGACATGTGAATCCCTTTCCTTAAGCCTTGACTCCCATCGCATACTCATTCAAACATCATGTATAATAAATATAAGTTTATTATATATATATATAATAGAACAAAATTAATATATATCATACCATATATTATTTATTTATGACCTTTTATTACACATTATTTAACAATTCCATGTTAAAGTTGTGTTTCAGATAATAACCGCTTTGTTTTTCATATATATTTTGATTTGTTATATTTTTTGTCCTATTACATTGATCATGGTTTAATAATCTCTAGAATAATAACCATGATATAAATATAATACATATTAATTATATATTTATTTATATTAATCCATAAAATTTAGTGAAGGAAAATGAAATACACCTTTCAAGGAGATGGTAGGTCATACATACGCATTAAAGTTGTTTCCATTTTCTTATCAAATTGAAAGAAATAAATTTAAATGATATAATAAAATTAAATAATAATTTTTATTATATATATATAATATATTTTCATTAAATTCAACCATAATAATTTCCATGTAAATCTTGAACAAATCACACCGCTTTGTGAGGCGGTAGTCCGCCGTACACACGAGCGGCATTATCGTATTCCCATGAAATGGAAATCATAAAGGTATGAGTGATATAATAATTAAAAAAAAGATCATATAATAAATATCATATAAAAATAATAAATCCATAATTATTTCCAATTGTGAGAGGTGGTATTGGAAAACTGAACAACATCGATTCGTAATGTAGTAGTCCATTGTACACACAAACAATGATTTTGTAACCCATTTAATGGAAGTGGATATGGTTTTAGGTCATTATATTGACATAAAATCATATAATTATATTTCATATACTGATTATATTTTATAATAATGATATAATAATAATTTAAGGAGGTGGAGGAATAAATAAAATAAACGTACCCATTGGTGAATGTTACCTCTTCTTTGGGTATCCTCTTTAGGTTTTCACTAAAAGCCTTCCTTGGTTGGATTAAATTCCAAAATAAATCATCTAATATGAGAGTATGGAATTTGGGTAGTGATTTTTCCAGGTATTTTCTGAACCAAATGGTTTTTAATGTGTGAATAAGATAGGAGAGTGGTTGGCATTTTATAAGTGGGGGAAAGTACACACTTGGTAGTTTGGAAAATAATTGTGTGCTCCCACATTTTTAATATCTCAAAGGGGTAAAAATGGACCATTATTGAACCTTATAGGTTTAATTATTTAAATATGGTCATAAAATAATTTTTATAATTGTATATGTCATTTTTACCCTTATCTTTTTAGTTTAACCCCACAGTAAACCCATTTTTACCTTAATTGTGGTAATTAATTTTTACTACATTCGCTATTCATTTTTGTCAAATATTAAGTTAAAATTATTAGATAATATAAATTATTATAATTATAAATATGGAATCTATTTTTCCTAATTAAATTAATATAAGTGTAAAATGTTAATTTGAAATTGATCCTACTGACACGATGAGAAAGCAGGTTTTTCAAGAGAAAACGTTCAAAAGGTTACAAAGTTTTTATATCAAAATTCAATATGAAATTTGTTAAAGTTGTATAAATTAGATTAATACATATAATTAATTTAATTTAACTTTAAAATAAATTAAAATATAATTTAAAATTACAAATTATTTAAATAAAAAGGCGGTTTTCAATTAAAATTCAATATTTTTCACTATTCATCAAAAAAAGAAATATTTCATAAAAATCCCAAAAAACCACCCTAATATAATTTTTAAATGATGAATACAAAAATTAAGTTTATTTTATCAAATTATTTTTTTATAATTATTAAAAATTAATTTTAAAATACGTGATCCAAAGGTGATAAAACTACTTCTAGAAAAATACAGTTCTAAGTATAAAAATGGGTTTATTATTATATCTTTTATAGAAAACACATAAGATGAATGTTAAATGTTATATTGAATATATAATATATAAACTTAATTAATATAATACAATAATATTTATTTTTTAATATTTATTTATGTAAAACACACTTTTTCATAAAAATTGTTTTTTCTGAAAAAGATTTCTTTTTTTCAAAAGGTTTTTATTTTAATTTATAATTAATTATTCACCAAATAATTCATTATATATAAATTTTTAAAACAATATTTACTTAATTTAATTAATCCTATTAATACTCCCTATTCCAATATATAGGTGATAACTATCTTGATAAATAATAATATTTTAATAATATGACATGTTTCGTTTAAAATCAGTGTTACATGTAACGCAAGATAAGATCAGTGTTCCATGTGATACAAGAGAAAATTTGTATTGTGTATAAAAAAATATGAAAATTATTAAATATATTTGAAAAAAAATTGTCACAAAATATCATGGTGTTATATTCTACCCACCTTAAAATGAATTTCATCCTCGAAATTCATCTTGATCATAAAAAGTTTAACATTTAAAAAATTCCTTCATAGAAACCCACATCGTAAAAAGGGTTAATTAAAAATCCTATTGAAAAAGAGAAATGGATGTTTTAAGGTCATATGTAATAAAGCATACTAGGTTTATAAATAGTATAACAAAGGTGGGAAGAGAAAACATGGACCTAGAAGAGAAAACTAACACCCAAATACTGATAGAGAGTGATATAGACAATTGATCATAAAAAAGTGAGTGATAAAAATAAGGTTAATGACTATAAATATATAAAACAATGAGGCATGAAAAAGGTCATTGATAAAATAAAAAATAATGATAATGGGGAAAATTTATTTCGATATCCTTTTTCTAATTTTAAATAATTTTCATGAAAAGGTATACTTACATGATTTCATTCCATTTCAAAAGTACAATCTCACCCATTTTTTATTCCTTGATTAATTTCCACTCCATCTATTAATCTAAGAAATTAAGGAGAATTTTTTATGCCTAACTCACTAATAAATCAAAAGAACCATAAATTGAATAATAATCTATTCCATCTATATTTAGCTATCATCACAACAAAATAGTTAGCAAAGGTTATCCAATATGCATAAATCTTCATATGGTGAAGTAATACATTAATATCTAATGCCTTTTTCAAAGTTTAGGATAAAAAATTACATAAATGGTTAACCTGATGACCCTTTAAAAAGATAAAAATAAAAAACTTTATAAATAATTTCACTAAATTTATAAAATGGAATTATCATTAATCCCCCAAACATCTAGAAATAGTTCTTAATTTTTACATAACAAACATGTGAATACTTTCATCACATATTCTCTTGAAACTGGAATGACCATAAAACCTTAATAAAAACATAAATTCTTCTTCATTCCTTACATAAAACATATAATATTAGATATATCCAATAAATCCAAAAATTAATTAAACTCCATCCATGATAGTATAAACCACATTATCAATAAATCATTAATCAGTTCCAAGGTAATCAGTACTATCCAATTTACTTTATTCAAATCAATCATCTCCTTATCCCAATATAATTATCTCAACATCAAGAAAATATTAAGGGTTATATTTCCCTTAATAATTTGTTTTCTATGAATATCACTTTTCTATTAAATCACCTTTCTAGGTTATCAGTATCTTTCAACATATTATTTAAAATTATTAATTGAGAAATTATACTTTAATATATATATATATATATATATATATTTCATAGTTTATATAACATAATTATTAAATCAAAATACATAAATACTTCGATTATTTTCATGGAATAGGTCCTTCCTTGGTCTAGAAGTTAATTCTTAGGTCATGGAATTGATTTTGAAAATTTCCATATCCCCCCACATAAGTCATTGAACTCCTTTAAAATTTGTCACTCTATGACCATATTTTCCACATAGATAATATCTTACCCTCAATTTGATATATTCCACCATGTTATTTTTCCCACCTTCTTGACATTTAGGAATCAAAATCTTCTTTCCTTCATGTTCATTACTACATGAACTTTCATAAAATTAAATCTTACTTTAATTCGATATGTTAAGAATCACAAAAAAATTTACATTGTTAATAGTGTATTTTGATAGTTGAATATGCATAATCAAAATAACTTTCTCTCCGTTAATCTTCCAATTTGGTTGTTCATAGTTACTAAATTTTCTATTAGATTAAATTTTAACATGATTCCTTATGGTTCTATCCATTTAATAAAACCAAAAAATATAGTGTGAGCAACACTAATCATAGTGTAAAACCATATAATCATAAAAAATAACTTATAGTATTTATAAATCATGACTCTTTATTCTATGAAATAGTATCTTTATCCTAGGTTATTTATATTCATCGTCTATTTAAATCCTTAATGATAGTTCGTAAAGAGTTTATGAATTTCCAATGAATATCCCACAGGAGTGTCAAACCATGTGTGTGGAAAGGTCATTTCTTTACGAGTTCTCGGTCAAGTCTAGATCAATACAATTATTTCAGGGTTGTTACCCCTATGTAAATCTATTTTAGATTCACATCCACTTGAAGTATTCAGAAAGTTATGTAATTGCTTATAAACCGCTCACTCTATCCTTTACCAAAATTCTATGAAATTTTCTAATATTTTGAATCATGAATAAACTTATACTTAGACAAGTCATTAAGGATCTCACTAAGGTTTTATCATCCTAGTTTCCAAAGTTTAATTAAACCTACCCTCTTATACAAACTATAATGACTCATGCTTCTCATACAAGGATATTATATATTTTTAGATGAATATTCATCACATTACATGAAGACATGCCTGACCACTATAATATTTTATTGAATTTAGAAAATAATAACCCAATATTCAAATCTGGTGAAAGATATTCAATGTTTCCCACAAATTTATTTCTATTTATTACTCTTCCTAGACATACCCTACATAAAACCTTTCTTCATAACCTGGGGAAAAGAAACATAAGAAAGGGTGAACTCATATTCTCATTAAGGAAAAACATAAGAGGTATTCATCTATAATCTTATTAAATAAAAATATAAGAATAATTTTATTTGAACATGAACATAAATTATGATGTTCATACCCAACCTGTTGTAGATTATAAACATGATTCATGTCATAAAACTTGATTATTTCTAAAAACATGGCCTATAAGGGTGAGAAATCATCATAAATCGATCATGAAAAAATAATATCATGTCATAAATGTGTGTCACCATCATAAATATAGGAAATTATTTCATAAAATAGGGTTTAATACCAATACAATCAATATAGTTGTTTAGGACTTATCACCTATTCCCCATTGTGGATCAGGACATGCATGTTTCTCATAGTGCATTAGGACACACCTATTTCCCATACTGGATCAAGACACACCTATTTCTTATAGTGAATCAGGACACAACTATTTCCCATATTGGATCTAGAAACACATATTCCCCATAATGGATCAAGTCCTTATAATCCCATTTTTTACCTCATGATATATAAATATTTACCCAATGCATTGGAGGGAGATATAGGTATCACCCATCATATAAAAAATCCATATTTATATGTGTCACAAGATCATAAAAATTCATCATATCATAACCCATAAAATTAAATTGGTATCATAAAAATTTCATCATATCATAACCTGTGGAAAAGTTTTAGGTTTCATAATCATTTCATCCTAGAATAACCCGTGAAAAGAAGCAGGTTTCATAAGGATTTACACATGGTATAAATCATGGAAGATAAATGGGTTTTGTAAACATAATTATAAAAAAATATAATCCATTCAATGAAATAACATTAATGGTATCCGTGAATCATATCCCCAATAATTCATAATAAACAACAGTGAATTTTATCTTATATGGAAAATAATTTTGAAAGATCATTTAAAAATATCTTGAGGAAAATATCCTTTCTTCATTGTAAAATATTTTTTAAAATATAAATTATTTTTAAAACATTTTAATTTGAGAATAAACTTGAAAATTTATAAATTAATATTTTAATAAATTATTTTTCATGACGTTGAAAATTACATTCATTATGCACACATTAAAACAAAGATTCCATTCATATTTTTGTTAAAATCCAAACGGAAAGTGTTTGGAAAACAAAATGAATATCACATTAAAAGGTTTTGTAAAAAATTAAAACATAGGTAAAAATATCCTACTAAAAGTCATTATAATATGAAAAAAAAATTGAAACCATTTTTAGAAAACAAGGTTTTGGAAGAAAATGGATTTCCTACTGAAGAGAGAAATAAAATTATCTTTTCTTAAAAACAATTCTTAATAATTTAAAGTGGAAATGAGTGGTAAAATGATACCATTAAATTATGATATCATAAATAACCATATTATAATAAAATTCATGATAATTATTTATAGTTAGATCATTAGATTTCAATATTGGATACTTAATCATAAACAATCTTGATAAATTGTGAGATAGTAACATAAAATTATTACCACATTGGTAAAATTGAATCATAATACCCATGATGTAATAACATAAAATGAAACTAAAAATATCATGAGGGTGAATAAATTCATGAAATTACATGTCAAAGGGGTTTTATATACACCTTGTGAAAAAATATCAGTGTATAACATAACATACGTCTCAAAGAAGGTAAATGGAGATATAAACCCCTTGTCTCTTTAGTAATATTTTGAATCATAATCCCTAATAAATAAAAAAGATAAAATTAAACTTTAAATATTATGATAAAAATTGGATTCATGATATAACATGTAAAAGTGGTAGTATATACACCACATAAAAGAAACGAGTGGTGAATTTTTATATGTCTCCCATAAATTAAAAAGAGACTAAAAATCCATTATTGATCTGTTAAATTTTGAACCATAAACCCCATAAAATAGAAATACTAAAATTAATATTTAAATCCATATAATTTTAAGTATAAATATCATAAAATAATTTCATGGTCAGTATATACACCACATAAATGAAACATGTGGTCAATATAGCATGTGTCTCACAGAAGCAAAAGTGAAATGGTAATCCCTTACCTTAAGTCTTGAATTCTATAAAACTCATTAAAACCTCCTATATAATAAATAAATGTTTATTATATATATATATATATTAAATAACCGAATTCATATATATAATACCATATATCATTTTTATGACCTTTTATTACCCATTTATTAATAATTCCATGTTAAAGTTAGGTTTTGGGTAATAACCACATAGTTTTTCATATATGTTTTGATTTTTTATATTTTTTGGTCTAATTAAGTTGATAATAATCATATAATATCCAAAATTATAAAAAATATACAAATATAATATATATTATTTATATATGTCTTTATGGAAATCCATAAAATTTAGTCATGGAAAATGAAATACATCGTTCATGGATAGGGTAGGTCATACGTATACATAAATGCAGTTTCCATTTTACTTTAAAGTTAAAATAAAGAAATATAAATGATATATTATGATTCAATAATCATTTTTCACTTCATATATATCACATATTTTCATTAAATCCATCCTTATACCTTCTATATAAATTGTGAGCGAATCACATCGCTTCGCGAGGTAGTAGTATGTCGTACAGATGAGCGACGTTATCGTATTACCACAAAAGGGAAATCATGAATATATGTGTTATATATTAATTAAAAAATAAAAATAATATCATAAAAATAATATATAATAAATAAATCCACCATTATGTCCAACTTTTAGAGGTATGAATGTAAAAACAAACAACATCGGTTCACGAGGTGGTAGTCTATTGTACACACAAACGATGATTTTGTAACCCATTTGATAGAAGTGGAGATGGTTCTAGGTCATTAAATTAACATAATAACATATAATTATATTTAACATCCTTATTATTTTATATAATAATTATATAATAATAATTTAAGGAGGTTGAGGAAGAAATAATATAAAAGCGCTCATTAATGAATGTTACCCTTTTTCAGGTATCCTCCTTAGGCTTGCACTAAAATCCTTCCTTGGGTGGATTTAATTAAAAAATAAGGCTTCTAGGAGGATATTATAGAAGTTGGGTAATTATTTTATCAGTTATTGTTAGAACCAAAATGGTTTTAAGGAGTAAAGAAAAGATGATATTGGGTGGCCTTTTATAAGTGGGGGAAAGGACACACTTGGTATTTTTGAAAAGAATTGAGTGCTCCCATATTTTGGATAAGTATAAAGGGTAATAAATGGGCCATTATATAACCTTATAGGTTTAATGGTTTAAACATTTCAATAAAATAGTTTTTAGACAAGTTTATAGGTCATTTTTACCCTTACCTTTTTAGTTTAACCCCTGATAAACTCATTTTTTATCTTAACTACGATAATTAATTTTTACTTCATTCGCTTTTCATTATGGTCAAAAATTAATTTGAAATTATTATATAATATAAATTATGATGATTTCAAAAATGGAATCCATTTTTATTAATTACATTTATATAATTGGAAAATTTTAATTTAAAATTAATCTTGCGGACATGACGAGAATCTGGGTTTTTAAAGAGAAAATGTTCAAAAGATTACAGAGTTTTTATATAATAATTCAATAATAAATTGATTTAAATGTAAAAAATTGTATTAATTTATGTATAATTTATATAATTTAACTTAAAGACCAATTCAAAATATTATTTTTCCTTATAAATTATTTAAACGAAAAGGTAGTTTTCAATTATAATTTAGTATTTTTTATTATTCATCAAAAAACTATTTTTGAAAAAGAAAAAAATTAACCCTAAGTTAATATTTAAATTATTAATAAAAAATTAAATTTATTTTTTCAAATTTATTTTTTTAATTTCATAAAAAATATTTTAAAATAAGTGCACCAAAGGTGAAAAAACTCATTTTTAGAATAATATTATTTTAAGCATAATTTTTTATTTATTCTTATCTCTTGTATATAAAACACATAATGTAAATATTAAATGTTAGATTGTATATATAATATATAAATTTCATTAATATAATTCACTAAAATTTATTTTTTAAAATTATTGATGTAAAACACATTTCTGCGTATAAAAACGGTTTTTAGAAAAATATTTCCTTATATTTTTTAAAAAAATCATTTCTAATTTATCCACCAATAAATTCAGTATATATACATGTTTAAAACATATTTTCATAATTTTATTAATTATATTCATACTCTCCATTAAAACAGCTATGTGATAACTATCATAATAAATAAAAATATTTTCATAATGTGACATGTTTCACTTAAACTCGGTGTTTCATGTAACGTAAGCAAAGCTTGATGTTTTATGGTAATGATAGATAGAATAGATATTTATTGAAAAAAAAAATTAAAAGGTTTAATTAATTTGAAAAATATATATTTCACAAAATCTTGGGGTTTTATATGAGTGTCGACATAAAATATTTACTGATAATGGTTGGTGTGATCTATAATTTAAAGTTGGTGATAAGGTGTTCCCATGGATATATCCATGGAAGAAGGTTATAATATTTAGAAATAAGGGAAATTTGTTCCACATATATGTTATCCCTATCCATATTATTGATTAAATGTAGATGGTTTATTATCATATCGATCTTCCGTAGAATCTCTCTCATGTTAAAGATTCTTTCCATGTATCACTTTTGAGTATGTACATACCTTATCCTTTACATGTATTAAACATAGTGGTTTTACCAATGGAGAATGATATTTATTATGAGTATCAACCAATGGATATTTTTTATATTAGAGATAAATTATTTCAAAATAAGACAGCTCACTTGGTCCAAGTTTTTTGACGAAACCAAAAATTTGAAGAAGCTATGTGGAAACCCAGGGATGTGAAAAGGCATAAGTATTATCAGTTGTTTGTATTCGAGTGATAAAATTTTGAGGGTGAAATTAATATAGATGGTATAAAATAAAACCATGATATTTTATGATATATTTATCTTTAAATAAGTTTGATGTCTTTGATAGCATGTTATGTATGCAACGCTGAGTTTAAACAAACCATAATATAATATTAAAATACTATTATTAAATTTTACATTTATCATATAGCCTTCAGAATTTTGGGTATTAATATTAATAACTAAATTATGAAAAAAATATTATTTACTCATATAGAAAATGAATTCATTGGTGATGAATGGTTTATAAATGAAAAATAAAATCATTTGAAATTAAATGATAGATTATTTTCTAAAAAACTATTTAAATGTGAGCAAAGTATTTTTATATTAATAAATTAAATTAATCAATATTAATGAATTATATTTAAAACAATAGATAATATAATAAATAAAATATTTCAACTTCATTTAATGGTTATTTCTAGTCAAGGAATCAGAATAAATTCAATCTTATGCTTAAAAATGTATTTTTCTAAAACATTTTTCAATTCATTTTGTATGATTATGTTAAAATGAATTCCCCCATATTATAGGAATTAAATTTTATAAAATTGATTTTATATTTGTATTTATAATCTCCTAATTTGTTTATTATTCAAAAAAAATCATAATGAATATAAGTTATAGTAAAAATTCATTTCTACAGTAATCGTCAAAAAGGGTTAATAAGGGGTTAAACTAAAGAGATAAAAGATAAAATAACCAAAAAATTGTAAAAAACGTATTTTTAAGTGTATTTTGACCCATTAATAACTTATATTCATTTTTTGGTGAATTTTGTGCTATTTGATAATTAATATGACTTTATTATATTTTAATGTTTTAAGTATTTTCGGGTTTTCCACCCACCTCATTTATAAAAGGGCACCATATCCCTTTACTTATTCACATGTTTTGATCCATATAGTTCATAAAACCCCTAAAAAAATATAGTCTCAAATTCCTTATCCATTACCTATTGGTTCTTCTCTTCTTAAAATTCCAACCCAAGGGTCCTTAAGAAGAGATTTAATGGAGGCTTCTTAAAGAAGAGGTATATATTCTTTCCAATATTTTTCATGTTTCTTCATTTTTCTATATCCTATAAAACTTATATAACCATAAAAATATGATTAAATAAGTAAATTTAATACATTAAAATGTTTCTATGTTAATTTTAAATCTATTTTTTAACTCCTTTATATTTAATGGAAAATAAAAAAGATCGCTCATGCGTACATACGAACTACCATCTCCATAAAGCGATGTATTTTATTTTTCATCATCATCTCCCTTATATGGTTATATAGATTAATTTAATGGATATTTTTTATGGTTATAACATAATTATTATTCTAAAATTATAATATATTATCTACCTTCATAATTACCTATCTTTTAGAAAACGATAATGTCACTTGTGAGTACATGTGGACTACCACCTCCTTAAAGAAATGTGATTTTTTTTTCATTTCCATTTCAAATGGATGGTAATAAGGTTATATTAAACGAATATATATTATATTTATTATATAATAATTTTTTTAAAGGGGAATTATTTTAACTTTATTTTTTTCTATCCAAAAAAAAGTGGAAACATCACTCATGTGTAGGTACAAACTATTGTCCCCATGATGGGATATAACTCATTTTACATCACTGCTTTATATGAATGGTCATAAAAACATATATATTAAATAAATAATATAATTGTGAAATTATTAATTTTATGTAGATGATAAAACCATGAACAAGGTAAAAATACCAAAACTATCAAAACAAAACTTGCATGGAAAACATACCAGTTTCCCCCTAAATGGTTATTTTAATGAAAATGCTATTAATAAAAAGTGCAATTAAAAATTATAATGGAGTTTAAAATAGTTATATATTCATATATATGAACCCAGTTTTTTTATATATTTATAATAAATTTAAATTTATTATACATGAGCATAAGAATGCCTAAGAGGAAAGCCAAAACCTAAGGTAAGGGATTTTTGTTACAATCTAATTTATTATTGGGATTCTAAATGGTTAATTACTATTGAGGGAAATTAAAAGATTATTATCTTTTAATCTCCATTTTTTTTCTTCTAATTTGGTTATTTATATGGTTTTCATGTTTTTTACTTTCATTTTTCTCTCTTTTTTATTTAAAATGATCGAGAAAATGTTTTTTAAGAAAAATTGATCTTATTTACTCTATGGTCTATAAACTTTTTTCTTACATGTCCATGTTCTATAAAATGTTTCAAAAAATAATATTTTATATGATAAAATTATTATTTAAATTCATTTTTTACTATATTTTACTATATTTTAAATGGTTTAAAATGAAGCTTCTTATTATTTTATGATTGAGGTACTTTTAGAACTTTTACCAAAAGCATGTAGGTAATATTTATTTTAATGTTTACCACATGAAAACATTTTACAATTGTAATAAGTGTTATTTTCATTAAATATTATATTAAAAATATCTATAGTTATTTTTAAAGAAGTTATTTTTCAAAAAAATGGAAATTTTTTGTTTTAAATATACTGCAGGAAAAGTATATTTTCCCCTATTATCCAGGAAATGTTTAAATGCTCTTTCAAAGTTATTTTTCATATGTTTCAACATCTATTGATATTTATTATTATTTACTAGGGATAAAATTTAATTATTCCATATACTATATTTCCATTGATGGATTATGATTATGTGATATATAAATGTTTATGAAACCTATTTATTTCTCATGGGTTATAATTTGATGAAATGATTAATGTTTCTAACATCATGTGGCACACATATGTATGTTTTTTATTATGTGAATTGTGAATTCATTAAATCCCTATATTTTATTTACTAATTATTGATATCTCATTAGATAATATATACTATAATATGGAGTTAAACCAATTTAGTAAGGGAACATATCTATTATAATAGTCTTGGAAATGAGCATTGACTAAGAAAATGATTGAATAGGGAGTGAACCCAATCTATTATTGTAGTCTTGGAAGTGATCCTTGAGTAATGAAATTATTTCCTATGCTTATGTGTATAAAAAACATATTTCTTATACTTTTGATATGTTCTCATGGATCATGATTTATTATTCATGATTCCGCACTCATATTACTTATGTCTTTTCTTATGACAAATCATTATGACATGATTAAATATTAATGATCTTTAACTTATTTGGTATGAATTTTGTAAGTTATAATCATGATATCTATCATGACCTGACCCATGTCGGGGCTAAATCCACAACTACCCCAAGCCTACCTCTATAGGCCAGGGGCTAGAGACTAGCACCAAAGACACAACTAACTCAGGGAGGCATTTGCCTATGAACCTATACACACACATGCAACCAACTTAATGAAAAATTGCAGAGGGAAATGAAAAAAAGATGCAACAGTGCTATAAAGTAAGATGAACATGCATGAACTTCCATAGAACATAAGAGTATGGTAGTGTGTACTAAAAAGTAAATAGGAAAAACACATTCCCAAACTATAAATCTATCCCAACATGAAAAAAACTAGAAAAGAGTGATGGTCGAGAGAGCCTCACTCCTAAATTCCAACTCTGACCACCATATGCAGTCAATGCAGCTCATATCCCTAAGCTCATTTAAAATCATGATGGACCTATCCATTATCCTCAAAATACATGACATGTGTGGGGTGAAGCTCATAGAGGGGTGATTATATACATACCTAGTATAATTTCCTAAAAAGGGTGAAGGGGAAGCAGTAAGAGATACGCTTAAGAGAAACAGTAGAGAGAATAAGGTATAATAAAAGAAGTGCAGCTCAACCCAAAAAAGAGTGAATTAAGCTCATCCAAACACAAGGATCTAGAAATAGTGAGAAGATGAACTTCTTGTCAAGTATTGGTTGCATATAGTAGGAGATTAGACTTGTCTATCCATGAGAAGCTACACACAAAAATCACGTGGCATACCTCATGCATCTTCATCTCTCTTAGAAGGAGAGTATCCAAACCCAAAAAGTGGGTACTAAAATAGGATATATATATATATATACATATATACTTAGTTAAATAAACCCAAATGAGAGAGTAAGGGGATATTCATATCACTTCCTCAACCTAGGAAAAGTGAGTCACCAATATTCCTAGAAGTAACCACCATCGATGCCTAGTATCCCACGCATCTTATCTGAACTGAAAGTCAAAGATCCTCAATCACTGCACCTTGATATTATCTGATTTGGGCAGATCTGTCTCAACCACACAATTTTGGGTTGTGTCATAAGGACACGTCTTGGTGGGAAAAGAACCCCTCTTTCTTGAGAGTCCAAAGGTATGTCAACAACATCTCATCCTTATGCCTCATAGCCGAGGTTTAATCCCCAATTTGAGGATACTCATGCCCTAATATATTAGGGGGACTCCACTATCATAGTATCCACAGAGGCTACCCATTCCCTGATACATCTGGGGGATTCCACTATGATATAATTCGTAGAGGCTACCCACACCCTGATGCATCAGGGGGATTCCAATCTAGTAGGAGTCATAGAGGCTACCCATGCCCTGATGCGTTAGAGGGATTCCACTCTAAAAGAAGTAATATATTATACCCATGCCATAATTTTCTAGGGTTATTCCACTCTATTAGGAGGTTTAGAGGCTACCCATTCCCTAATGTATCAAGGGGTTCCACTCTTAAAGAAGTCGTAGAGGCTACCCTTGCCTAGATGTGTTAGGGGGATTTCACTCTAAAATAAGTCATAGAGGCTACCCAATCCATTATGCGTCAGGGGTATTCTACTATAAAAGAATTCTTAGATTCTACCCACACCCTAATGCATCAGGGAGATTCCACTCTAGATCATTGAGGAACTCTGGCCATCTTATATGGATTCTACCTCTCAAAAAGCATTGAGGAACATTGGCCATCCCTGATGGATGATACCTCTTGAGAAATTATGAGGAACGCTATTCGTCCCTATTGGATGGTATCTCTAGAGAAGAACGAATGAAGATTAGTCATCCCTGATGGATGGTACCTCTTGGGAATAATGTTGTTGTAGTTATCGGGTGTCTCCCCAGATAGGTTTCACACCCAGAGCATTTTGCATTGCAACTCGTAATCTACTACAGAGGTCACCATCACGTTCTACATGGAAAAACACTTAGGATAGGCTACACACATTCCAAAGTATGAGTTCATAATAAAGAGTTATGATAGATAGAATAATTCGTAAAGTAGTACATGGTGTGTATGGGGCCCACACAATGTGTGACCCCACCTCAATGCTTTTCCATGTACCTAGACATTCTCGGGTATTAAATTTTGATTAAGTACCCCTAAGCATATTAGTGTACTCTCAGAGTACACGATATTCCAATACAATAGGCTAACTAGTGCATGATGCTCATTGTTGATACGAGGGGGAAAATGTAATTTCTCTAACACGCCTCCTCAAATGGATCCAAAACATTCAACCGCATCTCTTCATACATATCCTCCACTATCACCAGAGTCAAAGCTGACCTAAGCCATGGGTTCTCTTCAAACATGTTAAAAGGTTCTTCCATTAATATTCCTCTAATGTTTCCACATTTAGTGAGATCATGAATAAGGCTCTGTAAGTTCGAATGGATCACGCTGTTGTAATCCTTATGGAAAAACATGAAAGATCAACTATTCATTCACCCCAAACAGACATATGATGGAAAAGTCACAAGCCCATGCATTGCACTCGAGTGACGTCCCTCAGGACCCATGTCTTGGTCCCAAAACAAATTATATGGATCATTCCATTGTGATCCTAATGAAAAAACACTCAATTTTGACTACCTGATCGTCCAAAATGGAAACATGGTGAAAAAGCTGCACTTCCCCGCAAAGCGTGTGAACTGGACCGCATGGGGACCACACCCCAAAATTAGTTTAAACACCTTAAATTCATCATGAAAAATCTGCACATAGACAAGGGTTATGCTGCCACTGACGATGCGTCAAACGGACCTTCCATTTAGAAGGTAGGTCCGAAACAAGTTATACGAATAATAGTAAATATTATATTATTATTAAACTTAATCATTTTGTTCAACCAATCAATGAAACCAAGGCTTAAAAGTTTTTAACTAATCTTAAAACATCCTTCTCAACTTTGGGGTCATAAAAACTATCATGACGCATCAATCGGACTTCAGATGCGGGCGCTATATCTAAAAAAAGGAACCGTGAATAATAATAATTATTATTATTAATAATGAAGCGAGCATTTCTCTCCACCTACCTTCAAGCTTGAACATTAAAATATCCAAAACCACAGAAAATGGTCTGTATTGACTCATGTATCTTGTTTCCATATACGGAATGCAAATCAGATGCACGAATCAAAATATATGGGAATTTATAGAGGTTTTGGACAAAACTGGGTCGGTTTGCCTTGGACGACCCATCCACCCCTGGCCTAGCCCGCCTCCCGTGGCCTGGCCCATGCACCACTACACAGTCCACTGGCCCTCTCTCAGACAGCATGACCCTCCGACACTGATCAGACCTCGTGGTCGGTCCTCCTGTTGTCCTCGCATCCATGCAGTAGACCTGCAAAGCGTTTGTCTCGGTCACCGCCTCAGGGTACCCACCTGACCGCGCTCCCCTGTTCACTGGCCGCACCTTAGTGCTCTCGGCCTCACCGCACTGCACCAACCCCAGATGGCCTCACCGCTTCCGCATCACCATCCTGCCTAGCCACACCGACCTTCTACCTCACCAGAGCCCCGTCTTGCCGCTGCGCCCAGCCGACCTTGTCGATCCTCCCAAACACCACTCCAACTATCTCCCCACGGTCTGCACTACCTTGGACCACCGTCGGTGGCTCTATTTCAGTGGCCCATTCTGAGGGCCACTACGATCACATTGGAGGTCTGAAAATTATTTTGGACCCAATTTCAGGAAGCTCGGGACGAGATCTTCATATCCATGGGCTTCACTCGAGGATCTATTATAGATTTGACGTGCTTAAATATAAACTCCCAAGAACCTGAAGAACAGGAGAAGAACATGACGAAAAAAATTGTTTTCTAGGATGGATTGATGGTCATGTTAGTGCGGCCATAAACAATGATAATTTAAAATGATGAAACAAAAGATAAAGAAAGGATTTTTCAATTAAAACTTGAATCTAAAACTCAAAAGTAGAAGAAAACGTACCTCTTTGGATCTGTTCTTCATTGACGACGTGTCCGCTGCGATCCTGCTTTGATCCATCGAAGGTCTGACATAGATCACTCCTCAATATGGAAAATAATGATGATGAATGATATAGAGAGAAGGATAGAGAGGCTTTGTAGAAATATAGAGAGAGAATTAGGGATAACCCTATTTCTATTTCCTTAAACTTCTATTTATAGAAGTCCCACCCGGCGCAGAATCTGAAATTCCCGCACCCCCTCTTTTTATATCGCTCCTAGGAAAAACACCCCATTTTGAACTCAATGAAGATTTCATATTTCTAATCTGAGTCCCCATTCAAATGTTATTCAGATTGGCATTCAAGATAAAATAATTAAATTTAATTATTTTAATTACCATTTTTCCCTTGTGTGGAATTTTTTACAGAAGTCCCGCACTGACAAAATTTATACCCCACCTAGGGTAAAAGCCACATTATAGATTCAACCGTGGCCTCTGATTTATAATCCTAACTAACATTTAAGAGATATCCCATTTCCGAGAAGTGTATAGTACAAAAACACTTAATATTTTTGTATAATTTATTCTGGGAACACTAGTGTAGATAAAATTTACCACGTAGGTAATTTTTACGTCGGTTATAAATAAATGACGTGAAAAGATGTAACAGTTGATTTATCACATCTGTTATATTATAAACAATGTAAAAAATTACATTATTTTATTTTTATTTTGGTTATTTTATAATCGATGTAAAAAATATATTTTTCACATCGTTTATAAAATAACCAAAATAAAAAATCAATTAACATGATTTATCATATCGGTTATTTTATAACCGACGTAAAAGGGTGTTTATCATGTCGGTTATATAATAACTGACATGATAATTGTAATAATAAAATATTTTATCACGTCGGTTATTAAATTACCGATGTGATAAATCATTTAAATTTTTTATTAAGCCTCGTTTTGTGTCATTGTGTATTTTTTTGATCGGGCGACTGCAACTCGTCTCTCTTATGTGGAAAACCTAGAAACGATTATTTGGACTTGTTTCCTCCAACCTCATTTTTCTAGAATCATTCAGTATCTTTATTATCACCAGATTTATCAAATTGACTCAAAACATTCAAGTAATACTCACACGACTCAATTTCATTCATTATTTTTCTCGGATGCCCTACGTTTATGTTTTGCGATTTCTTTTTTTAAAATATCATTATATCTTGGATTATTTTCTAATGTTATTATTATTTGACATGATTTTTATTATCCTTAATCTAAAATTGTTGGGAATTAAGCTCTATGTTACTTTGGTTAACTGATTCCATATTTAAATATAAAATCCCCATATAGATATCATGGATACATTGGTTATATACCATAACACCCTTGTCATTTTATATAACACATTAAATATTTTGGTTATTCCAGCTTAGAAAAAAATAGGTTATATTTTCCTAGGTGTTTTGTGATGAATATGTACTCAATCTTCCTATAAAAGTTGGGTCATTTGTTTATTTAATTATTTTTCTATATGGTCAGGTTGTATGTAGTACATATTTTATGCTAACTAATAGTGTATATTGTAACATAGTATGTTTATGAATGGTTGCCTATTTATTTATAAATTCATTATTTAACTATTTATTATTAGCTAAGTATCCCCTAAAACAACTGGTCAACAAACCTTGAATAAGATATTTTTACAGCCTTCCCAAGACAATCTTGGTTCCTCTCGTGGCCAGTACTTTGAGTATAATATAAATCCATTTCAAAAAGTGGCTTAGAACCTAACAATATCAACTTACCAATCAAATCAATTTTGACCATACACAATACCATTTTCCACAAAAAACTCAATAAGAATGATAAAACTCATATATGTGACCATCAAAATTACATGAAATGAATAAAATATTTTATTTCTCAAAAAAATATCTTTATAAGTTTCAAATACACATATATTTTTTTATATTATATTTACAAATTGTGTTACTTTAAAATTATTTCATATTTTATATAAATATAAAACTATTATATCTAACTATATTTTATTTTTAAAATTATTTCCATGCATATCTTTTTCGAATACACATATAATTGTTTTATATTTCAAAATTATTTTACATTCAAATTATGATATATTTCATATAAATATAAAATTGGATAATCTTAACAAGATGTATAATTTTGATATTTGATATAGGTAATGATGAGTCAAAGTTGCATTATGGAACATCGAATGAGTAATGAATGTGGGGAAGGTGTTGATGCCTTTTTGGAATTTTCTAAACAAAATGTTCCAAGAAACGACATGTTTTTTTGTCCATTCCTAAAATGTTTGAATATGATGAAGTTGAAAAGTAGAGAGCTCAAAGATCATCTGATTTTTCATAGTTTTAATCCAATTTTAAACCCTTGGATTGGCATGGTGAAACTGGAAAAAATGTTAGATCTACTGATGATGATGATTTTCAAGATGGTTAATCTAATGGGATTGAAGAAATGATTCGTGATATTGTAACAGAAAAAATTGATATTGACCAACAATTTAGCATCTATATGTTGATGCTGAAAAACCATTGTATGCTGGTTGTATGGATTTTACAATTTTATCATCGATGTTAAGATTGATTAACCTAAAGGAAAAACATGGATGGAGTGACATGAGTTTTACAGAGCTGCTACAATTATTGAAAGACATTATTCTGAAAGACAAAGATCTTCCAAATTCACATTATAAGGTGAATAAAATATTATGCCTGATGGGATTGGGATACATGAAAATACATGCATGTTTGAATGATTGTATGATATATAATAAGGAATATGAATTTCTATCAGAGTGTCCTAAATTTGGAACATTATGGTATAAGTTGAAAGAAATATCACAGGCTGATGTAGAGATTACAGAGATCCCTACCAAGGTATTTTTGTATCTTCTTATAAATAATTATTTTAAATGTTTATTTGATAATTCACATGATGTAAAAAGGTTAATATAGCATGATGATGTGTAGACATGTGATGGAAAAATACATCATCTAGCTGATTTTCCACAATGGAAGAAAATTGATGAGTAGTATCCAACATTAGGAAATGAAATTATAAATCTCAGACTTGGGTTGTGCACAGATGGAATGAATCCATATCGAATCCTCAATAGCACACATAGTTCATGGCTTGTTTTATTGGTGATTTATAACCTATCTCCTAATGTTTGTATAAAGTGAAAATATGTCATGTTGAGTATAATGATATCTGGTCCAAAGAAACCTGGAAATGATATTGATGTTTTCTTGTCACAATTGATTTATGATTTGAAACTTTTATGGGAGGATGGTATTAGGGTGTATGATTCTTATAAAATAAAATATTCTCAACTGCATGAAGTTGTTATGTTTACTATAAATGTCTTCCTAGTGTATGGAAATTTGTCTGGATACACTATTAAGGGGCATAAATCTTGTCCAATTTGCAAATAACAGAATTCATATTGTCAATTTTATCATGGGAGGAAAATAATATACATGGGTCATTGAAAGTTTTTTCCTATGAATCACTCTTTTAGAAGAATAAAAAAGGCATTTAATGGATCACAAGAATTTGATATTTCTTCAAAACCTTTATCCACTAATGATTATTTTTAGAGGGTGAAAAAATTTGATGTGACATTTGGAAATACACATAAATCCAGTAATGATAGAAATATTTGGAAGAAAGGGTCAATATTTTTTGAGCTACCATATTGGAGATATCATGAAGTTAAACATAATATTGATGTCCTACACATGGAGAAGAATATATGTGATAGTTTTATTGTAACATTATTAGATATTAAAGGAAAGAGTAACGATGGATTGAATTCAAGATTAGACATACTAACAATGGGAATATGTTTAGAGTTATCTCTCACACCTGATGGAAGGAGAACATTTCTTCCCCTGGCTTGTCATACATTATCCAAGAGGGAGAAAATAAGATTTTGTTAGTGTCTTCATGATATCAAAGTGAAAAAAAGTTATTATTCAAATCTAAAAAAAATCTCTTAGAAGGATTTGAAGTTGACATGTATGAAATTTCATGATTTCAATGTCATGATGCAATAACTTATACTGGTTTCATTATGGGGAATATTTCCCATCCATGCCAGAAAGACTATCATGAAGGTGTATTATTTTTTCAATTCAATTTGTAATAAGGTGATTGATGTGGATGCTTTGAAAACTTTTTAAAGGGATTTAATTTCTATACTTTTTCAATTAGAAATGTATTTTCCTACATCTTTTTCTGAAATAATGGTGCATTTATGGTTCATATATTTCGAGAAATAAAGCTTTGTGGGCATGTATATCTTTATTGGATGTATCCTTTTTAAAGGTATATAAAAATATTTAAGGGGTATGTTAAGAATCCATATCGGCCTAAATAATCCATTATTGAAAAGTATATTTCTGAGGAGGTTGTGGAGTTTTTACGAGCTACTTATCTGCGGCAGAGCACATTGGTTTGCCTCTATCTCACCATGAATGAGTTAATAATGAGGGAAAGGGGATTCATGGATTGAAATTAAAATTATTGTTAGTTTAACAAATGATGAAGGTACATTCATACATCTTGAATAAAATAGATGATGCTCAACCGTATATCACAGTGCATATTGATGAGTTGAAACAATGTCATCCAAAGAAAGAAGAAATGTAGATTTTGAATGAGCATAACCAAACATTTTTCCATGTTTTAAAAAGACCTTTCTTGGAGGATTTCATTCATTAGATACATTAATATGGTTAGTGGGTGGTCCAAGTTTAAATGTGATAACATGGTCTGGGTATGAAATTAATGGCTATACTTTTCATAAGAAATATCAGGACAATAGAAGTGTAGTTCAGAATAGTGGGGTATTGATGTTTTCAGAAGCAATTCATTTTTCAAGTTCTAAAAACAAAAACCCAATTTCTACATCAAGTGCATATTATGGAGTCATTGAAGAAATATGTTAGGTTTATTACTTTAAAATTAAAGTTCCTATTTTTAACTACAAATAGTTTATTAGTAACAACAGTGTCAGACACGATGAATTTGGAATGATAGTTGTTAATATGAATAGATTGGAAGACATAGCATATTCTTTTATAATGGAAACATAATAAAACAGATATTTTATATTGTTAATCAATAAGATATGCAGTGGTTTATTGTTTTACAAGTAAAAAAAATATTTTGGTGAGGATAAACTTGATGAAGATGATGATTTATGTGAGATCCCAACTTCCACGGAAATATTATTAGAAAATAATGTTGATCATGTTGTTAACTTGGTTTGTGCCATAAGGAACAATCATGACAAAGGAATTTGGGAAAAAAAAAAATCCATTTGTACATTCCTAATATTACATGTAACATATGTTTATTTCTCGTTTACATTTATTAATTTCATAAAATGTTAGATATTGTAATTTT
Organism: Viscum album; assembly: GCA_963277665.1. NCBI lineage: Eukaryota > Viridiplantae > Streptophyta > Magnoliopsida > Santalales > Viscaceae > Viscum > Viscum album. The sequence goes on from OY728159.1 coordinate 1,060,068,849, forward strand.
TTTCATTATTAAAATGCGTATTAAAACTAATAAGTAGGAATGTTTATTTATTTTAGATTTGTTTTGTTCAGTTTTCCATGTTTACCATTACGTAACTTATATATTTATTGATTTTGTTGAATGAAAATTACTTTACCATGTTTACCATGTTTAGCATTACATAAAATATATATTTATTGATTTTGTTGAATGATAATTACTTTACCATATTTACCATGTTTTCCATGTTTACCACGTTTACCATGTTTACCATGTTTGCCATGTTTACCATGTTTACCATGTTTACCATGTTTACCATGTTTTACCATGATTACCATGTTTACTATTACGTAACTTAGTTCAGTTTTTCATTTTTTATTTACATTAGTATTGTAATATTTGAATTTGTTTATTTATGAACTAATGTTTGATTTTTTGATTTGAATGATAATGACAGATTAATCATTTGATCAACCACATAATTTTTTAGATGATCATCATGATCATACGTCTAGGGAGGAACATTCACATGCTCTTTTTGATGTTCCCCAGTCTTCTTCATGTGCTCCCACAACAGCAAAGAAGAATCCAAGAGTTGGAAAACATGGCAAGACATGTTTACCAAAAACTATCACTTGTCTATAGCCAGGACCAGAGAATGGTCATAGAGTTTGATGAGAATGATATTCCTGAAGGTCTAAATGCAAAATATTTTAAGAGTTTTGTATCAACTCAAGGTAAAATAAAAGTAATCATTTTTTATAATGATTAGAAAAGTGTGGACAAAGCGACACTATCTCATTTTTGGGCAACAATTTTGTTAAGATATTTTGCTATTGTTTGACTAATCTTTAAATTTTTATAGTATAATATATTTTCACTCTTCTTTATCAAATAACATTTGATATTCCTAACATTGGTGGATTCAGGAAGAAATTTTTATCGATGGATTCTAGGAGATGGAGGGATTTCAAATCAACCCTCACATATGATTTAATTTTTGGTCATAGGTAACAAGAAAATATATGTTATATAAATAATTTTATAGATGAAGACACATAGAAATAATTTTTTGAAATAAAAAGAAAATAATCTTTTTTCATAAGTGCAATGTAAACTTTTATAATTTTTATTATAATAATAATATTATTAATTATTTGTTAATGATTTATTATTCTTAATTTAAAAAAAACAAGGAGATCTCATCAGAAGATCCAATCTAAAAATGTATACCCTCATAATTTATCTCAGGGAGGGTATAATTTATTGGAAGAACAAATTATGGAGGAAAAATTAAAAAAAACATAGAGCTAAGTCTTAAAGATCGGGAGAGGTTTCCCTTAAATCCCCTCCATATAGACATGAAAAATGGAAGAGGTCTTGGATGGGAAAAAAAGGGAAATATCTTAAGGAATAATCGAGGATCGTAGATGAGAAGATTATAAGATATTTATTTTATGTATTTAATTTAATTATATTTTTTATATACTTTGAAACATTACCGAATTTTTCAATTAATTCATACAGGATTATCTTGAGGATCATATCAAATAGGGATATTTACAGCTACTAGGAGGCAAGATATTTTATATGCAACATTGGGAAGCTCAAATACTTGGGTTGTGTACGAGGATACCTGACGGATGTATTGGTAAGAAAAGTGTTACCACGTTCTTCAGCTTCATCCATTGAGGGTATTTATCAAAAAAATAGAATCCTTGTAGGCTGAAGTTCATAATATTAATGTGATAATAGAGAAAAATATTAGAGCATCAGAATAGTCTATGTTTGTAGACATGCAAAGACAATTTCAGACTATGACTCCGACTCCTCCACCTCTACCTATAGACACCATTTTTTATCTTCCACATTCGCTAGTAGATCCCACTCCCCCACCTCTAGACCCCATTATTTATCCTCCATCTCATCCTACAAACCCCATTTTTTATCCTACTCCTACACCCCTCCTCCACAACTTCCTAGTTATTGTGAGTTATATGTTGATGATCCTCACCATCATATAGTTGCATATGGGATGATATATTATTTAGGAAATACAATTCATCATCAACAGTTAGATGTAGAGAAAAATAGAGTCACTATAAAGGATATTATAGATATAACATCTCGAGTACCGTTACCTACAGATGAGGTTATGACAGTTGGACAAAGTATTAGCCACTTTTTAGTTTGGCCATCAAGACTTCTATGACCCATTACCATAGAGTTATGTGTATGTTATATATTTTATTTTTATTTTTGTATTAAATTTGTTTTAACATTTTAAAGTTAATATATTTATCTACTTATTTATAGGAATACTTTAAAGATAAATAAATATTGTATAGGTAACAACAAAGACAAATGGCTTTGACATCAGATACAGATTCAAGTAGTCTTGACAGATTGTCAAGATATTTAAATTTTTTGGTGGCTCATTATATGTTCCCAATGGAAGCTCATGTTTGTGAAAGTGAAATAGATTTGGGGATTATGGAAAATGATATCATGGAGCTTGTTACTGAAGATAAGTTGGGTATCAATGTGGTGAAATTTTTTCTGTGTAAGTCTTAACACAATTCTTTCCCTACATTAAATTTATTAAAAATGTATACTTATGTCTATTTTTTATTATGTATATTTATTACATTTGTGATAATAATGAGAAGAAAGATGTATATAGATTCATGGAATCATAGTTTATTTCCCCTGAATCATATTGGATGAGGAACAAATAACAATATATATTGTTGAAAGATTTAAAAAAAATATAATCACGTAGTGTTGGTTGATTTATTTTTGTGAGAGGTATGAAACATATATCTCACAAAGTGTTATTTATATTTTAACATAAAAACCACAAACCTTAAATTTTATTTTATATCAGATACCACTGGATGTTAGGTTTTTTTTTTTCAGGGGATAAAACACTTTATTGGATATGCTCTCTCCATGGCGATGTGAGAGAAAATTTTACATATATGTTGGAAAAGTAGGTTTCAATTTCTTAATAGTTGTTTATATTATAATGAATTTTAAATTTATCTCATACATATATTTTCTAATAATTTATGGGCCTACTTTTAAAGAACCATAAAGAAAAATAGTGCCAAGATCAAATATGTAAAAGTTAAGGTAAATATACATTTATAATTTCTATATTTTGGATGTATTACATAAAAATGATATTTTTAATTGAAAAATTCATTTAAACATAAATGTCATAAACAATAAGGCATCATCAAATGTGGATATTATATTTTAAGATTAATGTATGAAATAATTATAACCAGAATAGTTTTGAAGTTTGACAAGGTTAGATTTACTTATAAAATATTCGATAATATTTCATTTGATTTATTAATTATATATGTTTACTACGTTAATTTTAATTTATAGCTATTTTATGACCCTCAACCTTATAGTGATCAAGAGGTAAAACACTTAAAAGTGGAATGGTCAAATTATTTTACAAGTTTTATTAGATTTTAGTTTGTTTGTAGTGTAAAATTTAATTTTAAATTTTGTAATTGTAAATGTGTATTTGGTAGTTTTTTTGTTTAATTTAGGTTTTTTTAGTTGATATTGTAATTTTTAAATGTTATAAATGTGAATGTTTAATTTTGTTGTTGGTTATTCTTGTTTTGTTCTAGTTCTTCTTATTTTTCTGCTCTAGTTTTGGTCTGGTTCTGCTTGTTTTAAGTCTTCTTTAGCAGTGCAGAAGTATGGTTTCATTAGTTTTTAAAAAAATTACATCGGTTATTTTATAATCGACGTAAAAAATTCTTGGGGTAATGGTTTTCCACGTCAGTTATCTAAAAACCGATGTGGTATAATGTTTTTTACATCCATTATTTAATAACTGACATAAAGAACTAATATTGAATTTTTTTCCATTACATTTATAAAATAACCAACATTTTATAATGTTTTTATGTTAGTTATTAAATAACCAATGTAAAAAACATCATCCCAAAATGTTTTTTAGGTCAGTTGTGAAAATACTGATGTAAAAAATGATTTGAAGTCATGCTTTTTTATGTAGGTTATTTAATAACTGATGTAGTATATTGTTTATTACATAGGTTATTTAATAACCAACATAAAAAAGATACATCTAGAACCATTTTTTAACGTTTTTTATTTAATAAATGATGTAATAAACAATATACCACATCAGTTATTAAATAAATGACATAAAAAATCAGTTCCCCTACAGATTTAAAATGTCAGTTTTTTTATAACCTATATAAAAAAAATTATAACATCACCTTTAATAATGTTGGCTAAAAACCGACATAAAAAAAATAAAAAAACGACGTTAAAATTTTTTTCTACACTGGTAGAACATCGGGCTTAGAATTGCATGTCATCTTAGCACTTAACTCTAGAAATATATGTAGAAATATTCTAAAGTATTACAAGGAAAAAATAGGGTCTCTACATCATTCCCTCCTTCAATATTTTCATCCCCTAAAAGAAAAACTAGAGAAAACAACTTGGGAGACTGAGATCACACATGGCTCTCCCGCTCCTAGGAAAACCTCCACGTTTCCATGCTACCACAACACACGAACCAAAGGAATGGTTCATCCTCATAAGGTTTTATCATGATGATATTGTGCATTGGAACATACATGAACATCCTCATCAGCAACACGTGGAAGGCATCATTCACCCACTCCAACTATTGGGGGTAGTGTAAGGCAGTGGGCAACCTCGACATCGCTTTGCATGATCCTGAAAGGCCTAAAGAAACTCATGGGATAGTTTTCCTTCCCGATCGAACCTCTACATCCATGTCACAACTGGAATCACCATTTTTTCCTGTAACAGGGTCTTGTGATTCCCTCTTTCAAAATATCCATCTGGTGAAACACCCAAGGATATCTGGTCACCCAAGATTTTACAGTCGATGTTTCACAACTGAGACTCTCTTACATGCTCGGGAAGCGAAGGAGTCAACACCATTGACTGAAAAGAAACTTCACCCTACTACTCCACCAGGGTCAACTGTAGAGAAGATAACTGCTCTGAAACTTCTTGCACTAGGAAAACCGAGGACTTCCTACTAAGGGAATCTACAACAACATTACCTATTCCCAGAGTATAGACTATCTTTAATTTTTAGTCCTACAGAAATTCAACTAGCATTATTGCCTCAGGTTCAAGTCTCTCTGGGTGAAGATGTACCTGATATTTTGGTGGTTTGTGAAAACCACCAAGATCTCTCCCAAAAGTTAGAATTTTCACATTCTCAAAGAAAAGACTACCACTTTTATCACCAGATAGTGAGTCACATCATTCTATTCATGGGGTCTCCATCACCTTGACATGTACTTGATAATTGTTGTATCAAGGTTGACGTTGAGCATACAAGGTACCTACAAACTAGGAAAGTGAGTAAACTCGTCCAACCGCAAGAGGCTATACACGAAAAGCATGTGGCATACCCCATTCATCTTTTCCCCTCTTGGAAGTATAGTAGTCCCCAAAACAGGAACTCTGTCGATCCCACTAGTGGCATCTCAATAAAAAGGAGGTCAAGAAGTAAAACTCCACTGAAAAAGTCAATACCTACTCTGACACTCCACTACACAACATCACCATGAATTCAAAATTCAAAGGGACTCATCCACCATACCTCTATATTATCCACTTTGGGCATCAATGACTCTCCCTCACAGTTTTTCTCACATCAAAAAAATGCATCTCGGTGGGGGGAAGTACCCCTCTTCCTCATGCGTTCGTAGCTACATCAAACAACATAGACACAGGGTTACACCAACGCCTCATGTCACCCTGGTAAAACCTCAAGCACAGAGTAAGGATAAAAGAGTACTTTACATAGTTTCTAATAATTTCTATTTCAAAAAATAGAAAAGACACAAGGCATACCTCTTATCATCTCATGTTATCCAAGATTATAGACATCTAAAGATTACGACTATCCATGGACCCAACTTCCAACTTTCTAAGCCTGACGTGGGCCACCTGGTGGTGGTGGAAAGACCTCACAACATCATCCCCCACCCCCAGCTCATCCTACTCCTCTTCCAAAACCACCTCCCTAGGAAACATCCTAATCACTGTGTTGTCTCTGTCATGGTGGTCCACCTACTGCATGTCTGGTGTTCTTAGAACGTCTGGTTGGGAAGTCTTGTAAAAAATGACCTTTCCCATCACAAGTATAACACTAAACCTCCATAGGCTACCCTTGTGCTTTGTGCTACCTCATCCCTATATGACTACATGCCTGAGACCGCTTATGGGGAGGCCTCCTGCGTCAAGATCTTGTCAGCTGACATCTGTTAGCTGTTGAAGACGTCCCAGATCTATTGTGATCACTTCCATAACCAGTTGTATGATGTTCCTATGACAGAAAGTTCATTGTCATAGGTTCCTGCTCCAGCACCCCGATATAGATGGTGATGCACAAGGGTACTACGATAGTATGGATCTCTCTACGGAGTCACTGATCGAACATTCATACTCAGAAGTAACTGTTATAGATAATGTCTAGAGATTAGTGTGCAAGGTATGTGAACCTAGTTACATACTCATTCATCATCATCCCTCTCTACTATAACTAAAGGATCTCCTGAAGTCAAATGGAGTTCAATAAAAAAAGGGTAGAACGCATCACAAAATAGCTGCTGGAATTCGTCCCACGATAGTGTCAACTTATCGTGTAACCGAGTAACCAAACTCCACCAACATCCAGCTTCTCTATGGAAAAGGTTTACTGCCAAAAACACTATCTAATATATTGGTGTATGTGCAAGCCTAAAGAGGAAGACCACTGACTCTAGACAAACCTCTATTATCTAAGGGTATGTCTCACCGTGGAACCTCAGTGGTCTATGGCATTGGAACTCATGAAGTCTTCTCAGCCTATGCACTTCCGTATCCTACTTTGTTGGGGTTTTCTTATACTCAATAAGTGGGGGTGATACTACCTACCCACCTGAAAAAGGTGCTCACATGATGGGTCCTAAACTAAGTCCTCATCGCTCACAGGGTCATCGTCCCAAACGAGGGCTAGTATCTAGCAGGATGTCATTACAGAGACATCCTGAATGTTATCAAGGAGTACTGTGATTATATGAGCATATATATATAAAAAAAAGTGGGGATCTAACTCGAGAAATACATTCAAAGACACAATACTATATGATGCATGTACCATTGTTCCCTGCAACAAGTGTTTAAGGGGTCGAGTTGAAAAGCGGGTAATCAGGGTCCTCGTGAATGGATACGTTGGCCACCCGTACCATCACTGGACTCCCTGTCCTAAGAGCCTCTCTTGAGACACTTCGACATTGTTTTCGTAAACCCAACCAAGACATTTTTATTGAAACTTCCAAACAACGTCCCAAGGGTCAAACCACCTCTAATACCACTATGACATGATGCTACCCATACTGGGGCTTGAGCCGCAACTAACCCAAGCCCACCTTCATAGGCCAGGGGTTAGAAATTATCACCAAAGGTATAACCAACTTGGAGAGGCCTTTACCTAAGAACCTGTACACACACACATCCAACTCAATGAAAAAGTGCATAGGGAAAGTAAACAAAAGATATAACACTGCTATAAAGTAAGATGAACATTCATGAACCTCTAGACAACATAAGATTTTGGTAGTGTATACTGAAAAGTAAAGGGAAAAAACATGAATCCAAACTAGAAATATATCCCACCCTGAACAAAACTAGAAAAGAGTGACAGTCGAGAGAGACCCGCTCCTAGATCCCAACTCCAACCACCGTACGTAGTCTATGAAGATCGTATCCCTAAGCTCCTATAAAATAACGACCAACATTTATGTCATCTAAAAATAACATGACATATATTGAGTGAATACCATGCAGGGGTGGGTATATACATACCCAATAGAATGCCTCAAAAATGGTGAAGGGGAGTAGTAAGAGATACACATAAGATAAGCAGTAGATAGAACAAGGTACGGTAAAATAAGTGCATCTCAACCCAAAAAAAGAGTGAAATAAGATCATCCAAACACAAGGAGATAGAAATGGTGAGAAGATGAACTTCTCATTGAGTCTTGGTTACCTATAGAAGGAGATTAGACTCGTCTAACCAAGATAATCTAGACACAGAGAGCACATGGAATACCCCACACGTCTTCGTCTCTCTGGGAATGAGAGTATCCAAACCAAAGGAGTGGGTACTGAAATAGGATATATATATATATATATATATATATATATAATCAATCAAAGAAACACAAAAGAGTGTGTTATGGGATATCCATATCAGTAGCTCAGCCCAGGAAAAGTGAGTCACCAATAGTCCCAGAAGTAACCACCATCGATTCCTAACATCCCACACATCTACTTTGAACTGAAAGTCAAAGGGGATCAATCACTGCACCTTGATACTATCCACATTGGGCGGGTCTGACTCGCCCACACGGTTTTAGATCACGTTGTAAGGACACGTCTTGGTGGAAAAGCACCCCTTTTTCTTAAGAGTCCAAAGGTACGCCAACCACATATCATCATTGTGCCACACAACCAAGGTGTAATCCCAAAGTAGAGGATACCCACACCCTAGTATGTAAGGGGGATTTCTCTCTCATAGTAGTCAGAGAGGCTACCCACCCCTTGATACATCAGGTGGATTCCACTCTAATAGAAGTCGTAGAGGCTACCCATGCCCTAATGCACCAGAGGGATTCCACTCTAGTGGGAGTCGTAGAGGCTACCCATACCCTGATGCATTAGGGGTATTCCACTCTAAAAGAAGTTATAGATCCTACCCACACCCTGATGTGTCAGGGGGATTCTACTCTAGTAGGAGTCGTAGAGGATACCCATACCCTGATGCCTCAGGGGGATTCTAGTCTAAAAGAAGTTGTAGAGGCTACCCATGCCCTAATGTGTCAGGAGGATTCCAATTTAAAAGAACTTGTAGAGGCTACCCACACCCTAATGAGTTATGGGTATTAAACTATAGATCATCGAGAAACTCTAGCCATCCATGTTGAATGGTACCTCTTAGAAAATAATCGAGGAACACTGGCCATCCCTACTGGATAGTACCTCTCGGGAAGCGCCAAGGAACACTGGCCATCCCTACTGAATGGTACCTCCCGAGAAGAACTGAGTAATACTAGCCATCCCTACTAGATGGTATCTCTTAGGAATAACGCTTTTGTAGTCATCAGGTTTCTCCCCAGATAGGCATCACACCCATAACATCTCGCATCACAACTCTTAATCCACTAGAGAGGGAACCATCATGTTCTACGTGGAAAAAAACTTAGGATAGGCTACATGCATGCCAAAATTCTAGTTCATAAGAAGGAGTTATGATAGATAGAATAATTTGTAAAGTATTACATGGTGTGCGTGGGGTCCACACGACATGTGACCCCTTTTCAAGGATTTTCTATGTACCTAGCCATTCTTAGGTATTAAACTACGATTAAGTACCCCTAATAATGTTGGTGTACTCCTATAGTACACGACATGCCTATACAATAGGCTAACGAGCGCACGATGCTCATTTTTGATATGAGGGGAAAAACTTAATTTCACTAACACACCTCCTCAAACGGCACTAGAAAATTCAATTGCATCTCTTCATATATCTCCTCCACTATCACCAGAGTTGAAGTTGACCCAAGTCATGGGTTCTCTTCAAACACATCAAAAGGATTTTCCATAGATATTCCTTTTATGTTTTCACATTTAATTATACCTCGAACAAGGCTATATAAGTTCAAATGGATCACACCGTTCCAATCCTTGTAGAAAAACACGCAAGATCAACTATTCATTCAACCCAAAAGGATATCTAATGGAAAAGTTGAATGTTTCCTCATTACACTCGAGTGACATCCCATGGGGCCCATGCCTTAGTCCCGAAAAAAATTATATGGATCACACCATTGTGATCCTAATGGAAAAACACACATGTTTAACTACCTGATCATCCAAAATGGATACCCAGTGAAAAAAATTACACTTCACCAAAAACCGTGTGAACCAGGCCCCATGGGTCCCACACTCTAACTTTATATTAAACATCTTAAAGTTATCTTAAAAAGTTTGTATAGAGACAAGGGTTGATCCTCTACTTATGGTGTTTCATACAGAACTCTCATTTAAAAGGTAGGTCCAAAACAAGTTATATGGATAATAATAAATATTTTATTACTATAAAACTTCAGTGTTTTGTGACAACAAGAAATGAAACCAAATATTAAAAGTAAAAAACTGGTCTTAAAATATCCTTCTCTACTTCAGGGTCACAACGCCTCTGACAGCCCGTCAATCGTACTTCATATGCAGGCGCTACGTCTAAAAGAAGGAACCACGAATAAACAAATTAAAATTATTGTTAATGAAGCGAGCGTTTCACACCACATACCTTCAGTATTGAACTTTAAAATTCCCAAAAACATCACAAATGGTCCTTATTTAATCAAGGATCATATTTCTAGAGAAATCATGTGAATCAGAGGCCCGCATAAATAGATATAGTCATTTAAAGAGGTTTCAGAAAAAACTGGGCTGGTCCGCCTCGGCCGGCCCGATCCGAATCGTTGGCCTGCATCCCAACTGTGGGTCTGACCCATCCACCACTTAACTAGTTCTCCTTCCATGGACCAGCCCATGCACCACTAGCTTGGCCTGGCCTGCGCGCCGCTGCCCGATCCACTGGCCCGCTCCTGGCCAGCACGACACGCTGACATTGACCGACCCTCATAGTCAGCCCTCCTACTTTCCCCATGTCCACACAGTAGACCTGTGAACTGTTTATGTCAGTCTCTACCTTAGGGTACCCTCCTGACCCTGCTCCCCTATTCATTGTCCGCACCACAACCTCGCCTCACCCTGTCAAACCAAGCGGCCCTCGCCGCTTTCACCTCGCCGCCCATCCCATCTACACCATCCTTCCACCTCACTAGAGCCCCATCTATCCGTTGAGCTGATCCGGCCTCAACAATCCACCCTAACCACCACTTTGGCTATCTTCCCATGGTCCTCACCACCTTGGACCGCCACTGGCCTCCGCTGGTGGCTCTATTCTGGTGTCCCCTTCCAAGGGACACTACGATCACATCGAAGGTCCAGAATTTATTTCAGAACCATTTTTGGGAAGCTCATGATGATATCTTCCAAACCATAGGCTTGACTTGAAAATCTATTATATATTTGACACTATTAAATATAAAATCCCAAGATCCAGAAGAATGGGTGAAGAACGCAATGAAAAAAACGGTTTTCCAGGATAGATTGATGGCAATGTTAGTGCGGACATCAACAATGATAATTTAAAACGATGAAACAAAGTAGAGACAGAGGATTTTTCAATTAAAACTTGAATTAGAAACTCAAAATTATAATAAAACCTACCTCATTGTATTTTTTTCATCATTGATGATGCTTCCTCTACGATCCTGCTTCGATCCGTCGAACTTCCAGCGTAGTTCACTCCTCGATTAGGCGAAGAACGATGGAGAATGGTAGAGAGAGAGGAAGGGAGGATTTTTAGATATATATATATATATATATATATATATATATATATATATAATTAGGGCTAACCTTAATTCTATTTCCCTAAACTTATATTTATAGAAGCCTCGCTCAGCATAGAATCCGAAATTCCCACACCACCTCTTTTTATGTTGTGCCTAGGCAAAACACCCCATTCCTAACTCAATGTTGGTCTCATATTTCTAATCTGAGTCCCCATTTTAGAGTTATTCATATTGGATTTTAAGATAAAATAATTAAATTTAATTATTTTAATTATCATATTTCCCCTATGTGGCATTTTTCATAGAAGTCCTAGGATAGCGAAGGTATACCCCGCCTAGGGTAAAAGCCACCTTCCAGACTCAACCTTGGCCTCATATTTTTTATTTGAGATACCTTTTAAGAGATATCCCATTTCCAACATGTGAATAGTACAAAAACACTTAATATTTTTGTATAATTTATTCCGGGCATATAGGGCCTTGAAATTTCACGTCGTCTCAGCACCTAGCTCTGTAAATTTATGTAGAAATATTCCAAAGTCTTACAAGGCAAAAACTGGTTCTCTGCATTATCATACCCTTATGTTTATCTTATGATCATCTATGATCATCAATTTATATATCTCATTTTTAATCTAACTGAGAATCTAAGATCACACTTTATTTTTTTATTTTTCATTGAGTTATGAAGAAAGGTTTTAAGTAATTAATTCCTAATAAGGGTAATATGAGAGAATATGTCACACCCAGGTTTTGAAGTTTCACTTCATTTCGGTTAGGGTCAGGTTCTTGGTTGTTTTATCAGGATATGGGTATGACAGGTTTGAAATTTTTGGTAATTATTTTTCTTCTATTCTTGTCCAATATTTTCCCATATGTTCCCCCTAGGTTCCCATTGAATTTTGGAAGAAAATGAAGATTTTTGGGTGGACAGAACAGGGTTCACGGTTTGGCCGCATGGTTTACTAAACCTTGCAGCCAAACCATGCATAGTGTCTAGGTCATAGAAAAATTTTATGTTAGTCTAATTCAACTCTTCTGGGATTAACCCTAGTGTGCCCTCTTTCTTTCTATATTTGGCCCTAGTATCCATGGGAGGCCTCCATTCTCTTATAGAACCAATTTTTGAAGGGGTTTTTGGTGGGGAAACTTAAAGGTTCTTTAGGTAAGTGATTCCTTCTTTGTTTTCTTCCTTCTCCTTAGGGTTTCCTCCCTCATTATTGAAGTTACACATTTACAGTAGCTTAAGTTTCATCTCAAGGGTCTTATATTAAATTTCATAGTTCAATATTCTTGATTAGGGTTTGTTTTCACTTACTTATGGTGTGATGGTGGTGAAGTTGAAGTTTTGCCCAAATTTTTGGGGTTTTTGAAATTCAAGGTAGGTGATTCTTTGCGTGATAATTATTTGATGAGTTATCTTTGATTTATTTACCTACTTAGCATGTTTATTTTTTATTGTTTGTGGTACAAAATCCATTTTTGATGGAATTGGTTATGATTTTGATTTTAAAGTGTAATTTTTCTTCAAATTGTGTGTTTTTCATGTATAACTCATGTGGTATAATTTGAGGGAATTTTATAATACAGTAAAGTGGGTTATTGAATGTTTCTAGGGATTCCAATTCTATTGTGGTATGGTATTGAGGTGCATTTGACCTTAAAATAGGGTTTTTGAATAGATTTTGTGTGCAATGCCTTGTTTTAATTCTTGAAATTGTTTTATAAAAATTTAAAATGATTTATTGAGTTACACAAAGGGTTAGAAATATGTTTGGGTACTATTTTGGTGGGTTTATGTTCTTAAAATGGGTTTTTGAAAGACCAAGTGATGATTTGTGATGTTAAATGTCTTAAAAATGTTTTATAAATTTTTTAAATGATTTATTAAATTGTGAGAAAGGTGCGATACATGTTTATGGGTTATTTTGGTGCGTGTGTGTGTGATGGGAAAATGAATTTCAATTTAAAAGGGGTATTATCTGACATGTTCTTGGGATTTTTGGTTTGTGTATGATGTTAAAAATTAATTTTAATGTGAAACATGATTGAGAACAAATGGGAATCCTGGGTATCTTGGTGGGAAAACTAGGACTAGTACACTAGTGATTTGGTAGTGTCTTCATCCCTGTTTCACATAGAAATATTGAAAATGAAAACACTAACTAATATAAAATGATGTTTGGGGATCATGAGGTTATTGGGGTTTCCGCTCCTAGTGGCTCATTCATGTTAATTTTATTGGTTATGGTTACTTTTACACCGAGATATGATGTACCTAGGGCCCCACAACTAACTAGTGTCTAAGGGTGTTATCATGACTAGTGCTCATTGGATATATTGTATTTACCATTTTTATACGGTGTGTTTGGTTGGTAATTTAATTAGCATGTGTGTTTTCTTTAAATTACTCATTGTTTGAAGTTTCCCTCTTGAAAATTGTTTCCATTTAAAGTTTCAACTTTTATAAATTATTACCAGCATATATTATTTATGAAATCTTGAAAACTTTTTGTCTGAAAATGTTTATCACATGGAACATTTTCATGGGTGGCATTATAATGGGCTTAGTCTCACACCCTACTTACACCTTTGGTTGTAAGTAGACTTGGTAATGTTTTTCTTAGGTATGGGTAAAGCTTTTAGGGTCGGTGGTGTAGTTTACTAGTGGTCCTTCTTGGTGCGGTGTAGTAGAGATGGATTGATGTTGATGACCCCTTACCATGAGGTGGTTCTTGGGATGTTCTTTTGGGATTTATTCCCATGTTTTAGTCATTGGGATTTTTTGTAAACCTTGTATTGCAATTCTGAATTTGGTAATCGATAGTTTTCTTTGAAAAATTCAGATCAATTTTATTATCTTGTGTTTGTTGTTTTATATTTATAAATTTGGGTAAATCATTCTTAATTTTTATTTATGATACCTAGGAATTTATGTCAACCCACCGGTATTGAGAACAACATTTTTGAATTTTCATGGACTGCGTCAGGCACCAGTTTGGATAGTGACAATATTTGGTTTTTGAAAAAATTGTATCAGTGTTATTTTTCTATTTTTGGGTCATATTCTTTTGAAAAATAGTCTAGGTAGAACAGAACTAGGATTTTCAGGACTTAACATTCCAATTTTTAGTAGGGTTCCTGGACAACACAGCTCATGACGAGATTCAAGTCTTTAGGGTAAGTTGAGTTTTATCTAAGTTTTCTTGTTCTCATGGTTCATCAATGATTGGGGAAATGAAAAGAGAGTTGGGTCAATGGTATTAGTGATCTCACAGGGCCTAATAAGACATGTGGAATGGGGGATATTATCTTAGAACACTCTTCATGATGGTAAAGTGATTGGCATGTGGCCACCAACCATATGTCCAAGACACCTGCCGACACTAAATTCCTCTCATGTTGTCTTGTGTCTTTTGTTTTGGAATCATGGAGACTTTGTTTTAAAGTAACAATGACTTGATTTTAAGAATTTTTTTTTGTGAAATGATTTACCAGTCAAGTGGAAATGGTTTGATTTCTGAAATGGGGGAAATAAATTTTCATAATTGTTTTGAAATGGTAAATGGTGTGTTTACACCTCTTTTGAAATCATGAATTATGTTAAAGTGGGTTTTGAAAATATTTTCCAAAATAGAATTTTTCAAACTATTAAAAGGTATTTTTAATGGGATAGAATGTTTTGGAATCTATATGTGGAGTTTGGATATGGATTTTTATTTTGTAACTAGTTATCATTTGAAATGTTTTATGAATTTTTAGAACCTTTTTTTAAATGATAAGAGTTGAGTTCTTAATTAATTTAAGATTGATAAAATAGAGTTTTTCATGAAATAAAAATTGTTTTTAATGGGTTTAAATGTTTTTAAATTAATTTATAAGACTTGAAAGTGAGTTTTTATTTGAATGATTGGTGATTTTTTGAAGGGGTTTGTAATATGTAAATTGGGATTTGATTTTGTGGTTAGAGATCTTGAGAAAGAGAAGGTGTGGGTAAAATGTTTTGATTTTGAAAAGAGTAAAGGTTCGGTTTTGGTATTTGGTATTCTCATGGGTGACCTCATTCATGGGTTTACATGGGAAGATGGATAGTTAATGGAACAACTGGTTGAGTGTCGGGATAGATATGAGGAGGGTGCCTGATGTATAATGGAAACATGAATGCATGAGGCCTTAAGGAAAATTTAATGTCTTGATAACAAGTGTTTTTGTGGTGTGTATTATGTATTTTTGGGAATGTGTTTTGGTAAATTTTGAGTTTGATAACCCCTCTTGTTTGAATGATGTTTTGGTTTTGTGTTCCATCAGTAAGTTGGGCCGAGATGTTGGTCAGTGGTCTCTTTTGAGAAATGTTTAGGGAAGCCCTTGTGGTTGTTCCCCTCATGTGTTCGGTTGTTTTTTGTGGTATGTTATGACCAATGGAATATATCGGTTAGGTCATTGGGTTTTCTTGTTTTCTAGTGTGTGCCCCCATAAAGAGTTAAAGCACGATGTAAGTGTGGCCTAGGGTGATTTCTCATTGGAAGATCCTCCAGTTAATCAACAGAAGGACATTATTCTTGAGCTTTGAAGATTGAGTCTACCCCTATACTTTTTCAGTTAATTGGATCTTCTTATAGCAGGATAGTGATTGTGGAACATTGAAATAGACCTTAGTTTCTTAAGTTTCATGAGTCATCAAAGGTGGAATCAGTCTGGGGTTGTTAGTGTAGGATGATTTCATAAAGGGCCTTTGGGTCTTTTGTCAGTCTATTCAAATAAAGGGTTCATGTTAGGCCACAAGTGTGGAAAATATGGTCATGAGAGGCTATAATGTTTACTTGCAGGAATCATGTACTATTTGGGACTCGATTTAAGGTCCCTCTCCTTGTTATTTTTCTATCAGTCGCAATGGCCTTATATGGTGATTCTTTGCAGAGTCATATTCTTGTTAGAATGTGATGGTGGATGTTGTGGGGCCTTTTTAATACTTTGGTTTTATTATAAAAAAGTTTTCTTTCCAAAATTCTTAAAATCCTATGTCATAAATGAAGGTTTCTTCCTTGTGTCCTTTCTTTCTTTGTTTCTTGTTCAGGGTGAAAGGGATAATGAAAGTGCATCTTCTTAGTACCTGTCTTGTTGAAGGTTCCATGAAAGGTGATTGATTTTCAGGATGTTTTTGTTATATTTATGTTGTTGGATTGTGGTGTGGTTTCTTATGGCACCAGATGAAGAAGTTATGTTTAGGGTTTTTAGTGCCTGACTGTGAGGTGGGAGATGCTTCAATAATCTGAGCTCTAGCCGTAGGTTTCAGAGTGAAGCTGTCATGCAGTTAGGAAATTTATGGGTGTAAGGGATCTTGGTTTACCCTTTGTCTATGGAGTGTAAGGTGGATACAATTTGAGTTTTTGATGTGGTGGTTTCGTTTCAAGTGGTCCCGTGTGGGGGAAAGGGATGCAAGGACCCTGTTTCTCAAGGTTATAATCCATGCTGATGGAAAATTCCCCCCTCAATTATAATTATACAGGGTGGTTTTGTTTTCTCAAACCCCAATGCTTGAACCCTTATGGGTGAAACTCTTAGTATGATTGTTCTTATATGAATAACCTTGTAGGCTCTTCTCAATCTCGGTCTTGGTTGGACTCATTAGAGGATGGTAATGCCCATGGGAGTGGTGAGTCGTGTAGTGTATTTTCTAGTTTAGAGTTTTGTTGATCGGGATTATTGTAGTGAGATAATATGATATGTGGGAAGTACCCAATTTTCCCATGTTAGGATTCTTTTTTTATACTATGCTAGTTGGTTAAGATGGTTGGTTCTTATGGTGGGGAGACCTACCAGAGGTCTCATGTAAGTTATCTTGGAATGAATCTAATGTTTGTTTACCCCTTATGTTGGGGAGTCTATTTGGGCCTCCCCCTATTGGTTTCCCAGTTCTATCTCGAGAAATTAAGTGGTCTCTTATGTTTGGGAGTCTGTCCAAACCCCCCTATGTTGGTGTTATAGATTAATCTCAGGTGTTAGTTTGTTTCTATGGTGGGGAGTCCATTTGGGTATACCCATATCAGTAACTCGGTTTTTTCCTTGGTGTTGGCTTGGTGGTAGGTAGTCTCATTTGGAGCTATCTAACCGCCATCTTCTTTCTTGGGTAAACGTTGGGATGGGAGCATAACCAATGGTATTTTTAAGTGATGTTGTGGTAACATCATTCAAATTCATTGTTTGTTTCAGGTAAATTGCTTAAGCTTCATTAGGTACTGTTTAAGGTGTTTTCTCTAAGGATGTCATTTGATTATTTTTATTAACTGATGAAAATTGTGTAAATTTTTGTTATTGATAGTATCCTTTAATTTTTTTGATCAACTAGAGGTGTTTTAGCCTTTGGGGTGGGTGGAACTTAGCAGGGAGTCTGCCTTGGTCTCTCGAGTTAGCTCGTAGGCCTCTTTTTTTGATGGTAGTGTCCCTGTTGACTTATAGATTATTGTTCATTGGGAATACCATTTTGAACTTGGAAATAGTAATGGATTTTGTTTTTTCATCTAGCCTTGTTGTGGGTTTTCAGGTGTCGAAAGTGTTATGGTGGGGAGAATTTTTAAACCCAGGTTTTGAAGTTTTACTTCATTCCGATTTGGTTCGGGTTATTGGTTGTTTTCTTAGAATCAGATTGTGATAGGTTTGAAATTTTAGGGAATTAATTATCTTCTATTATTGTACTAGCTTTCCTGCATAGGTTCCCCTTGAATTTTAGAAGAAAATGAGGATTTTTTGTTGGATAGAATAGGGTGCACGGTTTGGCTACATGATTTACTAAACCGTGTACCAAAACCTTTCCCAGTGTCTAGGTCATAAAAAAATTATTTTATTCCAATTATAATCTTTTGGGATTAACCCTATTGCACCCCTTTCTTCCCCCATTCATCCCTATCATCCATGGGAGGCCTCCAAGCTCCCTCAATCTCCCATGGAACCCATTTTTTAAGGGGTTTTTGGTGGGGAAACTTCAAGGTTCATTAAGTAAGTGATTCATTCTATATTTTCTTCTTTCTCCTTATGGTTTTCTCCCTCGTTATTGAAGTTACACATTTATAGTAGCTATGTTTTCATCCCAAGGGTCATATATTGAGTTTCTTGGTTCAATATTCTTGATTGGGGTTCGTTTTCACTAGATTGTGGTGCAGTGGTGGTGCGGTTAAAGTTATGCCCAAATATTTGGGATTTTTAACATTCAAGGTAGGTGGTTCCACGTCTAATAATTCTTCGACGAGTTATATTTTCTTTCTTTAGCTTCTTAGCAAGTTTCTTACCTATTCTGTGTGGTTAAAAAACTATTTTTTATGTAATTTGTTATGAATTTGATTTTAAAGTTTCATTTTTCTTGAAATTGGGTTTTTTTCATGTGTAACTCATGTGGTATCATTTTAAGGCATTTTATAATATATTAAAGTGGTTTATTAAATGTTTATAGGTCTTAAAATTATGTTTTAGTATGGTATTGCTATGAATTTGTCCTTAAAAGAGGGTTTTTGAATGGATTTTGTGTGCATGTCCTTGTTTTACTTCTTGAAATTATTTTATGAAAATTTAAAATGATTTATTGAGTTACATAAAAGGTGAGAAATATGTTTGGGTACTATTTTGGTGGTTTTATGTTCTTAAAATGGGTTTATTAAAAGATAAATTGATGACTTGTGATGTCAAATGTTTTGAGAATGTTTTTTAAATTATTGAAATAATTTATTAAATTGTGAGAAAGGTGTGAGACTTGTTTATGGGTTGTTTTGGTGTGTGTGTGTGTGTGGCGTAAAAATGGATTTGAATGTGAAAAGGGTATTATGTGACATATTTTTGGGATGTTTGGTTTGTGTATGATGTTAAAAATGAATTTGAATGTGAAATATGATTTAGAACAAATGGGAAGCCCGAGTATCTAGGTGAGAGGACAAGGACTAGTATACTAGTGATCTTATAGTGGATTCATCCTTGTTTCACATAGCAAGATTGAAGATGAAAACACTAACTAAACTATGATGATGTTTTGGGACCATTAGGACATTTGGTTTTCCCCTCCTAGTGACTCGTGCATGAGAAGGTTATTAGTTATGGTTACTTTTACTTTGAGATATGGTGTACCTAGGGCCCCACGACTAACTAGTACCTAGGGGTGTTCCTATGACTAGTTTTCATTGGATATATTTTATTTACCATCATCATATGGTTTGTTTGGTTTTTAATTTAAGAATCATGTGTGTTTTCTTTAAAATTTCTCTTTCTTTAAATTTTCCCTCTTGAAAACTATTTCCATTTAAAGTTTATACTTTTAGAAATTATTACTAGAATTTCCTATTTATGAAAACATGCAAGATTTTTGTCTTAAAATGTTCATCACATAAAACCTTTTCTTGGGTGGAATCCTATTGGGCTTAGGCTCACACCCTACATACACCTTTGGGTGTAAGTAGATTTGGTAATGTTTTTCACAGGTATGGGTAAGGATTTTAGAGATTGTGGTTCAGGTTACTCGCAATCCTTATTGGTGTGGTGTCATGAAGATGGATTGAGGGAGATGATCCTTTTCCATGGGGTGGTTCTTGGGATGTTATTTTTGGATTTCTTCCCTTGTGGTAGTCTATGGGATTTTTTGTAAACCTTGTATTTCAATTCTGAATTTTTTAAAGGATTATTTGGTTTGAAAAATTAATATTCGTTTTATTAGAATGTGTTTGTTGTTTTATGATTATAAATTCGGGTAAATAATTCCCAACTTTTATTTATGATACTCGGGCCCTTGTGTTAGCCTGTGGAGATCGGGAATGTCCTTCGGGCCTTTCTATAAACCAGGCCAGGCACCGGTATGGATGGAGACTAGATCTGGTTCATGACAGAATATATTTGGGTGGGATATTGAAGTTCTTTTACAAAATATATTGATTATGTATCTTGCTTCCAAAGACACGAAACCTTTACAATGATCAGGTGTGTATTATTTTGAAATGTATTAAATATTCATCTAAAATGATGCAATATTTATGTATGTTATTCATTATTCACCTCAATTGGCATCAAAGTAGGGTTTTTTTTGGATATTTTGTTATGGGAAATGTGAGTATATAACCTAATATAACCTATGATGTTCTAGAATTGACATAGGTTGAACCTAAAAGTATTATTGGTTCATAAGATTGTGTCATAATTTAGGGAATATAAGGAATAATTTTCATGGTTATATGATTTCCCACTCTTGTTAATGTATCTTAATTATTATATTATGATTTTTGGTTTTAGTAAATGGTTAGAACCATAAGGAATCATCCTAACAACAAATGTGATGGATAATCCAATGAGAAGCCAAATTTCATGGGAGATGAAATATAAAATCTTTTTTTTATTCTCACAGAACACTCTCAAGACATTAATCATATTGAGCTTCCAAATTAGAAAATGAGGGAACAATGCACCATTAAGTCTTTCATGAGGTAACATCCACCATATTTTAGTGGTTCCTCTGATCTATTAGCATCCAAGTAATGGATCAGTACCATTTAAATGTTATTATTCATTATTTAGTGATCAAAACATGAACATGTTATCCTATAGGTATATAGTTTCAAAGGTGAAGCAGATAAATGTTGTAATCTTATCGATAATATGAGGTAAAAGGAGGAAATTGGATCCATGGCATGAGAAGAGATTAATAAGTATTTTTTAATAATTATTTTCTTCAAACTCTTTCCACTAAAATAGAGATGGAATTCATGGAACTGAAGTAGAATGATGATGAATCCATTCGTAACCATGAGGAAAATTTCAAAATAATTTCACGGTATGTTTTAGGTTTTATCATTAACCCTGAAAAAAATTGATCAATTCTTTAGCGTCTTGAAACAAATTCTCCAAATGGAATTATCTATAATAAAATTTGATAGATATGATGAAATCATTCAATGTGATCTCATGTTAGAAATAGAGATGGTGGAAACTCATTTTTCTCATGGTTTTGGGGATAATATGGTAAATATGGAACTTTGAGGAAATTCTAATAATAAAACCCATAGAGGAAATAAAATTAATCTTCCTTTATTCTAGAAGTTAGGAAGGTAGCATGGGGGAAATTTCCTCTAAGGTATTGGTAAATGTTTCAAGTGTGGGAATGAAGACCATCAAAAAAGTTAATGTCTAATAAATGTAAATATAAAATCTAATGAAAATAATGGTGAGAAATATATGTTTAATGTACCACCAAAACTGCAATTCTATAACTATATAGATTTTGGGAATTATACCCAACAATGCCTAAATTAAAGTTTTAATGACGACAATCAGTGTCAAAAACATATTTAGCTAAGAGATAACGGGAAAGCTCATGAAATCAGAACTATTAAAGTGGGTCAAAAGAAAGAAGTTATTAAATACAAAATTATCATCCACTCAAAAAATTTAAATTTAATATTTGATTCTGTATATACCCACAATATTATATCTAAAAAATTTTCTAATGGGATAATATCACCACCACATTGATTATATGTCGATTATCAATGAAAAATCCTAATGGTATGATTATTGAAACACAATTATATATATCTTCTTTGATTAAATTTTATGGGAATTTTCTTCCAATAAATATTTTCATTCTCCCACTAGTTGAATTTGATGTTATTTTTGGTATGGATTTTCTTTCTTTATATATATAAAATATCAATTTCCATGGAAATGAAGTTACATTTGATATTACAAATCAATCTATAATTATCTTTTGGTGTCATAATGAATATGAATTCCAATGGAAATTACTTAAATTATATGGGTCTTGATAACTGCTCATGAGTGATATTTATCTTAAATAGTTTGGGATAATCTCAATATAGAATTTTTTTTATATTGTTTGGTAACTTTAATATGTATTTTCTAAATACTTTCCAAGTCTTCAATGGATCATAAAGTTCATATTTTAATATAACTCATACTAGGTGTTATGCCTATTTCAAAGACCCCATAAAAAATATCATTGATTGAGTTAAAATAACTAAATAATAAACTTTAATAGAATTTAGAAAATGGATTCATACACCAGAGTGAGTCATGGTGGGGTGCACCTATTCTTTTTATTAATAATAAAGGTGGTTCAATGTTTCTTTGCATTGATTTTTAAGAACTTAAAAAATCACTATCAAGAAAAAGTATCCTTTACCATGTATTGATGTTCTGGTTGATCAACTATGTGGAGATAAATAATTTTCAAAAATTAACCTTCATTCTGTATATAATTAATTAAGGTTAAAGAAGAAGGATATACCCAAGTCTTCCTTCCAAACAAGGTATAATCATTATGAATTTATATTTATGCTATTTGGAATTAATAATTCCCTTAAAATATTCATGGATATAATAAATATATCCTTTATAGATTACCTTGATCATTTTATGGTAGTATTTATAGATGATATTTTTAAGATACTGGCCTTCATAAGAGGTACATTATTATTTTAATTTTTATATAACTCTATTTAAAATGGTTAATGAAATTCTTCCCAAGAGTATGAGGGGTATATATGGAATTCAGGGAGTTTGGGATATGAAAAGGGGGAATGAGAGGCCATATTGTTCAGGGTGCATGGTTAGTGCATGGTTGGTACTAAATGTGCACCTTGATCATGCAACCTATAAGGGGGTGGTGAACAGATAAAAAACCATGCAAGGGGTATCCTAGAAGCCATGTGGACTTGGAAAGAACAAAAAATATAGCCTTCACATTGTTAGAAAAACTGTGTGGGATCCCCAAGAAACTATGTGATCTATTCCTGTCTTTTGATAGAAGAGGATGCATGGTTGGAACGTGGTTTTTCCATCTGTGTGACCAAACCATGTGTATCATTAAAAGAGGGGAATTTCTCATTTTACCCAATAAAGATTTAAATTTTATTACCTAATTTTTTTCCCATTCCCACCTCTATTAGAAAGGGTTATGAACCTTGGCCTCCCTCCTCCTTTAAGGCTAAATATCCATGGATATTTGGCCATTAAAATCACTGTTGGTGGAGAATAAAATATTGGGGTGAGTCTATCAAACTTATCTGTTCTATTTTCTAGAATAATCATGGTGAAATTTTTTCTCTTCATCTGAATCCCTAAACCATTAAAATTCTAATAGATTATTAGATTGGGTGTCTAAGGTTTTTTGAGATAGAATCAAGGGTTGTGTTTAAGTGAGCAGTTGTCTATGAGATTGAGGTAAGTGGTATACAAGTTATATCTCAGAGTCTTGATGTTTATTCATGTGTATGTGGTGGTGATTTTGTGTTTTTTATGAATTTGATTCTATGGTAGGAAATTCTAAATTTGGTGTTTAAATGCTGTGTTGGACCCATCAAAATCCATATGGTATCCATTGAGGATTCTTATACTAGTTATATGGTCACCCATGGGATGTGACACTCCCTTTGATATGGTAAAATGTGTTGTGAAATTATGTTTTAATGGGTTTATGATATTAAACTGTTTAAATTTTTTTGTCTTGTTAGCAAGGAATAAGGGACTCCTAGGCTTAGCTTGAAGAAGTTAAATGAGTTATGGCATGTTAATGGTAAGTATGAAAAATGATTAAAGAGGCATGTCAATGAGGTGAAATGGTTAAAAAGGGGTGACCAATGGTAGTAATTATTCTTAAATGATGAAATGGGATAGTAATTTAATTATGAAAAGTGTTAATTATAATGATCCTTGGTAATGTGATAATTGAAATGGTGAATCCTTGTTAATATTATTAGTTAAAAAGGTCAATGATGATGAACCAAAGAATAAATGATAAATTTTAAGGTTGGGATATTGGACTGAGGCTCCTCTTCCTTTACGTTGGGCCATAATGATTCTCTAGGCCTCACCGATGTATTGAATGGTTTGAATGTTGAACTAATGCTCTAATCTCATTAAGTATGGAAATGATGTAGATGCCTGAACTGATGCTCATAGGTGCAATGATTTAAGTGAATTTATTAATGAATTCCCATATGATTTAAAGTGTAAAACCCCTTATAGTATATGTTTCATACTTCCAGTGTGGGCTGAAGTAGGTTTGGTGTGTTGGTTCCATAGTGGGAATCAAGATCCCATGGGGATAATTTATAAATATTTAACTAAAAAAATATTTAATCTCACTATCTTATTTATTTCTTATATGTAATTCTGCATACACTATTATTTAATTGGATATTGTTGTAGACATAATTGATGGCAGCCTATTGAGTTGTACTCACACCTTTCTTAGACTATCATTAGGAACCCAAGAAGACTTCATGGTTCCATTCTAGGATAAAGGAAATGGCCCTATGTTATATGGTTGATATTATATTTGGGAAGGTGCTGGATGAGGGGACCAAATATGATGTCAGCACCCATTTTGGGGATTTTATTTAGTGTGTTATTTTGGTTTTCTTTTAGTACTCCTAACTATCATGAATTGACATGTTTACTGTATTAGTTTGTTGGTACTTCCTCAGTTTTTGAATGTGGTATGTGATACTTAGGTATATATTATTATTGTATGTTTATGTTTATCATGATTTCCACTATTTTTTCAATCTATTAAAGAGGGTATAGTCTCCCCACATGTTTCATTAAACCCTCTCTGCTAGTCGGAAGGATCTGGAACATGGGGAGGCATGCTTGAGTTCACATACCATATCAGCTCAGGGCACTAGTTTAGTAGAACTCGTTTCGGTACATTACAAAGTGGTATTATAGAATTTTTTGTTATTTTAATATTTGGTAAAGTTATATAGGAGATCAGTATTTTTATGTCCAGGGAAATGATCTCGTACATGGGAGTAGCTAGACCATGTGTAGAAGAAAACTTTATTTCCTAGGGTGGGGTCATTTTTTATGATGTTTGTTGTTATAGTTAGATGTTATTTCACCTTGGGTGTCATTATTTTTATATAACATTGTCCTTTTCTAAGATTGTATTAATTACCCAACATGGAATGAGATTTGTATATGTATGAATTATTTTATGAAAGAAGGTATTTATGTGTCATTAATCATATTAGGCACACATGGAAAGGTGGGTTATAGTTGGGTTGTGGAAAAATGAAAATTATTTTTTATTATTTTTATAGAAAATAGTGCCTAAAAAGAGTGTAATTTGTTTTAATTGAAAAGTGCTAAGTTGAAAAGGATAAAATGGTTTCTAAATGATAATTATTTATGTTTTTTTATATTTAAATGGTTAAAATGATGTATAATAAAAGACTTGTGATTATGTAAGTTTGGATTACCCTGTGTTATCCATGACCTAGGATAGATATGGTTGAGGGTAGTGATAAAAATGTAATTATATCTTTTGGGATAGTGTATACGGAGTTGGTTTTTTTGTGGATAACAGTGATCCATATTTTTTAAAAATAGTGGGAACTATATGTTATGTGTATTGAGATGTTTGTTTAGAATTATAGTGAGATTCCACCATGATGACTTTTATAGGTTGCACGATAGAAGGATATCACCAAGAATTATTCTCTAGTAGTGGGATAAGAATCCCCATTAGTTTTGGGTAATATGGGGAAGACCAATTCCATGATAACTTCACTCATTTTATGAAATTCATGGAGAGATTACTAGGGAGGATGGTGCCAAATATGTTTGATTTTACTTTATATTTTTAGCTGCATCAGCCACTAATGTTTTATTGGGAGGGTGGACATGAGGTATCATAGTTTTAGATAGAGTCTATATAGATGATTCTGAAACACTTAAAGAATCCTATATAGATTGGGTTAGGTTGTAATTATATATATTGTGAAGACCAGGGAAGAGCTAGAGGGATATCTGGGTTCCTACTGAGTAGGTATATGGTATGTTGTTAAAGTATCTCTAGGAAAATTTCCTAGAACATTTTTATATGGAGACTCCGATACAAGATAGAGGTGTAGAATTTATGAGGTTGTCTCATAAAACTATATCACTGATGGAGTATGCTAGATGCTTCACCAAATTATAGAACATTTTCTCAGTATTGGTAGGGTATGAACCAGTAATGAGATACTTTTTCATGATGAACTTATATGTGAGATCAAGTACCAGATGAATATATTTCACCTAAAGAGGTTTTATGAAGTGGTGGATCTGGACCTTATTTTTTATGGGAACCTAAAATAGGTGTCTAGTGGGGGACATGTGTTTTAGCTGGGTGGTCTATTATTACGACTTCCAATTATAGGAAGAGTCTTTTTGAAATATTTCACTAAGGTGGTGGTGGATAGAGTAGACAAGGGAGAGAATTGTCCTCTCAGGGTAGTGATTGGGTTTTCTGTTATCAATTCGGCAAGCCGGGACACATGCACAGTCATTGTCTCTAACCACCAGTTGAGTACCAAGCATGCGTAAATAAGGGGCATGTACATATGTTTTGTATGAACCCTTTATGGGTGGAAAGTGATAGAGGATCTTGACTGATGTACGGTGCTGGAAGGGGGTTTATTACCCCATACTGGGATGAAAGTTGGAGTTCTATTATCCATACTGGTCTGGGTGGTGTATGCAATTCTCCAAATAAAGAGCATCCATATCATCATAGAAATGTAGTGCACAGGTCTTAGATGGGAGTGTCAAGCAGTGGGGTGGGTCAGCTGCATATAGTTCATCCTGTACCTAGAGGTGGTGAGGCTAGATCATTGACTGTTCATGGTATTATTATTGTTGATTCTATGATTTCTAGTGATTTATTTGATATTGGTTCCTTTCATTATTTTATATCTTCCCTGTTTTTAAATGGTTTGGTTCTGGTAGGGGAGTATATGATAGGGTCTATATCAATTGACATGCAATTGGGGGTATTGTCGAAGGGTATCTTTCAATGTATGGAGTGTTCCCTCAAGGTTGGTGGGAATCATTTCCTTTGGGACTTGTATGTGCTTGATATGATAGGTTTTGACCTAATATAGGGACTAGAATAATTGGTTACATACTAGGCTCATATTTACTATTACCATAGGAGAGTGGTTTCACATCTCCTAAGGGTGAAACTTATGTTCACCATGGGATATGGGATATTCTAGAAAGATGTGCAGGGCCAGTTCTTCTACAACTGAGAAGGATCACATCCTAGGTTGCAAGTATTTTACTTAACAATGAGGGAAAACTGTGTGACATTTTTCCTCCAGTTGTGTATCAGTTACAGGACATGTTTCCTAATGATTTCTCAAGGTTTTCACTAGAGAGAGAGGATGATTTCATGATTGGGTGTATATATAGAGTTAAATCTATTTATATTACACATTATAGAATGAAAGTAACAATGCTACTTAAGCTTAAAAATAGTTGGTGGGGTTATAGGATAAGTTTATTATCCTCCCAAGTACATAACCTTGGGGTTATCTAGTATTGTTTGTTAAGAAGGCTGGTATAACAATATAGTTGTGTGTTGATTACTGAAAGTTGAATCTGATGATGGTTAAGAACTATTATCCTCTTCCACATATTGGTGATCTCTTTGATTGGATAAGGGATGCTATAATGTTCTCTAATATTTATTTGAGGTTATTGTATCATTATCTAAGAGTGAGACCCTCTGACATACAATGAACATATTTTAGGATAAGGTATGGATTGTATGAGTTCATTATAATGTCATTTGGGTTAACGAATTCTCCTACTATGTTTATGGATTTGATGAACCAAATCTTCCACTTGTATGTGGATCATTTCTTAGTTATTTTGTGGGTGACATCTTGGTATACTCTTAGACTCATGACGATTATTCCCAACATCTTTATGTTTTCTTCAGTACCCTGAGATGGAATCATCTTTATGCTAAGTTATCTAAGTTTCATTTTTGGATTTATAAGGTATATTTATTTGGACACATAATCTTGGTAGAAGTTGTGTCAATGGACCTAGATAAGTTTTGGGTAGTGTTTTCATGGTATAATCCCAAGAATATTTTTCATATCTATAATTTGTTAGCATTAGTGGGTTATTATCAAAGATTAATTAAATAATTTTCTTGCATCGAAGAACCACTCTCTTTCTTGACCAATAAGGGTATAATATTTGAGTGGACTAGAGAATACGAGAATGCATTCGAAGAGCTAAAGAAGTATATGACCATATAAATAATTAAGATCTTACCCAATCTGAGTAAGGAGTATAATTTTTGTTTTTATGTATTTAGCATCAGACTTGGGGTAGTGTTAATATAGGTAGATTGAGTCATGGCGTACAGATCATGGAAGTTGAGGCCACATAAATGGAACTAGCCTATTAATGATCTCAAGTTGAATATAGTGGTTTATACTTTAAAACACTAGAAGAATTATCTTTTCATTGAGAATTTTGTCATTTATATTGATCAAAAGAGCCTCAAATATATCTTTTTCATGCATGATTTGAATCTTCAACATCATATATGTGTTGAGTACATGTATTATTTTGATTTTGATCTAGATTTTATGATAGTAAAAGGGAAAATTATTTATAAATATTTGAGATTGAAGACACAGACTCAGGAAATTCAGGATTCCAGTTCTGAGTAGAAGATGATGACCTTTTTTGTTGAGATTCATATAGGTGTTCAAGAGGATCATGATATAATGGTATTCATGTCCTTGTCTATTAATCCTTCTCGACTAAACCATGTTAAAACAATATGGTATAATGATTGAGAATTTCTAGCTTTACGATACTATTTTAAAAGTGGGGAACCAACTTCTAATTAGACTATTGATGAGGTTGAGATTATTCACATTCATGGTCATGTTTTTGTGACTAAAAGTATGTGGGAAGAGTCAATGTGTGAGTTTCATGCCTCAAAGTGGGAAGTTCAAAATCATTTGAGCAAAATGTATCATGATTTTCAGAGACATTATTGGTGGTAAAGATTGAAAAAAGAGATTTCAGATTACATGAAATGATTATATACCTATCAGTTGGTGAAGGGTGGGCATAAATGACCTATAGAAAGTTTACAGCCATTACCCAATCCAAAATGAAAATTTGATGATTTAACTATGTATTTTATGGTGGGAATTCTAAGGACACCTTGTAAGAATGATGAAATATGGGTAATTGTTGATTGGTAGACAATGGTTGAATATTTCTTACCGATATGGAAGATTTTCACTATTTATTAGTTGGGTGACTTGATTTTTTAGGAGATAGTACATTCAAAGGGGGTACCTCATAGTATTGTTTCAGATTGTGATATGAATTTTACTTAATGCTTCTAGAGAGGGTTGAAGAAGGCACTGGTTACTCAGGTGTTTTGATTATGTCTATTCACTATCAGATGAATAGGAAATCATAATGTATTATCCATGTATTAGATAACATGATGAAGGCATTTGTCCTAGAATTTGGTGCATATCAGGAGAAACACTTAACACTCATTGAATTCTCCTATAACAACAGTTACCAGTAAACTATTCATATGCCACCATATGAGGCACTCAATGGTATTCCATGTATATCTATCTTATGTTAGATATATGTAGTGAAATAAGAGTTGTTGGGACCAAGTCTTTTATTTAAGACATCAGAGCATGTTCAACTAATTTGGAAGTATATGGATATATCCTAGGGTAGATAAAAGTCATACATTGATCAACATTTTCAACCTCTTGAGTTTGTAGTGGGAGAACATTTTTTTTACTTTCGGTTATATCCATGATTGGATCACTATAAAATTCAGAAATAGGTAAACTTAGTGCCTAGGTATGGGGGGTCATTTTTTATTATGAATAGGGTTAAACCACCGGTATACTGATTGGTTTTTCTATAGTGGTACAGTGCGATGATATTTTTTTTCATGTGTCATAGCTTTAATAATATCACCCTGACCCATCACCTATGATAGATGTTAATGGTGTTGAGCTTGAGGTTAATGCATACTTTGAGGAGAATGTGGTTTGTTTTATGGATCACAATGAGATTGTTTTTTGGGGTAAGACTGTTCCATTGGTTTGAGTGTTGTGGAAACATGGTGACATTTAGAAGAAATATTTTTAGTTTGAAATAGATGTTTAGTCCCAATAACCCTATTTTTTTAACTTGTATGATTAGTGATGCTTGGTAGTTCCTCTCGAGGATGAACTATTATAAGGTGGTGAGGTTAGAAGATCTAGAAATTTTGATGAGGTGCGTACATGTTTAAATTTTGAGTTAATTACCTTTAAAATGGTTAATAAAATGCTTCCCTAGAGTATGAGCGGTATTGTGGGTGTTTTGGGATAATAAGGTACAAAATGGTGAATAAGGGTCCATATTGTGTAGGGTGAACGATTGGCACATTGTTATTACTAATTTTATACCTTGATCATGTAAACTAGAGGGGGGTGGTGCATGGTTGACAAACCATGAAAGTGGGATCTTGGAAACTATACGAACTTGGACATACCCAAATGCATGGCCTTTTCACTATTTGAAAAATATAACAGGCTCCCTAGGAAGCCATGTAACTTGTGTCTCTGTTTGGATAGAGGAGGGCACGCATTTGGTGCATGGTTTGGCCAATTTCATGACCAAACTATGTGACTCATTAAAATATAAGAATTGCTCATTATACACCCTCATGATATAATTTTTCTTACATGATTCCCTCTCATTTCTACCTCCAATAGCAAGGGTTACAAATCTTGGCCTCCCTCCTCCTTCTAGGGTGAATATCCTTTGATATTTTTCTATTTGAAGCATCATTGATGGGGAAAAAATAATATATGTGAGTCTACCTTTTTATTCTATTTTCTAGAAGAATCATAGTGGCATGTTTTCACTCCTTCTAAATCCCTAAACCCATATTTTACTTGTAGATTATTGGATTTTGTATTAAAGGTTATATGTTCTATAATTAAGGTATGTGTTTAAGTGAGTGATGTTGGATAGGGTTGTACCAAATACGCACAAGAGGGGGATGAATTGTGTCTTTTACAAATTCTTCACAAATTGTTATGATTGAAAAATATGTCCTTTAAATTTATTAGAAATTTTATGCAGTGTAAAATAAACAGTTTAAAGAATTCAAGGATGTATAGTGGTTCGGGGAACAGAAGGCCCCTAGTCCACTCCACCAATGCTCTTCTCCACGAGCTTGGTGGTTTTCACTATCTGGTCCTCTTATCAATAGACCATCCACAACTGAGTGCAGGCAGTTGAAACCTTTACAAGTTAAGGCTAAAATAGATCCTTCTGGTTCATACATAAAACTAAATACATAGCTTAGTACGAGAAGTCGGTTACTCAAAATAAAAAGAGTATTTGTCTGAAAATACTTTCAAGTTGTTCTTCATAGTTGCAGTAGCACGCAATTGACAGTAGATGGATCATCTCTTTCAGAAAAGATATTATTCAGGTAAGGTAAGTTCTAAGTCGATTCAGTTGCAATATATCTTGAAATTAATTTAGCAACTTCAACAATAGTATATTCACAGTAGATAATCGATGTAGAATCAGTGAATCTTCAAGGTGTTTCTTCTTCTTCTTCAGAAAAACAGAGTTTCTGGTTCCTTGTAAAATAAGATCTGTAAATCTCGAATGTATCTGTAAACTATAGTAATGAAAAAATCCAGAGCTTTTTCTTCTAATATTTTTCATAATAATCCATTTTTTAATTCAAAATAACAAAAATATATATAGAATAATGAAGAGTGATTTCTTTTTTAAAAATTAGATCCACAAAAGTCATCTTTAGAATCATGATATTCAAATGTTTGAATAACGGAGCAGTCATAACTCCCCTGAATATTTGTCATGAAAAGATAATATTAAATTGAACCTTTGAATAAAAAATAAATGTATTTGAATTAGTCAAAGATGTGCTTTAAAATTGGGCTTTTAATCTGGCTTGAAATCAGCCTAATAATATGCATAAAGATCGTTGCCCAAAAAAGTCATAATTTAAATATCTGACTTCAAACTTAGGGTTGAACTGCATAGCATAAATTATCTAAATGTAAGGTTGACAACGTAATATTGATCAAGAAAGTAAGGTTGATCAGGAAAGTTAGGTTGATGATCCATTCTTCAAACGTAAGGTTGATCTCAAACGTAAGGTTGATCATCCATACTTTCCTCTTCAACTTTCAAGCATACGGTATATAATCCATACTTTTTGATACAATGTAATGTTTTTTACAAAATTAAGGTTGATAAACCATACTTTTGAGAAACAAACATAAAATTCCATACTAACATAGGGTTCTTCTTCCATACTTTTCCAATATCCCAAACATAAGGTTCCTTCCAAATGTAGGGTTCTTCTTCCATACTTTTGTTGATAATTTATGGTTTCTTAACCATAATGATAACGTATGGTTTCTTAACCATACTTTTCTAATAACTCATAAATTAAATGACAGATTCCATCCTTATGCTACGCTCCTCAGCGTAGAGTATGAACGGTGTTTCCAAAACATGCTAATATGCTAAAATTATTTATAAACATGTAGAGCATGAACAGTGTTTCTAGAACATGCTAAAAATATTTACGAACACTTCATCAAATATTACACATAGATTAAATGCTTTAATATTATTCCACAAAAAGAGAAATAAATAATATTAATTTCCTGAAATATACTCAAAGTAAAAAAATCATTAGAATAATAAATAAGGGTATTTGTGAACATCAAAATCATCATAAAGAGATAGAGTATTATTCTCAACAATCTTAACCTAATAACAATAATGTATTTTTGAAAACAACACATGCTCAACAATCTCATCCTTTTTGATGATCACAAAACCCATGAAATAACTAATGAAATTATCTTACAAAATTAATTGCATATATTTTAGAATTTTGCAAAGATAAAAACACTATTTAATTTTAAAAAAATTATTTCAACAAGAAATAAACATTATGTTATCCATAGTTAAATATATATATATATATATATATATAAACAAGCATTCAAAAAAATTACAATTTCTCCCCCTTTATAAAGTAAAATAATATCTCCTCATTTATAAATAAAGAAAATAAAATTTTTTGTTAAAAAAAATTTCTCCTTTCATGTTTATCTGTATTTATCTACATTAAATAAAAAAAGAGAAATAAAATATATTTTCTCCCACTGAGTAAAAGATTCAAAAGCTTAAAATAAATTTTTAAAAACTTAAAATAAAATTTTGTTTTTATCCAAATTTCTCCCCCTTTTTTGATATCAAAAATAATGATAGAATAAGAAATATAACACTTTTTAATGTAGCACTGAACTTAAGTAAATGCTATAATACACTATTTATCAACATTTGAAACTAGATTAATGGTATTCTAACATATAAAGTATAGTAAAACAAATTAATAAAACATAAACATGGGATAAAAATATATTTTATTGAGAATATAAGTACAAGTACAATAATGAAAATGGGAATCAAGGTTTGGCTCAACAAAGGTTTGAAACTGGTCTCATTTTCTCTAGATCACTGCCTTGATTTCTTCTAACTGATTCCTCAAACTCATCATTAATCCATCACCCAACTAGATAATTAGATCTCTTACCTATTGAGTCATATGAATATCCTCAATAAAATTGAATCTAAAGAGCTCATGCAACCTTTCTTCCATTTCTATAAAAAGAGTTAACTTATCTGTAAACTTATTCAATAAAGTTCTTATTCCAGGTTTATTTGAAGTTAACTGCTCGACAATATTCTTTAGGTTGTCCAACAAGACAGAAAATGGAGCACTGTTGCACTGAAGGTCCTGAAATCTGTCATTCATATTTCTCATTACTGTTGTAATGGCATAAAATATTCTTATCAGATCAGGAGAAGTACCTGAGGTACCTGAGGTACCTCCTTGACTGGTCTTGATAGTTGCAAATTGTTGCTCTATGAAAATCTTAAAATCTACCAAATCTAACATCATTACCATCTTAGATCTTAAATTTTCAACTTCATCCCACCTATCCTTCTTAAAAAATTAAACTTCTTGTTTTGAAACAGAATTGGCTTTCAATTTCTATAATCTCTAATTTTTCTTTTCCAATGCTCTTCTCAAAGCAGCATTTTCTAATTCAACTCTGGTTAACTTTCTATACAACTCCTCAACTTCTACATTCACAGAATCAGAGGCACCTTGTGCTTTATTCTCAGTCTGATCTTCCACTAGATTTAACAGAACTCAAGAGTATGGATTCAGTATTTGATTTCTTTTCATCCTCTCTCTATAATGTCTTCTCTACTACTTCTTCCTTCGAGTCTTTCCCTAACTCATCCAAAAAAAAACCTCATTAATAATTTCAGTGTGAATTTCAGAAAGGTTCTCTAGTTGATTCCAATTAATAGGTTTTTGATCCTCTTGAGCATCTTATTCATTGATTTCCTCCAAGATTGGATCCTTTAATATAGGTTCCTCTTGAGCTAATTCCTCTTAAACAATCTCAGTAGGTTGTACAGTTTGAGTATATTTGGGTCTATCCACTTCAACTTCTCCAGGATTTTCAACATTTTGAGGCACAATTTCTTTTTCCACTTGAGGAGTCACCTCAATCTGAGAAACTATTAGTTGTTAAATTTGTTGTACTCCAGATTCTATAATAAATCTGTAGTTCATAAGAGGTGTAGTTGCATCAGAATTTTCTTGGACAATCTCCTCACCAACTTGAGCCACTCGATGTCATTTCTTGTTAAGTCCCTCTTGATTTCCCTCATTGGCAGGTGGATTGACTACTTTAAATCTTAATCTTCTTGAAGTTCCACTTTCTCTAGATTCTATCATGTATTCCTTAGATTAAGTAGTTTTCTCCCACTAAGACGAGTCCTAGTTTTCCTCAACTCCAAAAGGCATAATCTTACCTTTCATATTACTCCATAAGAATCCAATCTTTCTTAGAGTCCCAGCAATGAAAACATTACTGTGATGGCATCTTACTCTGGCATCTATTAATCACACCGTATCAAACTTAAACAATAATTTTGAAATGAAACTTCCATATAAATAGAAGTTTATACTAGCCTCTGGTTGATAGAAGTAGTTGATATATCTTACCATATATCTCAGAAAATTCAACTTTATTTCACTCATAAGAAAAACATTATTTACATGTTAGGAAACAAAATCTTCTCAATTTATGACATCCTAGGTGCAATACATGTTTGCACAAACTTAACAAGAATCATCTGATTAGGTTCCAGATCCTTCACTAACATTTTTCTTATACTTGTAGAACTAAATAAAAAGGAAATAATGTACTATGACTTATTTTCATCATCTCCAATATTCTTTAATTTGAAATGATAAACTCCCTAATGAGGGAAGTTTAAGATTCTAGCTATTTCCACAGATGAAATTGAAAAATCTCGATCTTCAATTTTCTCAAATATGGTGTCCTCTGTATCTCCAAGACTGAACTGAATAGATTTGAAAAAGTGACTAAGCTCTACCTCATATAGAAACTCGGTATTTTCTCCACTGAAATTTCGCTTGATATTCTGAAATGTGAGGGGTTGTCACTACATGAGATCCATTTGATACAGCCATTCCAGGTCGATTACTTTTCCATGTTGAATCTTTCTTCCTGTCATGTGCTGATTCTTGGCATTTTTGGTTTCTCCTTCCTCAATTCTCTTTTTCTTTCCCATTTATGTCACATATTTCTGAAGGTTCGAAGATCTATGGTTTTGAAGGTTCAGGTTTGGGTAGACAAGAGTGGTATGTTTTTTTTATTTCGAAAGGTTTTGAAAGAAATGAATAGGTTTAGAATTTTAAATGGTTTCTGAAATACTTGATTCCTGTTTCATTACGCACATAGTAATTATTACATTATTTAAAAGTAAAAATGTACGCGGGAAAAATTTAAATCAATATAGAAGAAATTTTAAATTATTCTAAAAACAAGTAATTTATTAAAAAAATTAAAATAAGAATTAAAATAATTAAATAATGAAACTTAAAATTTGAATTTCATTTAAAAATAAATAAACCTAGATCATTATTAATAAAATAAAACCTTGCAGTGGGAAGTGGTTTAGTAAAAATATCAGCTAATTGAATTTCAGTACTTACAAATTCTAAGAATATATCTTTTTTAAGAACATGATATCTTATAAAATGATGTCAGATATCAATATTATTAGTTCTATAATGATTAATAGGGTTTTATGAAATATTTATAGCACTTGTGTTATCACATAAAATAGTAATATTATTAAAATTTAGTCCAAAGTCCATAAGAGTGTTTTTCATCCACAAAACGTGTGTACAACAACTGCCTATAGATACATATTCTGTATCGGCTATTGATAGGGAAACTGAGTGTTGTTTCTTACTAGACGATGACACTAAATATTTTATTAAAAAGTGACAAGTCCCTGATGTAGAGACTCAAAGCTTTATGTACATGGACATTACATTACTTTTTCGGAATACTTAGTACATAACCAAAACATACACACAAGGACCTTAATGGTTTAGTGTATTTGAAAACTTCGAACGTAATCTTCTAATCGTGGCGAAAGATCTTTAACATCTCCCATAAAGATATTTCCCTTTTCTTCTTACCTAAAACCTTTCCTTATATCCTGGGGAAAAGAAAAAATAAAAAGGGTGATCTCAAATGCTCAGTAAGGGTAAGTATAGAGAACATAAAACAATCCATAAACATTTGAAAGCAAAAAACTTGAATATGAAATTTAAACATCAAAATCTTGAGCAAAGAAATAAATTGTGGAAGTACTTAAGACATATATCATAATGAAACATCAACCATGATAAAATATAATGGGAATAAAACATGTAATTGTGGAAACCATTCAGCACATGTTATTATTTCCATAGTAGCCAAGGCATTGCTGGCAAGACCATCTTAGTGGTCAAAGTCTCTTTCTAAATCGAGTTCACTCCTCGTTTCAGTCTTGTAACACTGAACCAGATTAACTTATCGTTCCATCCATGTCTATCTCATGAGGTATAAATATTTACCCAATGCATTGGAGGGAGATATAGGTCCCACCCATCTCATAATGAAACCATTCTTATGTGTGCCACAAAATCATAAATCATACATCATAGCATAACCCATGTAATAAAAATGGGATTCTTAATCATCATGTCATCATAACATAATCCATATAAGATAAAAGGACATCATAAAAATAATTCCATCATAAAATAATTAAAACAATGTAAAAATAGGGATAGAAACAGAACCCTATATTATCTTATATGGAAAATAATTTTGATAAAACACTTGAACTCCATTCTTGAGGAAAATATCCTTTCTACTTCAAAAACATTTTTCCTTTATTAAAATGTCATACAATTTTAAACTAAAAGAATTTGATTAAAAATAAACTTGAAAACATGTAAAGTAATATTCATGTAAATAATGTTCTAAAATTCCATTTAGGCCATATAAGTTTAAAAAAACATTGTTCTCGTACTTTGGCCGTAAAAGTCAAAAAGTACCTCGTACTAAAAACGACAAAAGATTCCTTTCATATCTTTTACTAAAAACTCACCAATGGGTAAAATTGGATTTAAACAATTGTAGGTGGATGGAAATAATATTAAATATATAGGAAACATGGATTTGGATGATAAATATTCCCCAGTAAATTATGAAGTATAAATAATCTCGGATAAAAAATGAGATTGTGAGATTTTCCCTTACCTTAGGTCCGATATGCTTCGTACATATCCGAACCTCCTGTATAATGATTTAAATAATGTCATTGAAATATCACAAAATAATATTCATTGTTATTATATCATATATGGTTCACTTATGACTTTATATTACCCTTTCTTTTGAAAATTCCATGTTAAAGAGCGTTTTGGGTAAAATCGTTTCATTTGTCATCCGTGTTTTGACTTGTAATTATTCATATGATTAATTAGATCATGATTAATTAATTACAAAATATAAAAAATGATTTATATATAATATATATTCATCATATACATATATATATTATAGATCTATAAAAGGAATGAAATACACCGTTCTTGGAGACGGTAGGCCGTACGTACGCATGAACGCTGTTTTCGTTTCCTTATTGAATTGAATGAAACTAAATAGATGACATACATATATATATATACATAAATAAAGTAGAATTATTATTTCATATATTTTATTATTATTAATTATATATACTTTATGATCATTCATGTATGGTTAACATGGAGAATGAATCTCATCGTGTCGTGGAGACGGTAGTCCGTATGTACGCACGAGCGATGATATCGTTCCCATAATTATTGAATAGAATTAGAGTGAATGGTATAATATATCAGAATCAGTATGATGTTATAATAACCATATATATTTATTCTTTACACCATTATACCCATCCATATAAGGTTTTGGTGGAAAATAGATTTCACCACGGCGTGGAGACGGTATTCCGTACGTACACACGCGTGGTGATTTCATTTTCCGTAGGATCGATAAGTGGTGAAATAGGGTTGTTTCATACTTATAATAACATATCAGTATATGAGTTATACTTATGTTATTACTTCATAATGAAACAACTAAAGAAGAATAAGTGGAAGAATAAATAAAGTTGAAAGAATCGGTAATGGACATTACCTCTTCTTTGAAGCGCCTCTTTGAGACCTACACTTAGGGCACTAAAATTGGTCTTTGAAGAAGAAAAAAACCTATAAGATGTTTATATGGAATTTTAGAAGAGCATTTGTCAGGGTTTTGCTGAGAATTAAGTCTCAAAGTGGTGTGAAGAAGAGAGGGAGGAGGTGCCCTTTTATAAGGGAGGAGAGGGGCACCTTTGGAAAAACTGAAAATATTGTTTTATTATAAAGTCATATTCGGTTTTTAATAGCTCCAAATTGATTTATTTCGAAGCTAATGTGGGGATGGGTCGAAATCCTCTCATCCAATAGAATTTAGACAAGTTTAGATTTCTATTTTAACTTTATCATTTAGATTTAACCTTAAGTTAAATAATTTTACTTTTACCGTGTCTTCTTGTTTTCTTACACTATAAGGTTAATAAACTTACTATAACAAGCCAAACGAAACCCAATTTGTTTATTATTAATATATATAACCTTATCTAAGTCATTTTTCCTAAACTTAGATTTTTAGGAATAAAATAACAATTAATAATATAATATTTGTTTGAAAAACTATTTTATGTCAATTTTGACACTATTTGGTAATTGATTTTTGTAAAACTTATAACAGAATTATTAGTTCGAAAAAAGTTAATTAAATCAAAACTAACATGTCATATTAACCTATAAAATTATTAAAATTCATAAAAATTCTCAAATTACATTTATTTGGGTATTTATAACATCAATTATGTCAATATTTCATTAATAAGATGATTACTACATCATCTTTGTGTTATAAATAAATTAAATTATTTAATATTTAAAAATTATAAATAAAATACCATTATGTAGGAAATATTTTTATCTTTCTAATGAATATTTATATTCGAATTTATCTTATGTATAAACCTATATTAAAAATTATTTACTTATTAGACTTTGATTTTAACTATTTTAACCCTTCTTTAAATAAATTAATATTAAATGTCCTAATCTAATCCAAGTGGGCCTAAATGGTCATATTTTATTCCTAAGGTTGTTTTTTGACGAATTAAACTTATCCAATAGAATTAGGACATGTGTTAGGGTAATAATAATATCATTTTTACCCTTCATGATCCTATTTACTTTTAACCGTGGTAAATAAAAGTAAAAAGTTACTATTCACCAAAAATTATTTTCATCTCATTGAACCACATTTTAGTCCTTGATATTAACCGTGTCTCACAGATTTTAGAAATTCAATTCATAGAAGTGGTAAAATTTCATTTAAATGAAAAAGTCAGTTTTTTTAACTAGCACTAAGTTGTTTCACTATTCATAAAAAATTGCAGTTTTTCAGAAAAATACCAAACATTCAGCCTAAGAATTATTTGATATTCAAAATTAAAAATTGATGTCTATTTTTCCAAATTCAAAACATAAAAGTGGCATTAATTAATTTTAAAATTAATTCCTGTTATCAAAACAAATAGCATGTTTTTAAGAAACAATAACTATCAAAAGATTGATAATTGTTTATATCCAATTTCAATGTGAAATTAATTCCAATGACCAAAATTGGATTAAATGGTAAAAATATATTCTAATTAAACTTTAAAACCAATTAAAAAGATAATCTAACCATATAAATTATTGCAATGAAAAAATTTGTTTTTAATTAAAATATAACGTGTTTTTACTATTCATTAAAATATGAAAGTTATCAGAATAATATGAAAAATTTATCCAAAGTAAATTTTTATATCCTGATTCCAAAGAAGAATTTTATTTTTTCATTTTTAACTTATAGACATGTAAAAACAAGATTTAAAGTGGGTGCGCCATCAAAAGGCGGCAAAACTGCATTTTTTGAAAAATATTTATTTTACTCGAAAAATTGATATTGTTCTCATACCATGTTCTAGAAAATGTGTAAGATGAATAATAATGTTATAAAATTAAAATTTTAGTTGATACTATTCATAACGTCTAGTTCATAATAATATTATAATTATATATCGTTGTTTAGCGAAACTCAGTATTGCGTACAACACACGCTATCGTGGAAGGTCGCGATTGCGTGTAATGAAAGAAAAGTTAGGTATGCATGTTGTGCAAGATCCTTTTGGTGTAGTGTACAAAACAAGAAATTAATTAAATGAAAAAGAATATTTTTCATAAAATCTCGGGGTGTTACATTCTACCCCCCTTAAAATGAATTTTGCCCTCGAAATTCGTCGGGGTTATAAATGGTTTACTACTCGAAAGTTTCTTTAATAGAAACCCACATCGTAAAAAGGAATACCAAAACATGGATTTAAAAACTAAAGTATGAAATGTAACGGTTACCCAAATTAACTCATCACTGGGTTTCCATGCAGAAGAGCATAGGTGAAAATATGGATATGGAAGAAAAATCTAACCATCAAGTTCTGATGGAGAGTGGTAGAGAACATGCCTATGAAAAAGACAACATTCACAAAGCCATAAATTTGTGATGATCTAGGGTACCATCTGATTCATCGGATATAAGGGAACTAGGACAACATTTTTGGTTTTCAAGATCATTTCCCTAAAGTTGATGAAATTGGAATTAGAAGAAATACTTTCGTGATTTTGGTACAGTCTCACCGTTGGTCATTATTTGGACAATTTCCACTCCATATATTAAAGAAATGAAGTTGAATTTGTCATTCGTGAAGTGTTAGCAGATCATGTGATAGAATTATGGGTCATTCCATCTGTCTCAAACAAAAGGTTAGAAAAGTTATCAAAAAATACATAAGTCCATCTATAGTGAGATTAATCATATATGGTTCCTAAAATGGACTTATACTTCATATATCATACTGCTTAATATAATAAAACTAGTTTCTACTAACCAGGGACTTCCTGTAGGCCAGTGGTAGGCGATAAAGGCCAGTCGCACTTCGGTTGTGGGTTCGATTCCCACAGCCTTGTCCGACGTGATGGGTTGTCGCCTGTCCTGCAGGTTTTCCTTTTTCTAAAACTACATTACTATAACATCCTATCAATAATATCGAACTAACTTATGTCCAATATAATCCATTACGATATTTAGGCTTATCTAAAATACTTTGGTCCAAGCTCATAGTATAAAGAAAATGATTACTTGAAATGTCACATAACAATCACGTGAATGCAATCATTTATCCCCCATATATCATAAGATATATCTTGTTGGTCAAATTACAAACATGTGAATACCTTAATCATGTATTCTCTTGAATAATGAATACCCATTGAACCTTATTGAAAACATGAATGTTGTTAAATTTTAACACTTTCCACACACCAAAATCAAAAAAATTCTATATACTCAAACCATAATATCACTTAGTCCTTGTATCAGTCATGTGCTCATGATTACTATCATATTATTTTCTCCTTATCCCTTCATTATGCGCATTTCATCTGCTTTCTAAAAATATTTCAATCACCTTTTCATGGTTACCAGTACCATATAATTATTGAAAACCAATACGTAGATATTCCAAAATTCCACAATACCATAAATGAGATTCCATGATACTATTTTGAAATCCCATTACATAAACACTTAATCACTAAACAACATCATTTTCATACTCAACATCACAAATAGTGATTGCATGAGACTTCCCTTTATCCTTTTCCTTATGAGGTTTCTCACGTTGATCATCATTAACCCGTGGATTAGGGCATTTATTAGAATAATGCCCCATTTCCTTACACTTGAAGCATTGAAGTGTTGGTGGTGTATTCTCTGCAGTCTTTTCTTTATTCACATCATTAGAAACCCTTTTTCCATTACATCGACACTCAGCTGCTTGATGACCTTCTTTTACACACTTAAAACATTTTATATTCCCTTTAAGACAATCTCCACCATGCTTCTTTCCACACTTTGAGCATAATGAAACATTCATCTTCTTTTCACAATTATTCTGAGATTTCTCTTTGAACTCCATCTTTCGTTTCTTGTCAAAACCATGAGATGGATAAGTAACACCAACTTCCATTTCTACCTTGATAGCACAATGCAAAATTTCTTCATAGCTACTGAAGTCTCTTATAGCTAATGCCCTTTGAAGATTTGGTTTTAAGCCACTGAAGTATCGATCAACTTTACTTTCAGGTTGGATGATAAAGCCAGATGCATACCTTGAAAGCCTTGTAAAATTCGCTTCATATACACCAACAGATTCATAATTATTTTGCTTTAGTTCAAGAAAATCCTTCTCCATCTTTGTTCGAAGAATACGAGGGAAGTAATTATTGAAAAATAAGCTCTTGAACTCGTCCCATTCCATGGACTCAATTTCATCTCTTGGCCTCGTATTCTTGATAAGATTACACCATTGATCAGCTTTACCTTCCAAACGATATACTGCTAAGATGACTTTATCATGTTCCGAACACTGAAGAACTAAAAATATATTTTCAGTGGTACTGATCCATTGTTCAGCAAAAAGTGGATCATAAGACCCACTGAAAGAAGGTGGACGTTGCCTCATGAAGGACTCAATAGAATATTGTTCCCTTCTCTGCTCATTTGGATGTCCAGAATGATTCAAAGCTTATGTAAGTATAACAATAAGATTGTGCACTCCATCTCTCATAACATTTGTTTGTTCAGGAGGACAATCATTGCATTGTCCATTACATTGATCAACACAGTTCCTTCGGGTTCCAGCCATCGTCTAAAACACAAAAAGAATAGTGTGAGAGGCAAAAATCATGCTAGGGAAAACAACATAATAAATGGGGAGTACCTTCAATATCTAACATCTTAGGTTTAATTATAAGATCGTTACAGTAATTCTAGGATTATAACCTATACATATACTTAACCTTAGGGACATCCCTAGACATACCTTAGAAATATCTCTAGGGATCTCACTAAAGTTCTTGTATCCTAATTTCCAAAGGTTTACTAAACCTTTCCTCTGATACCAACTGTAGAGACCCAAAGCTTGACGTACATGGAAATTACATTACTTTTGCGGAATACTTAGTACATAACAAAAACATACACACAAGGACCGTAATGGTTTAGTGTCTTTGGAAACTTGGAACATAACCTTCTAATCGTGGAGAAAGATCTTCAACATCTCCCATAAAGATCTTCCACTTTTTTTTCTTACCTAAAACCTTTCTTTATATCCTGGGGAAAAGAAAACATAAAAAGGGTGAGCTTAAATG
The DNA here is from genome assembly GCA_963277665.1 of Viscum album. Taxonomy (NCBI): domain Eukaryota; kingdom Viridiplantae; phylum Streptophyta; class Magnoliopsida; order Santalales; family Viscaceae; genus Viscum; species Viscum album. Next base: position 1,060,113,027 of record OY728159.1, read on the forward strand.
CTCAGTAAGGGTAAGCATAGAGAACATAAAACAATCCATAAACATTTGAAATCAAAAACTTGAACATGAAATTTAAACATCAAAATCTTGAGCAAAGACATAAATCATGGAAGTACGTAAGGCATATATCATAATGAAACATCAACCATGATAAAATATAATGGGAATAAAACATGTAATTATGGAAACCATTCAGCACATTTTATGATTTCCATAGTATCCAAGGCATTGCTGGAAAGACCATCTTAGTGGACAAAGTCCCTTTCTGAATCGAGTTCACTCCTCGTTTCAATCCTGTAACACTGAACTGGATTAACTTACCGTTCCAGCCATGTCTATATCATGAGATATAAATCTTTACCCAATGCATTAGAGGGAGATATAGGTTCCACCCATCTCATAATGAAACCATTCTTATGTGTGCCACAAAATCATAAATCATACATCGTAGCATAACCCATGTAATAAAAATGGGATTCTTAATCATCATGACATCATAACATAATCCATATAAGATAAAAGGACATCATAAAAATAATTACATCATAACATAATCAAAAAAATGTAAAAATATGGATATAAATAGAACCCTATATTATCTTAGATGGAAAATAATTTTGATAAAACACTTTAACTCCATTCTTGAGGAAAATATCCTTTCTACTTCAAAAAAAAATTTCCTTTATTAAAATTTCATACAATTTTAAACTAAAAGAAGTTGATTAAAAATAAACTTGAAAACATGTAATGTAATATTCATGGAAATAATGTTCTAAAATTCCATTCAGGCCATATAAGTTAAAAAAACATTGTTCTCGTTCTTTGGCTGTAAAAGTCAAAAAGTACCTTGTACTAAAAACGAAAAAAGATTCCTTTCATATCTTTTACTAAAAACTCACCAATGGGTAAAATTGGATTTAAAAAATTTTAGGTGGATGGAAATAATATTACATATCGAGGAAACATGGATGTGGATGATAAATATTCCCCAATAAATTATGAAGTATAAAAAATCTCGGATAAAAAATGAGATTGTGAGATTTTACCTTACCTTAGGTCCGATATGATTCATACGTATCCGAAACTCCTATATAATGATTTAAATAATGTCATTTACATATTAAAAAATCATATTCATTGTTATGATATCATATATGGTTCACTTATGACTTTATATTACCCGTTATTTTGTAAATTCCATGTTAAAGAGTGTTTTGGGTAAAATCGTTTCATTTGTCATCTGTATTTTGACTTATAATTATTCATATGATTACTTAGGAGGTTCGGATACGTATGAATCATATCGCGTTGTTTCATTTGTCATCTGTGTTTTGGGTAAAATCGTTTCATTTGTCATCTGGGTAAAATCGTTTCATTTGTCATCTGTGTTTTGACTTATTGAATTGAATGAAACTAAATAGATGACATACATATATATATACATAAATCCAGTAGCATTATTATTTCATATATTTCGTTATTATTAATTATATAAACTTTATGATCATTCATGTATGGTTAACATGGAGAATGAATCTCATCGCGTCGTGGAGACGGTAGTCTGTACGTACGCACGAGCGATGATATCGTTCCCATAATTATTGAATAGAATTAGAGTGGATGGTATAATATATCAGAATCAGTATGATGTTATAATAACCATATATAGTTATTCTTTACACCATTATACTCATCCATGTAAGGTGTTGGTGGAAAAATAGATTTCACCACGGCATGGAGACGGTATTCCGTACGTACGCACGCGTGGTGATTTCGTTTTCTGTAGGATGGATAGATGGTGAAATAGGGTTTTTTCATAATTATAATAACATATCATTATATGAGTTATAATTATTTTATTACTTCATAATGAAACAACTAAAGAATAAGAAGTGTAAGAAGAAATAAAGTTGAAAGAATCGGTAACGAACATTACCTCTTCTTTGAAGCGCCTCTTTGAGACCTCCACTTAGGGCACTAAAATTGGTCTTTGAAGAAGACCAGAACCTCTATGATGTTTCTATGGAAGTGGATAAGATAATTTTTCTGGGGTTGGCCGAGCTTGAAGGCTCAAAGTGGTGTGAGGAAGAGAGGGAGGAGGTTCCCTTTTATAAGGGAGGAGAGGGGAACCTTTGGAAAAACTAAAAATATTATTTTATTATAAAGTCATATTTGGTTTTTAATGGCTCCAAATTGATTTATTTCGAAGCTAATGTGGGTATGGGTCTAAATCCTCTCATACAATAGAATTTAGACAAGTTTAGGTTTCTATTTTAATCTTATCATTTAGATTTAACCTTAAGTTAAATAATTTTACTTTTACCGTGTCTTCTTGTTTTCTTACACTATAAGGTTAATAAACTTATTATAACAAGACAAAAGAACCAAAAGTTGTTTATTATTAATATATATATCCTTATCTAAGTCATTTAGCAGAACTTTAGATTTTTAGGAATAAAATAAAAATTAATAATATAATATTTGTTTTAAAAACTATTTTATGTCAATTTTGACACTATTTGGTAATTAATTTTTGTGAAACTTATAACAGAATTATTAGTTCGAAAAAAGTTAATTAAATCAAAAATAACATGTCATATTAACCTAAAAAATTAGTTAAATTCATAAAATGTCTCAAATTACATTTATTTGGGTATTTATAACATCAATTATGTCAATATTTCATTAATAAGATAATTATTGCATCATCTTTATGTCATAAATAAATTACATTATTGAATATATAAAAATTATAAATAAACTACCATTATGTAGTAAATCTTTTTATCTTTCTAATGAATATTTATAGTCGAATTTATCTTATGTATAACCCTATATTAAAAATGATTTACTTATTAAACTTTGATTTTAACTATTTTAACCCTTCTTTAACTAAATTAATATTAAATGTCCTAATCTAATCCAAGTGGGCCTAAATGGTCATATTTTATTCCTAAGGTTGTTTTTGGACGAATTAAACTAATCCAATTGAATTAGAACATGTGTTAGGGTAATAATAATATCATTTTTACCCTTAATTATCCTATTTACTTTTAACCATGATAAATAAAAGTAAAAAGTTACTATTCACCAAAAATTATTTTCATCTCATTGAACCACGTTTTAGTCCTTGATATTAACCATTTCTCTCAAATTTTCAAAATTCAATTCACAGAAGTGGTAAAATTTCATTTAAATGAAAAAATCAGTTTTTTTAACTACCACTAAGTGGTTTCACTATTCATCGAAAATTGCAGTTTTTCAGAAAAATATCAAAAAATCAGCCTAAGAATTATTTGATGTTCCGAATTCAAAATTGATGTCTATTTTTCCAAATTCAAAACAAAAAAGTGGCATTAATTAATTTTAAAATTAATTTCCGTTATCAAAGCAAATAGCATGTTTTTAAGAAACAGTAACTATCAAAAGATTGATACTTGTTTATATCCAATTTCAAAGTGAAATTAATTCCAATGACTAAAATTGGATTAAATGGTAAAAATATATTCTAATTACACTTTAAAACCAATTAAAAAGATAATCTAACCATATAAATTATTGCGATGAAAAAAGTTGTTTTTAATTAAAATATAGCATGTTTTTACTATTCATTAAAATATGAAAGTTATCAGAATTATATGAAAAATTTATCCAAAGTAAAATTTTATATCCTGATTCCAAATAAGAATTTTATTCTGTCAAATTTAACTTATAGAAATGTAAAAACAATATTTAAAGTGGGTGCGCCATTAAAAGGCGGCAAAACTGCATTTTTTGAAAAATATTTATTTTACTCGAAAAATTGATTTTGTTCTCATACCATGTTCTAGAAAATGTGTAAGATGAATAATAATGTTATAAAATTAAAAATTTAGTTGATACTATTCATAACGGCTAGTTCATAATAATATTATAATCATATATCCCTTAAACCGGTTTTCTTTCTCTTTTTAATAAATGGTCAGAGGGTTATCCTCTAACGGCTTTTCTGGTATATCATTGTTTAGCAAAACTCGGTATTGCGTACAACACACGCTATCGTGGAAGGTCACGATTGCGTGTAATGCAAGCCAAGTCAGGGATTCATGTTGTGCAAACTCCTTTTGGTGTAGCGTACAACACAAGACATTACTGAAATTGAAAAGAATATTTTTCATAAAATCTCGGGGTGTTACACCTGAGGTGCTTTTTCTATCTGATCTAAAACTTCCAAAGTCAGAATCTGAATATGAAATTAAATTAAAATCAGAATTTTTTGGATAGAGAACAGATTGGAAAACAATTCCTTTAAAATATCTAAAAATTATTTTGACAACCCTTAAGTGAGATTATTTAAGATTATATTGAAATCTAGCACAAAGACATACTGAATACATTATATCTATCCTTCTAGTAGTAATATATATTAAACTTCAAATCATACCTCTATATAACTTGTTGTCAACTGATTTTTCAGTTTCATCCAAATCAAGTTTTATATTAGTACACATAGGAGTTATATATGTCTTTTTGTTTTCAAGTACAAATTTCTTTAGTAAATCAGTAATGTATTTGATTTGATTTAAAAAATTTCCAAAATCATTTTGATAAATTTGAATGCTTAAAAATAAATTTAATTATCCCATCATACTCATTTCAAATTATTTTTTCATTAAATATGAAGACCCATGACAAAGCTTTTAAATTTGTTGATCCAAAAATTACATCATCAGCATAAATTTGAACCAATAAAATATTTGATTTTATAGTTTTCTTAAATAGTGTTGGATCTGCCATTCCAATAGTAAAATCATTTTTAAAAGAAAAGAACTTAATATTTTATACTAAGCTCTAGGTGTTTGTTTAAGTCCATAAATAGCTTTAGTAAGTTTAAAAACAGAATCAAGTTTTTGATAATTTTCAAAACCAGGAGGTTTCTTAACAAAAACTTTCTCTAATAAGTAACCATTTAAAAAGACAAACTTAACATCCGTCTAAAATAATTTAAAGTTCATATGAGATGCATAGTCTAAAAGGATTATATAGATTATAATCTAGCTACGGGTGCAAAGGTCTCATCATAATATATAACTTCTTACTGATTGTATCCTTTATCTACTAGTCTTGCTTTATTTCTAGTTATTATTCCTTGATCATCTTGTTTATTTCTAAAGACCCATTTAGTTCCTATAACTGTATAGTTCTGATTTCTTTCAAATAAATTCCAAACTTCATTTCTCTTGAACTGGTTTAGTTCTTCTTGCATTGATATCATCCAAGTTTCATCAACTTATTCTTCCTGTAATTTCTTAGGTTCTATTTGGGATAGAATGGCCGAGAAATCAACAAGATTTCCTAAATTCCTTCTAGTTTTTATTCCAATGTCTAGGTCTCCTATAACAGTTTCAAAAGGGTGATTCTTTGGGGTTCTAGACTCTCTAGGTAGTACACTGTTGGTTTTTTCAATGTCATGTTCTTCTAAACTAGACTAAATTTCATTTAAATCTTTTTCAAATTCATATTTTATTTTCTCAAGTCTCGTGTTATCATTAGAGTCAGATTCATCAATTTGGTCTTTCCTTTTCTCAAAGGGATCTGATTCATCAAATTTCACATGAACTGATTCTTCAACAATCCTTGAATTTTTATTAAAAACTATATAATCTTTGGAAGTAGCAGAATATCCTAAGAAAATGACTTCATCAAATTTTGGATCAAACTTACCAAGATTGTCCTTGGTGTTTAAGGTGTACACTTTTCATCCAAAAACTTTAAAGTAATTTAATTTAGGTTTTCTATTATTCCAGAGTTCATAGGGTGTCTTTTTAAAAATTGGTCTGATTAAAACTCTATTCATTATATAGAAGGTTGTACTTACAGCTTCTTCCTAGAAATAGCTAGGAAGTCTGTATTCATTTAGCATAGTCCTAGACATTTCTTGAATAGTTCTATTTATTCTTTTAGAAATCCCATTCTATTGAGGTGTTTTTGGTGAAAAGAAGGTGTGTTTAATACCCATATCTGAGAAAAAGGCATTGAATTCCAGATTCTCAAATTCTCCACCATGATCACTTCTTAATGAAATTATTTTAAAACCTTTTTCATTTTGAACAGATTTACAAAAACATTCAAATATAGTAAAAGTTTCATTTTCATATTTTAGAAAGAAAATACAAGTAAATATAGAATAATAATAAACTAAAACATATACATAAAATTTACCAACCAAGATTTCTATTCTTGAAGGTCGAAACAAATCTATATTCATAAGTTCTAGAGGTTTATATGTAGCAATTTTGTTAACAGATTTAAAGGATGACTTGTGTTTCTTGCCTAGTTAACATGCATCACAGAATCTATCACATTCAAATTTGAGACTAGGAAAATCAGAAACTAATTGTCTCTTAGATAACTTATGTAAAGAATAGATATTGAAATGTCCCAATATTATATGCCAGATCCACAATTCATTTATCTTAGCAGTTAAGCAGTTTAATTTTTGTTTACACAAGGAATTTAAGTCTGTGGTATAAACATTATCAGTTCTGGGTACTCTAAATTTAAGAAATTTATCTTTAAAAATAGAACAATAGTTGTTAGAAAAATCAACAAAATAACCATCATCACAGAGTTGAGATATACTTATCAGGTTGTATTTCAATCCTTGTACATAGAGTACTTTATTAATTTAGATAGCTTCTGGATATCCAAAAGTTCCAATACCAATAATTTTACCTTTGGCATTGTCACCAAATGTGACTAATCCACCATCCTTTTGAGTTAGTGTTCTAAAGTTTGATGAGTTTCCACTCATATGATTGGAGCAGAAACTGTCAATATACCCTATTTTAGTTCAACTTCTGTGACATGATTCCTATAAAGGCATTTAAACAAAAGTTTATTTTGGTACTCATATTATGTTGGGTCTAGTAGTGTCAGCTAGAAAATACCTGGGAATCTAGACTAGCTTTGTTTTTCTATAATCAATAGATTCATACAAATTGCTTGCAACAAAGTTTTTCTTAATCTCACTTATTTGTGGTTTCCTTCAATAATAGATTTTAGATATGTGACCTTTTGATCCACAATAGTTTCAAATTTTACCTTTTGTACTTGGAACAAAATAGTTCTTATACAGTTTGGGTTTCTCACCTTTACTGCCTATTCCATATCTTTCCTTTTTAATCACATTCTTTCCAGGAATTTAATTTAGTGAATTTTCTCCTTTTAAAAAAATAAGAGATTCACTTTTGTATGTTTCTACTTTTGTTTTCAGTGTTTTTATTTTAATTTCATTATCTGTACAGTTTGTATTTGATGAGTTATATTTTTCAATTAACTCTTGCTGTTGTTTTAACAGAGTGTCTCTTTCTCCTAAAATAGCAGTGTGAATATTTTTCAGTGATTTATGTTTCTTAAATAAGGAATCATATTTCTATTCCAACATATTTCAGTAGGCTGCAAGTTTATTATTTGAACAACTATAACTAGAATCAGAATCAGATGAGTAATAAGATTGTACCTCATCAGCTTCTACTATAAAGCACATATTTGCTTTTAGATTCAATTTTTCCTTTTCTGAGTTAGACTTTGATGATCTATTGGAGTATTCAGAAACACTCCAAGTGGATTTCATTACTCTTTTGTCTTTCTACTCATAATCACTATTTCTGAAAATTTTCTTTTTATTTTCTCCTTTTAATTGAGGACAGTCAGGTCTAATGTGACCCATTTTTTTCATTCATAGCATCTGACTTCCCTTGGTTTTTTTTCATCCTTTTTGAAGGATTTTATGAATACCTTCTTCTTTATGTAGAATTTACTAAACTTTCTGGATAGATGAGATAGTTCCACATCTGAATTAGACTAATTATAACTCTCTGATTTCACTTTGATTTCATTCTTCATCTTTCTACTTTTTCTTTTGAGATGTTACCTTCAAAAAAGTTTTTTCTATTTTGATTAACACTTTATGATCATTTTCTTCATATTACATCTCAGCTTCATACATCATAAGATTTATAATTAACTCTCTCATTATAAGATCTTTGACTAGTGAGGATTTCCTAATAGTAACCAAAATTTAATTCCACTTAGGTGTTATTACTCTTAGAACTTTCAGGGCATGATCTGCTTGTTTGATAGGATCACCCAAGTTAGTGATATTATTAACAATTTTTATAATCCTTCTATTCATTTGGGTGATGATTTCTCCTTCAAACATTCTGAATGTGTCTAATTTAATTTTAGTAGTGGCATACCTCATATGTCTAACATTTTCATTTCCTTCATAAGAAACTACAATCGTTTTCCACATTTCATAAGCCATCGGACATTGAGATACTCTGTTGAATTCATCTGGTCCAATACCACATATGAAAGCATTCCTAGCTTTCAATTTTATCTCGTACTCTACTTCTGTATCATCACTCCATGTTTTAGGTTTCTCTGGAATCACATAGGGAGTTAGAATTTTTGAGTGGACTCTGTATCCAAGGTTCTTTAAGTAAATGATCATCCTTGATTTCCAGCATCCATAATTTTCACCATTGAAGTAGGGAGCTCGAACCATTAACATACCCTATCTTGTATCATCCATTGTGCTCTGTATAATCCAAAAACATTCAGACTGTTATAGATTTCACAAAATCTCCTCCTTTGAAACTAATTTTTGGATCGGGTTATACCAAATACACACAAGAGGGGGTGAATTGTGTCTTTTACAAATTCTTCATGAATCATGATGATTGGAAAATATGTCATTTAACTTTATTTGAAAGTTTATACAGAAAAAAAATAAATAGTTTAAAGAATGCACAGATGTAAAGTGGTTCGGGGAACATAAGTCCCCTTGTCCACTCCACCAACGCTCTTCTCCACGAGCTTGGTTATTTTCACTATCTGGTCTTCTTATCAATAAACCGTCCACAACTGAGTGCAGGAAGTTGACACCATTACATGTTAAGGCTAAAACATAGCCTTCTGGTTCATATGCAGAACCGAATACACAGATTAGTAAGAGAATCTGGTTACTCAAAATAAAAAAAGAGTATTTTTATGAAAATACTTTCAAGTTGTTCTTCACAGTTGTAGCATCACACAACTGATAGTAGATGGATCGTCTCTTTCAAAAAATATTTTCTTTAGGTAAGGGAAGTACTGAGTCTATCCAGTTGAAATAGATCTTGAAATGAATTTATAAACTTCAACAACAGTAGATTCACAATATATAATTGATGTATAATCCATGAGTCTTGAATGTGTATCTTTTTCTTCTTCAGAAAAACAGAGTTTGTGGTTCCATGTAACAGCAGATCTATAAATCTCGAATGTCTCTGTAAACTGTAGTCTTGAAAAACTAGAGAACTTTTTCTTCTAATATTTTTCACAATGATACATTTTTTAATTCAAAATAATATAGATTTATATTGAATAACGATGAGCCTTTTCTTTTTTAAAAATTAGATCCACAAAATTCACTTTTAGAATCACAATATTCAAATGTTTGAATAACAGAGAAGTCGTAACTCCCCTGAATATTCGGCATGAAATGATCCTCTTAAATTAATCCTTTGAATCACAAATAAACTAATTTGAATTAGTCAAAGACATGCTTTAAAATTGGTCTTTTAATCTTGCTTGAAATCATCCTAATAATCTACATAAAGATCATTGCTTAATAAAGTCATAATTTAAATCTCTGACGCCAAACATAGGGTTGAACTGCATCGCATACATTCTCAAAACATAAGGTTGAAAACGTAAGGTTGATCATGAAATTAAGGTTGATCAAGAAATTAAGGTTGATGATCCATTCTTCAAACGTAAGGTTGATCTCAAATATAAGGTTGATCATCCATACTTTTCTCTTCAACATTCAAACATACGGTATATAATCCATAATTTTTTATACAATGTAAGGTTTTTACAAAAGTAAGGTTGATGAACCATACTTTTGAGAAAAAAACATAATTTTCCATACTAACATAGGGTTCTTCTTCCATACTTTTTTGACATCCTAAACATAAGGTTCCTTCTAAACGTAGGGTTCTTCTTCCATACTTTTGTTGATAATGTATGGTCTCTTAACCATACTTTTCTGATAACGTATGGTTTCTTAACTATAATTTTCTGATAACTCATGAAGTAAATGACAGATTCCATCCTTACGCTATGCTCCTCAATGTATAGTATAAATAGTGTTTCCATAATATGCTAATATGCTAAAATAATTTCCAAACACGTAGAGTATGAACAGTGTTTCTAGAACACGCTAAAAATATTTCTGAACACTTTATCAAATATTCCACGTAGATTAAACACTTTAATATTATTCTAAAAATAGAGAAATAAAGAATATTAATTTCCTGAAATATAATCAAAGTTAAAATCATTATAATAACAAATAAGGGTATTTGTGAATAATAAAATCATCATAAATAGATAGAGTATTGTTCTCAACAATCTTCCCCTAATAATAATAAATTATTGTTGAAAACAATACTTACTCAACAAGTGATTGTCTATGATCTTGAGGTAGGTGTTCTATAAGTTATATCACATAGTCTCAATGTTTATTCATGTGTATGTGGTTTTTTTATGTTATTGATCTATTCATTTGATTCCTTGGTATGAAATGATAAATTGGGTGTTTAAATGATGTGTTGGATCCCTCATGAACCTGATGGGGTCTGTTGAGGATGCCACTCCCTTTGATATTGTAAAATGTGTTGTGAAATGAAATTTTAAAGGGTTTGTGATGTTAAACCATCTAAATTGTGTTTGGATTGTTATCATTGAATAAGTGGTTGTTTGGATTAACATGAAGAAGAAAAATGATTTATTGCATGTTAATAAGTAAATGTGATAAATGGTTAAAGAGGAATGTACATGGGGAAATTATTTTAAAGGGGTTACCAATGGTTTTAATTTTTCTTAAATAATGAAACATGCTAGTTATGGAATTGGCTAAAGTGTTAATTGTAATGAACCTTGGTAATGTGATAAATAAAATGGTGTACCCTTGTTGTTATTATTGGTTAAATAGGTCATCGATGATAAACCATGGAATAAATGATAAATGGTATGGCTGGGAAGTTGTAGTAAGGATCATATCCCTTTGGGTTAGGCCAAACTAATTCTATATCCCTCATCGATGTATTTTATGGTTTGGATGTTGGATTGATGCTCCAATATCCTCTAATATGGATATGATGTGGATACCTATACTGATGCTCCAAGGTACAATGATTTAAGTGAATTGATTAATGAATTCCCAAGTGATGTAAAGTGTAAAACCCCTTATAGTATATGGTTCTGACTTTCAATGTGGGCTAAAGCAGGTTTAGTGTGTCGGTGCCACAGTGGGAACCAAAATCCCATGGGGTCGATTGATAATTGTTTAACTAAAACCCTATATAATCTCACTGCCTTATTTATTTATTATCTTTACTTTTTCATACACTATTATTTGAATGTATATTATTATATACATTGTTGGTGGTGGGATATTAAGTTGTAATCACACCTTGATTGGGCCTCTATTGGAAACCCAATCATAATTTATGGTTTTAGGTTAGGATAATGGAAAAGTCCATGTGTTAGATGGTTGATATGGGAGTCAGGATGAATCATGGATGAGGGGACCAGACATGAAATTAAGACCCATTTTGGGATTGTATTTAGTGTCTTATTTTGTTTTTTTTACACCTAATTACCATGAAATGACATGTTTACTATATTGGTTTATTAGTACTTCATCGGTTTGGGAATGTGGTATGTAATGTTTTAGTATTTATTAGTATTTAATGTCGATGTTTATCATGATATTTACTATTGTTTAAATCTATTAAATAGGGTGTAGTATCCTCACATGTTTCATTAGACCCTCACTACTAGTCAGTAGCCTCTGGTATATGGGGAGGCATGCTTGAGTTCATATACCATATCATCTCAAGTCACCATTTTAGTGGCTCTCGGGCCAAGGCGTTACAATATTCTTATATATCCAAAAATAAATGAAATACATGAAGATAATTTGAGGATTTTTCTAAGGTCCCTAAGGAAGGATAAGTTATATTCCAAATTTACAAAATGTGATTTTTTTTGAAGAAACAAAATGTGAATTATTAATGTAGAATGTTTCATTCTTAGGTTATATAATCTCTAGCAAGGGTATATCAATAGATCCTTTAAATATATAATTTATTGATAAATTGGATAGACTAACAATGGTAACCAAGTTCCATAGTTTTATTAGGTTGGTTGGATTCTATTGAAACCTTTTGGGGTATTTATCATGGATATATAATCCACTAACAATGTTGACATAGAATAGATCCAAGTTATAATGGATAGATGAATGTGAGCAAAATTTCAAAGAATTGGAAATAAGGTTGGTCAAGACTCCTATTCTCACACTACCATATAGTGGATAATGGTTTGTGATCAATATTAATTCATTAAAGAATTTAGTGGGATGTTTCCTTATATAGAATGATAGAGTGATATCTTATGCATAACACCTACTGAAAATTAATGAGTAAAATTACTCAACTCATGATTTAGAGCTGGTATGTGTAATTTTTTATATTGAAAATAAGGAGGCATTATTATTATAGTGAAAGGTGTGATATATATATACAAATCATAAAATAATGAAATATATATTCATATATACAGTGTTGAATATCTTCCACATTATATTTTTGGAATTAATTAAAGTTATAATTTCTTAATACACTACCACCTTGGTAAGGTAATCAAGATGGTTGATGCTCTGATTCAAAAGGGTTGTACTAGTTTTTCCATGATGATGATGTCAAGTGATACAATATTTATGGATTTTTATATGATGGACCTTGAAATCATGAGGAAATTGGAAATATCATATCTTTATCCAATGAATGTTCAACCATCCATCCATATAAGGATTAAATAGGATCTTGAGGATTATTTGGAACTATAGAAGTAGGTGAGAAATTTTCTTGAGTTCAACTATGATTATGATGAAATTATAAGGTTTATAAACTAAGTATGTGTCCCTTCAGTACCAAACTTGAAGCAGTAGTTAGATGAATCTCATAGTTCATCATTCTATATTCAAATTGGAATTATGAAGATTTATAGAGATCTAAAAGATTATTTCTAGTGAGATAACATGAAAATGGATATTACAGAGTATGTATCTCAATGTCTGGTGTGTTATAGAGTTAAGGCTAAGAGACATAAGTTAAATAGGATGGTATAACCATTACCCCTACCAAAATGTAAATAGGAAATCATTACCATATATTAAATCATCGTATTCCCTAAAACATATAAATGGAACAATGAAATTTTGGTTGTAGTCAGTCTTATTATGAAATCAAAACATTTTATTTTCATTAGAGAATATTGTTCTAATGATCATCTTACATGTATATACATTAAAGAAGTGGTATGTTTTCATGGAGTAATATATTTTATTGTATATGATCAGTATATGAGGTCTAAATCAATGTTATAGAAAATTTATAACAACCCTATCCCTTTATACATATTATTACATGATTTTAAACATAATTAACCATCAAAAACCACAAAGGATTGTAAAGTCTAGTCTGTTTGGAATATTAGGTACATAATTATAAAGCATGAAACCAAAATTTAAAAAAACATTTATTTAATCTTCATAATGATCTCATAACATACTTTTATCCCTTAAATATTCATATGATAACCTAGAGAATTCATGAAAAAAGGTATGAGATAAAATCCTAGTAAGGGAATAAATATAGGAATAATTCATAGCTCAAGGGTTAGAAGGTATAATATGATGACATAAAAATGAATGAATAAACATATGGAAGAATTAAATATAGAACATGGGATAATGTAATCATAGAATCATATAAATGTGGAAGAAAAATAAAACATGACATAAGAATGATTCAGGGATCATTTCATATGGAGGATCATGAGTCAAGGTTAGCCACCAAGACTATTGCACATGGAGCACGAGTCAAGGATAACCACCATGGTAGTTGTACATGAATTATCATGAGAATAAACACTAATCAATGAATTTGAGAACTATCTGGGTGAACCCATCATTAAATTTTCATGAATATGTGTTCCACATAAATAATCATACATAAGTAATCAAACATAAACATACAGGTTTCCCATGGAAAGAATTGAGTATCATAATCATGTCAAAAGGCATATCAAAAAGAAATATCATAATGGTGCACATGAAATAATAGATTTAAATAATAAATAGAAATTAATAATCTAAAATATGTATATATCATGATAATTTATGTCAAAATGAAGTGAAAACATATAAAAATAGTGTTTAAGAAACTTTAGAAATAAAACAATTTAGTGTGGTTTAAGGAAAATATTAAAGATTTTTTAAAGAAGAAAATGCATAATTGTTTGTATAAAACCAGAAATGAACATAGATAGTTATTAATTATAAAAATATTATTTTTATAAAAATATTGGGGGCTTAAAAAATAAAATAATGGTACTTAAAAATGGATAAGAAATTAGGAAGTTCCCTTTGATTAGGTTTGCTTAAGGGAAGAATTGAGAAGGGAACCTTTTTAAAAAATGTATTACCTCATAAAAGAAGGATGATATGATATTGATAAATGATTTTGGAACATATAAACATAATTTATAATATTTAAATAAAAAATAAATAATAATTACATTGGGGTAAAGAGAGAGAAAGAGTGGCCTGAAGGAAAGAATGAAGGTTCGGGTAGGATCCCTTACCTTATATCTGAAACTATTATGCACTTAAAATTAATGTACATGATAATAAAATTAAATAAATTAATTAATTAATTAATAACCTTTTATATAAATTTTTTATTTATTATAATTTTATTATTTTCATTTATGGATTTTTTGATAAGTTATATGATTCAATTTCATCATTCGGGGTGTTCGTTTCCTTGATTTTCATGCTTGGTTCACTTGAATAAATGTATAAAAGAAAATAAAAAATTGAAATAGGTATCTAGAATTTAAGTTATATTTAATTAATGAAAATATAGAATATTTAATGTTTATATAATTAATTTGGTTATTTTGAGGGAGTATGAATCATTAGATAAAATGTTAATGATAATCGTTTAGATTAATTTGGCAGTTTCTTGTTCATCGCGAACTAGTTTTGTTCCATTATTTAATATCATATATATATAATGGTTATAGAACATTATATAGTATGTAAGAAATATATTATAATATTTTTTAACCATAAAAATGGTTTTATTACCAGCGTTGAAGGTGATAAAGTAAAATGAAAACATGTTGACCTCGAAGGTGATAAATCAATACCTCATGAATGATGATTTCAATTTAAGAATAAAAGGGATATGAGAAGAGGGTTGATGATGGATTATTACATTAACATAATAAAATTACATTATATGTAATATACCTGATTTATCCTGCCACTTTTATGAGGGAAGGTGAGGAGATAATAAGAAAACAAAAGAACTTGAAAGGAAATTAAAAAAATGGAAGAGGATTTTACCTCTTGAATTTATCCTCCTTGAGAACCTCCTTAGGGAAAAGGGTTTGGTATTTTTTGGAGAAAATAGATCCTATAAGTGGTATATATGCTTGTGAATATTATTGGGAACAATTTGTACTAGGATTAAAAAATTTAATGTGTGAGGAAAAGAGGTGGTGAAGGGAGGTATTTATTGTGGAGGAGAGGGGAGTTTTCTCATTCTCTTATTTATTAGTTTATTATTTTACCTCAAGACTATGAATAGTTTGATCATTATCACTAAATATATTAAAATAATTAAGGTTTGAGATTATTGTTATTACATCATCAATTAATCAAGAAATTGTATATTTAACATGTAATGTATATATACCGTAAATTACCGTATTTATTATTCACCAAAAATTCAAGTATTTTAGAAAAATAAAAAAATACACCCTAACCATTTATTGAAATGTAGAATTAAAAAATGGAATCCATTTTATGAAAATAATTTTCTAAATATGATAAATTTAATTTCTAATTAAAATCATCATTTACTCAAAGAATATATATTTTAAAATTATAACTCATTTTATAAAACATTTAAAAATTAATTAAGGTATCATAAAATTAGATTCTAATCATAAGACAAAAAAAATTAATTTATGAATAAATTTTAAGAAAATAAATTTTCTTTTAAGTTATTAAATTAATCATAAATTTTATTTAAATATTTATGACTTACAAAAATATCAACACTTAATTTATCATTTTCAAAACATTTATTTACTTATACTATGATATAATTATATCATATTTTAATTTATAAGATGGATAAATTTTATTTATACTTTCATAAGTGAAGTTATTATTCAATTGGATGGGTTACTATTATTAATGGTCACATTATTATTCCAAAGGTCAAGTTACTATTCCATTGGTATAGGCTTCATAATTTATATAAATACTTCTTATTTAATTCATTATTCATTTATAAATTTTGTTTTGTGTTATTTATGTGATTTTATATGATTTATAATATATGACATAATTATAATAAGTAAAATAAATTCTATTGATATAATTCTGGGTCATTACATTCTTCCCCCATTATGAAATTTTTCCCTAGAAATTTCATTTTACAAACTATAGGGAAAACCTGTGAGGGTACTTCTCCTTCATCGCTTCATCTAGTTCCCATATTTCCTCTTCATACTTATGGTTCGGCCATATTACTTTGACTAGGTGAGTGGTCTTTTGTGTATAAATTTATCTCTACTATCCAAGATCTTCATTGGATACTCCTCATAAGAGAGATCATTCTCCAACTATACCATCTCTGAATTCAGTACTTTTGGGGAATCTGGTATGTACTTAATTAATAGGGATACGTGGAATACACCGTGTACCTGAGACAAGGTTGGTAAAAGTGCTGATCAATATTCCATAGCTCCAACATGATCAAGAATATCGAATGGGATGACGTAATTTGGACATATCTTTCCCTTCTTTCCAAATCTCATGATTCGCTTTCTTAGAGATATGCGGAGGAATATCATGTCTCCAACCTTAAGCTCCAGGTCCTATTGACAATTTTCTGCATAACTATTATATCATCTTTGGGATGATCAACTATGTTGCTGAATGGTTTTCACATTTTCTACCATTTCTTCAACCATTTCATGTTCTAAAAGCTTACATTCACCAACTTCATCTCAGCATGTTGGTGTTTTTCATCTTTTCCCATATAGGTTTTCATATGGAGCCATTTGGATACTCATATGAAAATTGTTGTTGTAGGAGAATTAAACCAGTAGAATATGTTGGTCTCATCCTCCTTTGAAGTCTATAGAACATTCTCTTAACATGTCTTCCAGTGTTTGAATATTTCATTCATATTTTCCATCAGTTTTAGGATGATATGACATACTGAAGTTTAACTCCATGTTTAGATCATGTTGGGGACTTTTACAGAACATAGAGGTGAATCTTAGATCTTGATAAGATACAATATATAGTGTTACTCTATGTATCCTTACCACATTTTTTATTTATATATATGAAAATTAATATAGGGATAATTCCTCTTGAATTGTGATGAAGTGAGTTGTCTTTGTTAAACTATCCACAACAACCCATATAGAATTGTTTCCTCTAGATGTGTTCGTAAGTCTAGTAACCAAGTCCATGGTGTTGTTTTACCATTTCCATGTTGGTATGAGTAATGGTTTCATTGTCCCTTTATAAATTTTTCTTTCATCCTTCCCTTTTTGGAATACAAGGCACTTTGATTTTATTTAGCAATATCCTTCTTCATATTGTCCTACTAATAGTGCACTTGTATATCTCGATACATCATTGTACTCCTTGGGTGAATAGAGAAGGTAGATCTTTGTGTTTCATTTATAATATCTTTATTTACCTCTATATTGGATGGTACACATAGTCATGATCCAAATATTACGACACCTTTATCATTTATTTTGAACTCTAAGGATTTGCTATTTCTCATGGCTTCTGCCTTTTCTAAATATCCACATCGTTTCTTTGATCATCCTTTATTTTATCCATGAAATTTGGTTGAGAAATAATTTGAGAAATTATTGATGGTGTTACTTCCATAATGACTCCCATGTCCATCCTTTTTAGGTATAAGATGATTGGATCCTTCTTAATTCACATCATTGAGAAAAATGCAGGATCCTTTCTACTTAAAATATCTTCTACCTTATTTTCCTTATCAAGATGGTAGGGGATTGAGAAATCATAGTCCTTGATGAGCTTTAACAATATTTTCTAGATCATATCAATCATATTCTATATTAATATATATTTTATACTCTTGTGATCAGTATATATCTCACACTACTTCCCATAGAGATAATGCTACCATATTTTTAATGCAAAGATCATAGCTGCCAGCTCCAAATCATGCATGGGATATTTTTTCTCATGAATTTTCAATTTCCTTAAATTTTTGGCTATCAATTTATCATTTTTCATTAGTGCATATCCTAATAACTTCTTTGAAGCTTCATTATACACCATAAAGAGTTCCCTACTTGTTGTAATAGAAAGTATTGGTGTAGTGATAAGCCTCTTTCTGAGCTCCTTAAAGCTTTCCTCACATTCTTGCATCTAGACATACTTTACCCCCTTCTGATTCAACTTCTTTATTGGGTTTGAAAACCAAAATAATTTCTTAAAAATTTTTCGATAGTATCCAAATATACCAAGGATTAAGAGACCTGGTTTTCGACTTGTAATAATTTCATATATTTCTATATATGTTTCCAGAGGTAGGTGTCCAGGCGGCGTGCAATTCCGAGGTCCGGTGCGCCCAGAAATAATTTTATAAAAATATTAAGTATATTTTATACTTTTCACATGACCAAAATGTTATATCTCTTAAATCATAGATTTTATTGGAAATATGATTCCATGGTTGTGTCTGGAACGCGGCGTTTACCCTAGGTGGGGCATAACTTTCACCGGTGCAGGACTTCTGTGGAAAACGCCAACCAGGGAAAAAATTGTAATTAAAAATAATTAAATTAATTATTTTACCCTAATGTCAAAGCCAAAAACTTTTTAATGGGGACTTTTATTGAAAATATGAGACCACCTTTGAGTTCTTAATGGGATTCTTTTCCTAGGCACGATATAAAATAAGGGGGCATGTGACATTCGTATTTTGCGCCCGTTGGTGGGATAGTTTAGCTGAAACCCTAAAAACCTTATGTTTTTCATTAAATACTTGGTTAAGGAGATTAAATTATTTTTAGCCCCTAGTTTCTCCTAAAACTAAGTAGAATAATCTCTCTCCCCTTGGAAAATTTTTCAACAAGGCCTCGAAGGACAGTAGCGAGATCAAACGAAGGATGATCATCAACGCCAAATCGGTCCATTCCTGAGGTAGGTGTTCTTGTTGTCTTTCACACCCCAATTTTCAATTATTGAATTATATAATGTATTAATTATTTAATATGTTGTTTGGAACATCCATATGATGGCCAAATGAATACAGTCATCACCTGATCCCCGTTTGAATCCCCGGTTGTGTTGCGTTCTTCACCGTTCTTCACCCTAAATTTCTCGCTACGTCGAAACATGGTTGAATCACTAAGTGGAGGATAGAACTGTGAATATTTTGAGAAAATTATCCCAAAACCGACCTTGTTTTGAAATTACAATGACTATAGTGGTCCTAGAGGCCTGTGGAAGGAGACGGTGAAGCGGCTCCGGTAAGGGCAATGGCCGACGATCGGGGATGGCTGGACGGTGGCAGGGTACTGAGGTGGTGACATCATTTAGCTGGAGGTCCAAGGTGGTGGAGGCATTCGGTTGGAGGTACAGGGTGGTGGAGGGTAATAGGAGGCAACTAGAATTGGCAATGGTGGCTGGAGAATAGGGCATGGAAGGCAGGATGGCGGGTCGATGTTGGGAGGCGTTGGTGGAGCGGGGTCAAGTGGGGGCTCCCAGGCAGTGACTAGGGGAAAAGGACCTACATCGTGCAGGTCATGCACTGATGCAGATCGGTGAGGGATACTGGTCACTTGGATGATAAGTTTCGGTAGGCATTTGGGCCACGTAGGGGGGTAGGACCACGTGACCGGGTCATGGGTCGGCGGGCCGGTCCAACCTGTTTTTGGGACCAGGAACTTTAAATGCCCGTATCTTTTGATGCAGGCATCCGATTCATGTGACATCTATGGAAACACAATCCTTGAGTTGAGATAGACCATTTGACAAGGTTTTTTTATTTTTTTTAATTTTTCAATCATGAAGGCGGGTGGCGCAAAACGCTCAATTTATCAATAATAATTTTAATTATTATTATTCATGGTTCCTTCTTTCAGATGTAGCGCCTGCATCTAATGTCCGATTGACGCACTATCAGAGGCTTTGTGACCCCAAATTTTAGGAGGAGTTTTTAAGAATAATTTCAAGAATTTAAACTAAATTTGGTTTGCGAGCCCCATAGGGTCTGATACACACGCTTTGTGGTGAAATTTTTTTTTACCAAGTATCCATTTTAGATGATCAGATAGTAAAAATAGTGTGTTTTTATGAGAGTATTGTAATGGAATAATCCATATAATTTTTTTCCAGATTGAGGCATGGACCCCATGAGATGCCTTTCGAGTGTAATGTGTCATTACACAACTTTTCCATCAGATGTCTGATTAGGGTGATGGAATAGTCTACCTCATGTGTTTTTCTATAAGGATCACAATGGTGTGATCCATTTGGATGTGCCGAGGATTATTTGTGATCTCATTAAATGTTTAATCATGAAAGTAATATCATTGGAAGTTCTTTTTGATCTATTCCTAGCCTGAAACATCTTTAGGGGGTGTTCGACTGTAGTAGTGATCAGGCAACGTCATCAGTGACTTCTGAATGGAACCCTCCAACCGGGCTGAGCATGGGTCCTCGATGACACTAGAGTCAAATCCTCCAGTTGGGCCAGGCATGGGTCCTCGATGACACTACAGTGTAACCCTCCAGTCGGGCTGGGAATGGGTCCTCAACCATTCTTAGAGTTGAACCCTTGAACTGGGATAGGAATGGGACCTCAACCATTCTTAGAGTGGAACCCTCCATCTAGGCTTGTCATGGGTCATCACCCTATCTTAGAGTGGAACCTATCAACCGGGATGGGCATGGGTCCTCAACTTTGATATGACCTTTTTTACTTCAGATCAGTGATGATATGTACTTTGATGTCACCTTGGACTCACATGTAAGAGGGGTTCTTTCTCCCCTGATACACAACCTAAAACCATGTGGGTGAGACAGACCCACCCTAAGTGTATAGTATCAAGGTGTGGTGTTTGAGTCCCTTTGAATAGCAGTTTAGAGAAGACGTGGGGATACTGAGTATCGATGGTGGTTACTTCTAGGATTATTGGTGACTTTTTCTTGGGTTGATATTTGAGATGGAGATCCCTTAACTCTCTCATTTGGGTTTCTTTGGTTTGATTATGTGTGTATATATATATTCACTCCATTACAGTACATGTTCCTTGGGTTATTGTTACTCTCCTTCTAATAGAGGAAACGATGCATGGGGTATGCCACATGATTTTTGTGTCTAACCTCTCAGGGTTAAACAAGTCCACTCTCATATTATGGCCATAAAAGACTCGACGAGAAGTTTATCTTCTCACAATGTATATCTCATTGTGTTTTGATGAGCATACTTCACTATCTTATTGGGTTGAGTTGCACTCTTTTACTGTATGGGATTTACCCACACGTATCATGATCTATGAAGATGACAAACATGTCTAATCATGACACCAGAGAAGAAAAATTATACAGGAGCTTAGAGCACGTACGGTGGTCACATCTGGGTTTTGAGGATCAAGTCTTCTTCCGTATTTTTTACTTTTAGTTATCAGTTAGGTTGGGACACTTTTTAGTTGGGAGTGTATTTTTTTTCCTTTTTTATTTCAAATTACTTTACTATATATATTATTTTAGTGGTCCATGCATGTATGGTTTACTTTTACAACTAGTTTCATATTTTACTTTTCTTTTTCCTCTGCACTTTTTCATCGAGTTGGCTACGTGTGTGTGTACAAGTACTTAGGAAAATTCTTCCCTTAGTGGTTATGTCTTCGGTGCTTGTTTCCACCCCCAGGCCTATGATATCAGGATTGGAGTAGTTGTAGATCAAGACTCGTATAGTTCAGGTCATGAAAAAGTGGTATCAAATGATGGTTAGTAACTTGGGAAGTTGTTCAGACAATCCCTAAAAAGGAATTGGTTGGGTTTAGGGAAACAATGTCTATGTGTCTTGAGAGTATCTCTCAGGCCAAAAAGTCTAGTGATGGTGCGACAACCAACGTATCCATTCACCAGGACCCTAATTAACCGCATGTCGACTCGGTATGTTGAGATATGTGTTGCAAGGATAAATGATACATGCATAATATAGGATTGAGTCTTTTACCATCCTTTTTGAGTGAGATCCCCTTTTGTTGTTCTTGATATATATATATGCACATCTAACTGCAGTACTCCTTGATAAATTTTTAGGTTGTCTCTACACATACAACCATCCAAGTTACCTGTTTCGACTCATGATGATGAAATCTTGAGTGATGGTGCCTCTATTCAAGAGACATCATGCTACCCCATTCCTTCAGGTGGAACAGTAGTAGTACCTCCACCTGTATAGTAGCAACTAATACCGGTAGTATAGTCCAAATATGAGCGCAGGTTGAGCGTGCTTCATGAGTTCTAGCAGAAAAGGCCACTGAGGTTTTAAGGATATCTAGATACCCAGTTAGTGGAGGATTGGTTGGAGTCTATATTACACCTCTTTAGGATGGTTAAAACAATGGAAAACTAGATGGTGGCCTTGGCAACCAGCCTTTTTCTCGGGTCGGCTTGATGATGGTGGAGTCTGGTCACCAAGATGCATGATGCATCAGCAGTCTCATTAGAAGGTCGTGAAAATCTATTTCATGAGGAGTAATTCCCCTGATTCTTGAACTCTGTCAGGATATAGAAACTTCTAAAGCTAAAGAAGGGGGCCATGATAGTGGCTGCGTACATGACCAGGTCTACTGATTATACCTGTTACTCCCTAGATATGATCTGAGATAGTTACTTTTGGGCATGGAAGTTTGAGAAGGGTATTCACTAGGAGATCCTTGAAATTTTGGTCCCCCTATGTATTCCCACCTATGATGGGGTACTGGAGCAGGTTCTCATGATGGAGAGTTTCCTAGTAGAAGGACTCCGGCCAGCTAGGACTGGCAGTGGTCTCTTTAGAGTGGAGACGTCCACAGCAGGTGGAAAACGTCAGGTGGTAGGTCATCAGCACAAGATATCTTACCATTATCAAACTCGACCATGTGGTCAGGCATCACATGGGACATGTAAGGATCCGGGTTAGCTTGGAGAGGGCTGGAGTTTTATGTGTGACAGGTGAGGCCACATGGCTAGGAACTCCCAAACTTAATGGTCTGAGCATCCTGGGAAGGCAGCAAGTGGACCACCACGGCAAAGGTGGCGCCATGATCAGGGTGGTCCCCATGGAGGTGGTGATGGAAGAGGAGTAGGAGGATTGGGAGGTGGGGGATGAAATTATGATTTTCCCCCTCCACCACCATCGGGCGACCCACATCAGCCTTAGGGAGCTGGCAGTCGGGGCGGCATATATCTTTAGGCGATAGATATTTGTGATCCTTCACCACACGAGATAATCCAAGGTACGTGCAGTGTTTATTATACTCTTGCATCAATATTAATAGAAATTGGGGCTATCTACTCTTTTATCTTGTCACTTATAGTACAAGAGTTGGAGATCCTAGTAGAGTTACTATCACAGTAGCTTTTTCTCGAGGTTTCTATGATAATTTCCACTTCTATATCTTTTATATGTTGAAAGTGTGAGATTTTGTTTAGAGGAGAAATGTTAATGTGTGACTAAATGGTCATCATGATGGAACCTTAGGATGTCATCTTGTTCATGGATTGGATTTTCATGGTTTGATCCTAGATCGATTATTGCTGCAAGATAGTCATATGCCTACATACTGATGGGACATGGTTCACCCTTCTTGGTGAATGGGGTCTTATAGAAGGGAAAATTAGTGTTGTGATAAAGAGACCACAACCTTATTCCCATCAGTTGGTGAGCATGACCCTTAGTGCAGTGGAATATTGAGCCACCTGGGTTCCTTCAGTCATGGAGGATTACATGGATGTCTTCCCCAAAAATGTGTCGTGTCACGACCCACCCTCGGGGCCCGTGTCGTGACTACCCCAAGCCCGCCTTCCATAGGCCAGGGGCTGGCGACTAGCACCAAGGCGTAAAATCCCAGTAAAAAGGGAAGGCATTGCCTTTATAAGTAACAACCACCACAGAGTCAGCAAGCGGAAAGTAACTACAAGTGCAGAAAAGTAAAGGGGGCCGGAATACAAGCCCAACTGAAAGTAAAGTACAACTCGAAAGGGAAAACAGCAACTGAAAATACAAGCGGCTCCTGGAACGTCCTCCTCGATTCCTACCTGAAGGGTAAGTACAGATGGCTCAGCTCCTGGATCGTCCACCACAGATCCTACCTGAAGGGTAGGTACAGATAGCTCCACAACTCCTCAGGTCCAACTGTCCGCTCCGAGCACGTCCCGCTCAGTGGTCCTCCTCTGGGTACCGACCTACTCCGTAAGCCTCAACCGCAGTCAGCGCTGTCCGTCGTCTGCAACCAACACAACGAAGTGCGGGCATAGCCCGTGCAGGGGTGAGTATAAGATACTCAGTAGGGACCCTGAGACCCCCCGAAGGTCTCCTGAAATCCACAAAGGATAAACCACAAGAAGATACAATCACAAAGTAACATCCAGTATTGATTAGGTATATGCCCATACATATACCTATGTCACCAATTTCCGTTTGGCTCCAACACCGAGCCCAAGAACAACCCAATCCACAAGAAGAGTAAACAGTAAATCCACACAGGATAACAGTACAAGTTCACACAGTTTATAACAAGTTTATGAAATCAACGGATAACTATTACCCAGGTATATGCCCATACATATACCTAAGTTATCAAGCGACCCATCTCAATCATGAGGAAACACAAAGATCATTGACTCAGCTCAAACCAGGATTTTCTTTATCGAAACCGTAAATGTTGAAGAGCCCCAACTCTGAAGTGTACAGTGGTCCTGTCACGACTCCGAGGTACTGCTCACTAACCTAAGACTGCTGAGGTACTCCTCCTGTCGAGTACTGCGGGTCTGCTGCCAACTACTGGGCGCTCCGTCCGCTGAGGGTCTGCTGCCAACTTCTGGGCGCTCACCCAAATAGCCTACTGAGGTACTCCTCCTGTCGAGTACCGCGGGTTTGCTGCCAACTACCAGGCGCTCCGTCCGCCGTGGGTCTGCCGCCAAATACCGGGCGCTCCGTCCACTGGGCTAGTCGACTCACTCCAAGTCGAGTCGGTCAAGCAGTCGTCAGGTCTCAGTCATCTACACGGTCTCCGTACTCTGCACGCACGTCTCCACCATCGCGGGTCTGTCGCTACAACCAAGCGCACACACTCCGTAGAGTATCGCGGGTCCGCCGCTACAACCAAGCGCACACACTCCGTAGAGTATCGCGGGTCCGCCGCTACAACCAAGCGCTCCACCGCCAAGGGTCTGCTGCTGCATCCAAGCGCACCACCACTGTCAAGTACCACGGGTCCGCCGCTACACCCAAGCGCTCCACCGCCCAAGGTAAACAGAAGATTCAGCTCACATAGGTTCGGTAGCACTGTTCCACGTAGGATCGCTGAGTGCTGTAGTCGTCGTCGTCGAATCCACACAGGATCTCTGTACTGTCGTCGTCGCAGTCACAGTAGCTGTCGTAGCAGTAGTAGTAGCGGTCAGTCGCAACCAGCACTAGGGTTCCCGCACACAGCAAGCTCGATCAGATGGTCCGCTCCACAAGACGAGAGGCTGATACATCAACTGTCACAAGGTCCATAGTTGATGTATCCAAAAGTTCCGTATCGTCAACAGGAACTCAACGCAACAGACGGCGCGTCGATCGGACGCCCGGTCTGAGAGTTATTGGCATTTTCGTCTCTGGGGCCCGGTTGGTTTTTAAGGCAAAACCAACCCGACCGTACTCCACCTACGTCCAAACCTTGGGCGGAGTATGCCAAAAGATTCGTCTCACTAAGAGGAACACAACGCGACTGACGGCGCGTCAATCGGACGTTCGTGGCTCAAGATATGAGCGTTTCCGCTCCGAAGGCCCGGTTGATTTCGTGAACGAACCAACCCGGCCGAACTCAAAGTAATCCGAAACCTTGAGTGCGATATACCGAAACGACCGTCTCGATCCAAGGATCGCGTTGCCGCAGACGGTTCGTCATTCGGAGGTCCGAGGCTCAAGTTATGGCTAAAAGACCAAAATAGGTTCAAAACGGGGGGGTCCGGGTCCGGGCCGACCCGGCCCGACCCCCCCCCCCCCCCCGGGGCGGCACGGTGGCCGGCGGCCGGCGGCGGCGCGCGGCGGCGCGCGGAGGCGGCGCGGCGGCGCGCGGCGGCGCGGGGAGCCGTGGCGGCCGTCGCCGCGAGGAGGCCGCACGCGGGGGCAATCAAGCCCCCGTTTCTTGGAGTGGCGGCGCGGCTATGCCGCGCCGCTTTGTCAAACAACGGCCCCCCTCCTGGGGGCCCGCTTCATGAAAAAAAAACGGGGGGGCCTCCTGCCCCCCCCCCCCAAGGGAAACGCTCCCCCCTCATAAAGAGGGGGGTTTTAAGTGAAGGCCGGGGGATTAATTCCCCCGGTTGTAAAGACATCCGGCCGGCCAGCTGGCCGGCCGGTTTTCTCAAACGGGACCGGAATTTCCGGTCCCCTCCTTCGGCTTCCGACGCCGGCGGCCCGGCCGCCGGTCTTCTCTTTCCGCCGCGGCCCGGAACCGGCCACGGTCTTCTCGTCCCGCCGCGGCCCGGAACCGGCCGTGGTGTTCGTCGTCCGGCGCGGTGCGACGGCACCGCACCCCTTCGCCGTGCCTTTCTTTCAACGCGGCGCGACGGCGTCGCGTTCTTGAAGATTCTTCCTTGGCGTGGCGCGACGGCGCCGCGTAAAATATTTGCACGATCATCCGCGTGGTGCGACGACACCACGCCACTTGCTTCCACCCGCAAGAATATACAAGAACGATGGAGGGGGATTCGGCCGTGTTCATGCGGTCCGGCCCCCCTCACGTTAAAATAATAACGCAACTATAAAATAATCAAGTGTCTCACGTTAGACGTGCTAGATCCACGATCAAGAACGAAATAAATAAATATTGAATTAACAACCCCTACCTTGGTATAAGGTTCGAAGATTGTCAACGTTCCGCGGAAGACGGCGTCGCGGAGGTCGGGCGTCGCGGTAGCCGTTCGTCAAATCCGATGACGAAGGAATGCGTCCGAAGAGACACGTCGTTGGCGAAACCTCGTACGCCGACAAAGGTTGTCCGAGGAAGAAGCGGTGTTCTCTCTCGTTGACATGGAAGACGAAGAAGAGCGGAGCGGCGTTCTTCGTCGGAACTTGAGCGTTCTCGATAGTCGCACGTTGACGTAGTCGAGGAATATCGGTTTCGATTCCTTTGACGTCGGAGGAAGAGTCGTTGTCGATGGCGTTCGTTGCGGAAAACCGTCGCGGAAGAGATGATGCGGAAGAAGAACGTCACGTCGCGGATTTGGCGTCGCGGAAGAACCGTGTTCTTCGGTGAAGAAGTTCTTCGTGTTCTTCGTCAAAGTTTGAAGAAGAAGGGAAAGCCCTCAAATCCTCTCAAGAAACAAAGGGACTCACCAAAAAAAATAATAAATTAAGCTCATACTTAATTTATTAACACAACACCAACCTTTGAAATTCAAGAGTTTGAATTTCAAAACTTTAATTAAACTCACTTATTAAAGACATAAGTTATAACTTAAGTTTACATCATTAATTGTGAGTTGGGGGGGGGGGGTTAGAGGATATGAAGGGGTGGGGTTCGTGTGGGCCCCACCACCCTCTTAACCTCCCAAGGGAAGTTGGGTTGTCACCCAACTTCCACCCAAAGGATAAAAACACTTAAGGAAGATAAAAATAAAAATTGAAGTTAAATTTTTATTTTAACATTCACAATTTTATTTTTACAACTCCCCTCGTGTAAACGCAACTTCGGAAAAGGTCTCCTTAAGCGAATATCGGCGCTACGAGTTCATCGGTGTCCTCGGATTTCAATTCCGAGCACCGGATCAAAAGTTAGGAAATCCCGCTCGTTCGTTCACTGAACGTACCCGAGCCAAACTTCGGAAATTAATTCCGGGCACTCCGGGCCTCGGAATCAGGTGCCGTCAGAAACCGCGCTTTTGTAAAATTCTAAAGAAAATTAAGAAAAAATTTCCCTTGAATTTTACGGGTCTTTACATTACTCCCACCTCAGGGCTTTACGTCCCCGTAAAGCTTCAACTCACACTTAAGGGAAACAAAGTAGTACTGAGCATGCAACTGAGCTTTACGCTCCCATATGCTCACCTGAAGATCTCGTGCTACCCGAGAAGCACCCCAGAGGAAGCAACCGTTCACGTAGAACCTGCTCCTGTCGATCCTCGATCTCTACTAGAACCTCTGTGCTTGTCTCCCTGTCATCGACGTCCAACTCCCCGGGGTCGATGACGTGTGAAGAAACATACACGTAACTCCACAGCTGAGACACGTGGTGGACATTAAGCACCCGGTGCGACTGAGGTGGTAGGGTCAAGCGGTAAACCTCCTCGCCTACCCTGCTGAAGATCAAAAGGGTCCATCGAACTTCGGAGATAACATGCCGCCTCGGCCACATCTCTGAAACCTCATCGGGTTGAGACCGTATAAGAACGTGTTCGTCACCCTCGAACTCAAGAGGTTTCCCTTTTTAGGTTAGAACTGAAACTAAAAACTCCTGCTGCCACAAGGGTAGGGTTGACCAACTCAAGAGTGATCGGTCACACCCTCTTATGCCTGAGTTTAACATGTGCTGCCCAGGGTTTCCTTTTCGCCGACCAAGGAAAACCCATTCCGACGTTTGCCTAAAACAGTCAACCGGGGTATGATTTGTGAATCAAAACCATACCCAGATCAACGTCGTAAGGCCTCTACGCTGCCACCAAGAGATTCCAACCGAAACTCTCGCCTCGAGGTCAAATCACACCGTCGGCGTAAGTGTGATTATCGAGTCTCCTCTCAAAGGTATCTCCAGACGTGAGGGTCAAGTCTACGGCTTACCCGGAACCTCTAGGTCTGGGACATGATTCGTGGAAGGGTAGAATGATTGGTTCCTATGTCTATAGATATGGCAGCTCGTGGTAGACATAATTCGTACCCCGAATCATTCTTAGAGCTCCTAGGTCACACTCCTTGACCGCAATGCAGCTACTCTCCTCCCCAGCCCTCCTGCTCCCTGAGCCTGGCGGGGACTACTAAGTCGGGTGGTCGTAACATGTCGAAATGTACACCACCACATGCTGCTCTCCAAGCTCCGCTTCCACGTCTGCTACCCTGCAGATTCATCTGTCCTTAGCACTTCCTCCTCCTGAAACATTTTACACGCCCGAGTCTCTGAGACTGGAACTAGTTTCCTGCCTTTCACTGCTAACGTTCACAACCACAAAGGTTCTCTCTAGCATCCTAGCATAGGTAGGAATGCATAGAGGAAAAGTAATGGTTCGGATGTCCTTTAGACACACTTCGCTCAGAAGTTCGAGTCTAAGAACTGATCACAACGTAACCAACGAGTACCAAGATTGATTGGTAAGCCACGTCGAGTGCTCTGCTTCCGACATGTCGTACTGTCGAAGCTGTATTAGCTCCAGAAAACTCACAACCACCTCCTCAAGCCAGTCCTCAGCCGCCTACGAGTCGGGCTCACCTCGAAACTTGAGGGATATCTGGTGCTAAAACAAAAGTAAGGCACTAAGCCTGTGAGTCTCTGCTACCGGTACCGCCGGTAGTGTCTGCTGACCAACAGGTAGTGACATAGCTGGCGCACTACCCATAGGTACTATCCCAGGTATCGGCTCGCGTACCGAAGCCTCATTACTAGTATCCAAGCTAGGCGTAGAACTCTAGCAACCGCCTCCATCCAGTCCACTACTGCCTGGGAAATCTGTCTCGCCTCATATCCTCAGAGGCCTCTACTGCTGGAACTCGTGCATCGTGCTCTGCTAGCGTGCACCGTCAGCTAGTGGCATCTACTGCCTAACGGGTGGTGGTGCTGCTGGTACACCACCCGAAGGTGCCAACACTGAAAAAGGGCCCTGCACCGGAGTCTCGCTGCTCGGTGGGCCATCATCGAGAACTCTCTTGGAACTCCAGCTAACTATCTGCATGGTGACATCCTGAACAGTTGTGTCACGGTCAACGATTTATACCTGGTGAGCTGACCTGGTTTGAGCTGACTTTAAACCTTTTGGGAAACACACACGCAATCAGTGTTTTCGTGCATTAAGTCGGAAATCAGAAGTCAGGGTCCTGGTGTACGGATACGTCGGCCGCCGCACCAACACTGGACTCCCTGGACTGATAACCACACTCAATACACTAAACACTATTGCTTCACATAGAAGAAAGATCAGAGTCTGCGGTAGAACCGACCGCCTCTGATACCAATTTGTCACGACCCGCCCTCGGGGCCCGTGTCGTGACTACCCCAAGCCCGCCTTCCATAGGCCAGGGGATGGCGACTAGCACCAAGGCGTAAAATCCCAGTAAAAAGGGAAGGCATTGCCTTTATAAGTAACAACCACCACAGAGTCAGCAAGCGGAAAGTAACTACAAGTGCAGAAAAGTAAAGGGGGGCGGAATACAAGACCAACTGAAAGTAAAGTACAACTCGAAAGGGAAAACAGCAACTGAAAATACAAGCGGCTCCTGGAACGTCCTCCTCGATTCCTACCTGAAGGGTAGGTACAGATGGCTCAGCTCCTGGATCGTCCACCACAGATCCTACCTGAAGGGTAGGTACAGATAGCTCCACAACTCCTCAGGTCCAACTGTCCGCTCCGAGCACGTCCCGCTCAGTGGTCCTCCTCCGGGTACCGACCTACTCCGTAAGCCTCAACCGCAGTCAGCGCTGTCCGTCGTCTGCAACCAACACAACGAAGTGCGGGCATAGCCCGTGCAGGGGTGAGTATAAGATACTCAGTAGGGACCCCGAGACCCCCCGAAGGTGTCCTGAAATCCACAAAGGATAAACCACAAGAAAATACAATCACAAAGTAACATCCAGTATTGATTAGGTATATGCCCATACATATACCTATGTCACCAATTTCCGTTCGGCTCCAACACCGAGCCCAAGAACAACCCAATCCACAAGAAGAGTAAACAGTAAATCCACACAGGATAACAGTACAAGTTCACACAGTTTATAACAAGTTTATGAAATCAACGGATAACTATTACCCAGGTATATGCCCATACATATACCTAAGTTATCAAGCGACCCATCTCAATCATGAGGAAACACAAAGATCATTGACTCAGCTCAAACCAGGATTTTCTTTATCGAAACCGTAAATGTTGAAGAGCCCCAACTCTGAAGTGTACAGTGGTCCTGTCACGACTCCGAGGTACTGCTCACTAACCTAAGACTGCTGAGGTACTCCTCCTGTCGAGTACTGCGGGTCTGCTGCCAACTACTGGGCGCTCCGTCCGCTGAGGGTCTGCTGCCAACTTCTGGGCGCTCACCCAAATAGCCTACTGAGGTACTCATCCTGTCGAGTACCGCGGGTTTGCTGCCAACTACCAGGCGCTCTGTCCGCCGTGGGTCTGCCGCCAAATACCGGGCGCTCCGTCCACTGGGCTAGTCGACTCACTCCAAGTCGAGTCGGTCAAGCAGTCGTCAGGTCTCAGTCATCTACACGGTCTCCGTACTCTGCACGCACGTCTCCACCATCGCGGGTCTGTCGCTACAACCAAGCGCACACACTCCGTAGAGTATCGCGGGTCCGCCGCTACAACCAAGCGCACACACTCCGTAGAGTATCGCGGGTCCGCCGCACCAACCAAGCGCTCCACCGCCAAGGGTCTGCTGCTGCATCCAAGCGCACCACCACTGTCAAGTACCACGGGTCCGCCGCTACACCCAAGCGCTCCACCGCCCAAGGTAAACAGAAGATTCAGCTCACATAGGTTCGGTAGCACTGTTCCACGTAGGATCGCTGAGTGTTGTAGTCGTCGTCGTCGAATCCACACAGGATCTCTGTACTGTCGTCGTCGCAGTCACAGTAGCTGTCGTAGCAGTAGTAGTAGCGGTCAGTCGCAGCCAGCACTAGGGTTCCCGCACACAGCAAGCTCGGTCAGAGGGTCCGCTCCACGAGCCGAGAGGCTGATACATCAACTGTCACAAGGTCCAGAGTTGATGTATCCAAAAGTTCCGTATCGTCAACAGGAACTCAACGCAACAGACGGCGCGTCGATCGGACGCCCGGTCTGAGAGTTATTGGCATTTTCGTCTCCGGGGCCCGGTTGGTTTTTAAGGCAAAACCAACCCGACCGTACTCCACCTGCGTCCAAACCTCGGGCGGAGTATGCCAAAAGATTCGTCTCACTAAGAGGAACACAACGCGACTGACGGCGCGTCAATCGGACGTTCGTGGCTCAAGATATGAGTGTTTCCGCTCCGAAGGCCCGGTTGATTTCGTGAACGAACCAACCCGGCCGAACTCAAAGTAATCCGAAACCTTGAGTGCGATACACCGAAACGACCGTCTCGATCCAAGGATCGCGTTGCCGCAGACGGTTCGTCATTCGGAGGTCTGAGGCTCAAGTTATGGCTAAAAGACCAAAACAGGTTCAAAACGGGGGGGTCCGGGTCCGGGCCGACCCGGCCCGACCCCCCCCCCCCCCCCCGGGGCGGCACGGTGGCCGGCGGCGGCGCGCGGAGGCGGTGCGGCGGCGCGCGGAGGCGGAGCGGCGGCGCGCGGCGGTGCGGCGGCGCGGGGAGCCGCGGCGGCTGTCGCCGCGAGGAGGCCGCACGCGGGGGCAATCAAGCCCCCGTTTCTTGGAGTGGCGGCGCGGCTATGCCGCGCCGCTTTGTCAAACAACGGCCCCCCTCCTGGGGGCCCGCTTCATGAAAAAAAAAACAGGGGGGCCTCCTGCCCCCCCCCCAAGGGAAACGCTCCCCCCTCATAAAGAGGGGGGTTTTAAGTGAAGGCCGGGGGATTAATTCCCCCGGTTTTAAAGACATCCGGCCGGCCAGCTGGCCGGCCGGTTTTCTCAAACGGGATCGGAATTTCCGGTCCCCTCCTTCGGCTTCCGACGCCGGCGGCCCGGCCGCCGGTCTTCTCTTTCCGCCGCGGCCCGGAACCGGCCACGGTCTTCTCGTCCCGCCGCGGCCCAGAACCGGCCGCGGTGTTCGTCGTCCGGCGCGGTGCGACGGCACCGCACCCCTTCGCCGTGCCTTTCTTTCAACGCGGCGTGACGGCGTCGCGTTCTTGAAGATTCTTCCTTGGCGTGGCGCGACGGCGCCGCGTAAAATATTTGCACGATCATCCGCGTGGTGCGACGGCACCACGCCACTTGCTTCCACCCGCAAGAATATACAAGAACGATGGAGGGGGATTCGGCCGTGTTCATGCGGTCCGGCCCCCCTCACGTTAAAATAATAACGCAACTATAAAATAATCAAGTGTCTCACGTTAGACGTGCTAGATCCATGATCAAGAACGAAATAAATAAATATTGAATTAACAACCCCTACCTTGGTATAAGGTTCGAAGATTGTCAACGTTCCGCGGAAGACGACGTCGCGGAGGTCGGGCGTCGCGGTAGCCGTTCGTCAAATCCGATGACGAAGGAATGCGTCCGAAGAGACACGTCGTTGGCGAAACCTCGTACGCCGACGAAGGTTGTCCGAGGAAGAAGCGGTGTTCTCTCTCGTTGACACGGAAGACGAAGAAGAGCGGAGCGGCGTTCTTCGTCGGAACTTGAGCATTCTCGATAGTCGCACGTTGACGTAGTCGAGGAATATCGGTGTCGATTCCTTTGACGTCGGAGGAAGATTCGTTGTCGATGGCGTTCGTCGCGGAAAACCGTCGCGGAAGAGATGATGCGGAAGAAGAACGTCACGTCGCGGATTTGGCGTCGCGGAAGAACCGTGTTCTTCGGCGAAGAAGTTCTTCGTGTTCTTCGTCAAAGTTTGAAGAAGAAGGGAAAGCCCTCAAATCCTCTCAAGAAACAAAGGGACTCACCAAAAAAAATAATAAATTAAGCTCA
This sequence comes from Viscum album, assembly GCA_963277665.1. NCBI lineage: Eukaryota > Viridiplantae > Streptophyta > Magnoliopsida > Santalales > Viscaceae > Viscum > Viscum album. Next base: position 1,060,147,250 of record OY728159.1, read on the forward strand.
TACTTAATTTATTAACACAACACCAACCTTTGAAATTCAAGAGTTTGAATTTCAAAACTTTAATTAAACTCACTTATTAAAGACATAAGTTATAACTTAAGTTTACATCATTAATTGTGAGTTGGGGGGGGTTAGAGGATATGAAGGGGTGGGGTTCGTGTGGGTCCCACCACCCTCTTAACCTCCCAAGGGAAGTTGGGTTGTCACCCAACTTCCACCCAAAGGATAAAAACACTTAAGGAAGATAAAAATAAAAATTGAAGTTAAATTTTTATTTTAACATTCACAATTTTATTTTTACAACTCCCCTCGTGTAAACGCAACTTCGGAAAAGGTCTCCTTAAGCGAATATCGGCGCTACGAGTTCATCGGTGTCCTCGGATTTCAATTCCGAGCACCGGATCAAAAGTTAGGAAATCCCGCTCGTTCGTTCACTGAACGTACCCGAGCCAAACTTCGGAAATTAATTCCGGGCACTCCGGGCCTCGGAATCAGGTGCCGTCAGAAACCGCGCTTTTGTAAAATTCTAAAGAAAATTAAGAAAAAATTTCCCTTGAATTTTACGGGTCTTTACATGTCGGGACTACCTCTAAGGTGACAGTTGGAGTTCTACATTGATTTACAATTGGTGACTGCTGAAATATCTTCTATGGCCTATCAGATGGCACCCACTAAGTTCTAGGAGATATGTTTGCAGTTATAATACCTTTTCAAGAAGGGTTTTATCATACCCAATGTGTCCCCCTCGGAAACTCTAGTTCTGTTTGTGAAGAATTCATATGGGAGTTTGTGGCTTTGTGTGGATTATCATCACCTAAACCAGGACCCGATAAAGAAAAAGTACCCACTACCGAGGATTAATAGCCTCTTCATCTAGTTGATAGGTGAGAAGTGGTTTTCCAATATTGATCTAAGATCTGGATACCACCAGCTATGGGTACTCAAGGTTGATATCCCAAAGATGGTATTTCATTGTCGCTATGGGCATTAAAAGTTTTTAGTGATACCCTTCGGTGTGACAAACACCCCCGTCATTTTCATGGACTTGATGAACTAGGTCTTCCAGCCATATCTAGACCAGTTTGTAGTTGTCTTCATAGACGACATACTCAATTACTCAGTGCCATAGGAGGATCACACATAGAATATAAGGATGGTCCTCGATTTTCTTCAAGAGCACCATCTTTATGGAAATCTATCGAAGTGTCAGTTCTACATACACGAGGTTAAATTTCTAGGGAATGTCATCTTTGAAGAGGGTTTAGTCATGGATCCTGCAAATATCAAGGTGGTGCTTTCTTGCAATCCACCCAAGAATTCATCATAGGTGTGTATATTTCTTGATTTGGTTGGGTACTACTAGAGATTTGTGGTAGACTTCTCTAGGATTATAGCCCCTTTGACTGCTACAGTGCATAAGGGACAACTGTTTACCTGGTCTGAGTAGTGCCAAAATTCCCTTTATGAGTTGAGGTAGAGGTTGACGATCACTCCAATTCTAAGACTACTAGAGGAGGGCGTTGAGTTCATAGTTTATTGCAATGCCTCAGGAGATAGGCTTGGTTGCGTCTTGATGTAATAATAGGTAGTCATCGCATATGATTTGAGGTAGTTGAGACCACATTAGTAGAATTATGAAACTTGTGACTTGGAGCTCACATTGGTAGTTCTCATCCTGAGGATGCAAAGACACTATCTCTTGGGAGAGAGATTTGTGGTTTACTTAGACCACCAGAGCCTAAAGTATGTCTTACCTAGAGAGATATGAACCTGAGGTAGAGACGCTGGTTGGAGTTCCTATAGGACTACGACTTTGAGATCATCTATACACTAGGAAATAAAAATTTTGTAGCATATTCCCTTAGTAGGAAGTCCCAGAGTTTCCTTATGAAGGAGGATTTGAAGTAGTTAGCTTCCCTACAGTTAAACCTGGTGGAGAAGGAGGGTAAAAATTATCTATAGTCGATAGTGCTAATGTCATTGCTCCACGAGCAGTTGAGAGAGTCCCAGCTAGGAGATATTGAATATGAGGTTCTACATGATCATATGTCCACGAGCAATATGCCTAATGGGTATTCTAAAGGAGGGAATCATTATATCTTGTTCTAGGGGAGAACAATGATTCCAGTTGCGATGAAGGAGGAAGTGATGTGGGAGTTCCATACTTCACCCTTAGTTGTACATCCCAGTGTGGGGAAGATGTATAGGGACCATCAACATCATTTTTGGTGGTACTATAGGAGACAAGGTGTTGCTGAGTTCATCTTCTGGTGCATTACCTGTCAGCAGGTAAAGGATGAGCATCAAGTTCTGGTGGGTTTGATGTAGCCCCTCGACATCTCGGAGTAGAAGTGGGATGGCATATCTATGGACTTTTTCATAGGGATTCCATGCATAGTGAAGGGAAATGATTTCATTTGTGTGATATTGGATTGAATTACCATTCCAGTGCACTTTCTTTCCATTAGGGAGTAGATTTCAGTGGAGAATCTAGGGTTGTAGTACTTTCAGGAGATTGTCTGCCTTCACAGAGTACCCTCAATAATTGTTTCTGATCGTGATGCACGGTTTACGTCATGACTATAGAGAGTCCTACAAGAGGAATTTGGGACCCATTTGTGGATGAGTACATCCTTTAACCCCCAGAATTATGGGAAAACTAAGTGCACTATCTAGGTACTAGAGGATATGTTGAGGTCCAATGTACTAGATTTCAGTCGGAGCTAGGAGGATCCCCTAAATTTAGTAGAGATTTCATACAACAATAGATACCACTATACTATTGGTATGGAACCATATGATGCCCTGTACGGGAGACCCTGAAGGTCACCCTTGTGCTGGATAGAAGTTGTAGAATCATACCTCATGGTCCTAGAGTTAGTGTGAGCCACAACGGTGAAGGTTCAAGTCATCCATGATTAGATTAAGATGTCCTATAGTAGATAGAAATAAAATTTGTACTACCATATTAGGCCCTAGGAGTTCAATTAGGGAGAGCAAATCTTCTTTAGAGTCTCCTCGAGGCATGAAATGCAGAGGTTCGTCCGGGGAGGCAAACTATCCCCAAGATTTATTGGGGCATTCGAGATCATGCAGAGGGTTGGCGAGGTTGCCTAGCACCTTTCCCTACCCCACAGCTAGAGCGAGTGCATGACGTCTTCCACGTGTCATACCTGAGGTAATACATGCATGATCCTATGCATGTCATCGACTGGGGAGATCTAGACATTGAGTATGGATCCACCTTTGCAGAGAACCTGGTGGCGATCAAGGATAGATAGGAGAGAACCTTTTGTGGGTAGGTTATCCACTTGGTTTGTGTACTATGGCAGCACAGAAACATGCAGGAAAGTTCTTGGGAATGGCAGAGCTAGATATGGGCTTAATATCCCGAGTTTTTTTCTATGTTTTTTATTTTTTGGGTATGAAAATATTGAATGAGGTAATGATGTAGAAACCTAGATTTCACCTTGTAATACTTTTAAATATTTCTATATATGTTTCCATAGTTAGGTGTTTAGGCAGCGTGCAGTTTCGAGGCCCAATGTGCCCAGAATTAATTTTATAAAAATATTAAGTATTTCTTATACTGTGCACATGACAGAAATTGGATATCTCTTAAACCGTAGCTCATATCAGAAATTTGTGGCCCCATTTGTGCTCAGAATGCGGTGTTTACCCTAGGTGGGGAATAACTTTCACCGACATGGGACATTTGTGGAAAACACCACCTAGGGGATTGTAATAGTTTTATCCCCTAATTGATCATCCAATAAATAAGAATAATCTCTCTCCCCTTGGATAAATTTTTCAATAAGGCCTCAAATAACTGCAGTAATATCAAACCAAGGGTGATCGTCAATGTCAAATTGATTATTTCTTGAGGTAGGTGTTCTTATTGTTTTTCGCACCCCAATTTTCAATTATTAAATTATTTCTTTAATTAATTATTGAATATATATTTCTTAATGTCTACATGATGGAAAAAGAACATGAAAATCACCTGATCCCTGTTTGAATCCACGGTTGCATTGCATTATTCATAGTTCTTCACCATAAATTTCTCACTATGTCAAAACACCACTGAATCACCAAGGGGAGGATGGAGTTGTGAAGATTTTGACTTGAGGATCTCAAAACTGACATCTATTCAAAATTCCAACCATCAGAGTAGTCATGGAATCCTGTGGAAGGAGATGAAGGAGAGGCTCTGGTAAGGGTGGCGACCGACGATTGGGGCTAGCTGGATGGTGGAAGGGTATTGAGGTGACGGCGGCATTCGGCTGGAGGTCTAGGGTGTTGGTGATGTTCGGATGGACATACAGGGTGGTGATGGGTCATGGGAGCTGGTAGAAAGTGGTTTTGGTGGCTGGATCATGGGGCGTGGTTGGCGGGATGGTGGGCTGGCATTGGGAGGCGCAGGGGGAGCAGGGTCAGGCAGGGGCTTCGAGGCAGCGACCAGGGGATAAAAACCCACGTCATGTGGATTGTGCACTGACGTGAGAGAGGAGATGGATATTGGCCACTCATCTGATCATTTTTGTTAGGAGGTCCATGAGCCACACAGGTGGGCTGAACCGCACGAATGGGTCATGGGCCGGCAGGACGAACCAGGTGGGAGGGACGGCCCGGACTGGGCTGGTCCAGCCTGTTTTAGGCCCGGGCACTTTAAATGCCCATATCTTTTGATGTGGGAATCTGATTCATGTTCCATCTATGGAAACATTATCATTGAGTCAATCTGGGCCATTTGGGGTGGTTTTTTAAATTTTTAAATTTTCTACCCTGAAGGCGGGTGGCACGAAATGCTTAGTTTATCAATAATAATTTTAATTATTATTATTCGTGGTTCCTTATTTCGAATGTAGTGTATGCATCCAATGTTCTATTGATATGCTATAAGAGGCATTGTTACCCTAGATTTTATTCATAATTTTAAGACTACTTTTAGGCATTTAAACTAAAGTCAAGGTGTGGTCCCCATAAGGTCTGGTTCGTACACTTTGTGGTGAAAAGAAAAATTTTCACCAAGTATCCATTTTAGATGATCAAATAGTCAAACCCATGTGTTTTTTTGAGAGGATCATAATTTTTTTATCCATATAATTTGTTTCTAGATTGAGGCATGGGCCCCATGAGACTCATTTCAAGTGTAATGTGGTGTTACATAACTTTTCTATCAGATGTCTGATTGGGGTGATTGAATAGTCTACCTCGTGTGTTTTTCTGCAAGGATCACAACGGTGTGGCCCATTTGAATATGTAGAGCCTTATTTATGATCTAATTAAATATGGAGGCGTGAAATGGATATTAGTGGAATTTCCTTTTGATGTTTTCTGAGCCCGATGCATCTTCAGGGGGTGTTTGATGGCAACAGTGATCAGGCGACATCATCAGTGACTTGTGAGTGGAACCCTCCAGCTAATATGGGCATGGGTCCTCGATGAAACTAGAGTGGAAACCTATAGCTGGGCTGGGCATGGGTCCTCAAACTTTATTAGAGTATAACCCTCTAGTTGTTCTAGGCATGGGTCCTCAACCCTTCTTAGAGTGGAACCCTCCAGTCGGGCTGGTTATGGGTCCTCAACTTTGAGACGAACTTCTTACTTAGGATCAGTGTTGAGACATAATTTGATGTCACCTTGGAATCACAAGTAAAATGGGTGATTTCCCCACCAATAAACATCCTTGAGATGTGACCTAAAATCATGAAGGTGAGACAGGCCCGCCAAAAGCGGGTAGTATCAGGGTTTGGTGTTTATGACCCTTTGACTTTCAGTTTACAGTAGATGTGGGGATACTATGTATCGATGGCGGTTACTTCTAAGACTGTTGGTGACTCTTTTCCTGGGCTAATATTTGATATGGAGATCCCCTTACTCTCTCATTTTGTTTTCTTTGGTTTGAGTATATATATATATATTCACTCTATTACAGTACTTGCTCATTAGGTTCTAGTTATATTCCTTCCAGGATAGGTGAAGATTCATGGGGTATTCCATGTGCTTTATATGTCTAGCCTCTCAGGGTTGGATGAGTCCAATCTTCTACAATAGGTAGAAAAGACTCGACATGAAGTTTATCTTCTCACCGTCTCTATTTACTTGTTTTTGGATGAGATTACATCACCCTCTTATAGGGTTGATCTGTACTCTTTTACTGTATCATGTCTTATCTGTTGTATTTCACATATTCTTGTATCTCTTACTACTCCCCCTTATTTTTGGGTCATTCTACTGGGTATGTTTATACTCACCCCTGCATGGGCTTTGTCTGCATGTATCATGCTCTATGAAGACAATGGGTAGGTCTGATCGTGGCACCAAAGGAGCACACTGATATAGGACCTTGGACCGTGTACGATGGTCATAGATGGGTTTTGAGAAGTAGGGATTCTTTAGTAGTTTTTACTTTCAGTTATTATTCAGGTTGAGACACTTCAGTTGGGTGTGTATTTTTTCCCTTTTCCCTTTCAGCTTACTTTACTATATCTGTACTTTTTGTGGTCCATGCATGTATGGTTTTATTTTATAGTAGGTTTCATCTTTTACTTTTCTTTTCCCTATGCACCTTTTCATCGTGTTGGTTGTGTGTGTGTGTACAAGTACTCAAGAAAAGGCCTCCCCGGGTCATTATTCCTTCAATGATTGTCACCACCCCTGGCCTATGGAGGCAGTCTTGGGGTAGTTGTGGCTCAAGACTAGTATAGATCGGGTCATGTCAAAGGAAGCTATGGATCTCTATTATAGATATTGGTCTGGGCTACTCTTTGATTTCCTTTGTCTTGGAAGGTTCCAAGGATATCACTTTGCTGGTGATTACATGCCCCAAGAATGATACATCCTTTATCTATACATAAAATTTACTATACTTTTCATATAGTTTATCCCTTCAAAAATTATCTAGAACAATATTCAAATGCTCCTCAGTCTCCTCATTTCTCTTGGATTATATCATAATATCATCATTAAAGACTACTAAAAGTTTTTAGAGGTAACCTCTAAAGACTCTAATCATTAAATCCATGAAAATTATTGGATAATTAGTGATTATAAAGGATATAATTATGAACTAATAGTTTCCATACCTTGTTTGAAATGAATTATTGGGAATATCTTCCTTATTTACCTTTAATTGGTGATATCCCAACCGAAGGTTCACCTTAGAGAAATACATAGCCCCATGTAGTTGATCAAACAAGTCATATATATCTGGCAGGGGATACTTGTTCTTTATCTTCATTTTATTGATCTCATGATAATCAATTCAGAGGCGCATTGATCCATCCTTCTTCTTGATGAAGATGATTGGTGCACCCCATGGTCAAGCACTTGGGAGTATAAAACCCTTGTCCAGATTCTCTTGTAACTTCTTCTTTAGTTCATCAAGCTAAATAGTGTATATTCTATAAGATGTATTTGATATATTCATAGATCCATGAATAATTTAAATTGAGAAATCAACCTATCAGTTATGAGGGAGGCTAGGAAACTCTTTAGAGAACACATCAGTGTAGTCCCTCGCAATGGGCTTGTCTTTGAGAATTATTCTCTCCTTTGTCTCAATAATTTGAGCTAGATATGATTTCCCATAATGAAATAATATTCATACTTGAGATGATGGTTCTAAATTAGATTCATCCTCCTCCTTAAAATTTTATAGAATTGAAGCATGCTTCGGGATGTGAACAATGAACTCCCTTTCCCAATAGTTGATGGTAGATTTGTAGAAAGATATCCAATCCTTGACCAATATAATATCAAACTCCACCAAAGGAGGTAAGAAAATATTTTATGGGAGGTTTGTTCCACAAAAAATTAACTGAGGATGAATTATATACTTTGTATTCAATAATTTACCCATGTTCTATTCTCACAGATTACTCAACCTCCTTATTTTGAGTTGTTGTTTGAATAGTTCTATTAAACTTGCAAGATATGAAAGAATGTGTAGAACTAGAATCAAATACTATGTTCTCTATTCTTGAATGAATAACTAGTGTACATATCACCACATCATTTTTAGGATCCACCTTAGCAGTAGTGATCACATATACCCTTCTTTACTGCCTTAGAGGTTGTTTTTGTTGATTACCTCAAACAACCCTTAGATTAGGGAAAAGATTTTCATAATTATCATGTTCCTTTTAGTTGAAACATTTCACTATAGGATTAGTGTTGATCTAAACCTTCCCTTCTTCTTCCAAATTAGCAAGATTATTTATATCCCTTCAATAGTTATTAGCCAGATTCCCCATTCTTCCACATTTGAAGCATTTCTCGGTTTCCTTTAGACGATTCCCAGGATTCTTCTTCCCAGAATGTTGACACACGGGATATTGGGTTTTCTTTCCATCATGGGATTTATCTATTGATCCACCCATATTAAACCCCAATTTTCACTTTTTATATCCAAGCCCACAAGACCAATGTGAGTCTTTGATCTGCATTTCAACCATGAGGGAACAACATACAATCTCCTCATTCTTATCAAAGTCTTGAATCACCAAATAATTTTTATATACTCATCTTTATTCTTCCAAATAAGTGATCCACCTTGATTTTAGTGTTTATGAAAATACTAGAGGAATATCTTGTAAGCCTTGTAAAGTTTACCTCATACACCCTGATAGAATCATCTTCCTTCTTTAGTTTGAAGAATTCTCTTTCCATTTTAAGAAATAGTGTTTGAGGAAAATATTTATTAAAAAATATTTTCTTGAATTCCTCCCAATCCATGGAATAAATTTCCTCTTTGAACTTCGTTTTCTTTATCAATGTCCACCACTGATCCGCTTCACCATCAAAATAATAGACTGTTAGTACAACTTTCTCTTCTTCTGATCACTATAGGATAAAGAATATAATCTCAATGGAGTTAATATATTGTTCTGCAAGGAGGGGATTATAAGGTCCACTAAACATGGGAAGCCTTTTCTGCATAAAGGATTTGACAAAAAATTTCTTTTTATTAGGAGAAGGAGGGTGTTCTACATGATTAAAATTATTATTTATAACTTGATATGGTTGAGAAAGTACTCGTATGAAGTTTTGAGCACCCATTCCCATCATATTTGACATATTATTTGGGTAATCATCACATTTCCTATATAATTGATTGTTGGCATGGGTTATTCTATTTCCATCCATTAACTAAGAAAAAGAAATTACAATTAGGGGGATTGAATACTTGGATAGTAATCATATAGAAAGAAACCATTTAATATAGAAGGATAAACTTGAAAATTAAAAGAATATCCTAACTTGTGATGACCTAAGTTTCACTCTAGGTTATCCATAGTGATAGAATTATAGCTACGGTTCTTACTAAAGTTATCTAGTCCTAATATCCAAAAATAAATAGACCTATAACCCTGTCCTTTTACACATATTATTACATGATTTTAAAAAAAATTAACCATCAAATATAACCAAGTATCATAAAGTAGTGTCTTTGGAATATTTGGTACATAATTAGAAATAATGAAACAAAAAAAGAAATTTTATTTAATATTGATAATGATATTCTAACATCCTTTAAGACCTTACATCTGAATAGGAAAATTTGGGGAATACATGAAAAAGGGATGAGCTAAAAATCCCTATAAGGGAATAAACATAAAAAAATCATAGCACATGGGTTAGAAGGTATTACATGATGACATAAAAAGGCATGAATAAACATATGTAATCACAAATTATATAACATGGGATAATGTAATAATGGAATCATATAAATGTGTAATAAAGATAAAAAATGACATAAGCATGATTCAAGGCTCATTTCACATATAGGAGCATGAGTCAAGGTTATCCACCAAGACCATTGCACATGGATCATGAGTCAAGTCTAACCACCGAGACCATTGCACATGATATCTAATGAGGCTAAACATTACCCAATTCATTGGATCACTGTCTGGGTGAACCCATCGTAACATGTTCATGAATATTTATTCCATATAAAGAATCATACATAAGGAATAAAACATAAACATAAGGGTTACCCATGGGAAGAATTTGGTATCATAATCATGTCAAAAGGCATATCAAAATGGAATATCATAATGGTTCCCATTAAATAATGGATTTAAATCATACATGTAAATTAATAATAGAAAATAGGTGTAGATCATGGTAATTTATGTGAAACTTAATTGAAAAATAAATAAAAATATTGTTTATGAAACTTTAGAAATAAAATAATTTAGTGTGGTTTAAGGAAAATATTAAAGATTCTTTAAAATGAAAAGGAATAATTGTTTGTATAAAACAATAAATGAACATATATAGTTATTAATGATAAAAATAGTGTTTTTAGAAGAATATTGGTGGCTTAAAACATATTACGTATGGTACTTGAAAATGGGTAATAAATTGGGAAGTTCCCTTTTATCGGGCTTTCTTAATAGGAAGAATTAAGAAGGGAAACTTTTTAAAACATTTACTACCACATAAAAGAATGATTATATGATATGTATAAATGATTTTGGAACATATAAATGGAATTTATAAAAATTACATAAAAATAAATAAGAATTATATTGGGGTAAAGAGAGATAAAGATTAACCCGAAGGAAAAAAATAGAGGTTTGGTAGAATCCCTTACCATATGTCTGAAAGTGTTCTGTACTTGAAATTCAGGTCATGGATAATAAAATAAAATTAATTAAATAATTAATTAATAACCTTTTATAAATTTACTTAATTTATTATAATTTTATTAAGCAAATTTATGGCCTTTTTGATAAGTTATAAGATTCAATTTCATCGTTCGGGAGTGTTCGTTTCCTTGATTTTTATGCTTGGTTCACATTAATAAATGTATGAAAGATCATGGGAAATGGGAATAGGTATCCAGAATTGAATTTATATGTAATTAATTAATATACAGAATATTAAATTTTTATATAAGTCATTTGGTTATTTTGGGTGAGGATTAATCATTAGATAAAACATCAATGATAATCGTTTAGATTAATCTGGTGGTTTCTCGATCATCATAAACTAGTTTTGTTATATTATTTAATATCATGCATATATAATGGTTATATAACATTAAATAGGATGTAATAAATATATTATAATATTTTTCAACCATGAAAATAGTATTATGACCAGTCTTGAAGGTGATAAAGTAAAATAAAAACATGTTGTCCTCGAACGCGATAAATCAACACCTCACGAACGATGCTTTCATTTTAAGAATAAAAGGGAGATGAGAAGAGGGTTGATAATGGATTATTACATTAAAATAATAAAATTAAAGTTTATATAATATACTAGGTTTATCATTCTAATTGTATGAGGGTAAGTGAGGAGATAATAAGAAAAGAAAATAACTTGAAAGGAAACTAAAAGAAAATGGAAGAGGATTTTACCTCTTGAATTTCTCCTCCTTGAGAACCTCCTTAGGGAAAAGGGATTGGTATTTTGTTGAGAAAAAGGCTCCATTAGATAGGGGAGAGGCTTGGGTATATAATTTGGTATAATTTGAACTAGGCTCAAAACTTGGAAGGTGTGAGGAGAATAGGTGGTGAGGGTGGTATTTATAGTGGAAGAGAGGGGTGTTTTCTCATTATTTTATTTATTAGTTTATTATTTTTCCTCATGAAAATGAATAGTTTGAGAATTATCACTAAATATATTAAAATAATTTATGTTATTTAGATATTATGGTGATTACATTATCAATGACTCAAGGAATATTTTATTTAACATATAATGTATATATACCGTAAATTATTGTATTTAACTATTTACTAAAAAATCAAGTATTTTAGAAAAATATTAAAAATTTACCCTAACCATTTTTATATTTTTAAAATTACAAAATGGAATATATTTTATGAAAATAATTTTCTAAATATGAGAAATTTAATTTTTATTTAAAGTCATCATTTTCACGAAAAATAAAAATTTTAAAATTATAACTGATTTTATAAAACTTTGAAAAATTAATTAAGGTCTCATAAAATTATCTTATATTCATAAGACAAAAAAATATTAATTTATGAATACATTTTATGTAAATAAATTTTCTTTTAAATTATTAAATTAATCATAAAATATAAATTAAGTATTTAGAACTTAAAAAATACCAACAATTAATTTATCATTTTAAAAACATTAATTTACTTATACTATGATATAATTATATCATATTTTCATTAATAATATGGATAAATTTTATTTATACTTTCATAGGTGAGTTTACAATTCTATTGGCCAGGTTACTATTCTTAAGGGTCACATTATTATTCCAAAGGTCAAGTTATTATTCCCTTGGTATAGATTCCTTAATTTTTATAAATACTTATTATTTCATTCATTATTCATTTATAATGCTTTTTATATTATTTATGTGATTTTATGTGATTTATAATATATGAAATAACTATAAGAAGGTAAAATTTCATTGATAGAATTCGGGGTCATTATAGAAGTCTTCAGCAAGTACTGTATATGAGATTGAGATTTACTGCTACATATCATCCTCAGATATATGGTAAGACTGAGAGGACCATTCAAATAATATAAGATATGTTGAGATCATTTTCTATGGATTTCATGTTCTTTGAGATCAACATTTTCCTTTGGTTAAATTTTTATACAATAATATCTTTCACTCGGGAATTCATATGGATCATTAGGATTCTCTCTATGTAAAGAAGTGAAACACTCCAACATGTTGGGATAAAGTTAGATAAAGAAATTTATTGAGACTTGATCTAGATGAGAAAATTTTAGAGAAGTTTGGATCCAATCAAATTTACATCAGGGAAGCTCATAGTTGACAAAAAAGTTATGTTGGCAGCCGTTAAAGTGATCTAGAGTTTAAAGTTGGTGATGATGTGTTGTTATGGATATATCCATAGAATAAGGCTATGATATTTGTAAGTTTGATAAGGATTATCCCTAGATATATCATCCCATGTTATATTTTTTTATCTAATCATGATGTTTTCTTATCGCTTGTCACTTTCACTGAATATCTGTCAAGTTTGTGATGTGTTGCATGTATCACTTTTGAGGAAGTACATACCTAATCTATCAAATTTAATAAACTCATAGGTTCTATTGATGAAACATGATATTTCTTATGAGGAACAACCAATGGTTATTCTATATTTTAGGTATAAATTTCTAAAAAAATGACAACTCACATGTTCAAAGTTTTGTGGTGAAACTATAAATTTGAGGAAGCTATATTAGAACCAGAGGATGTGGTGAAGCATAGGTATCCTCAATTGTTTATATCAAAGTGATTAAATTTTGAGGGTAAAATTATTATAATAGGGTTATAATGTAACACCTTGATATTTTAAAATATATTTTTATTTAAATAATTTTGGTATCTTGGATTTCTTTCTTTACATGAAACATTGAGTTTAAATGAACTGTGAGATACTATTAAAATATTATTATTAGATGTGACATTTATTGTCTAAATGTTGGATTTTTAGTTTTAAATATAACCAAATAAATTATGAAAAATTATTTTTTACTCGTTTATAAAATAAATTCATTGGTTATAAATTTGTTATATATGAAAATAAAAGCATTTGAAACTAAAAATGAGATGTTTTTCTAAAAAACAATTTATGTGTGCAATATGTTTTTATCTAAATGCATTTAATTAATAACTATTAATAAATAATTTTAATAAAAAAATTATAATTTTTTCAATAATATATTTTAACATTCATTTAATGGTTATTACTATGCATGTAATGCGAATAAATTCAGTTTTATGCATAAAATGATTTTTTCTAAAATAATTTTCATTTTTTTGTGTTCTTGTTTTAAAATTAATTTATTACATTTTTAGGAATTAAAATTTATAAAATATTTTCTATATTTGGATTCTTAATTTTAAAATTTTTCAATGATTCTCCTTTAATTTTTGTTCACAATGAATAGTAACTATAGTAAATATTCATTTCTACGGTAAGGGTTAAAAGGGTTAACAAGAGGTTAAACTAAATATATAGGGGTTACAATAACATAAAAATTATTTAAATCATATTTTTAAGTGTATTTATACCCATCCTTATCTTATATTCTAATTTTTTTTCTTTGGTTCCACTTAATATGACTTTATTATATTTTAATGTATTAGGTATTTACAAGTTGTCCACCCACCACATTCATAAAAGGGAACCTTCACCTTTCAGTTATTCACACATTTTGAGCCATATAGTACATCCAATCCATGAAAATTATCTTATAAACTTCCCTATACAGGTCCTATAGATGCTTCTCTTCTTAAATTACCAACCTAGGGGTCCTTAATAAGAGATACAATAGAGGTTTCTCAGAGAATAAGTATATGTTCTTACCAATATTTTTCAAGTTTATTTATTTTTATATCTCATATAAACCATTTATAACAATAAAAACATGATTAAATAAGTATATTTACAATAATTAAATGTTTTTATTTTAATAATACAACTAGTTTCTATCTACTTTATAATTATGGGAAATAAAAGCATTGCTTATGCGTACATACAGACTATTGTCTCCATGAAGAAATATCTTTTATTTTTCATCATCATCTTTCTTGGATGGTTATATAGATGAATTTAATGGATATGTATTATGTTTACAACATAATTATTATTATATAATTATAATATATAATCTATGTTTATACTTACCCATCCTTTTCAAAATAATCAGGTCTCTCGTGCGTACATGTAGACTAACACATCCACAACGTGATGTGATTCGTTTTTCATTATAATTTTTAATGAATGTTAATAAGGATATATTAAATTAATATATATTATATGTGATATAATAATTTTTATTTAATTTTGAATTATTAATTACATTTATTGCATTCAATCCATTAAAAAGTGAAAACATCACTCGTGCATATGTATGGACTACCGTCTCCCTGAATGGATATAATTTATTTTTCATCACCGATTTATATGAATGGTTATAAAAGTATATATAATGAATAAATATGAAACTTATTAAATTATTATTATTATTATTGATATAATAAAACTATTACCAAGTTACAGGGACTGAAACCTTATAACCAAAACATCCAAGTAAAATGAATCAATTTTTACCTAAATAATGATATTAATGATAATATTATTAATAAAAATGGTAATTATAAATTATAATGGAATGAAATATCGTAATATATTTATATTAATATGGTTCTAGTATATATATATATAATAAATATAAATTTATTATATAGGATCTTAAGAACGTGTACGATGAAATATAAGACCTGAGTTAAAGGATTTTTGTTACAATATCATTTATTATTGGGAATGACTATGTTAAATTTTCATTGTGGGTAATTATATGATTCTTATCCTTTAAACCCCATATATTTTATTTTAATATTTTTATTTCATAAGTTTTCGTATTTTTTCTTTCATGTTCCTCTCTTTGGAACTTGAAGCAAACAAGAAAAAAATTAAGAAAATTTGAACTTATTTCATCTTTGATCCATTAACTTTTTCTTCCATGTCTATTTTCTATAAAAAATTCAAAAAAGTTATTTTATAGGATAAAATTATTATTTAAATTCATTTTCAACTATATTGTATGTAATATCTGGGGCATTTATTAAGTTTTTTTTGTTTATGCTTCGGTTTAAGTCCATTATTTTGGTCAAATAATTATTTCCCAGGTTCATGTGAAAGCTCTATGGTGTTCCAAGGGTTCAAGACAAGAAAATGGAGTAAAAAGGAGTTTCTTGGCATGTTTCATGGTTTGTGTATGGTTAGTTCAAACCATGTGGATCATCCCAGGTAACCATGTAGCCTTTGATATAGTCTTTTGCACAGTTACTGCACGGTTATGAAAATCGTGCGGAATTCCCAAAAAACTATGCAAAAGGGGGATTTTGGGATAGTGTCTCTCACACGGTTTGCGCACGGTTTGGAAAACCATGCGGGTAAACTATACAGCCCAATAACTTTGAAAAATTAAAAAAATGTCATTATGGGAATTCTTATACTAACTCAGGATTTCTCCTTCTTCTTCCTCCTTCAACCTTAGTAACGATCCAAGGTGTCCAAAAACTTTCAAGGGTGTTTATCCTTCAATCCTAGTCTATTTGGAGTGCCTTTAATTGTGGATTGAAGAACTGGGTAAGGTTAATCTCGTCCATGATTCTCTTTTTGGTTTAGGGTTTAAATTTCTTCTCCATATCCATCCAAAGATCTAAAACCCTTCTTTTTTAGTGATATTTAGGGTGAATATTAGAAGTGGGTTTATATCAGGATATAAGGATTTTATTAAGAGTGTGTTCACCAATGAATTTGAGGTAGGTGGTCTATAAGTTATATCCCATAGTTTTGTTTAAGATTTGTGCATGCTTGGGTTTATTTCTTGGTTACCCCTTATTGTGATTGTGATCCTTTTATGTTATTTGGAATAATGGGTGTCTAAGTGATTAATAAAGACCCTCATGGTCCCCATGGTACACATAGATAATGACTTGACCTTTTTAAGGCCACTCATGGGGTGCGCCGATATTTTTCGTACTTAGAAGTTAGCTAAGTATGATCAAGGTTGTCTTGTAACAATGTAGATCCCTTGACAAGCATGTTGAAATGTTGAGTGATAGTGGAAATGAATTATTGGAATGTTCTTATGCTTAGTAGTGGCTTAAGGGATTGTTTGGCATGGTGATAAAAATGGGTTAAATTAGTTAAATGGGGGTTATGCCATTTGGATAATGAATTATATAGAAAATACAAAGAGGTTTGGTGGTTATAAAATGTTGAACACATGGAATGGGTTATGGATAGTGAATTGATTAATATGCTTAATGGGGTGAGACATGGGAAAGAGAATTGGGATAATGGGTTATGTATTGTAAAATGGCATTATGAACAGTCTATTGCATAACATTGAATTCTATGATTGATTGTTGTGAAAAATTATTATTATCTTTGTTTGTTTTATTGTTTGTGATATGGATAAAGGTGTTGAATGTTAATTAAGCATGTGCATATGGCTTGGTGGTGGGATTAAGGACTGATTCTCCTCCCACAGGTAGGGTTGGACTGATGCTCAAACCTACACAGGAATGCATGGGTTGGGGAGTCTGATTAATACTTTGTGCCCCCAATTGTTGTATTCAAGGAAAATACCTAGACTGAGGCTCCATGGTAAGTGTGGTGATTACTTGATATGATCATACCTATTGAGTTAGGTACTTAACTTGTTCTCTTATGAGAAATCATAAATGTCATGAATATTTGGTGAATAAGGTAAATGTATAACCCATGGATTACATGTTGATGATGAACTAAATGATGAGATGATGTACATTATGAACTTGGAACAATAATCCTAATAGTAATAGAAAAGTAGTGATTCTTAAATAGTGTCCTCTTATTGTATTTCAATTACTTTCCTTTCATCTTTAATTGCATTCACTATCTGTTATACTGGATATTTTGTAGACAGCGTTGGTGGTGGCCTACTGAGTTGTACTCACACCCTGCTCATGCCACTGTTGGGTACCTGGGTAGATTTCATGATTGTAGATAAGGACAAGGGAAAGGGCCCTATTCTAAAGAGTTTTTGTTAGACATGGGATATGCATGTATAAGGTTATAGACTTGGAGTCGGGACTATTTTGGGTATTTTGTTGTTTGTCTTTATTTTGGGTTTTGTTCACTTGGAACTGTAACATGACATGACATATTTACTATTGCTTGTCGATTGTGCCTAGTTTGGGAGATGTTTGGATATGCATGTTATTAGTTTTGTATATTATTTCTACTATTTATATTTTTTATCTTCTATGGATTACTCTGATAGATAGGGCATAGACTCCCCACGTGACTAATCTAGACCCTCACTGCTAGTTGGAAACCTCAAGCATATAGAGAGGCACACTTTAGGTCATGTGATGACCCAGCTCAGGGAACCAGTTTAGTGGCTCCTGGGTCAGGGATGTTACAAATTGGTATCATAGGAGTTCTTTTCTCTTTAATACTATTTGGGGATGGTGGAAAAAATATTATAACAGTGTCGGGCCTCGTTAATGAGCTCATGCCTGGGAATAGCTAACCCAAGTATGTGGGAAACCCAAGTCACCTTGGGAGGGAATTGTTGTTCTGGATTGTGTATCATTACCATTGATGATATTTTACCATTGAGTGGTACACATGTGGTGTGATGTGACTATTTTATGATTTTTTTTTCTTGTATCTAGAATAGAATGAAGTTTTTCATTCATGCATCATTTTAGGCACCTAGGTATTTAAGTAACATGCATCGTTGTAGGCACACACATAGGGGATGAGTGTGTGGGATGTAATGGGTGGGATGCATTTGACCTTCTTGAAAGTAGTGAGATGTTTTCTAATGGAATGATATAAATGAGTAAATGGGAAGTGATAATTATAAGTAATAATTAGATAATTATGCTTAATAAAGAAAGGTAAGAAAATTAAAATGTTGTGGAAGTAAATTGTGTAATTGAATTTTTTTTAACTATGTGAGTTAGTTACCACATGTTAGCCATGGCCTTAAGAAGGATGGTTAAGGGTAGGGTTCAAGATATAATAAATCCCAATGGTATGTGTATGTGAAATGGTTTGTTTATGTCTAGTGATGATCCTTTTATTATGCCTTGTAAAAGTTTCATGGTTATGTTCTAAAAAGTCTATGTTTGGCATTGTAGAGAAATTCCACCATGAAGGCATGTTTTGTTAGGGTGACAAGAGGATGTTACTGAAAATGCTTCCCCTTTAGTAGAGCAAGAATTCCTAGTGGTTCAGGATGATAGGTAAGATCAGTTCTGTGAGAAATTTTCTCATTTTATACATATGATGTAATGGGACCCAGGGCGAGTCACACCGAGTATGTTTGAGTTGACAAAAGAGTTTTAGTTGCAGCACCCTCCGACCTTTACTAGATAGGGTGGGCTCAAGGAAGTTGAGTTCTGGATGGAGTTTTTTCATACAATTCTTGAACATCTGGATACTCCTTCTGAGAAGCGAGTTAAGTTGGCAGCCTATATGTTGTGGGGCCAGGCAAAGCATTGGTGGGATATCTTAGTTCAGACTGAACAAGTAG
Organism: Viscum album; assembly: GCA_963277665.1. Taxonomy (NCBI): domain Eukaryota; kingdom Viridiplantae; phylum Streptophyta; class Magnoliopsida; order Santalales; family Viscaceae; genus Viscum; species Viscum album. The sequence goes on from OY728159.1 coordinate 1,060,166,327, forward strand.
AGGGAATGATGTAGAAGAGTTTTCAGAAAATGTTTCTAGATAATGACTATCCATAAACCTTAAGGTATAATAATGATGAGGAGTTTATAAGTTTGACATTAGGTATGATGTCAGTAATGGAGTATGCAGGCCGGTTCACAGACTTGCAAAATTTTTTCCTACTTTAGTGGGAGATGAGGCAGTTATGGAAAGGAGATTTTAGGATGTACTTCGACATGAGATAAAATACAAGGTAAATATATTTCAGCTGAAGATGTTTGTTGAGGTAGTGTATTAGGCCCTCATATTAGAAGGAAACCTCAAGGAGGCCTCCAGAAGCAGACATGCAGTTTCGGTGGGGTGAAACAGTGGTGCGGCTTCTGATAGTAGGATGATTCGTATCAATAATTTCCACCAGTGCAGTGGTGGATAGAATGGCTATAAAAAGGAACCAGTCTCTCAAGTTAATTATTGATTTTACTGCTACCACTGTGGAAGGTTGGGACACGTGCAAAGCCAGTGTTCCTGACCACCTATTGAGTGTAGAGCATGTGGAAATATGGGTCATGTGTAGAGGTTATGTAGGAACCCATAGAATATGGAATGTGTTGGAGGATAGAGATCAGTGAATAGTACATGTAGGGGATCAAATACCCCATATCAGGCAAGAAGTTAGAGATCCATAGGCCATACTGGTAGGGGTGGTGGACATGGAACTCCAATGAGAGACCATTCGTACTAGCACGACGGTGTAGTGCAGGGTACTCAGGTCAGATCCCATGGTAGAGGGATAGTCCATATGCACGAAGTTCAGTCTACACCTGAAGGATGTGAGGCTAGATATTCTACCATTCAAGGTACAATTCTTGTAGCTTCTACACTTTCAAATTTTATTTTTGACATAAGTTCCACACACTCTTTTATCTCTGCATATTTTTTGGTTATGTTGGGACTATCTATGGAACAAGTTTGTGGGGTTATTTAGATTGATACTCTATTGGGATTGTGAGTTGAGGATATCAGAAAGTGTAGAGGTTGTGCCTTAGAGGTTGGTGAATATCACTTCCCATGGGATCTGTTTGTTCTGGAGATGTCAGTTTTTGACCTGATCTTGGGTATGGATTGGTTAGTGAAGTATAAAGCCCATATCAATTGTCATCGATGTCGGGTAATGTTTACATCTTCTTGTGGAGGAACTTATTTCCTTCGTGGTGAGTGGGATGTTTGAGTAGGCCGTGCAGGGCCATTTTGTCAGTAGTTGGGAGAGCTCATGACCCAAGTGCCATGCCTTACTCTTGATGATGGAGGAGTGGAGAAACATGTATTTCCTCATGTGGTGGATCAATTACAGGATGTGTTTCCTGAGGATTTCTCAATACTACTGCCCGAAAGGGATGTGAAGTTCACGATCGAGATACTGCCAGGGGCAGAACCAGTTTCCATTCCGCCATACTAAATGGCACTAGCAGAGCTCCAAGGAATTAAGTTTTAGCTAGAGTAGTTGGAGAATAAGGGGTTTATTCTCCCTAGTACATCACCCTAGGGATCTCCTGTACTGTTTTCTAAGAAGGCTGGTATAGGTTGTATGAATTTTTGGTGATGGAATTTGGTTTGACCAATTAATCGGTTGTGTTTATGACGCTAATTAACCTAATATTTTACCCTTATCTAGATCATTTTGTGGTTGTATTTTTTGATAAAATCTTGGTGTACTCAGGAACTCTTGATGATGATACCCAACATCTTGAAATCATATTTAGTACACTAATAGAGAAAAGGATTTATGCCAAACTATCAAAATGTTAGTTTTTTATTGATAAATTTCATTTCTTGGGACACATCATTTATGAGTCAGGTTCGTCAGTGGATCCAGAGAAGGTGCAGGTTGTGGTGTCTTGGGATCTTCCCAAGAATGTTTTTGATGTTCTTATATTTCTGGGTTTGTTCGGTTATTATTGGAGGTTCATTAGGGATTTATCTTGTTTGGAAGCACCACTCTCAAGCCTAACCAAGAAGGGTGTTAAGTTTGGTCAGGGTGTGTGAGGTTGCTTTTGAAGAATTAAAGAAGCGATTGACTACCGCACCGATTCTAATCTTACCTGAACCTATTAAGAAGTACACTTTGTTCTGTGATGCATTCGGTGTGAGACTTGGGGAAATGTTGATGCAGGATGATCAAGTTGTGCCTTATGGGTCGAGATTGTTGAGACCACAAGAAAGAAACTACCCTACTCATGATATTGATCTATCTTCTGTAGTTTATGCCTTAAATTGTTGGAGGCACTACTTTTTTGGAGAGAGATTCACAGTGTTTTCTGGTCATAAGTTTTAAAGTATATCTTATCTCAAAGGTATTTAAATATTTGGTAGTGAAGGTGGGTCGAGTTCCTATAATCCTTTGATTTTGATCTAGTTTACATACCAAGAAAAGGGAATAGTGTTTCAAATGCTCTGATCCAGAAGACTCAGAATCAGGTGTTTTATGAATCCAACTCTTAATGGAAAATGATGTCTTTATTTGCAGAGATTCACCTGGAGGTTCAGGATGGGATAGAAAAATGGACCTTGTGTCTCTAACATTTGAGTCCACACTTTTGAGTCGGGTCAAAGAGAGTCAGCTGGAGGATCCCAAGTGTTTAGATATGAATTAAAGTCTTAAAGGTGGGGAGTCACCTTCTAGTTGGGACTTTTATGGTGATGGAAACATCTCTATTAGTGGTCGCGTGGTAGTACCAATGTGTTTTTGTGAAGATTTGATGTGTGAGTTCCATGAATTGAGGTGGTAAGTTCATCTGGTCTTGACTAAGATGTATCGCGATCTTCGTAGCGTGTATTGGTGGTTGGGGATAAAGAAAGACATTTTGGATTTCATGTAATGATGCCTTACCTATCAATAGGTGAAGGTTGAGCATCAGCATCTAGCCAGTTTGTTACATTCATTGTTCATTCTTGAATGGAAGTGGAATGACATAATGATGGACTTTGTAGTGGGACTTCCAAGGGTGCCTCAGAAGAATGACGCAATATGGGTCATTGTGGATCAGTTGACTAATGTAGCTAATTTCTTTCTAATCCATGAGACATATATAGTTGACCAATTGGGTGAGTTGTATGTTTGGGAAATAGTGTGATTGCATGGTGTGTTGAGAACCATAGTTTTAGATCATGACTTGTGTTTTACATCATTCTTCTGGCAAGGATTATAGAAGGCACTTGGTACCCATTTTTTGCTGAGTATGGATTATAAACCCCAAACGAACAGGAAGTCGGAGTGTACGATTCAGGTATATGAGAACATGTTAAGAGCATGTGTCCTAGATTTTGGTGGTTCATGGGAAAAGAATTTATCACTTGTTGATTTTTCTTATAATAATAGTTCCCATAATATGGTTCATATGGAACCTTTTGAGGAAATTTATGGGAGACCATGTAGATCATCGTTGTGTTGGTTAGAGGTTGGGGAATCTAAGTTGTTAGGACTAAGTCTCGTTCAAGAGATGTAGGAGAAAGTTCATTTGATTCATAAGTGCATGATGACATCTCAAAGCTAGTAGAATTAATATACGGATCGATTCTGTAGACCTCTTGAGTTTGTGGTGGAGGATAGTGTGTTTCTTTGGGTGTCTCCAAGGTTGGGTCACCATCACATTCGGAAACAGGGCAAGTTGGCACCCAGATATGTTGGGAAATTCGATATTATGGAGAGGATCAAACTGGTGTCTTATTGGTTGGATCTTCTATAGTGGTATAGTGGGATGCATGATTTTTTTCATGTTTCACAAATATGATAGTATCACCCTCATCCATCTCATGTGATAAACTTTTATGATGTTGAGATTGAGCCTAACGTGTCCTTTAAGGAGCATCTGGTTCATATTTTGTATCATAGTGAGAAGGTTTTATGAGGCAAGGTTTTACCTTGGGTTTGTGTTCTATGTCATCATGGAAAAGTCTAAAAAGAAACTTGGGAGTGAGAATCGGATATATGGGCATAGTGTCTCAATCTCTTTGCTTCATAAATCCAATGATTCCTGAGAAAAGTGGCTCAAGGATGAGTCATCCCGAGGTGGGGAGGTTTTAATATGTAGGACCTTTATTAAGGTTTGTTTTTGTTTATGTTTCTGTTAAAGTTCTTTATTTTGGTCAAATAATTATTTCTCATATTCATGTGAAGTCTCGGGGGTGTTATAGGGGTTTGGTATACAAAAATGGAGGAAAATGAGTTTTTGGGCATGTTGTAGTTTGTGTATGGTTAGTTCAAACAGGGCGGATCATCCCAAGTAACTATGCATCCTTGAACAAAGGCTTTCACACAGTTACTGCACAGTTAAGAAAATCATGCAGAATTCCCAAGAAACCATGTGAAAGGGGGATTTTGGGACAGTGTATCTCACACGGTTTTCACACGTTTTGGAAAACTATGCAGTTAAACTGTGGAGCCCAGTAACTATGAAAATTTTACGAAAAAGCCATTACGGAAATTTTTATACCAACTCGTTATTTCTCCTCCTTCTTCCTCCTTCAACCCTAGTGATAATAAAAGGTGTCCAATAACTTCCAATGTTGTTTCTCCTTCAATCCTAGTCCATTTAGAGTTACATCATTGCAAATTGAAGATCCGGGTGAGGGTAACCTCTTCCTTGCTTCTCTTTTTGGTTTAGGGTTTCCATTTCTTATCCATCTCCATCTGAATCTCTAAACCCCTTCTTTTTTGGTGATATTTAGGGTGAATCTTCTAAGGGGGTTTAGATCATGATATAAGGCCTATATTAATAGTGTGTTTGCCAACAGAATTGAGGTAGGTGGTCTATCAGTTATATCCCATTGTTTTGTTTGATATTTTTGCATGTTTGGGTTTATTTATTGGTTACCCCTATTGTTTTTGTGATAATTTGATGATATTTGGTGTAATGGGTGTCTAATTTATTAATAGAGACCCTCATGGTCCCCATGGGACACATAGAGGATGACTTGACCTTTTTAGGGCTATGGGGTGCACCGATACATTTTTTACATAGAAGTTAGTTATGTATGATCAAGTTGTCTTGTAACAATGTAGATCCCTTGACAAGTATGTTGAAATGTTGAATGTTAGTGGAAATGAATTATTTGAATGTGCCTATTCTTATTAGTGGATTAAGATATTTTTTGGCATGGTGATAAAAACGGGTTAAATTAGTTAAATGGGGGTTGTGCCTTGTGGCTAATGAATTATGTTGAAAACCCAAAGAGATTTGGTGTGTATGAAATGTTAAACATGTGGAATGGGTTGTGGATAGTGAATTAATGAATATGGTTAATGGGTTGAGACATGGGAAATATAATTAGGCTAATGGGTTATGTATTGTAAAATGGAATTGTGAACAGGCAATGGCATAACATTGAATTCCATGATTGATTATTGTGAAACATGATTGCTATCTATATTGGTTGTATTGGTTGTGATATGGATAAAGGTGGTGAATGTTAAATAAGCATGTGTAAGTGGATTGGTGGTGGGATTAAGTATTGATTCTCCACCCACATATAGGATTGGACTACTACTCTAGCACACCAAAGAATACATGGGTTGGGGAGTCGGACTGATGCTCTATGCCCCCAATGGTTGTATTAAATGAAAATACATGGATTAAGGCTCCAAGGTAAGTGTGGTGATTGCTCGATATTCTCATACCTAGTGAGTTAGGTACTTGACTTGTTCTCATATGAGAAATGATAAATGTCATAAATATTGAGTGAATAAGGTAAATGTCTAACCCACGGATTACATGTTGATAATGAACTAAATGATGCAATGATGTACATTATGAACTTAGCTAAATAATATTAATAGTAACAGTAAAGTAGTAACTCTTAAATAGTGGTCCCTTATTGTATTTCACTTAATTTCCATTCATCTTTACTTGCATGAACTATATGTTAGACTAGATATTTTGTAGATTCCATTAGTTGTCACCTACTGAGCTGTACTCACACCCTTCTTAGGCCATGGTTGGGTACCCGAGCAGATTTCATGCTTGTAGGTCAGGACAAGGGAAAGGGCCTTATGTTAGGGAGTTAAGTTGGACATGGGATAGGCATGGATGTGGTTCCCGACTTGTATTTTGACCTATTTTGGGGATTTCATTGTTTTTCATTATTTTGGGTTTTGTTCAATTGGAGTTGTAACATGACATGACATATTTACTATTGCTTGTGGATTGTGCCCAGTTTGGGAGATGTTTGGATATGCATGTTATTGGTTTTTTTATATTGTTTCTATTATTTATATTGTGATCTATTATGGATTACTATGATAAAGAGGGTGTAGTCTCCCCATGTGACTAATCTAGACCCTCGCTGTTAGTCGGAAACCTCATGAATAGGGGGAGGTGCTCTTGAGGTAATGTGATGACCCAGCTCGGGGCATCAGTTTAGTGGCACCCAGGTCAGGGATGTTACATTGTACTTTATTTTCAGAGTTTTGAAAGTAATGTTCATGTCATTTTCTAAATGAGTTACTTTTCAACTTTTTTCCAAAAGTTTTAAAGGAATATTTGTTTCAATGTTTACCGCATGAATGGATTTTCCTTCCTTAATGAAGGTTATTTTATTTGAGGAATAATTTATAATATTCCATGGTTATTTACAATGAATTTTTTTTCACAATATTTATTAAATTTTTAGTTTCAAATATACCAATGGAAAATTATATTTTCCATGTTTTCAATGAAATGTTAAAATTCACTTTAAATGGTATTTTTCATCAATATCAACAACATTTGATGTTTCTTATGCTTAAATTGGGATAAAAATTTAATGGAACTACCCATTTTCTATATTTTTATGACTTGTGATTATGTGATAATAAAATATTTATGTAACCCATTTCTTTTTCAAAAGTTTTGATATGATTAAATGATAAAAAAATTATATAATAATGTTTTCCACATATATATGGTTTTCATTGTCTAATGGGTGGGTCTATCAAATCTATTAAATTCATTGGGTAATTATTAATATCATATGATATAATATGGACTATAATGGGGCGTTGACCCAATTTAGTAAGGGACTCTCTCTACTATGATAGTCTTGGAAGTAAACTTTGAATAAGGAAATGATGGAATGGGGAGTGAACCATATCCATTATTATAGTATTGGTAGTGATCCTTGGATTAGTAAATGAATTTCTTTGCATATGTGTATTCCAAAAACCTATTTATTATGTTTATGATATGTTAAAATGGATCATTATTGATTGTTGATGATTCTATACACTTATAACTTATATCTTTTTTATGAAAAATCCTTACGCAGTGATTCATGTTTAAATATATTTGATTTGTTGTGTATAACTTCAATAAGTTATGATCATGTTATAATTCTCTTATTCTTATCTTGTACTCACTTGTGATCATTTATTTATATCTCCCATGATTACCCTTATTGGGAATCTGAGATTAACCATTATTAGGTTTCCGTTTTTCCCAGGTTATGAAGAGAGGTTTTAAGTAATAAATGACTAAGAAGAGTACTATACGAGAATATATTTAAGATATATATTAATGATATTTTATGAAATATGTTAATTATGTATCTAGTCTCTAAATAAACTAAACCATTATGGACCTTGAACGTGTATTACTGTGAATTTTATTTAATATTAATCTAAAATGGTGAAATATTTATGTATGTTATGATTAGATCACCTCATTGATTGAGTTTAATCATGATGTTATTTTCACTATCATATTATGAGAATAACATATGGGACCATGATTGAGATATATGTAAGTAGTATATGATCGTACCTACATAAGCTATATATGATGTGCTTATATATTTGACAAGGGGTATATAATGTGCTCATCAATTAGGGAGAATGACATATGATGTGTTTATATGTTAGTTCAGTATATATTTTAGAGAATTGAAAACATATGAGTCACTAAATGGGATTGAAATAATATATGTTTCATAGTTTCTCAATGTATTAGACAAAGGGGTCATATGTTTAAACATGATTATATATGATACATTTATTGGAAAAAAAGGGATTGATATACATGTGTTTGATGGTGATCATGTCATGTCAATTTATATATTAAGTACTACTAATATATTGCAGGAGGATACTTTTTATTATATTTAGAAAATCAAGAATTCATATTTATTTTCAATTCTACTATCACACATTATAGCTAACTGAATGAGGATTATAATTTATTAAACTTAGAGAGATGCTATAAAAGTGTTATAGATTTTATCCAAAATTATTTTTAGATATATATTCACAAAGTAGTTTCTATGATATGATACATGGTTAAATTAGGAATATCATTGTGAGAGTTCTTTTAAATATCTAACTAGATTTTTGGATATAGTTTCACTTGTTATTTTATTTGATACAATATAAGGTAAAATTGAATAAATTCTATTAGGATTTAGTGAAAGTGGTAGATTGATTAATATATGATCTAAATACTATATACATTATTTTTTTTTTTTTATTTCATAGTGTATGATATGGGGTGTGTCATATGGTATGAAATATTTGAAACCAAGGCACATTGTAAGCATTAGTAAGGAATATCATTAGGTCTGATATAAGTGATATTTCACCTCTAACTTCACTATATTATAGATTAAAATATAGACATATCATAAATATTATGATATGGGTAATTAATATTATATTATTAACATGGTACAATGATATTTAATTTTAAAAAATTAGTTTCTATTCTATATAATCTATCATTTATTATTAGCATTTTATAATGATGAAATGTTTGGTAGAATTGGTTAAATGTATTTATATGCTAAATTCATGCAATAATTGAATGGATAAAAATATTTATAGAGAATGATTTAATTTAATGTTATGTGACATTTGAGTAAATTAATTTAAGTCTTGATGAGTGCCCAAGTGGAATTTATAAAATATTAGAAGGTTGTGACAGTGGCATCCAAACTTGTGGGTACTCTTCCTCTCAACTCTCATGATGCTATCTTCTCCTTATTCCTTTGATACCGAGAAATACTAGCATATAATAGTTATAAAGAGGATCCCAAACAAGAATTATATGATTAATAAACCCATGTATATACCAAGGAGTAAGGAACTTATTGGTTATTTTATAGAAATCATCATCAAGTACATGGAAGAATATTGGATATTCGGGCAACATTGATGTAATGTATACACATGTTCTTTATTTTATATAATACATGGTTTCTATTTAAATTCATGAATATCATGGTTTAAGGTATCTTGTTATCTTCATATAATTTAATAATTATTATTTGAACCTAATAAACCCATTATATACTTTAAAACACACATACACATGTGTGTGTGTGCGCGCGCGCAAGCACATGCGCATTTGTGTATAGACACAGGCATATAAAAACATAATTATAGAGTTCATATATATATATATATATTATAAATATAATATATAATCATATACATAAATATAAAACATTTAAAAAATATTATCTAAATAATATATTTAAATAAACTCTATAAACATATATGTATATGTATACTATATAAAACATATATATATACACACACACTAATAAGAAAATAAATGCATGTGTGTGTGTGTTATCTAAAATAATAAATACAAAATGTGTGTGTGTACAAATATTACAAACACTATATAAAATTTAATATATATAACTTAAGTAAAAACATTAAATAAATATTTAAACATTTATATATATAAAAAGTATGAAACATATAAATATGCACATTATAAACAAAAAAGATAACATAAATAAATAAAGTAAATATTAAAAAATTATGTATACATTTGTAACATATCAAATATATATATATATATATCCAAATATTTATATAGATAGAAAGAAAGAGACACACACATGAATATATTTATGTATGTATGTATAAAAATTTGAATATATATATATATATATAATCAAACAGAATGAACAATAATAATAAATATTCATGAAAAAAATTAAACATAAAAAAATGATAATTGGATTAAAAACACAAATTTGATTCAAATACCATGGATTTTAGGTTGATTCATGGAATAAAATTGACTTATGATGGATAATGAGTGACAATTTGGGAAGTTTGGCCAATTATTATTGTGAAGAGAAGAAGGAAAAGATGAATTTTCATAAAAAAACAAATAAAATCTATAAAAAATGGAGATTTGGATTTAAAAACCAATGTGATTAAAATACCATGTATTTTAGTCAAATTCAAGGAAGAAAATAAAGTACTGATGGTCGAGAGGCTTCAATTTGGAAAGAGTGAAAAAGGCATTGTTATACATAGAAGAAGACAATATGAAGGGGTTGATTAGGGATTCTAATAAATAGGGGGTTGTTTCTTAGTGATATAGGAAAAAGAACTAAGGATTGGATGTTATTATTAATTCCAATTATAGAATAGTTCATGGAATGCCTATTTATATGATATTATTAATTTAATGAAAAATTTTGAGGACATAAATTTTTAAAAATCTCACCTTTTGTGTAAACCTATATCTCTGGTTATTATACATTATATTAGTTGAATATTAATGGAAACAGTGTATAAAAAATAATATTCTAAAAAATCTATACATATTAATCTTATATATGACTACAAAAAAATGACTTATACCAACAGAAATTCAGTGACATATAATATATCTGTTGGAAAAAATGAGCAATTCTAACATATAGTGAGTTTTGTTGATACTAAATTTAAATACCAACATTTACTTTTACCAAAAAATATATTTTTTATTAATTGTTTAATACAAACAAATATTGTACCAAAAATTTTATTTGTCACATTATCATATTAACACCAACAATTTTTTTACAAAAAAATATAATAATTATTATTAATTACTATTACAAACCGTTTTTTCAACATATAAACATGTTATTTATTCACTAAAAATAAATCATTTAAAAAGAAAAATCTTGGTTAATTCCAATCAAATGTTTATTATTATTATTATTATTATTTTGATATTAAAAAAAGAAAACGATTATTGGACAGATTTTTAATTTAATCGCTAAAAATTGTGTACACATTAACAATATGATCTTAATAAATATTTATCATAAATTGTAAATTTCATTTAAGATATATTTTATATGAAACAAATTAAAATTATATCCTAGATATATTTTATGAGGATGAGTTTTAAAAAATATTAACAAAAAGTTAAAATGAAAAATAAAATAAAAATAACCAGTAAACCCATTCGTGTTTTCCCCGCACGACCACACCTCCCCTCTCTCAGCTTCTTCGTCAGTCGTGTCTCCACACCGGCCACATCTACCAGCACTGACTACACTCACATGCCATGTTCCTCACTGTCACCCGCATCAACATCCATAACCTCAATTCTCCACCACTTTCAATACAACTCCATCCACAGATTTTCGATGGACTTTTTTTTTGTTTCAGCTATAATGTCGAGATGTTGGAAAGAGTATGGACCAAAACCTATTTCCCATTTATTTGGTCTATGTTTAATTCTACAGGTATGTATTAACTCTCTTAAAGTTTTAAGAACTTGAAATCATGGTAATATAATGTTTGGATTGAATTCCAATTAGGGTTTCTTCAAAATTAAGATTAATTGAGTTTTCTTGTTTAATTTGTTTTATGATTTTAGTATTCTAATTTCATAATATAGTTTTTTTTGGGTGATTTTATCACGTCCACCTTTTTGGATCATCTTTGACAAAGTTACTCCATTTCTAAATTTTGATGACATCAATTGGGTGTCTCAACGAACGAATACTCTACCATATTACTGTCTGGCACATTATGTAAATCTAGTGAGGAGGATCCACTGATGGTTCCCATATAATTGAAATAATTTACTACTACTACATGGTTTTCACCATCTACATTGAATCCCCTCTTAATTATCTCAAGGTTCATGATTTGGATGGCAAGGTGGTTGAGTTTTAGCACATATGTTTAAAAAATGATTTTGAATATTATTTTTGTGTGTTTTTCCTTATCTCTACATTCTATTAAGTGTTGAATATTTTGTGAAATTATTAATAACCAACTTTTCAAGTTAAATAGTACTATGAAAATTCTTAACCATATATTAATCCTTACAGGTTTACATTTAAGGGAATGAATAAAAACTAGTGGTTATCTACACCTAACATTATATACTTATTAGTCAGAGATTATTTCCCATTAGAGATCCTTGTGGATTTGGAAAGTCTTAAATAATGGGGTACTCTTTTATTCCAGATCTCCTATATACTTGTCCTTAGAAAATTAGTTTTTGGTTATGAAAACATTTGGTCCTTGTGAGAATCATTGACATGCCTAAAAATTACAACTTCCCAATAATGAGTTATGCTTCAACAATTTTTTTTGAGCAACTTTACATAGAATAATTTTGTCAAAAGAAACTTTAAATATTATCCTTTTTGTTCCCTGAACACTTGAAAGTTGTGATTATTAATTTTTTTATATACTAATATGTACTGGCGAGTACCATTGGTAGGTGATGATGGTTTAATTTTTAATAGCTGCTGGTTTATATGGTTTCTCTACTTTAAAATGTGATTTGATGTTTCTATTTTATCTAGGTAAGTTGGTATAGTATTTTCCATACCCCTTATGCAGTGGAATCCATGTTATTACAAAAATAATATGGTTTTCCACATGGACCCACCGTTGGTGGTGGGGTGGTAAGGGCTTGGGTTGAGGGGTAGGTCATGGGGTCAAGTCCCTGGGCTTGCGATTTACATGTAATTTTCTTACTTGTGTGCGTGCTGCTTTTGCGGTTGTACCCAAATTTTTTTAATATGTTTTTCCACATGAACATAAGAGACTATTTTACTATTAACTATAACTAAATGCACATGTAATAACACTAAGCCCTTCCATTTGTGTTTTGGTAGAAACTTCATTATTTCTAGATGAAAAATGGTTGTACTCATACATTTATCATGACTTTTATTGTTGTAACATAAATATAAACCTTTATCTGTGCAATCAGAACACTTAAAATGATAATTTCTAAAACATTGTTTCTAAATCCATATTCACTTTATGTGTTAGATGACAATAGATCCCGAATTTATCCTATCATATCATAAATGTATCACATCAAATCTAATTTCGAATAATGAATAAAAGTTATAGAAGGTTTTTGTAAAGATTATAGTACAATCCTTTACACTACACCACTCTAGGAAGAGCTAATAAAATAAATTTAAATTTTTTTTCTAATTCATATACCTTTCAATTATAAATATTTTTAAACATGATTCATTTAAATTAAAATAAGAGTTTAAATTTGTATCAAGTCATTTTGAAATATAATTTTAAAGTCATAAAAATTAATAAATGAGCAATAACAATGAATTTTATTTGAAATTAATAAATGAAATTCATTATAATAATAAAAATATAAAACATATATTGTGTCCAAAATTTATATAAAATTTGCAATCAAAACTTAAGTTAACACTAGTACCCCACCTGTGAAATTTCTCAAGACAACATAGCATGTAAATCAATGAAAAATTATATCTAACTAATAAAACCCCCAACCATGCATTAGAATGAGACAAGATAAATCAAAACTTATAAAAAATGAAATATAGAAAGAACAAACAATGGAAGAGTAATTATTAGTTAATACAGAAAATGAAACAAAAAGCATTGAGTTTTAGTCAACCATAAAAAGATATTGCTACTAGGGAACCAATACATTCCAAGAAAATAGTTGTCTATTCAAGTTTCCTTTTCGTCTAGAATTTATCTATATTGACTTTCTTTTTAATTTTCTACAATATTGAAGTGTCTCTGGTGAAATCAGTTTGGACGTGCTCTCTTTTACCAAAGCTCTCTTAATCAAAATCATGTTCTGTATCTCCAAGGAATTTGTTTGTAGCATGTCAATCAACGGTCATAGAGTAAAATGAGATCAACAAAGTATCATATGTTTTTCAATGTAAACTCAGTAAAGTGAATCCCATATTTGTAATTGTGCAATATTATTACATGGTTATATCCAGTTAGTCAATTGTCATCCATATTTTAATTGTAGTTTTTTGTAGTATATATCCATGTGTTTTTATTCTATTAGAGGTAAAATGTTTAAACTATCTATAATGTATCTGCATATGGTTTCAATTTCATAATTCATTTGCACAAATATGTTGGTAAATTCTGTTATAATTATTTAGGAAACAACATGTGTAACTCATAAGAATAAACCATATGCACATATATGTAAAATTTATTCATATATTGCACATGAATAATGTAGAATGAAACTTTACAGGAATGATGTGGATATCATGATATTGTACTGGGTAATCTCACAAAGCAATCTCATATATCAGACAAGAATTTATACCCAATTCCATATAGAGAATTGGTTAAACCATTATGAAAAGAAACTGTGTATGAGTTAACTGCATATACTATACAGGAATGATGTGGATCATTTCTAAATGTATACATATATGAGTTAACTATATATATATGAGTAAATTGTCTTCATATATCATATTAATCCTTAATCTAAAATGGTTGCATTAATTCATTTTAAAACAGTATGAATAATTTTGTTCTATAATTCATTTGAAAAATGTATATGTGTATCATTTACATATAGTTTTATCCAAATGAATAAATCATTATTCACATAGTTTCATTTTTGAAAAGTCTCATTTTCAAAAAGATTCATTTTCATATTTAATTTGCGTACAGTTTCAATTATTGAAACATACTACTTTATAAATTAAATTCTTAATTGATGTTATTCAAAAATTGTCATGTATAAATAAAAAATGTCATATATTTCATCTGTGTACGGTTTCAATTATTTTATCTACATACCATATCTTAATATAATTTTATGTATATTTCTCCCACAACACTTTATTTCCTAGATGAATGTATTTGTTATGTTTTCCCCCTCTTGTTAGGTCATTTGTCATTGATGGAGATCCTTTGTATGATTATGTGAAATACAAGAACATCGGAAGTACCTTGGAATTTTCGAATCTATGTTCATATTTGTGGTATGATATCCTGTCATATTTTACATGCATCTTTTAAAATTAGGAATGAATAGATTTAAAATTCAATTTATTTGTATGCATATTTGGGTGTACTTTATCCATTACTGGTGTAATTGATATATTTCAGTTCCACAGGCTCACCATAGGTTAGTCTTTGGGATATTCTCTTCTAGTTAGATGGGAATATTTTATGTGATTCCTGTTAATTGAGGTGGTTTTTATTTTTAGGACGTGTTTATTTTTTATTTTGGTTTAGAGACAAAAAAGAAGTGTTTCACTGACTTATCAAATGGGAAAAATATAACAATGATACATCATTTATCGTAGGTTTTGAAGCACATATTTATGGTATATGTAGTTTTTTAAATTCATTATTGATTAGTCATGTTTTTTCATTTGTAATTTCTTATTTGGAGTCCTGTAATTATAAATAATAGGAAAGTGCATATTTATAGTTTTTGTAAATAAACTATTTATTAGTCATATTTTTGAATTTTTAATTTATTATTTGGAGTTTTAATCCATATTAGCTATGGTACTGGACATTTTAGGGTGTTGTGATACTATTACCAGTCATTTGGAATGCTATTGATTGGGCATTTGGAATGTAGGTGGTGATAGGCATTTGAAGAGGAGGCCTACAATGTTAGACACTGGTACTTTTAATTTTTTTACAAACTAAAATACTGTTTTAATCATGGTTATTTTGGTTATTTTGAAACAAAAAAATTTAGTCAGTTTATATAGTTTTTGGTTGTTTAGGTTTTGGTTTCCAAAGCAGTAGGGTCAGTTATTAAAAAACCATTGGTAGGTTTTTTCAGTTTTTGAAAATTATGAATAGTTTTAACCAAACTGACTATTTTCTCACTCCTAAAATCACAATGGAGATATCTAATTTGATTTTAGTGTTCATCTCTTTAGATTTATTTTTTAAAATATTTAAAACTTACATGCAGTGAAAAGACAATCTTCCACCTTTCATAGTATAATGAATCAATACCAGAAATAATGTTAATTATTCCTATGATTTAACTTAGTCTTGTTTCCGAAATTTTTATTTTGTTCCAATAAATCATATTAAAAAAATATAGTCCTAAAATACCAATATTCATAGTAGAATTCATGTGGCGGACATATCTTGTTATCTCCATCTGGCTTGGAAAACATGAAACTCAGGGAACATTTTATTTAGTTTCCTAGCTCCAGTTAGTAACACCATTTTTCAATTATCCTAGTAAAAATTTATAATTTTACTGCATGAATTCATTCATAGATATTAATAGTTTAATTGTGGACTTGTATCACGAATTTAGTTTTCTGGTATCATCAACCTCCATCTTCTTGAGTCGTGGCTTCATTTTTTCTTACAGTACTTATAGTTACAACATGTTTCTTTATGTGATACTTTGTATGTATTTGAGTTTTCTTTAATCTATAGATATTTTAAGGCCTCAATTTTTATATACTACAGGATACATATGTTTTTCTCTATAATTCATGAGCTCCATATTTTTAGAATCCTATTTAGTATTCAGCAATCTTGTACAAGGCCTCATTGCACGTCTCCTTTAGTCACTAACTGGGGTTTTTATATACTTAACGCTACATTCTATTCTCCAACTGCCTTATTCATGGTTTCTTCTTTAGTCTTGGTTTGTGCTGTAAGGCCAGAACTAGTTTTTTTATGTATTGCAGGCTGCATTTTTTTCTCCATATGCATGATTCATGGATTTTGATCTCTTTTTAGTATGTGGAATTCTCTTTTTAGTTCTCTTTTTTATTGATATTTTTCTTGTAAAATTTTGAACATATGTTTGTTGGGTATGTGTTTGGTATGTAGGAAGTTTTATGAAATAGGTAAAAAAGAAATGATATTATTAATTATGTTTGACTCAATATTCAATTTCCTTTTTTGTTGTGCTATTTTTTTTAAATATTTTTAACCCTTTGGATATTCTTGATGTCAGTTTTAGATTGGAGGTGAACTATGTTCATCCACAAGTATATGAAAGGGGATGTGTTCATGAGTGGATATTATTGGATAAATCCAACCATCGGTGTGAACCAAGACAACAACAACAACTGATGTGTAAGATAAATAGATTGTGGATTAAGTGGCAGAGCTAACTTGTTGTCTGATCCTTAGTGTTGGAGTTGGCATGGAATGTTGGAGATGACTAGTTGGTTGGATCTGACTCATTGGATGGTCCCTAGTGTCGGTACCTGGCCTAGAGTGTTGGAGTTGACTCATTGGGTGGAGCTAGCCTAGAGTGTTGGAGTTGACTCGCTAGGTGGAGCTGACCTGGAGTGCTTTTGCTAACTCGCTAGCTGGTCCCCGGTGTTGGATCTAGCTCGCTGGCATGACATGGATGTGGGGGGTGGATCTTGTTGGGGTGGATCATGTTGAGGACCTTAATTTTTGTATTAAATTTCATTTATAATATAATTAATTTTTATAACATGTGTGAAAATTTCCTTCTATTTAATAATATGATAAATTAATAAATATAATATAAAATATTATTAGAAATAAAAATTTATAATTTTTATTCAAATATAATTTATAAACAAATATTATATGTTGATAATATTATTACCAATAGAAAAAATTGTCATTAGAACCTATTTATAAACACTTTACCAACATATATATTATCGGTTGGTATTATTATAATTGTAACAGAACTATTTTATCTATAAAAAAAACATTTAGTGACAGAGTTTTTACCGACAGTTTAGTGACAGAGACATATATGTTGGTAAAACATTTTACTAATAGAAAATACACTTTTACCAACATATATTCCCCCATTGGAAAAAGTGAAATATTTTTTAGTGTATGTTATGTTAGGGACATGATACAATATTTGAAGGAATAAATATTTTTAGGTTTTTACTTTACATATTTCAGGTGTAAGAGGCATCAAGAGGAAGTTGGAATAAGGAAGTTGGGGTTGGAGTTGGTATTTAAGTTAGATGTATGTGTTATAGTGTGGCCCCATTTACTAAACCATAAAGATTTTATAGTAGGAAGGGGTTGTTCTATAGTCTTGTGTGTCACACCATGGAGGTTTGAGTCATGAAATGGTTTATCTGTTACAACAAGGGGGAGGATCCATGATGTTTTTCTGTAGCTCTATCTTTGAAGGGAATTATGGTTGTGGCATTAAGAGGTATGATTATAGTGTGAATCTTCCTTGGTTATTCTTATATAGAAGTTTCCTTGGGTTAATTTATCATGATTCTTATTAGGTTTATCTTACATAAGTTAAGTTTTTTCATGGTTTTATGGGTTGTGACACAATGAGTCTTGAAGTGCTCATGGTTAATCATACATAAGATCTTACATAACCATGTATATGGGTCATTGAGACATATTTCTATATTATTTTTACTAAGTAAAACATACTTACATACATATTACATCATTTTACAAGAATATTTATTTCATCCAAAAATAAACCACACCCCATAATGTAAAAGTTTAGTTCCATTAGAGATTAGATGCATAACCAACTTATTTTACAACATTTTCAACATATCCCACAAATAGTATTCTTACATTATACCCTTTTAGATAAATCATTCACAATATTCTTCTTTATAACCTTGGGAATGGGAAAATAAGAAAGGTTGGTCTTAGATGCTCAGTAAGGTTAAACATAATAGATATCAACCAAATATCATAAGTGAGTATAATATAAACTTATAAGTGTGAGAAAATAATAAATGTGTATAAAAATAACATAAGAGATCATACATAACCATTATCATGGTTTATATCATAAGGATTTTGGAATAACATTAGACATGATCAATAAGTGTGTAGATACATTATTCAATAATCATGATCTATGAAAACATAATATATTCATAAGAATTTGGCTTATACATAATCATAGAAAGTCATTTCTTTTGTTGAAACTTGATAAAATACCATCATAAAATAGAGTATAGAGTCTTATAGTGTATTTATTTTCCCCCAAATCCTTGACATGTTATATAATGATATATAATTCTTTACCCAATGAATTAGAGAGATATATAATTATGGAGCCACTCTTCACTTAGTGGATAGAGTCCTTTAAGGGTTTGGGTTAACTTATAATTTCCATTAGTCTCATGAGATAATTTTTTACCCAAAACAATAGAGGGAAATATAATTGTCTCACCAATCACATAATGAATAAACATACACATGTGTGCCGCATGAATATGAAAGCATTTATAATTCCATCATAGCTAAATTAACTCATGGAAAAGAAACACGTATCATGAAAACTTTAAAATAACATGATCATAATCCATTTAGAAAAATAAGTTGGGTGGTATAAATATATCATGTCCTTATTGAATACTAAGAAACATAAAATAATTTTTACATAGATGATAATCCCTTTTATAAGAGAATTAGAAAATTTCATTGAAAATCAAAACAAATATCCTTTTCTTTTTAAAACATTTATTTTAAAATGAAAAATTTACAAAAAAATGGAATAGATGTTACTTTTTAAAACAATGAAAAAATTTAGAGTGATATTTATTATGAAAAAATTATAAAATCAAAAAAAATTGTTCATGTGGAAAGCGTTTAAAAGGGAAGTGTTTTCATACTTTTCTAAAGAAAATGGAAAATTACCCATGTATAAAACATTTAAAAAGATTCATTTAAAAAAAATTTAAAGAAATAAAATAACAATATAAAAATACCTTATGAAATCATATAATTAGAGATAAGTACATTCATAAAAAAATTATGGACATGAGGGAGAATTATTCTAAACTAAAATAAAGAGATAAGGCCAGCTCTACTTACAAATGTCCTTTCGGTTAAATTGTGAACCAAATGGAGATAAAATCATAAGGAGACATTTAAACCATAGGAGAATAAAATATATATGTTTTAAGAGAGAAATAAAAAACTATTTCCCAAGATGTAAAATAAAACATAAATGATCTCCATTTCAAAATTAGATTGGAAAATAGACCCTTACCTTTACTTTTGACTTCCAAGAAAGAAACTTAACCTCGTGTATAATAAAAATGACCATATTAATTACCTATTAAAATATATTATTTATATCTATTACCTTTTATTATCAAAAATTATAATAATTAAATACACATATATTAAATAGTTATAGTTTATTTTCATCATTGAAAGTTAGTAATATTGAATATTTCATACAAGTTTCATAATGGAGATGTTATTCCTCAATCTTTAATACCAACTTCATAAATACTATATTATTTAAGGAAATTGGAACATTTTTTTAAATTATTTACATATTATCAAGTTATTTTGATGAAAATTATGGGTATGGTTCATGATAATGGAATCCATGATGAAAATTTTTCAGGTAATTTATTGATAAAAATAAGTTACTGAATATTGATCTTTAATTTTTTTCTCATACTACAAGAACCATATTTAGGAAATATTTTAATATTTAATTTCATATATTTATAGTATAAATATCATTATACTTATTCATGATAAAAATTTCAATACCTAAGACCCTAAAGTTCTAGGTAAACACCATATCATGAACTATCACACAATGCACACTCTAAAGAGACTTTATTCGTGAGTATATTTATAAGTTTAACTTATAAATGTTATAATTTTATTTTAAAAAAATAAAATTAATTTTTTAATTCTTTATAAATACTTTATCTTAATTTGAAATTTTAGAATTTTCCAAAAAATACTAAGCTTTAGGTGAATAGTCTAAATACCATTTTTTTAAAACTATGACTTTTATGACATCACTAGGATGTAACCATAAAAACTCAAAACCCCATTATATTAATAAATTATATGTTTTATAAGTAAAATTATACATTTTAAAATATTATGATCCATTTATAAACCTATATTTTATATTTTAAACCATAAGTGACATTTTTCACTAAAATTGTTTTAATGAATTATACATTTACTATTTTTTAAATTAAGTTAAATCACTTTTATAAATTTAATCATAATAAATGAATTTAAAATTTTTAATAATTAGTTCCTAATTATTTAAAAATATCCATTTTATTTTTAGGCATAAAGGATAAATTACTAAGGAAATACTAGTTACCATGGTAGAAGATAAAATGGTAAAAATAATAATTCAAGGGGTAAATGCTTGAAACTAGATAAAAACATGTAAAAAATTAAATTTATGAGGTTATAATTGACCATATATCTTAAAAAATATTATTTATAAATTTTGGATCGACTTTCATTGATAGTGATTTCCCATTATTGAATAGTGTTGGGTATTTACAAAAATTCCATCCCACTTCACTTATAAAAGGGGAACTCCTCTCCTCACCTCCCCTCACACCAAAACCCCCATTTTCATCTAAAACTATGTTTAAACCTCTCATAAAAACTCATGTTCACCATTATGAGGTTTTAGTATTATCAAAATACCATACATTAAAGGTTTAATCCCCTTTATAAAGGAGATAATCCATATAGTGAGGTATAGATTTCTAACTACTCCTCCCTCTTTTCTATTTCTTTATGTTCTTTTCTTAATCCTAAAATTTTTATTCACTATACTAAAACTATAAAATCAGTACCATTACTATAATTTTATATTATTATAATGATGGTACAAGCATTAATCACCCTCCCCTTTTCCCCTTAAGAAAAATGAAAAGGTGAATCGTGTGTTGTACAGACTATCGTCTCTACGACACAATGTGTTTCACTTTACTTCCCCAACTCAAAATATTGGTCCGAATATGGAATTTAATATATAATTATAATATTTATGACATATTTATATTATTAAATGATAAACCATATTTCTTATTTCTCTCATTCTATGAACATGAAATCATTATCCATGTGTACTTGTGGACTACCGCCTCCATAGATGATGAATTTCTATTTTTCATTTCATCACCACCTTACATGGAGGTTCATGACAATGGTTTTAAAGTCTAAATATGATTTTCATGTCACTATTAACTTTTTGGTATTAGAAACTGTATCACTTATTAACAATACTAACAATATTCAATTGTTATTAAATTAACCATCTTAAACAAGCATACTAAGAGTGAAATATTTTATTCATTTTTTCATATCCATTACTTATTCTTATAATTCATTTATAAAATTGATATATCACACAAATAAAAACTAAATAATTTCATTATTCTACTGGTGTAATGATATTTCAACTAAATATCCTCATAATCATCCATTAACCATGGTATGGTCATGTTTAGGTCAGTTTGACCACCTACTTGAACAATATTATGAATTTATATCATGAATGATTAGGGGAACATGATTATTGGTATAATATAATATAAATGTAAAATTATTGTTTTCTTATTTTGGAGATGTTATATCAATATTTAATTCATTAATTCATAAAACACCCTTCGATCGTCAAAAATCACCAAAACATGCTTGTAATTAATTTCATCTTCAAGGATAAAGACTAAAACACTCATGAAATGGATTTAAAACATCATAAATAATTATAATTCATACCTAATGGTAAATTTAATGTCATTTTAATAATTAATGTTAGAACCAGAATGAATACAGACACTGTTATTATGAAATTATTACAAAACAATCAAAACTATAAACACCTGATATAGAAAATAGATATAACTCATATAGAGAATGACAATTTTTGATGATTATAAACAAAATGGATATGATTAAGGTTATAAGTTAAGTAATAAATATTTTTTTTATTTTTTATATAGGAGGTTAAAGTATGTTTTTTGGAATTCAATGCAATAGGTAAGGGTTTTCCATCTAAAATTCCTCTTTTTGATACATGCTTTGTACTATGCACCTAATTTATTTTATGTTGTGTATATATAATTCCTATTTGAGATGTTATATCATGAAATGAATTTATTTATGGTATTTTAAGATCAATTTAAATCCATCTCTTTTAATAGGTTATGATGGAATTGCTACTGAATCCATAAGTGGGTATTTCTTAATTTCCATTCTTGGGGACTCAAGTTTATATTCAATTCCTATTTCCATTTAGGTATTGTATACATTTCCATGGAAGTATTTTTACAATATTAATAATGAAATTTAATGGACTTACAAGTATATAATTTTATCTTTCCCACATATTCTTTTTATTCAATAGTTACCAAAACAATTGTAAAATATAATCCTTTCCATGGTGGAAAAACCATCTTATGTTTTGGTAATGTAAAAGTGTGTTTATATTCTTAGAAATACATCCATGTATGGATATTGGTAAGTAGATGAATTAGTGGTATAGATGAACCTAGGGGTAAACACACCAAAAAGGGTTGGTTAAGCATTGACTCAATCCTCTCCCAAATGCATGACGAGTTAGCCTAGGACTGCACACATGGCTAGACACTCCCATGGGATATGCTTTGAAATATTCACACTCTATTAATGGAAATTGAAAAAATATTTTTCCTATCATTTCCTTGTTCTTATACAAATTAAAAACTTTTAAATTGATTATTACCATTCATGGATAACCTAGCACATTTAATGTTCCATGACCCCTATATTTCTTCGATAAGAATACTTCTAATTACTTTGACGATACCTCGTGGATTCTAAGTTGATTAAGGGATGTTATCATAGACATCCACATTATTATATTGAATGAAGAAGTATTTGATTTCTTAATTTCTCATTATATGGATATCCATGATTTTATTTAGCCAGATGTTCCTTAGGTTATAGTATAAAAGGACTTGTTGACTCTTATGGTGAATTCATTGGATGTAATCATGTTATAGGTGGAGAAATACACCAAAATCGGTGTTTAGCGGCGGTTTTTAGCGGTAGTTTATTAAAACTCCGCAAAAAAAATTAAATAATTTAGTGGAGGTTTGTTAAAAACTGCCGCTAAAACATTAATTTTTTTCAAAAACAAGACACTTCTCCCCTAACCCCCCCCCCCCCCCACTCCCCCAACCCCTCGTATCCCTACCCTCACCACATCTCCCTTCTTCCCCTCATTGCCAGTCCTAACCCCTACCTCCCCTCTCCACACCTCTCCACTGGTCCCAAGCCTCACTGCCCCTCGTCTCTTCTTGTCGTCGGTCCTGAGCCTCATTGTCCCTCTATTGTGGCTTCTAAACTCTTGGATCATCAAAAAACATATACCAATTAGTCAAGGTAACTTATTCTGCCTGTTTTCTCTATTATTTTGATTATGTATTTTCTATTATACCAATTGATGTGTTATCATGATATTTTTAATTGTTATTCAAGATTGTGGTATCCTTACCTAAATAATTTATTAATTTTATCATTCTAGAATTATGTAATTGTTATTAAGCATGAGAAATTATGTTATCTATTTATGTCTACATAATATTATATATTTCCATGTGGGTTTTTAATTTAGTGATAAGATACTAATGACATGGATACATGATTGAAATAATTGAAAAAATTTCAGGCTGTTATGTTATATTAAACTAGAAGTAAGTTACTTAGGTTTATGATTACATTATTTTGATTATTAAATAAATTTCTCCATGCTTATGTTATATAAATAGGGGCATTGATTTGTTATGCTATGTTGTTACTTGGATAAAGTATAAAGAATTTTTTTTATTTTGGTTTTAGGTTAGGAAAATAATTCAAGATGTTTCATTTATGGTATGCCATCATTAATAAATTATGTAAGCATGAATCGGGTTTTTAATAAAAACATTACCAATATTTATATTAGTTTCATTTACTTTGAAAATGTGCTGAGTATAAAATTGGGTTTTGAACAAAAAAACAATTTTATAAAAATTGTTAGTATTTATTTTGGAAATTTATTGTGTATGATTTTCTTCAACCCAAACATTAAATTGAATAAAAACTTTTTTCACTCTATAAAAGTTTTATGGTATGGATTAGTTCATTAACCACACTTTAATTATATGAGGTATTTTATGTTGAAAACATATCCTTTTAGAGTTTTTATTATTTTTTATAATTTAATCACATTTATCAATTTTTACACATACTTGATTCATTTGGTATGTCTTAAGATGTAAACATATTTTGTATAAATGGAATTCTTATTATATTTAAAGTGTTAAATGTGTAAAAACTTTTTTTCCTTAAATACTACCTATTTTTCTAAATATTTTTTTCCCAAAATTATTTTTTAAAATAATGAAATCTTATTTGGATGAATAACATATATTTTTTCTTTTAAAATGTATTTCTTGTAACTTAATCCAATATATGTTCTTTGATTGGCATGTTACTAGTATATATTAGTTGTTTATTATTCCATGTCTTATACTTTGTTTGGGTCACTACTAGTATGCATCAATTATACCATATTCATCTCTTATGGTTTATTTGGATAGATACTGGCATGATTTGATGAATTTCAAATTAAAATAGGTATTTAGATTATCTTATTTAATTTTGTATTTAGATATGTGATATTGGATTATTTTATGATGTTATTATAAATTTTTTCCCTGATAATTTTTTTTTATAAAAAATAGGATTTTTCATGTAGTGTGAAACAATATTCTTCTTCAATAAAGTTTTTCCATGACCAAAACATATGTGTTTAGTTTTTGAATTATTTTTTTATCCTAATATTTATTCCAAATATTCATTTTTTCATGAATTTTTTTATTATAATCTATAATTAATATTTTTTAAAAATAGGTTTTATCAGAATAGAGAGAATCTGGATGTATGATACTGATTAGATCTCAATAAAGTTTCAAATTAAGTATTTTTTAAATTTTTTATTTAATAATGCTTCAAATGGATGACTTATACACTTTCCATGTTATAGTTTCATTGAAATACCTTGGTTAATTTTTAATAAAGTGAGTTACCATATAAAAAAAGTTGTTTTCCAGATAAATAATTATGTTTGGTATTAAAATTGAGAGAAATAATTATCATTATATTCATGATTAAAATAAAAGGAGTGGAATGAAGAATTTTATATTTGACTGGTTTCCATTTATCCATCCTCACGAGAAAGAAAATGTAACATAGAAAGAAGATATTGTCATGATTATACATGATATAACTGATGAAAATAATGATGTTGAGAGAGTAAAAAAATGATGGATGATGTAAGTAATATTGTATATCAATCATGTGATAAAATAAATTAGATGAAAATTTTAATGTGACTGTATCATAGGAAAAAAATTAATGTAATTTCTAGTATTGGAATCAAATATATTATTACCTTTAAACAAGTGATTCTTACATTTACACAAGTGTTGCTTACCTTTGCACAAGTGTTTCTTACCTCTACGCAAGTGTTAAGCTACCCTTAAGAAGAATGGAAAAATGTAATTTACCGTTGTTTAGTAAACTAGATAACTTTAAATAGTGTATGGAATTTATGTTTTTCCTTTATGTGTGATTTAGAAGATTATTATTACCCTTATGTAACTTCTGAGTGCCTTTATACAACTTTTCTAGTTACCTTTACATGAGCAGTTTAGGTAAAAGATTACCATTACACAACTTTATAGTTACCCTTATGAAATTCTTATAATTTATTCTTACCCTTACATAGAATTATAATTTACCTATATAAAGAATGTGTAAAATGAATCTTATCTTTATGTGAGCTGTATATTTTAAATGTTACCTTTATAAAAATTATAAAAAATGTGAGGTACCCTTATGCAGCCTGTTCAAAAATTATTTTACCCTTACGTGGGCTATATAGATATAAAATTTTCCTATTATATTTAAGTAGTATAATATCTCATCTGTTTGAATGATAGAAAGCCTCTGTCATTGGAAAACAATACCATGACTGAAATACATTGAATATTTTTGAATTTGATCATGATACTTTAAACAGTAATATGTTCATTTTTAATTTATAACTTTTGGGTTTTAAATGTATGATAAAGAATTAGGAAACACTCATGTGTAGAAGATTCAATGGATTTATAAATAATGCTATCCATTTGTGTTTTGTCTATAAATAGAAGCTAATGAAAGAAGTGTATAAAGAATAAGAAATACATTTAGAACTTCATGGATTCATTATACTAATTTTCACAAGAGCCTCAGCCGAGTTGGTGAGGACTTGCTAGGTGAATCCAAGAGACCCGAGATCAAATCTGGGTGGAGGCATATTTCTGGTATTGTAGTATTATTGTAGCAGTACTGTAGCAGGCATTGTTCGGTACTGTAGAATCCAGAACTATTCATCCATCTGGGCCTTCGGGCCACCAGTTTGGTCCTCGGGTCCTGCAAGGCTTTTGGGTCACCCAAGGCCTTCGGGCCAGTTGATTCTCAAGGACTTCGGGCCACCTTAAGGCCTTAGGGCCACCCCAAGGCCTTCGGGCCACATGTATGCAGGCCCCAGACACACTAAAAAAAAGGAGCAGCCCCAGAAGAGGATTCAGAGTAGGTGCACTCACCAGATCAGAGCCAAATGGATTGTCATAATGAGAGGGTATGGTTATTCCATCGCATAGGAAGCATGGCCAGACGGTCAGGCAAAGGTGAAGAGCTACTATCAAGATGCAGATGCTGGGGAGGGGCAGTTCCTTTTAGATAGTCTAGTTGAATTCCCTAATACCTTTGGGTCATGTAATCTCCTACACATACATGCCATGTAATCTCTGAGCCTACGGGCCTTGTAAGGGTTCCCCCTCATCCCTTGAAAGGGGGGTTATCAAAAATCAATAAAAATGAAGGCCTTCGGTCCATTCAGGCATTATACTAATTTTTTTAGGCATTTATAGTTGCCCTATATTTCTTTGTTCTGTATCAATTAAAGATAGGAAGAAGATCACTACTCTACACCAGTTTCTTCATTGACATATTATAACAGTCCAAATAGTTTTATTATGTTTCAGAAGTGTCTATAATTATTATTTTACAGATGGTTATAGGTACATTTAAAAGGTAGTGTATGGTTATTTAACATATTCATATTTTTTCAACTATTATATATGAATATCTTTTCTTATTTAGTACTAGTCATGTGTTTTAACTTTTTTCATAATGTGTAGGCACATTTTGATATATATGGATAAAATTTGGATCCCATTACTAAGGAACATTCCTCAATATGCTAAGGGTTTGGAGGAGTTTTTAGATTTTTTAATCTCCAATCGATCTGTTGATGGGAGAATAAGTTTTCCATGTCCGAAATTTAAATTTAGAAGATGGTTGAAGAGAGATGATGTTTATGAATACTTGATATTGAAGAAATTCCCTGCTCATTATTTGTATTAGATTTGATATGGAGAATCGAACGTTACAGAAATGTTGAGCACTGATTTCAATCCACAGAATGAGATTCAAACTTCATCGACAATGGAAAATGAAATGAAAAACCTTATAAATGATGCATTCAGCATTACAAGACACCATTATCAACATCCAAACATATCAGAACAACCAGTTGAGGGTGCTACAAATAGCAACATAACAAGTGATGTTTTTGAGACTGTAGGAAAACTAGACTAAGATTGTAACATATCATTGGATCCTCCCCTTTATTCTGTAGAGATTAATGTAAGAGAAAACTTCACTGAGTACATAGATGTGTTTCATGGTTTATTTGATGATGGAAATCAAGAGTTTTATAGTGGATGTTTGAAATATTCAAAACTTTATTTTTTGTTGAAGTTGTATCATATCAAATGCCTATGTGGAATTACAAATAAGGAAATATCAATGATATTAAAATTGTTATGTGATGGATTTTCTGAAGAAAAGATCCATGAGTCTTTTTATGATATGAAAAAAAATTAACAATCTTGGTCTGAATTATACAAAAATTCATGCGTTTTGTTACGAATCAAAATTTTTGAATAGTATATTAACTTACTCTTAATGATTTAATAGAGATGTTAATGGTTAATGCAGGAAGAGGAGTCGATGGCTTCATCCAGTAGACTTGAACCTTATGAAGCCCACTTATCAGAGCTTGGGAAGGAGGTTGCATCTTTGGGCTTCGCTTTGGACCAAGCCCAACCCGAACTCCAGCATGTCAAGCTTGAACGGAAATGCCTGTGGGAGAAGCTCAAGTTAGTAAAGATTACTACTAGGGCAATGTTATCTGATCCTCCCTCAGATTCTCTCACCATAGCACACTTTACACTTAGGTCATATGCTGGTGTTATAAGGGGCTATGTGACAAGACCGTATCTTCTTTGTGTAATCCTTTGGGATGAATAAATTGAGATTTCCTCCTTTAGTGAAGTTTTTGAAATTTCAAATGTCCGGATAATTTTAGGATGTATTTTATTGATGAATTTTAAAAAAGGATATTTTAAAATATTTATGTAAACCTTAAATAATTAATGATGTGTAATGATTTTCAAAAAATGGTCTTCTGCAAAAGAATTCAGTAAGGAATTTGGAGTCTGATAAGATCAAATTAATTTTTGATAAATATTAAATTATGAATAGTTATTTTACGCTTAGGATTAGTAATGCGACCAAATGGATTAGTAATCTCACTTAAATAAAGTTTTAATATTATTTAGACACCTTGATTAAGTAATGTGATTCAATAAAATGGTTAAATAACGGTTTCATAAATTATTAATCAAGTATTAGTTTATTCAGTTGAATAGTGTTTTTTATTTAAAAATTTAATTAAAAATATTTAGAAAATTATTTTTATAAAATGGACTTTATTTTTGAACTCAGATCATCGATATTATGTTATGGTAATTTTTGGGTATTTTTCTGAAAAAATGAATTTTTGATGAATAGTGAAAATACCGTTTTTTAAGTTACGGGTGTTTAATGACATCATTAAATGTTGTATTAAGTATTTAATCAATATGGTCGACTTATGAATAGTAATATAAGGTATGAGGTGTCCCAAGTGGCCAATACCATGGGCAAATACCATGGGCAAGCCCATGGTTTTTCCAAAACCACCAATGAGGTGTCCCTTGGCCATTAATGCCTTATCCCCTCACTTTCCCTATAAATACCAAGCCATACTCTCATCCATTAGACTCCAAAATCATAATCAAAGAAGTTCTGGTATCCTTACCTCCCAAGGAGTCCTCCCAAGGTTCCCTCAAGCCTCTCAAGGTCCCAACCTTTGAGTTTTAAGAGTTACGTTTAAGGTAAGGGATTCGACCTCTCCCTTTCTTTTCAAGTAATCTCTTTTATGTCATTTATTTTATGCTCCATGTTCTTATGTTGGAGGATGTTATTTTATATTCATATTACTGCCATTTTAATTTTAATATGATGAGAGACCCCCTCTTGCTCTCATCAATTCGTTTTAAGAATGTTTATTTGGCGCCATTAGGCTGCCGAATTTTTAAGGGATTCTTTCACCCTTCTCATTTTTCAAATTTCAACTTTCATGTCAATTATTTCAAGTTCCTTTTTATTATGTTGGGGTATGATATATATATATATATATATATATATATATATATCATACTGAACTTTTATTTTCATATGATTAGAGACCTTATTTTATCTCGTCAATTCATTTTTGTTGAAGTTTAAGTGACGCCGTTAGGCTGCCGAATTTTCATAAGAGAAATCTAATTTTTGTCTTTCTTCCATGTTTTTCATTTCAAATGGTATGTCCTTCAAATTTCATTACCATGTTCATATATCCTTCATATTCGGTCCCTCTACTGTTTTATGGTTCATTTATGAATGTTTGACCCATGTCCCCTCTCTTTTCAATGTTTTCTAAAACCCCGAAACATAGTCGTTATGCTGTAGAATTTCCGTCTCAAAATGTCTCTCTTTTTCTAAATCTCTTTTATTTTATTAATTGAATACTCAAATATCTCTATTATATAGGTGTATTAACATATATACCAATTTTTTCTATTTTAAATTCTAGGATTTACATACATGAGACCCGCTTTCCCTTTCCATGGGTTTAAAGTGACATAAAGATCATGTCTTTAAAGCAGTTTTAAAACGTTATGATTATGAAATGAAACCCATTTATTTTATTCTATATGGGTTGTTTATGAAATGATTGATGATGATATATGTGGCTCACATGATAATAAATACATGTCAATGGTGCGCCCTGATAGCGCTCTAATGAATTGGGTAAAGACTTAATCTCTAGAGATGACTATTTTTAACGACGCCTTGGTGAATAACCTTGGTAATTTTTAATGACACCTTGGGGGTGGACCTTGGTGAAAAAGAAATTATTTTCAATATTAAATGTTGTAGCCACATATTCAAGTTATGAAAAACGTTATTTTTATTATGATATGCCTCGTTATTTCTTTCTCATTCCTTCAAGTTATTTTCATGACCTTATTGAAGTATCTCAAGTTCACATGTAAAATGTTTCTCTTGTTTCCCTTACCGGGCCTTCTGCTCACCCTTTCTTTTGATGTATGTCCCTAGGTTATGAGATACAGTAATGAACCTAGGATGAACTTAAGGAGAATTATTTCAAGTGTTTAAGAAGAATGTTTTATGTTGTTTTCATGTATTATGTTTCGGGTTTCCAAGACACTAAACCTTAAAGATCCTCAGTCTTGTGTAATGTAATGAAAGTTTATATTATAAAAAGGAGGGATTCCACATGTCTCCTAATGATTGTATGCTTTATTGGGGAGAGGATTCAAGTAGACAGGATTGAAAAAAATGTTCTTCCTCTAGATGGCAGTCTATGGGTGATGTTGGAAGTCTGAATAAACATACTACCATGAAGAAGAATAAAAAGAACACACCTAAAAAGGTTTTTCATTACTTTCCTTTAAATCCTCGATTTCAAAGATTATTCATGTCATCGAAAACTGTCAAACACATGAAGTGGCATTCTGTAGATAATAAAAATGATGGGTTAATGTGAAACCCAAGAGATTCACAATCATAGGATACATTTGGTTCATTACATCCATATTTCTCATATGATCCTAGGAATTTTCGATTGGGATTAGTTGTTGATGGATTCAACCCATTTGGGACTTTGAGTACCAGTTATAGAATTTGTCCAATTGTTTTGATCCCTTACAATCTACCTCCATGGATGTGTATGAAACAAACATCTTTTATCATTTTGATGATTATTCCTAGAAAAAAATTCCTGAAAATGATATTTATGTATACTTTTAGCCTTTAATTGAAGAATTATAGGATTTATGGATTAACAGTGTAGATACATATGATTCATCTTCTAGAACTCTGTTCAAAATGAAAGTTTCTCTAATATGGACCATTAGTGACTTCCCTAGACTTGGGAATTTATCTGGTTCAATACTTACATGGGTTTGTATTTTCCTTTTTGTAACTTTTATTTTGATCCTGAGAATATACCTAACAATAGAAAACGGTTCTTCTTGTATCATCAAAGATTTATCGATGCATCTCGTAGATTTCGGCTGAACAAGTCAAAATTCAATGGTTTCATTGATCATAGACCACCTCCAAAGTTGTTAACAGGTTCTGAAATATTAACACAACTTAGAAATGTTGAAATAGAATTGGTTAAGGTGTATCATTTTAATAATAGTGGGAAACAAGTTCGAAGTGCATCATCAAGTGAAATTGGAATGTAACAATGGAAGAAAAAAGTATATTCTTCAAACTTCTATAATGGGAATTTAATTTTTTGTGGAATAATATTTATGTGATACATATTTATAAGAATGACCATCTCAATGCTCGGAAATACTTACAAGCAATGAACATAAAGCATGATCTCTAGAAAGATGGGAATAAAAAGTATGCTCCAGCAATTTTTACAATGAAAAATAGGGATAAAGATATTTTCCTTCGAATTTTAAAAAATATAAAGGTATCTGATGGGTATTCAAGTAACATATCAAGGTGTGTTGACTTAAATAATCATAGGTTACATGGATTGAAAATCCATGATTTATATATTTTGTCATAGCAGTTACATCCATTGGAATTGTGTACATTATTACCTAAAAAGGTTACTGCTATTGTACTCCAATTCTGAATTTTTTTTAGAAAACTATGTGAGAAAACTCTAAATCTATTTTATCTTAAAAACCTTCAAGAGATATTTTTATTGGCACTTTGTGCAAATGAGATGATCTTTCCTCCATCGTTTTTCACTATCATGATGCATTTAACTGTGAATTTGGTTGAGGAAAATAATTAGGAGGCCTCGTACATTATCGATGGATGTATCCAATTGATAGGTACTTTATTTATACATTTTTGATTTCTGTAAACAATTCTTGGAACATTATTAAATACATAATTGTGTTTTTTTATTTTATTTCATATATATCTTGGGAATTTGAAATCATATGTGAAAAATAAATCTTATCCTGAAGGCTCTATTTCTGAAGTATATTTGGAAGAGGAGTGTCTTAAATTTTGTTCTAGATACTTGGATGATATTGAGACAATACTCAATCGAGGTAGATGTGTTGATGACACATCAAATCAATCTAAAATACATTGGAAATCAAACATATTTCCAATTATTGTCCAATCAGTTGGGAGGAGCTCAAATGTTACACTAACAGAAATGGAATTATTACAGGAATATAGATATGTGTTGCTGAATAATGAAATTGTAGATACATTTATTGAATATTTGAGGATAAAAACAAATATATGAATGAGATGATAAACACGAAATAAGAATGATATAACAAAAATTTATAATAAAGAGCTTGTAGAATAGTTTTCACAATTTGGAAGTTCAAAAATATTAAAATCTGTACAGATATTAGGTTGATACATATATTTTTTAAATCTAATAATTCATATTAATTTTTTCAGATCATGAATACTAATACTCGAGGAGATTTTTCATAAGATTTGAAGTTTCTTGCTCGAGTTCCTCTAAAACAAGCTAGAATGTTTGACGCTTACAACATGAATGGAATTAGATTTTGTACAGTTGATCGGGAAGAGGGTTTAAAAACATAGAATAGTGGAATATTTACATTTTATGAAGTGGAATACTATATAAAATTGACTGATATTATTTAATTAAACTACCATGGACATTTTTTAGTTGTTTTATTTAAATTAAATTGGGTTGATACTATCTAGGGTGTTAAAAGAGATTCCTTGAAATTTACTTCTGTGAACTTCTCTCGCTTGATGGATGCTGGTGACAATTAACTACATGATCTATATATATCTTATTATCACAATCAAAAATGGTATATTATGTGAAAGATTTCATGGATGAAGAGTGGAGTGTAGTTGCTCACATAAAGCAGATAGGCTTGTATGATATGGGTGATGAAGTAGAAGATTTTACCTCTAACATTGAATCCCATCTACAAAAAGAAGAGGACTTATTTTTCCATCATGATATTGAAAATATTAGTCTTTTAAGAGTGGATGAAGTAGATGAAGTAATAATAGAGTAGTAAACCGACAAGATTGAAGGAGAAATTGATTGTATGTGCAGTTATCCATTCATTTATCAACCACTTATATCATTTTTATAGTCAGTCGTTATCATTGTTATGTATATTTTTTTTGTTAGTACTATACATATGTTATCATTTTTATTTTTTTCTGCATGAATTTTTTTTAAAATATATTTTGAACTAAATTTTATTATATTAAATGATAGGAATGTTGAGGATTTATTATACTCACACTGTGGGGTCAAAGATTTTTTCTAGAATCTGATCGACTCTGGTAATATTTTCATTATTTTAAATATTTATTATACAATTTTATCTATTTAATATATTAAATTGTTGATTTATATTTTTTTAATTCATTCACCGATTTTAGGCCACCAAGAATCTCAAACCGAAATGTGGTGGAATGTTCATAAAAAATATGATGGAAGTTTTTTATAATGATATTGCCAAAGAAGTTAGGGTATGAATTCATTTTTCATTATAATAACTTATTATCAGTTGTCACCATGTTAATATATATTGATTCTAATATGAATGATATTTTATTTATAGGTAAAAATTAAATAAATTTAGGATTTCAATCCCACACAGTCCTACTCAATCTCTCAAGATGACCTAGTTAGTAATGTCATTGGGAAGGAGAATCCTTGTCGAGTGTGCGGATGGGTTTGGGATTATTACCATCTAAGGTCTTTTTTAGACAAATGGGGATTGCAAGTGATGACTGGTGGTGATAAGGTAAATCACACAACTTTAAACTCATTTATTTCACCAACTTTTATTGATTTTAAGTTTAAATATAAATATACAACATTATTTAATTTTCTATATAATTTCCTTATAGGTGTTGGTAGCAGGAAGTAGAGATGGAGATGTAGAGGGTGATGAGTAGAGTTCATCATTAGGAAATGATTTTTATAGAGTGTTTGTCCATGTATCAGTATGTCCAATGTGGGTAT
Source organism: Viscum album (assembly GCA_963277665.1). Classification (NCBI taxonomy): domain Eukaryota; kingdom Viridiplantae; phylum Streptophyta; class Magnoliopsida; order Santalales; family Viscaceae; genus Viscum; species Viscum album. Next base: position 1,060,201,624 of record OY728159.1, read on the forward strand.
TTTTTATCTTTTTCTTATATTTTAGATGGGATCGGGACAACAGGTTCACTATGTATGTGTTGTATAATTGGGTGTCTCTATGATGTGTTTCAACTGGAGATGGAGATTGAAATTTATATATGATCACATATGATTTTTAGTTTCTTATCTCTCTTTTACATATAGGTTGATTCTTTTAATGTGTTGTGTTTTTTTATTCTCTCAATGTATTGATAAATGTATTATTTCTTTCAATGTGTTGTTTTCCTTGGTCAATGTGTCAATTATTTATGTTTTGGTGTAAATAAACGTATATTTATTATTTAGTTTTAACATGTTTTTTCCTTGTATGTTGATGATATATTTGATGAGCTGGTAAAATTTTTAGTGTCACTGTTTTGTTGTTTTGGTTGCAGGTTCTGGGGCTACAGAACCCGCATCTTGTTTTTTTTAATTCATGATATAGCAGTGGTTTAAACTGCCACTAGAGATAGATGTTTTTTTCATAGAAGTTAAAACCATTTCTAAATATGATAAAATTTTACTTAGTGTTGGTTTTATCTGTATTAGTGGTGGGTTTTTCAGTAAAAAAGGCCAGACTTTAGAGGCGGTTGAAAACCACTACTGAATCCCAGTTATTTATTTAAGAAAAAACCACCATTAAAACAAAGAAAAATGCCATGAAATACATCTTCTATGACACTTTCTAAAACACATTTCTAAATGGAAGAAACCACCATGTCTTTATTTCCAACAACAATTTTTGTGGTAGTTTTTTGAAACCATCACAGAACCATAGAGTGGTAGTTTAAACCGCCGCTAGATAAAAAAATTGATGCTATATAGTTAGTTTGTTGTAGTAGAGTATGTAATTATATATCTCCTCGATGCATTGATAAGTATCATGATATGTTACAACATGAGTTTTGGAGAATATCTCTTCCCATATTCGTATAATTTCTTAGCATAAGGCCTTGATAGCATTTTTTGATGTCTAGCATTATGCATTCCATAAGTATAGGATCAATGATTATTATTATACATGTTTTCATTTATTTTAATGAATTTTTTTCATGTAACACTTTGTAATATTTTAAGTGATGTTTTTTGAGTTATTTGTTGAGTGGGAATGGGATTACAGGGTCTATAGATCCTCAGTGTTGATATATTAAAAATATTAAATATAATATATCACACTCGTATAAATTTTCTAAAATAATGGAATATATACTAAATAGTGTATCAGATATGAAAATTTTGACCTCTATTAAATATTTAACATGGTTTTTATCCTAGGTTTGTAATAATATTTTTATGTGTCTACTTTTTAATTTTAATTGTAACACCCCCAAATGATAGAGGGTTAAATGACTAAACGATATAACTCATGTCAACAAGGTGCACCTTCTTTTTCGGGAGCCTGTCTCATTAGAACTCCACAGTTAAGCATGCTTCGCTTGGAGTAGTGATCAGGATGGGTGACCTTCTGTGAAGTTTCACAGGGTGTGTGTGAGTGATGACAAAGCACACTGGAAAGGACATGTGTTGGCCTGTGGGGACTATCATTAGTTAGATGACCCGTTCAGGCATGTGGGTGGACCTTAGGGTGTATCTCACGTGTCTGTGGGGCAATTGGTGGTACCTGGTGGGCCAGGACCCGACGACCATGTTAAGGCGGGGTGGTTGTGTTGTCACCGGGGCCCAGTTGTCACATTGGTATCAGAGGAGGAACCCAGCCTTAAATGCGGTGCACTGCCTGGGTTGAGATGTAGGGCCCACAACGAGGACGTTGTGCTCTAAAGGGGGGGTGATTGTAACACCCCCAAATGATAGAGGGTTAAATGACTAAATGATATGACTCATGTCAACAAGATGCACCTTCCTTTTCGGTAGCCTGTCTGATTAGAACTCCACAGTTAAGCATGCTTAGCTTGGAGTAGTGATCAGGATGGGTGACCTTCTGGGAAGTTTCCCAGGGTGTGTGTGAGTGAGGACAAAACACACTGGAAAGGACATGTGTTGGCCTGTGGGGACTGTTATTAGTCAGATGACCCGTTCAGGCATGTGGGTGGAACCTGGGGAGGGCCCCACGTGTCTCCGGGGCAACTGGTGGTACCTGGTGGGCTAGGACCCGACGACCATATTAAGGCGGGGTGGATGTGCTGTCACTGGGGCCCAGTTGTCACAATGTAAAGACCTGTAAAATTCAAGGGAAATTTTTTTCCAAATTTTCTTTGGGATTTTACAAGAACACAGTTTCTGACGGGGCCTGATTCCGAGGCCCGGTGTGCCCAGAATTAATTTCCGATGTTAGGCCCGGGTACGTTCAGTGAACGAACGGGCGGGTTTTTCTAACTTTTGAACCGGTGCTCGGAATTGAATTTCGAGGGCACTGATGGAAACACAGTGCCGGTAATTGCTTAAAAACACCTTTTCCGGAGTTGCGTTTTCTCAGGTGTGGTTTTTTTTAAATTTTCAGGTTAAGTAAATGAATAAAATAAAATGGTGGGACCAATTTATTTTATTTAAGTCGCTTAACCTATGTTAAGTGGATGATGTGGGACCCACAATATCCTACCCACTTGGTAGGATATTTTGTGAGTGGGACCCACACGAGCCACCAATTCTTTTCTTCTTAAGTAACGCACTCGCACCCCCAATTAATGAAGTCAAACCGTGCGTTTATTTTGGTTAAGAAACACCTCATTAATGTGGAGGTTAAGCGTGCAATTAAATTCACTTAACTGTTTATTTCGTTTTTGAATTTTAAAACGCAAGGCTTGTGGAATAAAAATAAGACAACTCTTATTTTTATTAGGGGTGGTGTTGAGAGGCTAGGAGATTTCACTTAGGCTCTTGAATATCTTCTCTTCCTCGCGAAGAACGCGAAGAACGTGAATAACGCGAAGAATGCTGGATCCTCGGAAGTCAGCGACGCTTCTTCCGCGACGCTTCTTTCGCGAAGCTTCTTCTGCGACGCTCCTTCCGCGAAGCCTTCTTCCGCGACATGCTTTTCCGCGATGAATCTTCACTCAACGATTTCGACGAGATAGGGGGATTATTTTGAGAATGGTTTTATTCCCTTGGCTGTTCCTTCTAAAACAAAGAACCCAGATCAACTCATCATTAAGTTGATCCGTGAAAGTTTTCCTTGAGGGTTGGGAATAAATTGTTGCGGGAAGTTGTAGGGGGATTATTTTGAGAATGGTTTTATTCCCTTGGTCGTTCCTTCTAAAACAAAGAACCTGGATCAACTCATCATTAAGTTGATCCGCGAATGTTTTCCTTGCGGGTTGGGAATAAATTGTTGCGGGAAGTTGTAGGGGTTTTCATGCGTTTCTATTTCGTGATTACTTCTGTCATTTTCCTACTTCCAATTTTTGAACCTCCTGTTATCGCAATAACGGGAGGAGGTCAGACCGCACGAACACGGCCGACTCTCCTCCCCTTTTTGGTTGTTTGATATTGATGCGGCACAATCAAAGAAACGTGGTGCCGAAGCACCACGCGGGAATTATTAAAGAAAGGGGGAGAGACGCGGCGCCGTCGCGCCGCGCCGGAGAACCACAAAAGCACTGCGGCCGGAGCGGCGCCGTGGCGGAGGGGCACGGCACCGTCGTGCCACGCTGGATGGACCAAGGCCACGACCGGTTCCGGGCCGCGGCGGAGCAGGGGAACCAGCGGCCAGTTCTGGGCCGCCGGCGTCAGAGTAGGGGGACCGGCCTTACCGGTCCTATGGCGGCAACAGCCGGCTGGCCGGGGTGGGCTGGACGGACAGGGGAAAAGCTGAGGGTTACAACCCCCGGTTGGCCAGCTGATCAGCCCCATAACGGGGTCTCGGTTACAAAATGGGGGGACACCCCCCCCCCCCCCGATCCGCTCGGCCAAACGGTCGCGCCGCTTGGTTGGAGCCAGCGCGCAGGGCCGACTGCCCTAGCCGGTCTGCCAGACCGGGCCGCCAGGCCAGGCCGCGCCCAGGCCATGCCGCGCCGCGCCAGTTGGGCCGGACCCGGACCCGGGATGGGTCGACCCGGTTCGGGCCGACCCAGTGGGTATCGGGCCAGGTCGGACCGGGCCCGAACCCCCTTTTACCGAACCTCCATTGGCGTTCTGCCCATTTCTTGGGTTGCGGACCTCTGATCGATGAACCGTCAGCTGCGATGCGATCCTTGGATCGAGACGGTCGTTTCGGTATATTACACTCATGGTTTCAGAGAAGGGATTCGGCCGGGTTGGTTTGGATACAAAACCAACCGGGCCCTCGGAGCGGAAACGCTTATATCTTGAGCTTCGGACGTCTGATTGATGTGTTGTCGAACTTGTTGGATTCCTCTTGATGAGACGGAACTTTTGGCATAATCCACTATAGTTTTAGTTACAATTGGATAGTGGCTAGGTTGGATTGTACCCAAAATCCAACCGGGCCCCTGGAACGGAAAAGCTGATAACTTTCAGACTGGACGTCCGTTTGAAGAACCATCAGTGGCGTTGGTAATCACCTTGAGAATCAGTCCCTATGAGTATACCCTATGAGAGTTCGGGGTACAGCTGAGATACGTCCGGGTTGGTTCGTACATGAAACCAACCGGGCCCCTGAGACGAAAAGGCTAATAACTAACAGACCGGGCGTCCGATTGACGCGCTCTCTATTGCGTTGAGAGCCCTATGACGAGGTGGTCCTTTGAGATACTTCTTCGTGGGACTTTGAGATACTTAGAGTATCGACCTGTATCTCGTGGAGCGGACCCTCCCAGGGACGAGAATGTGGAGTACGAAGACCGTGTAGCCGACTGAGACCTGACGACTGCTTGACCGACTCGGCTTGGAGTGAGTCGACTAGCCCAGTGGACGGAGCACTACTTTGTTTGGGTGAAGATCCATGGCGGACGGAGCACTACCTGTGTGACAGTGCAGACCCGCGGTACTCGTCCGGAGAGTACCTCTGCAGGCTATTAGGGGGTGTGCACTACTGTGTTTGGGTGGCATACCCTGGTGGGAAGAACTACTGTGTTTGGGTGGCTGACCCGCGGTTCTCGACAGGAGGATTACCTCAGTAGTCTTAGGTTAGTGAGCAGTACCTCGGAGTCGTGACAGGACCACTGTACACTCCAGAGACGGGGCTCTTCAGCAGTTACGGTTTCGATAATGAAAATCCTGGTTTGAGCTGAGACTTTGATCTTTGTGTTTCCTCATGATTGAGATGGGTCACTTGATAACTTAGGTATATGTATGGGCATACACCTGGGTAGTGGTTATCCATTGATTTCATAATCTTTGTGTTTCCTCATGATTGAGATGGGTTACTTGATAACTTAGGTATATGTATGGGCATATACCTAAGTAGAGGTTATCTATTGAGATCTTCTTTATGGTTATCCATATTGGTTTTAGTGAGACCTTGAGGGTCTCGGGGTCCCTAATGAGTATCGTTATACTCACCCCTGCACGGGCTATGCCCGCACCTCGTTGTGTTGGTTGCAGACGACAGGTAGTGCTGACGGAGGCCGAGTGTTCGAGGACTGGACGGTACCTGGAGGTGGACCACACGACGAGTCTGTACCCGGAGGTGGACCACACGAAGAGTCGGTATCTAGAGGTGGACTTCACGATGAGACAACACACGGAGGAGGTTGACGGGAAAGAGCGTTGTGGAAGCTATCTATACCTACCCTTCAGGTAGGATCCATGGTGGAAGATCCAGGAGCTCTGCCATTTGTACCTACCCTTCAGGTAGGATCCGAGGAGGATGACCCAGGAGCCGCTTCCGTTCTTCCAACTGGTGTCTTTTTCTGTTGTACTTTTGTTTAGTTTTAGCTGTACATTCAGTTGGGTTTGTATTATGGCCCATTTACTTTTCAGCACTTTCTTTTGTACTTAGTGTTTTACTTCCTCTTGTACTCTATGGTGTTTGTTTTCTTTTATAAAGGCAATTCCTTCCCAGTTATCGGGATTTACGCCTTTGGTTATAGTCGCCAGCCCCTGGCCTATGGGAGGCGGGCTTAGTGTAGTCACAGCACGTGCCCTGAGGACGAGTCGTGACAAATTGGTATCAAAGGCGTCGGTTCTACTGCAGAACTTATAACTCTGATATTTTCTTTCTGTGAAGTGATAGTGTTAAGAGTACCGAGTGTGGTTTTCAGTTCAGGGAGTCCAGTGTTGGTGCGGGCGACCGACGTATCCATACACCAGGACCCTGACAACTAATTTCCGACTTTGTACAGGAAAACACTGATTGCGTGTGTGTTTCCAGAAGTTTTTTTTAAGTCAGCTCAAACCATGTCAGCTCACTAGGTATAATAATTTTACTGTGTCACGTTGTTTCTTTCAGGATGCCTTTTCACAGACGACCAGCTAGAGCCCAGAGGGATGTGCGTACTGACAGTCTTCCGAGCGACGAGGCTTCGGTATAGGGCCCTCTTGCAGTTGAGGCACCAACGGAGGCACCAGCGGTACTACCATACGTTGAGCCACTGATGCCACCAGCCCCAGCAGTAGGCGATGCATGCCACTTGAGCGCGTTGCACGAGTTCCAGCGCCAGAGGCCACCTAGGTTTTGGGGAGAGACGGACCCGCAGGTGGATGAGGATTGGCTGGAGGCTGTGGTGAGAGTCTTCAGGCTAGTGGGGACCCCAGCAGACTTCATGGTGATCTTTACTGCCAGCCTTCTTCAGGAAGCAGCAGGCAGGTGGTGGATCCACTTTTTCCAGTTTTGCGACGGGATGACCTTCATATGGAAAGACTTCAAGACCTTCTTCAGGGTGAAGTTTATGCCAGTAGCTCTACACCCTGAGCGTGTTCAGGAGCTTCTTACTTTGCCGCAGGATTTTCGATCAGTAGCTGAGTCATCTGTGGGCAATAGAAAGATGATGCAGAGGTCCAAGAGGACCAGAGCCAGCCGTACGAGGAGCAGGAAGTGTTCTGAATGCGGTAGGAAGGGTCACCTGGCACGTGACTGTCCGACCCCCCGCACAGTCGATATGCAGGCGTTGGAGGAGCCACCGAGGCAGAAGCAGTGGCGGGTGCTTGAGCAATATCCGAGAAGTGGACAAGGTAGTAGAGCTCCGGGAGCAGGTGGACAGGAGCGGAACTAGTGGATATGTCCCATGTACTTCTAGTTCCATGTTGTTGTTGTATTCATGTCTTTGTATTATGAGCTACAATAATAAAAAGACATTTATCTTTGTGATGTTTTCTTTCTTATCCTTTTGTTTGGTTGATACTGAGTGGTCTCGGTTTAAACTGTTGACTTGACCCACACTTTCTAGATTTCTACTGGAGGAGACCCAGTAACCTCACACTGATGCCGATAGTGTGACTCAACCCTTGGAGGTGAGAGTGACAGTTTGATCTCTTGGTAGTTATGTCGAGTCCTTACGACGTCATCCATGGCATGAATGCATCATTCATGTCAGGATTGACTGTATTAGGCAATGGGCGTGGTTTATCCAGGGGATGAGACCGAGTTTCTCTTTCCGGCAAAGGAGAAATTTTAGCAGATCTTTTAGATCAAAGGCAAAGAAGGTGAAGATCATCCAAGAGCGGATGAAGACTGCACAATGCAGTAGGAAACAGGAAACCGGTGCCAGTCTTAGAGACTCGGGTGTGTTAAATGTTTCCATATGAGGAAGCTTTAAGGAGAGATGAGTCTGCGAAACAGCAGATGTGGAGGCAGAGCTAGGAGAGCAGCATGAGGTGGTGTACATTTTAACATGCTATAACCACCCGCCTTAGTTGTCCCCGCCAGGCTCAGGGAGCTGGAGGGCGGAGGAAGAGTGTGGCTGCATGCGGTCAAGGAGTGTGACACAATGGCTCTAAAAATGATTCAAGGGACAGCCTGTATCTACTACTAGCTAGCGTAGTAACATACGTCGATATGAATCATTCCTTCCTTTTACAAATCTTGTCCCATACCTAGAGTTTCTGGTAAGCCGTATAATTGACCCTCACGTTTGGAGATACCTTGGGAGAAGACTCGATAATCACACTTATGCCGACGGTGTGCTCAGACTCTCGAGGCGAGAGTTCGGTTGGAATCTCTTGGTGGCAGCGTTGAGGCCTTAAGACGTTGGTTTGAGTATGGACTGGGCAATCACAGTTCAAACACAAATTGATGGTATTAGGCAAAAAGGTTGTGGTTTAACTATGACGTCAGGATGGGTTTTCCTTGGTCGACGAAAAGGAAACCCTAGGCAGCATAGGATAAACTCATGCACAAGAGGATGTGTCCGATCATTATTGAGTCGGTCAACCTTACCCTCATGGCAGCAGTCGTTTTGAGTTTCAGTTCTAACAGGAATTGGAGGCCTCTTGAGTTTGAGGATGAAGATCACGTCCTTATACGGGTCTCACCTCGATGAGGTTTATGGAGATGTGGCCAAGGCGGCAAGTTATCTCCGAGGTTCAGCGGACCTTTCTAGGTCCTCAGCAGGATAGGTGAGGTGGTTTACCTCTTGACCCATCCACCTCAGTTGCACCGGGCGCACGACGACTTCCACGTATCTCAACTGAGGAGATACGTGCTCGACCCTTCGCATATCATCGACCATGAGGAGCTGGATGATGGTGATGGGGTGACTTTCACGGAGGTTCTAGTGGGAATCGAGGATCGACAAGAGTAGATCCTACGAGGATGGTCTATTCCTCAGGTGCGCTTTCTCTGGCAGTACGGGAACCTCCAGGTGAGCACATGGGAGCGGAAGGCTCAGATGCGTGCTCAATACCGCTTTTGTATCCCTAGTCTATGTTAAAGCCTTACAAGGACGTAAATCCCTGAGGTGGGAGTAATGTAAAGACCCGTAAAATTCAAGGGAAATTTTTTCTAAATTTTCTTTGGGATTTTACAAGAACGCAGTTTCTGACGGCGCCTGATTCCGAGGCCCGGTGTGCCTGAAATTAATTTCTGAAGTTAGGATCAGGTACGTTCAGTGAATGAACGAGCAGGTTTTTCCAACTTTTGAACCGGTGCTCAGAATCAAATTCTGAGGGCACCGATGGAAACGCAGTGCCGGTAATTGCTTAAAAACACCTTTTCCAGAGTTGCGTTTGCTTGGGTGTGGTTTTTTTTAAAATTTTCAGGTTAAGTAAATGAATAAAATAAAATGGTGCGACCAATTTATTTTATTTAAGTCGCTTAACCTATGTTAAGTGGATGATGTGGGACCCACAATATCCTACCCACTTGGTAGGATATTTTGTGAGGTGGGACCCACACGATCCACCGTTTCTTTTCTTCTTAATTAACGCACCCGCACCCCCCTATTAATGAAGTCAAACCGTGCATTTATTTTGGTTAAGAAACGCCTCATTAATGTGGCGGTTTAAGCGTGCAATTAAATTCACTTAACTGTTTCTTTCATTTTTGAATTTTAAAACGCAAGGATTGTGGAATAAAAATAAGACAACTATTATTTTTATTAGGGGTGGTGTTGAGAGTCTAGGATATTTCACTCAGGCTCTTGAAGATCTTATCTTCCTCGTGAAGAACGCGAAGAACGCAAAGAACGTGAAGAACGCCAGATCCTCGGAAGTCAGCAATGCTTCTTTCGTGACGCTTCTTCCGCGACGCTTCTTCCACGACTCTCCTTCCGCGACGCCTTCTTCCGCGACGTGCTTTTCCGCGACGAATCCTCGCTCAATGATTTGGAAGAGGTAGGGGGATTATTTTGAGAATGGTATTATTCCCTTGGTTGTTCCTTCTAAAACAAAGAACCCAGATCAACTCGTCATTAAGTTGATCTGCGAATGTTTTCCTTGCGGGTTGGGAATAAATTGTTGTGAGAAGTTGTAGGGGGATTATTTTGAGAATGGTTTTATTCCCTTGGTTGTTCCTTCTAAAACAAAGAACCCGGATCAACTCATCATTAAGTTGATCCGCAAATGTTTTCTTTGCGGGTTGGGAATAAATTGTTGCGGGAAGTTGTAGGGGTTTTCCTGCGTTTCTATTTCATGATTACTTCCATCATTTTCCTCCTTCCAATTTTTGAACCGCCTGTTATCGCAATAACGGGAGGAGGTCGGACCGCACGAACACGGCCGACTCTCCTCCCCTTTTTGGTTGTTTGATATTGATGTGGCACGAGCAAAGCAACGTGGTTCCGAGGCACCGTGTGGGAATTATTAAGGAAAGGGGGAGAGACGTGGCGCCATCGCGCCGCGCTGTTGAAGATGAACCAAAGACGCGGCGCCGTCGCGCCGCGCCGGAGAACCACAAAAGCACCGCGGCCGGAGCGGGGCCGCGGCGGAGGGGCGTGGCGCCGTCGCGCCATGCCGGAGGGACCAAGGCCACGACCGTTTCTGGGTCGCGGCGGAGCAGGGGAACCGGCGGCTGGTTCTGCGCCGCCAGCGTCGGAGCAGGGGGACCGACCTTGCTGGTCTCATGGCGGCAACAGCCGGCCAGCCGGGGCGGGCCGGCCGGACAGGGGAAAATCCGGGGGTTACAACCCCCTGCTGGCCAGCTGAGTGGCCCCATAATGGGGCTGTGGTTACAAAACGGGGGGGGGCAGGTGCCCTCCCCCTCCCCCCCCCCCCCCCCCGATCCGCTTGGCCAAACGGACAAGCCGCTTGGCTAGAGCCAGCGCGTCGGGCCGGCTGCCCTGGCTGGTCCGCCAGACCGGGCCGCGCCCAAGCGGGCCGGACCCAAACCCGGGACGAGTCGACCCGGTTCGTGCCGACCCAGAGGGTATCGGGCCGGGTCGGACCGAGCCCGAACCCCCTTTTACCGAACCTCCATCGGTCTTCTGCTCATATAATGGGATGCGGACCTCCGATCGATGCACCGTTAGCTGGGATGCGATCCTTGGATCGAGACGGTCATTTCGGTATATTACACTCAAGGTTTCAGAGAACTTGGGGTTTGACCGGGTTGGTTCGGATACGAAACCAACCGGGCCCTCGGAGCAGAAACGCTTATATCTTGAGATCCGGACGTTCGATTGACGTGCCGTCGACCTTGTTGGATTCCTATTGATGAGACTGAACTTTTGGAATACTCCGCCTGAGTTTTGGTTGCAGTTGGATAGTGGATGGGTTGGATTGTACCCGAAATCCAACCGGGCCCCTGGAATGAAAAAGCTGATAACTTTCAGACTCGACGTCCGTTTGACGAACCGTCAGCGGCGTTGGTAATAACCTTGAGAATAGATCCCTATGAGTATACCCTATGAGAGTTTGGGGTACAGTTGAGATACGGTCGGGTTGGTTCGTACACGAAACCAACCGGGCCCATGGGATGAAAAAGCTAATAACTCACAAACCGAGCGTCCGATTGACGCGTCGTCTGTTGCGTTGAGACCCCTATGACGAGGCAGTCCTTTGAGATACTTCTTCGTGGGACTTTGAGATACTTGGAGTATCGACCTGTAGCTCATGGATCGGACCCTCCCAGGGATGAGCGTGCGGAGTACGGAGACCGTGTACCTGACTGAGACCTGACGACTGCTTGACCGACTCGACGTGGAGTGAGTCGACTAGCCCAGTGGACAGAGCACTACTTTGTTTGGGTGCAGACCCATGGCGGACGGAGCACTACCTGTGTGACAGTGCAGACCCACGGTACTCGTCCGGAGAGTACCTCTGCAGGCTATTAGGGGGTGTGCACTACTATGTTTGGGTGGCATACCCCGGCGAGAAGCACTACTGTGTTTGGGTGGCTGACCCGTAGTTCTCAACAGGAGGAGTTCCTCAGCAGTCTTAGGTTAGTGAGCAGTACCTCAGAGTCGTGACAGGACCACTGTACACTCCAGAGACTGGGCTCTTCATCAGTTACGGTTTCAATAATGAAAATCCTGGTTTGAGCTGAGACTTTGATCTTTGTGTTTCCTCATGATTGAGATGGGTCACTTGATAACTTAGGTATATGTATGGGCATATACCTGGGTAGTGGTTATCCGTTGATTTAATAATCTTTGTGTTTCCTCATGGTTGAGATTGGTTACTTGATAACTTAGGTATATGTATGGGAATATACCTAAGTAGAGGTTATCTATTGAGATCTTCTTTGTGGTTATACATGTTGGTTTTAGTGAGACCTTGAGGGTCTCGGGGTCCCTACTGAGTATCGTTAGACTCACCCCTGCACGGGTTGTACCCGCACCTCATTGTGTTGGTTGCAGACAACGGGCAGTGCTGACGGAGGCCGAGTGTTCGAGGACTGGACGGTACCTGGAGGTGGATCACACAACGAGTCAGTACCCGGAGGTGGACCACACGACGAGTCAATATCCAGAGGTGGACTTCACGATGAGACAACACACGAAGGAGGTTGATGGGAGAGATCATTGTGGAAGCTATCTGTACATACCCTTCAGGTAGGATCCGTGGTGCACGATCCAGGAGCTGCGCCATCTGTACCTACCCTTCAGGTAGGATCCGAGGAGGACGACCCAGGAGCCTCTTTCGTTCTTCCAGCTGGTGTCTTTTTCTATTTTACTTTTGTTTAGTTGTAGCTGTACTTTCAGTTGGGTTTGTATTCTGGCCCATTTACTTTTCAGCACTTTCTTTTGTACTTAGTGTTTTACTTCCGCTTGTACTCTGTGGTGTTGTTTTGATTTTATAAAGGCAATGCCTTCCCAGTTATCGGGATTTACACCTTTAGTGCTAGTCGCCAGCCCCTGGCCTATGGGAGGCGGGCTTGGGGTAGTCACAGCATGGGCCCTGAGGACGGGTTGTGATATTAAGGCAGTCATGTGCCAAATAATATAAAAATAAATTAATCAAATAATTTATTATTTATTAAATTCTAATAACCTAAATATCCTATATTTAATCATTACTATGGATAAATACTATGGTTATCCACATAACCTTATATATTAGAGGAGAAGACTATGCTGATAGATTTGGTGAGCGATAATAGGATCATGGATTGATGGTCGAAACTAATGAAATTTTCATCATTAATGGAGATCTTGGATCTATTTAATGATAATGATAAAGAATCATTATTTATCGTCAATCAAAATGTTTTTGAGGCAGTTCATTCATTTTTTTGTATTAATCATCATTTTTTTACTATGATGAATGTGTACTAATTATTTAATAAAATTCATTTGTATATTGATAGTTTATTTATGGTTGATGGTTTTTCTTCCTTGGATTAGTGATTTATGAATGATTTGTTGATCCTTGATTCTTCTTCCATATTCATCAATTTATCTATAAATAGATTAAGGCCAACCTAAATAATGGTTGAAGTTAATTTCCTCACTTTATTTTTTTCTTGCTTTCCTCCCCTCATTCTTCAAACATTCATCATCTGTATTTTGTTTGAACGAAGGCTCAACTATACTTGGGGAATGATCATTGCACAACCATTTTTTGTAAAACAGATCATTTACATAGTTCTAGATTTAGTATTAAAGGAGTGATGGAGGCTTGATTATGATGATGAAAGATTGATGTTGGTTTAGAGATGATCGATTTTCTGGTTTTGGTGTTTGGGTGATGTAGTATGATATGAGATATTTTTTGTTCAATGGGTTGTTGTAATCCATCCAACAGTGATCGATCATGATTAGTCAACCCCAAATATGACTGTTCAGTAGAATTAGTGGTAAAATAATTAGTGGAATCATGGATGAATATGTGTGAGAAATATGTATTTCTAGAAAAATCAGCATATACACAGTATGTAGTTTTGAAGAACACACGCCTTGTAGATCCCCCTTCCATGGTGGAAAGGGTTTACATGTAAAGATAAATATCACATGTCATGTAACCTATTTAAAATCCATGTGACCCTTGATTTAGGGACTCAAAATGTTCACCTGGGTACATGAACACAACTAGTATACATAGGCATGACCAGAGTACATAGGCAGGAGTTGGAGGATACAAGCACGGGCACAGATTCTGGCAGGTCCCAGCATAGAGGGACATGCCATTTATCCCTTATGCATTCCATATACACCTTCCAGGGTAGGTTAGATCCCTCATTCTCCTTGGTATATTTTTGTATCAGTTGGGTGAATTCCCTTGATCCATCCCTATGAGGGTACAATATGGCAACCCATCCTGGGAATAGGATGAGTGATCCCCTATAAGGGTTAGTTTTGGATAGAGTTAGTTATATCTCTTTGTTTCCTAGGGTGTGATCCTCAATAATTATTCCCTAGTTTGGTTTAGGTATCCTATTTTCAACATTTAGGATGTGTGATTCCCATCCTAGGGGGTTATTTTAGATAGGTTTATGTATCCCCCATATTCCATGGGTGTTATCCTCTACCTATGTATCGACATATTTTGAGTTATATCATGTACTTATTCATAGAAAGTCTTGATGATATTTTCCTCTTAGATGAGCTCCATCAGTGTTATCAAGACTTAGGGAGTGAATTCTCTTAGGCAAGTGTAACCTTAGAGCATTGAGTCGAATACTATACAGGAAGGTAGGATGTGACCTTACTTTGAAACTTTGTGACTATCTATGAGCATAACTAGGTTTTTATCATCTTTTATCTTGAGATGACTCTATTGGATGATTTATGTTTGGTAATTTTGGGGTGTCCTACTGGGTAAGATTATACTCACCATTGTATGGTATCTTCCTACATGTGTCATGTATTCTACATATGATGATGTAGTCCTAGTAAGACCAAGAGAAAATAGATCTTATTTGTACTAAAAGGACCATAGATGGTTCTAGTAGTTGTATCTTAATAGTAGTCCCCTTTTTGTTATCATGACATACTCTTTTACTATTATAGTGGGCTTTTATTTAGCCCTTTTCCTTTCTATACTCTTGGTCATACTCTGGTGTGTTACTTGTTGTATGCATGAATAATTTATATTGGTTGTTTATCCTTTACAAATTATACTATTGTATGGAGAAGTGTTCAATTGTATAGGTACTTTAGGATAAGTCCTACCATGTGGGTGATATATCTACTCAGTACTAGTCGTTAACCCCTAGCCTATGGGAGGAAGGCTTGGGGTGTCACACTCATCTTTATACTAGTAATGTGGGCCCATATGGGTTAGTTCATGATATAGTGGTATCTGATCATAGTTTATTTTAGGTCAGGAGTTTAGAGATAGTTAAGTTGTGAGGATTTGTTTGGGAACTTGGGTGATAGTGTTAAAGTATCTCAAGTCCAAATATCAGGACTGAGAATCTAGTGATAGTTTGATGGTCAATGTGTAAATTCACCAGGATTCTAATAACTTGTTTTCTGACTCAGTATTTTTAGGCACTAGTTGTGGTGAAAATAGAGGTACATACATCATATAGGAATGGGTTGTGGTTTTCATGTCCTTCATGAGTTAGCTCCCCAGATATGTTATTTGATCATTGTGCATCTTGAATGTTGTAGGATACCTCCACAATTATATCTAGATAGAATTCCATAGTAGGGTCGTGATTATTATCCAGTAATATGAGGCTTCGGTCCAATGAATATTTTAGGAGGTGATTACTTTGGGTGGTTTATAGATACTACCTCCACCCATTGATAATTTGATTATTCCGGTAGTAAAAAATGATTATGTGTATGGAATTAGTACACTTCATGAGTTCTAGAGGAATATTACACTTATTTTTTGGGGAGATTTGGACCCCTGAGATTTGGAGGACCAACTTGAGGTAATTGGTTGAGTTTTCCTCCTTTTATAACCCCTACCAATTAGATAGTGGTCCTAGTGTAAAGTATTCTCTATATCCCCACAGGGAGAAGGTGGAGCTTGGTGGAATAGATACAAAAAAAAGGTTACTCTCACTTATATAGAGTTTTATCACACTGTAAAAGAGGATTTTTACCTATTAAAGTTTCAGGCAGTAATATCCAAGAGATTTTATAACTTCAGTAGGGTATTATGTCAGTCATAGAGTACACGTAGAGGTTCACTATCCACTCATAGTACTCTATGGATATGTTTCGTGATGGATACTTTCAAGAATGGAACTTTGAGTGTTTCCTTATCCAATATATCTAGGATGGAGTGGTATCTCTTTGTATCCCTTACTAAAATAGAATACCAGAGCATGCTTTGGTCATGGAGTGCGTTTTGGATTAGTAGTTTCTAATAGTTAATTCTAGAAGTGAACACCATGAGATAAGACATTAGAATCTGGTAGTCGATGGAATACTAAGGGGACTAAGAGCATGAGGTAGATTTAGAGGAAGTCTTGGGACAATAGAGTATCCCCTAAATTATCTCAAGGAGGTTCTATTCATCTGAAGAAGATGTAGTGTTTCTCTTTTTATGGGAAATGGCATATCATGCAAGATTTTCTGACCTTCCATGTCATAGATAAAGATATGGTTTATGGACCGCCTAGGCGGAGGCTGTATCTTGATAAGGGAGGACTATATGGGGGTAGATATAGAAGATAATATGGGATATAAGTGTGTGGTGGTTGAAATTATGATCTATTACCACCACTATCACATTTAAGTGGTCCACACTAGGATTAAAGAGTTGTTGATCAGGATCATGGGTAGATGTAGGTAGGGGCGGCTTATGACCTAGAGGTTATATGGTTGATTTGAGGTATTATTTTAATCTTCTATAATTTATCTATATTTTTTATAAACACAGTTCTAATCCACTCTTTCATTTCCACATCCCTTTCTTGAGATTTGGAGATTCAAGTAGATCTTGTGGCTTGAACTTTTCATTTTGAGACTCCTACCATTGGAGGTTCAGCGATCACACACTTCTTCTTATAGTGTGACCTGACTCTTGAAGGATATATATTTATATGGAATATCTTCATAGTTTTGATTATTTCTAATGATTTAATTTTAATTATGGACTGGATATCCATCGTTCATGTGCAGATTGGCTATTTTAGGTGGAGGATGTGATGCATCCAAGTTGATGGGATGATATTTTCCTTCGTTGGTGAGAAGGAATTTAAGGAAGAGTAGGATTGTCTTATTTATAGAAGGATGCAACTGATTACTCATTAGTTATCAAGTATAACACTTGGATAATCATATTTTATAATATTTCATTTTCCTACAGTGGTAGAGGAGTATGAAAACATCTTTCCAAAGGGCGTGTCAGGCTTACCTTCCCAATAAGAGATTGAATTCTATATAGACTTGTATCTAGGGACCACCTCGATATATAATGAAATATATTGTATGGGGCCCATAGATCATCGAGATTTGAAGGTGTATTTATAGTATTTTCAAATAAAGGGCTTTTTCAAACCTAGTGTGTCCCCTTGGGTAGCCCCAATGTTAATTTCCAAGAAGGATAATGGGAGATTGAGGTTATGTGTGGATAATAATTACCTGAATTAGGTGAATATCAAGAATTAGTATCCACTTCTAATAATAAATGACATCTATGGATAGTTTAATTGGGTGAGGTGGTTCTTGAAGATTGACCTCAGGTCGGGTTATCACTAGCTTTGTGTTCGGGAGGAGGATATACTAAAGATGGAGTTATGATGCCTCTATGGTCACTATGATTACTTGGTGATAATATTAATCATTAAAAACTCCAAGAAGTGTTCATGAGACTCATGAATAGGATATTTCATCCCTTCTTGGACCATTTCATGGTAATCTTCATTGATGATATCCTTCTGTACTTAGTGTCAGAGGAGGATCATGCAAGACATTTTAGGATGGTTTTGGACATACATTGGGAGCACCAACTTTATTAGAGGCTCTTAAGTTATTATTTCAAGATTCAATAGATCTACTTTATAAGAAAAATCATCTCATACCCCTCCAAGATAGAGGCAGTTCTATATTGGGAGCCACCTAAGAGCATGACTGAGGTATGAGGCTTCCTAAGGTTGGAGGGTTATTATTGAAGTTTATTTCATAATTTATATAGGTTCATAGCACCTTTAACTACTTTTATCCACAATTGGGGGACTTTAATCTAAATAGATAAGTTTAGTAATATTTTTAGGAGTTGTGGTAGAGGTTGATGAGCTACCCCATTTTAGATTTCCAAAGGATGGTGTTGAGTATGGGGTGTATTGTGATGCCTCTAGAGCTAGACTTGGGTTAATTCTGATGCATAGGTAGTTTGAGATTTCTTATGGGTCCCATAATCTAATATTTCATGTACAAAACTACTCAACCCCTAATTTTGTTTTCTAAGTAGTTTTTTTGCCTAAATATATGGTGAAACTACCTTATGGGATATTGTTTTATCATCTATTTTGACAACATGAGTCTCAAGTATTTATTTTCACAAAAGATACTAAATTTAGGTAGTTTTAATGGATAGAGTTCCTATAGGATTATGAATTTAAGAAGTTCTATACTCTTGGTAAGGTGAATGTGGTGGTAGATTCTCTTAGAAAGAGATATCTTTTGTAGTTGTTAGGTGAGGATACAAAGCAGTTGTCCTCACTATAGTTATCCCTAGTAGATGAGGAAGGTAAAAAATACCTCTAGTTGATGTTTATTACCCCTATAATTTAGCATTTTATGGAGGCATAACTTATAGATATAAACAAATTGGTCTTTCATGATCATATGTTTATTAAACATGATCCTAATGGATTTTATAAAGGTGGGGAGCACGTCATCTTTTTTTTGAGGGAAGACTATGGTTATAGACATGTTTTGAGAAGAGGTGTTGAAGGAGTTTCACACAACCCTTTATTGGTACATCCATGAGTATATAAGATTTACCAAGACCTTTAGAATCAATTTTGGTTCTCAATGATGAAGAGGTGTGAAGCTGAGATTATCTCTCGATGCATCACTTTCTAGTAGGTGAAGGCTAAACACCAGGTTTTAACAGGCTAGGTCCAACCCATTAAGGTGCTGAAGTAGAAGCTGTATGGTATCTCTAGAGACTTTGTGATATGAATTCCACATTCAGTTAGTGTTCATTTTTATATTTTTGTGATCGTAGACCAACTCACCAATTCATCCCACTTTTTATCCATCCAAAAGAAGGTTTTAGTGGATATATTAGGAAGCCTATATGTGTAGGAGATAGTATGTATTCAAGGATTTCCCTATATTATTTCAGACCAATATTCTCTATTCATTTCATGATTATAGAGAGGATTAAAGAGTCCTTTGGGTCTCAGTTATGGTTAAGCACAGTGTTCCACCCCTAAACAGATGGCCGAACAGAGCAGACTATTCAAGTTATTAAGGATATGATTTAGGATTACATGTTGTATTTTTATCATAGTTTGGAGGATCATCTTCCCTTGGTGGGTTTTTTCTAAAACAATAGTTACCACAACACCATTTTCATGGAACTATTTGAGGCCTTATAAGGGAGACCCTACAGTTCACTACAATACTGGACAGAGCTAGAGGAGATAGTGATTATGGGACTTGAGTTTGTGTGAGTGATTAAGGAGAAATTTTATATCATATAGTAGTGGATGGAGATATCCCAAAACCATTTTAAGTCCTATAAAGATCAATGAATGGGTCCTTTTTAGTTCTATGAAGGAGATCATATTTTCCAGAAGGTCTCACCCCGACATGGATTGTGGATATTTTAATTAGGTGTTAAGTTATCCCTAAGATTCATTGGCCCTTTCTAGATACTATATAAGTTTATAAAGGTGGAATACCACTTAACCCTAACACTTCATTTAGATCAGGTGCGTGATGTATTCCACATGTAACAACTGAGGAGATATGTGCATGACCTATCGCACATTATCGACTGGGAGAGCTAGACATTGAAGATAGAACCACCTTCTTAGAGTACCCAATGACCATTGAATATTTATAAGATAAGATCATTAATAATAAATTAATTCCTTTTTTTCTATCTATTGGAATCATTGGAATATCTAGGAGAGCGCCTAGGAGTAGGAGAGTTGGATGCAAGCTCAATACCCCCGTCTTTTTTAGTAGATTGTTTTTCTTTTTGGGATGAAAATACCTAACATTGAGAGAATTTAATGACTCTATTTTTTCCATATAAAAATTTAAAATATTTTAGATAATATTTTAAAAGTTAGGAGAAGAGTCATCATGGGATTATGAGGCCCATAGAGTCTCATTGTTGATATATTAAAAATAATGAATATATTATATCATGCACATGTATTTTCTTCATAAATAATGGAATATATTCTAAAAAATGTCTCAGATGAGAAAAATAATACCTCTATTATATCTATAACATGTTTTTTACCCTATTAATGACATAATATTTTCATGCATTAGGTGTTTCTTTTAAATTAAGTTATGGGAAAAATAATAAAAAATCAAATAATTTATTGTCTATTAATTGTGTGTAACCCAAATATCCTCTATTTAATCATTGATATGGACAAATCCTAGGTCAAGTTGCAACCCTCGTTTTTCATAATCTAGTTGTGTATAATTTGGGAACATTCATTTGTTCCATCCTTATATGGTAATGGTAAGGCATGTCATCCTAATAATAGGATGAGTGATCCCCTATATGGGTAATTTTAGGATAGAGTCAGGTAACCCTCTATGTGTCTTGGGGTATGATCCTCTATCATTATTCCTTAGGTTGGTTCAGGTGTCTCATTCCTGATTTCTAGAGTGTGTGATACCAATCCTAGTGGGTTATTCTGTATAAGATTAGGTATCACCCATAGGCCCTAGGTGTGATCCCTTACCTGTGTATTGATATATTCTAAGTTCCAGTATGTACTTATGAATATAAAGGCTATCATATGATCACCGTCCATGTTAGAAAAACCTAAGGAGTGATTTAGCTTAGGAGATAATTACCTTGGAGTCACAAGAATAATCCTAGTTTGGCACTGATGATGTGACCTTAATTTGAGACTTAGTTTCAATCTATGATCATATCTGGGTTTTTATTATATTTTCTCTTGAGAAAACTCTCTTTAATGCCTTATTTTTTATGATTTTATGGTTTCATATAGGGTATGAATATACTCACCACTACATGTAATCTTCCCTCATGTGTCATATATTATATAGATAATGGGAATTTGAATGTATTCCTAGGAGTAATAAGAGCAGGTGGAGCTTATTTAAGCTAGACGGACAGTAGATGATACTTGGAGTTTCATTTTAACAGTAGCCCCCCTTTTTGTTTTAATGTAATTCTCTTTTACTATTATAGTGGGATTGTATTAGTCCCTTTTCATTTTTCGTACTCTTGGTCATACTTTGGAGTGGGATTAGTTGTATTCATTAATCTTTGGTATCAATTGTTTATCCTTTATATATTATATTAGTTTATAGTGACATGTTCATGTGTGTGGGTACTTTATGATAAGGCCTCACATGTGTGGGATATGCCTGCTCAGTGTTATTTTCCAATCCCTAGTATATTATAGGTGGTCTTGGGGTGTCATGATCTTATTTTTGTTAGACAGGCTAGCCCATATGGGTGGTTCATTACATTTATCATCATAGATATAGCATGCACATAGTTTCAGTTGACTATAACTTCATATTGATTATTTATTCTGGAAATATCACTTATTACATTTTATATTATGATATCTTACACTTTATGCTATAATTTACTGAGAATCTAACCTCAACCTTATTTTTTTCCTTTCCCCAAGAATCCTAAAGGATAACTACGTATCATTTTCAAGGATATGATGGAATTTATATTAATTTTCTCATAATGTGTTCCTGTTGGATCTTATGTTTTGTAATGTTTTTATGTATATAGTCTTCCAAGACTACTAAATTGTTGTATCTTTCAAGAACTCTTATATTCTATACCAATAGTGCAATATAACTACTAGATATAGGTGTATGGAGACAAAGATATTATAGTTAGTATTAGATGAAGTTTATTAGGAACCTTGGGGACTAGATTTAGAGGAATCGAGTTAGGTAGTATAAGTATTATGAAAAAAACATCCTAATTTCTAGGCAATACTCTATAAAACTTAATAGTAAATGTATTTTACAATTCAATATCATGAATTGATTATGGGTATGTCAATATAAAAATATGGTGATTAATGGGAGGAATGGGAACTGTATGAACCCACATATTTAGTACAGAAATGATCCCCCTAAATAAGTTATTGAAGGTAGAGTTGAGGCTAATTAGATCATAACCATATTAGGGAAGTTTACCTAGATTATGAAAAATAATCTCTCCCTCATTGATCGATATGCTATTCCAAAACATGGGGTAGCTATGTTGGACCACTTAATATGAAAACAACCTATCACATTCATTATAATTATTAATATATTGGTAGTTAAATAATAGATTAACTCCCTAGAGAAGATTATTCTCACCTTATAAAGTAATAAAAAGAAAAAAATTAATCATGTTGGTCTATCATATAAAGGGATTTGTGGACCAATTGGGGTTTCTAATTAAAAACACTAAAGAGGATGATGAGATAAATTGTGTGTAATGAGAAATTTTCGAGGAGGTAAAATTTGAAAAATAAATTACTTGTGATAAAATAGTGTAAATTTAAAGGTAGTTCCTCAATATTAGGAAAAATGATGAGGAAAATGTTTCTAAGTATGGTTAAAACTTTACAAGGTTAGTTAAGTGTGTTTTGGAATATGTATGTAGACCAAGAATAAATATTGGTCATTTCATTTATGGGTTAAAGTTGATCCTTTGAAGGGGGTTGGATTCTCATGCCTTTTATCATATGAGGATATAGTCTCAGGTTTCACTGAGATAGAAAATTAGTTCTCCATGATGTATGTATTCAAGGGAAATCAGGAGAGGAGGAAGTTAGCTGAGAATCATGGGAATAATAATACATAAAAGTGGAATAAAATAATGGTGGGATTTTTCACATGGGGTAAATGTGGGAAAAAACACCCTAGGGCTTACAAGAAGGGAGCGGGAGTCTGTTATAAGTGTATATAAAAAAGACATAAAGCTTTCTAATGAAAAGGTAAGGTAGAATATATTTATTTTCAATTATTTATATTTAATGATAAGGTTCATTATACAAACTAATTTCCCAAACATCAAGGGAAATTACCTTATAAAAGGCTAAAGGAGCATGGCCCAACATAAGAAATTTCCATAGTTGAAGTCTAAGTTTCTATTGACATGATGGGAGGTACTTTAATTATAGCCTCAAAGTTAGCTGATGTTTTATTTTATTATATATATTTCAACTCTTTTATATCTTCCATGTCATTCAAAAACATTAGATATTTCCCTAGAACCCTAGTAAGGGGGTTATCAATTAATACCCTGAGTGGAAATCTTATTGGAATGAAGATGTTTTAAGATATTTCAATAATGATTCTTGGGCATACCCCATTCACAAAATTGGTTATTATACATATGGTTTAATTTGATATGATCCTTGTTATTTATTGAATTTCAAAGTATAATGAAAAAATTATTTCAAAGAGAAGAATATTATGATTCGTGAAGGTGGAGTGGAATCTCTTGTTTATATACAGGAAACTTCATCATCTAAATAATATCTAGATACTTCCTCAGTATATCCCATCAATTAAATTTTTGGAATATGGGAAGATAAAGCATCATTTATGTATTAGTAAGATATCCTAATAATAAAGTATTAACCTATGGCATAAAAAATCAATGATGTTTTTCCAAAATAATTACTTGGTTATCCACCAGAGTATGAATTTGAGTTCTCCATTGAACTCATTCGTCATGTAAGATATATATTTAAAACTCCTTATAGAATGGAACCATTGGAGTTAGTGGATTTGAAGAAAAATATTTTGGATTTTTTTGATATGTATTTATACTCCCTACTGTTTCACCATGGGGATCCCCTATTTTATTCGTGAAAAATAAGGATGGTTCAATGAGATTTTGAATCAATTATAGGAAGATAAATACCATTACTACGAAAATAAGTATCATTTACCATGAATTGATGAGTTGTTTGATAAAATTTAATGAGAATAATACCTCTCAAATATAGATATTCTCTTTGGATATCATTAGCTAATGTGAAGAAGAAGGATATAACAATGATGGCATGTTAAACAAGGTATAGACATTATGGGTTTACAGTAATGACTTTTTGATTGAGTAATGAACCTTATATCATTATGGATTTGATTAATATATTATTCAAGGATTATCTTGATAAATATTTGGTATTATTAATTAAAAATATCTTGATAAACTCTAAGTGATATTAAGAACATGATAGTTACCTTCAAATAATTATGGAGACCCTCAAAAAAAGGATTTATATGGGAAATATAGTAACTGTGAATTTTGGATCAATGAAGTTTCTTTTCTTATCCATATTGTCTCCAAGGATGGAATATATATTGAACTTTAAATGATAAATGTGGTTAAATAATATCCTATATTAATTAACATAATTGAGATCTAAAGTTTCCTAGGTTTTGAAGCTTACTCTCAACAGTTCATCCAAGATTTTTCTCGATTGTCTGGCTTGTTAACAAAGTTAACACGTAAAGGGGTTAAATTCACATGGTCAAGGGAATGAAAGAAAAGTTTTGAAGAGTTTAATAGGATGAAAATTAATTCATTGATATTAAGTCTTCCATCATGTAAGGAAGGATTTATAATATATATTGATGCATTGAAGAAATGAATTAGTTGTGTCCTTATACAGAATTATAGGGTGATTTTTTATTCTTTAAGGCGATTAAAAATCCATTAATAGAACTATCCAAATCATGACCTTGAGAAAGTATCTATGATATATTCTTTGAAAATATGGAGACACTAACTCTATGGAAAAAAGATAAAATATATATGAACCATAAGAGTTTGAAGTATATCTTATCTCAAAAGGAGAACAACGTGAAGTAAAGAATATGGTTATAACTACACAAAGACTATGATTTCTTAGTACAATACCACCCTAGGAAGGAAAAATGTGGTTTATACATTGAGTAGGATTTAAAATGGATTTTTGAACATGATTATGATTAAAAATGATCTTATATATCAAGATCTAGTAAATATGGATATGGTACTTTTTAGCAAGGTGATCCATATTTTCTTTTCAAAGAAATTGTTAAACCATCCTTAATAGAAAATATATATAAGTCCTAGTAAGATGATGAGTGTAACAACCCAGTATTTTGAATAATATGTTGTTTCCTGAAAATATATGTTTTACTATGTCATAATCAATGAAAATATATAAGTATAAATGAAATGTGACCATCGGGTTTTGACTGTTATATGACCGTTGGTTAATATGACCCTTGGAAACAATAATAATTTTTACTGTTATAATTATTGTTTAAAAATAGAAATGATAATGGATAATTAATACAGAAAGAAGATTTTATGGCCTCATCTAGTAGATTTGGGCCATACAAAGCCCATTTTTTCAGAGCTTGGGAAGGATGTAGCATCACTAGGCTTCGCTCTGTACAAAGCTCAATCCAAGCTTCAACATGTTAATCTTGAACAAAATCACTTATGTGAGAAGTTCAAGTTAGTGGAGATTACCACTTGGGTGATGTTATCTGAGCCACACCAAGAGTACATCACCATCGCACACCTTACCCTTAGATCATATGTGGGTGTTTTAAGGGGTCATGTTTCAAGGCCCTAGTTACATAAAATGTAATCATGTTATTTAAATAAAATTTCCATTTCATTATTTCCATTTTAAGAATAGTTTTTCTTAAAAAATTTGATGGAATTTGATAAATTGATTTTTTGGGTAAAATTTGTACTTTTATTACTATATAAAAATTATTATTTATTAATAATTTTTATTATAATTAAATATTGTTATAAAACACTCCTTTTTAATTATAAATGATAAAATTATTTTATTTTATTTTCAAGTGTTGAAAATTTTATTATGAATGTTACTATGCATTTTTTGTCCGCTGTTGTTTTTAATAAATGAGTTTTTTTATAGTTAAAAGACAAATTTCTCATATTTATTGATTTATTATGATAAATTAAATTTCATTTCTGTATTCATAATTTTTATATTAGGTTATGGTTAATTAATTATAATTTTGTAAAATACTTTAGTTTTTCGTGAATAGTAAAAATATTGTTTGAGTTTTCCCGTAAGTTTAATGACATCATAGATATGTCATAATGATGTAATGATTAATTTAAAATTGTGTTAGAATATTATGTATTAAATTAACTCAATATGTGTCCCAATTGGCCCATTCCATAGGTAAATACCATGGGCAATCCCATGGTTTTTCAAATATCACTAATAAGGTGCCCAAAGAAATTAATAAAAAGCTTCCTCTCTTTTGATATAAATACCCACCCATTACTTAATTTACATTCATTCCAAAATCATTTTCTACTAATTTATGATATTATTACCTCCCAAGGAGTCCTCCCAAGGTTCCCTTAATCCCCCAAGGTCCTGATCTTCATGTTTTAGGAGTTACTCTTCAAGGTAAAGGAATTCTCAACATCTATTTTCCTTTCAAGTCTCTTTTATATGGTATGTCTTTAAAACATCCATAACATGTTCTTATTTACATTTTATTATGTTACTATTATATTAATATTATTTTATTAATGGGTTACCCTTTTCTCCTCTCTTTTTAATATTTTATAAAACCATGTTTCATACTCGTTATGCTGTAGAATTTTCGTCTCAAAATATCTCACTTTTTCTCACAAAATTGTTTTATTTTCTTTATGTGAATACAAAAACATATTTAATTTCTAGTTATATTCATAAATACATAAAACTTATTTATTTTATTCTATAATTTACATACATAAAACCTTCATTCCCTTTCTATGGGTTATAAATGACATAATGATCATGTTTTTAAGCACTTTTTAAAATGCCATGATTTTGATATGAAACCCATTTATTTTATTCTCTATGGGTTATTTATGAAATGTTTGATTATTATCTATATGGATCACATGAAAATAAATACATATTAAGGGTTATCCATTATATTTATCCAATTAATTGGGTAAAGAAATTAATCTCTAGAGATGACAAGTTTTACGATACCTTAGTGAATAACCTTGGTAATTTTTATGAAACCTTGGGGATGGACCTTGGTGATATGCTTATGAATGTATAGATTAAATTTTTTAGCCACATTTTCAAGTTATTATTCAAGTACTTATTGTTATTATATTCCTCTTTCACATTCCTTTATGAAATTCCTCATGTTCTTATTGATATTTCTCAAGTTCACATGTAAATTGTTCCACTTATTTTACCTTATTGGGCATTATAATCACCCTTTCCTTTGATGTATGTCCCTTTTATATGAGATTAAATAAATTTAATTCATATGAACCTTGAAGAATAAATTAATTTGTAATAGAATAATTTTTTAATTTTTCATGAATTATGTACCTTATTTCCAAGACACTGAAGTTTAAAAGATCCTCTGTTTGTAAAATGTCATGTAAAGTTATTTAATAAAAAGGCGGGATTCCATAATAATGACTTATAAAGTATGATTAAAGTATTAAATGATGGTAAATTTAAAAAAAAATCATTGATATAGATGGATTTTTGAAGTTTGGGAAGAGGTTATGTGTTTCATACATATTAAGGTTGAAAAGGGAACTGCTAGACAAAGATTATAGATCCAATTTCTATATACACCCTGGTAGCACAAAGGTGTATATATATTTTAGAGAACATTTTTTGAAGGATTTAATGAAGTGGGAGATTATAGAAAATGTGTCCAGATGCTTAGTATACCAGTAGGTTAAGGTTGAAAGATAACATCTTAAGGGAGTCATGCAACCTATGCCTATACCTATATAGAAGTGGGACAATATTACAATGGAATTATTCACTATAATTTCAAAGACTCCAAGGATTAATAATGTTATATGCATTATAATTGATCATTTTACTAATTATTCTAACTTCTTATTGATAATATATGGTCTACCCCTTGAGTGAATTTCCTGGCACTATATCAATGAAATCATAAGGCTTCATGGGGAACCTTTATCAATTGTATCTAGTTATAACCCTTGGTTCAAATCAAAATTTTAGAAGAGTATTCAAAGGGATATCAACACTGAGATACATTTAAGAACCTCAAATTATACCCAAATATATGGGTGTGATAAATAGAATATTTAGACTTTTTAAGACATACTGGGATCATGTTCTCTTAACATCCAAGGTATGTGGGATCAGTATCTAACCTTGGTAGAATTTTCATACAATAATAGATTCCATTAAAAAAGATAAATGGAACAATATAAATAATTGCATGGGAAGAGGTGTAATACTCTAACCATTTGTGAAGAAGTTATATAAAGTAATCTAGTTGGCCTATACCTTGTATAGGAGATGACTGTTAACGTATATAATATTAAGAATCATATTAAAGTAGCCAAAAACAGACAAAAGATATATACTGACAATGAAAGGAAAGGTATAAAATTTCAAGTGGGGTCATGTATTCTGGAAGGTTTCACAATGGAATTGAGTTATAATATTTTGTAAAAGGGAAATTTAAGCCTAATGTATATTGTGACTTTTTAAATATAAGAAATAAGTGGATTTTTTTCTTACTAATTGGCTATGTCGCCCAACCATTTCTAAAGTACATGTCATCTTCCATTTTTATTTACTATAGAAATAAATACTAGATAAAAATAATGTTCTCACATTTAAGGGAATAGATTTTGATCCTAACTTATATTATAATGAGGATCCTGTCTATATTCTGGACACCAGAGAGCAGGTGTTGTAGAATTTTACAACTTGATTGGTGAAAGTCCTTTGGAGAAATCACAAACTAGAAGATAAAATATGGGAGCTTGAAGAAGATATGATGAAACAATATCCAAATTATTTAAATAGTTGATATATACCCCAATTTTAGGGAAAAATTATTTAATGTGGGATAATGTAATACTCGAGACCCTATTATCGTAGGTAAACATTGTATTCTGAACTATCACACAATGTGCACTCTAAAGAGCTTGTATTCATGAATATTTTTAAAAGTTTAATTTATGAATGTTAGAATTTTACTTTAACATAATAAAATTAATTTTTTTTAATTCTTTATAAATATATTATTTTAAGATAAAATTTTGGGATTTCTCAAGAAGATTGATTTTTAAGTGAATAGTGAAAATGTTATTTTTGTTAAAACTTCAAAAATTATGACATTGATAGGATGTAAGCATAAAAAACATAAAAAACCCCATAATATTGAATAAATATATGTTTTAAAATTAACATTATTTATTTTAAAATATATTTATTAATTTATAAACCTACATTTTATATTTTAAAGATTAAGTAACATTTTTCACTAAAATTATTTTAATGAATTAAACATTTAATATTTTAAAATTAATTTATATACCATTTAAAAATTTAATAATATTAAATGGATTTAAAATTTTGAATTATTCTTTTCTAATTATGTAAAAAGAGCCATTTTATTTTTTGAGGAAAAAATATAAATTACTAAGGTAAAAACTTGTTACTACAATAAAAGTTAAAATAGTAAAAGTAATAATTCAAGGGGTAAAGGTATTGAAGAATGATAAAACATGTCTATAATTGAGTGTATGAGGTTTTTATCAACATTATCTATTCCCAACTCTATTATTTCTAAATTTTGGTGCCACTTTTTTTCAGAGTGACTTCCAATTATTGAAAAAAATTGGGTATTTACATAAATGTCACCCCTTTTCACTTTTTAAAGGGTAACTCCTCTCCTCACTTCCCCTCACACCAAAAAATCTTTATTTTATCCAAAATTAATATAAACACTTACATAAACCTTAATGATGTTATTTTATTCTCAAAACACCATCGCTTAAAGTTTTAATCCCCTTCACAAAGTAGATAATCCAAGTAGTAAGGTATAGATTTATTACCACTCCTCCTTCTTTTTTATTTCTTTATGTGATTTTATTCTTCTTAAAACTTATTTTCACTAAAATAAATTTATGAAATCAGTATCATTGTTATAATAGTATATTATTATAATTATGGTATAATAATTAACCACAATCCCCTTTTCCCTTAATAAAAATGAAAACATGAATCGTGCGTTGTGTGGATTGCTGCCTCCACGACACAACATATTTCAATTTACTTCACCAATATAGAAGGATAGTCCTGATAGGTAATTTAATATATAATTATTATATTTATGACATATTTTATTTTCTAAAATGATAAATTATATTTTACTTTTCTCCTGTCTCATGAAGATGAAATTATCATCTATGTGTATATGTGGATTACTGCCTCTATGGAATGATAAATTTCAGTTTTTTATCTCATAATTTCCTTAAATAGATGGTATTTAGAATGATTTTAAAGAAAAAATATTATTTTTATGTTTTTTAATAAATTTCATATCTTTTTAACAATATAAATAATAAACAATTGTTGTAAAATTAACTGTCTTAAAAAGGCATACTAAGAGTGAAATATTTTATTCATATTTTAATATCCATTACTTAGTCCACTAAATACTTTATAAAATATATATATAACACTAATAAACACTAAATAATATCATTATGTTGGTTTTATAATGATATTGCAACTAAATCGCCTCATAATCATCTATTAATGATGATATGTTCACATTTGGGTCGGTTTGACCACCTACTTGAACAATACTATGAATTTATATCATAAATGACTATGTGAAGAAAATTATTGGTATAATATAACATAAATTTTTAAATAATTATTTTTTCATTCTAGAGATTTTATATCAATATTTAATTCATTAATTAATAAAACACCCTTCGATTGTCAAGAATCACTAAAACATGTTTGTTTTTGATTTTTTCTTAAAGGATAAAGACTAAAACACTCATGAAATGAATTTGAAACATAATAAATAATTATAAATCATATATAATATTAAGTTCTATGGCCTAGTAAAAATGAAATTTGGAATAAGAATGGATACATACACTGTTATTATGAAACTAGTACAAATGATTAAAACTATAAACACATGATGTGGAAAATAGGTAGAATTAATATAGAGAATGAATATTTATGAAGTGTATAAATGGTAATATATATAATTATGGTTATAAATTAATTAATTAAGATAGATATATTTTTGATACATGAGGTTAATGTACATTCGTGGAATTCAGGATAGGAGGTAAGGGTTTTCCATCTCAAATCCCTCTCTTTGATAATTTTTTTTTATTATGTACCTAATTTCCTTTATATAGTGTATATATACTATCTATTTGAGATTTTATATAATTAAATTAATTTATTAAAAATATTTCATGACAAATTTTAAGCTCTATATTTTAATAGGTTATTATGGAATTTCTACCCAAGCCATTAGTGGGTATTTCTGTCTCAATTTGTTTTATTTGGGACTCGTGTTATATTCACCACCTATTTCCTTTTGTGTTGTGAATACATTTCCATGGAATAATTTTTACTATATTACTCATGAAACATAAGTTATTTAAAATTATATATTTTTATCCTTCCAACATATTCTTTTGATTCAATAATTACACAAAATATTTTAAAACTCAATCTTTTTTGTGGTGTAAAAATATTCCAAAGTTTTGTTGAAGTAAAAGTGTTTGTAGTTTAATAGAAAATACCTTTATATATGGATACTAGAAAGTGGATTTGGTTGTATCATAGATTCACCTAGGGGTAATCACCTTGAAAAAATTTGGTTGAGCATTGAGTCAATCATCACCTCGATCCATGATGAGTGGGCCTAATACTGCACACCTTTCTAGACACTATCGGGGGATATGATTTGGAATATTCACACTCAAATTATAAACCTTAGAAAAGTATTTTTTATACCATTTCATTGGTCTCCTACCAATGAAAACCATTTAACCTAGTAAATATATTCTATGTATGAGCCAGCACATTGAAAGTAACCTTATCACTATGTTTCATTGATAAGGGTACTTCATGTTACTTTGAAGATACCACACATATTTTAAGTTAATTGAGGTATGTTCTCCAAGGAATACAAATTATTATATTGAATGGGGAAGTATTTTTTCATTTATCATTATATGTGTGGACATGTTTTTATTCATCCAAAGGTTCCTTAGGGAATGCTAGAAAAGGCCTTTTTGAATCTTATGGTGAATCTATTGGATGTAATCAAGTGACAGGTGGGAATCAGAATTATGTAGCTCATTGATGCATCGACGGGTCTCATGAGACAAAATGGCATAGGTTTAGGTGTATACATCTTCCCATATCGGTACAGTGTGTTGTAAAAAGGCCTTGAAAACATGTTTTTATGTGTGGTATTGTGCATTATATCAGTTTTAGATTAATTATTATTGTTATCCTTATTTTAATTTATTTTCATGGATATAGAATGCCCTCAGTTTCATTTTATTATGGATTAATGTTGTTTATTTATTCCTTCCATATCACTTATTCCATGTTTATGTTATGATACCTTCCACTATTTACTCGTAACGTCCCATCTTTTACCTAAGGTACAGAATATTTAATTTTTCATTCTAATTAATTAAAAATACCCTAATAATGATGCATAAATGGTTAAATGGTGTATTTGGGGTGTTTGGGGGCTCGTTAGGATCCTGGAGCCCTGAGAATTTAAAGAGCAGACTAGGCTGCATAGTTAGAGGAAACTATGTTTCTCATCTCGCACGGCTTCCTTAAACCATGTGATAGCTGGAAGTGGTCACCTGGGGGCCTCACAGTTTGTCTATAAATGTGTGACCAAGGGAACAAGGTCATGTAGTGCTACAGTTAGTTGGGAAAGATTCCAAAAGCACGACTTGTGTATGGTTAGTTAAATTGTGTGATTAACCATGTGGTATACCCCTTTAAAGAAGCAGTAGGCACACAATTTTTTCATGGTTTGGCTAAACTATGCAGCCAAACCACGCACAGTGTAAAAATGGATGAAATTAAAAATCTACCCCTCTTTAATGATTTTAACTCACCCCTCTTCCTCCCCCTATCTTTTCTAATGATATTCCCTTCTTCCTTCATGCATGGTGCTCCCTCTTCCCCTCTTCTAGGTTTTATAAAAGATCCTTCATCTGTAGACCAGTTCCTT
The DNA here is from genome assembly GCA_963277665.1 of Viscum album. NCBI lineage: Eukaryota > Viridiplantae > Streptophyta > Magnoliopsida > Santalales > Viscaceae > Viscum > Viscum album. The sequence continues at coordinate 1,060,234,488 of OY728159.1, forward strand.
CACCATCAGAAGCCATAGAAAGCCCTCAGTACGCTATTACTCCTCCATGCTTCTATTTCTAGCTTCCTCTTCCACCCTTTGTGATATTTTGATGTGAAATATGTTTTCCCTATTTTAGGGTGTTTTAAAAATCCTTTGATTTATTCCATTTTAGGTCAAATAAAGGATTGATAATATATGAGTGGAGTTATACTACGTTGAGGTAGGGGTTCAATGCCTTTCTGCTCTTCTTGTTGCATTTTAGTTGAAGCGTCATTGTGCTGCTCACCAGACCCTTCAGATGAAGCTTTTTTCTTATTTAATAAATTAAATGAAATGGTTTTCCATGTTCGTAGTGACCCTAGAATATAGATAAACCCATCAGTGGGGTGTTCACCTTATCTTTTTCCACCCCTTTGGGTGTTCTGTCCTAAATGGCCTAAATTTACCATGTGCTTGAGTTGTGTTTCACCTTGGGTGTGTGCGTGTTTCACTTTCATTAAATGTATTAAATTTATGGGATAAATTATGATGATTAAGGATCTATGAGGTGGTCCCTATTGGAAATGCTTTGTTTATGTCTTATTTTTTGCCTTCATGTGTAATTTATTGATCATGCTTATTTATATATGTGTTTATTTGGTATCCTTGTGCTAAATGATTATGTTTATTATCCATAATGAGCCTTAGGACTATTCTAATTGTTTTGATTAATGAATTTTGTGATTTCTTATAGCCTCTTTCCCATGTTTCATACTTATTTCATGCCATATTCCTTACAACATGAGCATGATACTTGGTTCCTTATGGTTCTTTGCTTATGCCATGTTTGGTTGGCTTGAATTGAATGTTATACATGGTCATTCTTATTAGTTGTGATATTGAAATGCCAATGATAACATGTAATTGTTTACATGTTATGCCTTGTAGCTTATGCCTCGTGATCTTTCTTTTCTCATGTTAAATGACTTATTCCATGTTGATGGCTTGAAATGTATTATTTGGCTAGCTTTATTAGATGGTGAGAATGTGATATTGAGATGATCTTATGTTGGAAAGTAATTATAAATATATGACTTGTCTTATGATGTTCCTTGATTGAGATGGGTAACTTTCTATGGGCCAGGAGTGATCATGGGTCCTGAGTTAAGGATTCTATAGAAGGATTCTCCATGCTTGGTTGGATACTCACGATACGCCGAGAGTGATACTTTGGCTAGCGAGGTACAGGATCACTGAGAAGATTTACTTATACTCATAAGTGATGTTGGTTCCCTAGGGGAGAAACCAAGTACGAATCCATTGGCAAGATGGCTATGTCATTCCATGGGTGATAATCGTTCCCCTATGTGAGATACTTAGTATGGGCTCAGAGTCACCATGTCTTGAGTGATACAAGGGACTCCATAGGGGTTTCCTTGGATATAATTGATGAAATTGGTTCTATTGGATGTTTTGAAGCGACCCTTGGAATTTTATTTAGATTGCCTTGGATGGGCTCGGACTCCACAAGTGGAATTGATGGATTTTTCAATTTTTTCATTTCATATGTGATGCATCTTTTTATTTATCCTACTTATGACCATTTGTATTATGAAATGTAAATTACAACCCAAGATGAAGCACAAGCTTGGGGGGTATTTATTCTTAGGTAACCTTATTTACTCTGGCCTTGTATACATATTATACCTCACACAGGTACTTCTTTTTAGACATCTGGCTTAGGCCGAAGCAGGTGGTATGGTTCGAGTGTCCTTTTAGGAACCTAGTCCGAGGTGGTTACTTTTTATTTGGTTATTTCACTCCTTTTATTTATTCTAGCACACTTTCTCTTATTTACTGCATGAATCATCCTAGACATTGTCAGTGTCGACCTACTAAGATTATATCTCACACCTTTATCATGTGTCATTTAGTACCCAAGTATACTTCATGATCACATGTCTGGATACAGGGAAGTGTGCTACTTCTGATTCTTGATTTAATTTTTACTTAAGATGGAGTTTGGGGGCAGAAGACCGAGCCTATGCTTGAGATGATTTGTAGTAGTTTTTTTTCCTATTTCAGTTTTTTATAACATGAAGTATATGATTTTTATCCTTTATTTTCCTTATGATCCCATTTTTTTATAACATAATAAACATAATAATTTATTTTTTATATATATTATTGATATCTAGATTTTTCCAATTAATTATTCTATTGCATGGTTGTTTACATTATCTTTCACTTTTGTCTGCTTATTCTTATGATTCCGCGTTTTATTAATTATTGTTTGCCTCTATGCATACTCTGATGTATGAGGGTATAGTCTCCCCACAAACATACCCTAGGCCCTTGCTACTAGTCGGAATCCTCTGGCATTCGAGGAGATGCAGGTCATGTGGCCTGCCGTCTTGGGGCACTATTGAGTGGCATCTTGAGTCGGGTACTATAAAGTAGTATTAGAGCACATTTTTTATTTGGTCTTACTATTTGAGTATTAGACAAGATACTTGAAAATTGGAATTTGGATCTTACCTTATGCTTGGATGTAGTTAACCCATGTACAGGGGAAACCCAAATTACCTGGGTTTGGAAATTTTATTTATTGATTATGCCATTTATGTTTGATATGACTTCACCATTGGTTGACACACTTTTTTTATGATGAAACTATATTGGTAATATTGAGATGGTGATTTTTACTATTTTTCTTGAGGAGATGAGGGTGTGTTGAGATCATGCATCATACTAGGCACTATAGGACTTGAAATTTCATTCATTATTCCATTATATATTTATTTTTTAGTGTGCATCGCCTATTTTCATGTGACTGTTATTGTGACTTATTTTTTCTAAGACTTGAAGTGCTTGTTTTTTTTTAATTTATAGAATTTTTCTAAATCACCTTGCAGGAGGATGTTATGGTTTGGGTTAAGTGGACATCAATTTCAACTCATGAGGTGTATGGTCCCTTATGAATTGGAATGGTGATCCACCCAATTCGTCCAAATTGAAAGAGGATTAAATGTATAAGTGAATTAAAGTAAAAATCACCTTTAAAATGAAGAGACAACCATATATAAGAAATGTGAGATCATGACCTTGACCTTACCTTGGAAATGGGTTATAGGTCATGTCTCATTGATCCTTTTATGTCCTTTTTCTCTTTACCCAGACCTAGATTATGAAACTGGCAGTGGGATATGTTTATTTTGTATGGAGGTTTTGTACCTTCCCTTTCTTACCACTTTCTTATCTACTTTCCCTCTGTATTATAAAACATGTTTGAGGAGTGTGCTTTGAAATTGTAGAGTTATTCCACTATGAAATCCTCATGTTTTATGCCAAGAGAGTGGAAATGAGAATGCTTCAAAGGTGTTGGGACTTGGTCCAACTATTATACCTCCCTTATGGCCATTTGAGGAACCTTATATTTTTCATATTCTAGGAACCAAAGATCAGTTTCATTAGAGATTTCTTCAGTTTATGCAGTCAGTTCAGGGTGCTCCCCAGCCAACCCTGACTATAGTAGAGCTGACATGATATTTCCAATTGTAGCATCCTCTCAACTTCATGAGAGATGTAGGACCTCATGTTGTGGATTCATGGTTAGAATCCATGGTGTATTTCTTTGATGATCTTAATATGCCTCCAGAGTGGTGGGGAAAGCTCATGACTTGCATGCTATGTGACTCCACCAAGCGTTGGTGGGTTTTCATTTCTCAGTCTGAACATTACTGAGGTATGGTCTAGGAATACTTCTAGACAGCTTTCTACGACCACTTATTCTCATAAACTCTGAGATTGGATCATGACAGAGAGTTCATGAACCTTCAGCAGGGCTCTATGATTGTGCTTGAGTATTCATCGCACTTCACTAAGCTTCAATGTTTTGCTCCATCACTGAACGGTGACAAATTGACAACTACGAGGCACTTTGAAGATAGGCTTGGACATGTTTTCCACTTGAAGGTGAACATATTATGGTTGACTATTATTATATATATCAGAAAATAGTTCCTAATTATGGAATGAAATATTATAGAAGCTATTCTTGTGAGCCAGGGCAATTTAGTTCCGAAACAAGGTGACGGTTCTTATGGTAGTTGAAAGTGTCGTTTTGATGACGCACATGGGGGAGGTGCTAGCCTTGTGAGATATATTTATAGTTCTATAATGAATCACTAGTTCATCCATCCAGTCCATAAAAAACCTCAGTGCATGAAGAACCTGATCAAATGTCAAGCTTGTGGCAGGATGGGTCATCTTCATCACTTCTGTCATTCTTTTCCTCCAGCATCCAGTGGTAGGGGATCCATACCAGCACCTTTATCAGGAATGAGATTTTTGACTCCATGTCATTATGGGAGTTGGTATTCTACCAGATGACTAGGTCAAAGTAGTGGTGGTCATGACTGGGGTAGTCAGGCCCGATATCTTCAACGTCAGTAGAGTGGATCTACCCAATCTAGTCAAGAAGCATCTCAGGGTCGCAGTACGATCCATATGTATGCAGTAAAACCAGCACCATAGGACTAGAGTCCAGGAATATATATGGTTAGAGGTACTATTTTGGTGACCTCTACTTTAGTTTCTTCCCTTTTTGATATAGGTGCATCGCACTCTTTCATGTTTGGTGCTATTGTGGAAAGTCTTGGAATTTCTATAGAGTAATTTTCTGAGGTAATGTCTTTCTACACTCTATTAGGGTTAAAAAATATGGAATACATCATTTTTAGGAGTTCCCCCTTGAGATAGGATGGTTTCGTTTCTACCAGAGTTTCTTTATCCCCGAGATGATCAGCTTTGACGTTATTCTCGGTATGGACTAGCCTATGGCTTATCATGCCCAAGTGGATTGATATAATTATCAAGATTCTTTTACATAACCTAAGGGAAACACATATATTTATAAGGTTGAATGGTATATCTAGGAAGATCGATATGGACCCAAGAAAACTAGTCTAGGTAGAGTGACATCTCAGTTGTTGAGTCTATTTATAAGTGATCAGGGAAGGCATCTAGTAGAGTTTCCTCTATTTGTGGATCATTTCATGGACGTATTCCCTAATGATTTCTCTAGCTTACCTCATGAGAGAGAATTTGAGTTCACCATATAGATAGTGTTAGGTGTGGCACCAGTGTCTATTCCTCTGTATAGGATGGCACTTACATAGCTCTAGGAACTCAAAAAACAACTTGAATATCTTAATGCTAAGGTTTTTATTAGAACCATCACATCACCATGGGGTTCACCCATCCTTTTCTCCAAGAAGTCGGATGGTACCCCTAGATTTTACATCGATTACCACCAATTTAACTAGTTTATGGTGAATAATCATTATCCACTTCCTTGTATAGTTGACCTCTTTGACCAGCTCTGAGGAGCAATGGTTTTCTCTAAGATCTACTTGATGTCAGGATACCATCAAGTTCATGTAAGGAAATCGGATATACCACATATAATATTCCATAGAAGGTACATATTGTATAATTATTTAGTTATATCGTTCATTCTAAATAATATTTCGGCAGTCTTCATGGATTTGATGAATCAGGTTTTCCACCCATATCTTGATTCCTTTGTTGTAGACTTCATTGAAGACATTTTAGTGTACTTGAGCACTAGAAACAACCATGCAACCAATATTAATATCATGATGAGTATACTGAGAGAGCACAAAATATATGTGAAGCTCAATAAATGACACTTTTAGATCAATAAAGTTCACTTCTTGGGTCATATCATATATGAGGAAGGTGTATCAGTTGACCTAGAGAAGGTGAGCGTTGTATTTTCCTGGGACTAGCCCAAGAATATGTTTGATATATGTGATTTAATAGTTCTAGATGGATATTACAGACGATTAATCTAGGAATTATACCACTTATAAGTGCTCTTATGAACCTGACTAAGAAGGGTGTGTAGTTCCTATGGTCTGAATCTTGTGAGAAGGCTTTTCAGGAGTTAAAGGGAAGACTCACCTCAGTGTTAATTCTGATTCTTTCAGATCTGGGCAGAAGTTATATAGTTTACCATGATGCTTCAAGGATAGGGTTGGGTATAGTTATTATGTAGGGTGATCGAGTCATGGAATATGGGTCCCACCATCTAAGACCACATGAGTGGAATTATCTGATGCACAACCTCTAGTTAGCAGTCATGGTTCATGATCTATGTTTTTAGAGGCACTACCTTTTGGGTGAGTGATTATTTGTATACACAGATCATAAAATCTAAAATATATTTACACTTAGAAGGACTTGAATTTGAGGCTTCATTGGTGGGTGGAATACTTGCAGTCCTTTTATTTTGATCTTGATTATAACCCTGGAAAAGGAAATGTTGTGGAAGATGCATTGAGCCACAAGACCCAGACACAACCCATCTGGGTGGCCATTAGTGAGTGGTTGTTGATAGATTTATTCTCTGAGATGCATATTGAGGTTCCGAAATAGCACGGGCATCCAGTATTATCAGCTTTGGTAGTGACTTCCTCTCTTTAGAAGTAGGTTTAGATGAGTCAGTTATCATATTTTGAAGGCCTTTTTCTAAGAGAGAGTATCACAGGAGATAACCCACTTCCTAGTTGGGTTGTTGATGGTAGTGAGACCCCGATCTACCATGGCCATGTATGGGTGGTGACAAATATACAGGAAGATTCGGAAAGGGAATCACGTGCCTCTATATAGGTAGTTTGTCCTGGTCTCACCAAGATGTATCGAGATATAAATAGTCAGTACTAGTGTCTAGGTATGAAGAGGAAAATAGAAGGTTTCATTAGTCGGTGATCCACCTATTAGTAGGTAAAGGTAGAGCATCAGTGACCTATTTTTCTTTTATAGCCTCTCTTTATTCCTGAGTGGAAATGGAATGATGTCACCATGGATTTTGTGACAGGATTTCTGAGATCTTCTTGATTCAGTGATGCATTATGGGTGATCATCGATAGGTTGACCAAGGTTGTGCACTTCCTAACGATCCAAGATAACTTATCTATTGATGATCTAGGAAGTCTATACATCCTAGAGATATTACACCTTCATGTTGTACCATGTTCTATCATTTCAAACTGAGACACCCAATTTATTTCAAGATTCTAGAAAGGGTTTCAAAAGGTATTGGGTTTATAGGTTCTCTTGAGTACTACATATCACCCTTAGACCTACGGGTAGTTCGAGAAGACTATACAAGTGTTATAGTATATTCTACAGGCATATATCCTTGATTTGGAGGTTCTTGAGAAAATAATATCCCTTTGGTTGATTTTTTCTACAATAGAAACTTCTGGGAAAAAATTCAAATGGATATGTATGAATCCCTCTATGGAAGACCATTCCATTCACCTCTATGTTAGCTTGAGGTTTGTGAGGCAACTCTAATGGGTCCTCATCTCATTCAGGAAACATCAGAACAATTCCAAATGATTCAGAAGAATATGTATATAGCTTATTCCAAGAAAAATTCATATATCGATCATCATTGCATACCTCTAGAGTTTTAGTTGGGACATCGGGTCTTCCTGTGTGTATCACCTAGGTTGGGTCGCAAACAAATGAGAAGATATGGAAAGTTATCACCTCAGTATATCGGTCATGTTGAGATAGTGGAGAGGGTTAGGCTGATAGCCTATTGGTTACTGTTACCTCAGAGGTATCATTCCATGCATGACGTCTTCTACGTATCTCAGCTTCAATGGTATCATCCAGACCCATCTCAGTCGTTTGATCTTGAAATATCAATCTATAGGTGGATGTGTCCTTCACAGAGAATCTGCTACGTATCATTGATCACAACATGAAGGTTCTATGAGGTAGGTTAGTTCCTTTGTTTTGGGTGCTATATAAGCACAAATGTGTACTGTATGAGACCTGGGAGTAGGAGGCTGATGTATGTGCGCAGTGGTCGAAACTCTTTTTTGAATAAGTTCTACCACCCTCGGAAGGGAAACTCATGGATGAGTTGTTTTAAGGATGTGAGATCATAACATCCCATCTTTTCCATAAGTTGTAGACCATTTAATTTTTATTATAATTCTTTTAAATTACCCTAATAATGATTCCAAAATGGTTAAAGTGGGTCTCAGAGATGTTCTAGGGCTCATGCATAGCCTAGAGCCCCATAAATTTAAAGAGAAGAGTAAGCCGCATAGTGAGAGGAAACTGTGCAGACCATCCTACATGGTTTCCTTAAACCATGTGGTAGCTAGCAGTGGGCACATGGGGGGGATCACAGTTTGTCTGTAACTATGCGACCTAGGGTACATGAATATGTGGTGCTATAGTGGGTTGGGATAGATCCCAAACACACATCTTTTTCATGGTTAGTTAAACTGTTCGACTAATCATGTGGTATAACCCTTTGAAGCAGTAGCAGGCACACGTTTGGCACACATTTTGGCCAAACTATGCGGCCAAACCATGCACAATGTAAAAATAATATAAATTATAAATCTACCCCTCTTTAATGATTTTAAATCACCCATCTTACTCTCCATATATTTTCTAGAAGGATTCCCCTCTTCCTCTATGCATGGATCTCCCTCTTCCCCTATCCTACCTGAATGGACCTAAGGCCTTCTTATTTATTTATTTTTTGATAATACTCTTTTTAAGGGATGAAGGGGAACCCTTAAAAGTCATGTAGGCTTAGATATTATATGACCTGAAGGTCTTGGACATTACATGACTCATAGATATTAGAGGAATTTATCCAGACTATAACTACTTTGGAACTACTCCTCCCCATCTTCTATATTGTTATATCATCTCTCCACCTTCGCTTGGATGTTCGGTTATTCTCTCGTTCATTCATAGGATAGTCCTAATGTAAATTCCATAAACTCTATTTCTTCCAAATTTGTTAGCTTCTACTCTAGTGAATGTGCCTTCACTGAATCCTCATCTAAAGTCTACTCCTTGTAGAATCTTCCTGGTCCATTAAGAATAATTTTATGTGGCCCGAAAGCCTTGAGGTGGCCCAAAGGCCTTGAGATGGCCTGATTTCCTTGGGGTGGCCTGAAAGCCTTACTGGACTGAAGGCCTTGGGTGGCCCGAAGGCCTTGAAGGACCAGAGGACCAAACCAGTTCCCTAAAAGCCCAAACATATGAATAGTTCTAGCTACTAAAGTACCGAGCAGTACCTTCTATAGTACCTACTATAGTACCTACTACAGTACTACTACAGTACCCTGAAAATTATGCCACTTCCCATATTTGAACCCGGGTCTCTTGGATTCACTTTCCAAGTCCTCACCAATCATACTGAGGCTCTTGTTCCCTCTTCCCCTCTCCTAGGTTTTATGAAATCTCTTCCATCCATGGTTTGATTCCCTAATAGTCAGAAGAAAAAAAATTCATCAGCATTCTCTTATATCTCCATACTTCTATTTCTATATTTCTCTTCCACCCATTGCATTATTTTATTATGATGGAATTTTTCTATATTTTAGGGATTTTCAAAAATCCTTTGATTTATTTCATTTTAGGTTGAATCAAGTCTTGATGATGGATGAGTGGAGCACTACTACATTGAGGTAGGGGTATTACACCTTTCCCGCTCTTTTTGTTTCATTTTAGTTGAAGCGTTGTTATTTCGCTCACTAGACCCTTCCATTGATGCTTCGTTCTTGTTTAATAAATTAAATGAAATGGTTTTCCAGGTCCATAGTGACCCTATCATATGTTGAAACCCATCTATAGGGTGTTCTCCTTGTCTTTGGCCACCCCTTTGGGTGTTCTATCCTAAATGGACTAAATTTCCCATGTGCTCAAGTTTTTTTTCGCTTTGGGTGTGTGTGTGTTGCACTTTAATTAAATGTATTAAATTTATTGCCTAAATTATGATGATTAAGGATCTATTATGTTGACCATATTTGTAATACTTTGCTTATGTCTTGTTATTTGGACTTCATGTGTAATTCCTTGATCATTCTTATTTATATATGTGTTTATTTGGTATCCTTTTGATAAATTATTATGTTTATTACCCATGATGGGCCTTGGAACTATTCTTATTGTTGTGTTTAATTCCTTTTGTAATTTCTTGTAGCCTCTTTCCCATGTTTAATACTTATGTCATGCCATATGCCTTACACCTTGATCATGCTACTTAGTTCCTTATTATTCTTTTCTTATTCCATGTTTGGTTGGATTGAATTGAATGCTATGCATGGGAAATCTTATTATTTGGGATATTGAAATTTCAATGATAACATGTAATTGTTTACATGATATGACTTGTAGATTATGGATCATTCTCTTGATTTGATCATGTTAAATTCCTTATTCCATGTTGATGGATTGTAATGTATTATTTGGATATCTTGATTAGATGGAGAGAATGTGATATTGAGATGCTCTTATATTGGAAAGTAATTATAAATATATTTCTTATCTTATGATGTTCCTTGATTGATATAGCTCACTTGCTATAGTTCGGGAGTGAACATGGGTCCTGAGTTAAGGTTTACATGGACGGAATCACCATGCTTGGTTGTATACTCTTGAAATTCCATGAGTGATACTTTAGATATCTAGGTATGGGTTCACCAGGAGGATTTACTTATACTCATGAGTGACACTAGTTCCCTAGGTGAGAAATCAAGGATGAATCCATTGGAAATATGGTTACACCATACCATGGATGATACCTAGTCCCCTATGTGAGATACTTAGTACGGGCTCATATTCACCATGTCTTGAGTGATACAAGGTATATCTTATGGGTTTCCTTAGACAGACTCAATGGAATTGGTTATATTGGATGTTCTTTAGTGACCCTTGGAATTTTGTTTAGATAACCTTGGATGGGTTCAGACTCTACAATGAGAATTGATGAATTGTTTGATTTACTCATTTAATATGTGATGAATCTTTCTATTTATCCTTCTTATGATCATTTGTATGATGACATGTAAATTATACCCCAAGACAAAGCAAAATCTTGGGGGTATTCATTCTTAGGTTGCCTTATTTACTTTGTCCTTGTATACATATTATGCCTTGCATAGGTACTTATTTTTAGACATTTGACTTAATCTGAAGTAGGTGGTATGGGTCGAGTGTCCTTTTAGGAAACCAGACCTAGTTGGTTACTTTTTATATGGTTATTTCTCTCCTTTTATTTATTTTGTCACACGGTCTCTTATTTATTGCATGAAATGGATCGGCCTAGACACCGTGGGTGTTGGCCTATGGAGATTATATCTCACACCCTACTTGGTCATAATTTGGTACCTGAGTAGACTTCATGATCATAGTTATGGATAAAGGTAAGTTTATTGTTTCCTATGATTGATTTACTTTCTTATTAGGATAGAGTTTGGGGGCAGAGGACTGATCTTATGCTCGAGATGTTGTGTATCATTTTTTTGGACTCTTTGTACTTTTTGTATAGCATGAAGTATATGATTTTTATCCCTTATTTCCCCTATTATCTCATTTTTGTATAACATCATAAACTTCATCATTCATTTTTTATCTATTATTGATATCAATCTTCCAAAAATTAATTATTCAATTGCATGGTTTTTTACATTATCTTATTCTATAGTTTTCTTATTCTTGTGCTTCTGTGATTTATTATTTATTGTTTACCACTACGCATACTCGGATATATGAGGTTATAGTCTCACCATAGACACACCCTAGGTATAACGAACCATTATTATCATAAATTAACATTACATAAAATTTTCAGAATACTTAAAACATTACACAAACAGATTCCAAAAGACCATATTAGTTTAGTGCCTTTGGAAACTATGAAACATGAACACTGGTACATAAGTGAGCTACATTATCTCCCACTAGGTTCTTCTTGAATATAAACATTCTTATAAACATCATACCTAATACATATCTTCATAACATGGGGAAGTAAACATAAAAAGGGGTGATCTCAAATGCTCAGTAAGGGTAAACAAGGGAGACATGTAAGCATAAACATGAGCATCCAAACATTGCTATTTTAGTGACGTTTGTTTACCGACATTTCTATAAAAAATTGGTAAATGAGGTGTCTCTAATTACTGAAATTTATAAACATTTCTAATTTATCAACCTTTATAAATGTCGCTAATTTAGCAACGTTTATTTACTGATGTTTTTTAGAAATGTCAATAAATGATGTGTCACTAAATAGTGACATCTATAAACATTGTTAAATAGAGATTTTTATAAACATTGCTAAATTCACAATGTTTATAAACATCTCTAAATTAATGAAACTTCATTTATCTATGTTTCTCAGAAACATCGGTAAATTAATTAGCAACACTTACAAACGTCACTAATCTAAAAAAAATGTCACTAAATAGTGTTTTTTAGCGATATGAGTATGAGTATGAGAATGTAATTAAAAAATTTTAAGATCATACCCTACATATCAAAGATAATAGATAGAAATCATAAAATAAATATTATAAGTTCATAAGACATGAATCATAATTAAATGAAGAGAATAATCCATGAAATAATAACATAGGAATAAGACATGGAATTGTGGCAAGCACATAAGCATATAATATGATTTCTATAGTAGATAAGGCATCGCTTCCAAGACCATCTTAGTAGTATGGGTTCACTCCCCATACCATCTTGGTAGTCATGGTTCACTCCCATGGCCATCTTAGTAGTAATATTTTACTCCTCATACCATCTTGGTAGTCATGGTTCACTCCCATGGCCATCTTAGTAGTCAAGGTTCATTCCCAACACCATCTTACTCCATCTCATCAGATATAAATCTTTACCCAATTCATTGGAGGGAGATATAGGTCCCACTCATCACATAATGAAATTATACATACTTGTGAAAAAAAATCATAAACAATCATATCATAACTGATGAAATGAAATGGGTATCATAAATATGTAATCATATCACAACTTGTGAAAAAAGATATAAGTTTCATAATCATTTCATCAAAAACATAACTTGTGAAAGAAAAATGGATTTCATAAACATATAAAATATGAAAAATAAATGGGTTTTATAAATACCATGGCATCAATAATAAACCATTTAGAGAAATAATATGAATATAACCTTTATATCATTTCCAAGAAAGGCATGACTAACATCAACAGATGTCATCTTAGATGGTAAATAATTTTCAAATATCTTTTGAAAAATATTTCTTGAATAAAATATCCTTTCTTCTTTGAAAAAAGGATTTTTTTTTAAACATAAAACTTTCTTAAAACCATTTTCATGGGAATAAAACTTATATAGAAATCTTGAAAACATTTTTTCAATCATTTTACTTGAAAACTTATAAAATAAGATTGAATATATTTTGAAAATAATTTTCCTTGAAAAATGTATTGAAAACATTTAGAAAGCTTTTTTCTTTGAAAAAACTATGAAATAATGAATTTATAGAATATTAGGAAAATATATCTTTTTAAAAGAAAATAAATTTTTAATTTTATAAAGTAATATTCAAGGGAATTTCGATCATGACAGCATATAAACCTAAACACGTTGATTATTCCTTTTACGCCGTAAAAATTTTAGAAAGGTACTTCGACTGAAAAAATGAAAAGAAGATTCCTTATTAAAAACAATTTGTGTTTAAAAAGGTAAAACATGGGTAAAAATGTCCTTTAAATATCATAGTATAATAGTAGAATATTTTTGGAAACCTTTTAGAATACATGGTTTTGAATTGACACATATTTCCAACCGAAGAGAGGTAAAGTCAGACTTTATTAAAAACTTTTTCTTAACTATCTTATGTACCAAATAGTGGTAAAATGGTAACAACACATGAATATATCATGAATAAACATAGGATAATAAAATTCATGAGTATTATTGAGATTTGGATCATAATATTTCATCAAAGAAGTCATAATTATATTGAATCTTGAAAAGAAATAAGATCATTTCAATAAACTCTCATAACTTGGTAACATTGAACCATACTCCCCATGTAAGAAAATGAAATTAAATTAAGATTAAAATATCATGAAAGGAGGGAGATTCATGATATAACATGTTAAAGGAATTTTTTACCCCTCATATAAAAATATAGTTGCATAACATGTCATGTGGCTCAAAGAAGGCAAATTGAGACAAAAATTACGTTACTGATTTGGTAACTTTTGAAACTTAAAACACCATGATAGAATGATCATAAAATGGTTTTTTAAATACCCATAGATTTAATTATAATATGAATAAAATACATTAATGGGTTGTATATACACTACACAAAATAAGTTAACGGTGAATAAGGAATGTATCTCATGGGAATAAGTAGTGAGATAAAATTCCCTTACCTTGTGTCTTGACTCTCATCGTACTTATTCAAACCTCTTGTATAATAAATATAAATTTATTATAAATATATAATAGAACCATATTATTACTTATAATACCATATATTTATTGATTATGGATTTATATTACCCTCTTTTTAACAATTATATATTAAGGATTCACTTTAGGTAATATCTACTTTGTTTTTCACATGTGTCTTAATTTGTTATATCTTTAGTCCTTATACTTATATCATTATTTACATAATTTAAATATTAATTTAAATATAATGTATATTAATTATATTTTTATTATAATGATAAATATAATATAGATATATGAAGTTGAATACACCGTTCATAGAGACGTTGGGTCGTACATATGCATGAATGTTATTTCTGTTTAATTATTGCGTTGAAAGAAAGAAAGTAAAATAAATATATGTATATATATGTATATATATCATTATTAAATAATCTTTATCATATAATATATTTTATATATATTCACTAAAATAATCTTTAATACATTCCATGTAGTGTATTTATGAAACACATCGCTTTGAGGGGGCGGTAGTCCACACTTCCTCAAACGAAATTATCGTATAAACACAAAATGGACAGTATAAATATGTGTGTTGTAAAAGAATTATATAAACTTAAATAAATAATAAATATTAAATATAACATATATAAATATATTATACATCATAATTTCAACCATGATAGGCGGTAAATGAAAAATGAAAAATCATCATTTAGTGAGACGGTAGTCCACCGTACACATAAATAGTATGTTTGTTATCTATTAGATGGAAGTGTGTGTAAGTGTAGGTAGAATAATTATCATAAAATCATAATAATATTTTGGGGATAATTTTATTGTTATAAAATCATGTAATAATAATATATGAGGGAGTGGAGAAAGAAAATAAAAGAAAGGAGTTTAAGGGAGGGTGTTACCTCTCAATTGGGTAACTCCTTTTGGTTTGCACCAAAGGGATTCCTTGGAATGATTTCAGCATAAATGAGGATTAAAAGATAAATTTATAAATTTTAGGGATATATTTTTTAATATTTTGTCTGAAATTAAGTTTCTTGAGAGTTTTGAGGGAGTGAGAGTAGGGGAGGCCTTTTATAATGGAGGAGAAGTGGTGCTCTTGTAATAATTTGGAAAAAGGAAACCCCACCCACATTAGTTTATTACTATTAGATCCAATAATAGTCCAAAGTCTATAAAGATTATAATAGGGTCTAAATATGTACATAAAATGTATTTAGGAAAATTTTATAGGTTGTTTTGGTCCTTAAGGTTATGGTTTAGTCCCTTATTAAGCTTAATTTAACCTTAATCGTTGTAATTAATTTTAATTACTTTCACTAATATTTTTGGTCAAAAACTATTTTTTCCTTATTAGAAATTATAAATTATTCTAATTCCAATTATGGAATCCATTTTTTCAAATTAAAATCACAAAATTGGTAGATATTAATTTTAATTTAATCCCATAGTCGGGTTGACAATGTGGGTTTTTAAAGTAAAAATGATCAAAAGATTGCTAAGTTTTTATATCCAATTTCAATGTAGAATTGGTTCTAATGACTTAAATTTGATTAATTTATAATAATATTATCTAATTAAACTTTGAAACCAATTTAAAATTTAATTTAACCTTATAAATAAATTATATGAAAAGACAGTTTTGAACTAAAATACAGTATTTTTCACTATTCATTAAAAAATAAAACTTCACAAAAAAATACTAAAAATTCACACTAATCTAATTTTTATTATTATATTTAAAATATGAAGTTTATTTTGACATATAATATTTATAAAATTTCCAAAATTTAGATTTAAATTAGGTCTGTCATTAAAAGGCATTAAAATTACCTTAATAAAAAATTGGGTTTTATGGGTTAAATTGGTTTTATTCTTATCTTATACTTATAAAATATATTGTATGAATATAAAAAATATTTAATTGTATATATAAAAAAATATTTCATTAAAATTAATTAATAATTGTAATTAATTTAATTTATTAGGATTAAAATCACTTTATGGGCATAATAATAGTTTTCTATAAAAATACTCTTTTATATTCAATTGGTTCTTATATTCATTTCTAAATAATTTGTAACTAATTAATTCATTTTATATTTTGTGAAAGCCATATATTAATATAATTTATTTAATAATATTCATAAAATCTAATTTAACAGCTAGGTTATATATTATTATATAATATATTATTGTTTGGTAACACTCGATCTTGCATGTTACGCAAGCTATCGATGAAAGTCAGTTTTGTGTGAAACGTAATCTTAACTCAGTGTTCTTTATAAAGGAATATAACCATTATATTTCATGTAGCTCATGATTAACTTAGCATTGCATATAATGAAATCCAAACTTAGTGCTTTAATATATATATAATAACTATTTTCGGTGTTGTATGAAATGAAAAATATAAAAAGATTAAATTAATTAAAATATATATATTTTTTACAAAATCTCAGGGTGTAACATTCTACCCCCCTTAAAATGAATTTTTCCTTGAAATTATTCTAGGTTATAAAAGTTTTAATACTTGAGAATTCTTCTCATAGAAACCCACATCGTAAAAATGAATACTAAAATTTCCTTTAAAAAAAGAAAGTTAGAACCATAACGGTTACCCAAAGTAACTCACAGCTAGATTCCCACATAGAAGAACATAGGTGGGAAGTGAAAATATTAACATGGAAGAGAAATATAACCATCAAGTTCTAATGGATAGTGATAGAGAATAAGGTCAGTAGAAAGTTAACAATCACAAATCCATAAATCTGCAATGACCTAAAGGATCTTATAATATATCAGAAAAAATCTACTAGGATGACATTTTATTTATAGATTGTTTTCATAAAGATGAATAATTTTCATGATAAGATATACTTTCATGATTTCTAGACAATATTATCCTTTTTTCTACTTGATCCGCTTCACCCCTTTTTCAAAAATAAGTTGAATTTTTCACTCCTGAAGCACTAAAAGATAATGAGATCCATGATAAATCATCTCATATCTCTTCAATTACCATCAATACAAAAATTTTAGAGCAATTTATCCGATATTAATGAGTCTTAATGTAGTGATATAATACTTTAATATCACAAACTTCATCTAAATTTTAATTTAAACATTCCAAAAATGGTTAACCTTATAACCCTTCTGAATGATGAAAATACAAAACATTAAAAATAAAGTCACAAAATCATCTTAACATTGATCCCCCATATATCAAAAAGTATATCTTGGTTGTCACATTCCAACATGTGAATACCCTCATTATGTATTCTCTTGAAACATGGTAATAACCTGAATTACCATAAATACGCTTTCAAAACATGCATGATTCCTTATAACAAAGGTTACTGAGTATATTCCTTAAATCCAAAAAAATTGTAAACATGATATCATAAACCACTTGTTAACAAGCCCTTAATTAGTTCCAAGGTAATCAATACTATATAGTTTACTTATTCCTATCTAAAATATCTTTATCTAAACAAAATTATCTTAACATAAAAAACATATTAGGGGTTATCTTTCCTTAGACAAAATATTTTTCAATCCATCGGAATCATTAAACATAATCTTGTAAATCCTTAGTGAAAAACATAAACTAACCAGTCCTTACATATTTCACCATTCATACTACATAATTCTTCGATTCAAATACATAGAAACTTTAATTATTCCACTTTATCCATATGTCATAAGAAAGATACCTCATCATGTTACTTAATACCTCTTTCCTTTCATATTTTCTCTGTAGTCTCATCATAAACAACAATATAATCATTACTCATACCGCCTTGATGATTCTATTTAGAATCATTCCACTTAGGATATCGATTTTCATAATTACCATTCATTGTACAATTAAATAATTTATCATTTGGTGATATCTTATGGAGTCCAATATTTCCATCCATTTGGTTATCTTAAACCTTCATTTTTTTTGCAGTTACTTGCTTTGTGTCCTTATCTTACACATTCAAAACACCTTATTATTCCTATAATACATTCACTTAGGTGATTATTTCCTCATTATTGACCTAAATAAAATCAAATCTTCTTTCCTCCATGGTCTCTATTGTCTGAACTCTCTACGAACTCCATCATTCTCTTCTTTGGTGAGTCCAAGAGTTGATCAAGGTACATGTTGTTGATCATGTTCCTTGAAAAATGATTAGGGATGATCACAATATCCTCCAATCCTATGATTGTCTCATTTGACCACTCATCAACAGATTTTCCATCACATTCAACGTTAATCTAGTTCCTTTTGGTTCCCTCTATTGACTAAAATTAGGAATAATTGAGTAAGAAACAATTATCATAGCGAGGAATCACATAATCATGAAAATTCACTTATAGGATGTATAAATTATAAAACATTATTTAATTTATGTCACCTTAGGTTTATACAAGGTTATTCATAGTTATATTCTATTAAAATCCTTCATAATGTTTTGTGAAGAGTTTGTGAATTCCCAAAGCATATCCCTCAGGAGTATCAAACCAGGTGTGAAGCAAGGCTCATTGTCGTATACTAGATCACCCTGAATCAGGCCTGGAACATCATGTTGGAGTTTTTACTCCTATGTGTATATGTTCTAGAGCCACATCCATTAGTAGTATCCAGACATGGATGTATTTATAGTAAACCACTCACTCTATCCTTACCAAAATTCCAGGATATTTTTTTATGCTTTTCCTTATCCTTATACTTATCCTTGGACATTTCCTTAGGGTTCTCACTAATGTTTTCTCATCCTAGTTTCCAAATTTTAACTAAACCTTTGCTATGATATCAACTATAATGACCCAGTATTTTTATACATTAACATTTCATAGCATTTATGTAATACTTAAAACATTACACAAACAAATTCCCAAATACCATATTAGTTTAGTGCCTTTGGAAACTTGGAAACATAAACTTGGTTACATAAGTGAGCTACATTATCTCCCACTATTTTTTCTTGACTAGCACCCTTCTTAGACACACCATACCTAATACATATCTTCATAACCTAGGGAATGAAAAATAAAAAGGGGTGAATCATAAGGAAATGAAGAACGTAATCCATTAAATCAAAAAATATGAATAAGACATGGAATTTTGGCAAGAACATAATCATATAATATGATTTATATAGTAGCCAAGGCATCGCTTCCAAGACCTCCTTGGTAGTACAGGTCCACTCCCCATCCCATCTTGGTATTCATGGTTCACTCCCATTGCCATATTAGTAGAATGATTTCACTCTTCATACCATCTTGGTAGTCATGGTTCACCTCAATGGCCATTTTAGTAATCAAGGCTCACTCTCAAGACCATATTAGTCTATATCATGATAAATAAATCTTTACCCAATGAATTGGAGGGAGATATAGGTCCCACCCATATCATAATAAAATCATACATACTTGTTCCAAAAAATCATAAATAATCAAATCATAACCCATGAAATGAAATGGGTGTCTCAAAAATTTAATCATATCATAACCTATGAAATAAGATACAAGTTTCATAATCATTTCATTAAAAACATAACCCATGAAAGAAAAATGGATTTCATAAACATATAACCCGTGAAAGAGAAACATGTTTTATAAAGACCATGACATCAATAATAAACCATTCAGATAAATAATGTGAATGGAACCTTTAGATAATTTCCAAGAAATTCATGAGTAACATCAATGGATGTCATCTTATATGGAAAATAATTTTGAAATATCCTTCAAAAAATATTTATTGAGGAAAATATCCTTCCTTATTTAAAAAGGATTTTTTTAAACATAAAACCTTTTGAAAGCCATTTTCTTGGGAATAAAATTTATAAATAAATCTTGAAAACATTTTTCAAACGTATTACTTGAAAACTTATAAAATAAGCTTGAATATATTTTGAAAATAATTTTCCTTAAAAATATATAAAATAGCTTGAAAAACTTTTGAAAAACTTTTTATTTGAAAAGACTTTGAAACAATGAATTTCCAAAGTATTAGGAAAAAAAATATATTTTTTAAATAAAATAAATTTTTAATATTTTAATGGAATATTCAAGGTAATTTCATTCATGATAGTGGATAAACCCGAACACACCAATCATTCCTTTTACACCGTAAAAAGTTTAGAAAGGTGCCTCGATCAAAAAACAACAAGAAGATTCCTTATTAAAAACCATTTGTGTTTAAAAGGATAATACATGGGTAAAAATTTATTTTAAGTATCATAGTTAATATTAGAATTTTTTTGGAAACCTTTTATAAGACACGGTTTTGAATGAACACAGATTTTCGACCGAAGAGATAGGTAAGGTCGGGCTTTATTAGAAACACTTTCTTTACTATATTATGTAAAAAACCATAGAAAAATGGTACCAACACATGAATATATCACGAATAACTAGATGAGAATAAAATTCATGAATTTCCTTGATATTTGTAACATAAAATTTCATCAAATAAAGCATAATCATAAACAATCTCGAAAAGTGATGAGATTATTTCAATAAGTTCTCATAAATTGGTAACATTGAACCATACTCCCCATGTAATAAAATGAAATTAAATGAAGCTTAAAATATCATGAAAGTATTTATATTCATGATATAACATGTAAAAGGTAGTTTATACCCCTCATATAAAAATATAGGTGCATAATATGGCATGTGTCTCAAAGAAGGAAAATTGAGACAAAAATTACATTACTGATTTGTTAACTTTTGAAAATTAAACCCCATGATAGAAATATCATAAAATTGTTATGTAAATACCAACATATATAATTATAATATTCATATAATACATTATTGTGTAGTATATACATCACACAAAAGAAGTTAGTGGTGAATAAGGCATGTATCACACAGAAATAAGGAGTGAGATGAAATTTCCTTACCTTGTATCTTAACTCTCTCCATACTCATTCAAACATCCTGTATAATAAATATAAATATATTATAAATATATAAAATATGAATATTATTATTTATAATACCATTTATGGTTTGATTATGTCTTTATATTACCCTCTTGTTAACAATTCTATATTAAGGATTCACTTCGGGTAATATTTGTTTTGTTTTTCACATGTGTCTTAATTTGTTATATTTTTTGTCCTTATACTTATATCATGATTTCAAGAATGTAAAACATAATTCAAATATAATATATATTTAGTATATTTTTATTATTATAATCAATATAATATATAATTATAAATTGGAATACACTTTTCATGGAGATGTTAGGCCGTACATACGCATGAACACTGTTTCTGTTTAATTGTCATGTTAAAGGAAAGAAAGTAAAAGACATATATGTATATATATGTACATTTATAATTATTATATTATATTTATTATATCATATATATCATATATATTTACTAAACCCATCCTTAATACATTTCATGTAGTGTATGTATGAATCACATCTCTTTGAGGGGCGGTAGTCCACACTTCCTCAAACAAAATTATCGTATAAACACTAAATGGAAAGTAAAAAAAGAAATGTGTTGTAATATAATTAAAAAAAACTTAAATACATGATAAATATTATATATAACATATATAAATAGATTTCCCATCATAATTTTCACCAAGAGAGTCGGTAAAGGAAAACTGAATAATCATCGTTTAGTGATGCGGTAGTCCGCTGTACACGTAAACAATATGTTTGTTATCCATTAGATGGAAGTGTGTATAAGTGTAGGTTGAATCATTATCATAAAAAATCATAGTATATTAAGTATAATGGTGTTTTTATACAGTAATTTAATGATAATATTTGATGGATTGGAGAAAGAAAATAAAATAAAGGAGTTTAAGAGAGGGTGTTGCCTCTTAATCGGGTAACTCCTTTTGGTTTACACCAAAGGGATTCCTAGGAAGGCTTTATAACCAAAGGAGGAATTAAGAAGAAATTGAGATATTTTTGGAATCTATTTTGGTATATTTTTTCCAAACATAATTTTCTTGAGAGGTGTGAGGAAGTGGGAGGAGATGGGGCCTTTTAAAATGGAGGAGGAGTGGCACTCGTGTAATATTTTGGAAAAAGGAAACCCCAACCACGTTTTTTTATTGAAAGTGGATCCAATAATGTAAAAATTCAATAAAATGGGGGATAGGGTCTAAATATGGTCATCCAATGGCTTTAGGAAAATTTTATAGGTCTTTTTGGGCCTTAAGTTTATGGTTTAGTATCTTATTGAGCTTAATTTAACCTTAATCGTTGTAATTAATTTTAATTGATTTCACTATTAATTTTAGTTCAAAACTAAGTTTACCTTATTATAAAATATAAATTACTTTGATTCCAAATATGGAATCCATTTTTAAAAATTATAATCATATAAGTGGCAGAAATTAATTTAAATTTAATCCCGCATTTGGGTCGACGATGCGGTTTTTTAAAGTAAAAATGATCAAAAGTTTGCTAAGTTTTTATATCCAATTTAATTTTTTAATTGATTATAATGACCTAAATTTTATTAATTGATAATAATATTATCTAATTAAATTTTTAAAATAATTTAAAATTTAATTTAACCTTACAAATAAATTAGATGAAAAGGAGATTTTGAACTAAAACACAGTGTCTTTTACTATTCTTTAAAAAATAAAAATTCATAGAAAAATACTAAAAATTAACTATAATATAATTTTTATTATTATATTTAAAATATGAAGTTTATTTTTACACATAAAATTTATATAATTTCAAAAATTTATATTTAAAATAGGTTTTCCATTAAAAGGTGGTAAAATTGCCTTAATAAGAATATTGGATTTTATGAGTTAAATTGGTTTTATTCTTATCTTATGATTATAAAATATATTAGATGAATATCAAAAATATTTACTTGGATATATAACAAATATATTTCATTAAAATTACTTACTAATTGTAATTTATTTAATTTATTAGTATTAAAACAAAATTTTGAGCATAATAATAGTTTTTTATAAAAATACTCTTTTATATTCAATTTGTTCTTACATTCATTTATAAATAATTTTTAACTAAATAATTCATTTTATATTTTGTGAAAACCATATATTTACATAATTTAGTTAATAATATTCATAAAATATAATTTAACAGATAGTTTATATATTATTATATAATATATTATTATTTGGTAACACTCTGTCTTGCATGTTACACAAGATATCGAGGAAAGTTAGTCTTTCATGAAATGTAAGCTTACCTCAGTGTTATGTATAGAAGAAGATAACCATTATATTGTGTGCAGTGCATGATTAACTCGGTATTTCATATAATGTAATCTGAACTTAGTGCTTTAATATATATAAAATAGATATTTTTGTTGTTGCGTGAAATCAAAAATATCAAAAAGATTAAATTAATTCAAAATATATATTTCACAAAATTCCAGGGTGTAACACTAGGCCCTCACTACTAGTCAGTAGCCTAGGGAATTCATGGAGATGTGCTGAGGTCATTTGGACCACCATCTCGGGGCGCTGTTGAGTGGCATCTAGGGCTGAACTCTACATTACTACTCCTTATGGAGAATCTGATCTCACCCTTATTTTTATTCCTTTTCCTATTAAACCTAGAGGATAACTATGCTTAATTTTCAAGGATATGATGGAAGGGATATTAATGTTCCCACAATGTGTTCATGTTATATCTTTTGTTTTTAAATGTATGTATGTATCTAGTCTTCCAATAATACTAAACTATTGGATCCTTTGGGAATTTTTATATCCTATACCAATAATGTAATATAAAAATCATATTTGGGTTTTGGACCCTGGTTTGTTACAAAATTGATTATATTTCTATACCATCATTCATGTAAGTGGTTGAATCAACCCAAAAAAAGAAACAAGTTAAACTATTGAATGAGTAAGAGTTTAGAGTTATATAATAGTATAATCGTCTCATCATAAGCATAATGATGCCTAATATTATTACAGTGGTGGATGAGGTTTAGAAAGAGGTGATATGAGAAGGTAATTGAAAGAGTAAGAGAAAAACTTAGATATTTAATGAATTTTCTCCTTCTCAACACAACTTCATTAGGAAATAAGGATTAAAGATTACTTAATGGAACTATAAGCTACCCAAAATCTTATAATAATATATTATAATTAAAAAATGGTAGGTATTCAATATCATTTCTAAAGGATATAGTGGTTTGGAATGGGTAGAGATGAGATCCTTTTATTTGTGAAAATGAAGTGAATTTCTTTAGAAAATTAAGTTAGAATAAGGGGAAAGATGGGATCACATGATAGTTGGGTATTTTAAGTGGGAAAATATTGGTAATACATCTAGGTTTGTCTTAAATAACTAAAATAGGAATTATAGAATGTATAAATATCATTTAATTATCAAAAAATCAAGCCACTTTAATTTATCCCATTTTTCCTTATTTAATTATTTACCATGTTAATTTTTTTACTAAAAATATATAATAACCCCTCTACTCAATTTTGATGTGATATGGGAAATTTAACTTTTAATCGAAAACATAATATCTATAGAAAAATTATATATATAGAAAAATGTATTTTTTTTAACTTTAATCATTCTTAATATTTTTTCATATCCATTAATAATTAAGTAAGTGTTATCATATGTGTTATTAATTGATTCATTAAATTATATTCATCATTTAAAAGTGATCGATTTAACTTATTAGGATAAAGGTACCCATTACTTAAAAAGGTTCTTTAAAAAATATCATTTTTTAACACTAAATAATTTTAACCGCATCTTATTAATTTTAATTATTCATCTTCTAACCATTAAATTATACCAATAAATTGGTATTAAAATATTTGTTTTAATTTTATAAATACAAGAAATAATGATTTAATAATAATAATATGTATTCATATGAAATAAATTTTTATAATAAAATATTTAAATTAAATATTATATTTTTATTTCATTATTTATTATTGTGAATTACATTATTTTCAATTACAAAACTTACCCATTGGATATAACCAATGGCCATATATCCCACAATCATATTTACAACAGCCATATATTCAATGGTCATATTCCCAATTCCCATATATATAACGGTTAGATTTCATTCCTATATACCACCTAACATGCATTCTTAGAATCATTCATCCTATTCATTTGCTTCGCTCTCAACATGTCTATTATATTTATAGTTCTTTATCTTATTTCCACAGTTACAATTGGGTGATGATCTTCATGTAAAACCATGAGGATAAATATTTTATGCTCATAATATTTTTATTTACTTGTTGTTTTATTCCACTTATAGTTTTCTTAATTTTTTTTATATTTCATTATCATAATGTATTAATTTTGATTTTACATTTTAATATTTTATCTTAATAAAATATATCACAGTTTTTTTAGTCCTTTGTTGCATATGAAGCAAGCTATTTAACACGGTTTTTTATTTAAATGAAAAAAATATATGTAGTAAAATCATGTGGTGTTACACAACCCATTATGGAATCAAATCCGGAGTGGTTGATTTCTTTTCTTTGTCTATAAAAATTTCATTACATCATGAAGTTATCATTAAAATGTTGTTTTTTTTCTAGGATTCATCAGGTTTGATGTGGAAAGGTTGGGCCTTTCACCATGTTTCTTAGTGGATCATGTATTGTGGCATGACCACCTAGGTTGCATCATTAACTTAATTAAATTTATTGAGTTAATTTGGTTTAATCATGATATTTATTAAGATATAAGGAGAGAGTGTGGTGTGATCATTTGAGTTTCATTTTAATCAAACCCATTACAACATAACCATAACCCATTATACCATGAAACTATATTTTCTAGGTTATATTATAAATTAAATGTGTCTCTAAAATTAATTCTAATTTTTTCATGTCTTTTCCAGAACCCAAGGAAATTAGAGGTGTATCTTTGGATATCTTTAAGCCCCATCGGTAACTTATGACCCTCGATTTTGATATATTAATCTACTGGATATCCAGAGTGACTTCCTCTCCTTTTCTTCTTAATTATCTATTACTATTCTTTCTTGAAGAGTCTATATTAGTAGTATTTATTTCCTTTGGGTTATGTAGGGTCTAATGATTAATTGATCTTAATTTGTTACAGGTTTTTTTAAGATTTAACTTAGGTGTTTTTAGGGGTATTACCATCAAATAATTTTCATTCTAACACAAATATATTTTAAAATATGGTTGGAGTTGGGGATTTAGTAATTATCCTCTATTACTTATGTGTAATTTATAGAATTTTCATGTTAGTATTTCATTTTTTATGGTTCAAATTACCCTAATAAAGATAATTGTCTCGACTAAAGAAATTTTAGGGAGAAATAAGGAATTTTTATGTGCTTTACTTAATTCTCTATTATTATTGATGTGTTGATACATCTCATTTTATTTTATTTCCTTTGAAAAAAAATTTCAACTAATGAAATATTTGAATTACCTTCTATAATGGGTTAATCATTTAAATATGGTGAAAAAATGGATATGGTGTAAATTTTGAATTATTAATTCTCTTGTTTATACATAAAATGTTAAATGGATATGGAGTATTGTCTAAAGGTTGTTGTTTGAAATAGTTTATTATAGTTCTTTTTTATATCAATGAATATATGGTTAACTGATATGAACTTTTGGGAAAACATTAGTTGATATAATTGATATTATTTTCACCTTCATAATTGGATAAATCACACAAATTTGGTAATAAATCAATAATGTGGAAATCAGTAATTACAATGTTTATTATTTAATTTGAAATTATAATTTAATATTAAATAACGACTAATGAGAATTTGTTCAATGTAAATTGATTCTATGTTTACTCTTATTTGATGATGTATATAGAATAATCATTATTATGTTAAAAGGGTTGTTGAATGGTTATTATGAATGACTAGAAGGATGTGGTGTTGTTTAGTTTGAGGATTAATGGATAGGTTGTTGTGTGGTAGTGGTAATGGGGGTATGGTTGATTGTGTGGAAAATAAATTATTTTGTGGTTTTTATAGAGACTGTTGTTATGGGTTGTCTAGAGGTTTATATGGTGACGGGTTTGGCTGTAGTGGGGTTGTGTTATAGTTTCCTAGTGGCATGAACTGTGGTTGGAATATATTTTAGTAATGAGTAAAGGGATATAATTGATAAATGACATACTATAAATTGGATCATGATCATGGTTGGATGATTTATGTCTAATAAATGGTGAAGGATGGAATAAATGTGAATAATGTGAATAATTAACATATTGAAATGAAAAGTGGTTTAATTAATGGTTTGACATTAAATACTTAAAAAGAAAAGTAACATGGATGTAAAATAATAAATCATAAATTAGTAAATATCATCATAAAATGTGAAGTGAAAAAAAAATTGTAGTTTTTTTTGTGGTAATAGATTATGGATCTGTTGTGTTCTACTTATAGTATAAGTTTTTGGTAAGAGATGGCGTTGGTGAGGTGGTTCTCATGGGTTATCATGGTATTTATTTTGAGTATGGAACCTTAGGATAATA
This sequence comes from Viscum album, assembly GCA_963277665.1. NCBI lineage: Eukaryota > Viridiplantae > Streptophyta > Magnoliopsida > Santalales > Viscaceae > Viscum > Viscum album. Next base: position 1,060,262,294 of record OY728159.1, read on the forward strand.
TTGTATGAGACTATTATATTCATTGTATTTTCTTGTCATTTCTTATCTTCCACCACCCAAATCAGATAACCATGTCGATTCCCATATGGTTATGGGTTTTGAGTATTTTCCCCAGCATCTGAGTTATATAGGGAATGTGGTTGATTACTCCTTCTTCTATACTCTTCTGTTAGATGTAGTATTGGTTTTGATGTATCATGGAAGTTATATGCATACGTGATATAATGGTTTGAGGAAACAGTATGTTTATATTGGCTAACATGATTATTGGATTTTATGGCTCAATATGGCTATGTGTGTGTATATATGAGATGTGATTTCTTAAAATTTTTGTGTGTATATAAACTAACTGATTTTTTATGTATTTTTAGTTTCAATACATGGTGGGGTATGTTCATGGAAGTATTAGGGCATGTTTTGGATATCCTTTATGTTCATGTTACCCTAATGTGAAAAGGATGTGATCCATGGTTATAATTTGGTGGTGTGATATGTGGTTGTGGATATATGGTTACAGATTTTATATGGTATATAGGTTTTTGGTTCTGTGGGTATGGAAAGGATTAAGGTATAGAAAATATTCTATAGGGAAGTGAGAGAAGCCAAATTGGTGTGGAAGTGGTTTTTGGTTATCTTCTTGATATATTCTTGATATTATGTTATTATACCTTGGGTATAATATTGGCTGAGTGATCCTTAGTGAGGTTGGGTGGTAGTTGACCTGATATAGGGACGAGTTGGTTTTGTAGTTTTTTCATTGAGGTATTAATATACTTTTTCCATGTTTTCTTGAGAGGTTTTTAGGATGATTTTATTGAGTATATGTGTATTCTCACCTCATTATATATATATATATATATATATATATATATCTGTTTTTTATATTTTCTAGAGAGAATTAGTGCATGATCTAGATATTTCTAGCTCATTGAGATTATGGCTAGGGTTTATGAGTCAATTCCATAGGATCTAGTTTTAGTATTTTATTTTAATTTTATTATATATATAACATTACATGAGTTTTTGGGGTATCAGTTGTATTCTATAATAAATTGTGTTGATTAGTGATTTATCTTATAAACCTGAGAATATAAGGGTAATGCCTCCCATTTGTGCATGATTATATCCTTGATGTTAGTCACCAACATGTGGCTTATTAAAGGTGGGATTCAGGGGGGTTACTCTTATGTTTACTAAAAGCCTTGAAGTGGTCTCTAGTGGGAGTAGTTAATGACATAGTGGTATTAAAGTTATAGATGAGAGCTAGGATGAAGTTTAGAGTTAAGAACTGGTGAATTTCTCATGGGTTTGGTAGGGAAATAGTATTTATCAAACTAAACCTATGATATATTAAGAGATACTGGCTAGGATACAAAAATTTAGGTCCCCCTATGATCAAATTCAAGGACTTTAAGCTCACTAAACATACTAGGTTGGATGGTGTTTCTAGCGGGGTATAGACTTATGTTTTGTACAAGCATCATTTTTTTCTACACTCTGGTTTGATGTGGAGAGATTATAGGGAATAAAAATGAATCTAATTAATTGATATTAAGTGTATTTCAATGTTATAATATTAGGAATTAATTTATAACTTGTTACCTATGGTATGGTTTTAAAGATATGAATAGGAAATTGAAATTCTCACTACTACTACTTTTGTTTTCTTGAGTGCGGGTGTATTGTTTCCTTATATTGTGAGTAAATATTTTTCTATATTTATTTTTATATATGTTAACTTTTTTTATATTGATATGTTTGTGATTTTATGTTCTTGTATTATTTAATGGGATATAAATAAATTATTAATTTGAAACTCTAAGAAGAAATTACTTTTATTTGAAGTAAATGGTTAATGGAAAAAAGGAAGCCTTGATAACATTGAAACTGAATTGGTTTTTTTATTGATTTTTCATAAAATGTATAATTTGAGTGTTTATATTGGTGAATTATTGAAAATTTATAATATGTTAAAAACCTAAAATAGCTTTAAATTGGATAAGAATAATTTTTGCATCCCTATTCTTTAATTTTTTTACAACATGTTGTGAATTAATCTAGGTTTTTTATTTAAAGTTGGAAATATTGATATTGATTAGATGAAGTGCATGTTAAAATTGTATGTGTTGAATAAAAAATATGAAAAATGCATGTACTATTTTATATTTTAAGATATGTGAGATATTAAGAAAATCATGTTTGATATGATATTTTATTCATTATGTTCAATGTATCTCAAATTTCTTATAGTTGTTATGTGACATAATAGAAATCATGTTAAAAAAATTTATGCAGAAAAGACTAAACTGTTAATATCTTATTATGCATGATGAGATAAACTAGTTAATTGGGTAATAAAGTCTGCTTAATTTTTAATGAAATGTTTGTGTATTTTTTAGATTTGATCTTATTGGTTTTGAGAAGTCTACCCATGTTGTGTAACAATTTCTGTAGTGTTGTTTGATAATGTCTTGTTGACTTGTTTAAAAAATATATTATTTTTTGTAATGAATTGTCTTAAAATAATGGTATATTTCTATTTTTAATAAAGGTTTTTTCGGTTTTAAAAATGGTCCTGCAAAAATATTTGGGAGAGTTTTATTAAGAGTTTTATTGGTACCTTGTTTTAAAGGATGGTTTAAGAGTTTTTCATTTAAATAGGTTTTAGGAAATCGTAATTTTGAATGAAAAATTATAATTGATTTAAGAATTTTTTTTGACTTCATGATGGTTTGATAGATAGTGGTGTGGGAGTTATGAGGTAGTTGTGTTGTTAGATAAACATATGGTGTTGATTTAGATATCTTTTCTAATAATGATATATGGGCATGGCGTTTTGAGTATACTTTAAAGCCAAAGATTAAACAATAAGTGGTGAGTATTCAGTTGAGGTCATGGGTGGAGGTGAGGAATCATGTTGAGATGATAGAGGGATATTTTCTCCAAGTTATTGAGAGATATGAGGATGGTGCCTCAGGTTTTGGGTATTTTAGTAGGAAAAATCAGAGAGTGAGTCGGTGTTATAGAGTTTGAGCATGGTTTTAATCTTTGGGTTTGGGTAGCTCAAGGTGTCATGTATCCGGTAAACTATTATGATTTCATTGTGAAGTAGTGGGACATCGACAGTACAAGTGCCTTGTGATTCATAGTGTTCCATTATTCAAGTGAAGTGTTTGTTTTATTGGGTAGTGTGGTTGGATTTTGGTAGGTAGTCAGCTAAGGTGGGGTGAGTCTAGTTTCAAGAATTTCAAAGTGGGTTTTTTTTGATTCAATAACATTATTCCTTTTATAAGAATATCTTTAAATAATCTTTAGCATTTCTATTTAATTTTTTTTTTCATATTATCACTCTAATTCTTATAAAGTGGTTTTGAAAGTTAAAACTTTTTTTATTAAAAGAGCCGATTTATTATTAACTAGGTTAAAATAAAAAATAAAAAATAGTATATTGGTATACTTTTAAAACATACATGGTTTATAAATATATTAATTCTTTGAGGATTTAAAAAACCATGTTTATTAAGTTGAATTTTTTTTAAAACATAATATCATGATATTGTTTTTTCATCAAGAAATGATTAATGGTTTATAATAGAGTGGAGTTTTAGGTAGACATAATTGATGTTATCTTCCTTTTCTATCACATTCATCCCCTTTTTATATTGAAATTATTTTTTTAGAGTGCCTCACATAGTGGTTAGGATTTATAAAATATCTCATTCAAGAAGGGTTGGATTTATAGTAGAGTTCTTAGGTTGAGTGTGATAAATTTGTAGTAAATGTTTTGAGTATAGGAATCCCTGAAAATAGATGATGTTTCCTTTGAGAATTTTATTTCTTCTTGGGTTTAAAATAGTAGTTCTATTATATGGAATCAATGTTGTTTAATATATACCTCTCTCATAGTGGTTATGTTTTAGGGGTTTCTTCTCCTTGGATTTTCATTAATGTTGATAAGTGTTGGGATCCTATTGAATCACTGAGAGGGTGAGGGGATGAATCAGTGATCCACTTTTTACCTTTTATGAGTTACTCCCTTTTAAACTAAACTTATTGAACTATTTAAGGTTCTCAATACACTCAAATTAATCTCTCAACCTTTCATCATGTGCAGAGATAATGAAAGTGCACAACACATGATATTTATAAGGTTTGGCTACTCATGCCTACTCCTTTCCATGTTGGTTATTCCCCTCAACATGGATTCAACACTATTTCAATAGTGTCTCACAATATAGTCTACTATGTTCTCTCTACTTCCAAAGTCCACTAGAAGATATAGCTCTTTTAAAAATGTGATCCAATAAAGAAAGGCCACTTATACATACCTGGTGATCTTTTCACATTTTGATGATGGTCCTCATCCATGAATAAATAGATTGAGGGATCTGCACATGTACTCTTTCAAGATCTTTAGCAGTTGATGATGTATTCCTACTAGTCTTGAAACTTCAACTAGATTCTTGATGATCTAGGTCTCATTACCCTCACACCATGATATGCAGAGTATCATGCCTCACTTCTTCTTTATACATAATATCTACCTCTCATGCACAATACTATGCACCTCTCCTTTTTCTTCTCAATTATTCAAGATTTCCCATATTCTTAACACTTTCTCCTATTGGTTGATCCCCTAAATAGATTAGGAGATCATTGGAAATTAAATTATCACTTGGAACCATCTTTATGGGATATGAAAACTTCCCATAACTCCTCAATAACTCTCATAATTTTTATATCTATAGTCCACCTATCTAACTACTTCATGAACCATTTTTTCCTTACGGAATGAATTAAATCACCAATTAATTCACCATTTGGATAACTGCAAACTCCTTTTAATCATGATAGAATCATGTTCTAAAACCAAATCCAATGGTTATGGAAACATTCAATATATATTTAAGAATCATCATAATTCATCCTCTCAATTATGTTGTGTCACCTACTGACACACCCTTCACCATTACATGGTGAAAAATCATTGGTTGTTTTAGTCTCAACACACCAAACACTATGGTGTGTTCCTCTCTTGTTTCCTATTTTTCATAGGCACTCCTTATTACACCAAGATCATCACTATAGTTGTTTTGTCCTTCCCCGTGTTACACAGGGATTCTCTGAAGCCACCATACCCACACCTATATGGTATGTTCCATTTCTTATTTCCTGATTTTCATAAGAACTCCTCCATCACACCATGATAATCACTATGGTGTGGTGAAAATCCAGTGTTCATTTTACACTCATCGCGGAATGCGCTATAGAATGGTCAATCTCGTGTTGGATATCTTCAAACCACGGCCTCCATCATAACCTCCTTGTGACTATTCTTCTCATGTGATTTGGAATTCCACCATGGGGACCACCGTGACATGGTCCATTTCCAGTTGCCTATGTTGGGAATTTTCTTCTCAATATACCCTATGTTATGGTTGTGACCTCTACTTACCTTACTCAAGCATCTTATTCAACTCATCTACATCTCATCTTAACACATATTAACATAAAAATACTCTTATCATATTCAAAAAAATTATAATCAAATCCAATAGTCCCAACAATCTCCCCCTTTGGATTTTTTTCAATACCACCACCTTTGGTAAAACCATGAACCATCAAATATCTCAATAAGGAAATATAGGAATTTTTCTTTCCTCATATTCCCCCCCCCCCCCTTAATTTTATTCTCTCCCTTATTAAAAACCAAATTCAAAGGTCCGATAATGGGTTCTTGTCATCATATATTCTCACAAACATCTTATCCCCCATTTTGTAAATTTAAGGAGAGGGATGATATCACTAGGTTCCTTAGAAAAGATCATTTTATTAATCCACTATAATTCTACATGGGATAACCTAGTGTAGAAAACAAGAGAGATATAACTAAGGTTATCTAATCTACCCATAAAATCTCATCATGTGATAATATTCTCATAAAAACTCTGATTTCATAACATCAGGGTTTTTTAGATAGATTTAGCATGAGTCTCTTGCACACATCTCAACACACCATCAAAATAGTTCATGTGTATAGAATATAACTCCTCCTTTATCTCATATTTTGAGCATCCAAAACTCCACTTTATAAATAAATATAATATATTCTTAACAATGGAGTTTGTCTGATTGACATGCCATGTTTCTAGATTTCTTTAAGTTCCCCATAAATTCCATTTTTGACAACATCCTTCTTAAAGGAGCTCCACCTAAAGGGATGAACTCATATCCTCTTCATCATGGAGAATTATTCCATATACAACAAATTATATTTTTTTGTCCAAAAGTAACAAACTCAAACTTCTCCTTCAATTTCCTACAAGTTATCATAAGATATATAAAATGTTAACGAAATTATGAGGGACCTCTTTGTGCCTCAGATGTAACACTTAGGATGAGAGACTCCTCTCAACCTAGTCTATTATTTACTTAAAATATCAACACCCTTTCTCCTATCATTTTACTCAATATGTTGATGATCATCTTTCTTCTATCGAACTTTTTTCTTGTGTGAAGCAGTTTTCATCACCTTTGTTTTCAAGGAAACTTCATTTTCCTCTTTTTTGTTACAGCCAAATTTCTTTGAATTTTGATCCTCATTATCTCAACAAAATTCCACCTTTGTTCATTCCTCTTACCAGGTAAAGACATGTTAAACAGTAATGAATAATATTTATGTACATACCTTCCACAACAATAATAATAACCTTTGAATTTTGATCTCCTTGTTTGATTCTAGACTCTTAGAGAATGAAATTGTTGTTTTCCTCCTTGAGCCATCTTTTTCTTTGGGATTTGTAGTTTCCTTGGAACATTCCTTTCTTTCTCTAAAGTATAATATTTTCTCTCATCCACTTTACTTTGAACATCCTTAGGTTTTCTTTTGACACATATACTATTAGGTATAACAGTTCTGTTTTCAAACACTTTAGGTGCAGTTTTACGTTGTAACCTCAATTATTTTTTTTTCACCAGCCTGATAAGATTCTCCCTTAATCTCTACATACTTTTTGAAATCTTCTCTAGCCGTGTTCAAAATAGTTTTAACTACAACACAAATGGATTTTATTTCAAACAACTCTTCTTCCGTGGTAGTCAGTTTTTCTTCAAGATAACATATCATCTTTTCTTGTTCATAAATTTTCAATTTTTTTGTCTTAACCACATCAATATAGGATGACTCCTTCTTGATCATCTCTTCCTTTTGTCTTTCACAAAGAACTTTTTCTTCATTCATTTGAGTAGTTATTTTATCTCTATTTCTTTAGATTTTTCTTATCTTTCTTGAGTTGTGAGATCTTCTTAGGATAATATTCCAACATACCATTCAATTCCCACTCAAGTTTAGTTCGCACTTCTCCATCATCATCATTGCTCGATGAATAAAAATATTTATTTACTTGATCAATGGGTGTGATTTCATTATCCCAAACACTAGATAAGTAATAATATTTTCTCAAAAATATTCTTCTTTTGGTGATAGATTTCTTATTTTTATTATCTCCTTTCTTTGGGGGATTTATTCCTCCTCCTCTGATTTAGACTCCTAAACCTTCTTCTTTGGGTAAAATTTTACAATATGACCAATATTATTGTTGTTAAAATGGCTAGGAAATTACTTATCTTTTCTCTACCATTTTCCTTTCAAGAATCTCATTGGTAGTAGAGAAACAATCTGATTAAGATCTTCGTCATCCTCGGTATCTGAATAATTGATCTCTTCATTCACATTACATTTCCCTTATCTCATGGATTCAAAGGTTATTTCAAATCTTTCATTATTTTTGAAATTCGGTGCCTTCCTCATTTCATATTCAATAATAATATTGTAAATTTCATCCAATGAAAGGTCTTCTCGATCTTCCAAATTGGATTCCTTAGGATTAAAATGATCTAGAAAGTTCCTCAAGTGCTTCTTCACAATTGTGGTGTCTTCAAGTTTTTTACTAAATCCATGAATATTTCTGACTATTTCATTTACCCATGTGAAATAGCTCTCAATATCATCATATTCATCCATCTTAATATCCTCAAACCTACTCATTCAAACTTATATCTTGGCTTCCTTCAATTTTATGTTTCCTTTATAATTGATTCTAAATTTTTCTCATATCTCTTTTGTAGTTGCCAGACCCATTACCTTGGTGTAAACCTTCAATGATAATGACATAAAAATAGAATTTTGTGTCTTTCCATCCATATCCAAATCCACTTTATCATCATGTGTCATATGAATATTTTTAGTAATGGGTTAAAATCCTGTTGTAGCGGCATTTATGACTTCAAGGACAAGTGAAAGGAAGGAAGCATCATATTCCTCCAACTGTGGTAGTTTGCTCCATCAAAGGTAGGTAATCTATGCTTGTTCAAATAATAGAGATTCTCCATGGTTCTTGGATATAGAAGACAACATCATTATGATACCTCCTGTTAGGATATGATTGGATCACTGAGAAGGGGAGGGGTGAATCAGTGAACCCTTTTTTCATGAGTCACTCCCTTTTAAACTCAACCTATTGAACTAGTGAAGGTTCTTGATCTACTCAAAATAATCACTCAATATTTACTCATATTCAGAGATAAAAGTAAGATCATGACACGTGATATTTACAAGGTTCTGTTACCCATGCATACTCCTTTCCATGTTGGTTAGTCCCCCCAAAATGGATTCTCTGCTATTTCAGCAATGTCTTACAACATAGATTCCACTGCGTTCTCTCCACTTCCAGAGTCCACTAGAAGATAAAACTATTTTAAAATATTATCCAATAAATAAAAACCTCTTACACACAACTGGTGATCATCGCACCTTTTGATGATGGTCCTCCTCCATAGACAGTTGGATCAAGGGATCTGCACGTGTACTCCTTCAAGATCTTTAACAGTCGATGATGTATGCCTTGTGGTATTGAAACTTCAACCATATTCTAAATGATTTGGGTCTTCTCACCCTCTCACTGTGACACGGAGAGTATCAAGCATCACTTCTTTCGCATACAGAATATTTGTCTCATACGCACAACATTATGCACCTCTCCTTTGTCTTCTCAATTATTTAAGAGTTCCCTCATTCCTAACACCTTCTCTAATTGGTCGATGATAATAAATAGATTAGGATATCATTGAAAATTAAATTACCACTTAGTAGCATCGTTATGGGCTATGAAATTTGTATGTAACTCCTCGATAACTCCCACGATTTCCATAATTGTTGTCCACCTCTATAATTGCTTCATGGACCATTTCTTTCTCTATAAAGCATGAATTAATTCACTAATTAATTCACCATTTTGAATTACAGCAAACTCCTTCAAATCATGCGAGAATCATGGCCAAAAACTGTAGCCAATGATTATTATAGCATTCAAGATCCATTCAAGAATCATCATAATCCATCCTCTCAATTTTGACACGCCACCTGCCAACACACTCTTCACCATGACATAGTCAAAAATATTTTTCCATTTTGGCCCCAACACACTGAACACTTTGGCATGGTCCTCTCCTATTGCTCATTTTGCATAGGCACATTTCTATTGCACCATGATCATCACTACGTCCATTTTGGACTTGTGTTACACAAGGATTCTCTCAAGCCACCACAACCACCTTTATTGTGTGGTCCATTTCATGATTCCTATTTTTCATAGGCACTCCACCATTGCACCAGAAACATCACTATGGTGTGGTTAAAAACCCTTGGTTGTTTTTCACTCACCATGGCATGTGCTACATCATGGTCAATCTGGTGTTAGACATATTCAGACCATGGCCTCCACCATGACCTCTTTGTGACCACTTTTTCAGGTTCTCTAGAATTCACCTTGGGGGGCCACCATGTCATGGTCCCTTTCCACTTTCCAGTGTTGGGTTTTTTCTTCTCAATATGACCTATGCTATGTGTGTGGCCTACACCTGCCTTACTCAAGAATCTTCTTCAACTCATCTCCATCTTGTCTCAACACATATTTAAATCAAAACACTCTTATCATATTAACAACAAATATAATCAAATCAATTAGACCCAACAATGAGTTTTTTAGTGTTGTTTTGATTAAGGTTGTTTATCCTTTTGATGTTTTGTATTGATAGAGTCATTCCTGTTTGAGAGGTATCTTCAAGGGATGTTTGGTTTTCAAGATCACTATTTTCCTTTCTAGGTTGGGTTTGTTTCTTGGGGATGAGAATCATTTGACAGGTATCTAGTTTATTGACCCATATATTCTTAGGCCATTACATTGCATCTTTGGGGTGATGAAGGCGTTAAGAGTAGGTTGGAAGAAGGAATATGGAGTTGGAGTTGAGATTTCAGCTGGAAGTATGTGTTATGGTGTGGCCTTATATACTATGTCGTGTAGAGATTGTTGGAGGATAGTTATTCTATGGTCTTGTGTGTCGCATCACGGAGGATTAAGTTGTGATATGGTTTTTGTGTTCGGGTGTGGGGGAGGAGACGTGAGGTTTCATATTACTCTATCTCAGAAGGGGTGTATGGTTACAACATGAAGAGGTATGGTTGCAGCATAAAGGATTCAAGGTTATTCTTACATAAGTGTCCTCAAGTTAAACTGATATGAAGCTTCTTTAATTTATCTCACATGAGGTATGTTGTGTTATGGTTGTTTGGGTCACAACATGGTGAGTCTTGAAGTGCTTGGGGTTAATCTTACATGAGCTCTTGGTTAATCCTACACAAGTGTAATTGCGGAGTGGTTCTACCCATTGCGATGTGAAGTCACGAGTGGTCAATTTCTTGGATTAATAAATCTAATGTTTGTTTCACCATGATACCTTTTATTGTGCCTTACTTTTTTCTAGGGTTCATCGGGTTTGAGGGGGAAAGGTCGGGTTTGCGATGTGTCTCAAAGATCAAGTATTAAAGCATAACCATCTATGTTTCACTATTTCCTTCATTAAACTCATTTATCTAAGATGGCTACACCATGATGTTTGGGGACATAAAATGGGAGATCTTGGTTTGTTTTTTTTAAGTTTCATTTGAATCGAACCCATTGTGGCGTGATGGTAACCCATCACACTGTGACGCTTTGTTTTCTTATTTTTATTATAATTTTTTTGTGCCACTCAAACTCATTCTATTTTTTCCTTGAGTTCTCCTAAACCCTAAGTGATCAATGGTGCATCATTAGAGATCTATGAGCATATTTGGCAGCATTTATCCCTCATCTTTAAGAGATCAATCTCATTAAAATCGACATTGATTTCCCTCCTTATTCTTCTTTATTCTCTCTTGTTTTTTCCTTTATAAGGAGTCTATGGAAGTGGTGTTGGTTTGGTTTTGGTAATGTTGTGTTAAGTAATAGATGGATCCTAATGTGTTACAAGTTTTTTAGGGTTTCCCTTAGGTGTTTTCAATGGTATGACCATACAATCATTCTTGTTCTTGCGCATCAATTGTTAGAGCTCTTGTTGAGGTAGGAGATTCAAGACTTCTATATTGCTTATATATAATTTTTAGAATTGGAATGCAATTTTTTCATTAGGCGGGTCATTTGAATTAACATAATAAAAAAAATTGACTGGATTAAAGGTATTAAAAGGGTAAAGGGGAGATTTTCATATGTTTTACTTAATTCCATGTTACTGCTTATGTGTTGATACTTTTCATTTGATGTTATTACCCTGTCTGCTACCAATGACATTTTTAAATTACCTTCTATAATGGGTTAATCACATAAATATGGTAACATAATAGATATGGGGGAAATGAAAAATTGTTTATGTTCTTATTTGTGAATAAAAAGTTAAATTGATATGGAGGATGTATAAAGGAAGTTGTTTGACATAGTCCACTATTGTGTTTGTTATTGTTTGTTATTTGATTTTTTTAATTAACATACACTAATATTAAGTTTTTTTTCTGTCCGTTGATATGAATTTCACCTTCATAATTGGTTAAATCATGTAAAGTTTGAAATGAATCATTTGTGTGCAAATCTGGAAGTACGTTGTTGATGATTGAACATGAAACTATGATTTAATATGAAAGAATGATTAAGTAGTTCTTCAATGTGAATTATTTATATTTTTTTATTTTATTTGTTTCTATTTGTGGGGTCTTCCTTACTGTGTTAAGAGGGGTGTTGGTTGGTTATTGTGGCTGATTGAGAGGATGTGGTGTGGTGTGGTTGGGGTAGTGATGAATGGGTTGTTGTATGGTAGTGGTAGTAGGGGCATGGCTAGTTGTGTGGAAAAGTGGTGCTTTTGTGGTTGTTAGGGTAGTTTTTGGAATGGGTTGTGTGGAGGTTTATGTGTTGGTGGGTTTGGTTATTTTGGAGTTCTATTATAGTTGCTTAGTTTCATGGAACATGATTGGAATAAATAAAACTAGTAATGAGTAAAGGGTTGAAATTGATAAATGATGGGCTATAAATGGGATAATGATTATGGCTAGAGGAGTTGTAAATTCTGAAGGCTAAAATAAATGTGAATAATGTTAATAATGAATGTATTAAAATGAAGTGGTTTAATGAATGGTTTATCATTTAATATAGACTGACAATTAAAATTTTTATTTTAAAGAGCACTTTTGTGGGTAAAGTGGGAGCCCTCAAAAAATTCAGGACAAAATAAAACATCAAACCACATAAGATAACACGAGACCTTCCAGAAATATTTAAGAGTATTTGAGTCATTCACCTTATATAGGCTCCATTCAATTGACCTAACCTTCATCAGGTCATCTTTGATGAGATGCTCGAAATGATAGGTCATCTTGTCCCAAGTTTGAATATACTCCTGGAGACTTATTTTTCCTTCATTGAATCTGCATGTCAGAATCTAATCATGTTTGTTGGTCCAATAATATTTCTCTTCATTGAGGTCGACCAGAAGCACTCTCCCAATCATTCTATTGGCCAGTATCCTCCTGTGAACCATTGATAGTGAAAGCCTCCTCCAGCATCTCTTAGAGTGTAAAATTTGCTCCAGGGAATTTCCTTCCTCCTTTAACACACCGTCCATAGGATCCAGTTCTAAGATGTGCTCCCGGTTAACCTCAGGCTGATCTGATTTGAAAAAAAAAAAATCAGGCTCCACGGCCAAGGATCCTTCCTGCACCTGATTTGGATCTTCTTTTTATCATCTTGGGATTCCTCTTGTAAGCCAACCTCGTTGCAAGGGGCTGGTTTTTTCATGTCAGGATTTTCAAGCTCCTACACTGCTTAGGCTTCAGGTAGAATCGAAGCTGCCATTACCTATGCCTCATTCTACTTTGAAACAGGCCCTTTGCACTTTCCAGATCTGGTGGCCGTGGGTTTCGGTAGTTTGGAATAATCCTTATGCTACGTGGTTCTTTCCCCTTTGTTGACTGGATAATTATCGGGATCTTAATTGCCTTTCTTCATATTCCTCGAGCTAGATCCACTGGGCACCTTCGCCTATTGATTCCGCTCACAGTCTGATGTAGATTGAGATTCTGCTTATATATCACTAGTCTCAAGTTCTTCATAACCTACTTCACTAGTCTGGCCCATAGTCGCTTGCTATCTTTTCCACTTCAGTATGACTGTTTTTCCACCCTTCAGGATCGGTGTTGGCCACAGAATTTTCATTCAAAATTTTGAAGCGGATTTGTAGCTGGATTGAGGCAGGGGGAACCTGCATCTATAATCCAAGGGTATTAAACGTATCATCACCCAATGCTAAAAACATATTCTGAGTTTTGACTAAGGAAGACTCCGGACCTGACCGCACGCCGGTCCTAATATCTCCCATATTCCTTGCCTTTTCAGACCAGCTCCACACTCCTTACCAGCAGGTGAAACTTCCAAAGATCTTACCAGTATAGCCTCAATGGCATGTGATTTTTCTCTATCTCCCATAAGCGATTGAGTTGCCTGACTCATAGCATCTGCATAAGAAGACTATGCACCCGCATCCTTACCCTTATCATCAATTAACAAGGGTTCAATATCTACTGCTTTGCAAGCCACAGACTCGCACATACCCACCTCCTGCAAGCAGACAGGGCATGGATAAGATGATTGTAGGATGAACAGAAATCTACTCAAGATTCAAAACAAACAGTCTGTTGGAAATGGCATTCTTGTTTGATTTCAATTATTATCGAGTACACCGGTGATTTTGAGACGTCCACTGGAACATAAATACGGCGTTCTATCAGATGTCTAAGTGCCCAGTCCTATCGAAGCACAAGAAACGGACAACTAGGATTCCAATCAATTTGAGGGATCACGCCTCACGTGGAACTCGTATGACCATAGAAAGAGAGAAAACCGAAACCCATTGAAATCGTGTGAAGCTCCAGACCAAGCAGTAATAAGGTCATCATCGGTTGCAAAACGAATGACAATGTGATGGGGGTGAGGCAGACCAACAAACGCACGATTCTCAAGTCCCCAAGATTCGAAAACAAACCAGTTAAATGAATCAACCGAAGATTGATGTCGCCCAAAACAAGCCACCAGGAAACGATCTAGGAGTGTTGAGGCCTCCGTGAACTTTAATGCCGAGATCGGAAGATTTGGGATGTCGTTCACCAGTGATGCTACTTTAAGGAAAACATCGATGCCTGGAAATGGAGGGAGACAGTCTGGGTTGGTGAGGAAGGGAAAGGGGTGGTGTCCTGGCACCACTGGGGAAGCGAGGCATCCCTCTCCCACGGGTGGGGGAGGGACCAGAGGAGCCTCCATCACCGTCGGGTAAGCGTCAGGGAAGCCCGATCCTCTTCCTAATTTAGCATATTAAATATAAAAAAAATGAATGAAATGTGGCAGAAAAATGGTAAATCTGGAATTAGTAAATGACATGGTAAAATGGGATGTGAAGAATATTGTTATAGTTGTTTTGTGGAGGAAAAATGGGGGCTGTTTGTGTTGTAGTTATGGATGAAGTTTTCGGTAATAGATGGTGATAGGGCTCTTGGGGTATTGATTTTGAATGTGCACCTTAGGCTTGGAATGTGTATGACCACTATATTCATTATGTTTTCTTGTCATTTCTTATGGATCATCACCCGAGTTGGATAACCTTATTGATGCCTATATAGTTTTGCATTCCAAGCATTTTCCTCAATATCTTGGTTGTAGAGGGAACAAATGGTTGATTGTTCCTGCTTCTCTCACTTCAAATGTAGTACGAACTGTAATGGATCAAGGCAGGTATGTGCATACGGGTTGTAATGGCTTAAGGACACAATATGTATGTACCAGTTGACATGCTTAAATGTTTTGATGGCGCATGATAGGTATATATATATACGAGATATAATGGATTTATGTTTTGATGTGTAAATATACTAGTTGATCTGTTATATGGTTGTGCTGTGGATGCATGGTGGGGGACTTGCATGGAAGGTGGAGGGCATGAGGTTAATATTCTTCATGTGTAGGTTTCCCAACTGTGAAATGAATGTGATGTTCGATTTTGATGTGGTGATATGATATGTAGTTGTGGATATGTGGTTATGGCTCTTATATGGTATGTGGTTATGTGTTTATGTGGCCATAGAAGAGATTGAAGCAAAGGACAAATGTCGTTGGGGCATAAGAGTAGCCAGAAAAGTGGGGAAGTGGTTGTGTGGTACTTTCTTAATATATTCTTGATATTATATTACTATACCTTGGATACGATATTAAGTGAGTGAGCCTTGTTAAGGTTGGGTTATAGTTGTCTTGATATAGTCGTGAGTTGGTTTTTTTGTTTGTTCACCAAGTCATTAGTGTACTTCTTCCATGTTATGATAGGTTTCGAGAATGGTCCTATTGAGTATACATGTATACTCACCCTAATATATGTATGTATGTATGTATGTATGTATGTATGTATGTATGTATGTATGTATGCATCTTTATGTTTTTTATATTTGAAGGAGATAGTTGGTGCACAGGTTGGACATTACCAGCTCATGGAGTTCATGGGTGGAGCTTGTGAGTAGTTGACAAAGGAGTTGTTTTTAGTATTTCAACTAGAGTGTATTTTATGTCTGTCATTACATGCATTTTTTGGGTACTATTTTGTTCTATATTAAATGGAGTAGATTGGTGGTATATTTTATATTCTTGGAATTATGAGCGTAATGTCTCCCATTTATGTGTGATTATACCATCATTGCTAGTCTCTAATATGTGGCCTATTGGAGAAGGGTTTCAGGGGCCACTCTTATCACACCTCAACCCTCCTTTTCATATTATATTATTCATTGATTGGTTTTAATTTTAATTTTTTAATTTAATTGTTTTTTGTCCATCAAGTAAGCTTTAATTTTGAATATAATGGATCACAACATGACCAAAGGTGTCTGTACTGCAACACCAACCAAGCAATGAAGCCATTTTTTGGGGAGGTTCATCACACCATGATAAGGGGATATCAAGTCCTGACACCACTCGAGTAGTAGAGTGGTTTTTTGGGGGATGTGGAATGCCTCGATAAGGAGAGTATGTATGTATGTATGTATGTATGTATGTATGTATGTATGTATGTATGTATGTATGTATGTATGTATGTATGTATGTATGTATGTTTTGGGGAGGTTCATCACACCATGATAAGGGGAGATCAAGTCATGACACCACTCGAGTAGTGGAGTGGTTTTTTGGGGGATGTGGCATGAATCGATAAGGGGAGTCCATGTTGTGACCACACCTAGGAAATTGAGTAGTTTTTTTTGGGAGTTGCATCATGCCTATCGAGATAATGTCATGTTGTGACCTGGTTGACCTAAGTAATTAAAATGTAGATTTTACCCTTTCCCCCTCTTCAAGTTAAAACCCTTCTGGGATCCCTTTTCCTCTCATTCAACATCTAACTTTTCTAGGAATCATACCCCTTTTGTATTCTCTCTCTTGGATCTCTCCCTTGAATTTCTTCATGTTTTGATAGTGGTTCTTTATAGTAATTCCATCTGAATCTCCTCTTTTTCCCATCTTCCTTCTCCTCCTTGTATCTTTCTCTAATATGGTCACAATGAACTAGGGCTTACTGGTACTCAAATTTTAATAAGGGGTTTCCTCGTCTTAGGGTTCGTATTGATTCTTTAAGTGTTTTTCTTTCCCGTTTGGGTTGGATTGACACCATTCTCAATGAAAGAAATGATTTGAGGTTGGTTTGATCTATGCATGAATCTTTAAATATAGAACCATGATTTCTTTCTTATTTCAATTCATGATTTGGATACTCTGTGATATTATAAAAGGTGTTTATTGATCTTTCTAAAAGTAAGTTGGGTTTTAACTTGGTTTTCATTATATACAAAGGGTACTTTATCGGTTTTTAAGTCTCAAAATGGATATCATATTACCATGCACACCGAGTGTTCACTTTTATGCTTAAATGGATATTTTAATGGCATTTCATTCACAATGAGATATGTTTTTGTTTACAAACTAATTTTAATGTTTTTACCAATAATATTAAGCATGTTCTTGGGTTCCTTTAAGGTGTTTATTCTTCAATTATTTAAGATACTTGATAATTTTTATGTGATTTTATTTTATTTTAAAAGAGAACTTCCATAACATGGTTTCTAAAATGATGTTCTATAGGCCCGATTAGCACTATGTAAAATGGTTTTCTCAAATTAAATGCACCCTCTAAGGATTCCCTCTCTTGTTGTTTCTGTAAATATATGGAAATATCTTGATTAGGGGATGTGTTATATGTGTGTGTGTGTGCGCACGTGTGTTTGTGTGTGTTGATTTTTTTCTAAGAAGGGGCCATATATGTGAGGGGAGCTCAAAGGTGAGGGTGTGTTTTGAAAGTTTTTTATTAATTGTGTATATACTTCTCATGTCACATTGATTGCTAACCTCTAATTCACACTACTGGAAAAATACCCTATACCAACGGTTTGGAACCATTGGTATAGGCCCCCAAACCGTTGGTATAGGCTATACCAACGGTTTGGAGGACCGTTGGAAAGTAAGCCGTGACAATAGGTCTATACCAACGGTTTTGGGAAAACCGTTGGTATAAGTAATATGAAAATCTATACCAACGGTTCTCAAAACCGTTGGTATATGTATTTCAAAAAAAACATTCGGTGGGATTTGATCCCAGGACCTCTAATTTATAATTGAATGACTTAACCACTAACCTAACATGACTCTTGTGAACATAATTTCATAAATATATATATGTATTGTTATAATTATTTTAAATTTTGATTTATATAATGTTCTCGGTAAGAAGATTCGATAAAAAATCGAAGGACCTATACCAACAGTTTTGAGAACCGTTGGTATAGGTCCTTTGATTTTGGGACCTATACCAACGGTTTTGGCCAAACCGTTGGTATAGGGTCTCTATAATGGACCTATACCAACGGTTTGGCCAAACCGTTGGTATAGGTCCCCCCTATACCAACGGTTTGCCCAAAACCGTTGGTATAGGTGCATATAAGTGACCTATACCAACGGTTTTGGCCAAACTGTTGGTATAGGTCCAAATTAATGAACTATACCAACAGTTTGGCCAAAACCGTTGTTAAAAGTCATATTTCTAGTAGTGTCATGTCACGGGAGACCAAGAGTAGCTGGGTGGGATATATGGCTTCACATGCTACACTAGGGTATGAATTTTGTCGGCTAGTTTCCCTAAGTGAGGGTATTACTTACTTTAGGGATTTTATCCCTTGGTTATGCCAATTAGGGTAAAAATAATTTTTATAGTGATTGGATTGCATTAGAAGCCGATGAGATGGATTCTGTTTTAGTTTTTTCCTAGATTGTATTCAGGACTCCTATGCTCTCATGATGTTTGTTATTTTTCTATTTTTTTATTATTTTCTTATGGTTATCCCTTTCATTTAGTTCATGTGATTATTATCATGGGAATTTTTTTTAGGGTGAAAATGTAACTCACTTTCTATACACACAAATATATATATCATCTAAATAGTTTACTAAATCTTGTGTAATATTAACTATTTGGATTACTAAATGGTTACTCTTGTTTAAATTCCATATTTTTGGGAAAAAAATTAATGATTGATTATATGAAACAGGGTAAATGGTTTATCTTGAGGAAAATGAGTTTATGAATTCGATTCATGTGACTTGTTTTGAATTAAAATGAAAGGGTCCATTTTCTACTATATCTCAAATAAGCATGAAATGATTTATTTTTTAATCATTATGCATGGGTGTAGGGAGGATACCTATAGGAAATATTTTCTCACACCTATACATTTCAGGTTCAGTATAGGTTTTGTACAGATGTGGTGGTCGATTATCAGATTTTTCATACAGGTATGTAGAGGCGGTAAGTAAAGATGTTCACTTAGCTCAAGGAAATAGATGATTGTAATCTTTTTGTTATATTTTTTCTCCCTAATATATTAATCCACTTTAGAGTTCCTTCTTTTATTTCTTTTTCTTTGGTTGGTTTGTACTTAATTTTGGGTTTACTTTTCTATGAGATGGAATGGATTCTTTAATTAGTTTTTCTTATGTTTATTGGGATATATTATAGGCTTATGACTTGTTTGTTCTATGTATTTAGTAAATTGATTATTGAATTTTTTTCATGTATCTCCATTGTATGATGTGTTCATGTTGTACTTTTAGGCATATTTTCCATGCTTATTCATATTTATCGGGATAAATTGTTCACTCTTGTGTATTGTTTGATACCCTAGAACTTGTTGTTAACCTATATGGATCGGGAACACCCTTTGGGACTTTCCATAGGCCAACTCAAGTGTGTGAAATAGGGTTAAAATTGTTTTGTTCATTACATTATCATCTTCATTGTAGGTCTGGGAGGGGATTCTAGTGAGGTAGAGTCATTCCATAAGATGATATTATTATTTTAGACATTATTGGGTTGATCCAGAATTTAGTAATCCTTTAATAGTTAGAATTTCAGAAGAGAAATAATTAAAATTCATCTTTGATGAAATTTTAAATTAACATGTGAAAACATCACATGTTTAAGTTCAATGTATGTAAATTTTTCAAAAATTTAAATTTTGTACACAAAGTGTTTGGTTGCATTTCTTGTCAATATGGAAAATGTGTATGGTGTAAGAAGTAGTGATGCTTGGAGGATTGTTATGGATTGCATCCTCAAGATTTCAATATTTATAAATGTGATGATTGATAATATAATCTTTAATAAAGTTAAGGATAAGTGTTGGTGTATATAGAGACATTGTCTACAACATTTTAGAAGAGTTTTTGAGTAGATTTATGTGGGATGGATTTAATTTGAGGAGAATTTTTTTAAGTGAAGTGAGTCTAGAATTTTTAGACAAAGATAAACATGATCAATATAAAATTGACACATATAGTTGATGTTTGTTCATTTGGATAATCCATTAATGGTCAATCCTCTAACCATAGCTTCATACGATCACTTTTCTATGTGATTGATCCACCATAGCTTCACACGGTCACCTGATTGTTTGGGTGGTCAATATAAACCATACGGTCAACTGGTTGTTCATTTGATCAATCATTGAGTTGTTCATATGATAGATCTATGTGTGTTTTCGGTCTAGAATAATCCATACAATCTATCATCAAAAATTATTTTTTGAATTTGCTGTATGGTCACTTATCTAATGGGTGAAAAATTGAGTTTCTAGAATTCATATGTTCTAAGGAAATTGAATAAGATGATGCATTTGAAATATTATTCATTTATTAATCACCATAATGAGGTTTTGATTCAAGTATATATATTGAATAGAATGGATGATGATTGAATAGAATAAAATCAAAGATGGATCCCTGAAGAATATCGTGTTTTATTTTCAAATGTAGAAGTTTAGAATAGATTGTAAAACCTTATGACCTAAGCGTAATCCTTTCTCGATTTTATGTCTTTTAGATGAATCACAATCCTTTTCCACTAAACTATAATTCTTCATAAGTTTATGTATACAAAACTTAGTATAATTATAAGTCTACTAAGATATAAAAAAATGATGAGATGAGATCCACATCATAAGTAAGAGGTCTTCATGGAAAATGATACTTGTTTCCATGCATGTGGAGATTTTAGAGGAGTAAAATAAATTGGATTTTGCGTAAAATTAAAAAGAATAGAATTTCTTATCTCCTCAAGATATTTAAATGAATATTAGAATAAGGATTCAAATGAGTTTGAATTAGGAATAAATTAGGAATATTATTGACTGTTTTAAATGAGGAGATCACAACTGTATCCAAAGATCATGAAGTTTCTATATTTTGAATATGGAGAATAATATTCACATGATATTATTCAATATGATTATAAATGTATGTAGGGAAGTAAAGAAGAATGAGTGAGGACATTGAGAGATCACAAAAGGGGTGTGTGTGAGAATTGTAAGAGACCTAATACATTCCAATATTGAAGAGAGAGAATGAGTCTAAATTTGGGAGATCCTTTTTTATATAAGAAGACTTGATTCTTGGGTATTTATAAGGGATAATATGATCCATATCATTTAAGATATAGAGTGAGTCTCAATACCAACAGTGTTGTTCACCATTGATGTTTTCTGATGTTCTTGAAGGTGTTATACATGATAAGATATGTTGATCCATATATTCATAGAGGGATATCAATTCAAAAGTGTCATATAATAATCCATGATCATAAATATATATTTCTAAAAGTGGATAATGTTGAATAAGAAGCTTGTAATTGGGATATATAACTAGTTTCTTAAGACTTGTGATTTTGGGTTCTAACCAATCACTGGGGAAGAGTAATTGGGTTGTCTAACTGATTGATGTAGAATTGTAACTAGGGTGTCTAACCAGTTGTATCCACTTGTTTTTATAGTATATAATCCATTTTTTGGAAACTAACCAACATGAAAAGGAGTAGGGTTTTATGTTTAACCTTTTAAATCACATGTTTTGTTTTTAGTTTTTTCATTATTACTACACAATATGTAAGACTATGATATAACATTGAGTGGATAAAGAACTTTGACCAAGAGGTTTAATTTAAAAGTGTGATAATTAATAAAATAGGTCCACTAGTTCACCCCCCAACCCACCCTCTTAGTGGTCCAACCATCCTGGGAATAACAAAGTGTATCAAAGAGAGGTTCTCTCTAAAGATCTACCGAGGTTTTTGAGAAATATAGAATCTAAATTTTCTAAACGGCATGGTTATTCATAATTTTTATGAAATCCATTGTCATAGTTGGAGAAATAGGATGCTACCTTACCTCTTATCACTTGACCTAGAAGTGAGAGATGCTACAACATGGATTTTTTGACCCATTGCTGAATATGCTTCCATGAATCAAGCTAATAAGAGAAATATAGAGCTAGATGGAAAGGGAAAAAAATACCATATTGATGTCTCTATAAAATAAAGTATACAAAAAGTTCATGGGTCTCAATAATACCAAGTAGATCTAAGAAAATTTGAGAATCAGCGATGAAGGTAATATCAAAGTCAAATAAACTTTTAAGTCATATGATTTTGAATATGGGGAAGGTGAATATGACTTCAAAAATATTATTGATCTTTTTTCAATGAGATTATGAAAAGTAAAATGGAAGGGAAAAAGAAAATGATCACTAAAGTGCTAGAATTGTGATAGACTTGGACATTTTTCTATAATTTTCTAAAGAATAAGGCAGATGAAACCGAGTCTGGTGAAGAAAATGAGAAATATTTAGAGAAGAAAAAAGAAATGAAGAAAAATAAATCTATTATAATAAAGGGAAATTTGATGAGAAAACATGAGAAATTAGACTCATCATAGGTATCTAGTCAAATGATGATGTTAATTTTCTTGATAAATTTGAAAATGTATTCAATTCATTTAATAGTGATAGTGGTGAGGAAATAACTGAACTGGAGTGGATACTAAAATAGAATTTTGAAGCGGCTCTTGAGAACAATACAAAGCTTATGGAAGAAAATAGGAAAATAAAAAAAAGGAAAATAAGAAGTTAAAACTGAGAAATATGGGTATGATAGAAAATAAATAACCCTGATTGATTAATGTAATAAGAATAGATTGAAGGTGATTGAACTTGAGAAGATAGTAAGTGATCTTGAAGAGAATTTGTCTAGAAAGGAAGAGTAAATGGTCATGAAACAATCCCTGTGTATTTGTGTTTATAATGAGAAGAATAAATTCAAATAATATTTTAATATGATAGTTAAATTTTAATCTGAGTTCTCTCAAGTAGGTGAGAGGATAAATTCTAAAAAATAGGTAAATCTACACTTAATCGGCCTCAATATAAATCTAGAATTTATATCACTATAGGTGGAAAAAAAATATAAGGAGGTTTGAGATAAGAATATTGTGATGAAATATTCTATATAAAATGAAGGGAAGAAAATTATATAAATACCACTACACCCATGGAAAAATAAGTCTCAAATTGATAAAAATAGCCCCAAAAAGTCTCAATAGATTCACTATCAATAAGAAAGATCACAGGTCATAGGCTGTTGTAGTTGATGTGGGAGGTAGGGGCACAAAGCCTATTCTTATTGGTATAGTATATCATTACCAGGATTGAGGAAAGAACCAAAAGAGGTCCTTGATATATAAATAAGAGTTAATCAACAAAGAAGAAAATCATGACCGGATCCTCACAAATTCCATCTACTCAAAAATAGATATGGATATTTATATGAAGTGTGTAGAATATGTGGACTAGAAGTTCACAAAGATGAGGTATGCATGACTAGACTAATTGGATATATTTTTTATGATAATAGGAATTCAAGAACTAATAATTAATTTAATAAAACTTGTTAAAATTTCAAATAAGAGGATCAGGTTAGGAAAAGGTGCCTAGAAATATAGCTAGGCCAATGATGTCTAAGAGAATGTAGAAAGAAGAAATGGATTCTAAAGATAAAGGAAAATAAGTGTTTTCACATGAATAAGTTATAATTCATGATAATCTATTAATAAGTGATGTTCAAAAAAATTATAATAAATCTTCAACAAGTGGTGAATTGAATATTCAAAAGAATCAATGTGAAATGTGTGGAAAAACTAGGAATGGGATGATGAATTTTATGACTATCCTTCTTATCGAAGAAGATTTGATTAATTTATCAATAAAAACACAAGTAAATGAAGATTCATTGATTATTGATTTGGATAATTATATCCCATACAAAGAATAAGTTTTAGGTAAGAAAGTTAATACAAAATCTATTCAAACACACAATATAAAATTGTAATGACTCGTGTTTTGAACCGGACTAAAACCCAAAGGAATTTGAACTTTTTTTATTACTGAACGGGTTTTTTTTAATACCGAGATTCGAAATGGAATTTTGAGAGTTGTAACACTTTGATGTTTTGGTTTTGGGCTTGGGTGAACGCCCGTGAAGTTTCCCTAGCGTCTCGTCAGGTCTCAGGAGCTTTGGTCTCGAGAGAGAGGCTGGTTTTTAAAAGGCAGAGGAAGGCGCATGGGCTACGCACGATTTGACCAAACTGTGCGGCCCCTTGCAGGAAAACCATATGACCTTATTTAAAGAGGCAGTGGTTTGCACACGGTTTCCCAAACCATGCGCCTAGCCCGTGCGAGGGATCTCCCTTAGGCAGAGGGTGCCGCACAGTTTGTGCACGGTTTGGCAAACCGTGTGGATCAAAACGTGAGGGCCGGTCTGTTTAAAGTTTTTTTATTAATAAAATAAAAGAAAAACTTAGAAACAAATCCCTCCCTCACTTCGTCTCTCGCCAGACCCGCACGCAGCATCCAAGGAGCTCCCCCTTGGAGCCGCGCGACGCCCTCCTCCTACAGCCTCCTTCCTCCGTTTTCTTCAGATTTTCCCTTGGTTTCTTCTCCGATCCTCCATGGTAAGTTCCCTCCTTCCCTCTCCTCTTATTTTCCGGTCAGATTTTGGCCTCCCCGTTGACCCGCGGGATTCTGCTGAACCCTAGGTATTGGGGGTTTCTTGATTCTTGTTTTTCCTTCATGCTAGGGTTGTGCCAAGGTTGTCTTGGGACCCTTGGGTTCGAGTTTGGGCATCCACCACCGAAGGTGAGGCGGATACAGGCGGTTTTAGTTGTCGGATTTGGTTCGAGGTAAGGGTTTTACCCGTGGCCTGTTTTTGTAGTTTCTAAATTAATGTCTTAGCTGTTCTAAAGGGTCCTAGTATGTTTTTCTTAGTGCATTGGCGGGTTCGGGTTGGATTTGCTTTGTTGGAGCTTAGGCGACTATTAGTTAGAAATCCCCAAGATCCGGAGTGGACGGATGGATCCACCTGGAGGTAGGGTCCCTCTCCTTGCCCTTTAAATTTAAGTAAAGTAATAGTGAGTTTAATATTTCACTGCCTTAGCATTTTAATTATGCAAGTTTAGTTCCGATTAAATGCTTCTGTGTAAATCGTGTGAATTGCAGGAATAAGATAAAAGAGGTTGTTGGGTCACTAAACTAACGATTTAATAATAAAACCCCTCAATCATAGGTGCACCGTCTTCAAGATAAAAAGTAGTGATAGACTTTTTATGCTTTCCTGCTGGATTGCTATGGTGTCTCCTTGATGCTTTGTATGTGAACTTGCTTTTTTGAGACAAAGGGAATGAAATGGTTAAACTAGAAATGAACAAACTAGGGTGGTACGACCACGCCTTGGGATAACGTAATGATCATGACTTATTTTAGTAAAATGAATATGTGAATATCTTGATTTAGATACTTAATATGGGTTTCATTAAGTATGAATGAGAATGTGTTCACTTATGTGTATGTGGTATGATTCTTTGAATGCTTATGAGGTAATTCCATAAGTAGTGTACTATAGACATGTTTGTATTGTGAGTGTACATATGTTGATGCCGCATAATTAATGATAATAAAGGTGAGTGCATGCTGAGGCCACCTAGTGACAGATACGTGGTTAGATGGGAGGCAGTTATACCCCATGCCAGTGTGAAAGTACATTTATGGAAGGGAGACATTCTTACCCCTTGCCTGTAGACCCATAGGGACGAGAGGCATTCTTACCTCGTGCCCGCTAATCTCGATTTTATGGAAGGGAGGCATTCTTACCACTTTCCAGTTGACCTCTGTTGATGATTACATGTCTGGAAGGGAGGCATTTTTACCCCTTTCTAGTTGACTCCATTGATGATTACATGTATGTGTGGGAGGCAGTTATACCCCATGCCAGTATTATGAATGTGACAGATGGGAGGCAGTTATACCCCATGCCGGTTGAATGAATGTGATGGAAGGTAGGCATTCTTACCCCTTTCCATTGGAATTATAGGTATGAGAGGAATTCTTACCTCATGCCCGCTAATCTCAATTTATGGAAGGGAGGCATTCTTACCTCTTTCCAGTAGACCTATATGGACGAGAGGCATTCTTACCCCGTGACCACTAATCACGATTGATGGAAGGTGAGGAATTATTACCCCATGCCATCTATGATCTAAATTCATTTATAGTTATATATATACATGGTGACATGATCAGGTTACTTTACTAGCACTGAGCCGAAGCTGGTATAACCGTCAGGTGTCCCTTGGGAACCCAGACAATTGTTATTTATTTATGTATTTCTGCTTACTTATTTCTCCATACTTACTCACTGTTTAATTATTATACACTATCTAGATTGGGTTTGACACCGGTGGTGCCGACCTACTGATATTTATATCTCACACCCTACTTGGGCCGCCATTTCACTGGGGTACCCGAGTAGACCTTCTTACTTGCAGGACCTAGGTTGTGTGTTGTGTTGTTTGTACCTGAGGAGTTAGGAGCAAAGGACCAAATGGGAGCTTGGGATGCTCATGGGATTGCTGTCAGGATTTGCTGTATTTTCTTTTTTTATTGTTTGTAAAGCATGCTATAATGTTTCCTACTTACATAACTGTATCGTCATCTGTACATGCATGCATTGTAAACTGGCATTTTCCGCCTCTTATAAAATGGTTATTACCTATCTTTTTCTTTTGCCTTTCATTTGTTTACTACTTCCGCTATTGAATACTATTTACTCTAATTAAACCGTTGTGTTACTCTGATATGAGGGTATATTCTCCCCACTATCACCTCCCGATACCCTCGCTGCTAGTCGGCAGCCTCTGGCATATGGGGAGATGCGCTTGAGGCCATGTGACCCACCGGTCCGACCACTGGTTCGATGGTAAGCTGGGATGGGACATTACAAAGTGGTATCAGAGGTTGTTTCTTTTCTTTTTCCTCACTGTTTTGGGTTGGTAGATAGAAGATTAGGAAAGTGTCGACGCTTGGATAATAGTCGTGCTTGGGACTGATCACCCCATGTACGGAAAATGACCAAGTGGCCAGGGCTGGGAATTGTTGTTCATGTTGTTTTCTATTACAGTTGATATGGTTTCACCTTGAGTGACTGTTGTATTTTTTTCTGCTTATGGTTTATGAAATTCCTTGAATTTTACCATTGGCCTGATATGGAAAGAAAGCTGCATTCTATGAATCATATTAGGCACATAGGAATTAACATGTCATGCACGTTCCATGCCATGTAGTTACATCTTATCTTGCATGTATAATATGCTTAAGTGATTATATTCCATGCTTATGTGTTATAACTTGCTTCTGTGATATAACATGTTCTGTGTTTACTGCTTATGATGGCATGTCTTGCTTTGGTTGTACCTGGGTTGTGAATGAATGGGAACCAATTTTCGATTGTAAGGTGTATGTGCGCCTTACAACCGGGAAGGGGTAACCCATATATTAAAACCATTCTGAGCATGATATAAATACGTTTGTAGGGATATTGATAAGAATGTAAAGTTGTGGAAATTAAAATGCTAAAGTAAATTGGTTTTGATTAAAAAGGGGATCCAAATGCCAATTTATAAAGTGTATGGGCACTTTATAGGTTGTTAGATGGCCACCCCTATACTTGGGCCGTTGTATGTGAGCATGTTAAATTCTGGGTTGGAATCTGGTTTTGATAAAAAGGGGAGTCAATTTTCAATCCATTAAGTGTATGGGTGCTTCATGAATGGGGAAATGGAAACCCATATTAAATGTAAAGGCTTGCTGTATTGTGAAATGGTTAAATGGAAAATGTTTCCTAATTTTGAAATTGAAAGGTTTTGGCTAACTGTTAAATGTGCAACTGGAACCGAGTAGGTCAGTTGAAAAGTGTTGTATGAGATAACCTGATTTGGGGTGTTTGAGAAAAATTGACCAATTTCTTTGGGGTTTCTTCTTGAAGAACCTGAGATGGATAGAATGGGACCCTAGTAGGCCGCCCTTTTGTTTAAATGGTTTTGTTTTTCTCTTTTGATTGATAAAGACGGGATGTCTATGAATGTTTAATGTTTTTAAAAGGGAGTTTTCGTGAAACTTTCCTATTTTCTTGATGCGTGGTTGAAGTTTTTAAATGGTTAGAGTTTAAATGGGGTAAAATGTTAAGGTCTTGGAAATGGAACCCATGGTGGTGTGTTGAGACCCTAGTGTAAGGGGTAGTATTGAGTTTCTCTTTGAGTTGCCTTGGAATGGGACTGTAGGTGTTTCCCATGGGTGTTGTTTCCTTAGCAATGTCTTGATGATTGGCTTTTGATCCTAGAAACTTATTTGGCGTGACCCATCGTTAGGGTCGACGTTTGATCTTCGTAAGGGGGATAGCTTGTGGTTGGTAGCACCCTTAACGTTTAAATGCCTTTCTTGTACCGTGGGTTTTCTAACGTGAGGTGTTGTTCAGGTGCCGTTGTGCCTTGTTGGACTCTTGTTTTTCTAATGACACCCTTGTTCGGACGGGTGGTCGTTGGGTTTTGACTTTCGTTGCGGCTTTGGGTCATCTCCTTAGTAGAGTGGCCCGACATTAAAGAATTGTTTCGTCCCAATGTTTGGGATGGCTTTCAAATGACTCGTGTGTTTTGACACACTGGTTTCCTTGTTTTTGATCTTCTTCATTTTTTTGGTGATGTGATTGTGGCGGAGGAGCATCACATTATCGTTTTTGGTGGTTGTGTACTAGTGCGCTTGTGCTCGTCTAGGTTATCAACTTTTCCCTTTGGCGACTAGGACACTCCTAAGGTTGGGATCGCGTTGCGTCGAATCTGGTAAATGTGTCCTTCCAAGTAGAAGAGATAGTACCTAGAATTCCTTCTGGAAATTTTTTTTCGTGTTTGAATGCCTTGAGTCATGTGAGTTTTAAAACGTGTGGATGTGTCGGTAGTTGAAGCCGAGTTCCTTCCTTGAAGTCAACCAGTTGAGGTTCGACTGATCTTCTTTCCAGTAGTCTGGTGTGATTAACTAGAATCTGTTCAAACCTCTTAGTGTATTCTATTTAGCGACAATCATGTCCCCTATCTTGTCCTCGTTCTAGATGCACTAAGAGAGCGTCGTTCTTGTCCGTGCTAATGCTTTGAAGCTGTTGGGCTTTCTTGGATGGTTCTCTTTCGGCGTTGCATGCAGGGTGCGTGGTTTCTCGTATGGTTTGATTTTGGAAACGTCATCAGAAGTCGGGTGTAGGCTTCGGTGAACGCGTTTGTGCTAAACATAAGGTGCCTTGGAGAAAGGCATTGTGGTTCTATTTGAAATACGTCAACCGTTTAGGCCGAGCGTTCTTGTAAATAGTTAGCCGGAGATGGCTTGACTTGGGGTTCTTGTTTAATGTCTGCGGTCGGTGACATACCGTTCTTTGGAACGTCGTCAGGTAGAGGCGAGTGCAGTTCCTATCAGTCGGTGCCCAGTATGAACAACCAGCTCGACTTGGTCCTTGAGGTCGATGGGGAATCGACTGTTTGATATGTTTTAAATCACGCTAGGAGCGTCGTGGGAATGCTTGGGGCGTGCTTTGAAAGTTAATTCCAATAGTGGTCCGAACCGTAGTTTGGAGTTGGTTGCTTAACGTTAAAAATCTAAGGTGGGAAGTACCTGTGGCTGGATGCTTGGAGAGACAATGACGGGTTCGTGTCTCTGGGTAGATGGGCTCGAGAAGAGCCGTCTTGGTGTTTCGTTTGGGAAACGAGCGTCGGCTCAAGTTTTGGTGGCTTAAGCGCTGTAGGGTTTAATGGATGATTAAGGGTGTGTTGGACATCTGTGAATGCAACGAGATCATTTAAATGAAGCTTCAAGACCCTTGTAGGTTGGGTGATGTGTACGTTGTTCCTGAAGACTTCTCGGGGATGATAAGTTCTAATGTCATAAGGTTTTAATGACCCGTGTTTTGAACCGGACTAAAACCCGAAGTAATTTGAACTTTTTCGATTACTGAATGGGTTGTTTTTAATACCGATCTTAGAAACGGAATTCCGAGAGGTGTAACACTTTGATGTTTTTGTTTTGGGCTTGGGTAAAGGCCCGCGAAGTTTCCCTAGTGTCTCGTCCGGTCTCAGGAGCTTCGGTCCCGAGAGAGAGGCTGGTTTTTAAAAGGCAGAGGAAGGAGAATGGGCTGCACACGGTTTGACCAAACCATGCGGCCCATTGCAGGAAAATCGTGCGCTCTTATTTAAAGAGGTAGTGGCTTATGCACGGGCTTCACATGGTTTCCCAAACCATGCTCCTAGCCCGTACAAGGGATCTCCCTTAGGCAGAGGGTGCCGCACGGTTTGCGCACGGTTTGGAAAACTGTGCGGATCAAACCGTGTGGGCCGGTCTGTTTAAAGTTTTTTGATTAAATTTAAAATAAAATAAAAGAAAAACTTAAAAAAAATCTCTCCCTCACTTCCTCTCTCGCAAGACCCGCACGCAGCACCTAGGGATCTCCCCCTTCGAGCCGCACGACACCCTCCTCCTACAGCCTCCTCCTTCCTCTGTTTTCTTCAGATTTTCTCTTGGTTTCTTCTCCGATCCTCCGTGGTAAGTTCCCTCCTTCCCTCTCCTCTTGTTTTCCAGCCGGATTTTGGCCTCTCCGTTGACCCACAGGATTCAAATGAACCCTAGGTATTGGGGGTTTCTTGATTATTGTTTTTTCCTTCGTGTTAGGGTTGTGCCAAGGTTGTCTTGGGACCCTTGGGTTCGAGTTTTGGCATCCACCACCTAAGGCAAGGTAGATGCGGGCGGTTTTAGTTGCCGGCTTTGGTTCGAGGTAAGGGTTTTACCCGTGGCTTGTTTTCGCAGATTCTAAATTAATGCCTTAGCTATTCTAAAGGGTCCTGGTATGTTTTGCTTAGTGCGTTGGCGGGTTCGGGTTGGTTTCACTTTGCCGGAGCTTAGGCAGCTCTTAGTTAGAAAGCACCAAGAGCCAGAGTGGACGGATGGATCCACCTAGAGGTAGGGTCCCTCTCCTTGCCCTTTAAATTTATGTAAAGTAATAGTGAGTTTAATATTGCACTGCCTTAGAATTTTAATTATGAAAGTTTAGTTCCGATTAAATGCTTCTGGGAAAATCATGTGAATTTTAGGAATAATACAAAAGAGGTTGCTGGATCACTAAACTAATGATTTAATAATAAAACCCCTCAATCAGAGGTGCGCTGTCTTCAATATAAAAAGTAGTGATAGAATTTTTATGCTTGACTGCTGGATTTTTGTGGTGTCTCCTTGATGCTTTGTATGTGAACTTACTTTGTTGAGACAAAGGGAATGAAATGGTTAAACTAGAAATGAACAGAGTAGGGTGGTACGACCACGCCTTGGGATAATGTAATGAGCATGACTTATATTAGTAAAATGAATATGTGAATATCTTGATTTAGATACTTAAGATGGGTTGCCTAAAGTATGAACATGAATGTGTTCGCTTATGTGTATGTGGTATGTGTTGGGTCGGAGAAAACAGGGAAGGATGGCAAGAGGGGGGGTGAATTGCCTTTTAAAAAAGATTAACAAATTAAAATCAAAGTAAAGAATGCAGCGGAAATAAAGAGGCAAGACACAAGAAATTGATAACGGAGTTCGGCCAAAAACCCGGCCTACGTCTCCGCTCCCAACTCAACCGTTGAGAGATTCTACCGCTTGCTTTTCAATGGTTTTAGCAAGAAACCCACTAGGCTTTGAGGTAGCACTAAGACCTATTACAGCTTGCTTTTTGTGGTTTAGCAAGAACCCACTTGCTTTCAATGGAATAGCAAGAACCCACTAGCCTTCTTGCAGGTGAAGGCTAGCTCACCTATGTCTCAAGCTTTTTAGAGGAAAAGCTTGTGAACCTCTTCACACCTTAATGGTGATGTGAAACCTAAAAGAAAGGGAGGAAGAAAGAGTTTGGGGTTTGTAGGCACAAACCCAAATTTAAAGCTCAAAATAAATAAAACAATAAAAACCGTATTTGAGGAAGTCTTGGGCGCCTTTGATTGATTGGAGATGTTGAAGGCCGCTTCCAAGCTTCTTTGATGGTGCTCTTGGATGTGGAATTGGATTGGAGCACGTTGGGTTCCTTGAGGAAATCCGCCGGAGGTTCGCCAAAATGATCAACAATGTGTCCGGTGGCTTGGGTTAAGTTCCGGTGCCTCCTAGTCCTTTATTTATAGGCTAGGAACCTTCAAGTATCCGTTGGAGGGCTTTGGAGCCGTTGGAAAAGGCCTCGGAGCCGTTGGGAGGCTTTTTGGAGTTGACTGGTCAAAGCCAACGGCTAGTTTGACCAGGCCTACCGGCTGGCCGGTACAGGACCACCGGCTGGTCGGTGCCTTGGAATGTGGAGAGTGCTTCTGCCCAGGAGCCACCGGCTGGCCGGTGAGAAGGCCACCGGCTGGCCGGTGGTGAGACAGTAGGTCTCACTATTGCATCAGGTTGCCACCGGCTGACCGGTGGAACCTGGCAGTGGGAAATGCCTCTGCCAGGTCCACCGGCTGGCCGGTGCCATCACACCGGTTGGCCGGTGGACTGAATTTCAGTCCACTTGATGTCCATTCTTGGGCCAATCCTTTGGCAATCTTTTGCCTATCATCCACAACACTTAAAAACAATGTTGGACAAAAAATAAGGTGATTGTGATCATGAAAATCAAACAACGAGGGGAACGAGATGTACAACAATCTCCCCCTATTTTGATGATCACAATCACCAAAACAATTAAAGTAGAAACATAAAAGAAAGACATGCTTAAAGGAGAAGGAAAGTAAATGCTAAGCATGATCAAAAGGATTCTCCCCCAATCAATCAAGAATTTCTCCCCCTTTGTGATTATCAAAATAGCACAGGGCATAAAACTTGATTGAGGGAGAAGGGTTTGAAAAACTAGATATGAGAATTGAAAATCAATTGAAATTTTGGAAATTGAAAGATTTGAATAACAGTTTGAATTGAAAGTTTTGAATCAAAATTGAAATGAAAATTTTGAACCAAAAATTGAATTGAAAGTTTTGAAATCAAAAATTGAATAACAGTTTGAATTGAAAGTTTTGAATCAAAATTGAAATGAAAATTTTGAACCAAAAATTGAATTGAAAGTTTTGAAATCAAAAATTGAATAACAGTTTGAATTGAAAGTTTTGAATCGAAAAAACTTGATACCAAGAGTTGAAAATGAAAGTTTGAATAAAACAAAAAGCTTAAACAAACCTAACTCCCCCTAAATAAGAACAATAAATCACCGGGGATAGGGATTTTGAAAAGATACAATTTTAGGCCCGGAGAGACTCGCTAAGAGGGATTTTTCAATCCACACTTGCCTTGTAGCGGGTCTTCTCCTATAGAATTCATCCGAATAAAAAATCGATTTGGGCCTACCATACCGGGCGTTTTTGCAATTACATTCATAAATAAGGTGCCCGGGTTTTTTACAATAATTGCAAAATTTATAACTAGAGCTCCCCCTTACAAAAACAGTGAGTGCATGGGAGGAGGAGGCTTGCTTGGAATAGCCAAGCCATTGGGTGGTTCTAGATATTCGTTGGGAACCTAGGAGATTGTTCAAATTTTGTTCCCCTTGGGTGAACTTAGCTAGGGTCTCCCTTAGGTCTTTGATGGTTGATTCCATGGAATCAACATTTGGAAAATTTTGGATTTTAAGGGTCAACTCTTCCTTCTCTTTGAGAAGTTGTTCTTTTTCGGAAGAGAGTTTTTTGAAATTCTTTTTCAAAGAAACAAATTTTGAAGAAAGTTCATGAAAACCATTTTCTAATTGATCTCTAGCAAATTGGAGATCCTCATAAGACAAATGATTTAAAGAATTGGAATTTGACGAACAAGAGGAGGAGTCAGAAGATGTTACCTCATGAAATGCCATTAGGAATTTTGTACCTTGGTCGCTCGAGGAGGAGGAGGAGGAGGATGATGAGGAGGTGTCACTCCATGTCGCCTTGAGGACCTTTTTCTTTCCTTTTTCCTTTTGCGTGGCCCGTTTCTTGTTGAGTGGGAAATCGGGCTTGTAATGGCCCTTTTCGCCGCACCCGTAGCATTTTACCTTGGGCTCAGATCTTGTGGTGGGTTCTTGCTTTCGATGCTTGCGGGATTTCTTCTTTTTGTGCTTCTTCATAAACTTGTGCATTTGGCGGGCGAGATTCTCCATTTCCGAGTCGCCGCTTGAAGATGAAGGAGATGAGGAAGATGAGGATGATGAGGAGGAGCTTACTTCTTTTTGTACCTTGAGGGCAATGTTCTTTGGTGTCTTGATTGGTGTGCCCTCCTTTTGAGCTTGCCTCCTCATCATGATCTCGTACGTCATTAGGGATCCGATGAGATCTTCGACCGGCATGTTCTTTACATCCTTAGCTTCTTGGATAGCCGTCACCTTTGGTGCCCATGAGCTCGGAAGGACCCATAAGATCTTCTTGACCATCGTCTCGGCTGAAACATCATCACCAAGAGATTTCCTTCCATTGCACACGTCAGTAAAGCGAGTAAACATATCGGAAATAGACTCATTTGGATGCATTGAAAATGACTCAAAATCTTGCCTATACATATCCAATCTAGTGTCTTTGACTTTGTTAGTGCCCTCATGAGTTACTTCTAAAAGTTTCCAAATTTCATGTGAGGAGGTGCAAGTAGACACTCGATTGAATTCATTTCGGTCTAGGCCGCAATGAAGAGCATTCATGGCTTTGCCATCAAGCTCAAAATTCTTAATATCGGCGGGGGTCCATTTGGATTCATCGGGGGAAGACAAAGAATAACCTTGCATGACAATTTTGTAAATTGGATATCCTATGCTTCTTAAAAAAGTGGTCATGCGGGTTTTCCAATAATTATAGTCGGTCCCATCAAAAAATGGAGCCCGACCCAATGAGTAGCCCTCGGGGGCGAAAGAGGTAGATGCCATCACAATGGATCTTTGAATTTGAAACCTTTTAAGGTATTACTCAAATTACCCCTTTGATACCAATTGTTGGGTCGGAGAAAACAGGGAAGGATGGCAAGAGGGGGGGTGAATTGCCTTTTAAAAAAGATTAACAAATTAAAATCAAAGTAAAGAATGCAGCAGAAATAAAGAGGCAAGACACAAGAAATTGATAACGGAGTTCGGCCAAAAACCCGGCCTACGTCTCCGCTCCCAACTCAACCGTTGAGAGATTCTACCGCTTGCTTTTCAATGGTTTTAGCAAGAAACCCACTAGGCTTTGAGGTAGCACTAGGACCTATTACAGCTTGCTTTTTTTGGTTTAGCAAGAACCCACTTGCTTTCAATGGAGTAGCAAGAACCCACTAGCCTTCTTGCAGGTGAAGGCTAGCTCACCTATGTCTCAAGCTTTTTAGAGGAAAAGCTTGTGAACCTCTTCACACCTTAATGGTGATGTGAAACCTAAAAGAAAGGGAGGAAGAAAGAGTTTGGGGTTTGTAGGCACAAACCCAAATTTAAAGATCAAAATAAATAAAACAATAAAAACCGTATTTGAGGAAGTCTTGGGCGCCTTTGATTGATTGGAGATGTTGAAGGCCGCTTCCAAGCTTCTTTGATGGTGCTCTTGGATGTGGAATTGGATTGGAGCACGTTGGGTTCCTTGAGGAAATCTGCCGGAGGTTCGCCAAAATGATCAACAATGTGTCCGGTGGCTTGGGTTAAGTTCCGGTGCCTCCTAGTCCTTTATTTATAGGCTAGGAACCTTCAAGTATCCGTTGGAGGGCTTTGGAGCCGTTGGAAAAGGCCTCGGAGCCGTTGGGATGCTTTTTGGAGTTGACTGGTCAAAGCCAACGGCTAGTTTGACCAGGCCTACCGGCTGGCCGGTACAGGACCACCGGCTGGCCGGTGCCTTGGAATGTGGAGAGTAATTCTGCCCAGGAGCCACCGGCTGGCCGGTGAGAAGGCCACCGGCTGGCCGGTGGTGAGACAGTAGGTGTCACTATTGCATCAGGTTGCCACCGGCTGGCCGGTGACAGAGCCACCGGCTGACCGGTGGAACCTGGCAGTGGGCAATGCCTCTGCCAGGTCCACCGGCTGGCCGGTGCCATCACACCGGTTGGCCGGTGGACTGAATTTCAGTCCACTTGATGTCCATTCTTGGGCCAATCCTTTGGCAATCTTTTTCCTATCATCCACAACACTTAAAAACAATGTTAGACAAAAAATAAGGTGATTGTGATCATGAAAATCAAACAACGAGGGGAACGAGATGTACAACAGTATGATTCTTTGAATTCTTATGAGGTAATTCCATAAGTAGTGTACTATAGA
The DNA here is from genome assembly GCA_963277665.1 of Viscum album. Classification (NCBI taxonomy): domain Eukaryota; kingdom Viridiplantae; phylum Streptophyta; class Magnoliopsida; order Santalales; family Viscaceae; genus Viscum; species Viscum album. Next base: position 1,060,298,717 of record OY728159.1, read on the forward strand.
CATGTTTGTATTGTGAGTGCACATATGCTGATGCCACATAATGAATGATAATAAAGGTGAGTGCATACTGAGGCCACCTAGTGATAGATACGTGGTTGGATGGGAGGCAGTTATACCCCATGCCAATGTGACATTACATTTATAGAAGGGAGGCATTCTTACCCCTTGCCAGTAGACCTATAGGGATGAGAGGCATTCTTACCTCGTGCCTGCTAATATCGATTTATGGAAGGGAGTCATTCTTACCCCTTGCCTATTGAACTCTGTTGATGATTACATGTCTGGAAGGGAGGCATTTTTACCCCTTTCAAGTTGACTCTGTTGATGATTATGTGTCTGGGTGGGAGGCAGTTATACCCCATGCTAGTATTATGAATGTGACAGATGGGAGGCAGTTATACCCCATGCCGGTTGAATGAATGTGATGGAAGGGAGACATTCTTACCCCTTTCTAGTGGACTTATAGGGACGAGATACATTCTTACCTCATGCCCGCTAATCTCGATTTATGGAAGGGAGGCATTATTACCCCTTTCCAGTAGACCTATAGGGACGAGATGCATTCTTACCTCGTGCCCGCTAATCACGATTGATGGAAGGGAGGAATTCTTACCCCACACCATCTATTATATAAATGCATTTATATTTATATATATACATGGTGACATGACCAGGTTACTTTACCGGCAACGAACCGAAGCTGGTATAACCGTCAGGTGTCCCTTGGGAACCTGGACGGGTGTTATTTATTTATGTATTTCTACTTATTTATTTCTCCATACCTGCTCACTGTTTAATTATTATACACTGTCTGGATTGGGTTTGACACCGGTGGTGTCGGCCTACTGAGATTTATATCTCACACCCTACTCAGGCCGCCATTGCACTGGGGTACCCGAGTAGAACTTCTTGCTTGCAGGACCTAGGTTGTGTGTTCTGTTCTTTGTACCTAAGGAGTTAGGAGAAAAGGACCAAGCGGGAGCTTGGGATGCTCAGGGGATTACCATTGGGCTTTGTTGTCTTTTCTTTTTGTATCGTTTGTAAAGCATGCTACAATGTTTCCTACTTACATAACTGTATCGTCATCTATACATGTATGCATTGTAAACTGGCGTTTGCCGCCTCTTATAAAATGGTTATTACCTGTCTTTTGCTTCTTCCTTTCATTTGTTTACTGCTTCCACTATTGAATACTATTTACTCTGATAATACCGCTTTGTTACTCTGATATGAGGGTATAGTCTCCCCACTATCACCTCCCGAGACCCTCGCTACTAGTCGGCAGCCTCTGGCGTATGGGGAGATGCGCTTGAGGCCATGTGACCCACCGGTCCGGCCACCGGTTTGATGGTAATCCGGGCCGGGATGTTACAAAAATGGAGTCTAAAGAAGACTTCCCATGATTAGGTTAGATGAAATAAGAATAATAGGTTGAGTGAAAACCCTCAGCCTCAGTGTTAATTCTGATACACTAACAGGTCCCTCTTTATTCCCAATTATCCTTGTTTATTTGGGCGAACATGCAGGGAATTAAAGGAGTTTAATGAGTTCTTTACACTCTAGATAGAAAATAAAGAATTTTTATAATGTATTTGATCTACTATGGAGAAGATAAGTGATTTAATTCCTTAAGGGTGGGGGGAATAAAAATAGAATTATCAATATATCACAATTTTTGTGAATCTAGAAATTTTAGAGAATCTGTATAGCCCCATGAAATATATATTATGAGGTATTTCAATCACACTTACAACCCTTGTTATTGATTATATCAAACATGTTACAAAGGGTGTGGTTTATGAAAGGATGAGATAATGGGGGAGTTATATTATTTACACTTGTACTTTTTAATGTGTTTTGCGCATAAGATACAATGTATTCCATGATAAATATATATGATCAACCCCTAAAAATTAGTTATGGGAATGATATCATATGGATTGTTTCTTGTGGATAACATTGATAACCTTGGTAAAATCCCTCAAGGTTTCTATACTAGGTTAGCCCAAGTAGACTTAGAGTGGACTAACTAAAGGATCCTTGTTAAGGAAATCATATTGTGTCATTGTTCCTTCATAATTTCATTAATATTTTATTTAAAGGAGTTGAAGAGGTTATCTTAATGGGATGATAAAGATATTGATGAGAAGATCCCCATTCTCACTTTTCATTTATTGTTACTAAGGGGGAGAAAAAGAAAACCATGTATTTGTATAATTTTTTAGAGGTATTTAAAACAAATAAAAAGGGAGTGATTATTGTGACCAAAGTGTTTGGTTTCATTTTTTTCAATATTTAAATATGATTCTAGTGAAAGAAATGGTGAATCTTAGACTATTTTTATGGATTACATCCACATGATTTCTAGATTTTTGGATGTGATGATTGATGTTCATATCTTCAAGAAGATTAAGGAAAAGTATTTATAGAAGTAAAGACATTGTATAAAATATCTTTGAAGAGGTTTTAAGATGATTTATTAGGGATAAAGTTAATTTGAGGAGGCTCTAGTTAAAAGTAAAGCGAGTCTTGAATTTATAGACAAAGATAGAAATGATCGATTTGAAGTTAAAACATACAGCTGATTGGTTGTTCATGGGGTTGATATACTATTGTTCGATCCAAGTACTATACCTAAATGTTGTAGCCTATTTGTGTGGCCAATCCATTGAATTTAGTCTCAAAATATCACTTGGTTGTTTATGTGGTCGATCCAAAACATATGACCGACTGGTTATTCATGCGGAATATTAATGATTTGTTCAAGTGATTGATCTAGACTTGCGGTCGATCCAGACATAGACATATGGTCGATCCTCACAGTTGATCCATTAATTTATCCTTATGGTCACTTATATACTAGATGAAAAAATATTTTTAATATTTTTTATATTATAATTAAATTATACAAGATGACGTATTTTAGCTATTATTAATTGATTAAACATCACAATGAGATTGTGATTCATAAAGCGATGTTGAAGAAATTGGATACTGAGTGAATATCAGCAAATTGAAAAAAGTTATATGAATAAGATCATGTTGTTAATTTGAATTAAATAAGATGAGAAGGGATCATAAGACTTTACAAACTGAACATAATCCTTTCTCGATTGTATGTCTTTGAGCTACATCGTAATCCTTTTACATCGAACCATAAGTCTTCATGAGTGCATGTCTTTAACACTTGTATAATTTTATGCCTTCTAATACATATGCAAATGTTGAGATTAGATTTATACTGCAAGAAGGAGGTATACATGTAAAATGATGCATGCTTCCATGCATGTGGACATTTTAAAGGAATTAGATAAAGAGGATTTTTAGATAATTAAATGAAGTAAATTAAACAAGTCTTTAAGAGGTTTAGATGAATATTTGAGAAATAACTCAAATGATTTTGAATGATTAATAAATCGATAATATTTTTGACTAATTTAAATAATTACATCATATTATTCTATGTGATTATAAATATATACAAGTAAGAGAAGAATAATGAGTAAGAACATTGTGAGCTCACAAAAGGGGTGTGTAAGAGAATTATGAGTGACCTGATACTTTCCAGCAGTGAATAGAGAGATCGAGTCTGAAGACGATAGATATTTTATTAGATAATAAGACTTGTTTCTTGAATATTCAAAAGGAATAGGAGGACCTAGATCACTCAATATTTGGAGTGAGTTTCAAGAATAGCATTGTTCTTCAACTCTTTGAGGATAAAATTTTGACAAAAAAAATAGTATGGCTAGTTTCCACACTCCTTTTTTCTTGTTAGAACTCCTTGATCATGGTATCCAATAATGTTGTAACATATACATGTCTCCTAAACCAATAATATATTCATTTAGACTTCTAAATCCCACCATAATCATTGGAATATACTGAATCTACATCTTTAGTCTAAATCTATGTATTTTTAGTTGTTTCTCCAATAGTTTTAGAACTAAAAACATTATCATCATAATCTATATTAAAATAATTCATCATTACATATTCATTTTCAAATATTTTGATATCATAACTACCAATAATTTATTTTTATTTATTTCTATGACACATATATGAACTTCTATTTAGTATATAAAAAAGGAAGATTCCATATTCACATCTTTTTAATCAATTTTTTATCCACTTCTATCCTCATTTATAACCAATCATGACATCCCAAACACCATAAAATGTTCAAAATTTGGTTTTATTTTGAAACAGATCTCATAGGGAGTCATATATGAGTTTGGATATATGAGACACCAATTTTTAAATTATTCCAATTTTTTTGATGGATTTTAAATAATAAAATATTTAGGTGTTATGCTCAATCATTATAGTCCTATCCATATCAGTCAGACTCCTATTATTTCTTTTATCCACTAAATTTTATTGAGGATCATAAGAAAAACTGAACTCATGTATGATTACATGTTTATTAAGGTATTCTATGATCTATTTATTATCATACTCACTACCATAATCTGATCTCAATATCTTAAAAGTTAAACTTGTTTGATTTTCTATAAATATTTTAAAACTTTTAAATAAAGGCATGTGATTTGTGTCAAATGAACATGATATATTTCATTATTGTGAATCCATATATGTTAGTGATAAAATAAATTTCTCTACTTGTTGAATTATTTTGCATAGGTCCACACACAACAGAATGGATCATCTCAAGAGGTTTTATAGTTTGAATTTATCCTATTTTTAGAGTCTTGTTCACCATTTTTTTATATGTTTAATAGAGAGTGGAAGTATCTTCTTTAAAAATTAGAATATTACTCACAACCTATTATTTGATAAGCCTTGGTCATTCAAGATTTTTGACTGAGTTTTGAGACAAACAGTGCCAATTACCATTGGAAGCTATTAAAGTTATTAAAGGTGTTGTACACAATAAGATATGTTGATACATCTATTCATGGAGGGAGATAGATAAATTCATGGATGGCATAAAAGAATCTATGATCATTAAGAGATCATTCTACAAGCGGATCAAGTTAAATAAGTATCTTGTAACTAGGGTGTCTAACCAATCATTGGAGTCTTGTGATTGCGGTGTTTAACCAATTACTAGAGAAGAGAAATTTGGGTGTCAAATTGATTATTAGAGAATTGTAACTGTTCTATATAACCAGTTCTATCCACTTGTTTCTATAGTGGAGAATCAATGTTTAGGCATCTAACAAACCTGGAAAGGAGTTTTCTTTTATGGATAACCTTATAAATCATGTGTGTCATTATCTCATTCATTATTACTTTAAACGAGGTGATATTATGATACAACATTGAGAGGATTGAAAAATTCAATCAGTTTAAGAGGTTAAATTAAAAATAGGATGAATTCATAAGAGTTCCACTAATTCACCCCCCCCCCCAATATTCCAACCAAACTAGAAATAAAAGTAGAGGAAACAATAAAGTATGCCAATAAAATTTTATTTGATACCCATTAAAAAAGGGTTTATATGTCTAAAATACTAAAATCATCAAATAAAACATTGAATAATAATGAAATTGTTGCTTCACCATTATGAGTGTTAGAGAGAAATGAATTTAAAAGGTATATGAAAATAGTTTTCAAATATTTATGAAATGATAAAAGTAACCCAAATAAATCAATTTTTTAGAGTAAATAATAATTTATAAATGAGTGAGATGTCGGGAGCAGAGGCTAAGGAGCTGTCGGGTCCAGGCGATTGCGAAGCAAACCCTAGGAGAGGGTTTCGAGATGCTAGATCCTTCGCCGATGTAGTCGTGGGTGCCGATTCATCCACTGACCTGAGAAAGGTTGAGCTTGTAGCTCCAAAAGCATTCAGACATCGTGGTTTAAACGCTATATCTTTCACGAAGGAAGAGGTAATCTCACTTGCATCTGATTTACAGTATGCCTTGATTGGTAATTTCTCTAAGCAGCGACCTTCGCTTCCGTTCCTAAGAAATACACTGGAAAAGATAGGCTTTACCGACTTCAAAATAGGTTTCTTAAACTCTTGGAATGTTCTTTTTAGATTTACATCAGATTCAGACTATTTAAAATTCTGGATTCGTAGTTTTTGGAATTTTGGGAGATCCTCCATGAAAGTTCTTAAATGGTCGCCGGACTACGTCAATGGCTTTGAATCCCCCATCGCTCTGATCTGGCTTGCTTTTCCAGACTTACTGATTCACTTGTTTAAAAGAGAAGCCTTATTTTCTATTGCTAAACTGTTTGGTACTCTAATTAAATTGGATTTTGCCACCTCTAATTTGACAAGGCCCTCGGTTGCAAGGGTATGCACCGAGATTGATCTCTCTAAGGACCTTCCAAGCTGTTTTTGGATTCAAAATGGGGACAGAGGTTTTGTTCAGAATGTGGTTTTTGAAAACCTTCCTGAATTTTGTAGCATTTTTTTTAAATCTGGTCATGTTTGCAAGAATTGTGGGAAACAAGAAGCTCCCTCTACTAAGCAATTAAAGCCATGTTGGGTGGAAAAAGTTTCCAAGACAACAGCCCCTTCTAAAATCCCTAACAACTCTAATCTGCCAAGTACCTCTAAGGTGTCTAATGAACAGATTAGAGAAACTAATTTGGAGGTTAGGGAGGATAAGGAAGATTCTCATATCTCTGCGATCCAAACTGCAGATTTTGTCACGGAAGTCAATGCTACAGATTCAATTTCGGTGGATAATAGGGTTAATCAACAAAATTTTGTGTATAGTAATGATTCTGTTCAGCTCAATATAGAAATTCACAATCTTGGTGATTGTTCATTGAATAAGAAAGACATGGGCTGTCCTGCTAGATCTGTTAACACAGATCAAGAGGTTGTTGAAAAGGTTCAAAGAGATGGATCCGTTTGCAGTGGGTCATCATCTGAAGAGGAGGATAAGCCCGGAAAATTAGAAGAAGAATATCTGAAAACCATGGCTAGGAAAGGAAAAAAATCAGTGGTAGATGCTGATGGTTTCATCACCCTGAACCCAAAAAAGACTAGAAGACGTAAGGATTACTCTCAAGTGGAAAGAACCATCACCACTAGGTCGAATGAGGTTAATAAAAAGGTTTACCCTGAAAAAGAGCAAAGGGAATTAATATGTGAGAAATCCAGCGTTGTTTTATATTACTTCTCATTTCAATTCACGGAAGAGGAAATGCAAGGGTGGATTGCTCATATGAGAAAGCAACAAGAATTGTTGAAACGGGAGAGACAAAATGGGATTATTAATGAGGACCAATTCCAAAATGCTATGAAATTCATTTACTTTGAGAAATTGAAGTTGAAAGCACCACTTTCTTGATGTTGCTGTTTGCAGACCCTCTGTGTGGTCTTTGTTCTGGTGCACTGGTCTCAACTTTTTTTTTGTTCTGGCTGATCTGCTTTGCTTTGTGGTTTTCTGTCTCTGATCACCTGAGTCAATTTGGCTATATTTTCTCTGATTCCTAGAAGGAAGGTTCTGCTCTGAAAATGTTGAACAGCTGGGTGATATTGCTGGTTATGATGGTCTGTTCCTCTATAGCTGATTATCTATCTTTGATGCGCTTGGAGTTCGTTGATCAGCTTCTTATGGATTTCATAAGGGATGTTCACTTCATGAAGATGTTTGGCTTGCCCTCTGCTTTTAATGTTTTGTTGACTGCTTCTACCCACCTGATTTTGAAGCCTATTCCGTTGTCCCTGCCTGCTATTGGTGTTTGGCTCTACATGTTGGAAGTTCTGGATGGTTTGAGCACCTAGAGCCCCCCCCCTCACAAACTTAAAGCCTAGATGGCTCAGCATTCTCCTGGACTGCTTCGGCTACAGTCCCTCCTCCTCTTGAAGTATGTCAGCCTACTTATTCTTTTTTCTTACCCTATGTTTTGGCTGCTTTCTAAATGGTTGATGGTGTAACTTCATTACACCTAGAGATTACATTGTAAAATATTTATTTAATAAATTCTCTCGGCTTGGATTTAAAAAAATAATAATTTATAAATCTGATGATATTTCCATTGAGTGGGACGGATTGATAATGATATTTACATATTTAAGTAAGTATTTACTGGATTTTTATTTCACTTTATTTAATTTTTACCAAGTAAAAGTTAAAATTTTAATATAATTTTATTTTTTAAAATAATATTCCAATAGAATTAGATGTTTGGATTTCAACAATAAAATAATGATTTCTAAATAATATTAAAAAGGAGGTGGTGTCAAAAAAGTAATTATGAATGTTTTTATATTTTACAATTATTTATAAATGAAGAAAAAATAGTGTTAAACTTTGGAAAATTGGTGATAATTAGGATCACTCAAAGGGTGAGAAACATATAGGATCAAAAGGGCAAGTAATTACACTACAAGAGGGGTGTGAATTGTAGTTTATAAAATAAATCTACTAAATTTCATAACCTCCTTATGTAGGTTAATAAGATGAAGTTTTTGTCTAAATTATATTTTCATAGATAAGACAATTTTATAACGAAGTAAACCTTCCTTAAGTAATTCATAAATAAATAAAGAAACTTATAAAAAATATATATAAATATTATAAATTAAGTAATAATGAATTATAAATTATTTATAAAATATTTACACACTTTAACCATAAATGTAAAGGGAGTTACAAACCCTAACTTTGGGTATCCACATTTTTCACCTGACTATAAGTTCTATATTTCTTATAATAATAAATCCCTCGTTACTAAGATAGGACACAACTATGTCTTATTATCCTCGGAATCCCTTGATCAATAAGATCAGACACGTTCCTGTCTTATTATCCCTAGAATCCCTTGATCATCAATTTCGGACACAAAATTACAAATATATAAATTATTGAGGCATTTATAAAATATCCTCACATGGATACCTTAAGAAAATGACTCTAAATTTTTTTAAAGTGAAGCACTCTCAAAGTAATAAGATATTACAAACACTTCACAATATCTTTTTACAGTCTTGGTTGAAAAATCTCCCTCCTTGAATATTTCTTCTATTTATAGGCAGGTCCCCAATGGTAACATCTGCAAATCTTAGAGGTGGTAGCAACAACCTTGGAAAAACTCTTTCTTTACTTGCAAGGAATAATCTCATCATGTTAATATTATGCTCATAAGTTTCTATACAATTATAGTGTATCTAGATTCCGTCTTATTGGAATAAATATTGTTCATCTGGTAAAATGACATTTCTTCATCTGATGGATTTGATAAATATTCATCCATAAATATTCACTACCTCCTGATGAAGTTCATCTCATGGTCATGATATAAATTCATCTAATGGAATTCATTATAATTTGACTTTTGGAATTTTTTAAATATTCGTCTGATGAAATAAGTAATCATCTATCTAATATATCAAAACATTTATGTCCAATTTTGGAAAATAATTTCATTCGATAAAAGATATTTCTCCATCTAGAAAAACAGTTTTTTAGTAAAACCATACTTAGAACATGGAAAGTGGAAAATTTAGTAAAGCATAAACTATTAAGGAAATGTACCATGATTACAAAAATAAGGTTAGAATACATTTAAAGGTATTATATTAACTCAAAAAATCACTGAGGGTGTGTGGGTGAATCCTTGTTTATATATTTTTTTCCCTAAAACCCCTACAACTCTAGTGCTTGTTCAATATCTTTCTCTTAAGATAATTACTATTTTATAAAAAATAAATGAAATTATCTCATCTATTAATGAGGTTCATCTACTTTAAGTATGACTACATCCCTAGCGTGTCATGGTTATTATCCAATACACACAACTCCTCTCTTATTATGATGAAAATCCCAAGCAAGGGTACAACCTAAGACCTATTAAAATGATTGTCTTTAACTAGTTACACCTTTTAAATCAACCAAAATGACTAGTTCCCTTTTATTGAAAGATCACCCCACAATCCATATTTTTTATTTTCAAAACACTTTTAAAGGGTAAGTGTGAACCAAAAACAACCCCAACCATTTACAAATCAAACCAAGTAAACTTTATATCCCACCCACTGCAAGAATACCACCTGCTGCAAAATTCAAATTTCAAAGGACCGTACAGGATCTTAAATTTTCAATTTAAAAATTCAAAAGGGATAAACACCAATATTCTTAGACCATGATCCATACCACATCACGCGTTCACCATTTATCATGTCACTGCCAACCACTTCCATCATCATCACTGGATATGAACACATCCTCACTGTCGAGGATCGATTAATCATCATAGTCTACCTCCTGAAGCTTCCCACTCAAAATCACATCCGAAAGAGCCTTTAAGATCACCGTAAAACTCCACCTTAGAGAGAATGTTGGAATCCTTGATCCAAAGCAGAGAAAAAATCAGGCAATTGCAGGTTAAAATAATCACAAGAACCTCATAGAACCATTAACGCTTAAGAAATCCAACACCATCTCCACCGTCACACTCAACCGCATAACACAACTGCACTATATAGGTATCCACACAACCATTGTTAATGGCCATCATACTTCACGAATAGGGGCCACTCAAGCTGCTCACCCTGACACACCATTCGCGTCAACCCAAACCAACAATATGCTGATGAAGTTTAATATGACCACCATAACCCACCATGCCATGCAAACATCCCTCCACTATATACAATGAAGACATAATCCAAGAACCAGTGATCCGCTTAATAAACCCTTCACACCGATGACCAACACCAGAAGAAAACAACCAACAACATAAAAAACATCATACCAAACCCATCACAAAATATATTCAAAAAAATATTGAATGCCACATCAAAGAAGGAACCAAATACAAAAATAGAGTTGTGAATTAAACCCTAAATAAAATGGGAACTATAAGAAAACTGGGATAAAACCTAATGAGAAACCATAAAAAACAAACTAAAAACAGAACAAAGAAAGTGAAGAGGGGAAGGGGGTTGAAACCCTAAAAGAATAGGAAGGAGACACAGGGAGGTCCAAATATGTTGAAATTAAAATCTAAAAAACTCATTGAATCTGATGCTCCCAATACGACCTGTAAATGAGAAGTGACTACAAATTCAAAGCACAAAAGAGGAAGCCATAGAAGGAACCAATGCACCATCACTGAAGCCAAAAAATAACAGAACCCAAGAGTAGACTAGATCAGACCAACCATGAAAGAGAACTGGGGGAAAACACTAGAAGATCCATGTTGAAGGAAGAAGAGAAGGATGGGGGGAATTAGAGCGGGGAGAAGGAACCCTAGTGGAGCGAGCAGGTGGGAGAGAACTGAGAGCCAGGAGATTACAAAGCCATTTGAAAGATCAAAAGTAATAATCAAGCCTTCATTCATACCTGATATGACTTTGATATTCCTACTTAGTAGAAATCGTTTGAATGATTAGAAGAAAAATTATGTTATTTTATACATTAAATATTAAATATAATAAAGTATCACCTTCACTTCTCAATTATCTAACACATTTATCTTATTCATTTATCCCTTTTATATTGATAATATTATGTGAATATTATTTCCATAAGAGTTTATATAAATTTCCTTGATTGAAATCTAATTTAGATTTACTTAAAGAATAACACTATTTATTATGAATATTAATTTGTAGTACATAAATTTAAAATCTCCATGAAAATCACACATTCTCATAATTTTATCCCTATTGAGGTCGTCATTTAAATCCTCATTAAGAATTGGGTTCTTAATTATTCATATGATATTTGAATATATCATTCTTCATTTTCCCCCAAAAAATCCACTACTTTTAATTATTTTGAATTACCCATCCATGTATGCATGGTAGCATGCAACTTTATGATGTGTAACCTCAAACTATAACTTCTTCCTTATATAGTTCTTATAAAATCTTATCTTGAATCAAAAAATATTTTTAGATGTTTATTTAATTTAATAAAAGATCTTGTGCATGATCTAATTTATATTTCTTTATAATATAAATTCTGGATTTCTCCATTATGATATTCATCATTTTATAGTATTCTTATTATTTCTACATTACAATGTTGATCCACTCAAATTTTTATAGATTATGGAACCTTTAAAATTTACCCATTAGTTTTACCTATTTTCATAAGGTTTAGTGAACCTGATGGATGGTCCATTAAACTCTCTATAGTGAATAAGTTTTAGGACTTTTACATTTTCCAATAATCTAGCACAACAATTTCAAACTTCTTCAAATACTTACAGAACCTCTTCAACTCTTTTTGAGTCCTTCTTAATCACTCAAAATAAACTCAAAGACTCATTCAAACATTTTATTCTTTAATTTATAGATGTTTTGAATTCCAACAGCCATTGTATGGTCTTCTATAAATTTATCTAGCCTCTTTATTACATAATTACTAGTCTTTAATCTCTAAACTAGTTAGACTCCTTCAAACACCTTTGAACTATTATAGATAGTGTATTCTCCATCATCACATGTCTTTAAATTTATTACCATCTCATACAATCATAATATATAAATAAGTATTAATAACAAATACAATAACATCCTCAAGTGATTTCAACAATCTCTCCCTTTGTATTTGTTATCAATATTATCCATCACTTATCCCACTTATTGACAATGAAACCAAAGTGAATGTGAAGGAGGTGGTATCAATATATTCAAAGAAATGATCCATGAACCAACCATCGCTACATCTAATTGATTCACACTCAGTGTATAAAACAAGTATAATTGGCTTAAAAATAAATATTTTCCTTAATAAAACAGGCGACATCATCTCAAATACTCAGTCAGGAAATTAGATATTTATTTTCATAAACATTTTACTATAATCAATCAATGAACTCATTAGAAAACTCATAAATATGGGGAAAATAGTTCTCTATCTATAATAATTGCATATTCTATTTACACAAATATTTATACATATTAAAATATGGGATGAAAACTCAAGAATAACATTCATCATTTTTGAGCTATGGTTTATACTCATATTTGCAACCTTAGCTTCTCAAATGACTCAATTGTTAGTGTCTTGGTATGAATATCTACAATTTTTTATTTTTATGGAACAAATTGTTGATTTAGAATACCCTAATCCACATTATCCTTTAAGAAATGGTACTTTATGTTTATTTGATTCAATATAAAATTTTATACAGGGGTTTTTGGTTTATTATTGGCACTCTGATTATTGGATCCTTTAACTAGAGGATAATAAGCTTCAACATTAAATTACTATAACTACGTCTTCATCTGCATCATTTGTGTAAATTTATTTGATTTAGACACAAATTCAACCATGTTTGATCACAGTTTAATTGATGTTTTTTTATTTTAATTCCTTTATTCAAAACTTCTACTAATGAAAAAATATTCCCCAGAATTGGACTTTATTGTAATGCCACGAGATGTTAAAAGAGGAACATCATCTTTGATATAATATATGACACACAACACCAATATTAGAAGAGAATGTAACACTCCAATATTTTAAAATATATTATTTTTAAATAAATAAAATTTCATCGATATCTTTTATAACACGTAACATCAGGTTTAAATGGAACACGATACTCTGTTAAAATATTATTATATAAACATGATCATTATAACCTAGCTGTTAAGTTGGAAGATATGAATAATACTAACTAAATTTTTAAAATTATATTGTTTACACATGTATAAAATAAATTCAATGATTATTAATTTATTATAAATAAAATAGTAACCATTTAAAATAAAAATAAATGCTTTTTGAAAAGCTGTATTTTTCTAAAAGGTGGTTTAGTCATGCTTTGCAGACATAATTTAAAATTAATTTTTACCACTTTTAGAAAATTTATTTCAAAAATAAAATTAATTTTTTAAATCTAAATGTCAATATTATCTTTGGGTGAATTTTTGGGATCTTTCTAAAAATATTAATTTTGGATGAATAGTGAAAAATACTATTTTTTTATTGAAAACCACCATTTCATTTAAATTATTTATAAGGTTAAATTATATTTTAAATTGATTTTAAAGTAAAATTATTTCAATTATATTAAAATTTAACTAATTTTTTTCATTGAAATACATTTCATATTTAATTATTATATAAAATATTTTAAAAAATTTGAAATTTTTTCTTTGGAAAAATAATTTTTTCAAGCATCTGCGGGTTTAATTTTAAATTTAATTATAAAAAATCTATGAAATGAATTTGGAAAAATGCATTCCATATTTGGAATCATCATAATTTATATTATCTAATAAGGTAAAATTAATTTTTTTTACCATAACGAATAGTGAAAACAATAAATATTAATTATTATGGTTAAGGTCAAAATGGATTTACTGGGGGGATTAAAATAAGAAGATAAGGGTTAAAAATGACTTAAAATTGTCAAACACCCATTATTTGGACTTATTTTGACCTTATAAACTCTAAATTTTGATAATGACCCATTTTGGGGGCTTTTCGCCTGATAAAAATGCGGGTATCACTTTTTCATTTAAAAAAATAAAATTATTTGGACATATTTTGACCTTATCAACTCTAAGGTCTGATAATGACCCATTTTAGAGGCTTTTGGCATGATAAAATTATGGGTATCACTTTTTATTTTTAAAAAATACAAAGTTTATCCTCTTCCCTACTTATAAAAAACCACCCCTCTCCTCCCCTCTTCAGGATTCCAAAACCCTTTGGTTTGGAAGATCCCTACTAAAATCCCTTCCTTACATCCCTCCCCATATCCTGTAGGCCTTGGTTAGATTAAAAATTAAATATTGAAAATCTTTAGGTTAAACCTAAAAAGGTTTCCTGAATAAGAGGTAAGGTTTCACTACTACAAAAGAATCCTTTAATAGTGCTAGTATAGGCCTTTATCAGTGCTAAAAAATCACAGACTACTGGAGTACGGTTAAAATCCCTAGGATTTTATCAGTGCTAGAAAAATGCTGTTAAATGGGGTAAAATTATATTTTTTGGACATCTATGAGTCTGAACCCTTTTATCAGCACTTCCATGACCCCTTTAATAGTACTCCACCCCCTATCAGCACTTTTCACCCTACCACCTCTTTATTAGTGCTTTGCGAATTTCTAGCATCCTACACCCATCTGGATTCAAACCCTACACCTATCCTTTGAAGATGGAACGACTTTACCACTGCACCATGTTGTTTTGTTTTCTGTTTAATTATATTTCTGTTTATATATATATATATATTTACAAATATATTTTTTAGTTGTATATGTATATAATTATTTTTAAATACATTTATAAAATATATATGTGTGGGTGTGTGATATATATATATATACTTTTATTTATTTAAATATATTATACATTATATTCATTTACATATATTATAATATAATATAAATATATATTCACTTATTAATACACACATATATGTATATATAAACATTATATATATATATATATTTGTATAATGTAAATATTGGTTAGATATTTTTAAAAATAAAAATTTAGAATATGTATTTATTTACATATATTAGAATTTACATATGCATATACATATATATTTTTTAATTATTGACACACACATGTTTATATATAAAAATTAATTGTATAGGTATATATATATACCTATGAAATCATATTTATAAATATCTTATATATTACGTGTATATTCCTATTTAGCCTTATCTAAAACAATATATATATATATATATATATTATTTATATCAATGTAAATATATTTATATGTTAATATATTATTTTTAATGATTTTTTTTAAATATACCCTTTATCAACCCTACTAAAAAAGTGCTGATAGGGGGGGTCTTTATCAACGATTCCAAAAAAGAGTTGTTAAAGACCCCCCTTTACCAGAACTTTTTTACAATCACTGATAAAGTCCCTATCGGTGTTTTTTTACTAGCACTGATAAAGGGGGGGCTTTATCAGTGCTTTTTTACAAGCGCTGATAAAGAGTCATCTTTAACAACACTAAAAAAAGTATTATTACAGACCCAATTTAACAACTCTTTTTCTAGTGCTGACAAAGGGGGTCTTTGAAATCTCTTTTAGCTATCACTATTAAATCCCTAGCGCTATATAAACTTAGTTTTTTAGTTCTTTTACTATGTGTTTTTATTTTACTTCTTCTTATAACTCCTTATAATCTTCTAAAACTATTCCAAAATAAGTACACCAGTATATAATATATAATGAGATATTATTAGGTTAATCTCATAACCTATATCCATATCCACTTCCATCAAATGGGAAACAAAACCATTGATCTTATGTGTGGTGGACTACCGCCTTGCGAACCGATGATATTTGTTTTCCATCACCACCTTTCAAGGATGGATATAATGATGGATTTAACATATGTATATGATATTTATGAATTTATTATACTTACAGAATTATTATATCTCATACACATTCTTACTTTCCATTTTTTAGGGCGATAAGATAACATCACTTGTGTGTACAACAGACTACTCCCTTGGGAAGCGATGTGATTTATTTTTCACTTACACTTTTCATGGAAGGTAGCAAGGATAAATTTAATGAATATATTTGATATTTATGAACTAAACATAATTATGGAAATATAATAATGCATATAACTTATTAATTTATAATTCATTGGAAAACAATAACATCATTCGTGTGTACGTGTGGACTACCGCCTCCACGTAGCGATGTGAAATATTTTTCACTTTATTTTTACATGGATGGAAATAAGGATAGATTTTATAAATATAAATGATAAATATAACTCTTATAGATTGATAAAAATAAATTTATAATGAATATATATGATATATATATATATATATATTATTTTACATTCTAAATATGATGTAACCATGATCAATATAAAAGGACCTAAATTACTGAACCAAAACTACATGAAAAACAAAACAATTATTAATTGAAACAGTGATTTTAACAAATAATTGTTAATAAAAAAGTCATAACAATAATATAAGTAAATCATATATGGTATGAGATATATGTTTATGGTTTTTTAAAACATTTTCAATAAACCTATATTTATTATACAGGAGGTTCAGAAACATATGAAGGAAGTTGAACCTGAGGTAAGGGTTTATCGTTTCACTTTTACTTCCATGAGTCATATGCTATATTCACCACTTATTCCATTGGGTGGTCTATATACTAACCATTTCTATATGTTATATCATGAATCTATTTCAATTCAATTAATTTAAAGTTTCATTAGAATTTATTCCTTTAATGGGGCTCACAATTCAAATGTTACCAAAATGGTAAGGGTGTATTTCACAATCTCATCATTATTTTAGATAATTTATTTTTAAGCCTCATTTGAGGGAATAATTTGATATTTCTTAAAATCAGTATATTTTCTTCTCCTATGGATATTAATGAACTTTTTCAAGTAATAATATCATTTTCCTTCTGTTTGGTACTTAGAATGATTGATAACTTTTTTAATAAAATCTGAATTTATTTCTCCCTTCGATCAAAAATACTTTTTTCTTCCAAAACCATATTTTATAAAATTGTTTTCACAATTTTTTTAACATTATAAAAATTATTTATTAAAAAAATTACCCACATTTTAATTTTGAAAAAAAATTGAAAGGAATATTCATGTCGTTTTCCAAATAAGGATCATTTAGATTTTACCAAAAATGTGAAAGGGATATTTGTTTTTATGTGTACAATATGTACATAATTTTCTACCATCATGGCCAATCAATATTTTAAAGATTATTTTACAAGTTTTATAATTTTATTTTCAATGAAAAATATTTTCAAAATATTTTAAGAAATTTTTATCTTAAAAAAAATATTTTCAAAGTGAAACAGTTATTTTCCTCAAGAATGTTTTAACAACATTTTTATGGTATTTATATTCATCAAAGACATAAAACCTTCATTGTACTTATGATACACTAGGGATTTATTGTATTGATATCATATTTATTATTTATTTGGATAGTTTATGATCATTTTGATTGAGGATGTACAATTTTATTATCATTCACCATATTACCATGGATGGTTTGTGATTATGTTTATTTGATTGGGGTAAGTATTAACCAACCCAACCCATTTATTTAAAAAACCACTTTAAGGTTTAGTGGGAACTACACATTTCAAAGTTCAAATATATAAACTTATTGGATCTAAATTCAAAATTAAAAATAGGCATTAACTAAATCCATGAATTCAAAATTTGAAATCGTACCTCGATTATAGTACCACAAACCACCTTGGGATATGAGAGAGCTGTGAGCCAACTCCTGAATTGTGGTATGACAAATCAAGTCCAGAGTCATCCCCATCAATGAATCACCATCACCATCATCACTTCACCATCATCAACAACACCATCGACCACAACCAAAACCACTACCAATGAACCTACTCATCGAAAACTGAAAACCAAAACATATTCTATCTTCTCCATTGAACCAGACTAATTGAGAAAATAAACTCCTTCCAGAACCAAAAAAATGAGAGCTTTAATCACATGAGTCAACTGAACTCACCTCACCACCATTTTCATTGCCACCTGATTACCACCAGAGATGATAGCCGGAACAAAAGAAGAACCATTCAACATTATCTTTGTCTGTACACCATCATTGAAAACAAGATCCAACACTATCATCCCATAGTTGTATTAGAGTCTTCAACAATGAACACAAATCATAACCAGAACCTTCTGAAGGGACAGAGCCTATGCAGGTTGAGCCACCTTGAACCCCATCGACAACTCAAAGATCGCATCCCAAAACTTCCTGCGAAACACCAAACTAGACCGACTAGGAGAGGAGTGATGGAATCTGAATCCAGATCAGATTTATAATAAGTCAAGACCTCAAAAAATGATCTACAACCTTCTCTGGGACTGCCTATCCATACTTTTTAACCTCTTAGATCCTTGACACTAGATCTGTGTCACCACTAAACTCAAATCATCCAAAAATATCCAATGAAACCTTCTGATCAACCAAACCAAATCTATCAACAGTAATGTAAATTTGATAAAGAATTCAAGTCTTTCCTTTGATCTCATTAGACTTAGTAAGTGACAAGTGGGGCTCGATTATATTTATCCCCTTGATGCATCAATGTATATCATGATACAAATAATTTGACCAAATTAGATGGGTTTTTACCCACAAATTTAAATTATCTTGTGAAAGGTCTTGATGGTATGTTTCATATGTTTTTCATTATGAATTACCTTATTATGATATTAGTTATTGATTTCCATGTGATTATTAAATTTGTTAAAATATCCATGGATAAGATTCAAGCTCATGTGATTATTTATATGGATTTATTATATCATCATTTACTCCTACCATATTATACTCAAGTTATTTTTAAATATCATGTGTTTTAGTTATTCACCTTTCCATATTAATTATACTTATTTATTCATGATAGCTTCCATTGTATTCTTACCCTTACTGAGTATCTGAGATTACCCCTTTCTTATGTTTTATTTTACCAAGGATACCATGAAGTGTTTTGTGATTTATATACAGGGATATTCTAAGGGGAAATATGGATTTCTCAAATAAATCACTTTCTATATTTTTATGTTTTCAATTGTAATGTGAATTTAAAGTATGTATCTAGTTTAGAAAGACTAATAAAATATTTTTTCCTTCAGGATATGATTACTTGTATCTTATGACAATGTGATAAAGTAACCACTAATGGGTGACTGGGGATGGGGTCTTTGCTGTTGGTATTAGAGGAATTTTAGTAGAAATCTTAGGAACTAGATTTTGGAAAACATAGTTTAGGGAACATAACCCTATAATAGATATTGTATAATAGATATTGAGGATAAGTAT
The DNA here is from genome assembly GCA_963277665.1 of Viscum album. Taxonomy (NCBI): domain Eukaryota; kingdom Viridiplantae; phylum Streptophyta; class Magnoliopsida; order Santalales; family Viscaceae; genus Viscum; species Viscum album. The sequence continues at coordinate 1,060,318,471 of OY728159.1, forward strand.
AGAAGAACATCCTAAATTTTTTGTAAGGTAGAGATTATGTGGTTTTAGTTAGAAAAACATCTCCATCTAGATAATAAAAGTGGATGTAGTTTTGGAATAGATTCACCTAGGGGTAATAAATCTGAAAAATGTACACCAACCTTGACTCGAGCATTACCTAAGACATAGAAAAAGGACTTACTATGGACTTTGTTTGACACTCTTAGGGGATATTCTTGGGTTAATTCATATTTTATTTACAAACCATTATGAAGTATTTGAAAATATTTTCATTATTTAGAAACATTCTCAAAGAAACCATGTTTATGATTATGATATTATCCATAAATATTTTTTTTCAATTTATTTTAAGTCTTTCACTAGTTTTGAGATTATACATTATGATACATAATGTTATGATATAATCTAGTTTATTCCATTATTTAGAAATGGTACCTAACAGAAGGAATGAGAACCATATCAATGCACGTAATCCAAAGAGTAAGATGGTCATTTTCTTGATGGGATTAATCCAATATTTGGAAGGGAACTAGTCTCCTAAACATTATCATCATACAAGAGAATAGTATCATATTCTATAAAGAAAGATAAATAATTATATAAGTATTATGTCATTGAAGGGAATTAAGCAAATAAGAGGATGATATAGAAAAAAGTATAATGGGATGAAGGGAAAGAAGGGCTTTCCCACATGCGATAATTGTGGAAAGAAATATCCTCGTACTTATTTGAATGGGCTGGGAGTTTGCTTAAAGTGTAGAGAGAATGGTCATTAGGAATGTGAGTGAAAGGGTAAGAAATAAACCTTTAATGTTCATTGTTTCAACTATAAGGATCTGGGTCACTATACAAATGAATTCCCCAAGAGTTAAGGGAATATACCTTAAAAGAAGCTAAGGGATCAAGGTCAATCTTATGCTATTACTACAAATGAAGTGGAATAATTAATGTGTTTTTTTGTTTGAATTCAAGAATAATGTTATATTATTATTTTATCAATGATATTATGGTTATAATAATTATAAAATGTATAATTATTGTACTGAATTACTTTTTCTTTAAGTACTTGAGAGTATATGTTGAATGGTACCGATGACTAGGAAAAGTGATTCAGTGGCAATTTCAACTTCTTGGAAAACACCTGATTGATGGAAGATAACCCATAATAAGTGAATTGTGTTGATATAATAATGATAAATAGACATTTATGAGATATTATTGGTGACCTATAATTTGGTTAGTGATTTTATGATTTATGTTATCTCTTTTGGAGTTTACTGCATTATTAGAATTATGGAATAAATTTGATAATTTGAGATTTTATTTAAGGAATAAGTATAATTTTTTTTTTGGAATAATTCATGTTTTCATCAAGTTTTTATAGTTATTAAGGTATTAAAATATTTGGAATGTGACATCAAGTGCTACTTTATATTTTCATGGGAATATAATGTTGTTTTAGTGACCTTCCTTCTAAATTTTTGGACTATGAATTTGGTTAGACATATTTTGGACAAATATTAAGGTTAAATATTTATGGAATGGATTATGTTGAACTTTGGGTGTTAATGGATAACTAGTTCTAACCATTTTGGTCTTGGAATATATTTAGAGACATGCGAAAGAACTTTATACTCTTTTATGGATCTTATGATAATTTAAATGTTAATTTTTATGCTTCTAGCATAAAAAATTCATTTTTGAATATTCATTTCTTAGAGTAAGAAATTAAGTGGAAATTGATAGAAGTAAAACCAAAGGATTAAATTATGATTAATAATATATTAATTAAGTATATTTTTTTGTTTTCTCTATCATGATAGTAAAATAATTCCTCAACTTTAGGAAAAGAATCTTTAAAAAAATATGTAATTCTATTAACTTCACATCTGATGAATCAAATGGTATTTTAAATTATCATAGATTTATGGTTTTTAGGTCCTTAAATTTTATTTATTATTCACTTTGTTGTGATTAATGATCTATATCACTCTCTTTTATTATTTATTTTTTTCATTAATGTCCATATCTTAACTTCCCACCAATGTTCTTTTTCTTAAAAACCCAGTTAAGTGTTATTCTAGATGAACTTTGTACTTCCATTTCTATCTTATAAAGTGGATTTTTTACAAACCCATTTTATGATGTGGATTTCCAACAAAGGTATCCTCAAATGTGAAACCCTTAATTTTTGAGATTAGGATTAAATTGTGAGGACGCAATTTATTTAAGGGGGTAAAATGTAACATCTTGGGATGTTAAAAGAGGAACATCATCTTCAAGGGAGTATATGATACACAACAAAAATATTATAAAATAAAAAATGATATTTTAAAATATATTATTTTTAAATAAATTCAATTTCATTAATATCTTGTGTAACACGCAACACCAGGTTTAAACGGAACGTGATAAATTGTTAAAATATTATTATACAAACATGATAATTATAACCTAGTCATTAAGTTGTAAGGTATGAATAGGAATAAATAAATTATGAAAATTATATTTCTTATAAATTTATAAAATAAATTAAATGGTTATATATTTATTAGAAATAAAATAGTAACCGTTTGAAAGAAAAATAAATGTTTTTTGAAAAAAATTATTTTTTTTAAAATGTGGTTTAGTCGCACTTTGCGCACATAATTTAAAATTAATTTTTATCAATTTTAGAAAAGGTATTTGAAAAAATAAATTTCATTTTTAAATATATATTTCAAAGTTATCTCGGGGTGATTTTTTGGTATTTTTCTGAAAATATTACTTTTTTGATGAATAGTGAAAATAATGTTTTTTGTTGAAAATTGCATTTTCATTTAAATTATTTAGAAGGTTAAATTATATTTTAAATAGGTTTGAATGTAAAATTAGTTAAATTATATTAAAATTTAACTAATTTAATTAATTATAATCAAATTCATATTTAATTATGATATAAAAACTTTTTAAACTTGTGAAAGTTTTTCTTTAGAAAAACAGTTTTTGTTTCTATGTGTTTGCAAGTTTAACTTGAAATTGAATTCTGTTAATTCATTGAGATGAATTTTTAAAAATGTATTCCATATTTGGAACCATAATAATTAATATTATATAATAATCTCAAATTAATTTTTGACCATAATGAATAGTGAAAACAGTAAAAATTAATTATTGCAGTTAATGTAAAAATGGGTTTACTGGGGGTTAAACTAAGAATAAAAGTGTTAAAATGACCTAAATTTTTTACAATACCAACTTTTTTGAGAATATTGAAACCTTAAAACCTCTAATGTTCTATAATTACCAATTTGAGAGTCTTTTTTCATGATAAAAACATGGGTATCGGTTTTTTCAAAAACACCAAGTGTGTCCTCTCTCCTATTTATAAAAGGCCACACACTATCCTCCCCTATAAAAACTTAAAAAACCTTTATTTTATCCAATAAATACCCAAATAAATTCCTTAATTTCCTACCTACATCCTTTATGCCTTAGTTAGATCAGAAATTCAATCTAGAAAGGCTTTAGATTAAACCTAAAGAAGTTTCCCAAAGAAGAGGTAAAGTTTTTAACAATGTGTTTTCATTTTACTTCTTATTATAAATCTTTCTAATATTCTTAAAAAATTACAAAATAATAACACTAGTATATAATATATACTAAGAAGTTATTATGTTAATGGATTAACCTATATCCATCTCCATTTCCTTCAAATGGGAAACGAAACCATCGATCGTGTGTATGGCAGACTACCGCCTTGCAAACCAATGTAATTAGTTTATATCACCACCTTTCTAGGATAGATATAATTATGGATTTAACATATTTATATGATATTTATAAAATTATTATAATTTTTTAAATTATGATATCACATATACCTTCTTACTTACCATTCTGTAGGGGGGTACGATAACGTCGCTTGTGTGTACGAAAAACTACCGTCTCATGAAGCGATGTGATTCATTTTTCTCTTAAGCTTTAAATGGATAGTATAAAGGATAAATATAAAGATTAAATGTGATATTTAAGACCTAAAAACATCTATAAATATATTATATCACATATAACTTCTTACCTTTCAATCTATTGGAAAACAATAACATCGCTCGTGCGTATGTGTGGGTTACTGCCTCCATGTAGTGATGTGAAATGTTTCTTATTTTATTTTTACATGGATGGAAGTAAGGAGGGGGTTTATTAAAATAAATTATATATATAACATAATAATTATTCTTTAAATTTCAATTAATATTTATTTTACTTTCGTTCCATCCGTCAAGAAAAATGGAAATAACATTCATGTGTGCGCTTAGCTTCTCCATAAATGGTATAATCCATTTTATATCTATAAATTTTATAGTTTACTATAAATAAATATATAATAAATATATATTATATTAATATTATGGTATAAATTCTGGATATTATGTATCCATGATCAATATAAAAGAACTGAAATTACCAAACCAAAACCAACATGAAAAACGAAGCAATTATCACCCAAAATAATGATTTTAATAAAGAATTGTTAATAAAATGGTCCTAAAAAGGATATAATTAAATAATATATGGTATGAGATATATGATTATTGTTTTTAATAGATTAATAATAAAACTAAATTCTTTATACAAGAGGTTCAGACACATATTAAGGAAGTCGAACTTGAGGTAAGGGTTTCATGTCTCACTTTTACTTCCGTGAGACATATGTCATATTCACCACTTATTCCATTGTGTAGTGTATATAATACCCATTTTTATATGTTATATCATTAATATACCTCTCTTAATGGTACTTAAATTTTAATTTGAATTTATTCCTTTCATGAGGCTTATGATTGAAATGTTACCAAAATGGTAAGGGTTTATTTCACAATCTCATCATTATTCGGGATTACTTATATTTAAGTATCCCTTGATTAAATTATTTTATTTTTATTAAACTAAATATATTTTCTTATAATCTATTTATTCATGGACTTATTCAAGTAATATTAACATTTTCCTCCATTTGGTACTTAAAACGATAGAGAAAATGTTTTAAGACAATCCCACTTTATTTCTCTCTTCGATCGAAAATCCTTTTTTCTTCCAAAACCATGTTTTATAAAAATGTTTTTAAAATTATCCATATGATTTATTAATAAAAAAATTAACCATTTTTGAATTTGTTAAAATGTTTTTAAAGTAATATTCATGTAAATTTCCAAATAAGTCCTTTTTATCTTTTACCAAAAATGTTAAAGGAATTTTTTCTTTAACGTGTACGACATGTACAAATTTTTTTTCCATCTTGAACACTTAATGTTTTAAATATTATTTTAAAATTTTTCTGAGTTTTTTTCAAAGAAAATAATTTATAAAGTATTTTGTGATTTTTTTATTAAAAAATTATTTTCAAAGTGAAAGGGTTATTTTCCTCAAGAATTTTTTAATGACATTTTTATGGTATTTCTATTCATAAATGACATAAAATATTCTTTGTATTTATGATCCACTAGGTATATGTTGCATTGATATCATGATTATTATTTCTTTGGATGGTTTATGATTAGTTAGACAGATGGTGTAATATTTTATTACCATTCACCGTATTACTCTGGATAGTTTATGATTATGTTTATTTTATTGGGGGTAAGAATTAAAATTTAATTTTTTATATTTTCAATATAAATGTTTTTGTTGATTATGTTTCACCCATTTCATATGAGGAATACATTAGAATTAGTAAGTGATGGGTTGATCCTGATTATAGATATCCCCTTGATGAATCGACAAGTCTCATTAGACAAATTAGTTAGCCAAATTAGACGGGTTTTTACCCACTAATTTAAACTATCTTTTGAAAGGTATTGATTGTATGTTTTAGATGTCTAGAATTATGCATTCCCTAATTATGATATTAGTAATTGATGACCATTTTTTTATTTGATTAGTTAGAATATCCATGGATAAGTTTCAAGTTCATATGGTTTTTTATATAGATTTATTTCTTCATCATTCATTCCTTACATATTATTCTCAAGTTATTATTTGAATGGCATGTGTTTTAGTTATACACCTTGCTATATTGATTATGTCTATTTATTCATAATATATTTCACTGTATGATTTCCCTTACTGAGCATCTGAGGTCACCCCTTTCTTATGTTTTATTTTCCCCAGGATACCATGAAGTGTTTTGTGATTGATATGTAGGGATATGCTAAGGGGAAATGTGGAATTCTCAAATAAAACACTTTGGGTATTTTTATATTTTCAATTGTAATGTGAATTTAAATTATGGATCTATTTTACCAAGGATACTAAACTATTCGATCCTTTGGGATGTGATTCCTTATATCTTATTCCAATGTGATAATGTAACCACTGACTTTGGGTTATTGAGGTCAAGGCCATTACATTTATATAATCTATTACTCCTACCCAATCAATATCATTAAACAATTTCAAACTCAGCTCATATTTATTCTTGTACATCATCCCATAATTGAGTATATTTGATACGTATATCAAAATCCTCTTTTATGCCACAAGATTTGAATCTTTAGGATTAGAATGATATCTGACATAAATGTTGGAAACATATACAATGTCAGGCTAAGATGTTATCAAGTGAATGAGAATTCCAATCAGAATTCTGAACTACTTCTCATTAATTTCTTTGCCTTTATTATCCTTGCCCAATTTTTCCCCACCTTAATTACAAACTCTTAAAGATTCCAACATGTCAAAATTTCTTAAGAGAACTTTAGAATATCCTTCTTGTGATATAAAAATGAAACTGACTTCTTGGAAAATATTTAAACCTAATAAAATTTTCATTTATATAAGAATTGACATTTTATATCTTTCTTTTATATTCTTTAGGAATTATTCACATAGCCTCTTCTTATTGTTAGAAAAAATAATTTCCTTAACATACACAATCATAAAAAATTATTTGGTGTTAGTCTTTTTCACTTAAAATTTCTATCTACTTTACCTTTCTTGAATTTCATTCTCCTTAGGTATTTATCAAGATTTAAGTACCATGTTATTGGAGCTTTCTTCAACCCATATAGACCCTTATTCAATATACACAACTTTATTTCTTCTGATTCTAATATGAATCCCTATTGATATTCCATGTATACATCTTCATCAATCGCACCATTAAAAAAGGCTGATTTAACATCCATTTGGAATACTTTAAAAATTATCTAAGCTGTAATAACTAGAAATATACTAATGGATTCAAGTCTAGAAACTGGAAAAAATGTTTCATAAAATTTAACCCCTTTAATTTGGGAATATTTCTTTCATACCAGTCTATCCTCATTTTTAGTCACCACACTATTCTCATCCAACTTATTTCTGACAACCCATTTTTATTAAATCAAATTATTTTCTTTGGGATAATGAACAAGTTCCCATGTTTAATTATTTTCAATATGTTCAAGTTCTTCATTCATAGCCTAATATTACTCCTTGTGATTTAATTCTTCTTCAACTATTCAAGGTTCAATTATTTCCAAAAAAATTAGTATGACTAGTTTCCATAATCATTTTTATTTTCTAAACTCTTTGATTATAGTCTCTAATAATGTTTTCAATATCTAAAATTCTCATCTACCTTAAATTTACTCCTTTAGACTTCTAACTCTCATTATCATCATTATAATATGTAGAATCTATATCTTTATTCTAAATGTATACATTTTTAGTAGTTTCTCCAACAAGTTCATAACTAAAAACATTAAAATAATCATCTTTATTGATAGAATTCCTCATTCCTTTTCATTTTCAAATACCATGACATCATCACTACCAATAATTATTTTATATTTCTTATTGTAGCACCTATATGAACTCCCATTTAGTATTTAACAAAGGAATATTAGATAAAAAAATTTCATTAAACTTTACTACACTTGTATCCTCCTTATTAATCAATCATTAACTCTTAAACACCATAAAATTTTTAACATTTGGATTTATTTTGAACCACATCTCATAGGGATCCATATCTGAGTTTGGATATATGAGACACTATCACAAACCGAATCTAGTCGCCACCAATACTAGAACCAAACTCGACCCATGGAAAGACCCTAAGGGTCTTCCCTATCCCCACGGGTTGGAACAAGTTCCCGGGTATCATTTATCTTGGTTTGGGAATGATTTACCTGAATACGTATACATAAAACATCAAAAACATTTGATAAATTGATTCTGAAAAATTCATACCAAACAAGGTTTATACAAAAATACAGAATGGAATACATAAGTTCAAATGAAATAAAAAGGTCCAAAGACACAAATAAATAGAATAAAAATAGGCCCAATGACCCCACATGACCAGGGGTCATCACCCACAAGTCATCTCAACAACTCCGCCCCAAGGATGGGAACTAGCACCCCAAACCGCCATCACCCAAAGACTTTCCTCTACCCGAGTCAAGAATAATAATGTCTAATTAAACCCAAGGGGTGTAAGTAGGGTGTGAGACTAAGCCCAATAGGATACCACCCAATTATTCCAAAGTTCATGCAATACAAGGTGAAACAAAGAAAGCGGTTTTAATATGCAAATAAAAGAGGTGACAAATTCCAAGAAATGCAACTTTCAATTGAAAATAGTTTTCAAGCTAAAACTTCTAGAATATTAACAAATTTAAATGGTAATGTTAGATAATATAATAAACTACCAAAAAAACCCAAATAAAAGGGTAAATACCACAAATCCAATGAGCAACAAGATCGGGAACACCTCTAGAAACTAGATAGTTTCGGGCCCCATGTACCTCATACCTCGGTGTAAAATAACCATAGTAAAATCTGTTCTCATGCCTGAACCACTGGTAGGGAACATACCCATAACCTATTGGTACCCAATAATCATCCATATAGTTTAGTTAGAGTTGTCATTATCCAAATTCTAAGTGAAACTGAGACAAAACACATCAGGTCCACTAGCCGTACTAGTACATATCCTACCCACCTAGGTACCCGGGCTTCCCCCTTTGTGATCAAACAATTTCATCATTATAAGAAAATCCATTTTCATATAAAAAACCATTTTTGGTCACATAAAATCATTACAATAGCTATACACATTTTAAAGCACTTAAAACACATAATAAAACACTTTGTTTTTTATTGAAATGATTCCTCAAAAACCCCGCATTGTTTTGCACCCAAAACTCTTTGAAATCCACACTTTTCATTCCATATGCATACTCAAAACTTACAAAAATAGAAATGTCACCCAAATAAATTTCAAAGAAACCAATAAATCAATTTTAGGGCAGCCCCATGTGAACCAAGAAATGTTATCTTTGTAAAACTTCCATTTTTAAACAAACATGGCACTTACAGTTTGCAAGTTCAACAAACACCATTAAAAGCCACTTTCACAGCAACAACTGAAGAGGTTAAACATTAAAAACCTGATTTTAAGCCCTATTAAATTTCAATAAAATAAACTATGTTTTTATAGGTCATCCCCAATTGAACCATTAAAAGATTTCCAGGACCCCCCCCCCCCCAATTTCACATAAAATCACCACTAAATGTTCATTTTTATTTCAAACTCCACTAAAGATAGTTTTCAAAGTAATAATAAAATTCAATTAACATTTAAATATCATAAAAAATCATTACAATTCACATAAATTTCATACATAGGGAATAACCTACCAAATTAATGAAAACCCTTGAATTCTTTGTGCGAAAATTCAATCACACCACCACCGCACCTCAAAGAAGGTAGAGTGAACCTAAAATTAGAATATTGGACTAGGAAAACCCAAATTTAAACCCTAGGTTATAAACCCTAGTTTCTTTACATTATGAACCTCAAGGATAAGGGAAGAAACCCTAAGCAAATTGAATGAAACCCTAATAAAAATGAAAGAAGAATGAAGAAGACCCACCTACTTTAGGGATCTTGTAGAAATATCCCCAAATACACCAGTAGATGAATTTTTAAACATAAAAACATTCAATAGAGGTTTGAAAAATGATTAGGAGATCATGTAGGAACTGTAATGGGGGAAAATAGTGAGAAATGAAGGAGTTATGAAGGAAAGAAGTCGCCTCTTCAAATCTAGACAATTTGAGAACCCCTATAAATGTCTGCCTTAATTCTAGATGGAAACGAACTCTAAATATGGGAGAAAGGTAATGGGGGCGCGCCTAAGGATGTTAGATTCTAGTGGGAGGTGTAATCACAAAAAAAGAGTAAAAAATGAATATGTTATTAAATAAACAAAATTTATTTTTAAAACTGGAAATGGGATTCCGGGAAGGCCCAATCCCTTGAATAAAAACTCAAATCCACCATGATTATGGATTCCTAAATGGTTAAAATTAATATGGTGGTGTTAATATGCCAGGGGAGGCTAAGTAGAAATTGTAATGGATGAAATTTTTTGAAAAATGAAGGAGTTATAAAGGAAACAAAATTTATTTTTAAATATGGAATTGGGCTCACGGTTTGGCCCAAATCATGAAAACTCGTCCATTACTCCAAAAATGCATAAGAAATACCAAAAACAAATAAATAATGGAAATTAAATTAAAAATACCTTTAAAATATGTCATTGATGTGCTGATTCTTCCCACCATTAAAGACTTTTCGCCCCGAAAAGTCAACTTGATGCTTGATCAGAAAACAAGAATGGGTACTATTCTTCAACCCATGAATTCCACTCCCAAGTCTCATGTGTATCCCTACCATGCTGCCAATGAACCTAGACCAGTGTAATATACTTCTATCGAAGCACCTTTTCTTGGGAGTCTAATATTTGCACTGGCCGCTCAAAAACTGACAAGTCAGGCTCTATCTCAAGTTCTTCCCAACTCAGCACATGGGACGAATCCAGGTTGTATTTCTTCAACTGGGAGACATGAAAGATGTCATGGATGAATGTAAATTGAGAAGGTAAGGCCAAACTATAATCCACCTTGCCAATATGCTCGGTGATATCAAAAGGGTCGACATATCGCAGTGTCATCTTCCCTTGCTTCCCTAAACGACGATGGCCTGGACGAGGGACCACTTTCAAGAATACCATGTCACCCACAGAAAACTCTATGTCTCAAAACCTCTGGTCAACATACTATTTATGACAACTCTGAGCTGTCAAAAAATGTTGGCTGATCAATTTGACCTTCTTAGAAGTCTCCTTCACAAGTCTCGGCCCCAACAGTGAAGCCTCACCTACCTCAGCCCAACACAGGGGGGACCAACATGACCAACCATAAAGCACCTCAAAAGGAGTCATTAGAATTTAGGATTGGTAACTGTTATTGTAGGTAAATTCAACTAATCCTAAATGGCTATCCCAAGAACCTCTAAAGTCCAAAACACATGCACAGAGCATGTCCTCCAGAATCTGGTTCGACCGTTCTATCTAACCATCAGTTTGAGGATGATATGCCATGCTCATATTAATCTGAGATGCCAAGGCCTTATAAAGGCATTCCCAAAACTGATAATTGAAATGGGGGTCTCTATTTGAGACAACTACATATTGCACGCCATGGAGTCTCACCACCTTCTGAAGATACAAACAGCCCAACAAATCCATTTTAGTTGTATTTTTTTTAGAATGAAGTGGGATGATTTGGTCAGATGATCAATCACCACCCAAATGGAATTCTTACCCTGAGGTGTATGAGGTAAGCCAAAAATGAAGTCCATGGTGACCTCATCCCACTTCCAGGTAGGAATGGGTCATGGATGGAGCAAACCGGAGGGCCTTTGATGATCTGCTTTCACCTGCTGGCATATGTAGCACCTCAACACAAATTCCACTATGTCTAATCTCATACCAAGACACCAAAACTACCGACAGACATCATAATACATCTTGGTGGAACCGGGATTGATATCCCACTGAGACTGGTGGCTATCCTGCATCACCACCTTCTGTAGAGATGATGTCACTATTGAGCGGCCCTTGAAGCACAAGATGACCCTGGGAGATGATGACCAATCAGAAGAAACCTCCCTACCATGAAGAAACTTCCTCGACTACTGAAAAATATTTTCACTAGGATGTTCTCACTGAATCAACTCCAACAGAGAATGAGTCAACTTAACGCTCCCCAAGAATGCACCTCCACTGTGTTCCCTGGTCTCCACATGAATCTGAGCAAAGAGTCCCATCAAAGTCCACTCCTCACAGGACTTCCTCAAATCCTACATTGTAAACCTTCTTCTCAAGGTGTCGGTCACCACTTTACCATTTCCTGGGGTATAAACAATGTCAAAGTCAAACCCCTGTAATTATTCAATCCAACTACGCTACCTCAAGTTGAGGTCCTTCCGTGAGAAGATGTAGGCCAAGTTTTTGTGATCAGAGTAGACTACGAAATTCTCCCAAAGAGATAGCGACTTCAGGTCTTCAAAGAATGCATCACCACTTCCAACTCCAATTCATGGGTCGGGTAATTCTTTTCATGTGGTCGGAGTTGGTGAGATCCATATGACACTAAATGATCATCCTGCATAAGCACGCACCCAAGACCCATACCTGAAGCATCACAATATACCACATACCCCTTTCCATACACTATAAAAATTAGAACAGGGGCAGTATTCAACCACCTCTTTAGCTCCTCGAAGGATGCCTAACATTTTGGGCCCCATACAAACTTCACCCATTTCCGAGTGAGCATGGTCATTGGTGAAGCAAGCTAAGAGAAATCCCGAATGAATCGCCTGTAATAACCGGACATGATAAGGAAACTCTGGATCTCGAACACATTATTCAGTTTCTCCCATGAAATTACTGCACTGATCTTCTTAGGGTCCACTGAAACCCCCTACTTTGAGATCACATGACCCAAAAATTTTACCTCCCTAATCTAGAAAGTGAACTTTGACAACTTTTCATAGAGGCGGTGATCCCGTAAAGTTCCCAAAATGATCCTCAAGTGATGTTCATGTTCCTCCTCAGAGCCAGAGTATACTAGAATGTCATCCTAAAACGCCACAACAATGGAATCAAGGTACTGATGGAACACCCAATTCATGAGTTCTACAAAGACTATTGTAGTATTGGTCAATCCGAAGGGCATGACCAAATACTCAAAGTGGTCGTACCTGCTTTGGAAGGATGTCTTTATAATATCTGACTCCTTCACCCTGATTTGATGGTATCCTGAATGCAAGTCTATTTTTGAGAAACACTTTTCCCCATTAAACTAATCGAAAAAATTATCTATTCTTGGAAAAGGGTACTTCTTCTTAATTGTTACCTTATTCAGCTTCCGATAGTCAATGCACAACCAGAGGGATCCGTCAGCCTTTTTTGCAAATAACACAGGAGCAGCCCAAGGAGAGAAGTTAGGGTGAATGAATCCATTATATTATAAGTCGTACAATTGTTTCATTAATTCCATCAACTCGTAGGGGGGCATCTGATAAGAGGGAAGAGATATGGGATGTGTTCCTGGCATTAGATCAATCGAAAAATCCACATCCCGCTCCGGGGGAAAACTTGAAAAAATCATCTGGGAATACCTCCGGAAACTCCTTCACCACATGAGGAAATGAACCCTTAGGGTCAAGAACATCATAATATATAGAGAGCGATGATAACTGGAAGATAATACTTCCCAACTCTGGGAGTGGAGGTCCTATGCAACCTGACCGAGGATATCATTCTCCACGAAAAACCTGACGACTCCCATCAGTTGCCGTGAAACTCACTCACCGCCTGTAGAAATAGATGTGTTCCTGGAAGTGTACTAGAAAATCCATACCAAGTATGATGTAAAAAAGTTAAATATCTAAGACCAAGAGGTCCCACTCCATCTCGACCGCAAACACGGAAAGCGCACACGATGGGAACCTGAGACCCTGATCCTTCTTCTTTCCCAGCGGCGTCACCAAATCCATCGTAAAAGAAAACAAATTGGTAGGAAAATTCAGTGTGTCCACAAAATGGGAAGAAATTAATGAAATAGAGGAACCAGTATCAAAAAGAGCAGTAGCTATAGAAGATGTGATCAAAACGGTACCTCGAACTGTCGACGGTCCCACCTCTGATCCTACTGGTTCCAGATTCACTACATGGAGATGTCCGGTCTCTACCTGAGGATGACCAATAGTCTAAGGATATACCCTGAACTGGTTCTACCTAGAATATTCCCTATCCCTACCACCGTGTCCTCCAAATTGAGATCCCCCTATACTCGACGGCTCAGACTATGCTGGAACTCCTCTTGAAGCCACTGACCCTGCCCCACTCAGAATTGGACGCGCCACCCCACAAAATTGCTGCAAATGCCTTAGACCTCCACATTGGTAATAGGGATTTGGAGGAAGTGGGAATGATGGTCAGATGTGCCCTAGTTTTTTACAATGGTGGCACACGACTGATCTCACATTAGAAGCCCCGGATGAAAACTGACTGGAGGAGTGGGCTGAACTTCCACCTCCCTTCTTCACCTGATCCTCCTGCTTCCTCTTCTTCTCTGAAGAGCTTCCACTGCCCACTGATGACATCATCCCAGAAAAACCAGACCTTCCTTTATAGTCAATCTCCACCATAAATTCCTGATCAATGACCTCAGTATAGATCCTCATCTTGAACAAGAAAAAATGAGAGTATATCTCTGGTCGCAGGCCTTTCTCAAACCTATGGGCCTTTAATTGTTCATTTGAGACGATTTTAGGGGAATAACGAACCAACTTAGAGAAATATTTGGATTAATCCATCACAGAAAGATTCCCCTAAACAAGGTCCATGAACTCTCGGGACCTGGCATATGCGAAAACCTTAGGGAAGTGTTGTTCATTAAAGACAGCCTTGAAATATCTCCAACGTATCTACTCATTCTTCCCAGTATGAAGCACTGACTCCCACCACCTACGACTAGGACCCTCCAATAGAAAGGAGGCATACTTACCCCTAAGATCCTCAGGTGTTTTTAGGAATTAAAACATATGATCAATCTTCTCGTGCCATTCCTCTGCTTCTTGGGGTTCTGAACTTCCTCGGAAGGTAGGAGGCTTGTTTTTCAGAAACTCATGTGCTTTATCTTTTCTAGGACCTATCTCCTCTGACCTAACAAGAATAGGAGTAGGAGCTGGTCCCTATCCCATAGCTTGGACATCTTGGACCATAACCACAAATAGCCTCTGATCAATCGGTGTGGGAGAACTCTCTCCAGCTTCCTCACGTGGGCGCGTGGGAGATTTTCAGGGAGGCATGTTGCTACAAAATGAAACAGTCACAAAACAATAATCAATACCAAAATTCTGAAAATTTTAATCAAATAAATCAAATATAAATAAACTAAAAACATTTCAATAATAAAACAATCAACTACTCTACCCCCACCCAGTGTCCACATGTGGTCTGCAGCCCACACGTCTCACCTGGAAGTGAAGTCAATCAGACAATTACAATATTCCATAGTGACTCAAGGTCTTCCATGAGAGGTGTGGTCTAGGCACCCTACTCGCAACTGAAACCATGAGCCCCAACAATCCTTGCTTTTTTCTACCCCTACTCATCCCAAAATAGTAATATAACCCAAAAACATTAACCTCATTTGATACCATTTTGTCGTGAACCGAATCTGGTTGCCACCAATACCGGCACCAAAACCAACCCATGACAAGGCCCAAAGGGCATTCCCTATCCACACAGGATGACACAAGTTCTTGGGTATCATTTATCTTTGTTTGGGAATGATTTACCTGAATATGTATACATAAAACATCAAAAAACATTTGATAAACTGAATCTAAAAAATTCATACCAAACAAGATTTATACAAAAATCCAGAACTGAATACATAAGTTAAAATGAAATACAAAAGGTTCAAAGACACAAATAAATTACATCAAAACATCCCCAAGGAATCCACACGATCAGGGTTCATCCCCCACAAGTCATCTCCACAACTCCGCCCCAAGGATGGGAACTAACACCCCAAACCGCCATCACCCAAAACATTTCCTTTACCTAAGTCAAGAATAATAAAACCTACTTACACCCAAGGTGTGTAAGTAGGGTGTGAGACTAATCCAAATATCATACCACCCAATGATTCCAAATTTCATGAAATACAAGTTGAAACAAAGCGAACAATTTTAATATGCAAATAAAAGTGGTGACAAATTCCAAGAAATGAAACTTTCAATTGAAAACAGTTTTCAAGATAAAACTTTCAGAAAGTTAACACATTTAAATGGTCGTGTTATCTACTTTAATACACCTCCAAACAAAACCAAATACAAGTTCAAATACCACAAATCAAATGAGCAACAAGATCAGGAACACCCCTAGACACTAGATAGTCTTGGGACCCATGTACCTCGTACCTCAGTGTAAAGTAACCATAATAAAATCCGTTCTCATCCATGAGACACTAGTAGGGAACATACCCATAACCTAGTGGTTCCCAGTAATCATATATATAGTTTATTTAGAGTTTTCGTTATCTAAATGATAAGTTAAATAAGGACAAAACCCATCAGGTCCACTAGTTGTACTAGTACATATCTACCCCACCTAGGTACCTGAGCGTCCCCCTTTGTGGTCAAAACTTTTTATCATGATAAAAAAATCCATTTTCATATAAAAAACCACTAATGGTCACATAAAATCAGTAATGTATCTATACACATTTTAAACCACTTAAAACACACAATAAAACACTTTGATTTTTAATGAAACAATTCCTCAAAAATTCCGCATTGTTTTGCACCCAAAACTCTTTGAAATACCCACTTTTCATACCATATGCATACTCAAAAGTCACAAAAACAGAAATGGAATCCCAAATAAATTTCCAAGAAACCAATAAATCAATTTTAGGGCTTCCTCATGTGAACCAAGAAATTTTATCTTTGTAAAACTTCTATTTTTAAACAAACATGGCACTTAAAGTTCACAAGTTCAACAAACACCATTAAAACCCACTTTTTCAGCAACAACAAAAGGGGTTAAACTTTAAAAAAATGATGTTAATACCTATTAAATTTCAATAAAATAAACTAAGTATTTATTGGGAATCCCCAATTGAACCATTAAAAGATTTCTAAGAACCCCTAATTTCATATAAAATTGGCACTAAAAATTCATTTGCATTACAAACTCCACTAAAACCATTTTTCAAAAAAATAATCAAATTAAATTAACATGTAAATATCATAAACACACAATTAAAATTCACATAAATTGCATACACATGTGTTCACCTACCAAATTAACGAAAACCCTTGAATCCTTTGTGTGAAAATTCAATCGCACTACCGCCGCACCTCAAAGAAGGTAGATTGAACCTAAAATCAGAATATTGAACCGAGAAAACCCAATGTTAAACCCTATATTTGAAACCCTATTTTTTGGACATTAGGAACCTCAAGTATAAAGGAATAAAACCTAATCAAATTGAATGAATCCCTAAGCAAAATGAAAGAAGAATAAAAGAGACCAACTTACTTGAGGGATCTTGAAGAAATATCCCCAAATACACCAGTGGATGAATTTGAAAACATCCAAACATTCAATGGATATTCTAAAAATTATGAGCATATCATATAGGAACTGTAATGGGGGAAAATAGTGAGAAATAAAGGAGTTATGAAGGAAATAAGTTACCTCTTCAAATCTGGACGATTTGAGAACCCCTATGAAGGTCTGCCCTAATTTGTGATGCACACGAGATCCAAATATGGGGGAAAGGTAATGGGGGCGCGCTTATGGATTTTATCTTTGAGTGGGAGGTGTAATCACCAAAAAATAGTAAAAAATGAATATGTTATTAAATAAACAAAACTTATTTTTAAAATTGAAAATGGGATTCCGGGCAGGCCCAATCTATTAAATAATAACCTAAATCCACCATGATTATGGATTCCTAAATGGTCCAAATTAATATGGTGGTGTTAATAGGTTAGGAGAGTCCAAGTAATAATTTTAATGGATGAAAATTTTTTAAAAATTAAAGAGTTATAAAAGGAAACAAAATTTATTTTTAAATCTGTAATTGGGCTCATGGTTTAGCCCAAATCATGAAAACTCACCTATTCCTCCAAAAATGCATGAGAAACGCCCAAAATAAAGTAACAATGGAAATTAAATTAAAAATACCTTTTAAATATGTCATGTATGTGACAGACGCCTATTTTTAATTATTATAGTTATTGTGATGGATTTTAACTAGTAAAACATTGAGGTGTCATGCTCAACTAATATAGTTCTATCCATATGAACCTAACTACTATTCTTCCTTTCATCCACTCCATTTTATTAGATATTATAATAAAAACTGAACTCATGCATGATTCCATGTTTGTTAAGATATCTGGTGATCTATTTGTTGGCATACTCATTTCCATTATATGACCCCAATTTCTTCATAGATAGACCTATTTGGTTTTTTGTAAATATTCTAATACTTTTGAGTTTGTCTGAGGCATATTATTT